>OZ021724.1:56203440-57668330 GCA_963978545.1 Linyphia triangularis | reverse complement strand
AAAAGGGGGTGGGGGGAGGTGAAATCAAGAGTATTTTTTTAAGTGAATCGGTGAATTGAAATTGGCGTCAAATAGGTATAAAATGCTTCATATCTATTTACTTTATATTTATTTATTCTTTTGACGATTTTAATAGCAACAAATTCTAATATACTTCCCAACAATGTTCAATTTAAATTTGCTTATCAACTTTGTAAACAAATTTTAGTTAACTGAAATAAAAATGATTAATAAAATTGTTTTAGTAAAGTTTGTTGTACAACAAATTAAATTATGGTAGTTAAAAAGCTATAAATCACTTATCTGAGCATTCTGGAAAAATATTACCCATAAGTACGGTTGAAATTATTTAAAAACTTTTTACCACAAAGTTGTGGAACATAAAGTGAGTT
Source organism: Linyphia triangularis (assembly GCA_963978545.1). NCBI lineage: Eukaryota > Metazoa > Arthropoda > Arachnida > Araneae > Linyphiidae > Linyphia > Linyphia triangularis. Next base: position 57,667,938 of record OZ021724.1, on the reverse strand, counting down.
CTTCTGCCTAAATTTGCGACATTTCCATATATTTTGTGTTATTCGAGATTTTATTAATTTTTAAATTTTGCTTCCCATTCAAAAGTTAAAGATCATTATTGATAAACATGTTTTTTCATAAATTAATTAACAAGATTATCCATACGCTAAAAATGCATCATTTGCTTAAAATTCATCTTTATTTTCCTAAGCATTATTACTAGTTGAGACAGTAGCGCAATTTTATAAATAATGCTATCAAGTATCGATGGTAAAACGCGTCGGGGTCGAGTTACGCACTAGAGAAAGTAAATATCCGGCCTCTGGTCCGGAAATCGAAATGGTTTTCATTTTTGCTTTTTTTATTTCATTTCTTGTGGAGTCTTTTTGCGGTGGTGGTACTCGCATCTTGATTCCGTATCGCTGTTGCGTACTTCCGGTATCCTGCCGCACTGTATACAGCACGAATATCAAACTCTCTGATTGGCTCGTATCACGAAGAGGTCGAGATTCATATCGTGTTTTATGCGTTAGATCGGAAATGAAGTCACACAGAAAACACCGTATCGGTAGGGTTCTTTTTAATTTCGTCACCATCTTTAGAAATGGGTTAAATTAGCGGTAAAATGATGGATGGAGTCGTTTCAAATTGAATTCGGATCAGAAATGGTTTTTTTTCACACAATAACACTTTCGAAGGAAATTAGTCGTGTTAAAAATGCATTGTGTTCAAATCTAAGCATGTTGTAAAACCTCAGATTTGTAATTCATAAGTTGTAAAATAGTATTAGATTAAACTTTTTTTTTATATTTGATTAGGAAAAGTTTGACCGAAATTAAAAATTACTTTTTCAAAATTTTATACCTTACATGTCCAGAGAATTTCTCATTTCAAATGCAAACTAAAAATGGTTATAGTTTGATAGTAAAATTATTTACAATTTATGTAAGCATATTTTGTCAAAAAACTCCGTTTCCATATTATCACCTGGCAGTGACTATGATATTGAAAGCAAATAAAAAAATATATGAATATTCCCTTCATTAACCACTTTAAAGTATGTAGACAGTGGCTTCGGGCTCTGACTAGAAGAGGCAAGGAAGTGAACTTGCACTCGCTTGGATTTCGAAAATTAAAGTTAAGTAGAAAAGATTAGCAAAATTCAAGAAAAAAGAAGTAAAATCTGGGTATTAATCTATCAATTTAAACTGAAAATTAATAATATATTAACTAACACTTAAATAGGAAATTCAACGATCTTTTTTGAGAATTGAAGGTTTGACAAAAACTTGGATCGCCTGTTCCCCTTGTATGTGTGGTATGCATGACATTACAAATGTTACTGGCGGCGCTCCATGATAGTGAGGCTCTTTGGAAGAACGGCACTTTATTCATTATTATTCATAAATGTAACAGTGATATCTGAATTTTGAAATCTCTTTCTTACATAGACACTTAAACATACGGTTATTTGGAAACCAGTCTTCACCTGCAGCACGTGCTAAATTAAATGTCAATCATGGGCGCCCCAGGAGGGTGCAAGGAGGTGCTCTTGCACCCCCCTGGCTCTTGAAATTTTTTAAAAAATGAGGAAAAGATGTAAATTCCAAGATAAAAAAAGCACATATGCCGTTTATACTTTTATGTTAGAATGAGCATTTTTTCCCCCCTATTAATCTACTATTTTGCTTCTTTCCTCCGTCGTTTTTTATAGCTACTTGCTTGACGATTTTCTGGCGCTTGTTGTCTATGATTATTAAAGGCTGATGAGTCAAAGTATTTATTCCTTATATTGTATAATCCTTTCCTGTGTTGTTCTCAAAATTTTAAGAAAATGTTTTGTTTTTAAGTCATTAGATATACTATCTTGAAACCTATTTTTAGAATTCAATTGAACATATTCCAATACTGCCTTCGTGTTTTTTTTTTTTTTTTTTTTTTTTTTCTTTTTTTTTTTTTTTTGTATTATATCCGAAACTTAGAAGAAATAATTTTTTTTTTTTTACTCTTCTGTATTTTTGCATCTTTGAGTTCCTTTATTCTAAACACTGTCTCTTGAATACCGTGAGATCTAATTGGATGATACAAAAATAGTTAAAAATATATATTTTAATATTTTTACTATTTTGTAATTTTTTTTCTCTTTAACAGGGTTGCGCTTTCAAAAATATATACCATGAATTTTAACTATTCTCAAAGAGTATAATTTATAATGCATAATTATTATTTAACATTTCTAAAAAGATTAATGATTTTGATAAAAATCTAGTCTTGCACCCCCTTGCAAATATTCCTGAGGGCATGTCCAGGATGTCAAGTATATATCAAAACCATAAATTTATTTGTTCATTTATTATCTTCAAATCTATTCTTATCTAATGAATTTAATTAATAGTTTGAATAAGTATTGATTTTTCTCTATGAGTAATAATATTTAAAAAAATGTTAATTTGGGGGGAAAATATTCAATATTATTGGTAAGTATTCGTATGTAGTCCCCAGTAGCACAAAAACGCTCTCAAAGCACAAAACATCGGGATCAACAAATATCACTCGACATTGGCCCATCCCGATGTGGACCGTTGTAAACCGGCCTTTGTTACTGATCTTGGCCTATCTCACCCAATGCTGGATAAAATCGTTTTTGACATGTTTATTTTTAAAAAGATCGTGCATTTTGGAACGATGCTCGAGTTTCGGCAAGGATTGGTAAACCTTCCATAACCCCTGTTTCCGACATTGGCCAATTCTGCTGTTGCTGTGGTACCTGAGGCGTGTTAATATCAACATTGACTAAATATTTAAGTTAAAAATTACTTCAAATTATGAACTTCGTTTATCACATTCCAAAGTTAACGATAAATTTAATCAATAAACTTTTCTTATGAATGAATTTTCTAAAAATCATAAATCGATTTGAATGACACATTTTTAAATTTATAAAAGTCTCTTTATTTTTATTATAGATATTAAAAGCTTCTTATACAGAGTTTTTATAACAAAGTTGAACATTCACAATTTTTATTATAATTATTGGGATTTAATAAATATATAACAAACTTTATCTACAACTAAGTATAACAGTTGTCTGTAAAATAATTTTAAAAAGCTTGATTGTAAATCTGCTGGAAATTTATTTTTAAAATATATATTTTAAGCGGTCATTTCACTTATCATTATAATGATGCAAAATAAGGAGTTTTGAAGATTTAATCAATATTTTAAATTTATATAAAAAAAAATTCTTTAATATAATTAAATTAAGATGAATATGAAACAATCTCTATTTTTCTTCGTGAGTAATTTTCTTTGTGATAGTAAAGTTTAGAATCAATATGTATCTTGAATCAATAAAATTATTCATGACACAAAATTAATTTACTGCTTGTATTTTTCCGTAAAGTTGTGTAAATTGAAAACAAATTTGGGATTTATCCCAGTTATAAATCTATGTGTTTTCTAGTAATTTAAATTGAGAAGATGCAAATAGGAATATCATATTTTTAAGACATATTTTACATTTTTAGTAATTATCAATTACTGATTACAATGTAATATTATTATCGACATTCTAATCTATAATTTTTCGGTTCTTTATAAAGCGCTCAAAATTATTACAAGGACAAGCACTTGAAATAGCTTGCTTTTCAGAATTCACTTAATCGCAACCACTTTTTTAACTTAATTGTAGCCTTTTCTTTGTCGAAAAAAAAAGTAATTTATTTTTATCTCAAAATTACTCATAATTAGCAAAAATACCATTTTAAGTGTCAGAACGCAAATGAAAATCATAATTAATAGTTTGAGAAGTGGAGTGATTTTAATTATGAAAGGAATAAACACAACTCAGGGGAATGATACTTTTTGCATGGAAACATAATAAGATTAAATATCCTCAGTTTAATTTCCGGAATTTACCAAAATATTTTCAGAAGTCAAATTATTATTTGAGCACGTGCCATGCAATACCCTTAGTTTTCCATTCTACTTACCACAATTTGACTTTAAAAATCTCAGTAAACATATTAGCAGCATATAGAATATTTTCAAGTAACCTATTAAATAGACAAATATACTGAAACGTTTAATAACGAAATACCAAACAAACAAACAAATTCTACCGAACAAAGTGTCAAACGATAGCACGAGTTCAAACCTTGCACAGTCGTTCAAATAATAAGGGTCAACCAGCGATTCACCGCACCCGCCTCTCGCGAGGGACAAAGGTCTTGGGCAACTGCTGACCACTTTCGAAACGCGCCGAACGTGGCGGTCTTTTGTTGTGGTCATTGTTTCGATTTGTGGGTCAAAGGGCCTTTGTCACTTCTTCAAATTTGTGAGCGGGTACTCGTCCGAGAAATGTGTCACAAATGGAAAGTCATCAAGTGACTCGCAGGATTAAAAGTTTGTGTCGCGTTTCGACATGGCGGCAATTGCTGGAGGCAAAATGAGGTTTCGCAAATCGGATGGTCAATATTAGGAAATGCCCCGAGTGACTGTTGTTTCTTGAATGGAAATAACGTCCACTTTTTGATAACAATAAGTTAAATGCACACATAGAGTGTTATATGAAATTTGCTTAATGATGAAAAGTTTACTCTCGGACCTGTTGCTCTCCCCCCCCCCCCCTTCACCTTTTTTGTGTGTAAAAGTTGACAGTCAAGATCCCTAAAGAGGATGTTCACAATTCTCCTGGATCCACTTTCCAGAAAGCAAATAGTATAAATTTATTTTAATTTAAAATTTTTTAAAAGATTAGTTATCAAGGGTCAACTTTTCATCTTTTAAGATGAAAATTTATACATAAATGTGCATTTCATCGAGCATTTGTTAAGAATTATGGTCTTATTACTCTTTCTTTGCTGTTATATAAGAAACCAAAAAGATGAACTGACATTTAGAACAAGTCCAGGTTTCGGTCAATGATAAGAATTTTAATTAACATTTGTAAAAAGTACTTAGTTTTCCAAATAGAATCCCCGTTTTAATTTTTTTTTTTCAATGAAGGTTTAGGAATAGAAATAAAGTTCTTTGAAGTTCTTAAATGCAGATACTTAAAAAAAAAATTGTACTAGATGAAATGCATGTATATTTATATATAAATTGAGTGGATATTGCTAAAAAGTGAAGTTATAGAGAAAATACGGAAATCTGAAATGTTCTGGTAAGTTAGGAATTATATAAACGTACGAAAGTTTAAAAAATTTGGAAGATAACTAATCTCAAGATGTAAAAAACTGCGATTATTGTAAGTAAAAATAACAAGCTTCATTTTTTAACTATATGTCTTGCGAAATATGCTACCCGCTGAGTTCGGAAATAATGTACTTGATAAGCCTTATTAAAAAAACACATAATTAAGTTAAGTTTTATAAGTGATGAACATCATTATAAAGAACTTAAAAAAATTCAAAAGTTTCTGTGAAAAAGAATTTTACATATTTGACATATAACTAGTTATCAGTGTGAAACGACAAAATACCTGTGTCTGTCTGATCAAATGCGTCAGACAGAAGGGTTAAGGCCTCTTTCACACGGTGCGGACGCGAGAGCAGGCTCGCAAAAAGTTTCTCCATTGTAATTTGAATGGAGCACTTTACACGGTGCCGAGAGCGGTCCGAAACTTTGAAACCTTCGTGTGGGTCCGCAGGAGTCAAAATTTCGTGCGAGCAGCTGCCTCAGCACCAACAGGTTTTTTACATCAGGTTCAATGGGGCTATTCACACGATGCGTGTGCGGACGATATATCTCCGTAATTTACAAAGAAAACTCCAGTTTGAATCAAATATATATATATATATATATATATATATATATATATATATATATATATATATATATATATATATATATATATATATATATATATATATATATATATATATATATATATATATATATATATAATTTAAAACGTATAATGCAGGACATAAAACATACTAGGGTATAACTTGTCAATGCAATAATTGAATTTTAACTTAATTTTGAATTTTGACGTTTTTATAAAAAATCGGTAGTTTTAAAAACTTTCAAAACAAAATTATGTTAAAAAAATATTTAAGTGAAATTTACAATTCTAGTATATTTCCTGATTCAAATTATTGTGTATTGTTTGCAGTTAAATTTAAAGTTTTTAATAAATTACAAATTGAGTTATGATTGGTACAATAAATTTACGTGAAGGTAATTTAATTTGAATTAACCATTTAAATATTATCAAATGAATATTTTTTATACAGATATGTCAATTTTCTAACATTTGTTAAGTGAGAAAAAAAAAAACCACCTTAGGAGTCTGATTTGAAAATTGAAGAAACATTTTTCAAACGCATACTAGTATCAAAACTTTTTTTTTTAAAGGCATATCGTCGACTTAGAGTAAAAAGGCCCTAACTCCACTTTTGGTCTACACCCATTTTTTGTAATTCTGGAAACAGGAAGAGAAGCTCATCGATAAGTGAAAGCTGCAACTTGATCACTAAAATAAATTTATGATACACGAGTGAAAGGCAAAAGAGCCAAGTTTTTGTTGAAATACAATTTTAGAAGGTTTTATTACTCGCCTGAAAACTCTGACAGAGTTATCACATTTTCAATATATGCCAACGTTAAATTAATACAGCTAATCAGTAATGCTCTTGGTTGTTTGTTCAACTACTACTTTTCACTCAACGTTATTGTTAACAATAAAGAGTTTTTTATTGTTTTTTCAGGGTTTTATATTTTATACTTATTACTTAGACTCTCAAATAAATTTCGCACATATAACAACAAATTAGAACACTAGAAAAATAATCGGCTTCCATTTTATACGACCAAACGGCTAACCTTTCCAATAATTGTATATAATCGTTAATATTTTTGGAGTCTTATTCAAGTGCGTTTCAGTTTTTCTAACAGTGTGTTAAATGTTTGAACTGACATATAAAAAGGAATTGAAGAACTTGCCACTGTCCTCCCAAAGCTTGCCCTTAAAAACACTATATGAAGGTATCTGTTAATTAAAAAAATGCGCTCGCATATACACCCCTATCTTTCCGTTTCCTTCTTAGATAATAGAAATATAGCAACCGTATTAACTTTCTTTTGTCCATTCTTTAAAATTATATTCTTATATTAAAAAATAAATCTCAAAAAATAACTAAATACTTTAAAACAACACCATCCACGTATTACGTTCACTGAGTGAAAATAATAATCAAACTGTTTAAAGATGCGAGCGAAACGTCCGCAGCTATGGGCTATTGTGCGAAAAGGCATGCATTTGCGAGCTCCGCACTCGCATCCGCACCGTGTTAAAGAGGCCTACAAGACTCGGAACTTGGCTCTTGTAAATTGCTATAAATTTATCAAAGATATAACAAATCCTGATAAAACGATCTTGCTATGGATGGAAGCATTATTACATTTTTCAGTTACGTCGCTTTGTTTTTACTTTAAGTGTCGATGGGAACAGCAACTTAAGTCCACTTTAGCACAGCTTTGGGGACATTGTATACTGTTTGTATTAGCTTGTCGTTCATGAGGGAAACTTTGACGTTATTCCGTCATTTTCTATGCAAAACAATGTCAGTCCATATAAATATATAGCATCACGAAAAGGGTTAAAAGATTTTTTTTTTAAGGAAATGATAAACTATAACTTTGTGTTTTTCTTGAAATTGTTTCCTACGGACTAAAGTTGTGTTTATCCTGCTGACAATTCAGTTAATAATCAAGGTTATCTTCAATGGTCAGTGAAGTCTAAAAATTGTACATTTAAGTATAATAATCGTGAAACCGATTACACTAAAATATAATACCAATAATGAGAGTCCTTTGAAGCTGATACTGAGGCACTCTTTGAGGGCTGTGGAATTTGGAGCATTTAAAACTGATAGTAACCATAGTAGTAATTTTCCTTTCAGTTCAAAATTAATTTATGTGTGTCTATCTTCTGATTTGTTATATAATTGAATTAAATACTAATTTTTTTTTTTTAAAGTACAAATATTATTTGACAACAACACAGAAAGTTAAAGTAATAAATTATTAAAAAAAAATATTGATTAAAAAATAGGGCTGGAATCCCTAGTAATTTTTAAAATTTGGATAACTTTATTTTAATTTTATGCTCCTTTTAAGAAATACATTTTTAGACCTTTAAAAATATCACCTTCTAAATCACATAATTCTTCCAAATCTTAAAAATTAAGGTGATTTAGAAATGATTAAACACTAAATTGCTTACCAGTCAATTTTATAACAATCACAAAAGTACATTCAGAATATTGGAATCTAGAAAAGTTTAAATTGGAAGGAAATCAGGAATAGTATTACTTAAAACAGTAATTAATAAACTGTCCCTCTTACTTTTCGCTTCCACAATGCATTACATCAATGTTGCAATCTCATATCTCATAATGCATGCATTGTTGAAATTTTAAAATATTCGAAGAACAATACAAATTTAATTTCAAATCAAAATTTACAAAAAAAAAGAAAAAAAAAAAAAAAAAAAAAAAAAAAAAAAAGAAAGAAAGCTCGAAACATCGAGAATAGAAAAATCAAGGGTAAGCTTGAATAAAGGCTAATGACATGTATTTTAATAACCATTTCGTAGTGGCTTTGCCTGAAGTACATTCTCGTCAATTGGTTACATTTAGATTTAATGATGGGCCATTATGACACCAGCAAAAGGATGCTTCACTTATACCTAAAAGGATAATTAATGTCCATCGTAGAAACATAGATTACAACTATTGCTTTTAGATCAAAATTAATTTACTTATTGCTCCATATTGAAAGGAAATTTGTCCTTCACTGTGTTGTTGTGTAGATAGTTCTATGTTTTCACGGATAGAAGTTATGAATAATTTTAGTACACGTTATAATTACCTGAATGAACCTCCACAATTTTATACTTAGGTAAAAATGTTTTTTTTTTTTTTTTTTGAAAAGCATTTAAATTACTGAGATGTGGTTGTTTTCATCTAGATCTTCCAAGTCAAGTTCCCCCGCTCACACCTGGAACCAATCAGAAGATGGCTCAAGCGATTTCAGCAAGTTTCAGCAGCTGGGAAAAAGAAAGGGAACAATTTAACATTACTGAAGGTAGGAATTATATTTTGATCATTTGTTTGAGCTGAAATTTTAAGTTCCTTGTTCTCTATTCACACATAATACTTTGTTATTTTAACTAGTTTAAGTTTTTATATCTTGTCTTATATGTAACATCTTGTTGTGCATTAAAGGTTACTTAGTATAAAAAGTTGTTATATTTTTGGAATACAATATAATAGACCAATTAAAAACTCTTCATCGACTTATTCTTTTCCATTATTGCTGCCGTTAAGGTCTTTTCCACACTCTATTAAATTTTTTTATGAATAAAATCGCAATGAGAACAAGTTCTTTATGTTTTTAAGTAATTGTGATTATCAGCAGTTTCCATTTAATGTACAACACAACGTATTTGTAGAAGAACTTTCTCAAAATTGAAGTATGCGTCAGGTTTACAAAATAATGATGCTGTTGATTTACATTTTAAGTTATAGAGCACACACAAAATTACTAAATAAATTATTTTTTACTTTGTTTCTGACTGTATTATAAACATAATGATATAAAACCTAATGAATACATAATTCACGGATAAAGATAGTTATGTCTTAGGAAAAGTTTTGATCATAATATTTTAAACAAAAATTACATTAAACTAAATCTGTATAACTGAAATATTATTGGATTATTACTAATTCCTTTGAATGTGTAAATGTAGATACATCCGCACATTTCAATGCTAGATTCAAGTTCGCTAAATAAAAACCGTTAATTCTTAGTTAATTTTGGGTTGGAAAATTTACTACATTAAAATTCGAATACGGTCCCTATAACACTGCACAGAAAGCTTACTTTGCAATTGAAAGAAATTAGTTAACACCGAAATTCGGATGAGTTATTTAAGGTCTCAGATATTATTTACTCCCAAGATAACAGAAAGATGTCATATAAAAATACTGGCTGCTTTATCACTCGGTATCACGTTACTATCCTCTCTTTTTTTTCTTCTCCTTATTTATGCCCACAAGGAAGTTAGGAGAGCAATGAATTGTCAAATTGCTTTTGACACTTAACGTACCCACTCTGTGTTCCCAAGTCTCCGTCTCGTAATGCATTATCATACCCTAAGAAATATTGTAAAATTCCAGATCGTATTGGCAAGTCATATAGTCCTTCTTTATACACACCGCACTTACCTTTTTAGTTGGAAATTGATTTAATCAAATCACTTTTATTGGCGCGTCATTTTAGTTGTGTCTCACCACTTCATGTAAGATCGGGAAAGGTCAACGACAGGGAAGTCATCAAATGTCCATGGCTTATTTGTCGAGAGAGGATGAGATGTTTTGGCATATTTTCTCCAAACAATGCGGGACATGTTTAACGATTGGAGGACAGATTGAAGTCATTGTTCAAAATAAATTTTGCTAATAAATAGCTTCGTGTCCTTTTTTACTAAGTCAAATTAATTGGACGGCATATATTTTTTTCCTCGAAGCATGTACTATGTGTCAATTCAAACGATCATCCTACGACATACTCTTATCCAAAGCTTAAACGTTGAGTGTGGTTGGTTGGTTTGTACTCTCAACGACCAATATTTATGCACAATGACAGCTAATCAGCCCTAAACCTACATCTTAACGAGGATTCCGAACCACAACGAACATCCATGCTTAACCCAGGACTCGAACCAGGCACTTTTGGCATGCGAGGCCACAGCTCTAACCCCACAGCCATTAGGTTGGCAAAACGTTGAGTGTGAAATATTATTGAGTTTGCGATATTTCCAACTCAACGTTTAAAACTTTGTGTAAGAGTAAGTATAAGGATGATCGTTTGGATTGATAGATAGCAAATATTTCGAGAAAATGAAATTTCCAATAAATAGTTTGTCAAACCTATAATAAAAACTCATAACAAAACCCTTATATGACAGAAAATATTTATTTCCAACATCATTAACGTTTGCTTTTAGAATACAAAAAATGTGCTTATGAATTCGAAAGACTGAATTCATTGTAAACGGTAAAAGAATAACTAATTCATTATTTTATTGGAAACTATCATATTATAAATTCAAACTTTATACTATAGCAATAATAAAATGTTTAATATTTTCAAATAAAAAATTAAAGTAGCATTTCCCCCGTTTTTTTTTCTTTGTTAGCCCGTCTCCACTCCACAAATCAAAGGCGTCATTTTTTAGTTAAACTGCCAAGTTTTGCTTTAAAACATATGAATTGTTATACCAAGTTAACAGTAATAAAAACTCATTAAAATTTGAATGGAACTGGGTGTTTTTGTTATGCTTTATAAGTTTAAAAAACTCACGTTAAATGTTTCTTTGAATTTTAATTAATAAACTTTCATCACTGCTCTCAAACCTGGTAAATTATTTCAAGTATTTTAAAGCACTATTTCGACAGATATTGTGACCCGAAAAATAGTCTTTAGGTCAATGGGGTAGGAACAGGTTGACTATCTGTACCTCTTTAAGCAACCCTTTAATAGTAAATAATATGGTCATTTTATGCACACATTTTCTAATCATGCCAATGAATGGAAAGTATTTTACTTGGTTGTGACAGTAAAAATCGATGTAAATAATATATCGAAAATAAACATCTCTTGCATGAAACCAACAACTCAATTAATAGTTCAATGAATAGAACACGATGAATCACCATAAAACTACAAAATTTCTGAAAGAATTAACTTCCTAAACGCTTTCATCAAATCACCATTAAATTAATCACCCATAATCAGTTGCCTAATTCTACATCATTTAACTAAACATATTTTTCTTTGTTATTCTCTGAAATGCAATTGCACTGTTAATGCATGGCTAGCTTTAGAAAGGCGTTGGAAGTTAACATTGAAACCAGTACAATGAATCACCTGAGAAAAAGCAAGTATCGTAATGTTTTGATAGAAGTAAGACTTCAAAATTATATTTAAAACTGAATATCTGTCCATCGGTTACTTGGTTAGATGCAGGTTAACTGATAATGCATGGCTGAAAGAACAATGGTAGTTAAAGTTATTGCCCGTTTCTTGCTTGATTGATATCATCAAACTGAAAATCTGTTCATCAGTTACTTGGTTACATGCAAGTAGCATTGCTAATGGTTTTGGTTAAAGAGATGATTGAAGTGAATCGATTTTTCGTTCTTCTTGAAGCTCTCTTCTCTTCCCTCTGAGATTTCCACCGGTGGCAGACGCAGTTTGGTGCATTTCTTCGCGTGACCGGACTGCGTGAGAGTAACGGTTTTCTTGGTGAGACGAGGGGAAATCATTATTTTAAGGAGAAAAAACACCACACCACAGACCGTGTCCATAGAAAGACACCTGGACAGCAATTTCTTATTCCACTTCAATCCGCGCTGCTTCTTTCCACCCCCTGATTATTATTATTTAAGAGCGGTGTGATTTGTTGGTGGTGTTTTTATTTTCTTTATTCCATTCTCGCTTTTACCTGAAACGTTCATTTTTGGTTATATGACATCATCTGCTCTTCGATACTACTTTTAATTTCGATTGCGTGTTATGAAGTTTTTTTTCCCCGAGTTTACTCTTCAGGTTTGACTTGAATAAAAATAAACCATTTCTTCTTTACGTGTATCCAATAATTTGCATAGTTGATGATGAATCGTAAGTCCGGCCAATTACGCTTTGAATTTAATGATGATTGCTAGATTCCGGATGAAGTAAAAGCTCATTTTCTTATTTTTCACTAAGAATGTTACACGAATATATTTAACAGAATGAAATTTGCTCTTTGCATGCAAAAACTAGCAAGTAATTATGCGCAAATATTTGTCAGCAATCACACATATTAACAACATAATACTTACAGTTATAGAATTTGAAATCGAATTGAAAAATTAATCGATCAAAGAAATTCACATATTTTGTTATCCGAAATTTTTGTTCAGATATTTGAACTACAACTCAAGATACTATAACTGTATAACAGTTAAACTCTATGAGCTAATATTCAAGACAATCGACAAGTATGCACAGTTGTTATTTAGTTAAAAAATTATCTTAGTGAAATATATTTAAAGTATGCATGGATTTTTTGTTACAGAATGTTTCAGATGAAAAAATATTTCAACATTTTATTGTTCATGCTCTTTCAAAAATGTCAGACTTTTCCTAACTTCTTTTTAACAATTAAAGAAATTGCAATAAGAAACTCTATTTGTTCCTTAATTTAAAATATTAGTTACTTTTGAACTAATTATGAAAATTTGAGTACTAAAATATCATTTTATACACCAAATGGTGATCGGAATGGATGCGAAAGATGTTTTAAAGCATTTTCGGTGCAAAAAAAATTTGCGAACTTTGAAATTTGAATTTATTAAAGATTTGCCTAAGTTTGAACTCACTTCCAATTTCATGTCAGTTCTATAATTTGGGTTTTCATCTTTCACCAGTGGCGAGCAAATCAAGTCAGGAAGAGGAGGGGAGTACTGGGCCCTCTCGAAATGTTTCAACCTTAAACAATTTAAAGTAAAAACTAAAAGAAATTCTGTAACATAGATTTTTTATTTTGTTTCTTCCTAAAAAAGGTTAATTAATTTGCTTCATTACAACCTCACACAATTTACTTTATAGATCGTCCATTACCTTAACGCTTAGGATCCTAAGGACTGATTTCAACTTCTTTCGTGTTATAAGTTGCGCTTCAAAGAATGTTACCGTCCCACCTCTCAAGCAATATTCATTAATGGAAAAATAAATGTTTTAATTGACAATTATCTTGACTCTAATGTATGCGATAATGTTTTACGATCTTACTTCTTACATGTCTAATTGTTCATTATCAACTAATCAATTCCAAACAATCTGTTAGTAAAAGAATTTAACTTTCTAAAAGTTTCTGAGAAATCCAGAACTGCAATTTTCAAACTAAAAATTACTATTCTTCCATATTTGTCTTTGGGCGGCAGTTTCCATATTCCTTCTGTAGTCAATTTGAAGTGAAGTGTGTTTTCGACTTTTCAAGTGTTCCAAGCTAGACACTATTTCGCAGTTTACAATTTAATAATTTATTCATTAAAATTACGCCAGTCAATGTATTTCAAAATCAGCTTTAAATCTAAAAATTTTGTGTTTTAATGCTTAGAATTTTATAGACAATATTTGGTCAGGATTTTGTTATCCGCGTTTGTTCAGATTGGGAAAGCTACATCTTTTTTACATTATACTGTAGTTATAAAATTGACGGATGTAGTATTGTGATGTGAGACATTTCTTAAACGGACGCAGGAACCAATTACGATAAGACAATTTCTTTAAATAATTTAATAAAATCTTTTCAACTCATCCTTGAATATGCAAAGCAAAGTATATATAAATAAAATTAGAAATAGCTTTAACTGACTAATTTTATACAATAATGATATTTTATTAAAATTAAAATATGAAAGGTTCTTAAATAATTTTGTACACTTTAATTCAAGCATTTCTCTTCAAAGTGGAATATAATATCCTTAGAGACGATTGATTTTTGTAATATATTAAAAAAACAAATTTTAAATTTATGAAATGCCAATATAAAAAATACCTATACTGTAAATATTTTTTACTGTTGGCATTTTATTACTGTTACAAGACATGATGTAATTTTTTTTCTGGTTAAAAAATAGTCAATGAATTTAATATCGAATTGGGAATTTAAAAGCCAGTTCCCTTTCTTTTCTTAAATATTCACGTTTGATTAAAAAAGTACTATTTTTCTTTTATTATTGTTAAATAATGCAAAAGTAAAAGATACCATTTTATTTTCCTTAAATAAACTGTATGGTAGGAAATTATTGAATGCATCTCAAACGATCCATTTTGATCATTGTTACCTTTTTCTTTTTGAGATATAAATTAAAATTAAATTTTTAACTTCAATTTTATTGACCTGTATGCAGGTTTTAACCAACAAGTTGCTACTTCGCTTTACAGATGCAGATGCCATTTTTGTCTCAATCCATTATGATTCTCCAAGTTTCCTCTTCCTTAATGTCCTAATGTCCTCCTAAAAACAAAATGTATAAGTACGGCCATTGATGTATCGACCGCATAAATGTCTGCAATCCCCTAAAATTTGCATGCAGTCCTTCCAAAGACCACCTTCCAGGCGCGTGCCATTCAGTAGCCCGAGGGCATCATAAATTGGAGGTTCTCTGCGTGCAAGGACTACCGAGGGTTCATTAATCAAGGGACTGTAGAAGCAAATGGACTCCACACAAACTTTGCAAGAAGCCGCAGCTGGCAACAAGTGTACGAGGGCAGATGGCTAGAGGAACGCCGTTGCAGAACTATTTATTTATTGTTCCATTTTAGTGCAGGAATCTGGTGCTACCACACTTGGGATTGCCACATTTTACCTGTAGGCGTATCTCTTTTTCTATTCGATTATTATTCACGCAGTTTGCGAAAAGAGGCGAATGATAATCACAAGGGGAGGGATGTTGTTGAGAGCAGAGGTCATTTGGATTTCGTATTCATCCTTCACTGAGTATTAAGTATTACATGTAGTTGCAGTAGAGAAGTAGGAATGAAACATTTGGGGAAGAATTAGTGATGGGGATGCATTACATGGTGATATCGGCATTGAAACCTTAATATGTATGTATGATTGTTCTTGAACATTTTGTACGCTTACAGTGAAATATTTTCCAACAGATGATATCACACCATTCATGGATGACGAGAGAGATCGATATCAAGATACTCATATAAATCAACAAAAATTGAATTATTTATAAGTCCTAAATAAGTCATTCTTCCAAATTTATGAACTTTTTAAATCAACTCACAAATTTATAGAGGAAAAAGCGACACCACGTGACATAAGATTGCATTAATAATAAAAAATTATTCATGATCAGGCCAGACTTTGAACAATTCTGTACCATAAAAATAAATCACCAGAAATAAGTACTCATGACCTTTACTGCTTAAATTTAAGTCAAAGACCATCGCTGTAAAACATTTCGGACAAAAGTCACGAGTCCCATTGTAAAAACAACCATTTCGAGACATCCCTGAAAAAACTGGTGTCTAGAACCCATCAAGGTGGCTGGTTACAACTCCATCAATACTTCACGACCAAAGATCGTCGAACAATTCCAGGAATGACTTGTCCATTGAAGATTCCGTTAATGATTAGCGTCTCTTTCTGGAACAAAGAGGCCGACCGCCATGTCTGTGACGTCATCCTCAATGAACTGCCAGTAGTATTTTTCAAACAATGGTCCTGGAAAGATTCCTTCGCTATCAGCAGCTGAAGCGGTCCAGCTGCAAAGACACTCCTTCTAGAAGAGTTAGTTGACCGCCTTTCACATTCGCATACCTCTACATTATAAACCTGACGGTAATTTCAGGGAAATTTAATGAAGACATATTCTACCATCTTTGGAGTGATTTGTTTTTATCTTGGTGTATATTGTTATCGTCATGCCATAATCTTTGTCTTCATTTAGAAGTATGTCTTCATTTAGAAGTATATCTTCATTTAGAAGTATGTCTTCATTTAGAAGTATGTCTTCATTTAGAAGTATGTCTTCATTTAGAAGTATGTCTTCATTTAGAAGTATGTCTTCATTTAGAAGTATGTCTTCATTTAGAAGTATGTCTTCATTTAGAAGTATGTCTTCATTTAGAAGTAAGATTTAGGCTTTATCACTGAGCTAAAGAACTAATTATCAGTATTATAGCTCAGTGGGCTTCATGCAACTCAGCGAATACTTTCAGGCAGTTTTACTTCTGTCCTAAAAATTTGGTGTACTTAATTGAAAATTTTACTTTTTAAGAAATTAAAAGGTTAGCACCAATATATTTTAACGAACATTTTAAGTGGAATTTTTGAAGATTTCTTCGGATTCATGGATTCCTATAATAGAATTATTTCAAAATAAAATAATCTTAAATATTAATTCGTAAATCATCAACGTTTCGTGAAGTGCATATTACTGGCTTAAAGATTTGAATATTTAAAGATCGTTTCTTAAGAATATAGTGCAGAGGGGTTTAATTTTTTCAGTATGCATAGTAGATATTTTTTCATCAGATAAATATAATATTTTACTTAGTAAAAGTTAATTTTGGAGTTCTACATTAAATAAAAAAAAATAACAAATTGGATTAAAATGTACAGAAAATGTAGTTATTAATGTTACACCATCATTGGCGCCTGCAGAATTATTTTCAGATGGAAGCCGATGGCACTCAGGGAAAGGGGAAAGGAGGGTGCAAAGCGGTTAATATTTTGTTTTAACCTTGGTTTTTAGATTAAATATCTTAATGAAATTTTAAGAAATGGTCATGTATTACATTTCTTATCCCTTCAGTATTTTAAAACATACATCATACTTATTTCCAGTATATCATACTATTTTTTTTCCATATTTTTCATTTTTAAAATCCATGGAGGTGTAAAGACAAATTCGAGAAATCTGCATTTTACTATGGAATCTCGCTCACATATAAATGAGTTAGATTAGAAATCCTTAAAAAAAATCTTCAGATTTTCAAATTTTATTATTTTTTTTACAGTCGACTTAAATTATTTTTAAAAGATAACTGCTTAGAACTTATCGCAATAATATCATGGTCACATTAAAAAAAGATACTGTTTTAAGTACATTGGAGCATAACTATTTTCGACTGGTGCGCTATATTTATTTGTTGGTTATTTTTATTGCCATTTTTATGGCTTGACGCTATTTATTACTTAAAAGAATAGTTCTTTAATAGTTCAAAATCTGAATGAATGCAAATTACAAATGCATTACAAATACGTTAAAGCTATATATTTTAAATCAAAAGTGAAAGAATATTTGTAGTGACCTTTCAACTTCAAAGTTTGTAGAATTGACTTTTTTTCAGCATGTTTTTATTTTCTGTGAAAATATTATTTTTACAATTGTTTAGTTTCATCACCGTCTTCCATTACGCTTATAGCATAATGATTGGAAATTTTTATTCGAAATGCTTCTCTTATCAGATAATCAAAATACAGTCAAGAATCGTTCACGATACGAAACCCCAATCCTTCAATAGCACTCCATTCTACCATAATGGACATCGCTTTCCGAAAGAAACATCAACGGAAATGATGAAGGCCGCCCGCAGTGGTCCTAATGACAACAAATACCTTAAGTGAAGTGGATGGCATACATCGATGTATTCACACACTCTCTGTCGACAACAATGCAATGTCATCGAAAAGGTGGAATTTCATTTAATTTTTCCTTTCTTTCTCACACAGATCCTCGGACGTGGAGCGAAGAAGATGTGACCCAGTGGCTGTACTGGGCAGTGAGGGAATTCAGTCTGGAAGGGGTGATAATCGACAATTTTAGGATGAAGGGAAAAGACATGTGCTGTCTGGGCAAGGAAGTGTTTCTGTCTCTGGCACCGCATTTTGTGGGAGAGATCCTGTGGGAACACTTGGATAGGCTACTGAGAGGTGAGACGAAAGGATTGTTGTACCGTGGTACATAAGCATGTGCAATTTACTCATATAAGATGGAAGGTTAATTATTTCATTCCTGAGGTAGAAAATAAATTAGTTACACGTGTATATCTGTCGACGAATGAATACATTAATTTTTACTATAAACTTTTGATGTGTGTTTTTGCAAATACTTTTAAATTCTTAAAGGTATTTATTATAATACACTTTAAAAGTTTACAGAATTTGTAAAGTTAATAACATGAACGTTCATTGGAAACAATCCCCAAATTTCTTTAAAAACCAATCAATTTCCCATTAAATAAACTTAACGTCTCATTTTAATTTCATTATAGAACAAAGCAAACTGGATAAATTGTTAATATCCCTTAACAAAATCAACACAAAAGAATGCATTGTGTCAACCTTTTGAATTGCTTTTAAATAATTAAAAAAAGTAGATTTATTCTTCGCCCAAGCGTATCAGGTTTATTATCCCCACACACCAACAAACCCACCCATTTTTTAAACCGACATAATCCACTCCGATCCCTCTTTTATAGATCTCCCATTCCTTTTATTCACTTTTATTACCACCCCTGGTTAGTGGGTCAGGCCCAAGCCACGCGCCCACTACCACCTTACAAAAGAGGTACATAAAAAGCAAAAACATACAAACAACAATGAGAAACCAAGCGCAAGTCTTGCAAGAAGACGAATTAAAAGCCCAAACTTGCCTTCTTTGTTCCGTTCCCCCATCGAAGGTGGTGGACAGTTAGTGTGGTAATAATATAAAGTCGAGATCACAATCGGCCTTCCACCAAGCAACAGTGAGAATAACAATAATTATTGTTCGTCGCCTGGTGTCGCAAGCTCAATTGTTACGCCTGCTTCGTTCATTCACGAGCCTGGTACCTCTACTTGGGGGAGATTAGTCATTCTTTAATCGTCTTTCATTTCGCGCCCATTGCTGAATTTGGGGAATGCTTGGAATCACCCACTGCTTTGTGGTTGATGCGAACTGAGAAAGTCAACATCTTGTGCAGACTTTACGACATGAGTGGTTGTGTTTTCTCAGCAATGAATGTGAAGTTGACTATGTTCGGGTTTGAATTTGAAGTGAAGTCGAAATATCGAAAAAATTTTATAGAGAATTTGAGCGTGAAATTGATTTAAAAAACAACAAAACCCCCAATAAATATATTCAGTATCCTTTTGATTGAATAGAAGCTATATTGGCAGGTGTCAAATAACTAACTTCTAAATTAAAAATACAAACTTTTTAAATGGCTTTATGCCTTTTGTCAACCATGGTAAATAATCACTGCTTTCACTAATAACAGTGTGCATATTAAATAATTTTTAAAACATTAGTTTTTACTTATGTGTTTGGAGTTTTCAGTTTTGAACCGCAAAAACGGTACTGAACGGTACATCTTTTCGGATACCTAGTTAATAGTAACCTTGGAAGGATCTATACTGGTATGCTTGCCGTTTCCCAAGGTAGCTATTGCTATTGACATTGATTGCTGATATCACCGATTAATATAATCATTTCGATATTTGGAAGAATCATATAGTTGTGGAAATATGAAATGTTGAATGTTTCTCTTTGTCATAGTCTTCTTCAAAATATATGAAATTTGAATTACAGATATAACATCTGTAACAAAAGCTTATTAAAAAAATTTGAAACGAAAATAAATGTTTTTTTTTGTGTGTGTGTGTGTGTTTTTTACAATTCCTTAATTACAAATTATGTATTTTCCACTTTTCGATTTGCTCCATTTGCTGAAGAAGACTCAACTTCAGCCAATAGTTTTAATTTTATAATTTAAAAACCTTAACGTCATTCAAACAATGCCAAAATCAAATGCATTACTATCATAGCATCTTTATTAAACAACATTTCGACATGTATTATCTTCATAAAATATATAATCAATGAAAAATATCAAAATGAGGAAGTAAACAGCTATTAACAGAGTCTCCCTTGCTTTTCCAGATATCGAGAATGGCAATGTAAGTGAGTCGGCCAACCTGGAACTCTTGTCGTCCAACTCGTACGAAGGCCTTCCCGAGATGGACGAGTTCTTTCCCCAGGATTACTGTTACGGTCAACTGCGAGGGGATCAGAAGATGGCCAGTCCACTCATGAATGGAACTCCCGTCACTCCACTCATGAATGGAAACAGTGCTACCACCCCTATTCCTGGCAGTCAGCCGCCCTATATGGACGGTGAGTCAGTCACACTCAGTGCTCATTTTATTCTCGTCTATTGAATATGGACAGAGGTTTTTCCAAATTTTTAAAACGAATACTACCTTATGGCTTTATAAACAGCATTTAAATAGTAAGAGAGTTTTTATATTTTCATTTATTTTATGTGATAAAAAAAAAATATTAGACTTAAGAAATATTACTCAAATAAAAAATTGTTTCATTTACCAGGATTCAGTAAAAAAGTATAAAAAAAAATATTATTTCATATTTATTCCTTTCATCTCCAAGAATAATTAATGAACCCGAAGGCTAAAAAATTGAGATATTTATTTTAAAGCAGATTATGTCTAAAAAGTTCGTTTTCCATGGAACCATAACACATAGATTAGCTCGAAAAAATTCTAAATCGTTTTGAATTACACAGAGAGTTCAATATCGAAGTAGGATTTATTCAGAGTGGCCACAGAACCGTGAAAACCTGGAAATCAGGGAAATGTCAGGGAACTTTTTAAAATTTCATGAAAATCTGGGAAATTTTGTATTGTTTAAGGCACGTTCATCCATAATTTGGCGCTATTTACATAGAGATTTGTAGTGGTAAGCCATTAGAAGTTTAATGTTACGGAATAATTTAAATTTTTCCTTACCAACCAAACTATTTTTTTACAAAAATTGCATTTATATCTCTTTAGAATACATGATCTGTTTGATCAGGGTATCTAGACATCAAGAAAACCTAAGAAAATTGGGGAAATTTGAAAAAAAGTTTGCCTTAAAATCAGGGAATTTATTAGAAATTTGTCAGGGAAATCAGCGAATTATCAAGGAACTTTTTTTTCTTGAATTTAGTGGCCGCCCTGTTATTTTTTCCCACTCTCATGTAAAGTAGCAATAATAGGAACTTAGATACAGATTTTACAAAGAAACCATTAAATTAATTCTTTTAAAAAAAGGAACCGAAGAAAAACTTGTTCTTCAATACAATTTTAAAAATACTTTTTAACTTAGACTAGAAAAGAAAATTAGATTGGAAGGTTTCAATATACATAATGCCATTTGGCTTCGTTGGTTACGAAAAGGTTAAAAATGTTGGATGGTTCAGTTTTTCAATTTCCAATGTGATTTACCCAAATCAGTATAATCTCTGAGAGAATGGCTTTTCTCAACTTGCTATGAAGGAAAACTGATTTTTTTTAATCGATTGATTTATGATATATCCCCTACTTAAATAAATAGCATTAAATACTGCAAATATAATTTTCAAAAATAACAAGTCACACATTTATTTTTCAACTTTTCATAATAAGTTCGTTCCCGTTCAAAGCTAAAAGCCCCCACTTTAACCATTCTATGCAGCCTGCTTACTAAACCCGAATACGGAAAGACATGACAATGACATTGAAATTTTAAAGAAGGGACTATAAAGAGATTAGTTTTACTTTACGCCTCTTTTCCAAAATCACTTTGGAAGCAGTTCTGATCTAATTTTTCTACAATAAAGAAACATAAAATCCAGCAAATAAAATATCTCTTAAAATAAGTATAGCTTATTTTTTAATAATTAAATGTTGCTTAATTTAAGTTTTGGATATTTCGTTAAATTTATATGTAATGTATCATATATAATTTATTCAATTATTTATATATTAAATGACATATTATGCAAATAATTAATTATTTTTTTAGAAATAAATTATTTTTACAATGAATCTAAACAAATATGTTTTATATAAATCGTTAAGAAAATAATTTTTGTCTTAGCATGAATTTTATAGTATTTAGATGCGATTTTTCTTCCAATTCTTTCATCATTTATTGATCCAGTTCTTACGACTACAAAAGAATACCTTACATTTTTAATGTATTTGTGATCTGAATTTCATAATTGTGCAAGAAGTAGTTATCAATTTTAATGATGACAAGAAAATGAAAATTAATGTTAAAAAGATAAAATAGCTTTAAATTGTTACATAATTAATATATTTTATTAATTTTTGTTTCCAACGATAGTTTTTTAATAAATAGCATGAAACTTTTGCATTAAACAGTTTTTAATAATTAATTATTAATTAACAAGACAATTTTTAAATTTTTTTAGAAATATGTATATATATATTTTTGCTTTCATTAAATTTACCACGATCGAAAATCTATTCAATATTTTATCATTTTCACTATTTTATCGAAAATGAAAAAATTTTAAGATTCGCATGCTAGATTACATTTGAAATTAATTGAAGTTTAATAGAAATAAAAAAAATAAAAAAAATCACTTTCAAAATAGTAAGTATTTATTGTTTCTTTTCAAACTGTTGGAAACAAAGGTGGTAATCTCTTGTATTTTTCACTAGTAGAGTCAGGCAATCGCAAACGAAAAAATGTGCTACACATTTTGCAAATCAGAAGCATTATACAAATCAGAAGCATATATACAAAAACATACATATTAGACAATTATTTAGTAGATTACAACCTTAAGTAAACTAGAGATGTGGAACATCGCGCAACTTTCAATTACACTATAATACTGACATGGATTTGTGTCATTTATAGTTTTTATATTTTCATCATTCATTTAGCAAAAATCTCGATATTTTTTGCGATAAATCTTGCATGAGTTTAAGAAAAAAAAAAATCCGACAAAAGTATGGTTTTGGCGGTATACTTTTCGAGAATTCTCATATTATCCTTTCTTGTAAGTGAAATTGAGCAAAGAAGGAAAAAACTATCGGTAATGAGGTATGCTCAAGGAAAGAGAACTCTGTGATAAAGGCATTCGTTTTTCTACTTTTTACGCCATTAAAGCATTTTTATGAGAATGGGAATGTTTAGAACACCATAAGAGGCATTGCAACAGCGATTTTGAACAAAATCATTTGAGCCGTTTGTTAGCAATTACTGAAAAATGTTAGTTTTTCAATGGCAGCTACCTTATGCGCACCCGCGATTTTGACGAAAACCTTAATGGTTGGTCCATGTGCCCCCACTAACCCACATACCAAATTTGAGCATCGTAGGTCAATTTGTTCGGGAGTTATGCTGACCACGTACGCTAATACATACAGACAGACATTTCTTTCGAGACCACTTTTTTGAAATCAGGATGTTTCAAAACATGGAGAAATGCAAAAAAAAATCTTTTTTTTTTACCAAATTCCATACTTTCATTACCCTATGTATACATATGGGTAATTGAAAGTAAAAATATCGCAAGTATCCATAGCAGTGGGATTATATTTACATAAAAAGTTTCATCATTTTCAAGTAATACAGTGATTTAACAAGTTTACATTCGTACGCAATGTGCCATTGTGGTGAAAAATATAAACCAATTTTTAAAAAATAAGTTTTATTAATTAAATAAAAAATTCTAATAATTTTTTTCCTAAGGTTAGTGAAACATATGAGAAATAAGCGTGACCTAATTTGCATGATTAACATCACGTATTTCATGATTTTATCGTTGTCAGAAAAAAACAATTTACAACACTAACAATTTTATATCTGTCAATTTTAATATCAACACTAATGTACTGAAATCTTTGTTCTTGACCTTAATTGGTCTGAGTTTGAAGCTGGCCCATTTTAAACTTTGTGAATCATGTTACATTAAAATTTATTTCTGATTGAGTTACTTTACTAATTTTGTATTGGCCTCTTGTTAAACATGATGCAAATGCATCCAAATAATGCCCGAGGAATATTAGACTAATATTTGTAACATCCTGAAACATCCTCCGTTTTCCTTGCTTTTGAGAGGGGGGGGGGGGACCTTTAAAATTATGCTTCTCAGTAATGAGATTTGAGTTTATCTTATAAATAACGTATATTTCAACTTTATGAATTGGAATTTAGTAATTAAGATAAATTGAAGTATTATAGATAGAATGAAAAGGTAAAAAATAAGGGTTCATATTGAAATTTTTAGAAATTTAGAGTTCAATTTAATTAGCAAACAGCCCTCTAAGAAAAAATATTGGCTAATCGTGAACAAATTACTTAGGTGCAAACCGTAGTATTCAACGACTTTTAAACCATCGTTCTTTTTTTTTTTTTTTTTTAGTACCATAATAAAATCGGAACGCTGAATTTTTTTTTTTTATTGACAGAAAAAACTCGCAAAGTAGTATTGTTACAATTCGGGGAAAGTATTTTTATAAATGTATACAGCAATTTTTTTTTTGTGTGTGTGTGTTTTTCCCGCCATATCCTCTAGAGACCTGAACTGGCTAGGAGATTTTTTATTTCCTCATTTTTTTGTGTTTTTCCCTTTTTGGGGGGATCAAATAACATAAAAATAATTGACCTAAAAAAAAAATGTATTTTACAAAAAATTCAAAAGTGTGTCCATTGGACGCCCGGTCTCTAGAGGATATAAGATGTTTTGAAAGTGAAACACTCTTTAGAAAGCTCTTTGGATTTTGCATTCAAAACAATTTCGATTTAACTAATTTCGTAAAATTTCAATGTTTACAATTTAAAGTGAAAAAAAAAAAAAAAAAAAAAAAAAAAAAGGTTACTTAAAATGAAACATTAGTTTTTAAGGAATAAATAGTAGCGGTAATTAATGTATTTTATAAGATCTGTGTATTTTATCTAATGGAATAAGCATGCTCGAAAAAGTACCAGGATTTTTTTTTCTGGCTATTGGTTGCAATACATTGGTGAATATGTAAATATTTCTTATTTTGGGAGACATTTACCTACAAGCAGATGCATCAAACTGAGTTAAGTGTTCGGTCATCCATATTTTTTTCGGCCAATATGTATACTTTTCTAAAAAATAGTGTATGACGTGTTTCTGATCCTATAGTAATGAAATTTTGGAATTTGTGTGTAAAT
The DNA here is from genome assembly GCA_963978545.1 of Linyphia triangularis. Classification (NCBI taxonomy): domain Eukaryota; kingdom Metazoa; phylum Arthropoda; class Arachnida; order Araneae; family Linyphiidae; genus Linyphia; species Linyphia triangularis. The sequence continues at coordinate 57,642,387 of OZ021724.1, read as the reverse complement.
TTGGAGTTCGTAATGATATTTTTATATTTTGCCTACCTAAAACATAGTAGACCACCCCTTAGAAATAAATTTTATACAAAACTCTGGAAAATTGTAAACAAGTTACTTGGGTGAAACAGATTTATTCTTAGACTTGTAGAACCAAAAATACAGCGATCGTTCTGATTTTTTAGTAAAGCAAAATGTCCGAAAAGTTTGAAATTTTGTCTATAAATACAGATAAAGGTAATGAAAAATAATTCTACTAAATATAAGAAGTGTTGAATCTTGTCTTCCCGTAAAAGCGTGAATTTTACGTACCAACAATATGTACTAAAAACAGGTTAGCAACATGAATAAAAAGGACACTATGGTTTTCTTTCAGTAATTTTGCATATACCATGTTCGTCTTTAAATTTTTTGTGAGAGTCGGCATTTAAAGTGTATGTAGACGATGCTATGATCTGATTCATACTAAATTCAGTATTTTAATAATTTATAATATTAAGGTGATCCAAAACCTAAATTAGTAGCATATGTTGTTTTATCCTTTCAGCATGAGACAATAAAAACTTTTCAATACAAAACGATAAAATAATTAAAGCATGGTAATTTTTAATTTCAGGGGAGAAATAGTAATTTATCTGGTTAATAAAAAGTTTGCCTTTCTCAAGTGAAATAAGTTGCTTTATTACACAAGCTAAAGAGAACCCCTAGATTTACTTTGCACTACATGTACATTGTACACAAATAACAAATCGTGTCATAAATCATCTTTGATTTTCAGTGGCGACCCATGGTCGAAAATGTTAGTCCAGCCGAAAACATGCGACTCCCCAACAACCCCCTCCCCCAACTACACACACACTTTCCATAATCATGAACAATCACATTTGAATTTTTTTTGTTTAATTATCATTTTAAAAATCGGATTTTTTTTTTTGCATTTAAAAGTACATAATTAGTAATGATGTTTAAATGAAAAAAAATTTCAGTTTTATTAAAAAGTGATTAATTAACTGATCAATATTTAACTGTGATTACTCGAGTTTTATGGGACCAAGAAAAGAAATTATGGTTGGAAATTACTTCTAATATCATTCTTATTGTCATGAACCTCCATCTAGCTTCAAGAATATATAGGTTTTTTTTAATAGAATTTTTTTAACATTAAAAGTAGAAAAAATCTAAATTTTTCTAAAAACTTTTGCATTTAAAAATCTAGCAAAATTCATTTTCTTTTCCAATCAATTTGATCGAGGTTCAAAACGTCTAATAGTTAATGCAGATTTGAATTCTCAAATTATTTTTCAAAAAGATTTTATCAAACTTCAGCTATCACTGTTTAAATGAAGTTTCAAGAGCAAAAAACAAGATTTTTTTGATAATGAGTTTAAAATATTCAAATTTATTTTCAAAACAAAACAGTACTTTAAACTAATAAAATAATTCTCTAGTCTTTAGATGATACCATTATCTTGCAAAAATTCCTTCTAGAGATTAATCTAAAACCGAAAATCACAATGCAGCCGAAGTCGGAAAATTGCTGATCTGGCTCTATTGGGTTCTTTTGGTTACCATGGCAACGACGCAGCCGAAACGCGTTTCAGAAACACATGGCTGGTGTTCAGAGGGAGATCACCTTGATTGGAGGCGTTTTTTCCCCCTCGTGAATTGAGTATTGATGCAAGAAGTTAGCTGTTTATCGAAATTTTTTACACTTACCGATGAAATTAGATCTTCACTTTAAAAAAAATTGTAAAAAATATTATTTTAGTTTTGAACTAATAAATTTATATGCAGCCCGGCTTCACTGGCTGTAGTGTACGAGCCGCCACTATTGATTTTGAAGGATAACTACAATTTTATATAGTTTCGTTTCGTGAAAAGGGGTATACATGATCAGGACCCCATTTAGAAAACCGATTACTATAGGCACAACATAGAAAACAAGGCACCCCATCGATGATTGTAGATGTTATTTAAATATTAATGTCAGTTTTCAGTACCATCTATTACCTTTTTGATTAAATTCATGTTGAGATATTAATAATAACTAATTAGAATATTATTATTGAATTATAACTAATAAGAAATATCAAAACATATGTTCATATTTCACGGCATTGATCAAGTACGTTAAACCTATTGATAGTTGCATTTTTCATAATTTTTCGGGCAATTTAGGGCCCCCAAAATTTGAGGACCCTAGGCACGGGTTGGCTGTTTTCAGATTATCTGGCGCTGTCAGCAACACGAGGGCTATAATGCGCCGAAACATTCGTCATTTGATAAGACAACATACATTTGCAAACACCCATGCCTTACACGGGACTCGAATCCGGAACCTCGTGGTCTAAAAGCTAGCACGCTGACCACTATACCGTTTGGTCGGCCCCTAGGCACGGGCGTTATGGGAAATAAGTTCCTGTACATGATTCCTAATAAAATTAATTTTTCCTTAGCTCAAATTTTTATGGTTGGCAGTTAAAATGTATACATAAACTTATTTTCCTGTACAGTTGTAAAGGTATTTATCAACCTCTTCCATTCCCTTCACGCACCCACTTTATTGTCTATCGCTTCTTTTCATTTAGCACTGATTCACAGTGAATCCACGATCGCATTCACCATCTCACCGGGGAATCTTGTTCTCTCATAGTACTCCTCCATTCACGACATTCAATACGGGAAACAACGCGACGCACTCATTCATAAACTCAAAAAACAGAAAGAAAAAAAAGCAAACCTCAACCCCCAACAAAACAAGCGCGCAGAAAATCGTGGGTGGAGGCGACCCATTTCCGGTCTGATCACCTGCTACCGGAAGAGGGGGGAGGGGACAGAGAGAGAAAAGGTGCAAGTCCACCTACTCCGGAAGTAGGGGAGGGGGGGGGGGGGGGACTCGTTCCAAGAGTGAGTGTGCTTCTGCTGCATTTTCCCCACTAGATTTGCTAAAGTTGGTTCTTCTCTTGCGGCTGTAGTTGGATTGTGTTTTGTGCGCGTGCTACCCATGGAGTAGTGTCCTTGCGTGTGGTGTTGCTGTAATTGGTCTTATAGAAGGGTTTTATCTTGGGGTAAGTTGATTTTCTTTTTGTGGATTGTAGATGGCGAGTTTAGTTGAAGAGAAACTTTTGCATTAGTCAGACCCTGGTAAAACGAAATCGTTTAACATGAAATCACGTTTAATGCGAAATACAAGCAGTTTTCTGTATACGATGAAGCTTCAACTTAACGTCAATTTATTCGTGGATCTCGAAATCGCAAAACGTGAAATCTTGTTTAAGGCGAAAAAAGATTTGCTCTTCAAACCACTTTTTTTCTTTAAATGGTCTTCATTATTTGAGACGAAATTTAAAAGTTTGATGAAAACATTCCCCAAGTTGAAACAGGCAAAATGTGGCAGTGATTAAATTTCAAGGAAATCGCCATGAAAACAGCTGATTTCGGCGCGAATTTAGGTATCATGTCTCTGTACTAATTATATACCGACCCCCTTTTTCTTTCGTTATACAAACAAATGCTTTCGTTTCGTTAGACAGACATTTCAATGGAAACCTTTATTTTAACACTTTAAACGTATTTTTTTTTAATTAAGTGAAATCTTAAACATAAATGTATTTAAATTATTACATGGGCAAAGATACAAACTTAATCAAATACAGAAACAATAATACTTTAAATTATCTTTACTCAGTTAACTGGTTTTGAGACGTCACGCCTGTATCCAACAGCAAGTTTAGGAATTAAACTCAGTTGCATTTACATGTTGAATCTTGTGAATATGAGTGAATAAAATGCAACTGTTGAAAAATTCTTTAAAAATAAATTGCGACCAAGTATTGAATAGCCAACAGTACTCTATCAACGATTTAAAAAAAATCAAGAAAAGATTGAAGCGGCTTACGATATACATCCATTTGAACCTGCAAAGAAAAGAATGCTGACTAGAAGACATGAATTTAAAATAGCAGCATTAAATATACATATATCAAGTAGCTTAAATCTGCATTAATTTGATGAAAAAGTTTTTAGACGGTCAACACCAACAATTTCGGCGGTTCCTTCGACTTCGTGTTAACGGGGATTGACTAATCGGAGTTACGTATGCAGTTTTAGTTCGATTCCTGGTTCTTGAATCTCATTTCTTTACTATTTTGCATTTCGCTCTCATAAGGGACTAACTTTTGTTTTAATCTCAGGCAGACTTGTAGCCCACCTCTCGAAATTTTAAAAGAGAGATTTTGTCTTGGTCTCGACATTATTATTTATCTTTTAATTCATTTTGTTTTTTTATGGTTTTGGATTTCAATTGTAGCTGAAAATAACTTGGAAAAAAATTGCCTAGCAAAATGTATACAAAATAATATTTATCTGATTATTAGCATAACGTTACTTTTGAAGGACGGGGAAATATGCAAATAATCAAATTTTAATGTATCCCACTTGATTAGTAGCTGTATATGCATTGGTATCATGCAACAAATTTCTACGCCTTGCACCATTGCTTATTTTTAGTTTAAAAATGTTCAAAGCGTATTTTTCTGTCGCATGTTTTGAAGCACATGGGGAGCGATATTATCATAACATACGAAGTTAATTTTAATCTCGGAATCATTAATCGAAAGTTACAATCTTAATTTCAATGAGTTTTTATTTATTATTATTATTATTTTTGTAAAGAAAGTTAATGAACAATTTACGTGCTAGCGTCAGTGAGCGTGAATGAAATACCATTTTGGACTTGAACATTATAAAAGAAAGTTATAATGTTAAGTTTCAATATTGCAACATTTAGGTTCGTGTTAAGTGTGATCTATATCTTGATGAATGGAAATTTATTAAAGTATGGCAAGTTCTCTAAATATAAGTCTAATTTTGTTATAGTTGAAATTTGAAAAACGAAAAAATTTCGCTTTTTCGAGTTACGGTCATGATAGTTCGAAGATACTTATTTTTCATCATGGAAATACTTATTAAATTAAAAGATAACTATAATTATTTTTAGGCAAGTTTTAACACATTAACAGCTTTTTCATATATTGTTTTAAAATGGCAAACACTTATTCAAATGATTAAAAAGATACAGAACTTGAAATACCAACCATTGTAGTATAGTTATATAATACTCTTGCAACATTTTAAATTTAGTTTTATGAAATTTTTCTAGCTTATGAATTTCGCGTCAATTGTTAAGATTCGAACAGCCGAGTAGATAGTTCTAAAATTATTTGCTCGTCTTATGTTATTTCTAATTAATCTTTCAATTGATCTTTTATGTAGTGTCATTACATTCATTGTATTGACCGGAGAATTTCGGCATACTTCTAATTTTTTTGCTGAGCTACAGTGGTTGAATTACTTCTTTCAAGGTGAAGTTGTCAGCACTATTACGATAATTATCGAATACACCATTAGCATTACAAACAGAACTATCTTTAATGGCAATCTCTAAAGCGATTAAGACATGTATAATTTGCAATGGGACTGAACAAAAAACTCTCTTTGTCATTTAGAAAAATGTTATTGTCAATAATGATTTATTTATAATAAAAATCTCAAAAATTTATATTGCGTTAAATGCATTATGAAATAGTTTACTATTTGGTAGCCAACCCCCCCCCCCCCCCAGCTTTTATAATAGGTCATATGTCTGTATGTTCAACACTCATTTCTGTTGAACTAATGAATTATCCAGTACAACAATCTTAATAAAAATTCACATATTCCTTAAAATGTTATAGTCCCTGATTCAAGTTAAAATTTAAAAGAGGTAAGTTAAAATTTCATAAATTTTCTGATTGGACAAAAAGTATAATTTAAAGTTCTATGCCATATTCCTAATTGCATAGTGCTATTATGACATAATAGAACAGGTGTGAAAATCATGCATAAAATGGCATATAGCCTCGACCTTTCAATAATATAAATCGATTTTTTTAATGAGTCAGTACCTTTAAAATAAAAAGTCGATATTTTTTTTTTTTTTTTTTTTTGCCTTTTCATTGACGTATCACTTTAGTTTCTACTAAAAATTAGAAGTATGTTATATTTTGCTTTAAAAAGCACGCTACCAATTATTAACTATAAAAAGCTTACCTTTACCTTTAATTTTTCCTAAACGTGATATTTTAAACTTCAATGTACCTTTTCTAACTAACTACTAGATATAAACCATTATTTTTTTATGAAATTATTATAGATTGAACCGAGGTTAAACAAATTCTTGTTAATTTCATAAGTATTTTTTAAATACCAAATCTTTGTAGAAAAAGAAGTGTGAGATTGAATAACATATAACAAAAAAATTCTGATGATATTTTTTACTAAACTTTAATCTCAGCATCTTGTATAACATCTATTTAGCCTGTATAAAAAAAAAAAAAAATTCGAACTCATTTGTTGAGAACTTTTCAAGAAAATGTATATCAAAGAGATACAATTTAGTATAGGAGGTACTAAGTCCCTTTGAGAATTAAGTATATAATCGATTAGTTTAGCCAATATTCAATATAAACATATTTGTGAAATTATACGTTTTGAGAAATTAAAACTACAAAACACCAAGAAAACTTTAATATTAACTACTTTTTATGTTTAGTATTGTAAAGTATCATTAAACCTTAATCATTTACATTAAAATTTGATGTTTTTTTTTTTTTTTAATGTATATGATTAACTGTTTTAATTAAGAGAATAAAGTAAAATAATACGAATCTTTGAATATATATTAAACTAAACTTGTGAAAATAAGAAAATATAAATATTACAGATACTATGATTTATCTTAGCATTGAGCCACAAACAGCCTAAAAAATGGTTAATATTATCTTGTTGTACTTTTTTGATTTCTTCCATCCTCATATAAAAGAGTAAATAAGATATCATGAACATTCTCAAATCTTTTGTTTTTATCAGGTTTAAATATTAATCGAAAGAAAGGAATTGATTTTACGAAACTAAAATATTAACATTCTGATACACATATAGGATACGCACTGTTGAAATAAAAATAAAAAGTTTTCACGACATGGTAAGTGGAGTCAACTTCAAATTTACAAAAATTTGAGTTAAATCTCAACAAGTCTTGAACCCTTTGACTTAATGTTTCATTATTGATCACAATATCAACAAAATTTGAAAGGAAAGTACTTGATTATTTTTTTTTATTACATATATATATTAATTTTGTTAAGGTTGTATTAAAAAAAAGTTATTTTACCTTCACATTTTATTACTAACCTTTTATTATTGTTATTATATACCTGGTAAAAAAAATACATATGCTTTAAAACAGCACTGCTCAAGATATTATAACCAAAAACTGAAGCATTAGGTCTATTAGGGACATGTTAATCATCCCTCTTAATGTAAAACCTCTTCACACAACGAAAGAGTGAAAATTTCAACTTTTATTTCTCTGAAAAGGTAATAAGTTTACTAATTTCGTCACGAATATCTAGGCAACTAACTCAATTGTTCTAATATCACAGTGTATCATTCAAAATCTTTGTATAATAAAAGATCGAAACCCGCGTCATAACGTAATTTTCCAGAACACAGAACAAAACAAAATCACTTAAAAACGATTCACTCTCAAATCAGCCAACTTCCCTTTCCCTCAGTCTTAACCTCCCCACGTCATTATTGAAAAAAAAAAAAGGTCTTCACCCTTGCGTGACCCATGACCCCGTTGCACATAGATGTGGGGTAGGGGAACACCTGTCCACCCGCACGCATCACTTCCTGTCGGTCTGTCCGACCGGCGAAGAGATATTTTCCATGCCGCATGGGTCGTGGGGAACTGCCGGTAAGATGAGACCCATTTTCCCGTAGCGTCGTCGGTGACTTCTGAAAGCCCTCGATGTGATGGGGTAATGGACGTTATTTATGGGTAGGTTTTAACGAAAGCCGCTTTGAAGGGAGTTTTTCGAAATTGCCTCGGCGGGGATCAATGGGATTTAATGAGATGGCGGGGATGATGTCTGCAAGTTTTGATATTGTGGTGTATATGATGCTCTGTCCCAAGAAAGGTTAGTGACTGGTTTACCGTAGTGCAATAGATAACATGTGAAATATACTGTGCATATACTCAAATTTGATGAAATATCGTGAAATATGTCCTACTAAAAACAATCCGAAACTAATGACTCATAAATGCAAGGCATTTTCGCCTTGAAAGGTCGCCCTGAAATATCTACCTTTCTGTTTAAATTTGGTCCACCTGATGGCTGTGTGGTTAGAGCTCTGGCCTCGCGTGCCATAGATGCCGAGTTCGAATCCCGCGTTGCATGGATGTTTGTTGTGGTTCGGATCCATGTTAAGCTGAAGGTCCCGGCTTAATTAACCGTCATTGTGCATAAAAATAGGTCGTTAAGCGTACAAATCTGTTAAAACTTGGGCTTATTTCAGTAGTGTACATCTTGTAATAATTTAAACTGAAGTGGCGAAGGCACACATCCAAAAGAAGTTTTAAGAAAAGTAATTATTGAATTGTTTGCAATCATCAAGATTAGGAAGGAATTCGGAGATTGAACGATGAAAATTGAATGATGGGATTTATTGTGTGGAATTACCTTAAAATGTAACTTAATGACGTAAGTTATATTTTAAGGTAATTCTCATTTATAAATCCCATCATTCCTCTCCACAATTTCTTCTGAAAATATAACTTAATTTCAGGCAAGAGATAATATATCTTGCTATATACATCATGTAATAATATTTCTGCTCGTGCATCCCTTTAATATAATGTAGTCAAACAGAATATCAAAGGAGGAGGGGGGGGGGGTGAGAAAGAGCCCTAAATTGGGAAGAAACTTAAAAATACTGCATCCCATTGAAAAATCAATCCAGTGCTCAATAATGACGACTCATTGGACAAAGAAGTTCCCACGATCTTATCTTTCTCTGCTGTTGTTATCTTTAAAATTGTTCAGATGGGTCCATTGAAGATGTGTTCAGAGGTTCACCTTGTAATCTGGTCCTTGTATCATTTGACATTATGCAGGACATTGCTTTTAATGAAGACAAATAACCTTTCAAATTAGGTAATTAAAAAAGCATTCTCTAATGAGCTGTAAATTATTCCTTAATAAATTAAGCAGTATATATATTGCTAACTCTTAATAATTAACTTAAATGCTCTAATATACCATCGTATTTGGTTTAACAACATCTTTGAAGAGTTCGGAAGTTGGATATTGATTATCTTTCGCACTTTTTAATGACAATGTAACATAGGTTAGAATAACACGAAATTTGTATGGGGAAATTTGAAAAAGTATTTTACAAATATAACATGGTCTTAGAAATAAGTTGAAGGGTATTTACCAAATTTATTAGTTAGTTGAATTTGAATAAATATTTAACTAATTCCTGATCATATTCATCGTTGCAAAACAATGTTTGCAAAGATTTTTACAAAAGGATGAAAATGGGATAGAGTCCTTCCTAAGCATTTTCCAAGTCTTCTCGATCAAGCAAAAAGTACTTTTCAATTAAGCACTATAGCAAATTGAAATAGTCCAACTTTTTTAACTATGTATAAGTAATTGGCATTCCTAGACAAATCCTTGGTTAGCCACATTATGTAAGATGGTCGGAGCAGTCTGAAAAGCACAACAGCATTGAACATTCGCCTATCTAGCATTTCGATGAAATATTTCATAGACAACTATGCGACTTTGGATGGAGTTATGGCTCGTTCGTCTATCAATGTCCTTTTGGTCGGGTTGACCTTGCAACTGCGACACGCAAAGCAGCCATGGTTGAGGCAACGTTTTGTTCTGTATTACCGAAACTGAGATGACCATAAGCAGCACGCATTCTTGAGTCCATAATATATGCTGCGGTGTTGCACCTCAACACGCGGTTCCCGTAGTCTGCTTTTGCGGTTGGTGTAGTCTGGACTTGAGTTAGAGCTATTAGAAAAGCAAATTGTCTGGTTCCTAGCAAAACCACCTAATGTATGTGTTATTTATAATGTTTTTCTTCGTATTCTGAGAAATTATGTGCATTGCTGTTTTACTCAGAATGCATAAAATGACATGCTGCTTTCTGTTATTGTTGGCTTGGTTTAGTCGATGTCGTACTGCTATGAGTTAAGTAGTGAGAAGTGTAGTTTCTTGAAGAAATCAATGATATTCACAATAATTTAAATGTACTATGAAATCTACGATGGGCATTTTAGCGATCAAAAGACTTTCATGCATTTCATATTTCGTACGTTTTACTCCGTTTCGACCAGAAAAAGAGGGTTAATTAGCATCAGAATAGCTTATTTTTTCTATGTTTGTTTTACCAAATATCAGAATTGTAACTACATTGGTAGTGGAGCATTTGAATATCCCTCATTGGTAACGTTTGACCCCTTAAAAATGGTTAATCGTGATCGGAATTACTTACTTTTCCTATGTTTGTCCTTGATGACATTTGTAGTATCAATTTTCAGAATTGTGACTATGGGAAGTGGAGGAATGAATGATGAGTGTATGAGAGAGGGCTTTGCCTTTTATATGCAGAGATTATGGGGAAAAGCAATTATTGGGATTAGTAAGGTTATTTTTTTTTTTTTTTAGTTTTTATTATAATTTATAAGAAAACTAAAAATTCCAAGCTTAATTATTATGCATACAAATAGGCTAAATTATTGATAGTTTCTTTTAATAAAACAACACATTGTTATTTTTGAAAAATGTGAACCTTATAAAAAATTGTGAGAAATAAAAAAAATAAAAAAAAGCATTATCATCCTAAAAAATTAATCATAATTAAATAAGCTAGAACTTCCATGCAAAAATGCTGCTGCAGAATAGTTGGTAATCCACAGCTGTTCATAAAAACTTTTCATGTTTATAAATTTTTTCTTCCCTGAATCATAAAGCAATTTTTATTTTGGAAGGTTTGTAGTAATAATGGCCACGTGGTACACTTTTCATCTAGTCCTGGGGGAGTCTGTAGAAAGTTAAACTTATAAAAGGAGCATTGTGGTCCCATACATTTTTTTTTTTTTTTTTTAAAGAATATGAAGGTGCGGGATACCTTTTAGGTTATAGAAGAGAAAAGTTGCTTTTAGTATTTATTCATGCTATACTGGAAGTTCTATCGATTTTTTTAAAGGGAAATATTGTTAATAAACGGTCCTTGGCACTTAATTCTGAGAATTTAAGATAGGGTATATTTAGTTTACTGGTTAGCAGATGCTAAAAAAAAAAAAAATGAAATCAATAAACTAAAGTGAATTCATTTGTCGTAAACATGGGCGCCCGCAGGATTATTTGCAGGGGGGGGGGGGGGGGTGCAAGACTGATAGAATTTTGTTTAAATCGTGAAATGTGGATTGCAATTCCTAATGAATTGTCAATTAATAATAATTGCAATAATTTTCACTTTTATAATAAAAAAAATTAAGGTGTATATTTTTGAAATCCTCTCCTCTGCAGATTTTATTTCGTAACCAACGCAACCATGTTAAAAATAAAGTTTTTAATACAAATACTCTATACCATGCATTTTCAATTTTTAGGTGCAATTGCAAGTTATTGAGCTGAAATCGAGATTTCATAGTTTTTGACCATTACGAAGAAAGCATCCATTTCGGACTATTTACTAATTTTTTTCCCACCAAAACTTTAATTGAATAGATTGTCATCCACTACGAGACTCTACTAAATTTAACTCGATTAGCTGACAGCAAACGAGTTAATTAGACCTACGAAGTGGTAATATAGGAATGTGTACAAAAGCGGCCTTTTTGTGACAAACCCAAAAACGTGATAGAATACATTCTTATCGACCACGAATCTATGAGTCAAGTTTCAGCCCGATTGAATTACGGTAGTTGGGTTAATTGGCCCTGCGCAGATTTGCTGGCCACACATAAATAAACAAATAAGTTCGAAGTCATAGCTGCCAACTCTTAAATGGCTGAAATCGCCAACAGATCATTACAAAATCATCAAATCTAAAGTTCAAGAAAATCACCAGAAAGTTATCGAAAAGGAAATCTATCCTCAAACAGTAATCTCACTCAGAAAAATATATGTTTATCAATAGTTTAATGCATGTATGGCTGCTTTCGGTGAAAACCTTCTCCCTTTCTTGTATAATTGCCCTGTCGCCTGTCCTCGAGTAAAAACAATTCCTCCAAGTTGAATTTGTGTTCGGACCGGACGTATCCACGCCGGTGGCATAGCGTAGTTGGCCAGGGTTCTCACACTAATTATTTTTCGAGCCCTCTACCTACTCAATTTTTTTCAACAAGATAAGAAAAAAAAGTACATTTATACTTAACAACTTAGGAATACTAAAAAAATAGGAAATCAAATGTGGAATTGTGTAATGCAACTTAGGGGGAAAATAAACTTTATTAAAATCATTAAAAACAATTATACATTTTGTTTACTTAGCAGTCAGATGGAAAAAACAACAACAATCATATATAAGCAATAAATACTGAAACGAATGTTATCAATTCATGCGCAATTAGTTCCTATTGACTTTGACAGAAGTATTATAATGTAGCTCAGAGTAATAAATAACCAGACTTATTTAAACTTGTACAAATTAAACAGAAATTACGGTGCCAGAAAAGCCAATCTTGTGTTAATAAATAAAACAAACCTCTAAAATGATTTAAAAAAAAAAAAAAAAAAAAAACCTGTTTGATGTTGCAATTATGTATCTCATTTTCATCTTGAGCTCAATCATTTTGTTTGAAAAAGAGTAATGATTTGCAATTAACTGTCGGAATGATTGAGTCAGAATGATGTGATTTACCCATAGGATTTCACATAATCTCCAAAGGAAGCATACCCTGAGGTTAATATCAAAGATTTAAAATTACAGAAGTGTAATATTTTGTTTCTTCCAAGTTAGAAAAATAGTTTAAAAAAAATCAAAAATAAAACATAAAGGAAATACTCAATTGAAATCTAAAAACTTACTGCGTCTTGTATCTGATGTACCCAATTTCCAATCCTCAATATTTCTAAACAACTGGCGCCTTAAAACCTCCTAGCAATGATCGATTCTTGGATGAAAAACGAAATAGGAAATAAACAGGAGTCGTAAAATAAAGTTGAAAAATTTATTGCAAAATTGAACTACAGTTTCAAAAGGGCATTTGTGCCCCCCCCCCCCTTGGAATTTACACTTTTTTCGTCAATTTTAATTTAATTTTCAAAAGCCAGGGGGGTGCAAGTACATCCCCTTGCACCCTCCTGGGGGCGCCCATGGTCGTAAATGGATGAAAGTGTCTATTATGATTTTTCAGAAATTGATAATTAAACATATTCATTCCGTTTTCATTCTTCCTCTTGAAATTTACTTAAAATGACGATCGCATTTTGAAAAGATTTTGACCAGTTGCGAGTATCTCGTATCCTCAGCTGAACAGTTAGCGATCTTATCAAATCATTTCTTCTAAACCGCAGAAGTTAAGCTTTTGTAGACTTGGCACGAGTTTGAAAAGAATGTGTTGCCAATAGCATGGCGCCACGTCGCTAAAATTGACAACCGCAACATATTTTGTAATCCGAATCTGTCAATGTAGTGTGACAAACATAAAATATCTTCTAATTCCATATCCAATGATGATGCAGGATGTTTTCACATGACTAGTTATTCGTGAATACTGATTTGACTTACATGTGAAATTTAGATCTTTTAAATAATTTAATTTTTTAATATTTTTTTAATCTATCTATAGTTTATTTATAAAGTTTACAAAGCACGACTTCGTGATATTGCAATAATCTTCATTACTTGCGACAAACTTTTTTTTATTTGATTTCCCAGTATAATTTGTTCACAATTAATCTAATTGTCTTTTAATGTACGTACTTAAATGTACATATTCTTTTGTTGTTTTAGATTAGCTAAAACTGTTTAAAAATGATTCATATCAAGAGTATTCAATGTACTAGGAAAATCCATTACTATTTGGGATTGGAGAACCAGAGCCACTCATAAGTCAAAAGGTGGAATTTTGATTTATAGATCTTTAAAGTATAAGAGAGAACTATTCAGCACCCCTCCCTTCTCTTAATCGGAGAAATCTACAATATTATATTTAAAACATCTATTTCTATAACTAAGACGTTTTTAAATTCTGAATAAACATATGCCATTACCTAGAAAATTGAGTCTTGATAGAAAAGGAATCTAAAGTGAACTGCATTATCTCAAAGCAGATTTCAGGTTTTTACATGTTTGCTATGTACTATGTTTAATGAATATACGCAAAAGCGAAAGAGAATTTTAATTTGTAGATGTCGGTCGCCAAATAGTGGGTAATGGCAAAATCTGAAGGCAAATCATCTACAACATGAGGACGTACCGTGTGCGCTTTATGTCACTGCATCACTTTTATAACACCACACATGTGTGGTGTTATAAAATTTCGAATTTACTTTCAAAAGTCCGATCCTTACTCCAAGCAATAGGCTATGTCTCCGTCTGTGTAGCCATAAGTTACATTTGTAGAGTGTTGGGATGAGGCATTGATAAAACTTACGGAACTTTTTATATTTTTATTTAAAAACAATTATTAAGTTAAAACTTTAAAATCAATTCTAGCAAGGTAACATTTTTGACATTCCAGATGAAGCATAACACCCAGGCTGGCGTGGCAGAGAAAGAGAGCAAAGCTAACATTTGAATATTCTTATATAGGGAAGTTTATTTGCATATGTGCTCTTCTTCTTGAAGGAGGGTTTCACAAGGTCAGCTCTTTTTGTTTTGACGCGCCGCAAATAATACTGACGCGCAGCAAGATCAGTTTGCTCGAGCCGCCACAGTACCCCCTTGCCAGTGATAACGTAGGATTAAAGCAGTGTGGCTTCAAATTCTGGAATTAAAAAAACAACATTAGTAACAATAAACGAGGTGAACAAGGTTAAAAACGAAATTTCACTCTTCTGCCAGCTCTAGTGACATATTGATCACTTTTAACTTCTTCAGGAAGTGCTGGTGCTTTAGAATCTTTGGTTTCGGTTTCTTGAGCGACATACGCAGGTTTCAATCTATCCTTGCTAATTGTAGTTCGTTTTCCTTTTACGATCAGCCTGAATGTGTTGGGAAACCGCTGAATAACTTCAAATGGTCCATCATATGGAGGAACTAGAGATCGGCGAATTGCATCACGCCTTACAAAAACGTGGGTACTAGATTCCAAATCTTTATGCACAAAAATCTTCTTCCGATTATGAGCAGAAGTAGGTACCGGTCGTAACATCTCCATGGTTTTTCTTAGCTTGGTTACAAAGGAAATAGGATCTTCGGAAGTTTTGTTGTTATTCTGTGAAATAAATTCTCCTGGTAGTCGTATGTTCGTACCGTAAACCATTTCAGCTGGTGTCGCTTTTAGATCTTCTTTCAAAACTGCTCTCCAACCCATCATAATTGTTGGCAAAGCGTCTGCCCAACTTTTATCAGCATGGCACATAATCGAAGACTTTAGGTTTCTGTGAAATCTTTCGATCAATCCATTAGCTTCTGGGTGATATGGACTTGTACGCATTTTTTCCACTCCAACTAATGAGGACAGAGCCCTAAAGAGGTTTGATTCGAACTGTGTTCCTTGGTCACAAGTGATCTTTAGTGGAGTTCCAAAACGCACGATCCATCCTTCGTATAACGTTCTTGCTACCGTTTCTGCTGATATATCGGAAATGGGAATGGCTTCTGGCCATCTTGAAAATCTATCAATGCAGGTTAAGCAATAGGAGTATCCTCTAGATGGTGGTAAGCGACCTATAATATCTATATGAATATGTTGGAAACGCGATGACGGTACTTCAAACAGCCCAGGTGGGGTAACTGTGTGTCTGCTAACTTTAGATCGTTGGCAATTTAAACAGGATCTTGCCCATAGTGTGCAGTCTTTGCGAATAGAAGGCCAGACGAACTTCTCAGTAACTAGGCGAGTTGTTGATCTGATTCCAGGATGCGCTACGTTATGCAGTGTGTCAAAGATCTGCCTCCTAAAAGCTTTCGGAACAAACGGGCGGATGACTTTAGTAGCGTAGTCGCAATAAAGGCTTGACTTGCTATTTTCGATCATCATAGGTTTGATCCTTAGGCTTGTATTATCAGGATTTTGCAAGAGATCTTGTAACTCTGTATCTGCAATTTGAGCTTCTGCCATGGATTCATAATTGATTGGAGAGGGAAATTCAATGGTTCCAATCCGAGATAATGCATCGGCGACATCATTGTTACAGCCTTTGATGTGTTGGATATCTGTCGTAAACTGCCCAATGTAATCCAAGTGACGAAGCTGTCTTGGCGTGCATTTCTCTGGTTTCTGTTTAAAAGCATACACTAGAGGTTTGTGGTCAGTGTATAGAGTAAAATGTCGACCTTTCAACATGTAACGAAAGTGCTTTACAGCTGAATATGCAGCAAGTAACTCTCGATCGTAAGCACTGTAATTCCTCTGAGTAGGCGATAACTTCTTTGAGAAAAAAGCCATTGGTTGTGGTCCTTGGGGCGTTATTTGATTTAGTGCCGCTCCCATTGCTGTATCTGAAGCATCTACGCAAAGAAAAATAGGTGCATCTGAAGATGGATGAGTTAAAACAGCTGCTTCAGCCAAATCTTTCTTGCATTTTTCAAAAGCTTGTTCCGATTCTGTGGTCCAAACAACGGGTCTTTTGTCCTTCTTCCTGGCTCCTTTTAAATATTCGTGAAGTGGTGCTTGAGTTGCTGCAGCATTCTTTAAAAATCGCCGATAGAAATTCAGCATTGCAAGGAATCTTCTTAGCTCCTGTAGGGTTGTTGGTTTAGGAAATTCGGTAATGGCTTTTACTTTCTCAGGCAAGGGTTCGATTCCTGCTGCCGAAATTTTGTATCCTAAAAAGTTTACCGTTTCTTTTCCCAAAACGCATTTTGATGGATTTAGCCTTATTCCATATTGCTTGAATCTTTCGAAAACTTCCTTTAAATGTTCCAAATGCTCTTCTGGATCTTTTGATGAAATCAGACAATCGTCGATGTAAGGTACGCAAAATGGCAAGTCCTTCAAGACCTCATGGATGAAACGTTGAAATGTTTGGGCTGCATTGCAAAGACCAAAGCTCATTAAAACAAATTCAAATAAACCAAACGGGGTAATTACTGCCGTTTTTTCAACATCCGCAGGGTTGATTGGGATATGATGATAAGCTTTTAAAAGGTCAAGGGTCGAGAAAATGGTTTTGCCCTCCAAAGTGTTGACGCAATCTTGGATGTGTGGAATGGGGTATTTATCAGGTTTTGTGCAGCTGTTTAATCTTCTGTAATCACCACAAGGCCTCCATTCTCCAGATTTCTTGGGTACCATATGAAGTGGTGAAGCCCAAGAACTTTTGCTAGGTCTGCAAATGCCTTGCTGTACCATGTATTCAAATTCCTTTTTAGCGATCTTCAGCTTATCTGGTGCCAGACGTCTTGCTTTCGAAAAAATTGGTGGTCCGGTGGTTTCAATATGATGAACTACGCTATGTCGAATAGGGACAATACGGTCGGTTTCAGTCAGCTCAGGATATTGCTTGAGTAGATCCGCAAATATCGAACTTTCTGCTATGACGCTTATTTTACTACTATCACCGCTTAGAGGTTTAGCTTTTGTAGATAACTGGGTCAAAGTATCGACTAAGCGACCGTTTTTAAGATCAACCAGTAAACCATATTTTCTCAAAAAATCTGCACCGATAATTGGTTGATTAACTTTAGCAATGATGAAAGACCAAGTAAAGTTCCTTCTTAGGTTTAAATCTAAAGACAAAATTTTTTCGCCATAAGTCGGGATTACAGTTCCGTTTGCGGCAAACAGCTTCAACTCGTCTGGAGTCTTGTGTCGATGATTGGGGTTTAAAGGTAAGACCGAACAATCAGCACCTGTATCGATCAAAAATCTTAACCCTGATGATTTGTCCAAGAGGAATAGTCTTTGCACCTGTTGGCCTTGCACTGCACCGGTGACTTTAGGTGTTGGCCCTGTTAGTTTTCCGGAACATAGTCACAAGGTTCGTTGCACCTTCTGGCCCTGTCTTGGAAAATTTGATGATACCAGCACACCTTAAGTTGAGGATCATATTTCCGTCTGGTACGAGAACTTGATCGTGGTGCATTACCGTATCGCCGGTAAGGTGATCTTGAACGTGGCGTACTTGTGCTCAGCTTCTCCACCATCTGGGTTAATTTTGCAACTTGATTTTTCAGCTCTGCGATCTCACTGTTTTGGTTCGGCAATTTGGAAACAGCGGCTAAATTGCTGTGGTGGCCATCAGTGACTTCTTGTATCTTGTCAGCCATATCAGCCATTGCCTGCAGGTCTCCTTTACTACTGGCCAAAATTTGTTGAATTGGCGTAGGTAGACGTTGTGCCCATAGCGACTTTAAAAGCTCGTCGTCGAATTTCTCGCCAGCAACTTCTCGCATTCTTCTGAGTAGATGAGATGGCTTTTGGTCTCCCAGCTGTAGCTCTTGTAGCAACATACGAAGTTTCTTCTGCTCCGAATCCGCATATTCAGCAATTAATCTGTTCTTCAAGGCGTTGTATTTCCCTGTCGCCGGTGGTTTGATGATCAGGTCAGAAACGTGGGACAAAACCTCTGTCTCGATGCTGGCTACTATTGTATTGAATTTAGTTTCATCTGTTGTTATACCAGCAGTGATAAACTGGCTTTCCACTTGTGCAAAATATAATGCTGGATTCTTGCTCCAGAAAGGTGGTGCCCGGAAAGCAATTCTTGAAATATTTGGATGATGGTCCTCATTGCTGCGCTCTGGTATTCCGACCTTTTCATCTTGGTTACCACTTTCATTCATCTTTTTAGAAAATTCCGACGTTTAAGTTTTCACCAAACACTCCAATCTCCAAGGTATCAGAAAGCTGCTTTTCTCCAGGATAAAAGTTCTTTTTCGAGAGTCACCAATCTGTAGAGTGTTGGGATGAGGCATTGATAAAACTTACGGAACTTTTTATATTTTTATTTAAAAACAATTATTAAGTTAAAACTTTAAAATCAATTCTAGCAAGGTAACATTTTTGACATTCCAGATGAAGCATAACACCCAGGCTGGCGTGGCAGAGAAAGAGAGCAAAGCTAACATTTGAATATTCTTATATAGGGAAGTTTATTTGCATATGTGCTCTTCTTCTTGAAGGAGGGTTTCACAAGGTCAGCTCTTTTTGTTTTGACGCGCCGCAAATAATACTGACGCGCAGCAAGATCAGTTTGCTCGAGCCGCCACACATTCTTACAAATTAAGTTTTGAGGACGCTAATCGTTATCTTATTATCAAAATTTACGGAAATTTTATAATCTTCGTTACTGAAATTTTAACCTTCCGTCGGGCGCAATATGTTAAGTTAAAGTTCGAGCACTATGTGTTTGCTAGATTATAGAAACACAATAAACGCATAATTAAGTTCATTTATACAACGGCAAAGTGATTAACATTGTTATAAAAGGTGCCAAAAGAAGAAAAAATACAATAGCTTTTGCCTTAAAACTTCATATTATATTTGACATAAAACTAGTCATCAGTGTGAGGCGATAAAATTATATGTGACTGTCAGGTCAAAGGCGTCCGACGGAAGTAAAAAAAAAAACCTTAACATATTCGTAGTATTTTGCACATTTAGAAGTTTCCATCATTTAAACTAAATCCTGATTTTGCATTAGTGACCAAAATTTTATCTATCGATAAAAATATCATGATCCCCACTAGATAGAATCCATGGATACAATCCCTAATTTAAGTTTAATATTAGTAAAAATTATCAAGTTTGATCCAACGAATTCTACTTTTATGAACAGCGTAGGAAGCAAGTCTTTCTAATTGCAAACCCTTCGCATTCGCAATAGGCCACTGTGTTAGACCATCTCTCGAGCTTTTCACTTCTTACACAGCCCCCTTCACACCAACCTAAGTAGTAAAAGAAGCCTGTCGTCTTTCACTCCGCTTCCATTCAATGAGACTGACCCTCATCACAAGACAAGCAACCAGTAAAGAATGACTGCGTTTACGTCACTGCCAACTTCCTCCCACACGCTGTTATTTCTTGCTTTGCCTTCGCTTATTCTTCTTCTGTCCACTGGCAGAGCAGCTACCTTGATTCGATGAAGTTGTACACCATCCTTCCGAAAGGTTCCGCCTCATATGTGATGAAGGATTAAAACATTCATGGACATATGCTTCGGTGAGGATAGCACACGGGTAAGTAGGGAGGGATGTCTTTTAGCTGAAAGATTTTGGGACAGTGTTGTCATTGTGGTAGCTTGTTGATTATTATACCTGGGTTTTTCGAGATAATGTTCGAGTGTGAAGAACATCTCACCTTATGTAGTTTCTACTATTTTTACACTTTGGTTTACTTGTTGAATACGTATTGTATATTGAAAATTTAGAGAAGGTAGTTTTATGTAAGAAATTATTAGGAGGATGTGCACCGACCTACTATTAGAGAAATAGTTATTCTATCTTTAACGTCGTTCTTCCTTTCGATATCAAATATATGTTACCCTGTTAAAGAAACGTCAAAAAGCTTCCCTCCTTTTTATATTGAAATGAAAGAAAATGTGCTTTAACTTAAAAAAAAAAAAAAAAAGGCTTGCTTTAATTTCACCTAAATTAAAATTAACCTGGAAAGTTGTTTCAGGTTTTTTCCAAAGGGAGGGGGGGCTATTCATCGTCAGAGGGTTTTAATGATAAGTCCAAGTAAATATTTCCCATATTGTTCCCAGTTGTCTTATGTTAGTTCCATCAGTTAGATGAGTTTCTTTAATGTGAATTTTTAATTCTATATCTAGTATATTTTGAAGTATTTTAGAAAAATGTTTTAAGTTTATAATATTTTGAATAACAAAATTGACCAATTTTGATTGCAATGCTATTTCTAAAATTTTGTTTTCTACCAGATAAAACGTTTGTCTTTCTCAGTCAGTTCAAATTCAAAAGCATTATTTTAATTTTACATGTCAAGTGCGTAACATGTAATTCAATCTTCTTAGTAACAATAATGAAAAATGATATTCATATTTCTTCATTCTTTTTACGATGACAATTCACTTCTCATAGAAATAGAATTTTGTCACTTTCTATTATAAGGTCACGAATCCACAACGTTTTAGTTCTATAACTTCCTTTAGTTTATTTGTTGCCAGTTATCTTTCCCTTGATTTTGATAAAAATTGCGTGTGAAAAATGAAAACCTACAACAAAAATCTCTATCAATTACATTAAGTCAAAATAATCTAATTCTAGGGTTTCCGCACATATGCAAAGTCAGAAAATGTCATGGAAAATCATGAATTTGGACATTGGGTAAATTTTGTCATGGAAAGTCATGATTTTGAACAAAAAAATTGTCAAAATTCACGGAAGTACAGTAAATTTCCTGGGTTTCTAAACATTTTAAGTAAAATCACGTAACTGTGAGGTCATAATCACTATTCAGCTCATCAAAAATTCATCTATGTTTTTATTTACGCTTTGACAGAAACAACGGTCACAGTTAAAAACCGTGGCCAGTGAAAACATTTCTGAACTCCAAATTTGTGATATCATCATAGGAGAATTTTTTTTCGTAATATGAGAACTGAAATAAACAGTTTTGATAAGCTTATGTTTACATTTTTTGATTATTTTCCGTCTTCTTTCTTCTGTTTTGCATTGTTAATGCCAAAACATTTGATTTTTGATGATATAATTTATTACTATTGACTTATTCTTTCTTCAAATACTTCTTTATTATTAAAGATTGATAAGCTTTTTTAACACTGAAATATCAAAGAATAAAAAATTATTTTTCTCTTTTTCTTCTGATTTGGAAGTTACTGAAGCAAGGATTTTTTATTTAATTTAAAATAAAACTTTATAAAAATCCTCTTATGGTATATTTATTTACTTCATCTTAGTAAAATTAATATAAGTTTTTATTATTATTATCATTTTTTTTCTGTGATTTGATTTCTTGAGTCATGGAGCTTCAGTCTTGAAAAGTCATGGATGTGTGACATTTTATTCTGGCAAAAACCCTGTAATTCGAACTTTTTCCAACATTTACGATTTACACTATCAAATAATCAAAAAGGTATAAATTTCAACCTTTAGTTTTTTCCAAACTCTTATATAACTCAAAAATTATTTAAGCTTTTAATTTTGTTTTCGGATCTTCTTCAGCCCATGTTATCGACACGTTTTTGGAACGCATTATTCTAGTGACACAACAACAAAGAAACAGCTTTCAAAAACCATTCTTCCGAAAGGATTAAACCAATTCTTTCATAATCTAACGATGACGATCTACGCCGAAGAAACTCAGCTACAATTGAAGAGTTAAAAACTAATGGCGTATGTTTCCGACACGCCCACTGTCTAATGTTCTACTTGCCCCTTCCTTTGTGTCTTTATTCATTCACAAAAGGCTTCAGCCATGACCCCTTCATCGGTTTCTAATAAATTGAATGTAATTATACCCGCTTTTGTAAAGGAGAATGGCATGACATTTAGTCACAACCTTGGTTAAAAAAAATTGAAGTCATTGATAGCGTTTTTACACTTCTGCAATTCATTCTGAGCTATCGTGTTTCTTTAAATTTATATACATTAATTTGAAATAAAAAAAATGAACATGCCATACCATGTCATTATAACACATGACCTGTATTTACATTTAGAAGACTGAGTTATCGAAACCTTTGGGGGCTCAATAAAATACTCATCAACTTGTTTTAATGGACCAATTCTTGCAATATTGACTTTGTCATGAATGGTTTTAAAGACATTTGAAGGGTAGTGGTTAAAATTTTTTTAATATGAGTTTTCACAATGGGTAAAGGAGGTATGTGTCAAGATGAATTCTGGCGCATACTTCCAGTTTTTTAAAATGCTTAATGGCATGTTACATGCATACAAAGTGAAAACTTTAGGAACCAAAATCTTAAAAATTACTTTTTTAATCAGGGTTACTTTGACCCAGAATGCTAAAGTGATGTATGTTGTTCCTGATACTGATTTATTAAAATATTCGATGTAGTTCTTAATTCTTAAGTCTTGCTCAGATTACGCTAAAATGCGTGAAATCTGCGTGAACACGCATTGAAAATCAATTTCACCCCATAGAATTAACCTCATGCGTGAATTCACGCATCGGCACATCATGGTTAAATTTTTTAAAATAATCCTCCATTTTATAAAATCAGAGATTTTCCTAGCCGTTTTTTACGCTACCACCTGCCCTTTTTCTTTGAAAATAGCGTTTTTTTCTGAAAAATTGCAAAATTTTCGTTTATTTTCGAACGGAATACAATATACGGATCACCCCCTCTGAAATCGCCAGTTACGCATGCGGATTCGTGTTCAAACGTGCCTTGCAAGGACCACAGTGACTGACTGAAGAGCTGCTTAAATAGCTGCTGTGCTGATACCACGTGCGGCATTAGTAGATGGATTTTAGGGGGTCGTCCCATAACTTCCAAATCTAATTTCGTATGTTCTTTAATGAAATGTATTTCGCCGGCTTTTTACCATGCCTTCTTGCGCACAATAGAGAAAAAAATGTAACCTCATGAGTGAATTCATGGAAAACGTAGATAAATACTATGTCGTCCGCACTTTTAATCGGGATTAATCTTCTCCCTTTCTTTTTTTTTTTGCCGGTAGGACTGGTTTAGATCATTTCGCCTATGTCTATCGCCGATGCTTTTTCGGGATATATCGTAAATTGTCAAGTTTTACTTCTTTGTCATTTGCGCGATAGTTTTCCTAACGTTGTCGTCATTTATCCTATAGTTTCATTGATGGACGCCAACGTGGTGTCACCGAACGGCATAGTGTTAATAGTTAGTTTAGGGTTTATAACTATCTAGTGTTTTTAGTTAGCATTTAAAATGCATATTTCCGCTCTGATACGCGAAATCACGACCGTGCATTATTGCTATTGTTAATTTTGTCAAAAAACTTATTTTGCTTTAGTTTAAAAAATACCCTTTTGATTTTAAAAATACCCCAACAAATATAGAGAGGGGGTAAAAATTCCTATTAGAAATATATAATTTGCGAACACTGGTCATCCGCGAGGTACTAAGAACTACGTCAGGCATTTCAATATACCAGTTTCAGGATCGACATATCTCACTTTATCATTCAGGGTCCAAGTAACTCTGGTTGGTTGATACGCTCTACGACCTATATTTATTACAATGACGGCTAATCAGGCCGGGACCTACAGCTTAACGTGGATTCCGAACCACAACGAACATCCATGCCTTACCCAGGATTCGAATCCGGCACCTTTGGCATGCGAGGTCAGAGCGCTAACCCCACAGCCATCAGGTTGACTCTGATTTACGGTACGGTACATAAAACCTTAGGTTATAAATCGATTTTATTTAAGTTATCATAGTTATAATTTACATTAATATCATAATCTATTAATCCTTTGCACTCCAGTGGCGCCTCTCAGGCGCCACACGATTGGATGCCAAACCACGAGAGGACCATTAGGTGTGATGCGGAAATTCGATGCAAGGCCAATGACTGTGTTTAGTTTCTATGAAGCAAATCCATAAACACCAGCCGAACATAAAATGTCTCGAGTTGCTGATTCCTCCTCGCGAAAAAGGCCTGGAGTGCAAAGGGTTAAGCTATTTTTTTTCCCATCTGTGCTTATTGTTGAAATATTTCCCACTGTCGATAATTTTATTCATCAGAAGCTAAAATAATTGCCAAAATATAACGTTTAAATTAGGATTCAATAAATAAATCATATGAGACTTTGTCACCATCGATTTTCCTTAATTTTAATAAATGTTTCAAATTCGTATTTGCTTTATGAAATTAAAAAAAAGAAGTTTGAAATACGAATTTAACCGTGAAACTCAATTAAACAATTCATTTAATGCCAGAACTATTTCTGAAAGCTGAAAAGAACTGGCTCTTAAGTCTATCTCAGTTTAACTATAGACACTTTCTTAACCCTGTCCTTAAAAACTGTTGGGTACAATTTATATAGGCTTTAAAAAAAACTAAATATCATTCAAACAAATGCCTACAAAATCAAATATAATGCATGGCCTGAGTCACCAAGGTTAATGATAGCTCAGCGTCGTTTTTATTCTTTAAACTTCACGCTTCAGTGCACGTATAATTTTATTCGCACTGTGATGTTGAATGCGTAGCGCCTTATTATTAGTGTAAAATATTCGGCTTCGCGTTGTCGTACACTGGTGATTTTCTAACTACGCAGTGTGAGAATATTTACATTTTAACCTGTTCTTCGTTTATTATTATTTTCTCGACGCGATTTTTCGTTGAAGTGCCTAATGACACGTGAAAAGTCTCATATATGATTAGTTGCCTATATCTTTTTTAACGACATTTTTTCAGTGCTTGATATGCTAAAATGTTTATTTTTTTACTCTTATATGTTATGTAATGAGATGCGATTTTCATTTTTTTAAAGATATTTTTTCTCGAAGAGACCTGGCTTAAAAACAAAATTATTACTGAGCAATTGCTGTGTACCATGGTGACAGCTATCTTCTCTTGCTATAAAACAGAAAAAGAAAGAGGTGTGGAGACAGACGAGTTGGGCAAATTAGTTGGGAAACGAAGTTGTACAACAAAACAACGCATAATAAAACATGTCGCATTCCCAATGCATTTGTGAACGTAAATAAATTAGTTGTGCAAAAAGAATAGTTTAGTTATATAGCGTTTTGCAGATCCATTGCCCTACTAGGTTATGTCCACCATAATGTTTAATTGGTAAATTGGACTGCTTTATGCAAAAAGCAGGTTTGTTACATGAGAATAGCACTTCTCTTTGCCTTCTATTTGAATAAAGGCACACAATTATCTCTTGTGATAATTTAAATCTATTTTTATTATTTAGTTTTTGGTTGTTTGTATCAAGCTTTCATGGTCTACAGATATTAGTCCGAAGTAACGTTTGAAATTTAGAGGAAATAACCGTATTAAGGGGCCGTTCAAATATTACGTAAGCACCTGGAGTGGGGGGGGGGGGTTAGAGATTTGCTTATTCTTGCTGACAAGGGGGGGGGGAGGGGGGTATGAGTGATGCTTACGTAAGCATTTAATAATCCCTTTATTTCTAAAAAAAAATTTAAACTTACAAAAATTTTCACTTTTGTACACCGAGTTCTAGGATAGGTGACTTTCCATTCAAATCGATCTAAGGGATTTAAACTTACGTCACATAAGAGTGACGTACTCTGCCTTCAGCCAATTACAATCAAACATTGATGATGCAAAATACTGCAGTTTCAAAATGAATAAAGGGGATTCCCCTCTTTTGGGTGTTTGGAGACGTGAATCCTACATTAAACCTAACTTATGTGACAGACAATTTTTGTTTTTGTTTCGCTTGGCGACTGGCGGGCGCCTAAGATGGAACAGTAGTTGGTTTAAGGTTCAAGATTCCGAATTGAGTTGTGTTTTAAACAAGTTTCTTTTTCCACTGCAATCCTTCTTGAACTTTTTGAAGATTAAGCAAATATAGTTGTTCTGCTTTCTGTTTGCTTTTTTAAAAAAAAAAACATGTCTTCATTTCGTGAAATTTTATATAAAAAGCTGTTTGAAGCTTTTAAAAAGTCTACATCAAACAAACCCTTGAAAGATATTTAGGATATTAATAACGAGGTATGGCGTCATTTTAAAAATGCCTCTAAAAATGACGAAGAACTAGAAGTGTTGGTGTTAAAAAGAGTCGAAGAAGAGTTGCGAAAGGCAACTAAAAAAAATTAAGTTAAAGTTCATTATTTGCATTGAATCCTAACTTTTTTTTTTAGATTATTAAAGTTACAAAAAAAAAATCAGGAGCCGGGTCGGGGGGGGGGGGGGGGGTTACCGTATGCTTACGTAATTATAGAGGGGGGTATGCGATTTGCTTATTTTTGCTGACAAGGGGGGGGGGGAGGGGGTCAAAAATTACCAAAAACATGCTTACGTAATATTTGAACGACCCCTAACGTATGGATATGAGAAAAATGTTCTTGATTTTTAAATAACTATTCAGTTTTGTTAAACGGTTTTGAAATCTACCGTTAAAAATCCATTTTGAAAACTGGTTATTTGTTTGTTATTATTAGTATATTTTCGTATTTCATTTAAATTAGTTTGTCTATAGCATTCAAGAAAAGTTCATTAAAGAACCACGTCGTCTCTTGACTAGTACTTTAAAATGAATGCATCTTGTTAATTTCAGAAGCTTTGCCATTGTTGGTTCAGTTTACTTCAACTAGTGGAATGTATATCTTCTAAATCCATATCTTAAATAGAAAATATCTTAGCGTTATTATTTTCCGTACTATTACTTATAATTATCCCATATGTAAAGTAGGATGAAAGTATTCTATTAAGGTAATCTTTTTTGATGACCGGAAGGGTCTGAGTTCGAACAAAGTGGATTTTGAAAAATATAGCCTCTATGTATGTGTGAGGCCAGCATATCTCCAGAAAGCAATTTGCTTCAATGCTCAAATTCGGTGTACAAGTCAGTAGAACCCATGAGACGTGAATATAAGGATTACGTCAAATCCTGTAAATGTCATTGAAAATTTAGGTTCTTTAAAAGGTTTTGATTGAATTCTTTATGGAAATGCATTTTTAAGTGTTCTTAACATCCCCAGTACCAAAATTCCCGTAAAAATAGCGTAAATATTTAAAAACCGAACGGTTTTCAACAAGGAAACCATCTTTCCACAACCGCCAGTATAACCTACAATAAAATTGTCACGTGACCCTACATAAATGAAATAATACATATAATCAAATTTAATTTCTTTGAAAATTATTAAACGTATACAAAGGCTGATTCTTTCTGTATGTTCAGGGTCAGTTTTTTCAGCCATAACTAAAAATTTTGAACTACTTTTATTGGAAAAAATATCGCCAAGCTCCCTCGAATCGGTCGGTTCTTTTTTATTTATTATTATTATTATTAAATGAAAATATGAAGGAAAAAAACCCGTTAAGTTTCACCAATCCATAGAAAATTCCAACTCTGTAACTTGTGACATAGTGTAAGTGAAAGTTGCGCGATGCTCCTTTCCTCTAATTTATTGATTGAAATGTCTATGAAAATGGGTGACAATGGTTTTTCCCTAATTATTATTTGCTAATGGATATTCAAATGTAAGTTATTTCCATAAACAAGTTTTGGAGACAATAGCGTTTGTTTAACACACTTTACATTGGTTGATCTATCGTTCTTGAAAATGTCACTACCCTTTTTTTCGTGAAGCTTGTTTATCTTGCGGTGTCTTTAACAATTTAGACTCCCCAACTTGAACTCCTTGTGGTTCTTAGTTTAATTAATTAGCTCGTGATTTTTTTTTTCTCTAAGAGCATAATTACCATGTAGGATTGAAAGGGTGTTGTTTTCTTGCCACTTTTAGTTGCAGTTTTCTGTAATTTTTTATTTTTTTTATTTGTAAGAAAGTTTGACATTTGCTTCTAGATGTCATTCGTTAAAGTGACCTTTTATTTGCTTCCCCCCCAAAGTTAATTAAATTTTTTTCTAACCATTAAAATAAATTCGCAATATATTTTTATGTAGTTCGGATCTTCTTTTAATAATTGTCAAATAAAAATAAATATGTAATATAAATTGTAAACATAAAATAAAGTATTTAAAAGTTAATTCGATATCCAAACATAAGTACTAGTGTTTCTTCCTCGATTTTGAATGGTTATTTAGCCTTCTTTTGCAATCATCTAGATACCTTGAGGTTATTACAAAGGTAATTTTGAATTAATATGAGAATAATTTACCCTATGCATGACAAATGCTTAGGCAAGCTTACACGGTTCTCTTCAGTTAAAACGGATAAATCGATAGTGCAGATACTTGTTTTCTTATTTGAGATTGACTAGAAAAGGTAGAGAAAATAAAGGTAGTCAGTCAAACTCTGCAAATATTTTAATAACGGACTTTTTTTTTTTAATAATGGGAAACAAGGAGAAGAAAGTTAGATTTTTTTTTTTTAAATGTTTGCTTAATAAGTACAGCTAAAATGGTAACATTTATTGTCAACAAATCAATTATATTTCATCTCTGGAGTATAATTTTACATGAAGTAGTAAAATGCATTCTTTGAAAAATTCAAACTAAACTGATAACACCGACTTCTATTATTACCGTTCTTTACAGAAAAACCCGTTTCGAGTTTTCGCAAAAGAGCGACTTCATATTTAAATTCAAAATTAGTTTAATTTTGAACCGTTACTCATTGAAAAGTCGTATTGTGTAGTGTGTATGCGCCAGCTGCTGGTTAATGTAAGTTACAACAGTCAAGTAAAAGTATGACCATGCAGTTTTTAAAAAACTCACTCAAATAGAACATTTTGCATTCAAATTTCAATTAATGTGAATAAATTGGGTAGTCTTTAAAGATGTACTCACTAAATCCTTTTTCTCCACAGGTGGTTACGGTCAACTTAGTGAAAGCATGCATACTCTTCACGAAATTCCACAGGACGACATGGGAGTGTCTACGACGCAGCTGGAGGACAGTTCCGAGTACGTCCTAGAGTCCATTCCCAATCATCCCACCTATCTCGAAGGAAGCCCCGAGTTCTATGCTTCGACGGGAGTAGTCATGCAACAGGAAACCAAATACCAACCTTCCTATATCAACAGGAACTACAGAGGTATGAACACTCAAATTTCTTTATTTAAAAAAAAATGTTTAAATATGAAACTTTTAGATATGACAACAGTTGTACTTTAATTTTTAATGCTGATTTTTTCAATTCGTAAATAAAATAATGTCAGTTGGAGAATAACATTTGAGGATTAGAAATGGAAATGGAAAACGACCTAAGTACCAAACAAATAATCGAATTTTTTTCCCCCTTTTTTTTCTTCAGCCCAATGTGCGAACTCCAGTTGCAATAGTTGAAATTCAATCTGGTTCTTAGTCATAGCATTAAGTATCAATGCGAGTGTTTTTCATTTTTCGGCTCTCCTGAAAAATTTTCTTTTTTGTTTTCCATTTCTAGTCCTCAATTGACATAGTTGGAAATCAACATGATTTCTTCGAACTACTAATAAAATAACCATACTTGATTTTTTTCAAAATTCGTTTTTTTATATTTACTAATATTTTTATTTGCTTATTCGTTTCTATATTTAATAATATTTTTATTTGCTTTTGCTTACAAAATAAAAGTAGATTTCTTGTATTTTTTAATAATAGTTTGGAAGATAAATTATTTTAAATTTTAATATTAGATTATAGACAGCTCTTAAAGACTGACAATGGCAATGGCCACCACTCAAGTTCTACTTTAAAATGTTGATTGAACTAAAACAGTTAAAATAAAATACATCGGGAAAACTGTAATTCGGCTACTCAATTATACTTGTGGATATTTATCTGAAAATGTATTTTACTCCTATCTAATTGATAATTCAGAAATATATGCCATTAATCAATTTGATTCTTTTAAATCTTCAAACTATTTAAACATGCCTTGTTGATTTAATTTATTAATCTTGAAAAGAATGATACACAGTACAATTACAGAAAACAAGTACTTAAATTACGTAATTAAATTAATATCTTGAAACAAACATATTTTCAAGAAATTTAAAACTTGATAAAACATTATTTTATCACTATCGCAATGTTAAGTTTTTTCAAGATTTCTTTTTCATCAACAGCAACTTTCACAGAATCAAATAATTGTTGATCAATTTTGTAATTATATCCCCAGGTCGGTACACCCAGCACGAAATGGGATACTCCGAAAACTACAGTTCCCACCACTATGAGCCTCCCTTCCAGACAGTGCCCGGATCCATCCAGAACGGCGGCCACTGGCCATCCGAGATGAACCATCAAGGATATGGCAATATCAACAGAGACGGACACATGTCCCTCAACAATAACCTCCAGAATATGATGGGAATGCATAGTCCAGTGTCTATTCCTGGGCAAGACAGTAAACCCGTCATTCAAGCCGCTGTCCTTGCTGGATACTCAGGTGAGCTTATAGCCTTATCACTGTAAAACATAAGAGAAGGATTTTTTTTTTTTGGTTTTGTTTTTTGAATGAAATGTTATTGCATAATGTAGTTCAATATTCCCCAATGTCAATAACTAAAAGGGAAAAAAATCTTATTTGTACGATACTGTGAAATGTTTTTCTATCGCATTATTATCTCCAACTACGGTTAAGAGTCAGATTGCAATTGGTATGTCTTGTAAAATTAGTTTAGATGACAAATTGTGCGCAAATAAGACATGCTAAGCTAGAACGAAATACCTTACATAAGATACTTAAAATTTATTTAACAGTAAAGCTATTGCAAAAGCAACTTCTTTATAAAGACTAACTTTTGGTTAAAATGAATTCTACTGCACATCATTGGACCATTGTAGGCAGGTGATGTTAAAATGTCGACAGCAAAAGATCCTTTTAAATTCAATTGAAAGTTGCAGCGTATTATAACTGATATATCTTTTCTGTTTATAAAAATGAGAAATGAAATGAGGTCAAAACCACTGTGTGTGTCAAATTCAAAGGACAAGCATGATTTCATTTCCTTGTTGAACACTCAAAATGACTTTTCGACTCTGTTAACGGAATTCCTCCTATATCATAATTCAGAACGCGGAAAAAAAAGAAAAAAAGAATACGATCTCTGTCTGACGGCTTTTATCCTCCACAAAAACTTATTTCTATTTTACTCCACAGGAAGTGGCCCCATCCAGCTCTGGCAATTCCTCCTGGAGTTATTGACGGATAAATCGTGCCAAAACTTCATCAGCTGGACAGGCGACGGTTGGGAATTCAAACTCACAGATCCGGATGAGGTCGCTCGAAGATGGGGCATTCGAAAGAACAAGCCAAAGATGAACTACGAGAAACTCAGTCGAGGTCTCAGGTACTATTACGATAAAAACATCATCCATAAGACTGCGGGAAAGCGGTACGTGTACCGATTCGTGTGTGACCTACAGAACCTTCTAGGGTATACTCCTGAAGAACTTCACGCGATGGTGGACCTTAAACCCGACATCAAAACTGAAGAATGATGTCGTAAGGGAAATAATACCGAATCTGGTCACATAAGTAACTAATCAAATGAATATTTATTGTGCGTACCACTGTTTGGGTATGTCACTCTAGATGGCTATGAACATGCCCATGTGTATGGCTGGGTGTTCAGTTCACTATTGAAGGAAACTTCCGATAGGAACCTAAGTGCAGAATCTTCTACTTGTTTAGCTTGAGGGTGACGTTTGTGAGCTTTTCACGATGCGCTCGAGTTTAATTACAGACACTGAGGCTAGTCAGAAGAGTTTCCTTAGTGTTATTCCCTCTAGGTTCGCAAATTAAGTTTCTTTCTGAATACACCTGGAATTCTTGCCGTCACCAGATTGAACTTGTATATATTGACTATTTTATGCCAATGCGGTTTTAAACTGAATAGTTTTTATTGTTCATAAGGAATATGCTAAGAAAATTCTTCCTTTACAAGTTGATCTTATTTGATTATTGATGATTGCTAGTCTAAGTTTGGATACAATTTTACACATGTTAAAGAGTTTCTAACAGGAACCTAGTGTTTTACTTATGGTAAAATGTAAAAGTGCCTTAAAAAAAAGAACTTTTAAACCTGTATGGATTTGATTAGTTTGCAATTTTTAAATTTTATTGGTATAAAAAATGAAAATGTAGTTTTCTGAAATATTTGTAGTCATATTTTGTGAAGATTCAGTCTACGAAGAAAGATTTATTAATTATTGATTAATATATCTCTGTTTATACAAAGTTACATTACCCAACTGTGCAGTTAGGTTTAAAAAAAAAAATGGATGATCTACCAAAGAAGTTATTTTTAAACTTCTCTCATTGTTACACTTACACAAGATAATTGTCAATATAATTTAGAAAAAATGAAGCACTTAAATTCTTAGCCAAACGATGGAAATTCATCAAAGTAAATCAACTGTTATTAAATTGTGTAGAAACAATAAAGTGAATCAATAGAGAAACTATATTTAAAGTTTCTTCACATTCCCTAAAGCATGATATTTTGAAGTAAGGTATTTTTCCGTTAGACGGGTATCGGATGAAAACTGCCACTTCCAAATTGCGACGATTACTCGTCCAAACAAACAGCCTTCAAATCATTTATAATTCCTTTAACAAACCATTATAAGGTTACTTTAGCAACCATATAACAATCCAGAAACATTTAGGCTGGGCGATACATTTTCGCGTCTTTTAAAGCTGTAAACATTTAGGCTGGGCGACAACTAGTACGCGTCTAACGGAAGAGTAAATGAAGTAAATTTATACCTACGTAAAAATTTAAGAGACAATATTATTAAAATTAATTTTTTATTCATATATATTTTCTTTAATCCTTAAAATTTATTAACGATATTAGAGGTTTAAAATAATGCTTATGTTACACCTATTACCAAAGAGTATTTTCCTGTTTGAAATGGAAGAAAAACGTGTAAATTATTTTATAAACCATCTTTTATGGTGCTCATATTTCAGTCACTTATTGTATATATGTGAACAAATATTCACTATTTCTTTTTTTTATGTTTACATTTTATCATTCAAATGCACATATGTAAATAAGACACCTAGTTCTGCTTTATTTTGCATATCCTCAATTTGTTGTTTATCTTTGCATTGCTATGAATTACACTATTTTGTATTCAAAGACTATTGTATTGTGATTCAAAGTGCCTTTTGAGCTTGTATTAAACATTGCTGGACATTGTACTATTTCAAATATTACGCATTGTTAAATTGACTTGTTTACTTACTACTAAAATAAAGTAATGAAGTATTATATGAAAATGAAGTTAAATTTTATGTTGTCATAAAGGTAAAATATGTATGTTTCAATTTTTAAAAAAATATTTTTACAATTGAAGAACTAAGTAGATAAAGGAGGAATGTGATTTTTTAAAAACAATTATTTTCACAATAGATAAAAATTATATTAGTTAGGAAATCTTCCGACGCTTAACCATGACTCTAAAATATATAACGACTGAGATTTTGACTGATGGAAGAAACATATTACATACCAAAGAATGCAAATGTAAAAACTTAAAAATGTTTTGAAAATTACGTTTTGATACATACCTCCTTCCATACACTTAGCTCCACAATTGTTAAAAAAAACCCGATAATGTACCATTTAAAAAAAAAATCATGTTTATATACCTTTTTATATGAATATAGTTACAAGCTAGTTTCATAAAATGTTTCTATACACTTTACGCTAGTTTTATATTAAATCGTTTTAAAAATCTTCTTATATTTATAGCAACTAAAAAGAACTTTTCAATCAATTTGTACTCCCAAGATATTCTATAATGAATCGACGAATATATTTATAAACGAATCAGAACATTAATCAAACCTATTTGATAATGCTGTTAAATAATTTTATGAAATGTTTTTTTAATCTCCTTTAAAATGATCTTGTACAATAACTAAACGAATATAGTGGGATCATTTTGCATAGCATATAAGAAAATTATAACTGCATAAAGTCCTCAACACGTTTTTATCATCAACTATTTCATCTATAAAGAATGGTACAAAGAGTGCGTGTTAATTCCAGTTTGTTGTGAGACTTTGATGTGATGATCTGTGATCAGTGAGCTGAACATCAAGAACGCACATATTTCCCCCCATCATCATCTTGTCAAGCAACAGCATGGAAAGCGTGAATTTCTGTGTCTTTTCTGTTTCGATTATTCATTCCACATGACATATGAAGTTTAAAGCTTCCATGTGATTTTTTTTTATTATTGATGTCTGGTCAGTCAGTCTCGTACTGTTAATTCATACCAAAGTGTCTTAAAATCTTGTTGCAGTTACTGTTGAGTTTGATGACCGAAAAAATAAACATTTATTAAAGAGTTTTGTCGTTGTTTCTTACTTGTCAATGTATTTCTAATTAAGAGGAATAGTCAGTCGAACCTCTGTAATCTTGTTTGGAAAACTTTATCTACCGAAATATTGCCTTATTATATTTGATACTTTTATTAGATATATAAAAAATATATTTTATTTTATTACTAATTTAATAACAATTTCGTTTTAATTTCTAAAACCAAAAATAATGTGGTGCATTTTTATCGAGTTCGACATTTGTCTTTTACTCGAAAATTTATTGAAGGATAAATTTTGAATACTTAAGGCTACGAATTTGGTTTCCGCTTCTACTACGTTAATGGAGGTTATGCATGACTACGTCACAGCTGTAATTTCCAGGGGGGATTGAAATGTGCATTGGGATCGGATAATGTAATGTGAGAATTCGAATTTATTTTTAAAGGTGTACCGTGACAGTTCTCATGTCTGATCCAACTATTAACATTCGATAGAACACAACTAATAAACTTTTTTTAACGCAATAATGCGGTCGAAATGATGTTTTCGTGAATTTTTTTCTGCTTTAAAAAAGGAGTGCATTTTGTCATAGGTTTGATAACAAATAAAAATTTGAATTCGAAAATAAAATTAAATATAAAAATTTCATACAATTGACATATTTTTGTTTTTTGTCCAACTGGTAGCCCCATTGAAACAGAAAGAAATCACAAACTAATTTAGATATGAAAAAATGACAGTTCTTCAATTATAGAACCCTTTATTTTAACTTCGATTATGTTTGTTGATGGGAGACAAATCTGCGGACGCCTAATTAACCTCCTTGCCGTCATCTAATCCGGCTGAAACTTGTCAGATAGGTTCGATGAAAATGCATTTTATCAAATTTTGGGTCTGTTACTATCACTAAAAGGTCGCTTTTACGGAATACTAATAATTTTATATTATCTTTGTATGGTAAGAAATTTCAAGAATTTTGAAGTAATATTCTGGCTGACGTTAATATTTGAAACTATTCAATTGGATCTGTGTTGCACAAAGGCTATCAATCACTACTAAAAGTGATCATAGAACTTAAGTAATGTTTTCAAAATATATAATATCCCAAAAGGTTGCTGCAGAACTTGCATACTTACCTTTTTTTTTATTTTTTTATTAGCTTCCATTTCCATCT
This sequence comes from Linyphia triangularis, assembly GCA_963978545.1. Classification (NCBI taxonomy): domain Eukaryota; kingdom Metazoa; phylum Arthropoda; class Arachnida; order Araneae; family Linyphiidae; genus Linyphia; species Linyphia triangularis. The sequence continues at coordinate 57,606,332 of OZ021724.1, read as the reverse complement.
GAAAATTGTAAAAGTTTTAAAGAAATATTTCAGTTGAAGAAGTATTCTGGAAAACTTTGTAATAGGTCTACCCGACGGTGAAAGACTGATGATCACTTTCAAGAGTACAATTTAGAACACAATATACCTTTTGTGTCTTAAGGCGAGTCACTTCTAAAAGTGGATGGTTTGCACTACAGTCAGTGCAGCAAGGCTGCATCTAAATGTATTAGTTCAAAACTAAAATTATAAATTTTGCAATTTTCTAAAATGAAGATCCAATTTCTACGGTATATTTAAAAAAATCCGATACACAGCAAATTTTTTGCTTCAATACTCAATTCACGAGGGGAGGGGGGGGGGGGGCGGGGGACATTTCTAATCAAAGGTGATCTTCCTCCGAACTGCAGCCACGTGTTCCTGAAACACGTTTTGCTTGCCATGGTAACCAATGGAATACAATAGAGCCTTCCCTCCACGTAACATGTAGCGAGGCAGCCAGATCAACGATTTTCCAGACTTTGGCTACCCTTGAGAATTTCTGCTTTAAAATAATCTCTAGATAGAATTTTTCCAAGATAATTATATTATCTAAAGGCTAGAGAGTTATTTTATTAGTTTGAAGTACTATACTGTTCTGAAAATAAATTTGAAGATTTTAAACTCATTACCTAAAAAATCGTATTTTTGGCAAGTGAAACTTCAATTAAACAGTGATAACTGAAGTTTGAAATAATCTTATTGAAAAATGTTTTGAGAATTCCAATCTGCATTAACTATTGGATGTTTTGAGCCTCAGTCTAATTGATTGGAAAAAAAATAAATTTTGCTAGATTTTTAAATGCAAAAGTTTTTAGAAAAATTACGATTTTTTTTAATTTTAATGTTAAAAAAATTCTATTAAAAAAACTATATATTTTAGAAACTAGATGGAACTCTAGAACAACTCGTAAACATTAAGAATGATATTACGAACAATTTCCAATCATAATTTCTTTTCGTGGCCCTATAAAACTCGAGTAATCACTGTTCAAAAATATGCTAATTATAACGAGTTACTGTTAATTAGTTAATTTTTTTGAATAAAACATTTTTTTATTTAACCCTCATTACTAATTATGTACTTTTAAGTGCAAAAAAATTCGGTTTTTAAAATGATAATTTAAAAAAATAGTTCAAGTGTGATTGTACATGATTGTAGAAAGTGTGCGCGTGGTTGGAAGGAAAGGTGTTGGGAAGTCGCATGTTTCCGGTAGCAGTAACATTTTCGACCACGGTCCGCAACTCATCTTTGGAAAGAACTAATTTGAGTAAATGGCTCATACATATAGGAACATACGCAAGACAGAACTTTTTCTAAGAAAATGTTTAATTTATGACACATTCAACTGTGTTTGTATAACCTTTAAAACCGTAATACAAAATTTGACCCATGTGTTTCATAAATATTAAATTGTCAGTCGGTTTTGATGTACCTTCGTAGCTTGAGAATCGTGGTTAAAAGATATTCTGATTATAAGCAACGAGTGTAAATACGATCTTTCTGATGGTATTAAACGACTTATTAATAATAAAAAACCATTTTGTAGAATTATAGCTTTTAATGGATAGTAGAGAAAAAAACCAATATGATGAAATTGGTTCGTGATGTATAGTTTCATTTTTATTTTTTACATTACCAAGATATAGTCCATATTTGTAAAATGAGCCAATCTAATGAATTTATGGATAACATCAATATAAATTGGGGTTGGTGCCCGCCCATGTTCTAATTTCATTATTGAGGGATCATCCTACCGAGTAGTTGTGTTTCTCACACGATATTTTTTTTTTTTTTTTTGCGTTGTATTAACACCAAGTGAAATTCTCACTCCCAATCATAAGAAGCATATACATCGGAACTTGGTTTATTATGACATACCATTTGCACATGTGAATGTAACTCACCATTAAAATCATTTAAAACCCTAACGGGCAATATTGCGGGGACAGAATTACTAGTTGAAGAAGTACTACAGCACTTAAAACTGCATTTCTTTTACTGTACTTTATCTTCAGTTCAGTGGCAGCTTGTGGGGCACAGCAAGTTCAACGGGGCTGGATTCAAATTATTAGTAATCAACTTTGATTATTTATTTTACGAATTTTCATAAATTTAAATTAGAATCGCAAATGTAGATGAAATGTCTACGGTAAGTAATAAAATCTCAGATAAATAACAAACATGTTGCGCAATGCTCAATTGAGGATAACTGAGGTCAAATCAAATAGATCTGACGATCGTCGAGGCTACGAACAGCCGTAGAGTGAAAGTTTCAAATAAGCTGCACCGTTGGCATGGAAACAACTGTTAGTATGGAATCTCCCTCCATACACTATATGTGTACGAAGATGTGACGACATGCATCCCTTTACGATTTTCGCAACTTCGGTTGTACTTGTTAATTCGATGTTTTGATCAAGAGCATACTGGGACATAAAACCGTCCAGGTGATTTTAGATTTATGCTGAGGCCAGATTTTCAATACAATCATTAAACAAATTTTAATAATCGTTGGTAATAAAAATAATTCCAATAATTAATTAATTAATTATAATAATTTAATATTTTAATACTTAATACATTTTATTATTTAAATATTTATATTTAATAGTTAATATCAATGATTAATAGTTTTATTTATTATTTCATTTTGATAATTAAACTGTTTCAATAATTAATTTAATTAAATCAAATTCTCTCTGTTTCTACTAGATATGTTCAAATTTACTCTGTTTCTGCTATATCTCCTTTAGTTTATAATTTCCCATGTAATTTAATATCTAACTATTTTCGATGCAAACGCGATATTATGGTACTTCAAATTATTATTTCTTATTCAAATTATTATACTCAAAAAGTATTGAGTCTCAAAGTCAAAATTCCACTACATAAGCCTAAATATCCAAGTACAAAAATGCTTGTGCGACTTGGCCATTATGCGCCGTAGCACCAACACAGACAACATCTGATTTAGAATACGTAATGGCTAAGTGTCACAAGCATTTTTGTAGCTGGGTATTTAACCCTGTGTAGGGAAATTTTCACTTTGAGAAGAACATTTTACTAATTTTCATTGTTCATAATTTACAATAACGTTGAATTTGGCTCTACTTTAGAACTCAATACTTTTCACGGCCATAGTTATCTATAAAATTAAAATGATTTGAAATGTTAAGTAATTTTTAATATACAAACTATACATCTCAAACTACTAAAGTTATACTGATAGTTTAAATTATGTAGCTACTATGGCTACTTATGGAAACAAAACATTAATCAAGCGCATAACTTAACATTTTGTTTCTGTTTTAGAGAGATTCTTAAAAGTGTTCCAGTCACCCGCCCACGCCGATTCACGCAGTCAATCAGTTCCTCGAATTCCCAAGCACAGCCGAAATTGTAAAATTCCTCTCTTGGTTGAGCCGCGCGAAAACGCCGTATTCAAAACGAGGAGGAAAAAGTTCTTAGTAGAAACGGTTGCCATAGCAACGCACTTAGCCGAATCGAAATTTCAGGAACTGGCTGTGTCAACGTTTAGAGAGATACTCTCAAGATCTCGGTACTGTAGTTCGCTTGGAGGTCACCGGTTGGGTTGATTTGAATTGTTGTTTTTACAGGTTTGCTATTTATTGAAGTTGGGTCCACTTACCGTAGAATTCCTATCTTTGTTTTCAATTCTAATCTTTATTTAAGTATAATATATAATATTACTCTTAAACCAATACATTTAGATGCAGCCCGGCTGTACCACACGATCCGCCACTGTGTTGCTGTTGAAGAGTTGGAGTGAACTTGTTTGCAAATTGCTGCTACTTTTTTTAAGTTGTAGAATTGGAAACGAAACAAAAGTATTTTTCCCCTTTTTCCTGTGTTATCATTTTTCGGGAAGGAAATTAGTGTTCAAGGCCTTCTAGAACCAATTTACGACTGCCTGCCCAAAAGTCCAATCTCTCTCCCCCCCCCCCCCTCGCCCTTTTCAATCCATATAGCAAATTAATTTGAAACAACCAAATTCGATAATTTATCTTTGAATATAACAGTAACACTCAAATTTTATAACGAGGTTTCCGTTACCCTACTTCATGAGGTTAATTGGTTACCCTATTTATAAATCTATATATATTTCTACAATATTTTTCTTATGAAAGAATTTCAAATACCTTTCATTGCGAAGTCGCAAAAGACAACTATACAATCGTGAATACAAATTCAATGTTTTTGATACCAAACATTAAAAGCTTATTTTCACTTGCAAACATTCAATAACTCTGTCATCCATCTTCTTCGAAAAGAAAAGATACTGTGCCTAAAATCAGCTTCCCTCTTGTCAACTGTTCATATTATTGTTTCTATTTGTCATCTTGGGACTTGGAATCACAAACTAGTTTCGTCAAAATAACTGTTGTGACCCACTCTATAAAAATACAGTGGTCATCTCCATGGGCGCCCGCAGAAATATTTGCAGGGGGGTGCAAGACTAGATTTTTATCAAAATCATTAATTTTTTAGAAATTTTAATTAATAGTTATGCATTTTAAATTATACTCTTTGAGAATAGTTTTAAAAAAATTCATGGTATATATTTTTTAAAGCGCAACCCAGTTAAAAAAAAAAAAAAAAAAAAAAAAAAAAAGTAGTAAAAATATTAAAAAATAGATATTTTTAATGATTTTTTATCATCCAACTAGATCTCACGGCGTTCAAGAGACAATATTTCGAACAGAGAAACATGAAGATGCAAAAATACAGAAAAGTAAATTATATTTCTTCCAAGTTTTGGAAATAATTAAAAAAGAAAGAAAAAAATGAAATACAGAGGCAGCATTGGATATGTTTAGTTGAATTCTAAAAAATAGATTTCAAGATAATATATCTGATGACTTAAAAAGCAAAATATTTTTCCTAGAATTTTGAGAACTACACAGGTTGGTTGGTTGTTTTCAGATTATCTGGCCCCGTCAGCAACACGAGGGCTATAATGCGCCGAAACATTCGTCATTAGACAAGCCAACATACATTTACAAACACCCATGCCAACACGGGACTCGAACCCGCAACCTCGCGGTCTAGATGCTAGCACGCTAACCACTATACCGTTTGGTCGGCAAGAACTACACAGGAAATGATTATACAATAAAAGAAATAAATACTTCTACTCAGCCTCCAATAATCCTAGCCAATAGGCGCCAGTAGCTATAAAAAACGACATAAAAAATAAACAAAAGACTAAAATAATAGAAAAACCAAATGCTTTTTGTAACATAAAAACAGAAACTGCATATGGGCTTTTCTTTTTATCTTGGAACTTACACCTTTCCTCTCGCATTTTTTTTTTTTTTTTTTTTTAATTTTCAAGAGCTAGGGGGGTGCAAGTGCCAGGGACGGAACTAGGTCACTTTTTACCCGGGGCAAGAATTCATTTTGGCGCCCCCACACAAAAAAAATTTAGATTTGAAGCTAACTATATATACATTGAAAATTAACAAAGGTTTTTCCTTTGTAAAATTCTGTTTTGAAACAAACAATAAAAGAATTAATTGAAATTTTAAATAAATATATTTGACAAGCCCTTATTAATGACCAGGGTTCATTCTGCTTGCATAAAGACAAAAAAAAAAAAAAAAAAAAAACCAACTAATGAATCAATACAAATAATGTCAGTTACAATGAAATAAAAGAACTTAGTTGAATGATATGTAACACTTTTTAACACAAAATCTGGTTAACCTGGTTTCAAAACGTCTTAGATCATAAACAATTAAGCTGTTTTACATTTCAAAAAATATTTTCTTCTGTAAAATACTAATACAAAAATTTAAAAAGCTTCCGAATATTACCAGAACTCATTGAACACAAAAGCAAATTAATTTAATGACTTGTCTACAAAAATCATTGAATAGTTGGTAAACACATAAATGTTAATTTTAGAACAATTAATTTAAACTTATTGAAACTCATTTTAATAATAGAATGAATAATATATTACTTACTGGTGCTATGTGTGAGTTCTCCATTTTCTTGGAGAATTTAAAATTCTCACCAATGCAATGGACAAAATTTGACGAACATGACATCTGTTTGGTGAAAAATAATGTCGTCAAAATGACACTATAAATGGCACACGCCTAGAAATCCTTACAATTTGGCGGGTTTTGTGGTCTCAACTGGGAAAATCCGCGTGATATCTTTACTTACGCTTTGGCGAAGCTTGCCTTCTTATAGCCGTAAGTTCTTTGACATTTCAAAAGTTGCGCCTTTTTCTCGTAGCATGGAGACTGGATTCTTTTTATTTTATTTATCACTTCCTGGAAAATACTTTCTTTTTCGTTATTTTTTATGAAAAATAAGGCCTTGAGATCTATTTTTAGAATTCATGCCTTGATGTTTTATTATTTTTTCATTAGTTAGGAATAGATAAAATGTTACAAGCTTGGCGTCCACTATAGTTGAGCAGTGCAGAGCGGAGTGGACTAGAGCCAATTACAAGGCTGCCCACGTCTACTGTAGCACGAGGCTCATGCTACAATGAACGTTGACAGACTTGTAACTTGGCTCTAATCCACTCCGCTCTGCTCTGCACTGCTCAACTATAGTGGACGCCAAGCTTTAGGCACTTTTATGCTTCCGTTTTCTCTTTTTACGAAACATGTTTGAATGCTTGTATATGATCAAAAAAGAAAAGTAGGAGTGTTAATAATTTAAACTATAAAAAACAAATTTTTTAATCAAATCCCTTATAAGAATTATCAATTTATTAACAATAAAAGTATTTTTTTTAAGGTATCCGACTACGTTGAAAAGGTCAATTTTTATGAAATTATTATTTATTTTTTTATTCAGTAACTTTTTTGAACACATTTTTAACTTTCTGAAACAGTCTTTACTTTTTATGTGCGTCAATTAGATGCGAAGTTATTCCAATTTTTATACATTATGGAAGGTGTCAAAATCAACCGGAAGTTGCATTCCGAAACCAAAACAATATGCTATATCGAGCAAAATTTTATGCTACCGAGTACAAAAGTGGCTAGAAAAAAATTAAGATCCTCAAAACTGTCACTATTGAGAAAAAAGAGGGTGTGAGTTACTAAAGTGGTGAATTTCACACATAAAACTTGTTAAAATATAAAATGAAACATAAATGAAAACTTTAAACGCGTTTTCTGCAGAATGAGTTATTTGTTAAATAACGAGCGCGCAAATCCTGATTTGACAAAAACTTGTATAGATTTTTGAATGAAAATTTCAGAAAATGCTTACTATTATATTAAGAAGGCAATGAACCAGAAATTTAGCATTAACATTTACTACTTTTTAATTTATATCTGTTTTTGTAGAACGCTAGGAGTAATTTTTATAAAAATTCATAAATACCAATTTATAATGTTCACAATTTTTCAACTATTTATAATATCTTTTATATTTTTGGTTCATTGCCCTCTCTACTATCATAAATATATGGTTGCAAGAGGAATTTGGGATATGTATAATAGATTTTTTTGTAGTGTGTTTTTGCTTTATCATAAAATTTCCTTAAAATTTGTCTAATACTGCTTTATTTTTATTAAAAAAAAATTTATTTGCTTTATTTTTTGCTTTACTTCATACTTTTATATTATAAACTTCAGAAAAAATTGCCTAAACTGTACTTAATAAGCCATTTTTAAAAAAGTTGTTCCGAACGTAGTCGGATACCTTAAATGATTTATTAAAATGCTTTCGAAACGCCGCGTCGATTAAAAAAAAAAAAAAAAAAAAACTTAATATGGGATTTATGCCCGAACAATTATTTATCTTAATTGAAAAAATACTGGCAACAAGACTTCATCCAGTAATCAAATTATAACTGATTTAATTTATTCTGGAACGTGCCGTAAATGCGTGCTATCACGCAAGCCAATTTATTTTTTTATTTATTTTTATAATATTTTCGTTTGGCATCAGGTAAAAGTCTTAACCAACAATGGGATTTTATTTGCTAGTGTTGTGATGACATTAGATGGTAAAATCGACCTTTTGGTGACAGTTACATCCCTAAAAATTTAATACAATGTATTGTCATGGGCTTTAAGCTAATTGGCCAAGTTTCAGGATGATGGGAAGGTGATTAATTAAGCATCCGCAGATTTGTACGCCAGGCTCAAACGCATACTCAAACAAAAGTGAAGTTAATATAAGGGATTTAAAAATATATAGTAAAATATATTGTTAAAAATATATAGTCACATATTTAGTCAGTGCATTTAAATTGAGATTTGGATAGGATGTAATTTACTGTTTTCGTTTTTATTTTTAAAAAATCTATATGTTGCGATAAATAGGAATTCTTATGCTGCAGGCATTCATCTTTCAACTTTTTATCGCATAATTTTTTTGCATTTCTTCACGTTTCAGAACATTCTGAATCAAAAAAGTGTTCTAGAAAAAAAGTTTGTGGGTCCGTGTGTTGTCTGTGGTCAGCATTACTTTCAAACGGATTGACCTACTTTGGTCATTACACCTGGCGTTACGGTTTTTGTCAAAATCGTGCTTGCGCAAAGGGTAGCTGTCATTTTTTACAGCCAAAATAATTGCTAAATTAAATGAAGGAAACAGTGGGAATTGAAAGTTGTTCAAAGTTCAACACCCCCAGTTTTTTTAAACTCAACACGATTCAAAATGTGTAAAAATGAAAAAAAATCTGTTTTTAGCTGAAGAAATACTAAATTATTCTCTTAGAGAAAACGTTTCAATCGTTAATTATTTCAATTGTTAATTAACTTTTTGCTAATTAATTTTCATTAGGAATCGCAATGAACCTTTAAAATTAACGATAATCAACCTCAAAAACAAAAGTAAACGATTTCTAAACAATTCAACATCTTGCAGCCCACTGTAAAAATTCCTGCTGACGCCTAGAGAACAATAAATATATTTGGCAAGAGATATATCCCAAACGTAACCCTTGTCATTAATACACATCTTCCAAAGTTTATTAGGTTACAAATTAAAAAAAATTCTTTCCTTCATTGGTTTCAGTCTCGTGAACTAACCAAGATGATAAAAGTAGCGAAGAATGTTGGGATATTCTTGCAGTTTCTTTTGCTTTTCTGCGATTCTGCGCCCCAGTAATTTCTTCGACATATTTCAATTTACGAAAAATTCAACAGCATTAAGTTGTTGTAACGCTAAATTTTATCTAACTACATTGCGACTATATTACCAATGCGATTTTAAATTAGCATTTCTGGCAGCCTGCCATGTAGCACAAACCTATTCTTCACCAGGGGGTAGGGAGAATTCGATGTCATTCTTTTGTAAAAGGATGGATTATTACTTTCTTTGTACAGAAATGTATTATTTTTTTTTTCTAGTGGATTTTTTCTTCTGTTGGATATCTTAAAGATCATCCAGAATTTTAAGAAAAAATAAAAATTTATTAATGAAAAATTATCCTTTTGTCCAAATATTAAAATTTATACAACAAATAGTGCTTTGTTGGCTTTTCGGTGCCCCCTCTGGTTAGCGCCCGGGGCAGCTGCCCCCCCTGCCCCCCCCCCTAGTTCCGGCACTGGCAAGTGCACCTCCTTGCACCCTCCTGGGGGCGCCCATGGTCATCTCCCAAGAAAATTCCAGAGGACAGGAGACAGGACACACAGTGGGAGTGTTGATTCAAAACATTCGAACTCAAGATTTATTGACAAAGAGGGATTTTCGCGCGCGACTGATAAAGTGGATGGGACAAGATATCCCAAGGCTTGTTGGATTGTATGGGAAGCTGATCAGCTGACACTGGAAACTTAAGTCAGATAACATTCCGCTTCCACCTCCCCCCCTCCCCTCCTATTACAATGTCAGGGAGAAAAGAAGACATCCGTGCTTTCTCTAAATCTTTCTTCTCGTCCTGGCTTGGAGCGGGGATTTCGACATATCTCAGCTTTGATTTTAGGCATTTTACAGGGCTCCCACTCTTATTGAAGAAATTTATAAAATTTCATAAAAATTCAAGGACTTTCAAGGACCTTTTTAAGAAAATTCAAGGACCTTTTTAAGAAAATTCAAGGACCTTTTTAAGAAAATTCAAGGACCTTTTTAGGAAAATTGAAGGAGCATAAAATTACAAACTTTAGACATAAAAACACAAAACAGAGATTATCGGTGTTCACTTAAAAATTCAAGGACTTTCAAGTTCAAGGACCTTATTCTTTTATCAAGGACTTTCAAGGACCAAATTTCATAAAAAAAAAAATTCAAGGACTATTGTTACAAAATGAGAGTGAACAATTATTTTTCTTTATATTATTTGTTTTTGTGCTTTTTACTTTTTACGACTGCCCAATTTTGAATTTACGACTGCCCATTTTGAATTTACAACTGCCCAAATAACTCTTTGACTACCCGTTAGAATAAGCCCTGATGTTACAATAATTGTAACTCATATAAACGCATATTAGATTTCATAACCATTTAGTGGTTGATTTGCTCTTATCAAATTAAAACAGTAAAACTTTACGTGGATTTGTATCCAAAAAGATCTGAAATTTTTCTTCTGACCTCGACGATCAGGGACTTACTGGGGTATAAAATCGGCCTGGTGATTTTAGATTTGACGCCGGCCCAAATTTTCAATATAATCATTAATTAAACATGCATAATTATTGTTGATAAAATAATTCCATTAATTAATAAAATGATTACATTAATTAATAAAATAATTAATTGTAATACTTAAATAGTTTTGTTTTATTTTTTTTCTTAAATATTTTTTTAATGATTATTTTCGATAATTAAAAAGTTTTATTTATTCATAAATTTTAATAATTTTGTTTAATAATTAGTTTTATTAAATAAAACTTTCTCTGTCTATTATTTTTACTTCCCTTGAGTGAATTTAGATTCTATAAAGCATTGCTATAATAAGTAAAAAGTCGTAACACAAATATATATAAATCTTTTAGTGCATCTATTTTCAAAATACATAATAAACTTAAAGAAATGTAAAATTTTTTAATATATATCTCAGAAAATAAAGTAAAAGTTGGATAATGTTCAGTGAGTAATTGAGTTTTGAATGCATTGAGCTTCGTGCAATAAGGAAAGATTAAGGAATCAATTATTAAGGAAGCATTATGGAATTGTAAACAATAAGAAGGACAACTAATAATATTGGGGAAAAAAAAAAAAAAAAAAAAAAATTGAAAAACTTACAAAAAAAAAAAGTACTTTTGCACTGGACCGGCCGGTGATTATTGCACCGGACAATCCTATGGCCAGTACGTCCATTCGTATCCACAATTTAGATTTTTTACATTCTAATAAAAGAACATTGTCCCATTTTATTTATATCTAAATTATATTTGTATTCAACTTATTACGGCAGATGGCAGCACGAAACAAAGGGCATTTACGTGATTACTATTCCGACCTTCACCACAACACACCCACCAATGTTTACTAACAAGTTCAAAAACCCCGTATCCAAATTAAATGTCAACAAATCGAAGTATGTTTTTCAGTTTGTTTTATCACTCAACATGGACTTATTTAACTAAATTTTGTTTGCGTTGAAAAAATATTACTGTATCACTTTTAAACTCCTAAATTTTCTGGTAAAGAATTTTTTCTATTAAGTTTGGTGTGGAATTGACTTTACTAATATAGCTAAGAACATTGAAATTTCTCAGTTTCTGAAGCAAGACTTTGAATTCAGTCACTGAAATACATTACTAGTTGACTATGGCTTGTCAAGAAGAGTATTATTCTTTTCATATGAATTACAATTACATCAATGAGGTACAAAACCAATATCCTAATGTACAGTTCGAACGCATCGAAACCTCTGAAGGCTTGTACATTACCAATCCCGAGAACACAAGCTTTAAGAACGATTTCAGAATTTTTATTGAAACTCAATTTAAAAGATATTTCATGCTTATTTGGTGTGGACGGCCAGGTCGTGACGAGTTGCTATATTTTTCTAAACATGAAAAACAGCATGTCATATATAAATTGGACAATCCAAAGAATGTTCAGATAGATGAAAAATATGCTATCCAAAACGTAGGTCATTCCACACAATTGATTTATCTCCCCAATTTTACAATATTGACAGATCCAATATTTGGTAGATTGTTTTGGATGCTTTATCCAGAGAAAACTGAATCCCACCCCAAAATAAACGATTTGCCCAGGATAGATATTATATTAATTTCTCACAATCACAGGGATCACGTTGATAAGAATTCTTTGTGTGAAATATTGGCTTACCATAAAGATAAGGGCTGGTCTGCTCCTCAAGTGCTTGTACCTATGGGCGACAAAAAGTTATTTCAAAGATTTGGATTTAGTCAAGTGGTAGAAGTTGAATGGTTTACTAAAATATCTCTTGTGAAAAATGACAACTTAGTGAGCTTTATAAGTATTCCAGCAGATCATCGTTCTGGTAGAACTGGCGGTCCAGATAGCCACATTTTAGGTTTCGGCTCTGATCATCACAAATCCCTTGTTGTTGGATGGGTAATAAATGACGAGCAAAATGATGTGATTTTTAAATATTCTGGGGATACAAGATCTCTGTCTGATAAAAATCAAAAAGCAGTTGATGCAATTTTATGGAATGAAATAAAGAATAAAGAGGCAAATAAGGATAAGGAAGATAAAGATGTTGTCATTCCAGATATAATTTGCTTTGAGCCCAGTGGTCCCAACTACACACGATGTGATATGGATATAACACATCAATCTACTTCATATAGTGCACTTTTGAAATTTATCGAAGCAGAAAATATTGCAAAACTAAGTGGTCAGAATTCATTGGAAATATTGAAAAAAATTCAAACTGTGATGATTCATCACAATAAATTTGAACTTGGACCTGACAGATTCAATGAAGGTTTATTTGTGCTAAAAAAGTTAATTATATATTTGGATTTAAACCAAGAAGATTTATATAAAGAACTTGCTAAACAAAATTTTAAGTTGGAAAATAAACTTGATAGAAAAACACTTCGTCAAAAAATTCCTTTATACTACAGAGGATATTTACTTTACCTATTACCAAAGCAGACATCTATGTATGTCCATGCAAAAAATTTTATAATCGAAGAGATTCTTAATACCACAAAAAAACTTGAAAGTTTTGATAATGAGCACATTAAAGAGTTCCTTATAGAGTATCTTAAAAGTAATACGAAATTCCTTAAAATTGGCGAAAGAATGAACCAAGAAGAATTATCCTGCTTAAAAGTAAACATTAAATCAATACAGAAATACAAAATGAAAAAGAGGATGGGCTGAATATATATAGATAATTGACTTGGTACTCGTCCGTTAGGCGGATATCAGTTGGCGCCAAGCCTAAATGTTTACACGTTTAAATGATGTGCAAATGTATCGCCTACCCTAAATGTTTATGGTTTGTTCTAGGAATTATAAATGATTGAAGCTTGTTAGTTTGGATGAGTTAAGTCTGTAATCTGGTTGTTTTTATCTGATACGCAGCTAACAGAATAGTACCATTGAGTTTGCATCGAAGGTATAACAGGACAGATTGTTATAGATACTGTATATCAAAAGCATGCAATACAAAATTCTTCAAAATTTGCCAAAGAATGAATAAAAAATGTGTCAGTTAAAACATTAAATCAATAATAAAATACAAAGACGAGAAGAAATTTATTTGCTATTTAAATCCTGATATTTTACTATAAACTCTATAGTATTTCTAGTAAAGATGTGAATGAATTTGTATCTATTTGTTACATGTGGAAGTCATCCCCGTGTGGCTGCAGATTGTAGAATACTGTGAATAGCAAGAGATGGTGGTTGGGTACCCAGTGCTAAAGGGTTTAATCAGGTCCTCTTTTTGAAGGTTGGGCCATGGGCTCATTGCCTTAAAAGCTTCGGACTACAGAAACTTAAAGTCTTGAAACTTACATTTCTCAGGGAGCTCAGCGACCTGCAAAGTCTCAGCAGATGGCAAGCTCAAATTGACTGACACAAGTATGAGATGTGTGGGATGAAAAGCTTTCAGGAACCCGTATGGTGGATGAAGTCTCTGACTAATTCAGAATATGGACATGGAGTGTCCGAACTATGTATCAAATTGGGAAAACAAAGCAAATCATAATGAAATGATAGACTGCAGTGTCAATATTCTTGTCATCACAGAAGAACGATGGACAGGGTTTGGTCATCTAGTGACATCAGATTATATTTGATCTTATTTTCTGGCAATGAGGAGAAACATCAAAGAGGCATTATCCTTATCTTGAGAGAGAATGCTGAGAAAAGTCTTACGGACTAGAAAGATTGAATACCTGCATCATTAAAGCGTGTTTTTACACTAGACACATAAAGTTAACTGTCATTTAAACATATACACTATTAGGTTGCAGATTTTACTGAAAAAGAAGAGTACAATGAACAACTACAGTGTGTTAAATGAAACTCACAAGCATGATATCATAATTCTAATGGGAGACATAAATGCCTTGATTGGCAAAAGTGCCTCTATAGATATAGTATATGGAAACAAGGTATGTGATGAATTAAACAAAAATCGACAGCTCAGTTAAACATTTCATGAGATGAATAATTTAATAATTGGTGGGTCCTTTTTCAAGCATAAATATATACACCAGTTTACATGGGTATCACTAGATGGACTAATAAGAAATCAAATCGACCATGTTACACCACCACTGTCTAGTACTTGCCGATGTTAAACTGTTAAACTAGATAGATATTAAAAATAAATTTGCTGTGCTATACAAGATAAAAAAATAATTTTTAATAACTTTCTGTGCTACAAAATTGAAAGTAAAGAACAGATGGACATCTACTGGAAAACATGCACAGAAACTTTCAATAAAACTGTAGCTATTGTCTTGGGTAAAAACCAACAAAGAGTGCAATATTATCATCCAAATTTGAAGATATGCAACACAAATCGCAAACACTGATTGAAACTGCTGAAGCAGTAGGTTTAAAAGTTAACTCTGGAAAACATAGTGCAAAATATAGAAATTGAAGACTAACTCATTTAGTTACTCTCAGAGCAATTGTGAATATTACAGGAGGAACTGATGAAGAGGATTTTAAGAACATTAAGTAAAGTATAGAGTTTGTCAGCATTAACAATCAAATTAAAATGGCCTATTTTAAACTCCACTGTATGGCTGTGGAACTTGGAAATTAACCAAATCTCAAGAGCACTTTTTCAACACTTTTCAAACTAATTTTTTTTGAAGGACACTTAACGTTTTATTTCCATATGCTATTTCAAATGAAAATAAATTTCGTAAAATCGCAATCAAACTTGCCATGGAAGAAATAAAATACAGAAAATGGACATGGATTGGACATATTTTGAGAGTGCCTGCCATTAAATTTCTCTGTTTAGCTCTTACCTGGACACTTGATGGAAGAGGAGGCAGAGTGGATGACTTAAACTTACATGGCAGAGGAGGAAAGAAACAAAATGAGATGGTCAAGTACGAAACTAGCAAGGGAAGCAGCGTTAGACAGTAAGGGACCTTGAACAGGACTTAAGGTCTTATGTACTAGTTTGGTGGGGAAAGAACTTAGATGATGTTACAAATGGAACAGCTACAAAAGAAGTAACAGTAGTTATTGCAATACTAAAAGCATAAAATAATGTATGTATAAATATAAGAAGTATTTAATCCTACAATTCATGTACAATCTAAACCCAGTTAACACGAAAAATGTACAGTTTTTCGTACGATGGACCTTACACTTAACATTAATTTATTCATTTAACATGAAACTGCATAACATTAAATCCCGCTTAAGAAAAAAAAAAAAAATTGCTCTTCAAACTTTTTACTTTTTTTTTTGGTTTTCATTATTTGAGATGAAATTTAAAGGTTTTACGAAAACATTCTGCAAGTTGAAAACCTTTGAAACTGGAAAATGCCTGTGTATAGGAACAGGAAATCGCTGTGAAATGAGCTAATTTTGATGTAAATTTTTTTGCTGCATAAACTGATTTTGTGACATCACGTACCCCTTCTGTATCCAACAGTAAGTTTAGAAACTAAACTCAGTCACATTTGCATGTTGAATCTAGCCAATATGAGATCAAAGCAGCCGTTATTGTCAGAAACGAATAAAAAAATTTCAAATGAAATTCAAGATAAATTCTTTAAAAAAAAATTCTTAAATTAAAAATTCTTTAACAAAAAAAAATAACTAAATAAAATAAAAAACCTCAGAAATTTTTGTCTAGTATGGAGTTGTCGACAGCACTTTATCAAAGATTTTAAAACGAATGTGGACATGCAAAAATGAATACTTGAATTAAAAACAGCAGTATTAAATACACATATAGCTAGTAGTTTAAATTTGCATTAATTAGATAAAAAAGTTTTTAGACGGTTAACACAAAAAATTTTGGTGACCCCATCGACCTTGTGTTAATGAGGTTTGACTGTATTTCAAAATTCATTTATCTAGTCAGCTAAGTGTACTGTAACTTGTGTATTTGTAGTAGTTTCCTATATTTATTTATGAAACAAAATTGTAATTATTTCTTTTACTTTAAAAGTAAAGTTTAAGAATACAATTTATTGGTTTTATAATATTTTTCATATTTGTTCAAAGTCATATATTTAATTATTAAGATGTTTGGATAATATTAATTGGTTTTGTAATGGATAACAAAAATAATTTATATAGCTTGTTAGAAGTTTTATCCTAACTTCCTTGTCTACATTTGCTTATAAGTATAGCTAAAGGAATATTAATGTCATTTAATTTATTTATAAATGTAGTATAAGAAAATGTAATACAATTCATGCAAAATTTTTTCGGAGCATCTTATAAGCCTTCTTCAATCTAGTAATTAGTTATGACGTTTTCAGTTATGAAAATTTAATTGTTGTATCTAGCTTATTAGAAGTTTACCCTAACTTCCTTGTCAGTGTTTAAAAGTATAACTAAAAGAATATTAATGACATTTAATTATTTATAAATGTAGTATTAGAAAAAGTAATGAAATTCATACAAAAAATTATATGGAGCATCTAGTAATCGTACACCAATCTAGTAATTAATTTCAGTGTTTCCAGTTACGAACATTTAATTGTCGTATCTATCTTGTTAGAAGTTTTACCCTAACTTCTTAATCAGCATTTCGTCAAAAGTATAACTAAATGAATATTAATGACATTTAATTTAAATTTATAAATGCTGTGTCAGAAAATGTAATGGAATTCATGCAAAAAATTATTTGGAGCACCTTGTAATCATACTTCAATCTAGTAATTAGTTTTGGTGTTTTAAATTATGAACCTTTAATTGTTGTATCTATATAGCTTGTTAGAAGTTCTACTTTAACTTCCTTGTCAGCATTTGCTTAAAAGTGTAACTAAAGGAATATTAATGACATTTTATTTATAAATGTTGTATCCAAAAATGGAATTGAATTCATGCAGAAAGTTATTTGGAGCATCTGATATTTGTACACCAATCCTGTAATTAGTGTTGATGTTTTCAGCTGTAGACATTTAATTGTTGTACATTTTTGTATTTTAGGTAAAAAACAGAGTTAAAATCTTTAGTATGAATATTATATTAAGACTAATTTTGTTTTATGAATATGAATTTATTTATATGTATAAACTAAATTGATGTGAAGACCTAATATTTTTTTATGTTGATAATCTACTTTCAAATACTGTGAAAATCTAAAATTTTTTAATGTAGGGGTAGTACGAGTTTTTGGGTTCTTCCAATGATTGTCTATTTACTTCTTGCACACTTAGTTAAGATATATTTACCAAATATAGATATATTTAATTTTTTTTTTCTGAGCAATAATGCCTGAAACAGATTTTTACTAAATTTATTAGAGGCCAAATTGTCAAAGGTAACTTTACTTTTCCATACTTAATAAATATCTAAAATATCAAATCCAAACCTTCTATTTAATTTTCAAACATTAGACAAAGATGCAATACAAATCATGCAGTCTTTGTTAATCGGCTTTTGTTAATTTTAAATATTTATTTAATGAAATAAATCCAAATTTGAAAGTGTTACAAATATGAATTTTTTATGGTACTATGTATTTTAAAATTTAAATGTTTAGTTTCTTCAACATGTCTGATAGTTAATTTATTTCTAATGTTTATTGGATTATTATTTCACCTTTTTAAGAACAACTATACAGTAACCTCTCATTATATTGCACCTTAATATATTGTTACGATAGTGATTTTATTCAATAGTTCTAATTAACTTAAAAAAAATAAATTCAGCCAACTTATATCGGATGTGCTGTAATATAATCACACATTTTTCGTTCATTTCAAATAAGGTTTAAGAACAACTATACAGTAGCCTCTCAATATATCGCGCTTTCGGATATATATTGCTTTTGCTATGTTACCCATTTTTTTCTGATTTCCTGTTTTTATATGGATGATTTTTTTTTTTATGAAGGCAGTTTTTTGGCCAGGAAATTTGATTAGTTAATTTTTCAAATTATCAACTCATAAATTAAAAAATGTATCTTTACTTTGTTAATACAAAAGTATGAGCGCATAGTAAAAGGTACAAAATACATATATGCTTCAAAAATAAAGTTTCATAAATTGACATTTCTTTTAAATCAACCTATGCTAAAAATAATTAAGTGTGCCATATGTAGCCTGCAAGAGTGTTTTCTGCAGCTTACTGGTTACACAGAATTTTTTGTTTTGTTTTATATTTCAGAGTTTTTTTTACAAAATTGTGATTAATTAATCGTTTTGTCAAAAGAGGACTATGCAGAAGTAAAAAGTCTATTTACGATACAGAAGTAAGAAGTCCTGTTAGAGTTTCCTGGTGCATATGTTGCCATTAAATTATAAATATTTCCCCTAATATATTCACTAGTACCAGCACTTATGTAAAAAGATGTTTTATGTTATTAGAAAACTAATTACATCCTGATCAATGCTACAAATCTGCGTTTTCTCCCATTTGAGACGCAAATATAGTACCAGGCATTTCTTCTTTGAAATAACACTTGGAAAGCGTCAGATTACTTGTCAAGATTTTAGATGCAGTTGATTAATTTTGTTCAATGATATTTTCTGGAAAGCAAGTAGTGAAATAAAAATAGAAGCAGTAACGTTAAGACACATTCTTCATGAGAAAATGAAGTGTTCACAATAAATTAACGTGTATGTGCTTTGGATAAAAAATTAAATAGAACTTCTTTGTCTTTATTATTTAAATGATTTATTTTTAGAATTATGGATACTTTTTCTCTTAAGTTACTTAATAAAGTGCATATGTTCATAAATGAAATTTTTTACATTTTATCATATCGTTTAATATATCATGCATTTTGCTTGTTTCTTGACAAGCGCAATACATATCGAGGGGCTATTATATTATCAAGATAGTTTTCAATATATATTGCACAGTTTCCAAGGAAAAAGTAACTTTCCCATCTACTTTTAGTATCTGTTATTTGCATGTATTTAAGTGTTTATTGGGATCTTATCCACATCAGTGTAAAATTTGATATTATTAAAAAAAAATGCAACTTGCATGTTTACTTAATCAAATATTAAAAATAATGAATTTAAATAAATGAGATGTTTGATTTAATTTAGATGTTGAATTTGGCTAAAATTGAAAACTGTTCTTGAGCATCATCTCCTCATTTGGACAGTAACAAAAATTATACACACAATAATATAAGGTAAAATATTGCTTACATGAATAGTCTTGCTGATTTTCAGCCTTTATTATAGTAATGAAAGCCAAAATAATTTGTATTTCGTCAATGTTCTGTATTAAGCTATTTTGGCAAGGGGAAATTGGCTGCTTTAAAAAATCTCCTGTGGTGCCAATTCATGTTGAATTATTATGAAAACTATAAACGAGTTGTGAAAACACTATATAAACTCGACTATTAAGAGATATATTTATACCTTAATAAAAATTAACTTTTATGCAATACATAGAAGCTTACACAGCTACAATATTTGTTGGATGTATATTAGCATTGTTAATAAAAAAAATAGCTGTCATGTATATCAGAAAAAAATATGCAGATTTTTTTTCATTAAAAATTTTTTACAAATTTCATCCATAAATGGTGCTGACACGAAAAGAAAATTTGACACAAGCAGTTACAATATTTTTGAAGTAATTTTATACTTTTAAAGAAAATTTTCCTCAGCATTTCGCTAAAATTCAGGTTTCCAAATGCTATATATAATTGAATTTATATATAAATATTTTGGAAGTGCTAAGGATTTTTGGCTTGCACTTTAAATACAGATTATCAAGTTCTTGAAAAAAGCATACTTTTTACGTTAATAGACGCATTAGAAAATAAGAAGAAATTGAAAAGCACATTTATTAAAATTTATTTTCACAATAAATAGTCACAATATCACAGCACTTTTACAAGCAAAAGAGTTAAAAAGAGAAAATTTAGAACCTTTGTACGCCACAATTCTGCATAGCTTCTAGTTGTGAATTGAGTTTCATGATCTTGCGACTCAAGTTATTACTGTGCTGTTTTAAGTATCGGATCATATCAGCTTGCTTTTCAAGAATTTCTTCCATGTAATCTTCATCCCTAAAATATAAATATCATTAAGTTTTTTACTTATAATTGTTAGATTTACAGTAAAAAATTCTTTTGTAAAGACTTGACCATGTTGCATAGTACATATTTATATGTTCCAAATAATTCAGTTATTGAATTGAATGATAAAAATTTGTAATACCAAAACAAATATTTAGAAATTTTAATGGTGTAATAAAGTAATTAAATTATTGTGCATATTTAATACTGTATTGGACCTTTTTGGTACATAGTTTCCCAAATGCTATAAGGCAGCCATTCCTAAATTGTTGGTTGCAAGTTATTTTTATTGAGTCGTGACAAAACCACAAATTAAAGAGTTTTGAGACATTTCAAAAGTTTATAATCAAAAATAATGTGAACGTTTTAGATAGCATAATTACCAAGATAAAATTAAAAAAAAAAAAAACGAATTATTACTTTACTAAAGAGATGAAAAACTGGATGGAGAATTCCTTAGAGGACATCATTACTATTGGTATATTGTTGAAAGCTGGATGAACTTATTAACCAATCCAAAAATACATTAATAAAACTGAATTTTAATCGAAGTAAATTTTCACTATTCTGGTTCCGACAAAATATACTCTACTGAAATGTTTTACAACTTCATAGATTTTCGTCAATAAGAAAGTACCAAAATAAGCTGAGAATCCCTTCCAGGAAAACATTATACAATTGTTCAACTCCTTGCATCTAAAAATTACTCGAATTGACATGGATTTCATTGTCATTCTCAACAGCAATCGGAAACAAGACCTTCACACAGACCTTATTAGAAATATTTTTAGTAAAATTATATTTTAATGATAAATATTTTTTTTCTTCCCAAAAGTTCATGTTTGGTCATAAAATCTCTTTCAGAAAGAAAGTCTGATGTTCGTTTCTGAAAAAATTCTATGCATTGAGGATGAAGTAGGTGGCGACAGATTTAGGTTTTAAAAAACAGGTCGTAATGTTTAAAAGTTTGCAAATCGAAACCTTCGTAGAACAGGATTCTGAATTTCAATGCGAGTAAATTTTTGGAATGCTTTTAAGTAGAAAATTGCCCTGAATTTTACAATTTGAATGGGAGTAAACTGGAAAAACTCCTGTCAGACAACCCAAAAATTGATATAGGATATATTTTCCACAATGACCACCAAAATTGAATAACTTTAAACATACATGTAATTGGTCAAGCAAAAAATTAGCTGAAATTTGTTTCCTTATTTTACAACATAATTTGCACAAAATTCAATACAAACATTAGTTAAATTTTGGATACAAGATTGTTTTTAATCATTAACTCAACAATACCCATGTCTTGTAATTGACACGCACACAATAATTAAACAAAGATAACTGTGTTCATGAATTAATCATAACCAGAAAATTTAACTAGATTGAAATGTTTTTTAAAGCATTCAGAAATTATAATAGTTAAATACAGTAAAAGGCCATTCATTCGACATTCAATAAACTGGAAAGCTCAATCAACCAGAGATTTTTGAATATCAAGTTTGGCGTGAAAATTGTCCTATTTTCCAAAAAACAGCTATAAGTCGTCAATTTTTTTTTTTTTTTAAATTTTGAGATTTCGAAGTTGATTGGGGTTTTTATTCTTTGTTTGGATAGTTTTTAATTAGTAATGACAAAATAGCTGAATTTGCATTGATTAGAAATGGTTATATTATAAAAAGTGATTTTTTAAAAAAAATTATGGAATGCTGAAGTCCTTATTCAATCTACTGTGAATTTAAAGAAACCTTAATATTCCTAATGGAAATTCCGTGCTCAGTTTTTATCAGCATATATCCGGATTTCTAATCCAAAAGAAATGTACACATCTTGCATTGATTTATTCTTATTTAGTTTCTTGTATTAAAAAAAAATTTGTTTCCGGAATGTGTGTAATTTGTAAATATAGAATCCATATAAATCTAAGGACTACTTTTATTGTAATTATAGTAAAGAAAGGCCCTTTTCCACTTGAAATTACGTTCTCAACCACATCTGGCAATGAGTAATTAGGTAATTTAAATTTTTTTAATGCTTTAACCAGAACCAGGATAAATCAATCATTCAGTTTGTAGGCTAGATCTACATATGGCAAATGCATTTCATTAAATTTAAAGTCGTATAATGGATACATTCCATTCCATAACATCTGTAATTCACCTATAATTTAATTTGTAAATTTTCAATCGCACCCGGAAGATATGCAATTCTGCTGAATTCAACTAAAAATTTTATTCTTTTATCACAAAATTTTAGTTTTTCACGAACCAGAATAAAACCTAATTGCATCCATTTAAAGGGATGGAGTGTGATTTCAAATTCCTCCCCACTGCAAGACCATGGGACAAATGCCACACCATCGAAAACTGGTTTAACTATTCCTTAACCAGGTTAGTTTAAACTATACAGAGCCAGTCCTGAACTTAGTAGAAAAAGTTAGGGCAGTGGGCAGCACACTAGACAAGCTTTTCATGAAAAAAGAAGGTGGATCGAATGACCTTGACATGTCAGTTGAAAAAGAACATTTTAGGGAATGAGGAACGAAAGCGCTTTTCAATACGATTTCCGAAAAAAATTTGAAAACTTGTCTATTTTTAAATTTTTTGAGGATGACAGGTTTTCCAGTGGATAATGAATGATTTTGATGAAATTTGCGGAAAAATCACATGTATGTTCAAAGTATGACTATCAAACCAACAAAATACATAAAGAAGTACCTTAGGGTTTTAGTACAAAAATGAAAAAACATTTGGTGCATATTTTAAATTGCTAATCTATATATTCATGTGTAATAGTGTAAATGTCTCTTGTTACTATAGTAGAATAAGGTATGTTTATCTCATAAATTTCAACTATATAAATTGTCCCTTGCATTTTCTAATTTATTACTTTAACAGAATATACATTGCAGTAGTTATTATAATACACTATAGTTATAAGTTATATACACTATAGTTATAGTTATAATAATACACACATCTTAACTTGGGCCAAGGATCAATTTTTGTTTAAAACTTCATTTTTAACTTTCATGTATATTGGTGAATGACATTTTCAGGTAATAAATTTTTAGAAATTTAAATTAGAGCTTATAACTTACCGAAAACCTATCTCATTAGTTGGTGCATATGACTGTACATAACTTATCAATAACTCATCTTGATGCACATCAGGAACTGCTTTGCTGCGGTTGAATTTTATAACCAACACTGGAAAAAAAGTTAATTTTTTTCTAGTAAAGCATATAATTTGATTATTAAATAATTAAAAAAGTTACAAATTTATTGAGATTGAGTTTTTCAAATGTTAAAAGTTATATTTTCTTTGTGCAATAATAACCTCAGTGACAATACGATTTTACCCACATTGAAGGTTTTAAATTTAATAGAATATGAAATTCTGACATTAAAATTTATTTCAGATTATACAATAAGAAGAACTGTTTATATTTATACACAATTCAATTGCTGAATAGAATCCTATGATTTAAAATTTCAATCTGAAGTATTTTAAGTACACATTTAAAATACAAACCTAAGTATTTTATCAAGCAGAGTAGGAGAATAAAAACTTCAATTCCAAATAATATTTGTAAGTAATTCTCAGAGTACAGAGTACTGTTGGCAGGACACTTCTCTAAGTGTGGACAATATTTTTGGAAAAGAGCCAGTATTACAACCAATAGGACATTCCCTAAAAGTAAATATTATACTTAAAAACATACAATGTATTATAAATATAAATTTGAACAAAACAAGGTAAATAATTGGTATTTATTTACACATACAATAATTAAACAATAAGGCTAGAAATACATAATTAAAAATACCTATTCTGATAAAAAGGAGTACTATAATATTTAACTGAAATTCAAAAACTGAGTATTATTTAAATGATTGTTGTAATGAAGACTTATAAAAGTATTATATTGTGTATTAAAAAGGGTACAGACACTTCAGAATAAAAGTAAAAGAGAAAAAAGAAATTGACTAATATAAAAATTTCCAACATGCTTTTCAGTATTTACAATTTTCTTCAATTTTTAGTATTACACTTAAGTTTCTATAAACTTTATTAATGGTTGCAATTTTTGACATAGTAAGTAAAATGACAAATTAATAAAAAAATTTAATAAAACCACAGGAACTATCAAAACAAAGTCGATAAAAAATTATCAAATGTTAAATATTTACAATATTGTTGGGCAAGTGCTACAACTAGCAAAACTACGTAGCTTAAACGTTACTAACTATATAATACTATTATTATTTAACATTACAGTAGAGCATCAAATATCAGAAAAAATTAGGGACGGGGATGTTTGGATAACTGATTTTTTGAATAATCTACCGTTTCTGAAAAAATATTGCACCACTGTTATAGAAGAAATATGAAACAAAGAAACAGTGATATTAAACAAAATACTGTATACGTTTTTTTCTCACATTTCTCACAAATAACCTTATATAAAGTAAGCCTAAAGTTTAGAAAAAGAAGTTCAAAATTTTGAATTTGCCGATTGGAATGATTCGGATGACTGGTTATTCGATTGATCAATGTTCTACTGTACAATTATCATGGTTTGTACACTTGAAGAAGAAAAATATTCAGACTTTTCAAAGATGCGGAAAGTCCTTTTTAAGAATTAAAAAAAAATTATAAATTTTTTTTTGGCAAACGGTGCATGTTCAGATGGAGTAAATACAAAAAAATGTTTTTAGGTTTTAATAGAAATTTTTTTTAAGGTTACAATAAAAGAAAAAAATCTTCTGAGTATATCAGAAGCAGTGCATTAACCCCTTGTTATATCGCGGTTTGCTTTGTCTCCCATTTTTTATTTCCCATTTTAACATTTTGCCCTATATATCGCATGTTTTACTTGTCTTTTGACAAGAACAATAAATACATCGAGGGGCTACTGTACTATGCCCCTTAAAAACAGAAGTAAAGTAGGTAGCACTCGATTGGTTACATATAATGCCAATTTTGTAAGTGAATACATTTTTTTTTTATCATATGGAAACTTTGGTCAAATAATAGTACAAAATTCTCTGTGATTAAACTGTCTTCTAATACACTCTGAAGATAAGGATTGATTCCCAAATACAACATATTTTTTTCACATGAAAATTTAGATCGAATCACGCTATTGGCAAACATGCAACGAAATAATTCATCAGTATTTTCATTTGATTTAAAAAAGCCATAATTTTTTATTATTTTTAATGTCCTCAGTATTTCAGCATCTAAAACTTCGTTTTAAGCTACAACGATATCGATGATATCGTTACATGATATCTACAACATGATATCGATGACGACTTGATTGTTACGGTATTGCTTTTTGCTTTTGTGGTATTTTTTATCATTAGAAACAGTTCAAACAATACTCATCAAACTTCTTATAGAACCTAATTCACGTGATTTTTGCTCTTCATATGGCTTTTTAGAGCATTTTCTTTCAGATTGATTCTGTGCTGAAATTTTTTTCAACACAAAGTACATTGTGCAAAATGTGGATCCAACATTTAGGAATCATGAATTACGTTCCAGTTTTTCTAATCAGCTTGAATTGAAAATACATTTTCCTGCCCTTTTAAATAGAGTGCAAAAACAAACCAGAGATCACGTGATTTGATCAGACTAAACCTATTTTCAGACTTATTGTGCCGTATTGTTCGTTCGCAACATGCACCACACTGTGAAGAGCGAAAGCGGGAAGAATGACTGAATTCAAAAGATTTTGCTCATTTTGTTAAACAAAATTTTTCAAGAGACTATATTTTTAGAAAATAAAATGAAATTCAAGCACTTTTAACACTTTAAAAAAAAATTAAGGTTTTCAAGTACTTGAAAATGAAAGTTTTTTTTCAAGCGCTTTATAAGGTTTTTTAAAAATGCACAAACCATTTTTATTTTTCAAAGAAATTGTTATTTATTACTTGAGGCAGTACAGATGCAGACATTTCCAATTGCTAGTTATTTTATGAAAGATAAAAAACAATTACTCTTTTAAAGAATTCTTCAGAAAGGAATTCATTAAGCGAATTGCACAAAAGCTTAAAAGGTTTTTTTAGATTCAGAAAAATTTCACACATAAAAAGTTTAGAAAATTTAACTGGTAGAAGAAATATGCCCTATTTAAGCTCTATTTGACAGCAATAGCATCATAAAATTATTGTTTGGATTGCTTTTTTAGTCATAAATGCATAACTTTGACAAACAATTTGAATGAAATCACAAAGTTTATTGTATTTTATAAAAGAAGAAAGTGGAAATCAAAAACTACTTTTTACACAAGTAAAAGCAGTTTGATGTAATTTATAACCCCCCCAAAAAGCCATGGTAAAATAAAGGAATTTTTTTTCGTTCGATTTTTTAAAATTTTTTTTAACAATTATTTCTAAAGCAGTTTAAATGAGTTAGTACCAATACTTATTGACTTACATACAGAAGTGAAAATTAGGGAGTGCATTGGTCTTTTTATTAGACAATCTGATGTAAAAGGAATTTTAGAACAAAAGTTTTCCAGTAACACAGTGGTCCATATGCTTATTAAGAAGGCAGTAGCACAAGCTAGAAGTGGACACATAATTAAAGCTGAGTTGCCTTGAAAAGATTATCGATTAGGTAGGCTTTGGAAGTATCATTGCCCTTTCAATGGACTATTCCATACCTGCCAACATTGGCATTTTCAAATTAGTACAATTTTTACGGAACAAATATTTGCATTCCTATGACTCATGGAAAGTCAAATAGCGACAATATTTATGAATGTAATATAGAAATAATATAAATTCTATTACAAATGCAAAAAAAAAAAAAAAATTAAAAAAAATTGCATAGTATTAAATTGCTCTCAAATATAACAAATTGTTACATTTTAGCACAAAATGGAAATTATAAAATAAAAAAACTAACTTGGATTTAAAAATAAATCAAATTTAAACTTTACGATGAAATCTCTGATGAGGTTTAAGATTTAGTCTACATTACACCTAAATAAAACATGCTTTATGACACAAAAACTCTAGTGAAACATACAATGAGTTGGTGGTATTCAAAGTGTTTAATCACACGCACAAATATCAATTATGCAGGCTTTCGAATTCGTATTATTACATTTGATGTTGTCACTGTGCTTTTTAGAATTGATATGAACTTCGACATCAGTAAATCCTCCATGAGAAATCTTAATATCAGATGCATAGATAGAGCAGAATGCAAAATTTGTTTCTTTGTTTGAATTTCTGATGATTAGAAGTAAACCGCTTGGTTTGAAGTAAACTCCAAAAAAACTTGATATTTTCTGGAATTTTACACCAGGATTGTTTAACTTGGATATTTTAAAATAAATAATTAAGACTAACAAAGAAGCTGAAAACCGAAAGTGCTTTAATCTCTAAAGTCCGAGAAAACGAAACAGTCGTTCGGTGAGTGCCGCCAAAACAATTGAAAACGGCGGCGTCGCGATTTAGTGCGCAGCGTTAGAGTACGGTCCAAAAGAAGAAAGAATAAAAAAAAACTAAAGCACTTTCAGTTTTCTACTTTATTATCTCTAAAGTTCGAGACAACGAAACAGTTGCTTGGTTCGCCAAATCCCGTCGGCAACACAGATGAAAACAATGAATTTCCGGCGCCGCGCTTAAGTACTTTTATTATATACGCGCAACATTATTGTACGGTCCAAACAGAAGGAAGAACCAAAATCTAAAGCATTTTTGGTTTTCAGATTCTTTGTTAATCCCTTAAATCTGAGGCAAAGCAATAGTTGTTTGGTTCGCCAAGTCCCGTTGGCAACACAAATGAAAACAGTGCATCCCCGGCGCCGTGTTTAGTGCTATTATTTACGCGCAAGTCCAGTACTATTATTTACGTTTTGGAGTCCAGTCCAAAAGAAGGTAGAATTAAAAAACTAAAGCACTTTCGGTTTTCTGCTTCTTTATTAATCTGTAAAGCCCGAAAAATCGAAGCAGTGGTTTGGTTTGCCAAATCTAGTCGGCAACAGAAAAGAAAACAATGCATCCTCGCCAACGCGCTTTAGTACTGAACATATGCGCAATCTTGGAGTGTGAATAAATATTTTGACGGACGCGGCAGCTTTGGAAAATCGTTTCGGTTTCGTTGGTGACTTAAAAAAATATTTATTAAAAAAAAAAAAAAAAAAAAAAACCGGTTTTAGGGAAAAAACGAAAAGCACCGTGAAATCCGTACGATTTTTTTAGCTGTTCGTACACCCGTACAAAATAGTAAAAATCCGTACATTGTACGGATGATTCGTACAAGTTGGCAGGTATGCTATTCTCATTAATTAAACAAGCAGAAACAAATAACAGCAACCAAACTGAAGCATAATTTGTCAGATATAAAATTAACACTCTTACTGCTAGGGGAAATCTGCATGAGAAAATATTGTCTGAAAGTTATATGGATAATGAGTTTTGTAATTTACTATTTACTTGATGTAAATAGTAAAATGAACTCTAATCTGTAAGTTCAAGGTTGTCAGAAGAATTGGTAGTCTCTGGGTTAAGTAAGTTGAGGATGTATATACACCTCAAAGATATACAAAGTACTAAGGAGTTGCATCTAGTTGTGTACAGCTTCTTTCAAAACCATCTAGATGTTTTTTTGTCATAGTAATGATTATTGGACAATTTTTGCCATTGATGTTGTTATATTGAACAGATACTTATGAGAACCATCACACCAACAGGAAAATTAACTAAAAGAATAAGGATGCCAAAAATTATATAATGACTCATAATTGCTTTTACAGAGAGAGACTTACCATTACTTCAAAGATACAGGGATTTCATTGTCCCTGTATACTTAAGCTTTGTAGTTATACCTCATCATTCTTTGATGGCCACTCCTTAAAAAAAAACCTAGCAAACCAACTCTGGCCAAAGCCATTTGGTTAAATGTAGAGCAATGACAGTAACAGCAGTTTCCAACCCATTGTATCTACTAGATGGAAGTGTTTTTCTGTTTGTCTATTATGTGCACTATATTCAGTACTTTTTGCAAGTTCTATATAAAATATGTTTTAGTAAGTTATGGAAAATTGGTTGTAGTTGTGTTTGGTGAATACATAGATAGCCCTTCTGATAAAGACACACATTAGAAGAAATTGAGGTAAAAATATGACAGTTAAGAAAAGAGTTTTAACCAGCTCTAAAAACTTTGCACATATGCTGAGTAAAATATTAGATTTTTCTGAATTACAGTCAATTTTTGCACATGGAGATGCAGACTTTCTTATATTTCAGACAGTAGTTCATGTACCTGAGTAAAGAATCATTACAGATAATTCTTATAGTGATGTTTTGATTCTCTTATATGTTATATTATTAGTTATTAGGCAAATATTTTAACCACAGACAAAGAGTGGAGCTAGTAAGATTTGAAAACATTACAAACAAGCCACATATTCTAAATTTGGTTAAATGAATAGGAAGGCTTGTTTGGTTTGTCTCAACGTGTTACAGTTATTTGTGTTTGGAATGGGTAAAGATTTAATAAATGTCGAAAATTCCTTCACTTGATTTATCATTTATGCTCAAATATTTTACGGATCATCAAGTACTCAAAAATAACCATTACAGCAGGAGTATATAATCCATAAATATAAAGTTTTTATATAAACTCTTTATTAACATAGTGTCGTTTCTGTTGTCAGCCTGTGCTTGTTTTTACATCTAACTTTAAATATTAAAAACATCTCTATTAACAAAATATGTAGTAAACTACTTTTCAAAATTTATTCATTAAAAATGAATGTGAATTTATGCACTGACATCCAAATATCTCATTTAATGTGTTTGTTGTGTATGTCCAATTTTATTATTTATTTATTAAAACTACTTTGGCAACAGAAAAGAGTTTCTTCAATGATCGGTTAAATGCTATTTCATCGTATTTGGATGACGCCTAAGATGTCATTAGTATTCTGTAAAACCGACCTTTTAGTAACAGTGGCAGCCCCCAAACTTTGATAGAATGCATTGTCATTGACATAGAATCTATCTGCCAAGTTTCAGCCTGTTTGGATGATGGCAAGGGGCTTAATTAGGCCTCCGTAGATTTGCCAGCCATCAACAAACATACCCATCTACACAAAATCGAATTTAATATAAAGGATTTAAAAAAGACCTGTATGGTGAAAAGACAACTACAACATTGGATCATTTATGATACAAAAGTTTGAATGAAAAGTTGGTTAGCAAAAATACAGCCCAAGTGGTTTAAACATATCCCTTCTACATCAGCTACTGTTAAATATCATAACTTTATTAATAGTTTCAAGTCTGAAATCCACTTATACCTCAAGACCAAAGAGATCAATTTATATCCATAATGACTGATCTCCAGTCAGCACCATTAGAGCTCCTGGAGATGTTACTAGATTCAAATGCAAGATCAGTTGCACTACTTTAAGGTTTAATTGAAATAATTATGAATGAAATTCTAATGAAAATAGATTTTCTTTTGTGTCATATCATTAACTTTTTTGATTATAAATTGCACCAAATGGCTTCTATTTTTAAACATCAAATGTAGTTTTAGGCTCCCATGTTTACAAAATGCTATAAATTTTGTGATTTCATTCAAATGCTTTTAAAAGTAATGTATTTATGATTTAAGAAGCAATCAAAACAAACAAATAGATATTTTTACTTATATAGCTAAAATAGTTGTTTAAACAGGACTATTTCTAGTTGATAAGGTTTTGAATTAAAAAACCCTTTATCTGGTAGATATTTGAAAGAAATTGGAATCCTAGAGCATTACGCAAGGCAGCCATCTAGATTTTCTGGTGTAATCAGTAAAATGTCCATTATTAATTATGGGCATTTTACTGATTACAACAGAAATTCTAAATGGCACCCCTTCATTTAGATTTTTCTAGACTTTTGTTATGTTGATCAGGACATTTTTCTGTATGAAAAATACCTTTTGAAAGCTTCTGTTGCAATTTGTTCATCTAAAATGGCTGGTCCATTTATTAATATTTTACTGAAAGGTATGCTATAGTTTCACTGTAGCAATGACCAATAAGATAACAAGTGCATTAATATTCCAAAAGATATTAAATAAGAAATGTGTACACCATGTATAAAATGAAAGAGTTCTTCTTAAATGTATTGGGTAGATAATATCACACAGGTAAAAAATTTCGATTCCAACGACAACTATATAGCAATATAATCACAGTACAAAATCAAAGAAACTTACCAAGAGAAGGCACAATCAAAGGTATTCTTTGAAGTAGCTGTGTACTTCGAAAAAACTCCAAGTAGCCACATCTTTGCAAATAATTGTGATGATAGTTTCTATAGCCACTTGTAATGAACAAGAGACTCCAATAACAAGCATGGACACAACTTAAAATGAAACACGCATCGTTTCTCACATAATGAGGAACTAAAAAGGCTGATACAATTAGTCCGACCTAATAAAAAACAATATTTTTTTTTAGAAAATGTTACAAGCATGAAATAATTATAAGCACTCAGATTTGGTTTATATGAATGTCCCCCAAGATTACAAATAAATGCTTAGAAATTATTAACTGAGCAAATACTAAAGTGGATTTTCTTTTTCTTTAATTTAGTTAGGAGGATTTTATGATTTGAAGATGATTGAGATGCAAAAAGCAAAAAGATATTATTAAACATATATTAACATATTTTGCTCTTGTTCTATCTCATACACTTCTATAATTTTGAAAAAAAAAGTATCAGCATACTTATGTGTAGATAACCTTATTCTTTATCAGAATTATCTTTTATCTTATTTAAAAATGAAACTACAGTCAGTCTTATCATATCAGTGTTAACATTTTATCAAGTATTTGCAGTGATATTTATTAGAAAGAAATTTCAACCAAGTTTAAAATATCCAAGTTGGTCTGCGTACAAAAAATAACTACATAATAATAAAATCTCAAAACTTGGTTTA
The DNA here is from genome assembly GCA_963978545.1 of Linyphia triangularis. Taxonomy (NCBI): domain Eukaryota; kingdom Metazoa; phylum Arthropoda; class Arachnida; order Araneae; family Linyphiidae; genus Linyphia; species Linyphia triangularis. The sequence continues at coordinate 57,573,750 of OZ021724.1, read as the reverse complement.
AAAGACTATTTAAACTTTATTTACCTTTTGAGTTCAAAATTAAAAACTCTAAAGACTCAGAATGGACTAAAAACAATACATAGCTACTAATATGGAGTAAAAATACAATATTTGTAAAACTAAAAACATTTGTTTGATTATTGTTTGAATGTAGCAAACTTAAAAATCCTTAAAAACAATTTAGAAGTAAACTTCTATGTGAAATTAAAAAAAAATATGTTAATAACATTCTTACTGTGCAAAGTATTTCTAATATAATGATTCCAGTTATAGGGATAGTTTTAAAATGAGGTTCTTCATTTGAAATAAGTACACTGGATACAAGTGAAGCTTCATCTGTCTCATCAAATATTGGAGCAACATCAGCATTAAAGGAATATCCCTAAAAATATAGCAGCATTTATTAAATTAAACTATAATTAGACACATAAAAAACTAATTGGGTGATTTATTTCAGTTGTTACAATGACCTATACCTATTAAACAACATTTTACATGTACCTATAAATTTAAAATAATGCTTCCTCACTTACTGTTTCTTAATAAAATAAATATATCAAACAAACTTAAATTTGAAAACTAATATAAGCTTAGCTACAATTTGAAATTGTTGTCAAGCTAATATCTCTCTCTATTAAAAATAGGGATGTGAAACATTGCACAACTTTCAATTGCACTATAATATTGCTCATTGCATTAAAATTTATGATGTTATTTACGATTTTTATATTTTCACTCATTTAAATAAAATGGCCAGTTTGGCGATGTTTTTACAAGGGCAACCTCCTGCCAAGATGGCTAAATTGGCAATGTTATTCAATAGATATTACCTACATTGTACTTAATTGTGCATGAAACAAATCAATTAATCGTTAATGGGCAATGCTCAAGGGCAGAGAGCTGTGTTAAAGGCACTTGTTTTTCAACTTTTTAGGCTTTTATCGCATTTCTACTGGAATTTCGAAGGTTGGGGATGATTAGAACACCATATTAGACATTAGTACAGATTTTAATCTACATCCTTAGAGCCGTTTTTTAGCAATTGCTGAAAAACATGATTTTTTCCTAATTTTTCATGATTTCAACCTTATGCGCATGCACGATTTTGATGAAAACTTTAATGGTAGGTCCTATGGCCACCACTAATTACAAAATTTGAGCATCATAGGTCAGTTTGTTCGGGAATTATGCAGACCACGTACACACAGATAGACATTTTTTTTTTGTATTACTTTTTTGAAATCAGGGTGTTCTAAAACATGAAGAAATGCAAAAAAAAAGAAAAAAAAAAGAACGAATGCTATACTTTCATTACCCCATGTAAACATATAGGTACTAATTGAAAGTAAAAAAGTAATGATTCAAATTTACTCAGACATGTTAAAGTACCTTCCATTTCACATACAGCTCTGAAACTTTAAACATAATTAGTTTTCCCCTGGAAATTGTAACTTTGGAACCACAATTTAATAAATTTTAATGAAGTTTTTTTATTACTTTCTAAAATGTGAACACAATGCAAATCCTATGGGAGCAATAAATGTAGGGAAGGATGGAAATTTTTTTACAAAAACATTTCTTACAAATTATTTTTTACTGCTTCAATACTGAAACATCCAGAATAACATCTTGAAACATTTTAACACACTTGAAGTATATAAATATGATGGTAATAACTAATGGAATATTTTTATAAACCAATTTAAATAGTAAAATTTTATTTCCATTCCTTTCTTACGTGAGGTGGGATAGGAGATGTTTTTTAAAGTTAAATTTATGCATAATTTTCATAAATATATTAAGAAATATTGAAAAAGGCAGCATTTCACTTTTATACCTAAGGTTTATTGTATATTATAAAATTTATTTTGATTAACTATATTTTGAGAAATCCAAATCAAACAAAAAAAAATCTGTTTATGACTAGTTCCAGTGACCATTTTTCGCAGATGCAACTTATTAGTAACGTCTTCTTGGTCAATGATGGAACAATTATTTTCTTGAGGAAAGATACAGATTAATTTTTCCACATAAAGAGTATTTTAAAGCTCGCCAAATAATCCTCTTTGCACGTTATTCTAACACTACCAACGTCAAATTTCTTGTTTGAAAATTTAACAGCAAATTTATTTACATTAGTATTAATATTTTCATTAGTGATTATAAATGATTCCACATATGTTGGCATCAATCTGAAATTTTTTTTCTGCATTCTTGTAATTGTTAGCCCAACTTGTCTTGGACACTTTATTCGATTTGTTACGTAATTCAATTCCAAAAAAGATAGTCTTATAATAATAAAATACAACAAAATTTGAATAGTCAGCATAATTATTTGGCTGGGAGTATCATAGGGAAACTTGCAACATGTCCCACCTCTCCCTATACATAACATTTCAATAAAATAGCTTATTGAAAGAAACATGTTGATTATAGACTTGAATAAATGCATAAAAGTTATATCATTGGGTCCACAAAACATTAAGAACAATTATGTTAACACAACAATGAATGAGATTAAAAACTTATGTAAAATTGAAGTATTTAGTTACATTTGGTGTAGAAAAATAGCTTGTTTGTTATATAAACTCAAATAAACCTGCAACTAAAATTATTCTCTGCAATAATATATATGTTTTCTCTACATAGTGCAAGAGTCAGACATGAATATTTCAGTCAGAAGCAATATTTCTTTTAGACATATTTGCTGGCGTCGCATCCCTCCCTACTTTCCTCTACGTCTTATTCAGACCAAAAAAAAATCTCCCATAACAGTACATTCTACTTATTTCATTCAAATAGATACAGCACAAAAATTGGGATGATTTTTCTGGTACAACTTAGGGACATGAAGATATTCTGTAACTTTCTGAAAGAATGTAAATAGTTAATTGTGTTAACCATCCTTATTCTTATTATATATGTTTGCCTTCATGATATGCATTACTTGCATAGTAATGAAGGACCTGCACACTACAGACTTTCATTTGTTGCAGATAGAGCATGCAACATTTATTTTTAATTTCAAAGTTCTTTATATATATTTGGTTTGCAATGCGAAAGGTTAATTCGATGAGTCATTGATTCATGATTTGAATCTTCTAGAATTACCAACCTTTATTTATGAAACCATTTTAAAATACAATATTTTGTAATGACATTTTTGCTTGTGATATTTGTAAGAAAAGATCGATTTCCAACAGGAAAGTATGAGTTTTTTTTTTTTTAAATTCACTTAACATTGTGCTCGATTAAATTTTTTATTTAAAATAATTTTAGTTTTATTTGAGTTTCAAAAATGTTACTAACTTAATTTAGCATAGCTATTTTTTTTATTATCTAAGTAGTTAATTCTTGATGAAGTAAATAAACTCCAAAACAATTTATATTATTTAAATTAATTAACTGTTTTAAAATACCTGAGTGTCATCTATTTTTATGCATGAATGGTATGGCATAGATAACTTCTTTCTGGTTTATGAAACTAAATCATTTGCATTTCTTTCATATTTTAATTAGTAACTTAAGAGGAAGTCCTAGTAAAGATCATTCTCTATACTCGCTATGTTACAATCTTCTAGCCCAGTACATTTAGAAACTACTTAATATAAAACCTTGACATTTGGTGAGTAGATACGAAAATAATCACTTAATAAAATTACACAATTTGAAAACTCAAAAACAGCATTTAATATATAGCAATTTTGTATTTGAAATCCTTACGTCAATGCCTATGCAGTGGCTCCACCTTGTTTTGCGTCTTGCTATTTTAATTTTCATTTATAATAGACAGACATTAAATGAAAACTATTTATGTCATTTAATTAAGTGGTCATTTTCGTACCTACTCACCAAATGTCAAGGTGGTTATAGAAAGTAGTTTCTAAATGCACTGGGATAGAAGATTGTAACATAGTGAGTAAAGGGAATGATCCTTAACAGGACTTCCTCTTAACAAAACAAAACGCTATTATTTATAGTTAAGAAATAAAAGAGGCAAGAATATTAAAATTTAGTTTTCTACTTTCTGTGCATGTGTTGAGCAGAACAAAGGAAGTGCCTAGAAATAATGTCAGCAATTCAAGTAGACAGTAGAATGATGAACAAAGCTTGAGCCAAGGAAAAGTTAAAAAATTGCCAGGTCTTTTAAATGCATCTTCACCCTTTTACAAACTTCAAATTCAAACTAATAAAACTGAAAATTTTATACAAAATTTAGTGTTCTTCAATTTGGGACAATGGGAATTATAAAATCAGATAAAACTATTTAAATAAATTAAGTTGTCAAAATTTCAGAAAAGACATTTGTAACTCTTGTAAATTGGCGATTTTCTATTTCTATTTGAAGCTTTCTGGTACATGTGTTTTATCATATCATGTTTATCAGGAAACTATTTTATTTTTCACATGGTCCTTTCGCTTTCTGGTTGAGGTGGTCAGCAAGAATTTTTTTTTATCTTCATAGAAATAATTATTTATTTTTAATATAAAATTCGTAATGCTTGCAAAAAGTATTCTTTTTACAAAATTTATATTTAAGTACATATTTTTGATATTTTATCTCTTTAAAAACTGCACCATTGTTGCCTGCTTTTTATTATTTTTCATAATTTTATGTCACCTTATTTTGTTTCCCTAAAATAAAGCTTTTTTTTTTTTTTGAAATCTAATTCCAAAAATATGTTTATTGTCTTTTCAAATTGGCACTCATTTCCAAAAGCTCAATAATTTATCTCTATCTTCATAAAAATAAATATTTATTGTTAATGTAAAAATGTTTATGTGTTACAAAAAGTATTTTTTAATATATATTATATTTATGTACATTATTTTAATATTTTATTTGCTTAGAAAACATATAATTGTTGGCAAGTTTTCAAATATTTTTCAAAATTTCATATCACCTAGATTAAAATCAACATATTTGTTCCCTTAAAAAAAAAAAAAAAAAAAAAAAAAATCGAAATAAAAAACTTTTCTTGCTTTAAAATCTATCTGTGTTTGTAATGACTGATAGGAGGTGCTGCAAATATACTTGTTGCTTTTGTTTATTGATAATTTAGATTACACGTGATAGGTTCCGATCTCGAAGTCGGACATAGCAGATTGATTTGCAGCAGCAATCATTCTTAGTGTTATTGATTTAATGCATGTTTTTGAATGATTTTTTAATTTATTTCTATCTTTCAAATGTGCATATTTTGTAAATAGTTTTTCTCAATGGAAGAATGTTTTGAAATTTTAAATTTCGAGAAAAGTTCCCATACCAGTAATTGTGTTCGAGAAGCCGAAGCAATTCTTGCTGCTATTTGTCATTAATTTTGTTAAAGAAAAGGCAAAACTTTATATTGTTATCATTTACAAAAAAAAATTCTTCTGGTAGAACACCCATGTTGTCTAGCTGATCGAACTACTTTTCAAACACTAGTTTCAAGTGAAATTCAAGTCAAATTTATTTTTTTATATTCTGAAAAAACTTTTGTAGGCCACAAACGTGGACTTTTCTAAAATTTTCTTATAATAAATCCCTTTTTACGTTCGTATAACTGTGTTGGACAACCTCTTCTTGGCTGGTTTTGAATTCTACTTTTTTGTTTAAAACGTTTTATTACATATTAAACAGTTAAATGGAATAAATTTAATATATTAGCGATACATAGAATACATTTACTACTATTATGATAATATATGATACATTTTCGACTACTGTTTGTTGATTCTTTACGACTATAAAAAATATATTTCATATGAACAAAGTTAAAGTATAAATAGAGAAGGCCAATATTATAGACAATTGATTGTTTAAAAGTCACCACAATGCACAAATTATTTTATTAATGAAATTATCAGAAAAAGTTATGGTGTACGAACACTTTTGTGGAATTTTTTCCTCTTGTTCTATAAATTTATTGTTTTTATAAAATAAAACTATTCGATATTTGTTTTAAAAATGTTAGGTTTCATTCAGAATTAAATTAACATTCTACAAAAAAAACCAACAACAACTTTGAAGTTAATATTCGAATTCAATTCCAAACTACAGCACTTTTTCTACAAATTCTTAAAGTGTACAAAGACTTTTGGGAACCACTGTATAACATTATTGTAATCTATTTTACGAATATCTACTAATCATAATTGCTATGCAGCAAGTTATAAAATAAAATGTACTTACTCGGGGCACGATAATCACAAGCATTAAAATGCTTGGAACAAACGCTCATTCTTCCCAATATAGCTTTTCTAATACGGAATAATCTAATCCATTCATCTCTCTGTTAACACTAAAACTTTTGCGAGAGCTGGGGCAAATTTTATATAACTTGTTGTTTAATGAAGGAAACCTGTGAAAACTTACCTCTGGATTTCTTGATTCTTTACTCTTACACTGTGGAACATAGCAAAAAGCATTGTCTTTTTTCCTCATTTTCAATTTTTTTGGAGTTTACTTATGAACGTTATTTGCAATGCAAGTCTACGGACGAAATATCATCCAACAAGAATAATAATGTTTCGAAATAAATTGACTAAATGGCGAGCATTTCGTTACAAACGCAAATTCGGTACTTTTCGGTAAGCCGGACGCAAGCAAAAAATTGCCGAATAATGAAAACCTAAAATGTCGGGAAAAAAAAGTTGTCAGGATTTGTGCCCGGCTAACCGCAAAGTACCAGTTATTTTTGTCTTTTCAATGTGGCATTCATTTTAAGAAACTCGAGTTTTACCGTCATTTCGACTTGGCATTAACTTTCGTAAACCAGGTGTTTGTTGTCATTTTGACCTGGCGAAATTTTAAAAATATCGCCAAGGAAACCATATAAGTCAGATTTACTAACTTTTCACAAAAAAATCCATTGCTTCAAAGGGATTAAAAGACATACACATCATAAACAATTCAACATGAAAAATGTTACACCCCAAGCGATAAAAATTCAAAAGTAAATACTTACACCACCTGGGCTTCTGGTGTCACTTCCTAAACTAACCATACTTATAATTTTATACAACTACAACTATACAAGTATTTTTTATGTGTATCTTAAACTTTCATGAAACGTTGAACAATACATAATATTAAACAAACAATGTTAGTCATAGAGAAGTGACAAAACGACTGTAGTGGTGAAAAGTAAAGAGCTTACTGGTGTATAGCAAAAGCATCAGCCATCTGATAATAACCATTCTCTTGACGTCAGAAATCTTACTAGCTGACAGTTTGGGGGGTTTCGGGTGTGACAAATACACGTCTGTGATTGGCATTAAACATTTAAATATACTTTTAAAGATGTATTGCGATTGACTACGTCAATGAATAGGAATTGATGATTCTGAAAATAAATTCGTCCATGTAGTGTAGTCATGGGCGCCAGTAGAGGAAGTTATTCAGTTAATTTTTTTTTTAATAAAAACCTTTATTTTTCAACTGGACGACTTTATGAACTTTTTAATTAATAGTTATGTAATGAATTTCTGCTCCATGTAATTTTTTTTGCCAATTAGTGAATTTTGCTACAGAGGCTGACGATAAAATTTTTCACTAAATACCCAAGTTCAATTTCGTTCGATATTTTTAATTGTAGTCGGTAGGCGCACAAGAATTAAAATTTCATTACAGTTTATTATTGCTATACAGTTATTCCATTACAGCCTTTTTTGATTGAATTGTAAAATTATTTTAGATTAGAGCTTCCAGTTCAAATTTTATGTAACCTTATTAAATTTATCGAGACCTTAAAATTGATATATGACACATGTTTACAGTGTTCATAGTTTAGGCTCAATGAATTCCAAATTGACTTCAGGTCACTCTTTCCGGCATTAGAGGCAGTGGTAAAAGTGGGGGAATGCCCAAAAGTTGATGACCACGCCCCCATCTCCCAAAGAAAATTAAATAATTTCCTATCGTATAATAAAATTATTATTAACTACTAAGGAAATAATTTATACTTCATAACACTAACATTGAACAAGGGTTTTAAATGTATTGTTATATTAATGAATATTCTGCGACTTAGTTTTTTACTTTCAGTTACCCATATGTATACATAAGGGTAATTAATGAAAGTATAGCACTCGGTCAAAAAAAAAAAAAAAAAAAAAAAAAAAAAAAAAAAAAAAATTGGATTTTAAAAAGTGATCTAGAAAATTGTCTGTCTGTGTGCCTGTGGTCAGCATAAATCCCTAACAAATTGATCTACAACGTTCAAATTTGGTGGGCGGGTTGATGGTAGTCATGCTAAAAAAGTAAGGTCAGTAATTGCTAAAAAACAGCTCCAACGATTTTGTTCAAAATCGCTGTGGTAATGCCTCTTCTTAAGGTGTTTTAAAACTCCCCATCTCCGAAATTCCTTAAAAATGTTTTAATGGCGTAAAAAGTTGAAAAACAAATGCCTTCAACTCAAAAGTTCTCTTTCCTTGATCAAATTTGTGCTTCATCAGCTATGTGTTTCATCAGCTATCCGTTTTTTCTTCTCTCCTCAGTTTCACTTACAATAAAGGATAATATTAAGGATTATTGAAAAGTATATCGCCAAAATCACCATTTTTTTTTTTCTTTTTTTTTTTTTTAAAGAATCATACCAGAATTATCTAAAAAAATATTGCCAAACTAGTCATTTTTTCTAAACGAATGAAAAAAAATATAAGAAACGGTAAATGACACAAATTGACATCAGTATTATAATGTAATTGAAAGTTGCGCGATGTTCCACATCCCACACCCCTAGTTTTACTGGAAGTAGGAGACAAAAAGTGAAGTAACAATTCAACATTATAAACATAACTGTTTATTTATTTTTAAATAGTGTATCTACATATGCATACGGTTGCACAAATTGTCTGTATATATTGTAAATAGTGACGTATTATTTCAAAATTCTATTGTAATTTATTTTTATCTTATTTTATTTATTAATTAATAGCGATTATACAAGTTAGAAGAAGGTGGCAACACCTAAAGCAATCGAGAAGTTTCGAGATATTTCTTTTCTATGAATTGGCTGGAAATTTCGAGAATGTCTCACGCGCTTGTATATAAAAGACTGGAGAACGGGAAAGTTTTCAGATGGACTTCGGACTTCGTTGAAAGCTGATCGCTTTGTTTACCTATTGGAGTGAGCTTGTATAATCGCTGAATTCGAAGTTATTTTTGTTGAAGCTTGTGTTGAAGCTTGAGAGTAATTGAACTGTTGCCTGTGAATAAATTTTGTGAGTTTTCTGAAGAGAGAATAAATATTTGTATACCGTGAAAACTGTGCCATCATTGCCTCAGTGGAAAAATTCGTAACAATACTTTCATGAAATTAAATTAATAGAGAACTCAAAGAAATTAAATTAATAGAGACCTCTTCTTTTCGAAATAACTTGTCTTTTTAGGAAACAAGTATAGAAATTTAAATTAAAAGAAAGTCCCTCCAAAGTTAAAAGTTGACCAAGTGTAACAGTATTTGGTACTCAAAATACTTATATCTTCATACAATGTAATATAAAATATAATACATTTTTATAATAGTATGCAGGGGCGTAGGCAGGATTTTTGTTTGGGAGGGGGGATATGCTCACCCATATTCAAGAATTGCTTGCAATAGTGCTAGATATAAGTTTCATTAAAAATTCAAATGGTAATTCTAGATTATCATCATAGAGCATGTGACATGTGGTATATATAAAACTCGAAGATAGTACTTTTAAATTAAATACCCTTAATTACTTAGTCCATCAAATCTTCGGCACTATTTAGCGACGTATAATTTCTTAGTAAATGAAAAAAAATGAATTTTATTAACTCCACTCCTAAAATTTCCAGAAAATTAAGTTAAGCACAAATTTTGCCTCGTAATTCATAATAGAAAACTTAACTGTCGAGGTTTTTTGGAAAGTTTATTAGGGACTTCTTGGCCAATCTCAATTTTTCTATGGATAGATATGAAATCCAAAACATTTAAGCGATATTGGGACGTAGAATTTCTCAGGTAATTTTTCATTTGCCTTAAAGATTAGAAGGACCTTTCTGCAAGGGCAATTTTAATAGACAATGTTACCGATTACAACCGTTTACTCTCCGTGTTTTAGATGAGAAGGGTATATGCATTAAGAATAGGTAGAACTAAATAATTAAATATACTCATTTATAGTCACAACGTGGTTTTACAGTTAGTGAGGCCCAGGACAAACTTATCTTTGACCAAAAGCTATGTTACACAATGCTACAAAACCTGTTTTACAACAGTAATGTTCATACATACTTTAAAAAAAAAAGCCGTGAAAAAAATTGAAGCCACAAAGGTGTATAAAATAATTTCTTGCATTGAACAAATATTAGTTCTGTTAAATACTATTTTCCTTGCACTTACAAATGATATTTAAACAGTGGGGACCATATACAATCTATTGTGCATATTTTAAATGGATCATTATTTTTTTATGAAGGATTTAACTAACAGTGTCGTATTCTTTTTTTAAATTAAAAAAAAAAAAAATGGTATTGCGGAGGCTGGTTATTTGCCATCCGCTTTTATAAAAGCTCCTATCATTTCTATGTGTTATTAATTACTATTGATTAGGACAATACATATTCTTTAGACGTAACACTTTTTATTCTAGGTTAAATGTAATATTTTGCTCTCCGCGGAGCTTAGTACATGTCATTCATCCAGCGCACGAATCAGAGTCAGAATCCTGGAATCACATTTTTAGCGTCCTTCTTCGAGAGTCCTGGAACAAGTTTAGCGTTGTTCTTGCAGGTGGCGCTAGCAGCCGGTGGCTCTGAACTAGCGCCGCCGCAGTATTAAGAATACAGCTAATTTTCCAGACAAAGCCTCGAGTGCAAAGCAACACATAATACGCAATTCGCAGTACTGCACTTTCTGTAGGAAAATATGCAACTGTTGGTTAAGAACTTTCTGAATCAGGTCAGAGGTCAATATGGTGCCAAATGTCAAACCCAGACAGAAACGGTATTGTACAGTACCCCCAAAAAAAATCAGAACGATGACTGTATCTTGTGCTCTAATTGTTGAAATAAAAAACTAAAGGTGCCGTTGTAAATCGTGGAAGGTTTTTAATAATTGCATGTAGTTTTTTTTGTCATGAGGGGTCATCTACATATTAAAACAGAACCAAACTTTAAAAAGTTCAATAGCAACCTCATAATATTATCCCATATTTGGATTCAGCATCCAAAAAAATATCAAAATACAAAAATTCGTAATTTTCTAATGAATGGTTTGTAATTTAAATGATAAAAAGAAAATGATAAATTAATGTTAAATAAAAAAGTTGGTTTTTTGGTCATAAATACTTAAATAAGTAATATATTTCAGTATTTTTTTTTCTTTTCAAAAGATAGTTTGTAAATTGCCAAACATAAATAGCAATCAACTTTTGCATCTATTTCTTTTTTAATATTTAATTATTAATTAATAAAACAATTAAATTTTTTTTTGAATAGAAATATATATATTTTTTTGCTTTCATTAGATTTACCATGGTCTAAAACCCCCACACAATTTTTTTCTTTCCATTTTGACTTTTAGTTTTCGATTTTTTACCGAAAATGTAAAAAACGCTCACTTTAAAGGACCGTATAGTAGACGACTTTTGGAAAACTATCTAAGATTAATTCAAGGTAAACTAGAGGGGTGGAAAATCGCACAACTTTCAATTATCGTAAAATGGGGTGAATAGGAACAGCGGGGTGAATCGGAACAGAATTTCTTGAAATTAGAAAAAGAAATATTATTTTATACAAACAAAGCAGTTTTATTTGTTATATATATATTTTTAATCTGTCTAACATGTTTGTAATCGGGGAACATATGTTTTGTGTGGTTTTCAACAGTTTTTTTTTTTTAAAATTATTTTCTTAAATTACATTTATTTAAAACAACATTTTTTTTAAAGCAATTTCAATAAGTTATCCTTTAAAAATTTTACTGAATCATGTGATTTTTTTATTTTATAAATAATTTCAACGATCAAGTTATATTTATGTTTACAGTGAAATGTTTCTGCAAAATAATCACGCTTTGCTGAATACTGTTTACATTTTGTATTGGCCTACATTTTGTATTTATTAATTTTCTAATTATCAGTAGTATACGTTATACTTCTGCAATTACAGTTTTCGATATTTTATTTATTTCTTGTGAAGAATGCACATCTTTAACGTTGTAAATAAATTATGTTACTTTTGCGTTTACTTGCTATTTTTGTATTAATCTTAAACATGATACTATAAATCCAAGTAGTTTCTATGCAGTTTTAGACTAATATTTGTATTTTTTAACATCGTGAAACGCGGCACTGACCGTCCGATTTCTCCCACCTTAAAAATATCTTTCGTTTTATGGAAATTCTCCCTGAAGATCGGTCAAAAAATGGTCGAAACATTTTCGCTCATAAGTGACGTGTTTTTCAACATATTGCATTGAAATTTCGTATATAGAGTAAATGATGTATTCTAAATCGAATGAAATGATAAAAAATAGGAAAGAATAGGAACGTATTGGAATTTTCGAAGATAGCGTTACTTTTTCTTAGTAAACGGTCCTTAAGAAAAAAAAAAAATTGCATCAGATATATAGAAAATCGTAAGCAAAACATTTTGGTGCAAACCGTAAGATTCTACGATAATTAGAACCGAAGATATAGCCATCGTTCTGATTTTTTTTTTGGGTACTGTACCACTAATAGCCTGTAGGCAACAAGACAGAAGGGGAAGGACAACGGGTAGGAAGAAATGGACCTTTCAGCAAAAAAAAAGGGGGGAAGGGGGCGAGGTTTTTTTAGCTCCGATTCCTGGAAAGTCCCCAAAAACGAGGCGTTTTCAACATAGAAACATAGAAAGAAAAAAAAAAAAAAAAAAAAAAAAAAAAGAAATTGAAGAAAACATGCGATTAGAATGGCAAAAAGAAAAAGAAAAATCATGAAAAAATCTGTGTTTCAAATTGAGATAACTTCATATGAAGAATTATCAGACATTGTATGTTCTTCTGATTCCGCTGATGATGCAAATTCTACAGTAGATGATATAAGTGGTACAATTCAAATGGGTTTTTTGGTTTGACAGCATAACAAGACAAGACAAAAAAAAAAAAAAAAAAAAAAAAAAAAAAAAAAAAATAATAATAATAATTACGTGGCAGAAATTATAGATGTTATTGAGGAGCAATAGAGGGTTAAATATTTTTAAAAATTACACGTTAGAATAAGTTTCTCTATGATAAAGATGTTGTTTATGAAATTGAGAACAAAAACGTTATGTTCAAATTGCCAAAACCAAATCTGTTGGTATTTGAAAGTGACAATGCATGCAGCTCTTTTTTTGGAATTAGTTTGTCAAGTTATGAAAATACTTGTAATTCACTAATAATTTGACACATTGCAATTTATTATAATTATTATATGATAAACAATTTACTGATAATTATTTGAATTTGTTTTTTTCATAAAATTCATATGTGTATGTTTGTTTTCTATTCATTATGGTGTGAAACCTAACTTTAAGAGAATGGCCCTAGGTACAAAAGCTCTGTATCTAGGGCCATTGGTGAAATTTATTAAAAAAACCTTCTATTTGACAGAATTTATTATTTTAAGTATATATACTAATCCCAATGGGAAGTAATTACTATAACGATGTATGTATATCAGTTTCACATTTTAAAAAGGTACAGTGTCTCATTTTTTGTGCTTTGAAAAAAGACGGCCCTAGGTACACATGTCTCCCCTACTATATACAAATAAAAATGTGTAGCATATAATGTTGAACAATTAATTTCATGAATGACGTTTGGAATAAATTATTGAAAGACCAGAAGATTTTTAACATTTCCACTAGATAGGTTCATCTTGAACTAAAAATAACAAGTGATTATGAGTTGCAACCAAAAGATTTGTTGATAATATTTCACATTTATTGTTTATTATTGATCATAAGAGATGTCCTTTGTTGAAGTTTATATTTATTTCCAAAGTCTACTCCAAAGTAAAGTATGACTGGTTTTGGAAAAAAAGGCCTGCATAAATAAGAATATTCACGGTTGGTTGAAAACATCAGTGTAAGAAAATTTATTTCATTTTCACACTGACGTGAAAAAAAAAAAAAAAAAAATGAAATAAAAGAGGGACAACTAAATATGAAGGTTTTTAGTGTGAAATGTACAATATAATTTTTTTTTAGTGTCAAAGACTAATTTTTTGTAATTTTTGTCGACAATGAGTTAGTGTGGCAATTTTAAATTACTCTATTTGTACAACATATATTTTAAAGTATTTATCAGATTTTCTTAAAGTTCCCCATCCTCTTTTGAATATTGTTTCTTAACTTACTTTTCGTGCATAGTTGGTTGGTTTAGTAGGTAGCGCATTTGATTATCGTTCAAGACGAGCTTGTTAAAATACTAGTACGTCCATTTCGTGCTGAAAATAATGAATTATCTGCCAAATCCTAAAGTGGATTAAAGGAAAAGTCGTTCAAGTTTTCTCACGACTAGTGCTGAGGTGATCGGTCTGCGTGTGAGCATTTAAAACGTTGCAGGAATAGTAAATCAGTGTCACCTTTAAAAAAAAAAAAAAAAAAAAAAAAAAAAAAAAAAAAAAAAACCCGTACTTTGCAACTTCAAGCTGACTTTTGGCCTGAGGTTTATAATTTTTTTTTCTCTCTTTTCGTAAAAGTAATCATCTTACTAAAATGACAATGACATTGTTAAAATTTTTAATATATTTTTAGTTAATTCAATTTTTAAATTCTGTTTTTTCTTAACTAGATACTTCATTGAATAATTTTGAAAATACACGTTTTATAAAATAGAATAATTCAATTTTTTAATCTTAATGCTTTGTGTCAATTTTTTTGTTTGCCAATTTTCTCACCCACAATTACAAATTGGCAACTGCTTTTGTTTCCAAAATTGTCATCAAATTCACCAAGTTGGTGAATACTATTTGTGAAAATGTTTATTGCCAAACATATCTCATCTCATCAAATTAGTATTTTTGAAAATTAAAAAAAAAAAAAAAAAAAAAAAAAAAAAAAAGTATGCAAATACAGGGTGTCTAAAAATGTTGGACACATTCTAATGTTGAAGAATTCATAAACTAAAGAAGATAAATTTAGATTTATAAACCAAAAAGTAAAAATACCAAATGAAAATATATGAGTTATTCTATGTATAAAGGCCATAAGTTTGTTTATATATTCATTATTTTACGAATTATTCAACATCAAAATGTGTCCAAAATTTTATAGACACCCTGTATGTTAATATAAGTAGTCCTAAATTGCTCCTATTGAATTTAAAATTCAAAGCAGTGACCCATATTAAAGTGAAAACAAAAATTGAGTTGTATGAAGTTTCCCTGGTTTATTTGAAAAGCATACAGATAATATGCTCATTTTAAATCCTTTATATTAACTTCGATTTTGTTTGTGTGGGCGAGTGTGGCTGCTGGGCAAATTTGCGGAAACCTAATCAATCCTCTTGCAGTCATTTGATCAGGTTGAAACTTGGCAGATAGATGTCGATGACTATGTATTCCATCAAGTTTTGGGGGCTGTCACTGCCACTAAAAGGTCGCTTTTACACACGTTTCAATAATCGCTTTGTAATACTAATGAATTCCATTCAACATATTGTTATGAATTTTTCCACTGAGGCAATGATGGCACAGTTTTCACGGTTTAAAAATATTTATTCTCTCTTCAGAAAACTCACAAAATTTATTCACAGGCAAAAGTTTAATTACTCTCAAGCTTCAACAAAAATAACTTCGAATTCAGCGATTATACAAGCTCACTCCAATAGGTAAATAAAGCGATCAGCTTTCAATGAAGTCCGAAGTCAATCTGAAAACTTTCCCGTTCTCCAGTCTTTTATATACAAGCGCGTGAGACATTCTCGAAATTTCCAGCCAATTCATCGGAAAAGAAATATCTCGAAACTTCTCGATTGCTTTAGGTGTTGCCACATTTTTCTAACTTGTATAATCGCTATTAATTAATAAATAAAATAAGATAAAAATAAATTACAATAGAATTTTGAAATAATACGTCACTATTTACAATATATACAGACAATTTGTGCAACATTTCCCCCTTCTTAAAGACTGCACGTCCCGGGCAGTGAAGTCATTAAGAGGAAAGGCAATTCAATCACTTCTACTATAATATGGGGCTAGTCTATTGTTATGTACAACTCTAGGTTTACAGGAGGGTGTCCGTTGAATCCTTACCACGACGTCGTTGATCTTCTTAAGGACCACATACGGCCCTTTCCCAGTTCGTCTGGAGCTTAGGGGATAGTCCTTTCCGACGTTTAGGATTCCATAACCACACCTTGTCACCTTCCTGAAATGAACGTTCCGTGGCCTTGGCATCGTATCGGACCTTCATGCGCTCTGTCATGATGTTGATTCTTTCTCTGGCGAACCGATGTACGGCTTCCAAACGTGCCTGGAGATCATCTAGATACTAGACAGGCGAGGAAGGGGTGTCCGGTGGTCGTCCAAAGAGGAGGTCGCAGGGTAGTCTAAGGTCTCTTCCGAAAATCATTTGAGATGGTGTATATCCGGTGGTCTCGTGAGTAGCACTTCTGTAGGCCAAAAGGAACAATGGAAGTTTCTGATCCCAATCTTGCTGGTTCTTGGAAACAAACAAGGAGAGATGATTCAGAATCGTTCTATTAAAACCTTCAGCCATTCCTTAGGATTGTGGGTGCAGGGGAGTTGTACGAGTCTTTTCCATGTCGAGCAAGTCACACAGCCCAGTGAAGACGGCAGAGTTGAAGTTTGTCCCCTGATCGGAATGTATCAGCAGGGGTACGCCAAATCGGGAGATCCAATTCTGTACGAGGACTTCTGTTACGGTTGTGGCTTCCTGGTCCGGAATCGCGTATGCTTCTGGCCACTTGCTAAAGTAGTCCATGACAACTAGGATGTATTTGTTGCCATTAGTTGTGTGAGGTAGGGGGCCTAAGACGTCCAAAGCAATTCTTTCGAATGGTGCTCCTACGTTGTAACGTTGCAACTTTCCACGAGTTCGGTTCTTCGGTCCCTTCCGCTAATTGCATGCATCACAGGACTTGCACCACTTCTCCACGTCGGATTTTGCTTTGTCCCAGAAGAATCTCTTCCTGACTTTCTGAAGAGTTTTCGTGACACCAAAATGTCCTCCAGTAGAACTGCTGTGAAGTTCTTCTAGAACGTTCGTAACTCTAGAACTTGGAAGGATTAATTACCACCGGAAGCTTTTGCCGTCATCGGACTCTCATCGACGGTAGAGTACTCCATTCTTCAAGTACAAAGAGTCCCACATAGCCCAATATCTCTTCATTGTTGGGCTATAGCATGCAATTTCCTGCCAACTGGGTTTTCCGGTAGCAGCTTCCAGGAATTCAATGAGAGGTTTCAAATCCTGATCTTCGACCTGACTTTTGCGGACATTCTGATCACTCCAAGGATCCACGTCTGAAGTAGTTGACTTGGAAGTTATTTTCCGAACGGCCGATGTGTTAACCCCAAACTTAGACTCGGCATTGGAACAAAATCGACAGTTCTCCGGACATGGTCTTCTAGAAAGAGCGTCTGCATTCCCATGGAACGTTCCTTTTCTGTGATGGATATCCATGTCGTATTCCTGAAGGCGCTGAATCCACCTTGCTATTTGTCCCTCTGTATTCTTGAAATTCAGCAACCAAGTCAGAGACGCATGATCAGTTCTTAAAAGGAATTTTCGGCCGTACAAGTAATGATGAAAGTGCTCAACGGCTTTTACTATTGCCAGTAACTCCTTTCTTGTGACGCAGTAGTTCCGCTCGGATCTTGACAGGCTCTTACTAAAATAAGCGATGACTTTCTGATGTCCTTCAATTTCCTGGGAAAGAACGGCGCCCACTCCCTCATTGCTGGCATCTGTATCCAAAATAAAGTCCTTGTTAACATCGGGAGAAGTCAAAACAGGCGCGGATGTTAAAGCGTTCTTCAGTTGATTGAAGGAGTCGTCACAGTCGGCAGTCCATAGGAACTTCTTCTTGCTCTCTGTTAGTCGATGCAAGGGTCTGGCGATCTTGGAGAAACCTTTCACGAATTTACGGTAATACGTGCACAGGCCTAGGAAGCTTCGCAATTGATGAACGTCTTGCGGTCGAGACCAAATTTGTACAGCATGGATCTTGGCTGGATCTGTGCTTACTCCATCGGATGAGAGGATGTGTCCGAGATAACTGACTTTCCGCCTAAAGAGCTTACATTTTGATGGGCTAAGTTTCAAGTGGGCTTCCCTAAGCTTCAAGAACACGTTCTTCACATTTTGCAAGTGTTGATCAAAACTCCGCCCGGTAATAATGATATCGTCCAAATATACCAGACAGGTCTCGTAGGAAAGTCCTTTAAGCACAGTCTCCATTAGTCGCTCGAACGTAGCCGGTGCATTACACAAGCCAAACAGCATAACTTGAAACTACCATAATCCTTGGCCGGTAGTGAAGGCAGTCTTCTCACGATCGTCGGGATGTATCTCCACTTGCCAGTATCCACTCTTCAAATCCAAAGTCGAAAACCACTGGTTCCCCGATAGAGTGTCCAAAGTGTCATCGATTCTTGGCAGAGGGTAGCTGTCCTTTTTCGTAATTTCGTTCAGCTTCCGGTAATCCACACAAAACCTGGTGGAACCATCCTTCTTTCGAACGAGTACGATTGGAGAGGCCCATGGACTTGAGGAGGGTTCGATAACTCTATTATCTTCCATTTCATGTAACAATCTCCCGACCTCCTCTTGTTTTGCAAATGGAAGTCTTCGAGGATGTTGTTTAATCGGTAAATGGGTCCCAGTGTCAATTCGATGTTGTGTAAGCTTCGTTCTTCCTACATCTTTCGATGACATGGAGAAAACGTCCTGAAATTCTTTTATAAGGTTTCCGACAATCTTCTCTTGCCTTCTTTCCAACCGAGAGTCCTCGAGAAGCTGGTCCACTAAATCCGCGGGTGGTGCGGTCGGAAGCTCCTTCGATCCTCGTTCGATGCTTGTAACGGGTGTGCAAGTGGCAATTTCTTCTCCTTTCTTGATAACTCTCTTAGAATCACCGATGTTGGCCATTCTCACATGCACCACCTCTTGAGAGAGATCCACAAGCGTCGCTCCTACAAGCACTCCTTTCGGGACGTTGAAATGTCCTTCCCGGTTGCAGAGCCAACAAACCACTCTAGTTTTTCGATCCCTTAAGCCAGAAATATTTCTCATAATTCGCTCCATCTTGTTTTCCAGTTCTTGAAACTTCTTCGTGAAAAGTTCAGAGGAATCGTCTGCCAATGTTCCACGTACGAAACGCCGATCTTTTCTAGAAGCTTGCTGAGCGGCTTCTACTCTCATGGCATAGACGAGGGTGGACTTCAGATCTTTGCTGTCTGACATCCTGGTAGCTTGCTGTATGTCGGGATCTTTGATGGCATCCACGAAATACTGAAGAGACAGGTTATCTCGTACGTCCGAGGGACAGTCTGGGAAAGCGAGGAGCGACAGTCTTTCTATATCCGATGCCAATTCTTGAAGAGTTTCATTGGCCTTCTGCTGTCTCACTTTCAATTGCAGTCTGTTGTAATCCTTTAGATGCTGCTCCCCAAACCTTAACTCCAACGCACTTGCCAGCGCCACGAATTCCCCCCGCTTTTCTTCAGGTAGCGTCTGTAAAATGTCAGCAGCTTCACCTCGAAGAGATGCCGCGAGATGGAATGCTTTCGAAGTATCTTCCCAACCATTCGCAGAAGCAATCATTTCAAACTGCGTTTGATAAACGCGCCAAGACGACCTCCCATCAAAAGTGGCCACTTTGATGTTGGAACGTGGCGTAATGAAGGGAGTGGAAACATTATCCCATTTAGGCGTTGCAACGGTCATAGCTTCCCCCGTTTCAATTTTCCGTAGCCTTTCTTCAACAGCGTCATGAAACTTTTCCTGTTCCTTTCCTGCGAGGAAGGAGTGTCCTGTGGTTGTCCAAAGAGGAGGTTGCTGGGGAGCCTAAGGTCTCTTCCACACATCATTAGAGATGGAGAAAATCCGGTGGTCTCGTGAGTTGCACTCCCGTATGCCAACAGAAGCGGTGAAAGTTTCTGATCCCCATCTTGCTGGTTATATGATTTTGAGATTGCGTCCGAATCATCCGCGGGTGCAGCTGATAGGTCCCGGGACCTCCGTTTGATGCTTGTAACAGGAGTACGGATGTCGATTCCATCTTCACTAACTTTGTCCATTTCCACATGAACCACTTCCTGGGAGAGTTTCATCAACGTCACTTTCTTCGGTTCTCTTTCCGAGGCTGGTGAGGTACTTTTCATAGATGTGGACTCTTCAGCATTCTCTACGACATTGTCTTCATGAGCCATAATCCGATATACGCACAGCTCTTTCATGTCTAGATCGTGCAAAGGAACTTCGCCTCTCCATGTTTGCAGCTTGCTTTTCTCAAAATTCAGCGTAATTCCATTTTTCTTCAAAAAGTCTTGTGTTCTGAAGATTTCAAAACATATGTGATTGTGTTAAGGAATTGCTCTGCTCCGGTATGTAATGGGGTAGTTTTTTTTCCTTTCGATCGCGCGTTGTTTCTGTTGTTGTGGGGGAGGGGTTAACCGGATGCGGGGGTCAAAAAAAGGGTGGAATGTCTCCCCTGGTGGGGGTGAAAAATGCCAGTTCGAGGGGTTCAATGAGAGAGCGCGTGGGACGGTTGCTGGGTGAAAAGAAATAAATCGGGAGACGAAAAGAAAGATTTGACGAAGGAGGCAGATTCTTCTTGGCGCTGCTGATCCGTCGCCCTTGGAGACGAGAGCCCGTTGAGACCCTGAACTCTGGGATAGCCCTTCCAGCCACCATCGTCTGCTTGATAATTGGAAAAGCGATATTCAGGAGAAATCAGCCACGAGCCCCACTGCCCTTACGACCATGGACGCCTATTGAGAACCACCATCTTTTCACCGGACTTCGCTTCAACACCAGAGAGCCCTAAATCCACAGACGGAAGCCGGTTATGTCGCCACTCCCCATCCACCGACCCCACAACAGGAATCCGGCCTTTCATTAACTCTTTAGACCAGCTAAGTTTTTATACTTGTTTTTTTATATTTATAATACTCACTAGTTCTACAAAATCGAACTTTTACGTTTAATTAAATTCCGTCCCCAATTATATCCACGAGTTGAGCAATTCCCCTCTTGGCCGTTAGTGCCCTGTAATTTCATCAAGATGTTTGCCTATGTTTAAACCAGATTATAAACAGTTAGATAATAAAAATATTGTGTATACAATTTATCGTGTATTATCATTTGAGAACGATTATACCAAATTTTACCTTTTTCCTGTTTTGTGTTTTATTATTATTTTTATGTATTGGCCACTATGCGATTCACTTTTCCTGCCACAACAGCGGGCAGAACTACTGATTCAGAATGTTGAGAGATCATGCCTTGTACATTTTCAACTAACTTCCATTCTCGGTAGTACATGAATTATCTTTTTTATTCCTAATGCAGTATAAAGTTTCTCCATTGACTTGGCAAGAAACGATAATCCGCGATCACTCACAAGGTTTTTAGGGGTCCCGTGCTGTGAGATGTAATTTAACAGTAACGTAGCCACCTTGTCGGACGTCATATCTTTAGTAGGAAACACGATAGAATATTTCGTAAATGCGTCGGTAAAAGCCAATATGTATTTGTGGCCATTCCGTGACATATTTAACGGTCCTACAAAGTCAACGTGAACTCTTTCATTCGGACCCTCTATTCTCGGCATACGTTGCAACGGAGCTAAGCGACTCTTTTGGTGTGCTTTGAGTTGATTACAACTGATACATGAGCTTACATATCCGGATATCGATGAATACATACCCCCCCAATAAAAACCCTGCCTTATTCTAGCCAGAGTTTTTTTAAATCCGGGATGTCCTACCGCCGGCGCGTCATGGTGCATTTCAATCACCTCCCTCATCAAATCCAATGGCACCACTAACTTATCACCCCCATTGCAAGCCCCGACGTTATCTTTTTTTTACAACAAACGACCCTATCCTTCATAAAAAATCTCAAATTTTTTGGACTAATTGGCAAATTTTCCTCTAACCGTAATTTAATGACTTGGCATTTTTTATCTAACGATTGCATTTTTTTAATTCGGTCCCTTAAGTCATTACGAAAGGTCAATTGATTGGGAGTTATGTCAACTTCACTAATGTATATTTGCAGGGGCTCATCTTTTGAATTATCTACACCTCTCGATAAAAAATCCGCCATAGTGTTATGTTTGCCCTGAATATACCTCACTTTGTACCTAAAATGACTCAATGATAGTGCCCACCGGGCAATTCTTGAGGTGGGATCCCTGATTTTCAAAATATGACTAAGAGCCGCGTGGTCAGTGTAAATAATAAACTCTCTTCCCAAAAGATAATGCTTAAAATAGTTCACAGCCCACACAATAGCTAGAATTTCACGCTCGGTTGTTGAGAAACGAGTTTCCGCAGGTTTTAACTTCTTGCTAGCAAATGCCACCGGGCGCGGGAAACCCTCATTGTCTAATTGAGCTATTACACTCCCCAACGAGTGCAAGGAGGCATCAGTGTAAAGAAAAAATTCTTTTTCTAAATCTGGCAAGGTAAGGCACGGAGATCGTGTGAGACAGAACCGGAGGTCATCGAATTCTTCTTGTGCCTCTTGGTTCCAGACAAATGGCGATTTGTCTTTAGTCAAATTAGTTAGCGTTATGGCTCTCTTACTAAAATTCTCTATGAATTTTCGGTAATAATTCAAGGCACCCAGAAAAGATCTTACATCCTTCTTTTTTGAGGGTGTTTTGAAATTTTTTATAACCTCAACGCTTCTATTATTTGGAAATAGCTGTCCCCTGGAAATCACAAACCCCAGGTATTCTATGCTCTCTTTAAGAAAGACGCATTTTGATGGCTTTAATTTGAGTTTGTGTTGTGTTAATCGATCGAATACTATTTGTAATTTTTTTAAATGAGAAGCCACATCCCTTGAAGCTAAAATTATATCGTCGATATATACAGAAATGTTAAGTGGCCCCAGTCCACTCAAAACTACTTCCATTAATCTTTGGAAACTCGGTGCTGAGGTAGAAAGACCAAACGGTAGTCTGGTAAATTCCAGCAATCCCTTTGAAGTTGTTACAGCGAGTTTGTGCGTATCTCTCGGATCGACCATTTGTTGAAAAAATCCAGACGTTAGGTCTAGACTACTGAAATACTTAGCCTTGGATAAGTTGTCAATTTTTTCTTCTATTAAGGGCAACGGATACGAATCCGGAATAACCTTTGCGTTTAGAGCACGGAAATCCGTTACAAATCGGTACTCACCTCCAGCTTTTCGTACCAACAGAGTAGGGGCACAGTAAGGTGAAGTAGATGTCTTGAGAATATTCGCCTCAATTAAAGTGTTCAACTGGCTCTCCATTTCATCCCTTAAATAATACGGGGTGCGGTATCCGCGCTTTCTCACCGGCACGGAGTCCGTCAAATGCACCCTATGTAATAGGGTGTCACAACCCTGCAAATCCAGCACCGATTTAGCGAATAAATGTTTGTTTGTTTTTAAAAGCGCTTCTAGTTCTCCCCTAACATCAGGGTCTACATGATCAAGTTCGAAATGATTGGGCCAAGAAAGATCAGCTTCACTACAATCCCCAATTAACTCTTCTTCATTAAATAACACTTCCTTTTCATCATTATTCCTCACTGTTAAAACGGGCTCAACCCTTCCCAACTTTTTATGCTTGTTTAGGGTTAGGGGTTTTTCCGATGTGTTCATAATCATAACCGGGATGTTTGTCAATTTTTTTGATTCGTGGATTGATCTTCCCACCCATATATCCTCTGTAATCGGCATATTGCCATTCTCTATAAGAAACACCTCGGTGTTTATGACACCTCGGACATTCCCGAATACCAACTGCTGTGACAAAGGAGGTATAGTAATCTTTTTATTTAAGTACACCTGTCCTACTTCAAGTTCTTGGTACACCCCTGCCCCGTTGTTTTGATAATCTACAAGAGTTTCTTGGACCCACCAAGGAATTTCATTGTCATTTAATCTTACCCGTTTATTTACGTAGTCCAAAGTAGCCTCATTCTGCGTCAAAAATTCACTTCCTAGCAAAGCCTTAAAACTATTGGATATCGGCTGGGGCATAATTAAAAAGTTTACCAGATAGTCTTTATCCCCCATATTGACCATTAAATCAATCCTTTTGTTTAACACCAGATTAGGTCTATCTAAAGTTTTTATTCTAACGTGACATTCTTCGATTTGCATGTTCATATTCTCCTGAATTATACTACTACTAATTAAATTCGTAGCACTTCCGCTGTCCATCAAAATGACTAATCTTTCATCTCCAATCCTTGCCTGGACAAACGGTAGATTCGCGGACATTGTTGTGTTATTTTTTTGCGTGAAAGAGGGGTTTTCCGTTCGACGATCGCCAATCCCCGAATGGCCCCCTTCTAGTTTTCCGATCCCTGTCTATTCAAGTCGACCACTCCATTACCACTTCCCGAGGGGTTATTTCTCCCTACTGTCTGTCCATTATCAAAGCCCCTGCCTTGACTTCGGTCATTATCTCTTTCTTGGTCCGCGGCCCCCCCGCTTAGGCGGTAACAATTGGATCTCCAGTGCGATGTAGCATTACAGTAAGAACAATAGCGCCTAGTTTCATTTCGACCCCCACTACCTTCTCTTGTCTGGTTGGATCTGTTTTCTAGAAGACGATCTATTTTCAAGTGTAAAGCCTTCATATCCCTTTCTAGCTTCTCTAATCGGTTCTCTGTAGAGTTAAATTGAGGAGCGGCGTGGGTTATTTGTTCGGCAGCAAAGATGGGAGTGTTGCTTGATTGCAAAAAGGGGTTAGTATTTATCCTACAAGCCTTCCATGCTTTCTCATGCAATAACGCTAACGACTTTATATCCTCTACTGAATTTGGATTCCCAGCTATCACACCCCTACGTATTTCTACTTTAAGATTTTGGAGCAACATAGCCTTTAGCATATTTTTCCTAGTTGCCTCTTCGACTTCTTTGTTCAAATCCCCAGTTAAAAAAACCAATTTAGACATTTGATATGCTTGGTCAATGAATTTCTCAACTGGCATAGCTGCAGGCTGCACGAAAGACATAAACTCGTGTAATAATAAAGTTGTATCCCTTTTCTGATCATAGCGGCTGATCAATAATTGTAACAAAATATCTATACTCTGCGATTCAGTTGCCTGGTGTCGTATAAAATTCCGTGGTTCGGACGTTAACTTTTGCTTAAGTGCAATTATTTTTTCCTCGTCACTCCACCCATAGACTGAAGCAATTTCCTTAAAATCCTCCACAAACTCTGATACGTTTTCGCTTGGTGAACCCGAAAAAAAAGGAACCAGTCTCAATTGATCTGTCAACAGCATTCTCCTCTCTGAGGGATGATCCGCCGAAGTGGCCATTTTTTTAAAATTTTTTTTTTTTTTTAATCAATTTAATTTAATTAATCTACTTATAACAAACACTAAGCACATCTAACAATCTGCATTCCCCATTATTAATGAAGTCATAGCACAACTTTCATATTACCTTAACAATTAGGAATCTAATGTTTATTAGAGCTACCTCTTTTATATATTTTAGAGCAAAATACAATTTCTTCTAATTCCATATACTTTTTAAAATGTTCATATATTCTTCGTTTGTCATTCGAACTAATTTAGCCCCATGAGCAATTCCTCCTCCAAAAAATTGGCAAAAAAAAAAAAAATTACTACAAAGTAATCAAATAAATAAAATACTACAGATATTTAAGCAAGTGGTCTGGTTTTAACATTCCTATCCTGGTCACGGCACCAATTCATGTACTACCGAGAATGGAAGTTAGTTGAAAATGTACAAGGCATGATCTCTCAACATTCTGAATCAGTAGTTCTGCCCGCTGTTGTGGCAGGAAAAGTGAATCGTATAGTGGCCAATACATAAAAATAATAATAAAACACAAAACAGGAAAAAAGTAAAATTTGGTATAATCGTTCTCAAATGATAATACACGATAAATTGTATACACAATATTTTTATTATCTAACTGTTTATAATCTGGTTTAAACATAGGCAAACATCTTGATGAAATTACAGGGCACTAACGGCCAAGAGGGGAATTGCTCAACTCGTGGATATAATTGGGGACGGAATTTAATTAAACGTAAAAGTTCGATTTTGTAGAACTAGTGAGTATTATAAATATAAAAAAACAAGTATAAAAACTTAGCTGGTCTAAAGAGTTAATGAAAGGCCGGATTCCTGTTGTGGGGTCGGTGGATGGGGAGTGGCGACATAACCGGCTTCCGTCTGTGGATTTAGGGCTCTCTGGTGTTGAAGCGAAGTCCGGTGAAAAGATGGTGGTTCTCAATAGGCGTCCATGGTCGTAAGGGCAGTGGGGCTCGTGGCTGATTTCTCCTGAATATCGCTTTTCCAATTATCAAGCAGACGATGGTGGCTGGAAGGGCTATCCCAGAGTTCAGGGTCTCAACGGGCTCTCGTCTCCAAGGGCGACGGATCAGCAGCGCCAAGAAGAATCTGCCTCCTTCGTCAAATCTTTCTTTTCGTCTCCCGATTTATTTCTTTTCACCCAGCAACCGTCCCACGCGCTCTCTCATTGAACCCCTCGAACTGGCATTTTTCACCCCCACCAGGGGAGACATTCCACCCTTTTTTTGACCCCCGCATCCGGTTAACCCCTCCCCCACAACAACAGAAACAACGCGCGATCGAAAGGAAAAAAAAACTACCCCATTACATACCGGAGCAGAGCAATTCCTTAACACAATCACATATGTTTTGAAATCTTCAGAACACTTGTCCGAGAATGCATGGATCTACAATTTCGGCAACATAAACGGTGTGCTTGTAGGTGTTAAATCCAAGGGCAATGTCCACTTGCAATTTCCTATGAACAGAGATATTACCACCAGACACAGTTTGTAGGGAAACAGAGGGCGCTGTGTAGAGGAGTCGGCTGTGCAGGCGACGAGCCACGTCCGTCCTTACGATCGTTACGTTCGCTTCCGAATCGACGATTAGACGACATGGAGTTCCGTTGATCTCCCCCTTCACGAATAAACCCTGGTTTCCTCCTTGTCGGGATGAAACGTGGAAACGACTGGTCGGGGCTTCACCTGTTCTACATTGCAGATTCTGCCCTGCGAGATGACATCTTCTTAGATTCAGTTGTGGAGAATCCGTGGTAGTGTTATCCCTTCTCTTTTTCAAATCAAGGCAGTTTCGTCGTAGATGCCCTACCCGTTTGCAGTGCCAGCAAACGACTCTGGTCCTTCGATCCCTGGCACCGGGATAGCTTCTCATCATTCTATCAATTTTGCTTTCCAGTTCTCGAAGCTTACTGGTGACAAAGTCAGACGAATCCTCGGCTAATGCACCACGCACATATCGTCTGTCTTTTCTAGAAGCTAGCTGCGCGGCTTCCACTCTCATGGCGTACACGAGTTTTTTGTTTTGGGATAACCTTACCGCCTGCTGCACATCGGGATCTTGAATAGCGTCGATGAAATACTGCAGAGAAAGATCGTCTCGTACATCCGGGGGACAGTCAGGGAAAGCGAGGAGCGACAGTCTTTCTATATCCGATGCCAATTCTTGAAGAGTTTCATTGGCCTTCTGCTGTCTCACTTTCAATTGCAGTCTGTTGTAATCCTTTAGATGCTACTCCCCAAACCTTAACTCCAACGCACTTGCCAGCGCCACGAATTCTCCCCGCTTCTCTTCAGGTAGTGTTTGTAAAATGTCAGCAGCTTCACCTCGAAGAGATGCCGCGAGATGGAATGCTTTCGAAGTATCGTCCTAACCATTCGCAGAAGCAATCATTTCAAACTGCGTTTGATAAACGCGCCAAGACGACTTCCCATCAAAAGTTGCCACTTTGATGTTGGAACGTGGCGCAAAGAAGGGAGTGGAAACATTATCCCAATTAGGAGTTGCAAAGGTCACAGCTTCGCGAGTTTCCATTTTCCGTAGTCTTTCTTCTACAGCGTCATGAAACTTTTCCTGCTCGTCCTTCAAGGTGGAAACTTTGTCTCCTAAGTTGTTCACTTTTCCATTAAACTCCTCAAACTTTTCATCAACTTCCTTTCTTACTGCATTGAACACTTCTACTTTCACGGATTGCAGAACATTTGAGGTAGTTTCTATTATGGTTGATTCCACCATTGAGGCTAGCTCTATCTTCATTTCTTCTTTGATTTCATTCACAGCTGTAGATGTTGTTTCACACTTGGCGGCTAAAGCTTTAATCTCCGATGATGTTGCTTCTTGGCTGGCGGCGATTGCGGCTGCGAGTTCGGCGTTAGTCGTTTCTTGGCGGGTTTGACTTGCGGCGATTGTAGCAGTGAGTTAGGCATTTGTCGTTTCTTGACGGGCTTGACCAGCGGCGATTGTAGCGGCGGTTGATTCTTGTCCGGCTTTTATTTCGGCTTTCATTTCAGCGGCCGTGGATTCTTGTCCGGCTTTTATTCCAACAATCATTTCCATTAATTGTTTCATTTGGTCTTCCATCATTCCTCTAGTTGTCGGCATTCAAAATTACGAGACCCCACTTCTGGCACCACTGTTATGAATTTTTCCACTGAGGCAATGATGGCACAGTTTTCACGGTTTAAAAATATTTATTCTCTCTTCAGAAAACTCACAAAATTTATTCACAGGCAACAGTTTAATTACTCTCAAGCTTCAACACAAGCTTCAACAAAAATAACTTCGAATTCAGCGATTATACAAGCTCACTCCAATAGGTAAACAAAGCCATCAGCTTTCAATGAAGTCCGAAGTCAATCTGAAAACTTTCCCGTTCTCCAGTCTTTTATATACAAGCGCGTGAGACATTCTCGAAATTTCCAGCCAATTCATCGGAAAAGAAATATCTCGAAACTTCTCGATTGCTTTAGGTGTTGCCACCTTTTTCTAACTTGTATAATCGCTATTAATTAATAAATAAAATAAGATAAAAATAAATTACAATAGAATTTTGAAATAATACGTCACTATTTACAATATATACAGACAATTTGTGCAACAATATCATTGTTGAAACTTTTACCTGTTGCCAAAATTATTTTAATCAGAATTAATAAAAGATAATTGGACGTGAATGCATAAATTCAGATTCATTTTTAATAAATAAATGTTGATACCATCGATATATAGATAAACAACTGGATAGACTGCTCCATTGTCAATGCAAAAAGAAAAACGCGCCGGGGATTGCGAAGCTGGTGGGAAGATTAACCAATCACAGTTCACTTTTATAGTTGGATGGAAATGCGAAAAACCTTGTAAAATGCTAGAGTTCTTATTTTTTTGCACATTGTTACTTATTAAGGTCTACTATTGACATTTCTGCTGTGTACAACCCAAAATTTTATTTCCAATCCTCGGCAATCCGTATTTTTTATCCCACCAACTTCATCTGGCAACAGCTTCATTTTCCCAGCGTTAAGCAGTCTATCCAGTTGTTTATTTATATCGATGGTTGATACTGTTATGAATTTTTCCACTGAGGCAATGATGGCACAGTTTTCACGGTTTAAAAATATTTATTCTCTCTTCAGAAAACTCACAAAATTTATTCACAGGCAACAGTTTAATTCCTCTCAAGCTTCAACACAAGCTTCAACGAAAATAACTTCGAATTCAGCGATTGTACAAGCTCACTCCAATAGGTAAACAAAGCGATCAGCTTTCAACGAACTCCGAAGTCAATCTGAAAACTTTCCCGTTCTCCAGTCTTTTTATAAGCAAGCGCGTGAGACATTCTCGAAATTTCCAGCCAATTCATCGGAAAGAAATTTCTCGAAACGTCTCGATTACTTCAGGTGTTGCCACCTTTTTCTAACTTGTATAATCGCTATTAATTACTAAATAAAATTGGATAAAAATAAATTACAATAGAATTTTGAAATAATACGTCACTATTTACAATATATACAGACAATTTGTGCAACATTTCCCCCTTCTTAAAGACTGCACGTCCCGGGCAGTGAAGTCCTTAAGAGGAAAGGCAATTCAATCACTTCTACTATAATATGGGGCTAGTCTATTGTTATGTACAACTCTAGGTTTACAGGAGGGTGTCCGTTGAATCCTTACCACGACGTCGTTGATCTTCTTAAGGACCACATACGGCCCTTCCCAGTTCGTCTGGAGCTTAGGGGAGAGTCCTTTCCGACGTTTAGGATTCCATAACCACACCTTGTCACCTTCCTGGAATGAACGTTCCGTGGCCTTGGCATCGTAGCGGACCTTCATGCGCTCTGTCATGATGTTGATTCTTTCTCTGGCGAACCGATGTACGGCTTCCAAACGTGCCTGGAGATCATCTAGATACTGGACAGGCGAGGAAGGGGTGTCCGGTGGTCGTCCAAAGAGGAGGTCGCAGGGTAGTCTAAGGTCTCTTCCGAAAATCATTTGAGATGGTGTATATCCGGTGGTCTCGTGAGTAGCACTTCTGTAGGCCAAAAGGAACAATGGAAGTTTCTGATCCCAATCTTGCTGGTTCTTGGAAACAAACAAGGAGAGATGATTCAGAATCGTTCTATTAAATCGCTCAACCATTCCATCGGATTGTGGGTGCAGGGGAGTTGTACGAGTCTTTTCCATGTCGAGCAAGTCACACAGCCCAGTGAAGACGGCAGAGTTGAAGTTCGTCCCCTGATCGGAATGTATCAGCAGGGGTACGCCAAATCGGGAGATCCAATTCCGTACGAGGACTTCTGATACGGTTGTGGCTTCCTGGTCCGGAATCGCGTATGCTTCTGGCCACTTGCTAAAGTAGTCCATGACAACTAGGATGTATTTGTTGCCATTAGTTGTGTGAGGTAGGGGGCCTAAGACGTCTAAAGCAATTCTTTCGAATGGTGCTCCTACGTTGTAACGTTGCAACTTTCCACGAGTTCGGGTCTTCGGTCCCTTCCGCGAATTGCATGCATCACAGCACTTGCACCACTTCTCCACGTCGGATTTTGCTTTGTCCCAGAAGAATCTCTCCCTGACTTTCTGAAGAGTTTTCGTGACACCAAAATGTCCTCCAGTAGAACTGCTGTGAAGTTCTTCTAGAACGTTGGTAACTCTAGAACTTGGAAGGATTAATTGCCACCGGAAGCTTTTGCCATCATCGGACTCCCATCGACGGTAGAGTACTCCATTCTTCAAGTGCAAAGAGTCCCACATAGCCCAATATCTCTTCATTGTTGGGCTATAGCATGCAATTTCCTGCCAACTGGGTTTTCCGGTAGCCGCTTCCAGGAATTCAATGAGAGGTTTCAAGTCCTGATCTTCGACCTGACTTTTGCGGACATTCTGATCACTCCAAGGATCCACGTCTGAAGTAGTTGACTTGGAAGTTATTTTCCGAACGGCCGATGTGTTAAATCCAAACTTAGACTCGGCATTGGAACAAAATCGACAGTTCTCCGGACATGGTCTTCTAGAAAGAGAGTCTGCATTCCCATGGAACGTTCCTTTTCTGTGATGGATATCCATGTCGTATTCCTGCAGGCTCTGAATCCACCTTGCTATTTGTCCCTCTGTATTCTTGAAATTCAGCAACCAAGTCAGAGACGCATGATCAGTTCTTAAAAGGAATTTTCGGCCGTACAAGTAATGATGAAAGTGCTCAACGGCTTTTACTATTGCCAGTAACTCCTTTCTTGTGACGCAGTAGTTCCGCTCGGATCTTGACAGGCTCTTACTAAAATAAGCGATGACTTTCTCCTGTCCTTCAATTTCCTGGGAAAGAACGGCGCCCACTCCCTCATTGCTGGCATCTGTATCCAAAATAAAGTCCTTGTTAACATCGGGAAAAGCCAAAACAGGCGCGGATGTTAAAGCGTTCTTCAGTTGATTGAAGGAGTCGTCACAGTCGGCAGTCCATAGGAACTTCTGCTTGCTCTCTGTTAGTCGATGCAAGGGTCTGGCGATCTTGGAGAAACCTTTCACGAATTTACGGTAATACGTGCACAGGCCTAGGAAGCTTCGCAATTGATGAACGTCTTGCGGTCGAGACCAAATTTTCACAGCATGGATCTTGGCTGGATCTGTGCTTACTCCATCGGATGAGATGATGTGTCCGAGATAACTGACTTTCCGCCTAAAGAGCTTACATTTTGATGGGCTAAGCTTCAAGTGGGCTTCCCTAAGCTTCAAGAACACGTTCTTCACATTTTGCAAGTGTTGATCAAAACTCCGCCCGGTGATAATGATATCGTCCAAATATACCAGACAGGTCTCGTAGGAAAGTCCTCTAAGTACAGTCTCCATTAGTCGCTCGAACGTAGCCGGTGCATTACACAAGCCAAACGGCATAACTTGAAACTGCCATAATCCTTGGCCGGTAGTGAAGGCAGTCTTCTCACGATCGTCGGGATGTATCTCCACTTGCCAGTATCCACTCTTCAAATCCAAAGTCGAAAACCACTGGTTCCCCTATAGAGTGTCCAAAGTGTCATCGATTCTTGGCAGAGGGTAGCTGTCCTTTTTCGTAATTTCGTTCAGCTTCCGGTAATCCACACAAAACCTGGTGGAACCATCCTTCTTTCGAACGAGTACGATTGGAGAGGCCCATGGACTTGAGGAGGGTTCGATAACTCTATTATCTTCCATTTCCTGTAACAGTTTCCCGACCTCCTCTTGTTTTGCGAAAGGAAGTCTTCGAGGATGTTGTTTAATAGGTAAATGGGTCCCAGTATCGATTCGATGTTGAGTAAGCTCTGTTCTTCCTACATCTTTCGATGACATGGAGAAAATGTCTTGAAATTCTTTTATAAGGTTTCCGACAATCTTCTCTTGCCTTCTTTCCAACCGAGAGTCTTCGAGAAGCTGGTCCACTAAATCCGCGGGTGGTGCGGTCGGAAGCTCCTTCGATCCTCGTTCGATGCTTGTAACAGGTGTGCAAGTGGCAATTTCTTCTCCTTTCTTGATAACTCTCTTAGAATCACCGATGTTGGCCATTCTCACATGCACCACCTCTTGAGAGAGATCCACAAGCGTCGCTCCTACTACCACTCCTTTCGGGACGCTATTCGATGATGGGAAGTCCGTTACTCCAAATCGGAAGGCCTTCGGGAGCTCTGTTGAACCTTTTACAACCAAATCTGTCATGGAGGGGATGGTGATGTCTTCAAGAGCTACTATTCGATATGCACACGGCTCTTCCGAGTCCAAACCGAACAATGGAACTTCTTCTTTCCCCGTTTGAAGCTCGCCTTTCTCGAAATTCAAAGTAATTCCATTTCTCTTTAAAAAGTCCAATCCAAGAATACATGGGTCAATAATTTCAGCGACGTAAACGGTGTGAGTGTAGGTGTGAAATCCAAAAGAGATGTTGACATTTAATTTCCCATGCACAGAAATTTTGTCACCAGTCACAGTCTGTAGTGAAACTGAAGGCGCCGTGTAAAGAGGTTGGCTGTCCAGGCGCCGGGCTACATCCGTCCGTAAGATGGTTACATTTGCCCCTGAGTCAACTATTAGACGACAGGGAGTTCCATTGATCTTGCCCTCCACGAATAAACCATGGTTTCCTCCTTGAAGGGATGAGATGTGATAGAGGCTGAGTGGGGCACCACCTGCTCTACACGGCGACCTCCGCCTCACGAGATAGCCGCTCTTTAGTTTAACTGCTGAGGCTCGGACGAGGGTCTGTCCCCTCTCCTGTCCAATTCAGGGCAATCAGGTCTGAAATGTCCTTCCCGGTTGCAGAGCCAACAAACCACTCTGGTTTTTCGATCCTTCGAACCAGGAATATTTCTCATAATTCGCTCCATCTTGTTTTCCAGTTCTTGAAACCTCTTCGTGAAAAGTTCAGAGGAATCGTCTGCCAATGTTCCACGTACGAAACGCCTATCTTTTCTAGAAGCTTGCTGTGCGGCTTCTACTCTCATGGCATAGACGAGGGTGGACTTTAGATCTTTGCTGTCTGACATCCTGGTAGCTTGCTGTATGTCGGGATCTTTGATGGCATCCACGAAATACTGAAGAGACAGGTTATCTCGTACGTCCGAGGGACAGTCTGGGAAAGCGAGGAGCGACAGTCTTTCTATATCCGATGCCAATTCTTGAAGAGTTTCATTGGCCTTCTGCTGTCTCACTTTCAGTTGCAGTCTGTTATAATCCTTCA
The DNA here is from genome assembly GCA_963978545.1 of Linyphia triangularis. Classification (NCBI taxonomy): domain Eukaryota; kingdom Metazoa; phylum Arthropoda; class Arachnida; order Araneae; family Linyphiidae; genus Linyphia; species Linyphia triangularis. The sequence goes on along the minus strand of OZ021724.1, from coordinate 57,539,539 downwards.
GTTGTTGTTCCCCAAACCTTAATTCCAACGCACTTGCCAGCGCCACGAATTCTCCCCGCTTCTCTTCAGGTAGTGTTTGTAAAATGTCAGCAGCTTCACCTCGAAGAGATGCCGCGAGATGGAATGCTTTCGAAGTATCGTCCCAACCATTCGCAGAAGCAATCATTTCAAACTGCGTTTGATAAACGCGCCAAGACGACCTCCCATCAAAAGTGGCCACTTTGATGCTGGAACGTGGCGCAATAAAGGGAGTGGAAACGTTATCCCAATTAGGCGTTGCAATGGTCACAGCTTCGCGAGTTTCTATTTTCCGTAGCCTTTCTTCTACAGCATCCATGAATTTTCCCTGCTCTTCTTTGATAGTGGAAACCTTTTCTTCCATTTCATCTCTTACAGCAGTGAGAACGTCTTCCTTCACGGATTGCAGGACCGATGATGTTGTCTCCATAATAGTAGATTCTACCATTGACGCTAGCTCGGTTTTCATTTCTTCCCTGATCTTGATTACGGCTGCGGATGTGGACTCGCACTTATATCGGCCAAAGCTTTCATGTCAGATGACGTTGCATTTTGCAAAGCTTTAAAATCTGATGATGTCGCTTCTTGTAAAGCTTTAATGTCTGATGATGTCGCTTCTTGACTGGCGGCAATTGCGGCGGCGAGTTCGGCATTTGTCGTTTCTTGACGGGCTTGACCGGCGGATATGGTAGCGGCGAGTTCGGCGTTAGTCGTTTCGTGACGCGCTTGTCCGGCGGCAATCGTAGCGAAAAGTTCGGCTTTCATTTCGGATGCGGTGGTTTCTTGGCAAGCTTTCATTTCGGCTGCGGTGGTTTCTTGTTGGGCCTTCATTCCAGCAATCATTTCCATCAACTGCTTCATTTGGTCTTCCATCATTCCTCTAGTTGTCGGCATTCAAAATTACGAGATCCCACTTCTGACACCACTGTTATGAATTTTTCCACTGAGGCAATGATGGCACAGTTTTCACGGTTTAAAAATATTTATTCTCTCTTCAGAAAACTCACAAAATTTATTCACAGGCAACAGTTTAATTCCTCTCAAGCTTCAACACAAGCTTCAACGAAAATAACTTCGAATTCAGCGATTGTACAAGCTCACTCCAATAGGTAAACAAAGCGATCAGCTTTCAACGAACTCCGAAGTCAATCTGAAAACTTTCCCGTTCTCCAGTCTTTTTATAAGCAAGCGCGTGAGACATTCTCGAAATTTCCAGCCAATTCATCGGAAAGAAATTTCTCGAAACGTCTCGATTACTTCAGGTGTTGCCACCTTTTTCTAACTTGTATAATCGCTATTAATTACTAAATAAAATTGGATAAAAATAAATTACAATAGAATTTTGAAATAATACGTCACTATTTACAATATATACAGACAATTTGTGCAACAATACGTATCGACACTATCTATATATTTAATAGGCAATACGTTTTTTGGGGTTAGTCCGTCCGCCTAAACTACTCAACCAATTTCAATGATCAAGGTGTCATTTTAAAGGAAATAAGCTGTAGATTTGCCAAAACGTCCCAAAATAATTTATTAACACTTTATTAATTAGTTAAATTTCAATATTTTTCATCATTAAGCTACTACAAAGCCTCAATGATTTTGAATATAAGAATGGCAACATCCTTAAGTAAACAAACCAGCTGCTCGGGGGTTCAACCAACCAACCAACCAACCGTTGCTAATTTTAAAGCTATCCTTACGTATGTAAACAACAAACCCGTTGCTAATTTTAAAGCTCTTTTTAAACTCTTCTTTTCAAAGTAGATTTTTTCTGTTTTTCTGAAGCATTTTTGTATTAGAGTAATTATTATTTTGAAGTATTTCTATCCAGAAAATGCTTCGCGTTGGACGTCGTTCTCTAACGGGGCGACTTATCAGAATAAATAAAAGATATTGGGACTTCAATGTAAGGGCATAACTAATGAAGTTTTAAGTCAGAATGTTGGCGGATAGTATATTTAACTTTCTATTATGAAACTTGCAATTTGGGTGTTTTCTCTATTAGGCCTTCCATTAAAGTTATAAAAATTTGGTTACATTTTTTATGGCTGGCAAACCTATTCGAGCGCAGCAAGATGTTTTAACCACAAATTCGAGCGGCAAAGCCGCTCAATCCGAGCGCAGCGAGGTGTTTGGGGGTTGGCGAGCGTTAGCGAGCAGGGGGCGAAGCCCCCTAGTGTTAATGAATATAAATATTGACAATGCATACATAAAGAATTTATATTAAGAATTTTGCTTTTTTTTTATTTGTTATATTATTGGTTAATTCGGTTTACGTGACTTCTCAATTTCATTGTTTGATAAAGACGTTGACCCTTGTATAAGAGGGTGGTTTTAAATGTGGAAATATGTTCGTTTATCACTTTTCTATGATTTTATAAAATTTTTATGAGAGTTTCGATTGTAAGGATCTAAAGAACATCTCATAAGGAGTGAACGATATTGTTAAAAAAAAAAAATGTTTGAAATTTTTTTAAAAACAATTTCTAATAAAAAACCTGAATTATTCAATGGGCTCCTTCTGAATGCGTGGTTTTAAAAAAAATTTTGTTGTCACTTCTCGTAAGAACTTCTTGCTTCTATACCCCTCGCTACACGACCCGTATACACAGACTGCCTGACAGATAAATCATTCCCCAAAAACTACATTTTTTAAACGTGGAGATCACCAATATCGTTCTTTTCAAGTATGTGTATTACAAACTTTATACTAAATTTGAATATTGCAGCATGATATGTTCTGGAAATGAATGTAGAGATAGAATTAAATGGTGATAATCATACACACAGATAATTTTACGAAAAACACTTTTTTTAGGACCTTCAAAACGATGGAGATAAACAAAAAAGTAAAACAAAAAAATCGACATATTTTCGGATCTCAATGTAATATTTTCCTTTTCTATTAATTCATTACATGGAAAAAAAAATAAGACAGTAGTTGTAACACTAGCGACAAGCTTTGTTATATGTATATCAAGGCAATCATTCTAAATTATAACTCTTTAAAAGTATTCAATTATCGAATTATTAGTCTCTACCTACTCTATGACTATGCACATATCCGGAGTTTTGTTTGATCCCATTACATCATCAACCATATATACTTTTATAGTTCCAATAAAATCTATTAAACTTTTTCTAACTTAAGGAAGGTACAATTTCAAGCTAAAAAATAAACATCATATCGATTTTTTTTTTTCATTTTTGAAATTAGCGTGTCAATAGCAGTGCACTGAGAAGTTTTACGATAAATAATTTGGAAACATTGTGGAAAGAATGGTCTTCCAAACACCAGTTTATTGCAGGTATTTTTTTTTTTATAGTAAATGAAAAATACAGTTTAGTGACAGATTTATAAAAAACGAAAGGAATATTTTTATGTCTTGAAGTTTTGATTAATAAGAAAAATTATGCTATCTTCTTGAGGAACACTAGGGTGATATTGAAAATTTTGATGTAGACTATATTCTTTTAATCAAAATTATAGGTCGGATGTGCTAACTTGTTCTTTTATATTCGCATACCATAATTTTTGGAAACAATCGTAGGATAAATTTTTAAAAAACGAAAATAGAATATTCGCGCCATTATATTTGGATGGTTTACAATGGCTCGAGCACTACAGCCAGTACAGCCGGGCTGGATCTAAATTTATTACTTCAAAACTAAAATTATACATTTTACAATTTTCTGAAATGAAGATCTAATTTCTACGGTAAGTGTAAAAAAAAAAAACCCCGTTGTTGCCTCATTCTAAAAAAAACAACAAAAAACAACGCTCTTAGTCAACCCAAACTGATGATATTCTTGCGAAAGCAGCAAGTGACTCTGGAGGGAGTTTCGGCAGCGACTTTGTCATGGTAACACCGAAAGATCCCAACAGATCCTTTCCTTCCTTGCAATATGTAGGGTGCCTGCCAGTCAGCACTTTTCAAACTTCGGCATACCTTGAGAATTCGGTGAACTGATTGGGTGAAAATTAGTGTGGGTAGAGGAAAGTGGGTGCGAACCTAAAAATCCCTTCAAACGGAATGTCATTTTGAAACAATGGAGCCCATATATGATAGTGTGTGTTTTATTGGAAACACAATTTAGAAGATGGAAAGTATATGATTAACACGAATTAATTAAAGAAGATCGACTAACACCAAAGTTGTCCTTTTATCAAAGAAAAACCTACAAGATCGTAAGTTTCAAATTTTTTAATATGAACTTTTCCCGTGGCCGTGTGGAAACTTATATTTACAAAAATTGTTATGCTGGATATAGTGGATTAAACAAAAAGGTAGCTCTCTGATTAGTAGACTCTTCAATGCTTCATGCAATTACTCATCAAAGCAGTATTGTTTTTAAGTAAATATGAACTTACATTTAGAGGCCAAAACGAGAGATGTTTTTTTTTTAATCAAAACTGTAAAGACCGATTTGATTAATTGTTCTTATTTTATAATGTTATGATATAAATGTTACTATTTTGTACAAATTGAAACGAAACTTTGATTTGAGTATTAAAGAATTTGCATTCATTTTTTTGTGATGTACACACTTGAAATATCGCAAAAATAGGTCAAATGTGTTTAGAGTTTTTCTGCTTTAAAATAATCTCTAAATGGAATTTTTGCAATGTAATGGTATCATCTGAAGGCTTGAGAGTTATTTTATTAGTTTGAAATATACTATTTTGTTCTAAAAATAATTTTGAATTAAACTCGTTATTTAAAAAATCGTGTTTTTGGCACGAGGAACTTTATTTAAACAATGATAATTGAAGTTTCATATAATCTTTTTGAAAAATGATTTGAGAATTGAAATCTGCATTAACTATTAAATGTTTTGAACTTCAGTCAAACTGATTGGAAAAGAAAATTAATTTTGCTACATTTTTCATTGCATAAGTTTTTAGAAAAATTGCATTTTTTTTTTACTTTCAATGTTAGAAAAATTCTATTAAAAAACTAGCTGAATACCTGTGCTTCGGTACGAAATTTTAACACGCGCAATATATTAGCTAGCTGTAAGGCCTCGCGTTGCGGAAATCTGTCATTCCTGTATAGCTCCCAGTGTTTGGCGCTTCGCTCGCAGGAAGGTTCACCGATACGCAAAATCAATCTCGCTTCGTTCGCTGTAAAGTTCATGGACACATAAACAACGGCTTACTTCACTCGTTGAAAGGTTCATTGCTATGCAAGCATAGGCTCGCTTCACTCGCTGAAAGGTTCATTGCTGCGTAAGCATAAGCTCGCTTTACTTACTAAATCTAATTGCTACGTAAAGTCTTGATATTGGAAGCCTCTCCCTTGTCATGAAATAAAATTCCCCGTTAATACAATAATACAACTAGGGCCGTCTCTAAGAATTTCGAGGGGGGGGGGGGGGGTTAGACATACTTTTGTCGACTAAAATCAAGACAAGTAATTTGTAAATGTAGAAAATATTCATATTAAGGTGTTAATCTATTATTAATTAAATTTTATTAATGCAAAATTAATGCATAATTTTGTTAATTAATATATAATTATTTGTTAATTAATGCATAATTAATTGTTAATGAGTTTATAACTAATAGTTAATTTTTTTAATTTAATTGTGAATTATTTAATTTAATGTGCAATTAATTTTAATTAGTGATTTTAATATTTTATGGCATTTCATTAATACGTAATTAATGTCATATTTTAAATAAATTCCCATCACATTTTAGTTAAAGTTCCATCAAATTCATTTAATTTTTAATTTTTGTTTAATAAATAACCCCCTCTTTCCCGAACAAAGGGGATAATTTTTCGAAGTGCTTTTTTTGGGGGGGGGGGGGAGGACAGGCATTTATCACTTTCAGATAGATTGCATTCTCACAATTTTGAACCAATTCAGTAACATGAGAAGTACAAAGGCTCCATCTCAATACAATTTTTTTTTAATTTTCAAATTGCAGTTTCGAAAAAATTAATTAAGCGTGTAAAGTGGATGGAAATCGCACTACAACACGGAATAAAATAAAAGAAAAATATTGATTAAATAGGTGCCTCTAATTTAGAATTGTAAAAAAAGTTAATCAAACAAATTCTGGAAAAATTCTTCTTTGTAAAATCCTGGCAGATTATTACTATCACACAAAACTACCTACGCGAAACACTGCGATTTTTATAATATAGACACTGCCAGGGACATATAGGAAACATGCCCTTACATTCCCTCCTGCCTTTCAAAAAATAAAGTATTGTGGAAGAAGTAATTCACAAGAACTAAATATATAGGTAGTAAATTATCAATTCGCCCCAAAAAATTCTGTACAGCTATTAACAAACATCAAATTAGGAAGCCCAATTCCCATTTTCGAAATATCTAAGATTAAACAAAGACTTTTATCACTTTATATCTCCCTGTTAGCGATCTGCACATCCCTGCAAATAATTCTGTCTGCTCTCATGGACAATATAATAGCATTTCAAAATACAATAATTATTAAAAACGTTTTGTTAACGTATTGTAATAATTGCTAGATAGTATTATAACAAACCTTTCAATACTTTTCTAATGATTTATTACTTTTCTAATATTTTGTTGTAATAAATACGACATTGCCTTCCAATTTACATGGCATGCATTCTTTCGGTAACACATTTGTGGTGGTCTAGTGTACAAATGACAGATACAACACCTAGGGACTAGTGGTCACTTTTGCCTAGTGGTTAGCATGCCTGTCTTCTGATCTGAGAGTTCCGTGTTCGACTCTCCTTTAGCGCACTCCGCTACATTGGTGACCCGAATATTCGAACACATCAGTGGCACCATCAACTGCACGACCTCTACATTACCACCTCAGCATCTCTGGCTACTCACTGCCACACAGAAAGCAACCTCTGGTGACTCACTGCCACACTCAACTCACACGCAAGCAACTCAATCGTTCACCTCTTCACAACTCACTGGGAAGGGGCTATGTCGGTCGTGGTCTCGTGTACAAATGACAGATACAACACCAAATCACTATTAGCAGTGCTAGAAGTGTGGGTAGGCGCGGCGTGACGCGTCACCCCACTTTTCAAGAAAATACCCATGCGTTCCCTCACTTCTATAACCACTGAAAACCACCCCTCCACTTCTAAACCCATTAAAATTCATCCCCTCACTTTTAAAAACATCCAATGTGTCTAAAAATTTCTAAAGAAAAATAACATCAACCTTTAAATGTAGTGACACTGTGAAAAAATGATTCAAAGTTTTCAAATGTAAAAAAACCCCAAAAAACTCAGCTATTTATGGTACATGTATCATACTATTATAAAAATGTATTATACTACTTTGTATTACGATATAAGCATTTTTATTGACACAATATTAACATTTATCGTTTAGAGAAGGGGGGGGGGGGGGTGCACTTGTCACCAACTTTTGGAAATGCCCCCACTTTTTTTGTCTCCACTTCTACCACTGGTCACTAGTGATCACTTTTGTCTAGTGGTTAGCGCGCCTGTTTTCCGATCTAGGAGTCCCCGTGTTCGACTCTCCATTACCGAAAACCGTTACACATTTTTAATAAATGAAGTACTATGTAACATCATTTATAGAGTTCTACTTGACATTAATTGCAATAATTTGGCAAAATGTAATAGAAATATTTTTCAACAGAATTGTACGCTACTTCCATTTCACTCAACTTCACTTTCGTAATAAGTAAAAATAAACCTCGTTGAATAACTTTATAAAATGTATTTTTTATTTTTATCTTTCAAGTTTTTTATCAAGTTTTATTCGAAATTGATACTTCTGGCCAGACCAGTGGTGTACGTAAGGTATGTATTTGATAAAAGAGGGCTCATTTTTCGGATGTTAAAATTTAGATGTTTTGAAATTTTCTGTAATGCTTTCAATTCATATGACGTACAATACACACTTCATGTAAATGACGTTTAATAGGCATATCATGGTTTTTGAGGCGTTACCTGACGTACTAAAAATGTCACCTACTGTTACACATCAGAGTTATCTATTAATTGGAAGAATAAGTAATTATTGTCAGTTTCTTCCTGAGAATATAGTGTGTGCTTACCAGGTGACTGAATTTCAAAACTTACGACAGTTGACAATTTATATAATTAAATGTACAGATTTGAAATTGAAGGAAAATTGAGGACTAGAAATGGAAAACGACCAAAGTCCAAAAAAGTAAATTTTTCAGATTGGTTGTTTTCAGATTATCTGGCGCCGTCAGCAACACGAGGACTATGATGCGCCGAAACATTTATCATTTGACAAGCCAACATACATTTAGAAACACCCATGCCTTACACGGGACTCAAACCCGCATCCTCGCGGTCTAGTATTTTCCGAAAAATGATTGCATCTGGTACTTAAGGCAATGGTTAAGTACATACTTCAGATTGAATTGGAACTATTGCTAAGGGAGTTCGCAGTTTGGGCATTCTCCACTTTGTTTAGCGTGGCTTTAGGACATTTTTCTGTAAAAAGAAAGATTTTCAATTTTTTTGGTACTTAGGTCGTTTTCCATTTTTAGTCCTCAATTATTCATTCACTGTAGATTATTTGTGGATATTGATACTTGCGCAACAGTATCATATGACGTACATGTACATCATATGACGTAGTATTACAAACTTTGACGGGATGAGATAATGATTGATTGATTTATGTTCGCTAGAGATATGTTTATATTTAATTTCATTTAGAAGCTGTCAGTGACGGACATCAACTTAAATGTTCCTGTTGAAAAAGGATATACTTACTCCAATTTAAAATTGCCGACCGCCAACTTGGGCTGAATTGTGATCAGGATTTTGTAATACTATTGACGATATTAATTATTTATATTTTTTCTATTCAATACGTTTTAAAACATCCATCACTTGGGTTCTTTTAAAGGAATTGATGAAATTTTGGAAATTTGCCTTGTGCCGTCTTTCTTTTCTAAAAACTTTGACGGGATGAGATAATGATTGATTGATTTATGTTCGCTAGATACCTATTATATTTGTGTACGCAGTCCATCAATGGATACGGGAAAATAATAGACTTCTAGTGTAAAAATGCCGATTTGTGAAACTCGGGTTCATTTTTGTTCATTTCTTGTTCATTTTTTTTTATTTATATTTTTTTATTCAATTTGATTTTATAGTGGATCAACTTTAAAAAAAGGGGTCGATAAAATTTCGAAAATTTGCCGACTGTTCAACTTTCTAAAACTTGGGGGGGGGGGGGGGTGAGATGCCCCATTCACCCCCCGTTCGCGTTGTCTCTGAATACAACACCCCTTTAAAATTATTTTAACACGTGTTTGTGGAAAGCATAATTAGAGGCCAAAACTACTTATGTTGAAACTCTCAGAGCTCTGGGTCTATTAGAAGTCGCTTTTTGTGAAAAAATTAATTAAAAACAAATCAAAATTTTAGCATTCTTTTTGTCAGTCCAATTAGAAAGCCAAAACTACTTGTGTTGGAAATTTCAGAACTGTAGCCCAATTACAAATCGTTTTGTAAAATATTTGTTTATTAATTAAAAAAAAATAAAAATAAATAAAAAATAAAAAAAAATAAAAAACAAATAAACTTTTAAAATTCTGTTTTTCAAAAGTCCAATCAGAAAGCCAAAACTACTTATGTTGAATATTTCAGAGCTGTAGCCCTATTAGAAGTCGTTTTGAAAAAAACATTTGTTAATTAATTAAGAAAGTTAATTAAAAAAAAGTCTTTTTTTTATTTTTTTTTATTTTTTAATTCTTTTATTTAAAACTACAATTAGAAGGCTGAAACTACTTGTGGGGAAAATTTCGGAGCTCTACTCCAATTTTAAGTAGGTTTCTCTAGATCCACAGACAGACAGATAGGCAGACACACAGCTTGTTTTATTGTTATAGACTTCATATTCTAGAAACTAGCAGATGGAGGTTCATAACATTAAGAATGATATTAGGAACAATTTCCAATCATAATTTTTTCTTGGCCTTATAAAACTCGAGTAATTGCTCAAAAATATGCTAATTATAAGGAGTTAAATGTGAATTAGTTAATCAATTTTTGAAAGCAAAAAGAAATTTTTCTCATGTAAATATCATAACTATTTATGTACTTTTAAGTGCAAAAAATCTGATTTTTAAAAAAATGATAATTAAAAAAAAAAAGTTCAAGTGAAGATAGTGGAAAGTGTGTGGGTGGTTGGTGAAGGGAGGGGTTTTTGGGAAGTCTCATGTTTCCGGCTGCACTAACATTTTGGACCACGGGCCGTCACTGATAGTTTACATAGAAGTCAAAATTCTCTCCTGGATGAAGATCATACAATAAGACATTTGTCAGCCGTAGTCGCAGCAAATGCGCCGGTCATACGAAAAACATTAATCGATAATAATCTCTGTATCAAATGATACAGAAGAAAGAACATAGAATCCGAAACTTTATATAAAATTATTCATGAAGAACTTCACATGAAAAACTTAGAATGTCACTCCTATATAATTTAATAGAACACCAAAAAGTCAAATTTAGGAAATAAAAAAGAATAAAAATTATGTAATCATAGCATTATTTATAAAATCATAACCTGACCGTTGTTATACTTAAGGAGAACGATAAAAAATTATACAATCAAAATTACAATATGTCATTTCAAAAATGAATTGCCGGGTGAAAAATTGATGCGTTAACACCACGAAATGAAGGTTCGAAATAAATATTAAAACTTTTGAATCTCACATAAGTAAGTAATCACTGAAGTTATAATGTTTAGGCTTAACAATAGGTAATTCAATATATTTGTCTTCGGACAAAGCCTATTTTAAAATAATCGTTTATTGTACGAATTTATTAGAAGCTTCCGCGAGATAAAAACGAATTAAAGCATAAGCAAGTTATTCAAAATCAAAGGATTGTACAATCAAGTTCGTGTGTAGTTAAAGAACAAAAGACCACGACAATATACACAAATTAAACTTGTATACTTGTTTTGGATCATGGCAAAGGATAGCTGATTTTAAGTTTGGAATCTATTACTTTGTATGGTAAAACAAACTATAATAGTTTATCCATCTAAGAACTTCTCAGTTTACTATCGATATTTTACAACTTTGTAATAAGTTGATTAAAAGTTCAAAAGCACTAAGTTGATAAAGGAAGGAATTTATAAAAAGTTCAAAGCATTGTTTAAAGTCAGAGCAATGAGACTTAATGGTACGCAATACGTAACCAGACTTTTCCCATTCACTAAAAATTATAGTCTAGCAGGGCATAACAGCGCAATGCGTTTTTATATGAATATGGTTAATACATTACTTTAACAGGCAAAAGGAAATGTTAAACTTAATTCTCAAATACACATTCAAGTTTGTGAACTTGGTATTACAATCTATAAGGCGCAAGCCATAAAGCTCTGTTATAAGTCTCCCTATATGCATTAAAATTTTTGTGAGTGAATTATGCCAGCAGGTTCGATTGAAAACAATTGACATAATATATATTTAAGTCATAATCGATAATAAAAAAATAAAATAAAAAATTGGACTTTGGTTCTGAGGAACAATGTTAATATAAAACTTTTCTTAGTCAAACACAAATAAAAAGTGAAGCTGAAATAATTTTGGCGAATGTGAACAATGCCTTAATGTGGTTGGTTAGCGTATTGACTTTCCACAAGTACGGAAATGTTTTCGAATACACAATTACTATGCAAAACCAAATCGAAGAATGAAATGTTTATTCATTCCTAATCCAATAACATCTCACTCGACTATCCTTTAAATGGAATTGCTACTCTTAAAATTGATTCGCGCACTGCTTAAGGATTGAAACATTTTTAGATTGAAAAACAATCTTCAACAAAGTAATTGCAAACTTATTTGTAAATATTTCTATCTTTCAAAGGTTGTTACATTAAGTTAATGTAAATACGGAAGAGTTTTTAGAAAATGCAGTAATAAGCTCATCTGAATTGTATGAGCTAGAGTACCGTAAGTATAAACTTTCGAGAAAAGACGTAACAAAATAATCCCGTAGAAGAAAACGACAATAGTACCTTTTTTCGTAATTCTTAGCATACACCAGTTTCATTTTTAGAAGTTAACGTTTCATAGCTGACCATTTTCTGTAATTAATGAAATAAGATTTTCATTTATAATTATAAATAATTCAAATTTATAAGTTATGCTAATAGTATTACCATGGGGTTAAAGAAAAACAATGAATTAATTATGTGGTAGTGTGTGTACCAAATATATAAATATAAATTATTTATAGTTCTATCTATGCGATATGGATCATAACTTTGTTTAAAAAGAATGCTTATAACTCAAATAAGCACCAGTTGGTAAATATGAATTTCTTTGGTTGGGGTATATTCGAAGCTGTAATATAGAAAGACTTTCAGGCTTTGGTTATTAAACTACTTTGCACAGAAAATTATTTGACTTTGTATTTGTTCTAGGTAGTTCTTAGAAGATTCTTTAACCCTGTTCGGATGTTCTCAAAAACAGAGGTTTGGTTGTTTTCAGATCATCTGGCGCCGTCAGCAACTAGCGAGGGCTATAATGCGCCGAAACATTTGTCATTTGACAAGCCAACATACATTTACAAACACCCATGCCTTACACGGGACTCGAACCCGCAACCTCGCGGTGTAGAAGCTAGCACGCTAACCACTATACCTTTTGATCGGCTAAAACAGAGGGACATTAATTCGTCCAACAGTATCAATGTTGCTCCTTTAAAGGAACATTTTCGGTACTTAACAAACAATTTATTCAGTGTATAATAAATTGGTTCTTTTTATTTAACAAAAGGAGTCGAGGGGGTAAGGGATTTGGGGAGACCATTGCAACAAGAATGTGAGCACCCTTTTTTAAAATTTAATTTTGTCTATACATTTTTTTGTAAATGTAACAGGAAGTGTCTTTAAACTCGTCTTTTAACACGTCTTTTTTAACACTCCTAGACCAGATAATATTTGATTCATCGTATAGAAGATTCCATCTAGATTGTTTTAATGCAGAAATCATGCTTTCTATGGCTATCAAACTTGTGGCGATAACAACCGAGAGAATATCTTCCAATAAAACTTCCTTTTTTAATGAAAATGAAATTTAATACAATATTCTATGCAAACAGATATTAATAAAATAAAACAAGTTGGTTTCACTCATTTTTCTATTTAAATTTTTTTAATTCTAATAGTTTGCAGGAGATGGAAATTTACACCTATTCGAACAATAAATTGTCCATGACTTTGATAATATCAATTGATAATTGATATTTTTTGCATAAGCTGCAATAATAATTCAATGTAATTAGTTGTTTGAAGTATCCTAATAAATATGAAACATCAATATTTTCAGGCAAAATACGAACTATTGTTAAGGGAACCATATTCTTTAAATAATATGGAAAAAGTCGTGGACCCTCCTCTACTTTTACTGCCAAGCTCTTACAGGAATAATTTCGAAATGCTCGATATTGCGGAATGAGACACGAAAAGTTATCGTGCCTTCACATCGAAAAAATATATAAAATAAAATGCCGAACCAGAGTCCATTGAAAAGTGTCTACTAAACATACCTTCGCGCTTCTAGGAACAGGATCCTATGACGCGTTTTGTGCGTGGGGGGGTTCTATTGAAACCTTGCAGTGTAACAAGTTTTTATGCTTACCCTTCCCCCAAACAAGCAAAAAAACATCCCGCCCAAGCATAAAACACAGACATCCTTCATCGGAGGGGAATTTTTATGTAAATAAGAGAAGGGAAAAAAAAACAATGTATTCGCACAACTGCGTGACACTGAATTTAATAGAGCCTCACTATGGTTAGCAGCGGAAACATCCTGTCACTTACCCAATACCTCGACGGCCTCGCTTGTTATGCGAGTTTTTTTAGATTCACTGACCTATCTAATGATGATATAATAACAAATGGAAACATAAAATAAAAGAAGAAGAGAAAAAAAGAAGAGACCATTGCACACGAACGCAACAGGTTTTTGGATACAAGCCAACTCTGCCAAGGTGTGTGTGCCTCTTTCGCTTGTCATTCCATAATTTGGAATTTGTGTTCCAAGTGTGCCTTTTCGAACACGCGGGATCCCTTTGAACTGGCACACTGAGATTCATGGTAGACAGTAAACGATTGTTAACTATGGATTGAATTCATCACTGACTTAACAACTGTTGTTAGACATGGTAAGTGTGCTTTTGCTATTTAGCTAGGGAATTCTTATTTGTGATTGAGGCCATTACAGAAATATATACTAGAATTTTTTTCATTTCTTTAGTGTTTAGGTACCGAAATAAAAATGCTTTTAATACTTTTAACCTTCATTCAGAGGAGAAAAGAGAGAGAAAAAAAAATGTTTGAACGCTTAGTTTGTATGGTTGTTAAAATGTAAACATTACTTTTAAAATGAGTACTGCAAATATATTATTGTAACTATGAGCTGTAAAAAACTGTATGTAATTGTTTAAAATATAGTATACATGTTGCTTAGAAACAATTTAACTTTTAACTCAAAATACTTGTTATATTTGGCAATATATGAGAGTAAATAAATATTAGTGTTTTACTTTCATTAACTGACATGTTTAATTAAATTGACATAAATATTCTTTCTAATAAAATAATTACTATTACTTTGATATTCCATTAACTGATGGGATTCAATTTTTATGTGAGCGTCTTTTAAAATTACATTTTTCTAACCCCATCAAGTGACCGAATAAGCATGAATAAACATCACAAGAAGAATAAATGTTTAAGGATGATAAAAGGAGAGCAGTACATTTACGGCTAATAAAAGCACTGAATCTTGTTCATTTTATTACTTATTTTCGCAATGTTTATGTGTTTGCTACTTTTTATAGATGATTTTAAAAAGTGTGTACAAAAAGAAAGGTGCGTTCATTTAAAGTGTTGTAAATATGAGAAAATTTATTAGTTGAAACTTGAAAGAATAAATTTTGTAAAACTAATAGTCTATTATATTTGCTTGGTTATTAATTAAAATAAATAAATAAATTTGACAATACTTTTGTATAATCGTGTAATGAGGTCATTGTCATTTTTTGTCATCCTTGTTAACTCTTCATCATTGAAATTGTACCATTTTCTCTCAAATTTCGACACACCACTTGCGTAAGCGATTCTCATTTGACGATTCGTTTTCCAACCTTCATGTTATTCCATAATCATGGTAGTATTGTTTAAATGGCATTCTTGTCAATCTCTTATTTTCGTATGAAGTCAACAAGAACAGTAGATAAATCTTTTAAACAACATTAGAAAACTTACATTTTTCATAATTCTGGAATTCATGGATGTCAGAAAGTACCTAGGTATAATCAAAATAAAAATCTTAAATTTAATTACCTTTACTGCTTGGGATTTTTTCTACATCAAATTTCAATAGCTTAAAAAAAAAAAAAAAAAAATATATATATATATATATATATATATATATATATATATATATATATATATATATATATATATATATATATATATATATATATATATATATATATATATATATATATATATATATATATATATATATATATATATATATATATATATTTTATATATATATATATATATATATATATATATATATATATATATATATATATATATTTTATATATATATATATATATATATATATATATATATATATATATATATATATATATATATATATATATATATATATATATATATATATATATATATATATATATTTTATATATATATATATATATATATTTTTATATATATATATATATATATATATATATATATATATATATATATATATATATATATATATATATATATATATATATATATATATATATATATATATATATATATATATATATATATATATATATATATATATATATATATATATATATATATTTTATATATATATATATATATATATATATATATATATATATATATATATATATATATATATATATATATATATATATATATATATATATATTATATATATATATATATATATATATATATATATATATATATATATATATATATATATATATATATATATATATATATATATATATATATATATATATATATATATATTATATATATATATATATATATATATATATATATAATATATATATATATATATATATATATAATATATATATATATATATATATATATATATATATATATATATATATATATATATATATATATATATATATATATATATATATATATATATATATATATATATATATATATATATATATATATATATATATATATATATATATATATATATATATATATATATATATATATATATATATATATATATATATATATATATATATATATATATATATATATATATATATATATATATATATATATATATATATATATATATATATATATATATTTTATATATATATATATATATATATATATATATATATATATATATATATATATATATATATAATCTCCCGAATTCAGCTTAATATATGATCAAAACAAGCGTGTAATAACTGGAGCATCACACATTATCTTATTCCAAAAGTTTCATTTACTCCTAATGTTTTAATTTTTAAACAAATAATTAATGCTTTAAATTTAAATATATATTGTAGCCTATGTTTAGTATTAAACACGTGCTTTTTCAAATACTGATAAATGACAAAGTAATTTTTAAGATTGAAGTTATGTACGTTATATGCTTTATAAATGTTTTTAAATAAAATTGTTTTCGTAAATAGCCCCAATGATAATTTATAGGGTAGTTAAAATTTTAGAAAATAATTCTCAGTCATCTTTTCTAATTATTTATTCACTAAAAGAATCTTCCTGTTAAGTGTTCAACAAAAGATTTATTGATGTGAAAAAGATTAAAAATTTGTTTGGGAAATTACTACATCTTGACTTTTGCACATCATTCTTTTCAATTGTTTATTAATTTTTACTCGGAGCCCTTGTTACAATTATCTCCATAAAGAAATTGTTTTCCAAAAACAAAATGTTTCAAGAAATTGGAAAAAAAGCAAACAAACCTTACACCACTTAGATTTGCATTTTTTATACATGCATAAAGTTCGAATTTTTCTAATTATTGCTATAATGGAATATTGGTATGGCCCTAAATACTTACGTTTAAATTCTGTGATTCATAGCATGTTTTGTAGGAGATATGACTTTTTATACCATTACTTGTATGTGAAAATTGAAATTTGGGAAATCCGCTGATATGTATTGTATGAATGCTAAAAACACCAAGATATTTACTCTTTTCATATACAAAAGTTTGATTGTAGTTAGTATTTTCTAATTGGATAAATATGTGCACTGTTATAGCTTGAGTGCGATAATAA
The DNA here is from genome assembly GCA_963978545.1 of Linyphia triangularis. NCBI lineage: Eukaryota > Metazoa > Arthropoda > Arachnida > Araneae > Linyphiidae > Linyphia > Linyphia triangularis. The sequence continues at coordinate 57,522,127 of OZ021724.1, read as the reverse complement.
CACATCAACAAACTGAGAAGAAAATGAAGAATTAAAGGTTAAATAAAATGAGTTCTTAAATTTAAATTTCACAAGAAAAAACTTATATTTCTATTGGCGTTTCATTAACTTGTTTGGATTAAACATCTGTTGATTCTTGTGTTTTCCTCTTCTCAATGATGTCATAACTTCATTATTAGTTAATTTTTCTCTTTTAGGAATGCGGCTTAAATTTTCGCTTTCCCTTTTCAAATCTTAATAACTACAATACTTTTTTTTAAAGAAGTTTAAAAAATATTCAACTGTTTTTGGAACAACGTACATTAATAAAAAGTTTTTATACCTAGTTGTGGGTATGCCACAGAAATTTTTCAGATATAAATTTAATGAAAAACTAATTTCGTTTAAAATAATTTAACCCATAAAAATAAAGTTTTTAATATAAATCCTTTATATGCAGTGCCAATTTTTATATTCATTAAGAGAGCGCCATTTCTGTTGGAAAGAGTTTCTTCAATGATCGGTTAAATACTATTTGAGCTCGATTGGATGACGGCAAGTTGATTTATTAGTATTCCGTAGAAGCCCCCAAAATTTGATAGAATGCATTGTTATCGACATCAAATCTATCTGTCAAGTTCCAGCCCGATTGAATGACGGCAATTGTGTTAATTAGGCCTCCTCAGATTTTCCCACTATCGACATACATATCCACACACAAATAAAATCGAAGTTAATATCAAGGGTTTAAAAAAGAAATGCTTGTTAAAAGTAGCAATAAATTATTTTCAATATACGCTATCAAAATTGACTTTTATTAAAATTTATTAGTTTTAATTTAAAATTGATACAAATAAGAAACTTACATATATTTATAATTTTTATTTTCAAATGAATTATGATTTTGTATCTAGATTAAACTAAGAGAATTATGCACATGGCAGTGTATTAAGCATTATGACCGGATATTTCCTAATAAACTTCTACATTATTATTTAAAAACTTGTTATAAAAGTTTTCTAGAATGAGTTGCGACTGAAAGTATGAAGAAACTTGCTATAGGCAATGTATGTTTCGAAATTTCAAGTAACCCGTGGTGCACGTGCTCAATAAAAAAATAGGACAAACATATTTTTAACCATTTTTTTAACGGCCAAACCTTCACTGGTTAAGATTGATAAAGGTTAAACAGGTTAAACACACAATTAAATTCTTAGTTGTAATCGTGTAAGGAAACATGATTTATTTCTTTAGTTGATTCACTAAACGTAAAAAGGGGTCATATCACATTTAAATTTTGTTTGTTTTGATGGATATGTGTAACAGAAATTCCAATGTGTTGTTTTAAGTTAACTAAAAATGAAATATCGCTTCTAGAAGCTGAGAAAAACGAGTGCTAACATTTAGAAAAAGAACACAAAACATCAATGGTATTGGTTCACGAATATTCCCACTAAGAAAGTCTGGTGTTTCACTGATAATCTCTTAAATCAAGGCCTCTTAATCAATCTCTTAAATCATTTGTCGACAAAACTTCCAATTACCGATGAAAAAACGGACAGCTTAAATTTTAATGCCCTAAGAATTAATTCATTATAAAGGCACCCGAAAGCAGAATACTGATGAGTCCTGCCTAAACAGGCAGTTTTAATAACTATAAAAAGCCTAATTCAGGGTGCTTTACAGTGTATATTTATTTTTTAGAGTTTGTCAAAGATTTTTAAGAATTGGGACTCTAATATATTCAATTATAAAAAGGGGTCACATCCATATGCGACTAAACTCATTCGAGGATATTTTGAAGCAAGTAAAATGTTCTTCAGGGCTTCACAGACACTGAATTTTTTTTACTAAAAACGTACTTTTGAAGAATATATAAGCTTTTTATCTCTTCTGAAAATTTAAGAAAAAGTGAAATGACCCCTTTTTACATTTAGCGATTTAATTGTTGGAACAAGATAAGTAGAGTAAAATATAAGTAATTATTATTAAGTAAGAAATTGCATTATGCCTTTAATTTAAAATTTCTTTCATTGTTTCTTGACGTAGTGTTTTTTTTTTTAAATTTTTTTTTATTTAAGTGTATTTGTAATAAAAACACTTTTTGAAATATATTTTCATTGCCTTAATACGTTATTAGTTATTACAAAATTTATACCACAAATCATTTAACAAAATGAAAACTTAAATGGTATAATATTGCAACTACAAAAATATGATCACATTTTAATTCCTGTCATTTTAATAATATACATTAAAATGTGGTTTTTTAAAAACTTCACCATTTGAGTTTCGAAATAATTTTCATATTATATTTGGAATGTTATTTGACAGAACGGATTTTGTAAAAAAATTTACGAAGTTCAATGTTCTCTGAATCATGGAGTTTAAGAAAACACACGTAGAATTCATGTTTATCAGGACATAGTTTAGTTAAAGCCAATAAAAGACTAAGTGTGTGCTTACAGTTGTTTCACAGTCAATTCATAATTTTTTTGAAGCTTTGAGTCTTGCATTTCTTAAGTATCTTCTTTATCAACTTTCTTTCGAGTGGGCTTCTTCAAAATATTAACACTAGTGTATAGGTCGTAATAATAGTAACTTTTTTCCAGAGTAGTGTCAAAAAATAACTTTCTAAAATTACATTCAATGTCGAAAGTTCACAAAAGAAAGTCAAAAGAAAATTTATATTATTCAGATAAAAATGATGCGACTCGAAACTATTTTTTTAGTAGAAAGGAAGTTTAAAATTTACATTCAGAAACATATTTCTACTCAAAGTGTTTAAACGAAATTTGATTTGAAAATACTTTAAAAACTTAGAATTAAAAAATATTGTTGTACAACCATACACATAAAGCGATAAATTTTGTAATTTTAATTTTGGGGAAACAGATTTGAGAGAGAGTATGAAACTTTGATGAAAAATACTTTTTCTGAACACGTATGTTTAGAAGTTTAATTTTCTGTCAAATTAAAGGAATTCTAAGACGCTACAAAAGTGTAACTTATAAAACAGGTTCAGATTATAATTTATCCTCTTTAAAACACTGGAGTGTCCTATAGCATATTTGCACGTTTAGCCATCGATAAACACAACAATATTTGATGCACAAAGAATGCTGTTTGATATATACTTATACTAGCGGGCTTGTGCGCAGTCTGCGCAGTTAAGAATGCTAAGAGAAAGCATTTTTTGAGAAGTTTTTCAGATATATAACACTCCTCAGGTGTCCTAAACTTGCTTAAACTTTATTTTCTCTTTTTATAGTGCGGCCATTTACATGCGCTTATTTTTTACCTTCATTGCCTGGGCTAGTTTGTAAACAGAAAATCTGAAGTGAGATGGTAAAAAAATATTCGAAAGAAAGGGGATAAATGTCAAACAAGAAACTTAAGTAGTAAAATAATTTAATATTCATGAGTCAATAAGTCAGTTATAAAAAACATTAAAAATTCTAACTTCATTCGGTTTTTCGTTAACGTGAAATTATTTCCATAAAATATTGTGCGGTGCAGATGAACGCATACTCCTACGTTTTGATGTCATCTTTCAAAGTGTGGAAAATACATCTATTAGATATTTCGGGCTAATTGTTTTAATATATCGAATTTGTAGGTTTCACAATCAAGCCAAACAACCACAAATTATTGTTTCGCAAACAATTTGTTATAAAAATTACTTAGAAAATAACAGTTGAACTTATTTATATTTCGTGTATTCTTTGAATGCGGATATTTAAAATAGGTAATTCGAAGAGGTCAAAACATGAATTCATTCACAAAATGAGTTCTTCATAAAAAAAAAAAAAAAAAGTAAACAATGTATTTGAGATGTTACCATACCTCTATCTCAATTCTTAACACCTGCATCTGTTTATCCCTAATTACGTGTTTACTGATGTGGCACGCTGGTTAATAAAAGAAATCACTGATACAATGTAAAGCGATTGATAAGAAATCTTGTTTTCAGGTACAATGTTGAATAGAAAGGTTTCATTAGTTTTAGCTTGAAGCATCACCTATTTAATACAATTGGATTTTTTTTTTATTTAATGCTCTTTGTTCTTTTGAATGAGAGCAGTTCAGAAGTAATAGAAAAACATGTTATAAGAGATGATTACTGAAATTATTAATAAAAAAGTACATTAACTCTTAATCTTTTTTTAACAATCATGTCAAATTCTTTTAAATATAAAATCTGAAGTTAAAATAGTGACCTTCGCTTTTTCGAAAGCTACAGGTTTTCGTTAAAAGTGTAAATATTGTATAAAAGGTTGGTACTTTGGTATAGTCATATGCACATATGAAAGGATACATTTACCCTTAAGTATAATAAGAAATATGTGTATTTCAAAAAGTAATTTTTGAAATGTATATAGTGTTTCATATCATCAATATCAAGAACATTTTAAGAAAAATTATACTATGTGAAAAAGTTTATGTATGTATAAGAAGTTAAGTGTCATTGGGATTTTGTAAATAAAACATCCGAACTTATTGGAATGTAAAAATAAACACAATTTAGAAGAATTTTTACATTATACGTACTCATTTATACGCACCAAGTGTCTGATTCTACTTTTCGATGTATAAATAGTTAGTAACATCATAATAAATAATAATTGAATCATAAAACACCTGCTGATGCATTGAGAAATGTTAGAACAGATGTATTGCGAGTATTCTTTTTTTTTTTAATGGTATAAAATTGTTTATTTTATTTCAAACATCAAAGGTGGATCTCATAAATAAAACTGAAAAATTGTGTTAATCCATTTGAAGTTGCATCATCTGGGAAGTTAAATATCAACGTTAATAAAAAAAATTCCCCATTTCAATAATCTCATGCTGGTAATTTTTTCAATAAAATTAATTCACGCTATATCTGAAACTATCTTTGATTAAGTCCCAGAATTTATTTTTTTACGCATTTTAAAGTATTTATATTTAAAACGAAGTGCTTACATCTCGTTGTAACCATTTAATTATTTCAATTAAAAAAATCGATTTGTACCTTCTTTTAAAATTTTCAATATTTTTTTTTAGGAACATCCAAGTTATGTAAGTCATTTTGTTATTATTTTTATCATGGTTTTAAATAAGTGGAAAAGTATTTGTTGGAATTTTATTTACTTGAGTTAAAATAAACATCCTAGTTTTTATCCATGCTCCAGTAATCGGCCAAAACAAGTTAATGTTTACGTTTGGCGGGCAGATCGAAAAGCAGTATCCGAATACATGGTTCAATAAATTTGATCCACGAGTATATTAGCCGGTTGTGGTGAGTAAAGACCTTTTTCATCTAGATTATAAAGGATTAACTTTTAAGGTTAGGCATTTTTTAAATGTAAAAGGGGGTAAGTTTTTTCTTTTTATTAAATACTAATAGGCTTTATAATATTGTGTTTTAAGATTTTAGATAGTTGAAAAAAATTTAATACAAAGATTCTATAACAGATAACCCAAACGTGTAATATTAATTAGTTTTCCTATGTTCGCTACCAATGGAAAACACTGACCAACAGCAAGAGAAGTTCTATATAAAAACAGAAAAAAAAAATTAATTACCTACAGTTGGGTATCATAATTCAAACTTAATATAATTTTGTTATTATGTGTATTTAGCGTGGTCCTAATATGAGGTCAAAAATAAAATTTCACACGATTTTAACTCTCATACCCTCAATTTTTTTTCTTTCAGCCTATTTTAAAAGTCTACCAAATTTAATTCCTACAAATTAATATTAACAAGTGAAGAAGGTGCTAAAAAGATTACATACATTAAAATTTTTTGAAGTAGTTAAATTTCTTCGGATATCATTATTTTTTTTTCTTTTGACCTATTATGATAGTATACAAAATGTTATTCTAATATATTAAAAATTAACTGGTGCAACATTGATATTGAAGATAGTAAAAATGGATACAGAATTGAAAAATAAATTCACAAAAATAATTTTAAATTTTTATTCTCTTAAATAAAAACAAAACAAAACAAGAAGCAAAATATTAATATAATTTTAAAAATAAAACAAATCTAAAGTTCATATAATACAAATTTAGTGTTGATAGCCATATTTTTTCTTTACTCTCTCTCTCTCTTTTTTTTACATTATGGATACGCTTGTGGCGATCGTCCATACATCGCAAAACGCATTCGTTTTTGTTTTTATCAACAATTAAGAATCCAATGAAAATTTTAAAAATAATTTTAGACCTCTTTTAAGTGTAATTTACTACACAAAGATTTTTTAATGTATCTTTGACATTTTTATAAGAAATGTTTGCTTCTCAAGAGATGGGCGATACATTTAAAAATCCGAAATAATTTTAAGTTTTTAAAACAGATACAAAATTCTTATTGATACAAACTCGATAATTTCTCGTCTAAAATGATAAATATAGTAAAAATTAATCAGATGATATAGATTATTATTATTCATAATAAATCACTTTGGTTATGAAGTTAAATTTTTTTGTAACAATTTTATATCATTCTGTATTACGGCTAATTATCTATATTTTAACATCAATTGTGATGCGCGTTCTTCTTCTTATCAATGACTATGGGGACTAAGGCACATCTGCTTCTTTCAAGCATTTTCTACCAATCCCATATCCAGTACAGGTCGGTTGTGGGCAGTACTACACACGATGTAAGCACACACTCACTCGTGCGAGTGCACAAGTCTTTCTATAACCACCGAAGAGTTCATTTCTACCTCGTTCTGTAGCTACCCGGTAGATGGCAGCACTACCAACCGTATGTGAAGCTTCTAAATTTAGAGGCAGAAGACTTGGCCACCCCCCAGAGATATTGATTTGTTTGAGAATTTTGGGGACTTTGCGACCACGACCGACTGATTTAACGTGCCCCAGTCACTATTAGCTAACACGGCGGTCTTTAGTCGATCCCAGGCGCCCGAACTTCCAACCTTCTGGTTGCGAGAACGATACTCTCTCGACAGGGCTACGCGTAACGTGTTACAAATAATGTATTTGAAAATATTACAGATAGAAAATAATGACTGATTAAATAAATAACTCACTAAATAAAGATTGCTATGTCTTGGCCGTTTGTGACTTGAGCTAGTTCATTTTCAAGTGTCCATCTTAACACCAGCTCATATACACGATGACACTGCAACGAAAATACAACATTTCTTTCCAGATACTTCTTCAAAGTGAACTACAATCGGTCTGTAATAGATGCTGTAGACAGTTTCACCTCTCGTCTCTTATAAAACGAAACTAACAAATCCGTTGATTAGAAGATAATATGTTGTATGTTACTTGATGATGAACTTTACAAATTAAATAACTATTTTTGACATTACATCTTAAACTGATTACCATATTTTAGACAAAGGATAACGACTACTTCGAATTGAAATAAACACTGGATCAAATGTGGAAGGACGAGAGAGTGCGGTTCTAAATTGCTGCCACCCATTTCCCGCTATAACGCATTCAAATTACATCCTCTTTAAAAATCTTTTCTAAGTTTTAATTACACATGAATAGTTTTTTTTTGCAGTAGAATGCAGCTACAGAATGCGGTGTGAAATAAGAAATATGAAAGTTTAAAAATGCGGACCACGCTAGTGTATCACCATAAAAAATAACTTTAATTATCACTATAATTATTGTTTGTAAGTTAATTTTTTAGAATTTTTATCATTTTGCTTACACAAGCTTGCAAAATTAAAGGAATATCTGTTTTTCCCTATTAACCTCAGTGAAACAGCATAGATACATAAAATTTACATAAAAGAGATATTTTCATGTAATATAACGATAAGTAAAAGAACACAGTTCGAAAATTAATTGCAAAGTGTGAAGTGGGGATCATATGCAAAAGAATGGTGTGCAATTGTAGAGATGCATCCATATTAAAATTTAAGCTACTCTCAGAATTTACTTTTAGTAGGAAATATAATCATACTTCTTAAGAGGTTATGAGCTCCTGTAATCAGTATTTACTGTTTACTTTGCAATGTATTTTTATACTTAACCCAATGTTCCGTGTGAGTTATATTGATTAAATTGCTCGCCCTACTATTGGAAATGTTTTCAAGTGATTGAAAGTTCTCAATACATTGAATCTGTCCACAACGGGCTTCGTGAAAGCGTCCCACACATGTTTGATGAAATTTGGACTAGAGAAGTGATATGTCTTACATATGCGAGTGTTGTTCATATTTTTAATCGTTTATCCAAAGCAACAGTGGGATAAAATATTACATCAATATAAACACGATATAGAGACAAATATTCTACTATTATAGAATTGCCTAGATCAAGGTAACGTAATCATAGAAAAAATGTTGAGTTTAATTATATTTTGTGCCGCCTGGGGAATTCAATAAAACAATCCGACATATTACATCACAAGACCAAAACTCTTTTCCCATCAAATCGTTATTTTGAACTATCACGTAATATCATTTTCCAGTCATTTTGTGGAACCTCTGATGTCCAATATTATTCATGAGACTGAACACATTCTTTTCAGGAAAAAGTATCTCATGTTAAAAAGTTTTGGTCGTTGAGTTCAATACGTTGGATTCCTTTATTGAGCTCCCTAGCAGTAGAAAAAAGTATTAAACTAGACTATTTTTTTTTTAATGTAATTACGTTTTCTAACTCCAGAAAAGTTTATAATGATGAAATATTGGTTTCTAAATCGCATTTATTGGTATTTATGGCGTATTTTATCTCATTGTTTCTTCGGATACACGATAAACGATATCCCTAGTATACGTACGCCAGACAATTCTTCTAGTCCAAATTTTATTAACATTGTGTGAACGCTTCGTAGAGACATATTGTGAAAGTTTCAATTATTAGGAACTTTTCCTCATTAACTATTGAGGCGGAAAGAGCAATTTTGACGCTAAAGCTTAAAAAGGACCTTGCGTTAATTATGAAAATACAGTGCCAAGTAAACACAGATGACAGTAACACAGATTTAGAGTTTGATTGAAGTAAACACAGATATCTCATACTTAAAGTTAACACTTTTAGTTGCATGGTATTTAAAATGGATGCATCTGTACAATTACATACTAACGGTACTCCATTCTTTTGCATATGCCCCGACTTTATTTTGCATATCCTTTTGCGACCGTATTATTTTACGTAACATTACATAAAAATATCTCTTGGATGTGAATTTCATGTGTCTATACTGCACTAATGAGAAGTTATCAGGGAAAAACTGATATTCCTTTGATTTTCCAAGCGAGTTTAGGTAGTATTTGGATAATTCTTTAAATAATTGATGGTATGAAATCTTCAATTTTTTTTTACTATTCACTGTATATCAATTACAGTTTAGAAGAATGTTTTATTAAAAAAACATTTCGTGCTTTGATTAAAGGTACTTTTCATAAACACAAGTTCACAAAGTTTCCGTATTTTACGATGTATATTTCCTAAGCATATTGTTTTGCTTTTGTGAATAATCTATTTTAAGCAAAAATTTGCAGCAATTCCTTCTAAATTGAACTTATTTTGTGAGAAATATCCACAAGTATTCATCGATATACTTAGCTCCTCCATCTATTTCAACCAAACGGTATAGTGGTTAGCGTGCTAGCTTCTAGACCTCGAGGTTGCGGGTTCGAGTTCCGTATTAGGCATGGGTGTTTGTAAATGCATGTTGGCTTGTTTAATGACGAATGTTTCGGTGCATTATAGCCCTCGTGTTGCTGACGGCGCCAGATAATCTGAAACCAACCAACCAACCAACCTCCATCTATTTCATAAAAATACATTTAGATTAACATATTTTGGCTTGTAACGAAATAGATAAGGTGTTAAACTCTATGCTATTTGGTATGTCTATTACCGGTGCTGTTAAAATTTAGGGTTGCCTAACACTGCAGTTTTTTTTTTTAATTAGAAGTTCTTAAAAAAGTAACGTAAAATATTACATAACAGAAACTAAAATTTTTTGCATGTATTGAACCATCTGAACTTTTAACAATGTTTTGGAAGAAGCATAAATTATTCTCAAGATAAAAAAATAAAACAAAAGTGAAGCGTAAAAGTATAATTTCTTATACTAAGTAGTCGAGAGGTGAATGTAAATAATATTTAGGTGCCTTAAGTGGTAATCTCAAGAGAAAAAAAAAAAAAAAAAAAAAAAAAAAAAAACATCGAGCAACTAGCAAAAGTAATATAAATATTGAATGGAAGTATGGTTCCATCTCTATGAAATAATAATTTTCACACATACGTAGTTGTTTTACTAACTTAAAATCTAGAGGAAGTTTGAAATTTTATTTTAAGGCAGAAATTAGAAAATCAACCTTTTTTTCATTCATCAATGAAGGTTTCCATTGATCTTAAAAAGATCTTAGTTCGCAAGTGTGTGTATTATCATTGGCTTTGTTTTAAATAAATAATTTTTCCACTTTTCCCTCGATGTAGTAACTATTTAATTTATTTTAAGACTGGTATAACTTTTTTTCTTCTTTTTTTTTTCATGTTTCCGACTCAAGAATTTATGATGAGAACTATACAGGTTTTTTAAGTGCCTGCATTACGTATCCTCTTTTGCGCTACCTTATAAAAATGTAAATATCAGAAGTTTCTAAGTCAAAAAGGACTTTATTTCGATAAACATTGTTAGCTGAAAGTAGAGAAAATTAGTTAGTTTATATATATATATATATATATATATATATATATATATATATATATATATATATATATATATATATATATATATATATATATATATATATATATATATATATATATATATATATATATATATATATATATATATATATATATATATATATATATATATATATATATATATATATATATATATATATATATATATATATATATATATATATATATATATATATATATATATATATATATGTATATATATACCTTTGAATTAATTTTTTTTTTTTTACAAAATACCGTATTTATGAATTTCATAAGTTTAAGAAGTACTGCCTTTCAAAATTTCTTCACTCAGTGGATTGGTAGAAAATCTGATCAATGCCAAAACTAGTTTAGTGTTTTATTTTAATAACGTTTTCTAATAAACAAGATTTTTTTTTTAATCAACAGTGCTTGTTATGGAGCGCAATAAAAGAGACAAAAGTGTGCAGAGAAATCCTAAAATTTGTACTTTTTAAAAAAACTTACTATTTTGAACGCATTATTAAACAATGAACCCATACTCTCTAATCTTGATAACTCTGTGCCAAAATTAACTTACCAAAGTTAATTTTAACTAAATTCTTTTTCTCATTTCATATTTTTTTTTTAATTAAATGAATTATTATTATTTGAAAAGTAGATATATTTTTGCATCTGTAATAATAAAGAAAACAACATGCAAACCCTCAAAGAATAAATCCGAGAGCCGCTAGGGAGCCTTATCAAATTTCATATTCATCCACTTTCCCATATCGATAACTTAAAATAAAACCAAAAATTCAAAATGTACGTAGATGAATTCATAGACCTACAGTATTTTGTGGAATTTAAAAAAAAAAAAAAAAAATTAAAAAAAAAAAAAAATCCTGTCTAATATTGGAGTGCTTAGTTGAACATAGAATATATTAACAAGATATTACTCCTTTTATCTTTGATATTTTTGAATATTTGTATGACTCTAATTCCTAAGTTTAACATTTTCTACAATGTGCAGGCCCTCGCGAAGTTAAAAATATCCATCTCAGTTATAATTGGGCTTGGCTTACGAACGTGAATGGTATTTAGTAAAATAGTTGTTTTTTAAAAAATAGTTGTTTTAAATAGTTCTTTTAAAAATTTACACTTTTCTTGTTTGGATGTGAAACCAGTGATGAAATACTTATTCATTTTTTTTCTCTATCAGGCTATTAATCTTGGGTTCAGCTCCAACTCTTATGATCTTGAGAAGCAAAGAAAGAGTTGCGATAGCTTTTCTGTACCAAGAATATCTATTACACAGGTAAAATTAATTATATTTCAGTCTTTTTATTCATCATACAATTATTTTATTTTCATCACACAAGTTGTAAAATTACAGAGGTTATAATAAATAATTATTATCCAACTTGGGGAAATAATTACTTATAATAAGTAATTAATTAAGTAATTACTTATAATAAGTAATTAATAAAGTAATTACTTATAATAAGTAATTAATAAAGTAATTACTTATAATAAGTAATTAATTAAGTAATTACTTATAATAAGTAATTAATTAAGTAATTACTTATAATAAGTAATTATTATTACCTTATCAAAATACAATCATACTAACTTTTATTACAATAAAAGATAATTGAACTACACAAGAAATTTTTAGTTTATATAAAAATATTCAATTTATTTTTAGCATGGCGAGAAATAGTGAAGTTTATCAGAGTATTTATTAAAAAAAAAAAAAAAAAAAAAAAAATCTGACATTTTCAATGCGAAATAACAATAACAATAATTAAAAATAGATTAAGACACAAAAAGTTTTAATAACTAGGGTTTTTTCAGCGAGTAGGGATACTAACTTAAAAGTCTTATCAAGTACATAAAACACTTGCAAACTTTATTATCTAACTTTTACAGTGAGAAGTTATAGTGAGTAGTGATACTAACTTAAAAGTCTTATGAAGTATGTAAAATACTTGTAAACTTTACTATCTCACTACGGCAAATTGTTTACTTGCTATAGTCGTATAATAAAGTTTAAAAGTATTTTACGTATTAGATAAAACTTTTAAGTTAGCATCCCTACTCACTGTAACTCTAGGGTTTCCAAACTTTTGATGTTTTATTCGAGCATTACAGAGAAAAGTTTCTTGAGTTTAAGTGCCAATTGTTTTGATAATACTACCTTACACTACTTTCTTTCAAAATGCTGTTTAAAGTGGCTAGAAGAGTTTTCGAGCATCTAATGTTACTAGTACCGAATAAGATTTTATTTACAGATAGATAATCAACAGAAACTCTTTGGACAAGAAATTGACCAACCCGAAAGAGAAACATGGTCAAAAGGCATCCAAAGTTTACTTTTGTGCCTTTCGATGTCAGTTGGACTCGGAAACATTTGGAGGTTTCCTAATGTGGCCTACAACAATGGTGGAGGTAACAAAACATTGGAATAGAAATATTTTGATGCCTCTACCTTCCTTGTTTGTTTTAAAATTTTCATTCATTAAATTCTTCGATTTTAAGATAAAGTTTATCTAAAATTAGATGTATTACTTATATCGAGAATGTAGAATAATTTTTATTGCTCTTACATATAATGAACCATAAACTAGTAAACATTTATCACATGTTCTATTGAGTATGTATTGTAAACTTTTATTTAATATATAAATTCGTAGTATAAAGAGCAATTGATTGGTTTTTAATCACGGGCATTTCTCAAAACTCTCAGTTTTAAGTTCACCTTTTTAAAATATTGTTCTGCTTGTTTTATTGGAGTCGAGTAGGGTTAGTTATGTATACATCAGAAGTAAACGTTGTAAATTTTTATTTCATTGCAGATTGTATCATAAAAGTTAATTTGATACCAACCATAAGAACGTAACTCACTCAAAATTTTTAGTATATCACGGGCAATGTTATGTAGCGTACAATGAGAGAAGAATTTCATTTTTCTCCCACTCTATTGAGAAGTAGCCCCATTTTATACTTTCGAATGGATTAGAATAACAAAATCATATAATTAAAGGATTTTGAGATCATTAAATTAAAACTTAAAATTTTTAGGTATTAACTTACATGGTGAAAATGAAAAAAATTTCGCTTACATGAAATGTTCTGTTTAGAAATAAATTGATTTTTTGAGTAGAAATTGATGCAAAAATTTGCTAAGAGTTCTCCAGATTTTAATCAGATACTGGCTATCATTGCAATTTTTTTTATATATATACAACTGTTTACAATCAATATAATAAAGGCCATTTAAATTAAAATAATTTAAATATCACCAATACTTGCATTTCTGTGTGATCAAATTTTGCTCTGATTGATTCAATTAAAATTGGACTGGCTGCAGATCCTTGGGGAAGGGCATAAATTACATCACAAACCGAGGAAAAGGGAGAAGGGGGGGGGGGATGATGATAAAATTAATTAATTTAATTTTTTAGAAGGAAGAAGAGAGTTTTAACGACGTGACGTAATTATAGGAGTGGGGAAGGGGATGGGCCGATCAAACATGACTGAGAGTGAAAGGGGAGAGAGGGGGAGGGGGGTGATAGGAGGTATATATATATATATATATATATATATATATATATATATATATATATATATATATATATATATATATATATATATATATATATATATATATATATATATATATATATATATATATATATATATATATATATATATATATATATATATATATATATATATATATATATATATATATATATATATATATATATATATATATATATATATATATATATATATATATATATATATATATATATATATAAATGAGAATATATATATCTCGTGGTAAATTGAGATATTAAAATATGCATAATTTGTAGAATAGGAGGGTTTGCAGTACATGTTGAATACATAAACATAGTTTTGCATAAAGCAATATGTATATTTTTATATTCATAAAATATATTTTTCATCAACTATAGGAGCTTTTTTGATACCATACTTATTGTTATTGTTTGTCATCGGGCGTCCATTGTATTATCTAGAGCTTATTTTGGGACAGTTTTCAAGTCAAGGTCCAATAAAGGTTTGGAAGATGGTTCCAGCTTTTAAAGGTAACGTAACTTATTATTTTTATAATATATATATAAACACGAATATTCCTCTAAATGAAATATTTTTTTAATTTTTTAGCATCTTTATGATTATAAAAAATTGGTTGATTTGAACTCTTGACATCTATAAGCTTTGCAAGTAATAATTAAAAAATATATATATTTCTAATTGTATATTATTGCTAATTTCCAGCGCAATAAATGAATTTAACATTCAACATTTTTAAATACAATTTGGTTTGTATAACATGAGTATCTAACCACTATCACCCATATTTGACTTGTTATGCCAACTTTTTTACTCCCCCCCCCCCCTTCAATTTCGAAAAATTGTATTGCAGTTTTTCATCTAAAATAGTTTATGTAATCACTACTTGTAAACAAATTATCCAGTTTCTCTTATACGAAGAGAGACATGAGGCATAGTATCATTAGTGTACTAAATAAAAATGAATGATTTTATTGCCAACTTAGCTATTACTTCATAACTATTTAAATTATATTTACTGAACAAGTTGAAAAAAAAATTCGTATAAATATACCCAGGGAAAAACAATAACGATAAAGTAACTAGTTTAAGAAAGAAAAATAATTATAGATATACATTACAAAAGAACAAAAAGTACAGCGGCTCAGTTTTAAATTCAAGATTAATATATATAAATTAACATGTATTTAGGACTAGTTATTTTAATTAAAAACCATATACTTAAAATATGATGGAGAAAAATGCCAATATATAGCATGCATTAAGCGACATAAGCAAATTTGAACATTTCAGCATTGCAAAATTATAAAGTGTGTTCTATAATGTGTTTCATTTTTTATTGACACTTATGCTTGTTTAATCAAACTATTTCATTTTGTTGACAGGTGTAGGTTATGCTCAAGTAGTTTCTTTGGTATACGTCTTGATATTTTACAACTATTTAATGGCCCTCAGCCTTTTTTACATTTTTGCATCAATGCAATCGTGTCTTCCTTGGACGGAGTGCAACTATCCCAATGGAACATTCCCCATAGTAAGTCTATTTGATATGACTTATATTCATGAAAACATTCATTTTAAATTTAAACTTAAATATAAAAATTTGCAATTAAAAATTATTTATTATGTGATGTTATTTTAATTGTTGTAGAGTTTAAATTTTGATCTGAAATAGTTTTGTGTTACAGAATGGCACAACACTAGATGGGAAACCCCCATCAGAATATTTTTGGATGTAAGTAATTTGTAATATTTTGTATGAAACTGAAATAAGATCTTTTTTATAATTATGGTTGTTAAAATACATAGATATATCGTAATCAAATCTTTCCTGAAAAATCTATCAATACTGAAAAAAAAAGAAAAAGTAAAGATTAAAAAGAATCGCCGGGGCCTCAGAATTTTTTTCGCCATGCACACTTCTCTGTCTCACAACGAAAACTATTGTATTTAAAAGTATGAAATTTTACACATTTGTAGAAAAAGATTATAGAATTTTTCTGATAAGAAACATTTAGAGATGAGTTTACGTTGTTAGTTTGACATCACATGCCCAGTCCTTATTTAATATACAAAATAGTCTTCTTGTCAGATAGTAGTAAAAACCATTACGTTTGAAAATTTGGTAAGTTTGGTTTTGAGGTTGAGTTAGATTCAATATCGATTTGAATGTTATTGTTTGCAAAGATCAAGTGCTATTTTAAGAACAGTAATTTTTAATTTATTGATAAATAAGATTATTTCACTAAATTTTTATTGACGGACAGTTTTCAGTTTTTTTTTATTTTTTTTAGTAACAATCCTCAAGCATAGAGAGCAGACGATTTGATTACAAAGTAATCTCTGGGGGTTAGCGTGCTTTAGTGAGCAGGGTTGGAACTTTCTAATATAGAAAAAAAGTATAGCTCAAGACATGAATTATTAATAAAGCAATAAGTAAAAATTCTCGAAAATGATAGAACATCTTTTTATTCCTTGAAAGTTGTACATAAATGCGTAGAGTTATATGCATTAGCCCTCAAATTTTTTTCTCCAGAAAATGATTAATGAAAATACTCAATTAAAATCGTTTTTAAAAGTAAAATTAAACAAAGGTATTATCAAACTTATCCATCTACTGTTGCATACTGCAAACTGCGTATGTAACATATTATAAACTAATTTTCTAACATAATTAATAAGGGTAAAAACTTTTTTTTTTCAGATATATGTTTCATAGGACTGACTAAGACTTCTGAAAATAAGTTTGATAGAGTTGATGAAAGACCTACTTCTTATTAACAACTTAGAATAGCATACTAAAGAATTAACTGATAAAACCAAAATATTCTATTGAAAAATCTTTATTGATGTTTTAGTTTACTTGTAAACTTTGACTTATATTTACTACTTCTTTAATATCACTAAGAACATTTAAACAGTAATTGCGATTCTAAGACGACAACGAATTTTACTGGCTCATAAGGTATTACTGCGCATTAACATAACGTCTTAGAAATAAAGTTTATATAAGTTTTTATAGAGTATTTGCATGTTACTTATTAAAAATAAATAATCAATTTAAGGAAACTATTGTATTAAATAATTGAAATTAATACTCTTTTTAAAGATATACATCATCAAATTTTTTCGAACGTTTTAGCTTTTTAAAGCAAAATAAATCTGTTTATGATTTACACAGACTATTATGAAGTAAGGACGGTTTTATTAACTTTACGGGTATAAACACGGTAATTATACTTTAACTTAGCAAGACCTTTTCCTAAAGAGATTTTATTATGGAAGAAGATTTATTTTGAAATAAATATCCAAGTTTGAATAGAAAATAAAATTCACTTGACCTGTTGGTTAAGTTTGAGTTTGCAATTTTTTAAATCTATAAATTATCTACTGGTATTCTTACTGTAGATATTTGAGAAGTTTACATTAAAAGTAGTCTAAATATATTTTATAAACACAGTTAAAAATTACCAACATTGTAAAAAAGTCATTTAACTTAGAATAATTTATCTGAAAATTTTAATGGCGTGATTAACTTCCATGCTGTTTTTCTACATATTTCACTGGTTAAGTAAATATATATATTTTTTAACTTGAACGTTTTCTTAAATAGGATTTTGTCCAAATTGAAACAAAATAATTATAATTTTTCCAAATTAACACATTATATTAAATGTATAATATTGGCCGTGATTTTTGTGAAAGATTTTAAAAATAAAGAGCCGAAAAAGGAATATACGAAAATCATTTGTTCTTCTGTAAATTTTGATTTGAAGAATAAGTATTTAAATTCAATGAATTCTCATTTTTGGAAAAGGACACATATCAAATTTCAATAAGCAGCTAATTATATTATAATCCCCTCATCTATAGTCTTTTTAAATTTTCATTAATTTCATGATCTATTCCTATACAAAGTTATAAACCACTATCACATAGTGTTGGCTCGATAAAAAAATCCTACTAAAATCTGTTGAGCTTATTGCTTCCCACAATCCAGCTTTTTCTTCTTTGTCTCTCATTTTCTATAAGAAAGATCCTGCATCATCCCTATAATAATTTTAATATATCTAAATCAGTGACGTAATCAAATGTAATATTCATTCTAACTATTCTCCAAGACTGACATTCGACTGCCATACTCCAAGTTACCTACTTGTAAAATACACTTGTTATTTCAGCTATGCATCAGTGGACAATTTAAAACTATTGGAATTCAAGAATCATCTACACCAATCAGAATATTATATTAGATTGCTTCATTGGGATTTATAGGCGCATCAAAATTATATTTAATAAAACTTCTCTAATTGCATTTTCATTTTTTCTCTCTTTTTTTTCAGAAAAGAAGTTTTACAAATATCAGATGATACTGATTACTTATCAATAAGTTGGAAGTTAGCTCTATGCTTATTGTTGACGTGGATAATTGTGTATACTTCAGTGATTCAAGGCACGAGCTCACTTGGGAAGGTAAGTGACTCTAATTTTATTTTGTGTGCGTTCGCTCAAGAATTGGATAATGTAATACTATATAATAATATTTATCTATGTAAAGGTCCAAAATTAGCAGGACATTTGAAAAATTTATATTTCAAGAAAATGTGAAAGTAGGTTTTCACAGAAATGCTCAGAAAAATTCTGGTTTTAGGTTCTACATAACACCAATGTAGTAAGAGATTAGTACAGAGATTACATCCATCCATCCGTCTTAGATCAATATAGCAATGAAATGTTCTTAAGCATTTTATAATTTGTGCATAACTTTTTTTTTACGGAGGAGAACATCCTACCATACTTCCAAAAAGTTTCCGGGTTAATAAATATGCATTGAGATGTAAGATGTGGGAATTATGTATTGAATAGTAAGGGAGGAATTATCCTAACGTTTTTATTTCGTAACTATGTAAATAAATGTGTTTTCTGCGATTTTTAGAATGATGGTTAATATCGATACATTTAAATTATTTGAATGCTATATTTTAAACCAAATGCATATATTTGAAACCTAATGCTTGTATTGACAAGTATAACTCTTTGTAATAATTCCCCTTGAACCTCTCGGCAAACGTTATAAATAAAAGTATAAATTCTACAGACAAGTGTAATATGTTAAATGAACGGAATCACTTAGACGTTATTCCATATCAATAACCATCAGATGTATCAGAAATGGCGATTAGAAGAAAATTCACACTTCGTTAAAACCAAACTTTAACATGGTAGTAACTTACAACACCATGGTGTCAAGTACTTAGTTTAGTTAGCATGGCTATTTATTTCAGCCATTATGAAGTGCTTATCACAGCCAAACACGCCTCGTAATTTTATACTACAATAAGATTACGGGGTCAAAACCTTATTGCGGATACATCTCGCTTTCTCTTCAGACCACGAACGGAAGGATATTGAAGCCACGACCGATTTAATGTGAACCAGCCCCCATTATCCGACACACTTGTAATTGGCGAGGCTAGGACTGAACTCACGATCTACCGCTCATGAGCTCGGTGCCTTTTACCACCTGAACACATTCTGATGCCATGTATACATTTTAAGATTTTGAAAAGATAAGTAGTTTCCACAAGAAATGCTTTAAAACTCAACCACACGAGTGCTTCAATAGTAACACAATGGGAAGTTCCCTTTTGACTGTAAATAGAAGTATCTGATTAGAACTTGAATATAGATGAATAATAACTACCAAGTTTGTCGCCATACTTGTAAACTTGTTGACATATTTGTTAATGAAAGTCTCATAAGCGGAGTTTTGTCATTATATCGTCCGTTGAATGCTATAACTAGACAATATAGCTAACTGTACTGTTGCAGTTAGATAGTTGTAGTACTCATCCCACGATATATTATCAACATGAACAGGAGAAGATTTCAGTCATTAAATGTTACCGGAATGTATGTGCTTGATATTAAACACAATAGAAACGAGTGTGGAAGAGGCCTTTCAGTGACAATCATCTGTCATAATTACATTTTCCCCAACAACATGAAGAAAACCGAAACCATATTAGTTTTTTTATGAACAGATGATTATATAGGTAACTACGAGTAAATGTCAAGTGCTATTTATCTGGGCTGCACATAATCAGAATATTAATAAAAATGGTCATCTGCTGAGAAAAACAGTGAACTATGTGGAATTTTTTTTTTTTGAGAATTTCTGTTGAATGTTCATGAATCATCGATTTTTTTTAATGTTTTGTTACTTTTGGATAACCCTGCATATGATTTATATTTGTGGGGTTTAAAAACATTAATTTTCTTTATAGATGTCTTATTTTACATCCATCTTCCCATTCTTTGGCCTTATTCTATTGCTCATTATAGCCTGCTTAGAAGAAGGTGCTTGGGAAGGAATTCAATTTTTCTTCCATCCGAATTTGGAGAAGCTCAAAGACATAAATGCAAGTAGTTTCAATATTTTTAGTAAACATAAAAAAAGAAAATGTTCATTTGTAATAATTTTAATTGTAAGTTTTTTTATCTTACAAAAAGTAAAATTATAATCACTCCAAATTCTTCTGATGAATAAATTTTGATCAACTAGATTTTAGGTAGGTATTGTATTATACTGTTTTCGGTATTTACTATCCTGTCAACTGTTGGCCAGAAAAATTTCGAATCGCTTGGCGTACCTAGAGATCCAGTTCGGCTCATACCAGTATCCGAACCTTCCTGTGGAATACCTGAGCTGTGCGGCGGACCGAACTTCCATCTAGACCGACCACTTTCCGTGGACTAATGGAATCCGTTTGGTGAACTTTTTGTTTCGTCAACGGTTGATGGGATAGTAAGCAAGTAAATTTTGTTTCATTCTATTTATGACTTTATTTTATAGGTCTGGTACAAAGCCACAGAGCAATCCTTTTTCTCTCTTAATATTGCTTATGGAAGCATCATCATGGTGGCAAGTTACAATAAATTCCATAACAACATTTATAGGTAAGAACCCAATAATAAAGATTCAATATGCAATGTAATAACATTGTACTAAGTTCTTTCGTATGGATGCTATTTTAAAATTCCTTCTTTGAAGAGATGCCATTCTGATCAGCGTTTTGGATACAGTTGTGAATTTGTTAGCAGGATGTGTGAGTTTTGCCGTCCTGGGATCATTGTCAGTTAAATACAGCAAGGATATCAGAGAGGTTGTGAATCATGAAGGTATTTTTTTTTTATCATCTCAACCCATTGTCATTTGTCAGCTCTTGCATTATTTTAATTTTAATATTTATCACCCTCATATGAACGAAACGTACATTTTTTTTAAATATATATGATACACTTCATTTCATGACAATCAAATTTCTTGCATTCTAAATCGAAATGTTAAGTTGTATAATTTTTTTTAATACTTAGGTCTCGGACTGGCGTTCATTGTATATCCAGAAGCTCTGTCCGCAATATCTTTTGTGCCTCAATTGTGGTCGGTTATGTTTTTCTTTATGCTATTTGTTTTGGGAGTTGGAAGTTCAGTAAGTGTTATTTTTATTTATGTCCATAATGTTTCCCATGTATTATACACTCGGTCTCTTACTTTTACAAGGGGTACGTGTAACGAATTTGTATTTTAACTATTTGAAATGTCTTATCGTTTAAAAATTCAAAAATATGCATTTACTAATACTACCTCTAGTCTAAAACTTTTAAGTCTATTGAATTATTTTATTAACAGGAAAAGTTATTAGATTGTTTTTAGTTGACTTTAGTTGACTCTTTTATTATTATTTATATAAAAAAAAAGTTAATACCTGTTTAGATATTCAATGTATTGTAACATTAGTAAGCTTAAATGTTTGAAAACTTTTATATTCCACATTAAAAGTTCACATTAAAAAAAAAAAAAAAAAAAAAAAAAAAAATCGTTTGTCATTTATCTTAAGAAAGTTCTTAGTGTATCGATATTTCTCCTAGTACAAATTAACATTGTTTCTGAATGATGAAGCTCTTACTCACTTCTCTTTCTCTGAAAATTCACTAAATACTTTTGATATACATTTGCTTGTATTTATCATCCAAATAAACTTTAAATGGTGTACTTTGAATTGTTTTGGTAGCAACCTAATATTGAAATCGATCTCAAATTCAATTCCTTTGGGGTTTCGAATCCCTCTCTACTAGATCCTTAAAGTAAAAAGGTAAATCGTTAAATTTTTCAAGAAGAAGAAACTAAAACGAAGAGAGTTTTGTTGAAACAATGTTTTTGTAACTCGGTCAAAGTTCCATTCCAAAGCTTACTTTTAAATCCTTGCCTTTTTCTTCGCAACTTTGATCTTTTCCAAGTTATTTTTTCCTCAAACCCTCACAAAGAACTTTCCAGAATTATTCTTCTACTTAAAATTTAAATGAAAAAATACCAATATGAAAAAAAGTATAATTTTACACCACTTTGATTTCAGAATTGACAGAACTTGTGTCAAAATATCCATAACATAGTCATAAATATTAAGTTTTAGTAATTCATTAATTATATATGTGTTGATTATTACATAGAAAATTATAATAACCAGATTGATTTGTCTTTGTTGCACCATTGATCAAGCTCAACTCTTTTTTATTTCAACAAATTGGTTAAGCTGAAATTTTTAAAGACAACCTGAGATACATTATGAACTACTTTGTGCATAACAAATTAATTTGATACAGTCTACTAAAAACTTCTTTCCATATGTTCCTTTTACTTTTTTCTTAAAGAAATTTATTTTTGAGCGGTGTTTTTTTGTGTGAAGATTCCATTGTATCCTTTTATAGAAAGCCACAATTGATAAATGATAGAACCAATTTAAAGGTCAAGTTTTTCACTTCAGATGAAAAGATTATTTGTAGTTACAGATTGTGAACTTTATTTGAAAATCGAAGCTAAAAGAATTAAAAATAGTTAGACATTTTTTTGAAGTTGTGATAGTGCACATTAGATGATAGATGTATTGAAAAGAGAAAATCATAATTTAAAACACTTTTATATCTCAGCAATAGAGTATACTATCTAACTCTGAACTTTGAAAAAATTAAATAATTCTTCTAAGCAATTTATGATTCGCATACTACGCACAGACCCCTTAATATCTTAGTTAAAATTCTTTATTTTTCAAATTTATTAAAGAAATATAGTTTTTCAACATAATTGTGAAAGCAACAATCCACTTTTAAATATATTTTAAATAAAAGTATATTACGTTTCTCTTCATTTTAAATCCAAATAAAGTAATTTAAATTCAAAAATGTTTTGTACTCTAATCAAAGTATGTCTAAAATAACAATATAAATTATTTTTACAGATGTCGCAGATGGAAACTCTTCTAACGGTCCTCAAAGACAGATTCCCGAAATTTCGTAAAAGGATATGGCTCCTCTCTCTCACTGCCTGTTCCATATTTTTTCTTCTAGGTCTGCCACTAACGACAAGTGTATGAAATACATTTTCTAAAACCTGTTCTAAAATATGTGTAACAATTATAAATCAACGTTCGATTGCTGAAAAACAAAGATAATTTAAAGATAGTGCACTGAGTCCATAAAATAGTAATCCATAAAAGCAAAGTGTTTACTATAAATCCTTTTTATGCATTGTCAACTTTTATGTGCATGTTTAAACATTACGAAGAAAACATCCATTCCATGCCATTGACTAACCCTTTTTTCCCCCACAAAATTAATAGAAAATATTGCCATCTACAAAGTGATTGAATGAGAGTAAGTGGATCAATTTACATCCTAAATTGTAATAAAATCCCTCAGAGTAAAGAAGATTTTTTTGCTCTCAGAGCATTTTCAAACGACTCAAGTTTTAGAAAACCATTTAAAAAACTTCGAGCACATTCACAGCATAATTATTAAAAACTATATTGCAGCACATTTTCATCTAATTTACATGTAATTTATAGTAATGACCAATGTAACAAAAAATACATAGTTTTTAGTTTTTTTTAAAAAGAAAGAATGAAACAAAAGAAAGAATCTCCCCCAAAAAACCTAGACGTTGTAAATAATGCCCGCCAAGTAAAATAATCAGTCAGAAAAAGTTGTGAAATCTAATGTTTGCCGCCAAGCGGCCGCGTTTAGTTTCTTTGAGATACTTGTAAACAATGAGCTAAATTGGGATTATTAGGGGGAATCGCCATAGGCAATCAGAACTTGGAAGGCTAGAGTTATTTTGGATTAATTTCATTTCATTTGCTTTAGCTACTTTGCACCCATTGCACTGAATAGAGATTAATTTTATAAAATCTCTAGCTTGCCAAGTACTGATAGTCTATGGGGATTATATCTAATAATTCCAATATAGTTCATTTTGTACAATTACCCCAAAGAAACTAAACGTGGCTGCTTGGCGGCAAACATTAGATTTTACAACTTATTCTGACTGATTATTTTACTTGGCGGGCTTTTTTTTACAACGTCTAGTTGTTTTTTGGGAGATATCAATAATTTTTTTTTTGCGTTTGTTATGCTCTAAATGAGTAAGATACGGCCAATGAATATTTTAACGTGAATAATTTTAACGCTGTAAGAAAAAAAATGGCTTAAGCGACAACACCATTAGATTCACATATTACTCTTTCTATTGAGAGTGACAATAAATATCATGATTAAACATTGTAGAGAGATTTAGGTTTGCAATCCAAATTCTTTTCGTTTCTTTTAAGAAGGAATCTTTCTTATTTCAACAAGCAAAAATTTTCATAATCAAAAATATGTGTTTGTTATAAGTTGGGCACAAAAGCATGCAATTATATACTATAAATAAGTAATTATACAAAGTAAGTAAAACATTCAAACAAATTGCTTGCTTTTATGCGAAACTGTGGATTACCAGCTTTTACATACGAATAAATATGTAAAAAAATGCGTCTCAAAATAATTTTCTCTTAAAGTTTGAAATATTAAACTTGCTATTAGTTTAAGAGAAATTCAGTAATCTTTAGTGGTGGAGTCCTTAAGATATCAGGATAGTGATCAGAAGGTATGTGGTTCAAATCCGACCAGATATCTAGGAAACTTTAATTTAAACTGAAAGTGTATTTCTAAGTAAAAAGTTGAAACACGTGTTTTTAGAGCTATGATAAGCATGCAATTTAATTGCAAAATAAGTATTTATATTTTTCTTTCTAGTTACACCATTTTAATAGTTCAATTCAAGTATTATAGTCACTTCTTGAAAGTGAACGACAGGTGAATATCCGAAATCCATTGATCCGTTTTAATCAGTCATTACCTGGGCTAAATTTCCCAAATTACGGAATCTTTTCTGGAGGGGTGGGGTGGGGGGGTATAGACCCTCGTACTAATTAGTTTATACAAAAGGCACTTCCACTAATCAAGCTATGAGGAATAAAAAAAGAATGATATGAGTACATTAAAGTGTTTAAGCTGTAGGCGTGACTGAAATTTTAAAGTATCGGGATCTATCCTATGCGGGTTAATACTCCCCTATCCATCAAATCATACAAAAGACACTTCCTCTAATCAAGTTGTGAAGAATAAAAAAAGAATGGAATAAAATCATCAAATAGTTTTGGCTGTAGCCCTGGCTAAAGTTTTGGTCCCAACCAGGAAGAAGAAGAATCAGAAGAAGAAGGAGAAGAAGAAGAACAACAAAATTCCGGTGATTTCGTGTCAAAGGATTTTTTCCTCATGTTCCCTTGTTCAATGTTAACAATTCTGTGATTATTTTTCATTTACTCACCAGGGGCAACATGATGGAAAAAAATCAGGGTTCTAGCTATAATAGAAGTTGAACTGTGAGGGTTCGAAGAAGGGCCAAGGCTCTGTTAGCATAACTCGGTGGAACACTACCGCGTTTCTAGATGCAATACAACATAAACTTCAATTCTCTACTAATATTACAATATATTCAAATATGCACTTTATGAAAGAAAGAATTTTGCATGAACGGTTTAACCGGTAATTTTAGGGATCAATTTTTTCTTTGTATGTTTATAAATTTTTGCAGTAATATTTCGTCACAAGGAAAGTAATTTTTTAGGGGAAAATTAATGTGCTTAGTATAAAATATATTTTGCTAAAGATAATTTTCTGTTCGAAAAGCGTGAAAAATTATGAATTTTTTAATATGTTATGAAATCCTCTGTTACCGTTTATAAATAGTTTATTCCTAATGATTCATAGAGATTTTCGAAATTAAATACTTTTAAAGTATATATTAGATAGCAGAAGAATGATGTTAAACTTTTAAAAGAAATTTAAAATTTTTACATTTATAAGTCTAAATATAATTCAACAAAATATGGAGATAAATAAAATATTGTATTTTTAAGTGTAATAGAAGAGGGAACGGGAATTTAGAGGCCTTTCAAAGCAATAACTAGATTTAAAAAGTATATATATATACACAAAAGTAGCTTCCGTGGTTATAATATACTAAGAAATACCAATTTAAATAAAAACTTTATGTTTTCTCTCGATTATGCTCTAATATCAAGGTGCTAATTTTTATTAAATGTATTTACAATAGAATAATTACTTTTAATTAACTTGCAGGTTGGTCAGCAAATATTAGTAATGCTTAACAACTATGGGGTGGGAGTAGCTGTATTTTTCTATGCTGTTTTAGAAGTTGTAGGAGTTACCTGGGTTTATGGTAAGAATAATTTTGTAATAGGAAAATGTAAGTAGCTTTGTAACTGTATGTTATATTATAAGTGGAAATGCAATACTTTTTTTTTTTTTTGAAGAAAAAAATGCAGAAGTGGTAAACATAAGATTGCAACGAGAAATCGTAAGGTAAAAACTAATAATTATTCAAAAACAATATAAATTCAATACAACAATCAAAATTCAGTGTAACAGAAAGTATGAAAGTCATGAATAGGTTACATATAATTTGTAATAGTTTAATCGAAATGATCTTCCATTTATAAAAAATGTTAAAAGAAAAATATCAATGAGTTTTCTGTCATGTTTTCAGGATTTAAAGATATTCTTTCACATGAGTATTGTTAAGATTTGTTTTCGCAAAGAGAACTAGAAATAACTTCTATACTTTCTTGGTCTATGACCCCTACTAAGAGGTTTTTTCAGATATTTAAAAAAAGAAGACACGTGAAACAATGTATAAAATAATAAGTAAATATTTTATATTCTATTGCAACGTAAATAACTATGAATGAAACGTGCTTAAAATAAGGTGGAATAAGGATATTTCAAATCGTATGAAACATGGATGTTCCAAATTAACAACATGATATTTTAACCTAACCAATTCATGACACATTTTTATTTTTTTAAATAGTTAGCGATATCGATATGAAATCGTGGTTCAATGGAGAAACATTTTAATATAAGGTAATGTGAACTGCGAATTCAATTTTTATCTAATGGCTTTTGCCAGATTGTGCCAGATCAACAGCTTACAGTCAAAGTTTCTAACATCGATACACGACTTTACCCATTGCTAATTAAGCTAAAAATAGTTTACCTAATTTACCTTCTCAAAATATGTATGATAGTAATAGTTTTAGATGAATCTGGATTTTTGCAAATTCTCTACTGTATTCCAATTGTGCTGAACTTCCCTCCACATAAAACACGAAATTAACAGATTTTTTTTTTTTTTTTGTATGTGTGTGAACTATTATCAATAGGACGATAAAGTTTTTATAGAGTACACAAAAAAGATGCATTTTTATTTCCACAATGGAAAAATGTAGCTAGTTTTTTTAATGCAAAGCACAGTTTTATTACAGAGCTTTACAGAAAAATTACTTGTCAATCATTTCTTATCAATAAAAGCTGTAGTTTACGCATTCGACCTAAATTACTCAAGGCAGTTGATTGCAGATACCAACAGAACCAGTTGTTGACGAAATAATTTTCTTTTCATATTGGGAAAAATTTCCCGTTTTTCTGATCTTCTCTGTGCAAAATGTATTTCACTCAAGTAAATTGTATACGATTTAAAGACGTTTAAAATTTTCTGTAACTTTTTATTCAACCTGTTATCTTTGAAATTATAGTTCAATTTTTAATATATTTTTAAAACTGAAACTTAAAATTTTTGCAATGAGTTACTGTAATTTTATAAAATTTGGCTAACAATTAACATGCATATTATGTTTTGAATACTTCTACACCTAATGTGTTACTACACATATTGTGTGACACATATATGTGTTATGTGTTATGACACATATTGATGTGTTACTACACATATCAATATGTGTAATAACACAACTATAATCTATAAAGTTCTAAGAGTATAAAGTTCACTTAACTATCAAAAGTTAAGCACGAAGAGGAAGATGTTAATTTTCCGGAAGAAAATCTGATTTTGAGAGGTTGGCAATTCACTGCAGAGGTAGAAGGAAAGTAGCAATTATTTTCTGTTACAGCTCATCATGGTTTCGGTTCGATGAGTATGGCAAAAAGACAGTAGTATAATAAGAAGCCAGCAATGTGTGAATGTAAGTGCTGATAAAAAGTGTTTAGAACTTTTATATGGTCAGTTTTCAAGACACACGTGTTTATATAGATCCCAGAAGACGAATGGTAGATAGTGAGCTTTCTGTGAGACTCCTTGAAACATTAGGCCTCTTTCACACGAGGCGACTAGTGGATTCAACTAGTTTATCTGGGGGGTGATTAGGAGTATAGCCATTTAGAAAATGATAAGGAATCGCCTGAACCCATTCACAAGCAGTCAACTCGTCCACCCAGGCGTAGGCGGTTTGTTATCAGGCACAAGTGCCGCTAATGTTCTCATCCAAACTAGTTGACTCAACATCGTACTGACATCCCGTTGGGAAGAGAAGTTGATTCCACAAGTTGCCTCGTGTGAAAGTGCCAAGTCAACTTGTTGAGAGTTTACCAATTACCAAGCAACTTAGTTGAATCAACTAAACCGCCTAGTGTGAAAGAGGCCTTACAATCAAAAACATATGCTACTCTTTTCTTTGGCGTTCATAATTTCGTCATTTAACAACGCGGAAGATCAATATATAGCTGATGTAGCCAAGTGGAATCGTAGAGGGATCTCCACAAGTGTGACATCTATGGTTGCAATGTTCATTGGTAAAACGATATTCATTGGTAAACCACTGCACATGAATGGAATATGCGCTCGGGTACTACGAGTTTGTGTTCCTTTATACGTCCAATCTAAAGGATCATAATTAAAGTGGTGTTACAACATTTGAAATGGACTGTGTATAATTGGACCAACGTCATGTTCACGGATTAGCTGCGATTTTCCCTGGAGCTAGATGAAAAGCGTGTAAGGTTCTGGGAGAACTAGTCACACGCAATCGTCCCCACAAAATTCTCGAGCATCACGTATATCGAGGTGGGATCATCAAGGCGTGATCAGGGATATTTCGTTAGAATATCGCTCTGACTTGCACATTGATAGATGGGGTTTTGTGATTGCTTTCCAGTATTGGAATGAAGTCCTTGAATCCACTGTGAGATTGTATAATGCAGGGGTTAGTTTTTCTTTCGTTTTAATGGATGATAATATGCATTCTATAGAACTATTCGAACATCCTCGACGGTTTCCCCGAGAGTGAGGGGATTACGCGTATTGGCCGACGTATTCTCCTGACCTCAATCTCACTGGAAATATTTGGAATGCCTTTGGTCGTGTTATGTTAGCAGTTTCCCACCCCAGGCACCCTCACAGAGTTGCAAACTACTCTGCAGGAGGAATGGAGATTACTTGATTCTGGAGTGGTTGATCAACTTATGGGAAGCATGTTCAGTAAATTCACTTGCAGTAAATTTTGTATGTGAATGATAAGTGGTCACATGCCACACTTTTTGTCTATCAAAATAAAAAGTGTTTTTTTTTTTTTTTTTTTTTTTTACGATTTTGTGCTTAACTTCTGGTAGTAAGTGCACTTTTTTATATATAATTTAAAATATGAATTTTATTGCATTAATTATGTATTTGATTTTTTAATTTTTATTCAACTAATATTTATTCCATATTAAAATGTATAAAGTATTGCTATAACAGCAGAAGAAATAAGAGAAAACGTTTTTTTTATCAACTTCTCCATAGTATAGAATTGAATCTCGTCATTAGTAACTTCGAGGCGAAGAAGTAAATCTTACTTTAAATGTAAAATAATAAGACATAATTTCATTGGATTCATCAATTTGGTCGTTGCAACTTTTCAAGCTGCTTTTTTTAATATTACAGGTTTACAAAACTTTTGTGAAGATGTAGAGTTTATGTTAAATAAGAAACCTGGTATATTTTGGAGGTTTACTTGGTCCTTTACTGCACCAGTTGCACTTATGGTAAATTGTATTATTATATTTTTGGCTTTACTTATGATTTTTTTTTTTAATATTTAATAAATTTTTAAATTGATATTTATCTTGGTTGTATGGAAATTAGAAAGATTTTTATGACTTATATTCTGCGTGGATTTTTTTTTTTTTAGAAAAAAAGTAATTTATTTTGTTTTCCGATATCACAATAATAATAATAATTATAATAATTTGTGATTTACTAGTGGGTATAAATTTTTTTTTTCGAAATACAACCTTCTTAAATTTCTAACCTATCGCCGCTTGATTAGAGCAATGGCCTCTCTTAAAAGATGCCGGGTTTGAATCCTGGGTTGGGCAATGTTAGGAATCCACGTTAAGCTGTACGTGCAGGCCTTATTATCCTTTATTTTTCACAAAAGATGTCTGTTGGGCTTAAAAACCAACCACATAACAAAATAACTCTTGTAACCTTTTAAGAAGAAATAACCTGAAATCAATATATATCTATAGCAATAAAACAGTCTGTCTTTCTGTCTGTCCCTCTATAAAAAGCTACTTAAAACAGGAGTAGAGTTCTGAAATTTTAAGCATTAGTAGTTTTGACCATCTAATTTGAGTTTTAAAAAACAGAATGCTAAAATTTGATTTTTTTTTTTTTAAATTAATTTTTAATTAATTTTTTTTCAATTTTTTTTTTTTTTTTAAGTGACTTCAAATAGTGATACAGCTATGAAATTTTCAACATAAGTAGTTTTGAAGTTTTAAAAAACAGAATATTAACATTTAAATTAATTTTTTATTTAATAAAAAAATTAAATTACAAAACGGCTTTTGATAGGCCTTCAGGTCTGAAAACTTCAACATAAGTAGTTTTTTGGCCTTCTAATTGATCTTTTGAAAAACATATTGTTAAAATTTTAATTACATATTTTTAATTATTTTTTTCCTACAAACGACTTCTAATAAGGCTGCAGGTGTGAAATTTCCAACGTAAGTAATTTGGGGCTTTTAACTGGACTTTTGAGAAACATAATGTTAAAATATTTTCAGAAGGGTGATAGGGATGAGTTATTATTTTAACGGTGAAATTTTTTGTTTGTTTCTAGATAGATATGGAGGTTTTTATATTAAGGATTTATGTAGCAATTAATCTTTCAGCGAGCGAAGCGAGTTTGGTTTTGCGTAGCAATGAACTGTTCAGCGAGCGAAGCGCTAAAAGCTGCTACCTATACACCAATGAAGGGTCACCCCAACGCGGGGTTACGCTACTAGTTAATAATTAAAAAGATAAATTATTTCCCGATTGTATCTAAACTACAGTTTAGTATGCGTATTTGATAAATGCAAAGAAACAACAATATTTTATATAGATAATTAAATTTTTTTACCGAACTTTAACTTTTTCATGAGCATCAATACTGAAGTATTGAATGTTAAAACAAGTAATGCGGATTGTTGCGCAAGCATTCAAATCAGTCTCCGACCATTCTAATCTATTCTATTTAAAAATAGGTAAATTTTCGAGACGAATAAATCTTTAAGTGTTTGATTATTTTTTGTGTCACTATTTGCAGATAACACTGGTATTTTGTTTAGAGCTAAACGTGATAAAAAACTCAGTTATTTTTCATTTTAGAAGATTTGACTTATCAGTTGTTAACCACTCAACCTTAGCAGGAAGTTTTTTTTGTACAATATATTTTTCATGCCCCTTTTACTTTTACTTTAAAAATCCCACAGGGCAGATGTAAATTATACACTTTCTTGTGATTTTATTCTATCCACTTACTTACGGTTAATGAAATGTAAAAATGTTACTACTGGTATATTCCTTTCACTAATTTACACTCAAGAGCCAAAACATTATGACCACCAGTCAATAACGAGTTGACCCATCTTTGGCGCTCAATACAGCTTCAACCCGCCTTGGCATGGATTCCACAAGTCCTTGGTAGATGGCCGGAGACAGATTGTACCAAATGTTTAAGCAGCGGTCACGCAAATCCGAAATATTGCGAATTGGTGGTCTTTGAAATCTGAGCTTCCGTCCCATGACATCCCAAATGTGTTCTATCGGATTGAGATCCGGTGAGTTAGGCGGCCAGGACATTAACTGGAATTCAGCATCATGTTTCTGGAACCACTCCAACACAATTTTAGCCTTGTGACATGGGACATTGTCCTGTTGGAACATTCCATTTCCAGATGGAAAAACAAAAGCCATGTAAGGGTGCAACTGGTCCGCAATGATGTTCAGATACCCTGTAGCATTTATGGTCTGCTCTACCACAATTACGGGTCCCAGAGACGCCCAAGAGAACGTCCCCCAAAGCATAATACCGCCACCACCGGCCTGTGTATGACCTACTGTACATTGAGGGAGCAACTGTTCGCCTGGAAGATGGCGTATCCTGACACGGCCATCACCGTGATGAATGACAAACCGTGATTCATCTGACCAGGCAACTCTCTCCCACTGATCCATGGACCAGTCACGATGTTCCCGGGCCCAGCGCAGGCGCAGTTGGCGATGACGCTTGGTCAGCAAAGGCACACGAGTGGGACGTTTGCTGCTTAGCCCCATATCCAACAGTGTCCGCTGAACAGTGTGCTCCGATATTGTTCTATTTGGCCCTGGATTGTATTGGGCTGTCAGCTGAGCAACTGTCTGGCTCCGGTTTTGCTTCACCATGCGAGACAGTCTCCGAAGACCTTTTTCTTTGATAGCGTGTGGACGTCCAACACCATGTCGTCTACTGCTGCTTTCACTGTCATTCATCCACTTTGCATAAATACTAACAACTGTAGATCGCGAAAAACCCACGAGTCGTGCAGTTTCGGAAATACTTGTTCCGAGCCTTCGAGCCATTACAATCTGCCCTCTATCAAAGTCGCTTAAATCGCAACCTTTCTCATCACACACAGAAGTAAGTGAAAGAATGATTCTTCAGACTCTCCAGCAGCAGTTAAATACCACTTCCACCTGATCACGTGCCTTCCACGTCATCCAGGCGAGTTCATTGCAAAATGTAGGAGTGGTCATAATGTTTTGGCTCTTGAGTGTACATATAACTAAGACATTTATTTTCTAAATTTTGATGAACTTCTTCTTAAGTTCTACAGCAGATTTTCGGCCAAGGCTATCTCATTCACTTTCCACCAACTCAATTTATCTGACACCATTGTTTTCCTCTATTAATACCAATACTCTTTAACCACTTCACCAAATTATCCAGCCACCTTGTACGTAGCCTACCTCTTTCTTTTCCCGTCAGGTCTTTGGAATTTTATTTTTTGACTGGATTTTCCTCTCCATACTTGTATATATGGTTGAGCCATCTTAGTTGAGATACTTTAGTGATATTTTTGATGAACACTTTTAACCTCATACCTTTAAATGGTTAGCAATCTAAATTTTTCTTAATTTAGATTAAATAAAATATCTCGTAAAATGTTGCAATAAATATATCAATGTACAATAGCATTAAGCCAAAAAGTCAAAATGTCTTTTCTTACTATTCAAGGCCATAGTTAATACATTTCAACTGCTGTATAGTAATCTAATTATATTTTTATTATAAGTTATGCATTTCAGATAATTTTTGTATTTGGAATAATTGATGCCGAATCTAATAATGCTTCGACGGTTCCGAATTGGTCAACTAACGTTGGCTGGTTCCTTGCTGCTCTGGCACTAATGCAGATTCCTCTGTGGTTTATTATAACCATCTATAAGAATCCGAGCGCTGGATTTCTTGCGGTAAGATTAGAGAAATATTTACTTATAACATATTAATCTATTTATTTCTTTGTTTACATTATAGGATTTTAAAGTTAACCTAAGCATTTTGAAGTAATAGTAAAAAATAAATTATTATTCAAGATGTTGATGCGCTAGCATTTTGATCCTGTAAGTAGATATTTTATATGTTATATAAATTGAATGAAATACTCTTCTGTTTATCTTTTGAGGAAAAAGGGTTTAAAATTGAATGAGTAGGATACGTTTCTAAAACCTTAAAACAATAGAAGAACCTCGTTGTAACTTTGAAGTAACCCTATGCTATTTAAAGGAACTATTTTGTAAATATTAAAATAGAGTAGCTGTTAGGAGAAAGTCTAAAGAGGGTTTGAATATTACCATGTTGGTCTAAGAAGATAGAAAAGTACTGTTAGGAACAAATAAGGAGTGTTAAAGGAATGAGAAAAGGAAATACAACAAATTACCAGCCCATAAGCTGCAAGGTTAAAAAGTTGCATATAATAATAACAACAATACAAGCAAAGCAAAATGAAATGGAAAACGGCAAAAATTTGGAATTTCACCAGGAGCACCAAAATACCTAATCTTAACAATGTTTTTTAAAATAGCCTTCAACCATCTTTGACATCACTCACTAGTTTTTTATTATCTTTTTTTCCAACTCAAAACTCTTCCCTGCTTCTTTTGGCAACAATGTCAATTATAACTTTTTAAAATAAAAATATGAAAGCGTAATTTCAATCTAAAGATTTTTCGTGTTTCCTGCATTTCGGTTCGTAAGTTTTTTGCATTTTTCTTTCTTGTTTTCTATATTTCTTCTCTCGAGCTTTTAGTGTTGGGGCATTCGACAGAATGTATATATATATATATATATATATATATATATATATATATATATATATATATATATATAAGAATAAGAATAAGCTAAGAATATTTTTCTATAATTGAAATATTTTAATTCTACGGATAAAAAAAATCATTACCATATTTTTCCTTTAGTGGTCAGTGCCTTCTTTTGGATTTCTTATACTTCATAAGGTTCATTTTGTGTAGGTGTTATTTAAATTTATTCATAGAAAACCTTTATGAAAACGTTGTAATTTAAAATATCTTTTTAATAATGAAAAACGCACCTTTTGTTTAAAGAATAAAAAATTCTGAGGCACAGTAGGTATGCAGTCATCAGGAAAGAAACATTTCCATTTTTCTATAAGCAATTCTTTTTGCAGTGCGCAATTGTTTTTTAATTTAAATTACAAAAAAAAAGCAATAAGAATTTTTAATAATTATGTAAATAAATAAGTAATTTCAGTAGAGAATAGATGAACTTGTTTTCATTACAAATGCCGGAAAATTCTTGAAACGTTAATTGAACTCATTGATAAATTTAAGTTAAAATTTACAAGTAGAAACATTCAGAAGATTTGAATTGTATACATTTCCATGACATTTTCATTTCTATAATGCATGATAAAAATATTTATCTTATATGCAAATTAAATTTTTTGAGTTGAGGATTGGTTTATTTCATAAACATATATGAAACTATATGTTTTAAAGGTACACCATGAATTCGTTTTATTTCTCCTTCTTTATTCAAACGAATGGTTGGAAAATCATCAAAATATATTTTAATCCTGTCAATTATACTTTTCTTCTCAAGTTCTATTTTAATTTCTAAATTAAGAAATTACTACGGTACTAATTAGCATGAATCGGTTGAGAAGCTTATGTAAATTTAGGTGCCTCATTTTAAATATCAAAAATTTATAAAAAAAAGATGATAAAAAAAATATTTTAATTATTTATTAACAGATTAATCTTAAATACCAACAAATAATTTTTAAGTGTGATAATTTTTGTAAATGTCCACAGATATCAATATGTGTAGTAATACATATAATTGCCATAAAAATTGTTGACAAAATAAGGTCGTGTTCTAATTAATGAAACTAGTATGTCATGCAATGCTGTTCATGCGCATAATAATTTTGTAGTTCTTTTACAACCTCGTTTTAATAATTTACCAAAGATAAACAAAATATCGACTAAAGCTGGTTCGGCATAAATAGAATCTTCTTACCATTCTTACTTTGCATGAAAACAGGCTGATGAAAGATAAAAACAATTTCTCTATGTATATGTGTGTTTGTATTGCATTGCATGTTGGATTCGTCGACGTGAACACATCTCTAGGTACATTCACGATAGCAACTTTTCTAAACATGTTTTACCGATGGCTATACTTCTCATGAATTTCTAATTTATAAACAGAAACTTAACTTCAGTATATGGGTGGGCCACATGCATTTTTTTTTATGTCTAGTGAATTTTATAGCTAGTTTGTTAGAAAAATTTCCAACTTCAGATTTTTACTATTTAATGAACGCGAAATACAGTAACATAAATATGAATCAAATGGATTGATAGGGTAAATTATATAACTATACAACTGTGAACATTACGATGAAGTGGACAATTAAACAAAGCTGTTGTATTATTTAATTTATCCATCATAATTCTGATCTTCGGGCTCATTTTACGCACACATATATTTTTTTTATCTGTCATTAAATTATGTACTAATCATTTCGACAACTCATTTTAAGCATACAGAAAGCAGTATAGCACTGAAGTTGTGCATTATTGTAATAGTAAGTAAATGCATAACGCACTTCCAAAAGGATAATTTGAATACTGCTCACTCAT
This sequence comes from Linyphia triangularis, assembly GCA_963978545.1. Classification (NCBI taxonomy): domain Eukaryota; kingdom Metazoa; phylum Arthropoda; class Arachnida; order Araneae; family Linyphiidae; genus Linyphia; species Linyphia triangularis. The sequence continues at coordinate 57,485,157 of OZ021724.1, read as the reverse complement.
TATATTTTTGTGATAAATTATTTGAAGCCTTCTAATTTTCAAAAATATATAGCATCATACGATTTCCATTTTAGAAACTTCGAAATGCTCTGAAGCCTGCCGAAGATTGGGGTCCAAGTGATCCCGTGGATAACTGCGAATGGAGAGCGCAGAAAAATTCGCATCTAACAGCAAAAATAACTATCAATGGCATTCCAACAGTGTCTTCAGCTTATGCAAATGAAGGCTACAGGGAAGACGTTTTTTAATCTCGTCATATTGTTGACTGATTCACAATATTGTCAATTGAGCTCATCATCATTGAGTAATATTTTTATAGTTTCGCTCAGTAGTACGATTCATACAAAAATACATGTCTGTCCGTCAAATACAGCCCAAAACTACACATATAATACACACACGTTTTCGATATGAAATAAATGTTCTTTGTGAACTTAGTAAGGGTAACATAACTTATACATTTAAACCGAAATGTCTAATATTTAAAAAGAAATATGTTTTTACATTAACTAAATATGAAATTCATACCTTGCCTTCAAGTTGATATACAGGGATAGATTTTGGTAGTTTTGGTGACTAATTTAAAGGTAAAAATCAATAAAAAGTTGTAAAATTTTCTTGGCAAAAATTTCTAGGAAAACGTCATCATCTATTGCAGACTTTTATTTCTTTTCTAATTTACAATAAATAATAAAAAGCTATTTACAATTGTTTATTAAAAAAATCACAATATTTTAACCGTTATTCATTCAAAATCTCCGCTGTCATATAAAATAACTATACTAGAGATTTTTGTCCTGTTTATACATGAAATGTAGCGTGTGTTGATGCGATCGTAAAGTGACAAAGGTTGACAACTTGATGTGACATAATTTCACTGTATTATTTATTTGTTTTCTTTAGCTAATGATTTATGCATTTCTTGTATATTCTGTAATAAAAAGATTTTATTATACATTTAATTGTATTAATTTTAAAACACTACTGCCTAGTTTAAGCAGTTCAGTTTTGAGTTTTTTGGTACGTATGGTTACAATAATAAAAGAAATCTAAATTATATCTGATGTAATTACAATTTTTAATGAACATATGAGGAATTGAAAAAATATGTAGCCTGCTGTAGAATAATTTTTTTTTTTCGAAAACACTATTTTATAAAATATACGAAAATGTGAAACAGATGTTTACTCTTGAACTACTTGTCCATTTCTGTAAAGTATGTTGAATTATGTACAAGTAACAAAAATCGAGACTCGTAGCAATTAATACACACCCTACCTTATGTCTGGTATCATAGGTGAGTACAAAGTTAGCAATATGAAAACAGAAAATTAGTGGTAATGAATTGATCACAAACCTCCCGCCTGATAATTCAAATATTTAACCATTTGTCTGAAGATAGGAACAAGAGGAATACGACAACTAACCGACCACATTCTTTGTCCAACAAATATATAGCATTAGATAAAGAGAACTCCAAAAAGAATCTCGATGTATATTTTTGTGCTATTATAAGTACTAAATAAGATTTTTTTTTGTCTTATTTAACTCACTTCATCATTTAAAAATTATGACGCTCAAGCAACTTGTTTGACAGGTGTTACGGCGTTTTTAACTGATATTGTACAGATCTAGTGAATAGTGTGCCGACCAAACGGTATAGTGGTTAGCGTGCTAGCTTCTAGACCGCGAGGTTGCGGGTTCGAGTCCCGTGTTTGGCATGAGTGTTTGTAAATGTATGTTGCTTTGTCTAATGACGAATGTTTCGGCGCATTATAGCCCTCGTGTTGCTGACGGCGCCAGATAATCTGAATGCAACCAACCAACTAGTGAATAGTGCAAATACATTGTTGTTGTTTTTTTTAATGAGCAAGGAATAATGTTTAAATGAGTCCTTTAAATTAGAAATACTGGTCTGCCACGAATAAATGAGGTTTTTAATATAATATTTGGAATTAATAATCAGACAATTCCTATAATTTTAACCTCAAAATATTGAACTTTGGATTCACTTTTTGAAAGGAAAATATTTGACGAAGCTAAAACTGCCAGCTTTTTTTTTTATCAAATGCATTTTTTTAAACACCCATTATTCTTCAATTGATAGTATTAGAAATAAAATAATAATTAAACATTAAAATTTTTTTAATGCTTACGCTAAATAATTTTTTTATTTATAAAACTCAATTAAATATTTTTTTTTTGAAAATATTAAACTATTAGTATAACCAACTATTAGAATAATATATTTCGAAATAATCCTAAGATGGTCAAAATGTTTTATAAGGTAAGAATAAATTTAGCTTCTACTGAATTGCTTCCAAAAATATAATTTGCTTCTTGAAATTTCATTTATCTATCTTTATATTTTACCTACGTATGCCCTGAAAAGGCCGTATTTGTATATACGTACTACATTTATTAAAATCGGATGTTGTTGAAATAGGGATCGTTGTCTTTTTATTAGCATATTTCAATATACTTAAATCTTTTAACAAATCTTAATGTTAAGGATTACTTTTAAAATATGAAACATTTTGCGTATTATATTTTCAACGCTGTCTTTTTTGTAACAATTTCTTTGAAATACTGGAAATATTTGAAAACTCTGTATTAAGGGTATTTAAAGACCATTTCTAATGTTCCGTAACCCAAGGTTAAAAACCTAACTCTTATAAACGCTAGTTGACAGTTAAAACTACAATTGACAAGTCAAGGCTACAGTTGAGAGGATTTCGAAAACGTATAACATTATGATTTTTTTTTTACAAATCCTCTATAATTGAATTGCAGAAAATATCCTCTCCCTCCCTTAATTATGAAACATAAAGAAATTTGTAAAATGTAGATAATTACGAATCATTATAGGAAAATTATTTTAGTTAAACTAAATATCTGATTAAAAGAAATAAATTTAAACGATTAATATTTGAGCTAATGGCAAACGTATATTGGACATAATTTTTTTTATTATTATTTTTTATTACGAGAACTCACTGGCTTAAGTAATAGCATATTAGGCTACTGTTCAAGAGGATTAGATTCGAATTACGATTCTTCAGGATTTTTTTATTGAACAAAAAAAGTCATTTTTTTAAAAAAAATTTTTCGAAGCTTTTATCAGTGGCATCATTAAATTTTTCATTAAGTTTTTAAAACTAAATTTTTGTAATACTTTAAATATGGTTTTAAAATTATAATTGAGAATAATTGAAGTGTTGGATACCATTCGGAGTCGGAGGTTATTTGATTTATATCTATACATGAAAGCAAAAGTCATCACTGACTAACTCACTCATCGATAATTCTTCCATTTACCATACAGTCACATTTCGGAAATTTGTTACAAATGTCAACAAGGGTACGCATAATGCATGTAAAAAGTAAGCTATTCCGATCTCGATTAACCAACTTTAAGATGCTAAAAAGTTCATATCAGATTTTCCACTTACTATATAGCCACAATTCTGAAATTTGGTTGAAATGTCAGCAAGGGCAAGCATAGAAACATGATTTTTTTTTTATCTTAATAAATTTTAAAGGGTCAAAAAAAAGTTAAAAGTTTCATGCAAGGAATAATATTTTATAACATTGTAGTGTAAAATTAGATACTATTTACTGAAAGGAATGTTTATAGCTAGCGATCGACTGAACCTATTTCAATCAAGCTTTACCGGGCTATGTAGGGCTCTATAGCTAGTTTTATAATAAAACTATCATTTATTTACCATCCTGCATCCAAATAACTTCAATGAGGAATGAGGAATATCTGAATTTCCCCTTCCTATATAACCACAATTCTGAAATTGGGTTGAAATGTCAGTAAGGGCAAGCATAAAAACATGATTTTTTTTTCTATCTTAATGCATTTTAAAGGGTCAAAAAGAAGTTAAAGATTTCACGCAAGGAATAATATTTTATAACATTGTAGTGTAAAATTAGATACTATTTATTGAAAAGAATGTTCATAGCTAGCGATCGACTTAACCTATTTCAATCAAACTTTACCGGGCTATGTAGGGCTCTATAGCTAGTTTTATAGTAAAACAATTACTTATTTACCATCCTGCATCCAAATAACCTCGGGTCCGAAGATTTTTAACTTTGAAAAGAATGTTAATGAATGTCAATGAATGTCAATGACTGTGAATTTAATTTTCCGTTTAAAAAAAAGTTCATTAATGAGTGCTTACATGCACAGAGTATGGGTACGGAACACTAGATATGTGAGTACTTGCACTTTATCTATTCTTTTCAACGTCTCAATAAGGAATTGTTAACTTATATTATACATATCCCTTTATGCGAAGCACAGTGTTTGAAGTTTTGGTTTAACTTATTTTTTTTTATCTCGAATACACATGTCACGATATTGCGGCATGGCAGCCAACAATTGCTATCCATTATTTTCAAACAATGGGTGCGATTGATTTGACTCGTCTTATCACCTTTTATTTGCTAGATATCGCAGGATTGATTGAAGAAAGGAAGCGATAATCCTTTGAAACTTTTTAATGAAAAATCATTTCTAGTTATGTGTCATTCTCAAATTACTAAACTTAGCTGTTCTCAGTTTGCGGGTTTGAAAACTAAGAGGATAAATAAATACAACTATGGATGTCAAGGTATGTTAACAATAACTTTAAATTTTATTTAAAATGTGTTTGATTAATATGTAAACCGCTTAAGTATTTTACTTTTAAGTACTTTAAGTTACTTTATCGGAAATATTAAGATGTCGATTGTTCACAAGTATACAGGCGACAATAAAGAAGAGCGAGGCAGTTGGTCGTATTCTTTACTTAAATTATACCCTTAAAATAAGTTTGATATATTTTAATCTTTAAATTACATTGATTTACAGTTTTAATGAATCAGAAAAATTAAATTGGAGGACATGTTTTCAATCTAAACAGTTTAAAAAATATAAAATAATTGAATATTAATTATTTAAAAATACTGTGATGAAAAATGAATGAGGATGTTAATAGTATGAAAACTAAACAATAACAATTTATGTGAGAAAATACTTTGGTTATACATTACTTCAGATATCTGCACTATCAAGAAAATTCTGTACATTACATTAAATTTGCAAAACTATGAATAGGAGAATAGAGGAACAGGATGAATACTTAAAATATTCTTTAAAAAATATGCAATATTAAAGTTTTAGAAGTTAATTTTTCTCATACTAACTACTTTAACCAACATACTTTCAATTTAGATTTAACGTATCTTTAATACATACATAAATATATGAGAAAAATATTTAGTCCTTTTTTAAATATCTTTGTTTAAAGTTATTTTCATTATAACAGGTATATTTATTGTTTGCTATTAAAATGTAGACATCTTATTTCCATACGGTATTAAAAACATTTTAAGCATATCCGGGAACATAATTTATTGGTAAACAAAGCATAAAATTACTTAATTGTATTGATTACGCAAAATTTCCAAAAGTTTATCAAATTTTGTCAACGAAATATTTAATTTTAATGCTAAAAATTTTCTATGGAAATATACGTTTTATATTCATTTTCATTTAAAAGTAATTACACTTAATAGAAAACTACGATTTTGTTTGGAGATTATGCTAATGTGCAATTTTTGATTTTATAAAAAAAATATTTTCATTATGAGAACGTATTAATTCAGTGTAGATACTTTTTGAATGTATCATGTTTTGTAACAAGGTCATGTCTAAAATATAAGAAAATGGTTATTATCAATGAAGTTCAAATCGTAAAGATCAGTTGATGACAATTTTCACAAGCACCAAAATATAAAAAGAAAGTAAAATATTACTTCTATTTTCCAGCTATTATATTTATATATGAAGTACAATATTTTTTTCATTAAGAATGGTGCATGCATTTTTTTTTATTGAATTTACTGTCAATCCAAACATTAAGATCTCCCATTTGAAAAAGATTCCCCGAGGAAATTTTATAATCTGATCATGAAACACTCCCGGCCAGAATTATTTGCTTATGATTAATAACTAATCGCTGATTAATGGCTGAACTAATAGAAAAATTATATGTAATAAATTATAGGCAATTTTTATCGCTAAGAATATCTTCAGCATGATAATAAATATTATATAATCCTAAAGCAAATAAAATCGTTAAAGCAACAAGCGTTTAGAAATAAATTGATCATAAAACAACAGCAAAATGAGCTTCTGGAAAAAATGACCTTTTTCCTTTCTGAGATATATTGAAAAGATAGGTGTGATGAAAAAAAAGCTTCAATTTTACGTTTTTTGGTGATATTTTTTAAATAAGTTCTATAATCCTTCGCCAAATGGGAAAGTTTGGCAATAAAAGCAGTTGTACATTTTTTGTTTTGCCCAAGAATGCTGACATTGTAAAAAATGTGCCAAAATGAACTGAAGGTTTTTAAAATAGGATAATAATAAAACTGTGTCACAGATCTGAAGTTATTACTGTAAAACATTAATGTGAAATCAGGATTTTTTTTTTCTATACTTTCTTATGAATAATACAAATTATCACCTGGCAATTGAATTGCTATTGCGACACGAGTGGTTGCTAAATTACAGTGACTGTTTTAATTTAATTTATGTTTGTCCGACTTGCTACACCAACAAAAGTATTAGAAACTAAATTTGAATATATATAATTAAAAATAAAATACAATGCATGCTAAAGTAGAGATAAAAAAAAAAAAAAAAAAAAAAAAAAAAAAGAGCTGAAAAAAGGGATTTTTTTTGTGTGGTGATTAATGACAAATTAAATAAATAAGTAAGTAGACATGCACTGTATTTGAAACACAATGTAAATAAAATAATGTAGAACAGTACGGGTTCCTATTATGATACTTTTTAAGGGCTTAAACTGGGCCATATTAGGCACCAAGAGTTTATATGAATATTCACTAAAATTAACTAAAAATATTCAGTTTATGATACAAAAAACACATAAACCAGTTTGCAATCTATTGCAGATTAATATTGTATTACAAAAAACGATATATGTACTTTGAGAGACAAGAACTTTACTTCAATAGGTGGTCAAAACATTCAATAACTCTACCAACAAAAGAAAGATCCTCGACAAATAAACTAAAACATAATTAATAAAATTGATCAAACCCCTTTTGATGCTTTTTGGAAACCTATAAATACTGGCAATTCCTATATAGATATTAGTACTAAATATTGAGATATTGTCCATAGGTCCATATTAAGGTTACTACCACTAATATCTCAGAAAAAACACTAATTGAATTTTCGAAACATCCAATATTCAGTGTAACGGAAAAGTTTGGAAGTTGGGATTAAGGTATAAATAATTTCAAATTTTTTTTTCTAAATTATCATAACTTTATAATACAGGGTGTCTATAAAATGTTGGACACATTTTTATGTTGAATAATTCAAATAATAATGAAGATATAAACAAACTTATGGCATTTATACAAAGAATAACTGATATATTTTCATTTATAGTGAACGTTACCATACAAAATTTCCTTTTTCCATTTGAATATCATTTCTTTTGTAAATATCATCTGCCCTTGCTATTAATTTTATGTTTTTCTCGTTTCTTTTGTAAATATCGTCCTCGCGCGTTATTATCTTTGCATGTTTTTCTCTCCCTCGGCCACCCAGATCACCTGATATAACGCCACTGGACATTTTCCTTTGAGGATTCGTAAAGGACATCGTTTACAGGAGGAAAGTGTAGAATGACTTAAAGGCCAGGATAACAGCCGCAATAGCCTCTGTGGATGCCGACATGATTGCCCGTACTTGGCGCGAAATTGACTACCGTCTTTACAAAAGGCGCACATGTGCATGTTCATTGATAAGGGCCATGAAACTTTTTGAGTCTATCTAACCATTAGTGTTATTATTTTAAATTTGTCCATTATTTTATGAATTATTTAACATAAAAATGTGTCCAACGTTTTATAGACACTAAATATTAAAAAAAAATTCCTTTATGTGCGATGTCCCCTCCTTCTTCAGAGATTTTCAAAAAAAATAAGTAAAATAATGTGCATAAAGTAAGAACATAATAAACCCGATTGCACAAAATATAGATATTCCAAATTAGCACATAGCCTTTGCGCAACTGCATCGTTGCATAAATGTAGCAGATAAAACAAAAAAAAAATAATAATAATAAATTATTTCAAATACATTAAATATGTTTATTGAATTTAAAAATTTAGTTGAAAATATTTTCATCGTCCATTGTCATGACAACCTATTGAATTTTCGTTAGAACCCAATTATTACCAAATTTCTTGCATCTTTCTAGTTTCATTCAAATAGATTTTAAGTATTTTCAGAATCATTGGAGGTTTAATTTTTAAGAGGACTTGGAATGGATGGACATGAAGATACTATCAAGATATTTACATTTTTAGGAATCAACTTGCCTTGTTAGACCGATATAGGTAGACAAGCAAACCATTTTAAAGTGCTTTAAATTTATTTGAATTTAATGTTTTTTGAATTTGGTAAACCAAATGCATTTTATAGGACAAGTTAAAAAATTTAGCATTTTAAAAGAACATTACAAACTTAAATACAGTGAAGGATTAGCGTTGAAATTGACTTTAAATTATTACTTTCAATTATCCATATGTATTATACATAGGGTAATGAAAGTACAGCATTCGGTCAAAAAAAATAATTATTTTTTCGATTTTTCTGCATTTCTCCACGTTTTGGAACATCCTGATTCCAAAAAGTGATCTAGAAAAAATATCTGTATGTATGTATGTATGTATGTATGTATGTATGTATGTATGTATGTATGTATGTATGTATGTATGTATGTATGTATGTATGTATGTATGTATGTATGTATGTATGTATGTATGTATGTATGTATGTATGTATGTATGTATGTATGTATGTGTGTGTGTCTATAGTCAGCATAACTCTCGAACAAATTGACCTACGAACAAATTTCGTATGCGGGTTGCTGGTGGCTATGGGACCTACCGTTAAGGTTTCCGCCAAAATCGCGCCTGCGCATAGAGTAGCTGCTGTTGAAAAAAAATCATGTTTTTCAGTAATTGCTAAGAAACGGCTCTAACGATTTTAATAAAAATCGCTGTGGTAGTGCCCTCTAAGGCGTTATAAACATCCCCACCTCCGAAATTCACGTAAAAATGTTTTAAAGGCGTAAAAAGTTGAAAAACGAATGCAATAAACACAGAGTTATCTTTCCTTAAGCATACCCCATCTACGATCGTTTTTGCTTCTCCTCTCAGTTTCACTTATAATAAAAGGTAATATAAGGATTGTGGAAAAGTATATCGCCAAAATCCCAATTTTGGCGGATTTTTTTTTTTTAAGACTCGTGCAAGAATTATCACAAGAATATCGCCAAACTGGCCTTTTTTTCTAAATGAAAGACGAAAATATAAAAACGGTAAATGACACAAACTGACATCAGTATTGTAGTGTAATTGAAAGTTGTGCGATGTTCCACACCACTAGTTTTTATCCGAATATTAAAATATAGATTTTACTTCAATTAATGTTTTATCAGAATGGCTTGTGAAAAAAACATTAGAATAATTCACTTTGCCTTTTTTTATTTATAAATATACAGCAGTTGAAAACATGATTGGCAATTCTATCAACTTTTTAAATTGCATTTCACTTTTCGATGCTACAACAAAAATAACAAATTTTCAGTTGTTTACTCTTTCTTTTTGTCTCTTTAAAGTCATTTCAAATGGAGCCATATCCAAGGACGGATTTCACTAATTTACGAAAGGATACATTTACCGCTCCAAACATAAACTTGGATAAAGTGAGTTTCTACTTTTTTATTAAATGCATATATTTATTATTAGGATAAAGTGTGACAAGTCAAACCAGGTTTTATTATAATTTATTTTTTAAAGCAATTTGTGTCGAGTGCTATTTCAAACAATTTTATCAGGTATGCATTATCTTTCTTGAATAAGACTTTTAGGTCACTGATTGATAAAAAATAGTTTCTCTACAACATTTTGAGTGGCTACACTTACTTCATAAGTCCCGACTAATGCAGTCGTCGCCAGAAAGCCTGCATTATGAATATTCTAACTCTTCTGAGACATAATGAAGCAAACAAGAGCAATTTCTTTTTGAAAACTTTTGCAATTTCTGAAATTTTTTTTACTCTCTCAGAAACTTAAAACTATCAGATACAACCTTTTTCTAAAGAGGGGAAAAAAAAAAAAAAGAAAAAAAAATTTCCGAATAGTACAAAAATCTTTATGAAATAAAGTATTAATAAATATAATTTTACATTTGAAATGACGATAATTATTTCACACTAGCTGAATACCCTTGATTCGTTACGAAATGTTACCATATGCAATTTTTTATCTAGATGCGTGGCCTTCTTGTTATTGCTGCATGAATTCGGTCTAGTATTCAAATTTTAATTAATCAAGTTACACTTAAAAGGGAATTTCTTTTTGTGCTCCCCCTTCGTGATAATTGAAACTATGGAAAAAATAAAAGCACGCATTATACAATTAAAAAAGAGAACAAAATAATATGGAATGCAAATAAAATTATGTAGAAATAATAATAAAAAATTGTAACAAAATGTGACAAGTACAACAAGTTTGACATTAGTTTCGCCACTTGGGGAAGTGCAGCAACATCTGAATAATTTACAAAAGCATTCTAGAGCCAAAGAAAGCTAGTTTAGAAAACCTATCTGGATAAAAAAAAAAAGTAATAGTATACTTGTTAAGGTTTAAGAATATCGAGACTGCTAGACTTTAAGTTAAATAATCTTACTCAGTGGTAAAATGTAAGTTTTATTTAAAATAATTTTGAAAATTTGGATTAAACTTCTGGTAGATGTACAAATTTATTTATAAAAAGAGTTTTCAAAGTATATTCTGTAGATTTATGTTGAAATTGTGTATTATAATATTTTTACAACTGCCTGCAGTTTCCAAGTAACTAAATTTACCTTATGCCACATTAATATAATTTAGGATGTTATAAGTTGATTAATATAGGTATCTGTTATAAAAAGAAAATCCATATAGTTCTGCTTAAAAAAGTGTTTATTAAAATATTTTTCATTTATTACTAAAGAAGCTTCAAATATTTTAATACTGTGTGTTTTTTGGTGGGACATATATTTAGACATTTATTCTTAATACAATTATCAAATCTAAATCGTAGAGTTGTTTATGCTTAATATCACTGTCACTGTATATAGAAAACATATATTTAATTAATTATAATATATGATGACTATGATTTGAAACAAATACAAACTATTTTAAGAAATCAATTCATTTATGAAAAGATAAATGCTTCTAAATAAAATTTGGGCAGAGTACTTTTTATCTTATTTTACTGCATGAACACTGGTAAGCAAACATCAAAATAAAAATGAAGTACATTATACACAATGGAAAATTGAACTACTTTCAATCTTTCTCAGTGATGCGTTGAACGTAGGGATAAAAATAGCGATACCTATTTTAATTGAAGAACTCAAAACACAATGTTGATAACAAAGTAGTGAGTTTATTAAGAATATCATACAAACTTTAGATTCCACATTTTTTTTTTTTTTTTTTTCAATTAGGAATTTTGAGGAATATTAGATCAAACATTCATGATGATGGGATTCTAATATAAACAGTAGATTATTATTGTAGGAATGTTACAGGAAAACTGAAGAAAAGATTACGAGTTGAGTGATAAATTTATTACAAATAACAAGACAATAGGGAGCGAAGGAAAAGAAGATCGTGGTTAATGCATGGAGGAAGAAATAAGAAATTTGCATTAATGAAATTAAAAGACTGAATTATTATTTTCTTTTTAAAATATTGTATTTGCAAATGGCATGTGTAACTAGGTTTGAATATGTGATAGAAGAAAAAAATTATATAAAAAGATAATGGTAAGGCAAATGCATTTAAAAAATACCGATATTTAACTATTTCAGTTAAGTTACATGTCATTTGGTTTTGTTGGTTTTAAATCTGCAAATTAGTATATGGTGTCAAACAGTTTAATTTAATTTAAATTCATATATAGTTGTAAATATATCCGTGAGTTATCTGATATCCTATTAACTTACTTCATCATCCTACTGAAATTCACGTGCCATATTCAGAATGTTGGCCTAGCATGCAAGAGGTCACGCGATCTATGTACTCCGACACATTTCAGTATTTCTTTTCAAAGTGAGTAAATATGATGAAGATTGTGGTAGAGAGTCATGGGCTGGTTGTCGGGTTCTCTGATGGGCTCTCTCCCATGCAGCATAACTATCGTTCAGATTTTGTAACAAAAAGCTTCCGATGCAACTATCCAACTAATGGATTCCAATTAGTAAGAACTCATTGATCTATTATTCATCATAGGTTTGAAGAAAGAAAAAGTAATTCCATCCAATCCAAGAAAATTGATTTTAAGTAACTGAACCAAAGTTCGTGCACTTTAGAATATTAGTAACGAAAGAGGGCAAAATAAATTGAGGATAACTATTGATTATTGTCGTTTCTGAATTGTTCTCCCATAATCCAGAAATTTGTCTACAACAACAAAAAAGAAACTTCTGCCGAAAGTAGTTACAAAAAAAGTTTTTTTTTTTTTTTTTTTTTTTTTTTTTTTTTTAAACTTACACTCAATAAGACGAACCTGCTACCTAAGATAATTATGTTGCATGTTGGAGATTGAATTATGCTTCCATAAATAACACCGAGAATTTCAAGTCTGGAAGTCGATACTGAATTTATTGAACATTTCAAAATACTTTTTTTTCAATTATCAATATTATTGATGAAAAAAAAGAGTAAATCTTAATGGGATTTGGGTTTTACAAGCTAGGCACTCAAAAAGTTCGTAAAATTATCGCAAAATATATCTTTTACAACATTTGCGCCCTATAATATTGCAATGTGAAATGTCTATTGTTATATTTCAAAAATACAACATAGGTACAAAAAAATTAAATTCTCTAAATAACCCTATTTTGTGTAATTTGGTACATTGTATTATTATTTTAAAATTGTAAATTATCTTCAACACCGAAAAATGGGCACGCTCTATAATAACTGAAGTCATTTGATACTACTTTTTTATTCCTGTTTAAATTGTAAGCATCTATATTTGTTTAGTATTAGATTGCCATTATTTTAGATGATTATCGATCATAAAGTATATCAGTATAGTCTCAACCCAAGCAAAAATCCTCTTTATCAAAAATGACCCAAATTTTCTTCTCAAAATTTTCTTCGCATGAACACTTTTGCAATATTTTTGTTGCAGTTTAAATGATATGAAGTCACAGTATGCTTTGTTAATGTTTCAAGTAGTAATATAGGCATAGCAATGAAAGTGAATTGTTAATTATTTATACGAATTAATAATACTATAGCTCCTAACGTCAGCGATTTTCCAAGCTTTTTTACCATCTAAAAACTTTGACTAATTGCTGTCACTTTTTTACTATACGCCAATGATATAAGTTTATATATATTGTTTGCATATACACGAACACAAAAGAGATGAATTAATTTAAAATTGAAGATGGTTTGACTTGTGCTGATTGCACATTACATACCGTATTTAGAGTACTTATAGTTCGATTACACCTGTTTAGAGCTGCCTGGAACCTATAGTAATCACCAAGTCTTCAGAAAAAGTTGTTTACATGTTACTGATTATCTGAGATTGATTAAAATAATATTTTAAAGAACATTGTTAAAATTTTGCTAATTATATTTCAGGGACAACATTTACAAGATAACTATGATAACTTCATTGGATTATTTTCTTTTTTAAACTGAAACTTCAATCACAGTCTTCGTTTTGCTCATTGTCTCTATAGTATATCCATAAAGTTTTACCGAGTATTCATTAAAACAAGCCTTAGGCAGTATTAAGCATGTTTACTGTAATTACACACCTTAAAAATCTTCAGCAGATAATAATGGTAATGGAAGAATTCCTGTTATCATTTTCCAATTAGTGATATAACAAGTTTCCTATTGTTATAAGGGTTTATCAATAACGGAAATTGTTGATGTAATCGGTCCTAGGAACTATAGTAAATGCATTATTACAGATATTACTATATATAACTAAATATAGTATCATGAGTATAAAAATTGTTTTTATTTTATTTGTTGATACTGCTTGTTATTGGAGTAAGAACTATAGAAAATATTAGTAAGGAAATATCTGTAAGAACTATAGAAAATATTAGAAATATTAGTATGTATTTTATTTTAGGTGGGCCGAGGGCTGAGTGCATCGGAAAATGAAGTTCCAGATCGTGGGAAATGGGGCAAAAGTATTCAAAGTCTTTTTCTTTGCATTTCAATGTCAGTGGGCTTAGGGAACGTGTGGAGGTTTCCTAATGTCGCATACAATAATGGTGGAGGTCAGTACTATTTGAATGAAACAAAAAGCTTACTTACAAATCAATCACGAATGTTTTTATTTTGTATTAGGAGGTTAAAGTTTTCCAAAATGCATAATTATTTATTTTTAAATTAATTGCAATTTGTTAAACATCGACTATTTTGTTCAATTCTAAGTAAAATGTGCTTCACTTTATCAAATTTAAAATTTACTTCTCATTCTAATAAAATTGTGAGAATTTAATGTTTCTAAATAATATCAGTTTATCTTCTAATCGTAATAGTTTGTCTATCTTAGTTAATTTTAATAAAACTTCCGAATTATACTGAATTAATATTTAAAATCTTAGAAGCGGTATTTCTGTACTTAGGTATTTCTGTAATTAGCATAAGCATTGTATATTTTTGTACTTAGCTAAAAGTCAATCGAAAATTCAAAAACTTCATAAATAGAAGTAAATTTCCCTTCTATTTAACTTCTGGAAATTGACTTTCATTAACTTATTTGATAAATGATGTCATTATTTTTTTGCGAATATATAACAGTTATATATAACAGTATATAACAGTTTAAACATTTTTTTCAGCAGCACTTCTTATTTCTTATTATCAAATTAATTTTATTTCTTAAAATGGGAACATAGTGTTACTAATTTTTCCACTGAGGCAATGATGGCACAGTTTTCACGGTGTACAAATATTTATTCTCTCTTCAGAAAACTCACAAAATTTATTCACAGGCAACAGTTTAATTACTCTCAAGCTTCAACACAAGCTTCAACAAAAATAACTTCGAATTCAGCGATTATACAAGCTCACTCCAATAGGTAAACAAAGCGATCAGCTTTCAACGAAGTCCCGAAGTCAATCTGAAAACTTTCCCGTTCTCCAGTCCTTTATATACAAGCGCGTGAGACATTCTCGAAATTTCCAGCCAATTCATCGGAAAGAAATTTCTCGAAACGTCTCGATTACTTCAGGTGTTGCCACCTTTTTCTAACTTGTATAATCGCTATTAATTACTAAATAAAATTGGATAAAAATAAATTACAATAGAATTTTGAAATAATACGTCACTATTTACAATATATACAGACAATTTGTGCAACATTTCCCCCTTCTTAAAGACTGCACGTCCCGGGCAGTGAAGTCCTTAAGAGGAAAGGCAATTCAATCACTTCTACTATAATATGGGGCTAGTCTATTGTTATGTACAACTCTAGGTTTACAGGAAGGTGGCCGTTGAATTTTCATCACGACGTCGTTGATCTTCTTAAGGACCCCATACGGCCCTTCCCAGTTCGTCTGGAGCTTAGGGGAGAGTCCTTTCCGACGTTTAGGGTTCCCTAACCACACCTTGTCACCTTCCTGGAATGAACGGTCCATGGCCTTGGCATAGTACCGGATCTTCATGCGCTCCGTCATGATGTTGTTTCTCTCTCTGGCGAACCGATGTACGGCTTCCAAACGTGCCTGCAGATCATCTAGATACTGGACAGGCGAGGAAGGAGTGTCCGGTGGTTGTCCAAAGAGGAGGTTGCTTGGGAGTGTAAGGTCTCTTCCAAACATCGTTAGAGATGGAGAAAATCCGGTGGTCTCGTGAGTTGTACTCCCGTATGTAAACAGAAGCGGTGAAAGTTTCTGATCCCCATCTTGCTCGTTATATGATTCTGAGATTGCGTCCGAATCATCCGCGGGTGCAGCTGATAGATCCCGGGACCTCCGTTCGATGCTTGTAACAGGAGCATGGATGTCGATTCCCTCTTCACTGACTTTGTCCATTTCCACATGAACCACTTCCTGGGAGGGTTTCATCAACGTCGCTTTCTTCGGTTCTCTTTCCGAGGCTGGAGAGGTACTTTTCATAGATGTGGACTCTTCAGCATTCTCTATGACATTGTCTTCATGAGATACAATCTGATATACGCACAGCTCTTTCGTGTCTAGATCGTGCAAAGGAACTTCGCCTCTCCATGTTTGCAGCTTGCTTTTCTCAAAATTCAGCGTAATTCCATTTTTCTTCAAAAAGTCTAGTCCGAGAATGCACGGATCTACAATTTCGGCAACATAAAGGTGTGCTTGTAGGTGTTAAATCCAAGGGCAATGTCCACTTGCAATTTCCCATGAACAGAGATATTACCACCAGACACAGTTTGTAGAGAAACAGAGGGCGCTGTGTAGAGGAGCCGGCTGTTCAGGCGACGAGCCACGTCCGTCTTTACGATCGTTACGTTCGCTCCCGAATCGACGATTAGACGACATGGAGTTCCGTTGATCTCCCCCTTCACGAATAAACCCTGGTTTCCTCCTTGTTGGGATGAAACGTGGAAACGACTGGTCGGGGCTTCACCTGTTCTACATTGCAGCTTCTGCCCTGCGAGATGACATCTTCTTAGATTCAGTTGTGGAGAATCCGTGGTAGTGTTATCCCTTCTCTTTTTCAAATCAAGGCAGTTTCGTCGTAGATGCCCTTCCCGTTTGCAGTGCCAGCAAACGACTCTGGTCCTTCGATCCCTGGCTCCGGGATAGCTTCTCATCATTCTATCAATTTTGCTTTCCAGTTCTCGAAGCTTACTGGTGACAAAGTCAGAAGAATCCTCGGCTAATGTGTCTCGGCTAAATATCCGTCTGCTGACGCACATATCGTCGGTCTTTTCCAGAAGCTAGCTGCGCGGCTTCCACTCTCATGGCGTACACGAGGGCCGACTTCAGGTTTTTGTTTTGGGATAACCTTACCGCCTGTTGCACATCGGGATCTTGAATAGCGTCGATGAAATACTGCAGAGAAAGATCGTCTCGTACATCCGGGGGACAGTTAGGGAAAGCGAGGAGCGACAGTCTTTCTATATCCGATGCCAATTCTTGAAGAGTTTCATTGGCCTTCTGCTGTCTCACTTTCAGTTGTAGTCTGTTGTAATCCTTTAGATGCTGCTCCCCAAACCTTAACTCCAACGCATTTGCCAGCGCCACGAATTCTCCCCGCTTCTCTTCAGGTAGTGTCTGTAAAATGTCAGCAGCTTCACCTCGAAGAGATGCTGCGAGATGGAATGCCTTCGAAGTATCGTCCCAACCATTCGCAGAAGCAATAATTTCAAACTGTTTTTGATAAACGCGCCAGGAAGACTTTCCATCAAAAGTGGCCACTTTGATGTTGGAACGTGGTGCTAAAACTGCAGTGGAAACCTCCTCCCAGTTCGGTGATGCAGCTGCCACAGTACCGCGAATTTCCAGTTTCCGAAGTTTCTCTTCCATAGCGTCAATAAACCTTCCCTGCTCTTTTTTCAGGGTGGAAACTTCTTCTTTCATTTCATTTCTAGCAGTCGTGATTTTTCTTTCTATGGTAGATACCTTTTCTTCCATTTCATCCCTTACAGCAATGAGAACGTCTTCTTTCACGGAATGCAGGACCGATGATGTTGTCTCCATAATGGTAGATTCTACCATTAACGCTAGCTCCGTTTTCATTTCTTCCCTGATCTTGATTACGGCTGCGGATGTGGACTCGCACTTATCGGCCAAAGCTTTCATGTCAGATGACGTTGCGTTTTGCAAAGCTTTAAAATCTGATGATGTCGCTTCTTGTAAAGCTTTAATGTCTGATGATGTTGCTTCTTGACTGGCGGCAATGGCGGCGGCGAGTTCGGCATTTGTCATTTCTTGACGGGCTTGACCAGCGGCGATTGTAGCGGCGAGTTCGGCATTTGTCGTTTCTTGACGGGCTTGACCAGCGGCGATTGTAGCGGCGGTTGATTCTTGTCCGGCTTTTATTCCAGCAATCATTTCCATTAATTGTTTCATTTGGTCTTCCATCATTCCTCTAGTTGTCGGTATTCAAAATTACGAGACCCCAATTCTGACACCACTGTTACTAATTTTTCCACTGAGGCAATGATGGCACAGTTTTCACGGTGTACAAATATTTATTCTCTCTTCAGAAAACTCACAAAATTTATTCACAGGCAACAGTTTAATTACTCTCAAGCTTCAACACAAGCTTCAACAAAAATAACTTCGAATTCAGCGATTATACAAGCTCACTCCAATAGGTAAACAAAGCGATCAGCTTTCAACGAAGTCCCGAAGTCAATCTGAAAACTTTCCCGTTCTCCAGTCCTTTATATACAAGCGCGTGAGACATTCTCGAAATTTCCAGCCAATTCATCGGAAAGAAATTTCTCGAAACGTCTCGATTACTTCAGGTGTTGCCACCTTTTTCTAACTTGTATAATCGCTATTAATTACTAAATAAAATTGGATAAAAATAAATTACAATAGAATTTTGAAATAATACGTCACTATTTACAATGTATACAGACAATTTGTGCAACAATAGAAAAGTAATTGTATAATTACTTTTAGGAGCCTTTCTGATTCCATATTTGCTATTACTTGTGATAATTGGAAGACCTTTGTACTACTTAGAACTACTGCTAGGACAGTTTTCAAGTCAAGGCCCCATAAAAATCTGGAGAGTTGTTCCAGCGTTTAAAGGTAATTAAAAAATGATCGTGAGGATTTCTAATTAAAATCTTTCTTGCTTTTGCAAATCAATTTTTTCTCTCCTTTTCTTGAAACTTGGAAAAAAAATATGTGTAGAAATTTGCATGTCATTAAAACGTTATCGAAGATAGAATAATTGAAAATATAAAGTATTTTTCCTATCAAAGTTTTAATTATAGAATTTTACAACACATTGAGAAAACTCTTTCGAAGAAACTGGAACGTTACATTACATGTAATTATGCATATTTTGATTTTTTGTTCCGATCAGAAAAACTCTTTAACAAAGATGGTCGTTTTATGTTGTATCAAAATTTAATTTAAAAAAGTTTTAGTACTATCAGAACTTTTTATTTCAACTTTATAAGACAATTTTGTTAAAAAAATGGCAGCTACCTAGAACACTAGCATTTGTAAAACAAATTTTTATTCTGAAAGTTATAAAATTAAGATTTTTAGTGCATATTTCGTAATTCAAATTTATTATTTTTATCCTTAACTAAAATATAACGTTAATTATTTTGAATAGATAAGTTTAAAATACGTTCCTGTTAAATTTTTTGGTTATTTTTAGGGTTTAAATCAGAGGTCGGCAGACTTTCCTACATTAAGAGCCAAACTTTTAATAATCAGAATCATAAAAAATTTAAAGAAGGTTAAAATGAATTTATCAGTACAGATATGAATTTTAGCTACTAACACTTTTATATCATTATATGGTATAAAAGTAATGGCAGATGTGTCAAGTCGATATGCCATTTTTCTTTGGAATAAAAGTAACAATTAAACCCATTCTTTCTTAAGCCCGCGATTTTTTTCTTCCTTTTGAAAGTAGACGTCATGTTTTTACAATGTAGTATATCGAAAACAAAAGCAAACGCATTTTTACAATTCACACAACCAATAAGTTTCACAGGGAAAGATGCTATCCGCCTTAACTCGATGTAACTGAGACTCTCCTATTGTGAATTATGATTGTTCTAAATTTTGACTGAGATATCAGGTGGACGCTGATTCTAAGTTAGTTATTTGAGAACAGTGTTAGTTCACCATTCTTATATAGCTGTCTTTCAACTCGTTTTCCTTATTTATCGGGTTAGAGATTGCGTTTGATTTATGAGTTTATCCAAACAAAGCATAAACCATTTATTGTTTTATCAGTTTATTCTTAGGTTGAGTTGCTCAGAACTCGAAGAGTCGCTAATACCTATAAATCCCGGTCTACCGACCCTGGTTTAAGCAAATATTATTAGTGACTAATATTAAGTTTAAAATACGTTCGAAATTTGAAAGGATTTAAAAAATCTTTTAATTGTATATTTTTCCATTTACTTTATAATTTGTCTTATCAATAAAAACTCTCATCTTCGTTAATTTACTAATAATTAAATAACACAGGCAAAATTTTGATCATAAAAAAGTGTTTGCAATGTAATGACTGCATTTTATATTACTTGATGCGCTGATTTCAAATATGCTATCCCTTTTTCTCAATCACCTAAGGATTTTTCACAAAATGGTATTGAATATATGGGCAAGAAAGCCTACTGTTCATATTCTGGTGAAAAGAAGATATTTTCCAAATATTTTTAGGGTTTTATTTGGAAATGATTTCTAAATGCATATTAATTAAAAATTATATTAATTAGAACAGTTAATGGTTACCATTGTGTATTACAAAGTGGGGCAAATAAAAATGGCAGAGTTCCAGGTTACAAAGATACACATCAAAGGAAATAGTTCGCTAATCTGCTTATAGCAGATGTTGAAAATGACCACCATTCATTTCTTGGTACCTTTGGGCCCTGCACAGCAAGGTGCCAAAGTGGTATGGTTACATGCATACATTCACGTTCAATAGCATCCATTCGTCCGGGGCACTTTTATTTGCCTCACCCTGTACATCCTGGATTAATATATCCTTAATGCTTTCTTTTCCTTTTCCCATTAAAGCTCATTTTGGCACTTAGTCTGTTGTCATTCCATCTACATTGGTATCT
Source organism: Linyphia triangularis (assembly GCA_963978545.1). Classification (NCBI taxonomy): domain Eukaryota; kingdom Metazoa; phylum Arthropoda; class Arachnida; order Araneae; family Linyphiidae; genus Linyphia; species Linyphia triangularis. Next base: position 57,464,263 of record OZ021724.1, on the reverse strand, counting down.
ATGCTCCACCCCTTGATATCTTCCTAATTGCACCAAGATTTTGTGGAAAGTAGTTAAAATGCAAATTTCAAAAATGCACTTTCAAACTCGTTGAACGACACAAGTCTTTAATCTCATTAACATGTTTTCCACGATAGATTTATAGTTGGGGTCCTCAAAGTTCCAGAGGAATTTTGTAACGTCACCCTTTGAAGCTCTCCATTCCTCTTTTTTTCACTCGAAAGCATTTTATTTTCAAACACTTCGTCTTTAAAAAGTTTCCGAATATCTGGACCTACGAAAACGCCTTCCTTTATATTTGCTTCCGACAGCCCTGGAAACTTATAGCTTATGTATTTAAAGCATTTATCTCTTGATAAAGTTTCAACAAATTATTTCATCATGCCAAACTTGATGTGAAGTGGAGGCAACAGGGCTTTTCTGGGATCAACCAAACTTTCTTTTATTACACTTTTTGTTTCCATGAGTTAATGCTTTCCTTTGTGGCCACTCCTTTTTGATCCAATGATTCTTTTTATCCCTAATATAGTATTCACACAAGAAGCAAAGGTACTTGGTGTATCCTGCTTGTTGTCCAAGAAGCATGGAAAGCCCTTTTAGATCACCGCATATCATCCATCTATGTTCTTTATATTCAGATGGGTGAGGATCAAAGCTCAATTCTCGCATGATTCTTTCAGGTACACAGAACGCCCTAATAGTACTGAAGAATACTTGCTGCCATTATGCAGAAGCACTACTTTGAGGCTTCTTTTTAATGAGTCAATAAAGAGCCTCCAATCGTTCACGTCATACTGTATATTAAAATTCTCCATCAATCCAGTGACATTGCTCTAGTAAATCTATCTATATCGATGAGTAAATCAAGCCACTATCTTGAGAAAGGTATCGAACGAAATCTGTTTCTTTATGATCCACGAGAAAGGGGTACTAAGAGCCAATAAATTATTTTGCTTTAGCCTTTTAGCCTTGAGTCTAAGAGTTCGGCAATCAGATTCTCGAATTTTGACATATTAATTAACCTAATTTTTTGTTTTGTTCCAGAGACAGAAAAATCTTCAATTTTCTCCAATGAGGGCGACTTATGACACTATATGTTTATCCCCTTCCTTAATTAACACAATCGATTAGTTGCTACGAAAACCAAAATTTTCAATTTGTAAAATTTTATTTTTTTTAATTTTTAAATTTTTGAAAAAATGGTAAGCCATCTAATTTTTGTTTACTATTTTTCCTTAAATCAGCATCTGAAAAGCTATCAATATCAGTTATTAATTTTTAAATACTTTTTTGGTTGCAGGCCTGTGTAACACATAAAAGAGACATAGTAAAGCAAAATCATTTCGGGTTTAGCTTCAATTATCTGTGTTATTTTTACGTATCCCCTTTGAAGATCTGTATCATAAGAAGGAGAGCGGTAGAATAAAGGCAAAATAAGTATTTCTAACTGAATTTTGAATTTACTTAGAAGAAACAACGAGATGAATCTCATTTAAAAAGAAATTTGTTTTATGATCGTATTACTTTTACCATAACAGCTAAATACGGAAAGACAACCAACTACAAGCTCATTGCTTATCACGGTTTTACTTATTTTTATTTAGTTGTAACCAGCATAAAATTCTTTATCTTTAGGAATTGGTTATGCGCAAGTTATCTCCGTAGCTTTTGTGGTGATATTTTATAACTACCTGATGGCCATAAGTGTTTTCTATATATATTCATCGATGCGCACATGTTTGCCTTGGACAGACTGCAATTATCCAAATTTAACAACAAATTCTTCGGTAAGTGTGTGATTTTTCAAATCTATTTTACATGCTGCATTATTATAAAACTATACTTCATAACGTCTGTCACATGCGTGTACGATTGATTTTATTAAATTAATTTAAAAACATTTCTATTTTCAGAATCTCACAGCTGCCCAGATATTTTATAGGCAAGTGAGCTTAATACATTAAATAATTTAAGTTATGTAACTGACACGTAAGTTATACTTAATTAGTTAAAACAACTCAAAGCAAATAGATAATTTTTGGAAATGTATACAATTAGTTTTTTTTTTTAAATGAAAATAAACTAAGATGGTAGTATAATTTTATTTTTATTGAAGCATGAGTAATAAAAATGTAAAATTTAACAACTATTTGGATTCTCAAATAGATTGTAAATAAAAGATATTTCTTTAATGTATTTTAATATTCATTATTTTATAAACAATTGAAGAAATTAAAATTGCTGAAAACATGTAGGTTTGAAAATGCAAACAATAAATCAACCAAAGTGCTAACTCTAATATAAATTAAAAGGCGTATATCTTATTATTAAGAAAAAAATCATCTAAATGTATATAAAAAACACTAAATCATACAAACATAAAATAACCAATAAAATCTCTAAATATTTCCTTACATTATCTAATTTATTTATATGTTTAACATTTATTGAGCTATGTGCTATTTCAAATATTGACGAAGTATATATATTTTTTTTTATTTAATCTAGGGGTGTGGAACATCGCACAACTTTCAATTACACTTAATACTGGTCGCTTGTATTTAAATTTGCCATGGGTTGGTTCAATTTATCGTTTTCATATATTTATTAATTTCTTAAAAATTGACAGTTTGGCAGTATTTTTGGAGATAAGTATTGCCCCCAAAACCCCACCAAAATGGCGCAATCGGTGATATGTGTTTTGATAAGTATTATATGATTATTTCTTGTAAGGGAACAGAGAATAAATATATAAACAGTCGTTGATGTGCGATGCTCAAGGAAAGAGAACTCTGTGTTTAAAACATTCGTTTTTCAAAATTTTGCGTCTTCTACGTTTCAAATTTGCACATTTCTACTGAAATGCCGGAGCGGGGATGTTTATAACACCTTAAAACTCAACTAGGTCTAAGCTATATATGAATTTAATAACTAAATAAACCGAAATAAAAAAAAAGTTCACATAAACGATGGTTACTAACACCTATAGAAGGCAAAGCTCAGCTGCCTAATTGCTTTAACTATTAAGTGTTAATGCATTGTAAGATAAGAATCTGCCGCTTTAACAATCACAAATTCTTCATCCCAACACCAATTCCTCATATTTTATAATACATTATCCAATATACTAATTAGTTCAACAACAGGAGAGTTTTATTTAACCAGATAAATTGTGGATAGTTTGGATATGTTTTACGCATTTTGGAATCTCATTAAATAATAAATTTGTGACTTTTTGATACTTCGAACATCTTGAAGAACATAAAAACAAATTAGATATTTTTTTTTATTATATCACCAACTACCAACATTATCATAAAAACATCAATATAATAATAAAAAAAAAACATTTTCAACTAATTTTCATGTTTAGAGTTTTTCAGATTATTAGGATAAATTTGTTCACAAAAGCTTACTGTATAAAAATCCACTATCTCAATGAAGGTCAATTACAGATATTTTTCTACCGTTTTCATTACCAAGAAATATCCAGTTACATTTTCGTTAATTCTCTTATGTCATCCAGATATATTCGACTTCTTTAATTTTGCTTTTCTATAGTTATAGGGTCATCCACATCCTCTTTTGCAATTATAACATATGATATTTGTCGTAAAGGCCTAGTTATTCGCACCATCTTATCATAAATTTAAAAATAAATTAATTATAATTACTTAGGCCCTGATCATGGAGTACATTTGCATTGCGTTGTGTTTGATATCTTTATTCTTTCAAGAGCCAGGTCTCACTAATATAATAGGGCAAGGTTCTCAATACGGTTAAACAATACGGTTGCACAGAGATCATATTAAATATCAATACAACCAAGACATCAATAGAAGAACAATTGTTTAATAGTTTATCTGAATGTAGGGGAACTGCAACATCATTCTGTACCTAATCTGCAAAGAAAACATGTCACCCAATCCCAAAAACAACTCAATTGTAAAGGAAGACACCGTTTTTAAGTAAAATAATAGTTTTTACTTTCTGAATTAACATGGGACATGCCTTTATAATTAAGACAAAATTACGACATTGACAACATATAATGGAACAAGACTGCATGGTGTTGATGATGGAAGACTAGAGGTCTGAAAAATTGATCAAAATAAATATCGATACTATATTGTTGCACAGAAACAATATATCGATATATGATTTTTTTTTTCTTTCGATTTTCAATTTTGCCAGAAACGAAATTTTTCGGGTCAAATTTTTACTTGTCATGAATTCATGCCAGAATTGTTTTAATAAATAAATTATAAAAATTGTTTTTATAAATAAATTATAAAAATTGTTTTTATAAATAAATTATATTATCAATCAAAATAAATAAAATACATTTGGATGTCAATGAGTAAATTGACAATTATATTTAAAGAAGAACCACCTCCGAAATTCCCGTAAAAATGCTATAATGGCGTAACAAGTTAAAAAGCTAATGTCTTTAACTCAAAGTTCTCTTCCCTTGAGCCCACTACCCTTTTTCTCCTCTCCTCTGTTTCACTTACAAAAAAAAGATAATGTAAGAATTATAAAAAAGTATATTGCCAAAATTGTCATTTTTTTTTTTTTTTTTTTTTTTTTTAAAGAATTTTTTCCAAAAATATCACTAAACTGGTTATTTTTTTTAATGAATGTTGAAAATAGAAAAAAAGTAAATAAGTATATAACACCAATCCACTTCAAAATAATAGTATAGTTGAAAGTTGTGCGATGTTCCACACCCCTAGTTTTAATACAGAATTTTGATCATTAAAATTGTGTTCAAAATCAGTATACACTCAGAAGCCTGTATAATATCCAAAATAGCAGTTCTAATTCCATCTATATTTTCTGTAGAATTCTTCGTTCATTATTTTTCTGTAAGGATAATTTTTAACGCAATCTTACAAGAAGAAATCTAATGCTGTGACAACCAGTGAACTTGATTGCCAGGTACTTTTCTATCGCATCCTAATTATCGGTTTGGGCTGACTACCAAAGGTCTTGTCAACTACCCCTGGCTCTTTTCAACACTTACACATTTTCGAGAAAACTTTTGAGACATCTCTTAATGCTCTTTGTATCACGTGAAACTATTTTGGACACACAATTTAGAGCTTCATTTTATTTAATGACCTTTGAAATATATCATAACAGTTTAAAGCCTTCTCCTGTGGTGACTCCATTTTTTAAATATATTTATTGAAATAAAATTAGTGTGCGTAATGTTTCGTTTAAGAATTTGTCGGCAAATTTTAAGAGTTCAGCAATCAAATTTTTCAAGTACCACCAACCTACGTTATCATTCTAATTTTTAATCACAATTTAAAATCAGGTGAATTTTATTTGTGCACCCAATATTGGTCTCTACTATAAAAAATAACAAGAAAATGTTCTACTTGTATACTTTCTACTTCAATGTTTTGTTATTTAAATGTTCTTTTTAAGTGATTTCAGTAAGTATGTATTCGTGTAATATGCATACACATATTACATAAACACGTTCCTTATTAAAAAATTATAAGTTTTAGTTGCATCCTTCATCCACTTTGAAGCATTATTTCCTTTACTTTTTTATCATGTGTATGTGATTTGGTTTCAAACTTTTCAATTTTATTTTATCTCCCTGGTTTCTAAAGATAACTTTTGTTATTTAACGACGCTATGACTCTAACCCAGTCATGACTTTTTAGTATTGTAATCGATTTTTATATTTTTAAATTGTCGTTTACCACACCTTGATCACGCTATAATTACTATATAGTTTCATACAAAAGTTACATTAAATAAATAGAAATATTTACTATAAAAATTACATGCGAAAGCTTGGACTAAATCTTACACTTCTCACAAAACTAGATGGACGAATTTTACCAATGAAGTTCCTGATTAGCAAATCAGGAAAATTAAAGATGCTTTATTAAAGTTTACACATTGTTTAGGTTAACTGGTGCCTGCTAACGGCAAGAAAATGTACAAGTTTTATGCTAATTTATATTTAAATTTTTTTTACCCTTTAATATATTAATTGTTTAAGTTCACAATGTAAACTCAACCTAATTGTTAAATATCATTTCATGAATAGATAAAATCATAAATACTGTTGACGATTGATTATGGGTTATTATTTTTAACCTGGCAATTTTCTAGTGCGTTTTGGGAAAACTTATTTAATCTTCATTTTAACTCCTACATTACATTTTGTAAAAGAAGCTTTTATGCGAAGGCTCTGTTCGTCTGTCTAACTAAAATTAGAAGTTATAAAGGAAGAATGGAAACCACAAATAAATAATATATATATATATATATATTTTTTTTTTTTAAAATACATTTGTGATTTATCAGTTTGAAGGATATCAGTTCGAAGGTATTGATAAGATTAGAAAGATTGCATAAAAAGTAACTGGAAATTCTTGGAAGCTCGACAAAAGAGTGCTTTGATAATAACTGTATGGGAGGCGTTCACATCTTGGTCTCAAATACATTTATTGGATTATAATTTAGATACACGTTGAAAAAAAAAGAAAAAAAAAAGAAAAGAAATTCTAAGTGTGTCACCAAACTTACCAACTTGATGGGCATTTTTTAATAAAAAATGCATTAATTACAAGGTATTTCTTGCCAGAGAGTTTCAAGCGAAAATCGTAGTCATTAAATGTCGTTAAATTGTAAACTCTTGAATCTGGACCTGAAGTTCCTCAAAAGAAACTTGTGTATATCCAGCATTTTAGAGGCAGTGATTATCACAATCCCGCTTTTAAAAAGATTTCTGTTGCTGCAACATCTGAAAGTTGGATTTATAATAAGAATCCTGATTACATCTACAAATCAGAACTACTTTTGACAACTGGACCATATGGGAATGTTTAGTATTCGATTAGTTATTCTAATTTTTGACGCAATAGCTCCATTCAGACCATTCTCCCACCATAACATTGTAAAAATTTTAATATATACAATAAATACTCGTAAATTTCAACTTAGTCAAAAGACGAGGTGCTGCAACCTGAGCTAGCACTTTTATCTTCATCCGAGCTTAATATATGATATTTTAAAATGTACCAAGCGTGATATATGAGCTACACCAAGCTTAATATATGATATTATAATCATGTTTTAAGGATTTTAATATCAACAAGTTACTCTCAATGGTTTTGCTTCAAATAGTAGTATAAATTTTACAGTACTTACGTTTTATAACGTACGGTACTTTCGACCCATTTCGACAAAATCGAAACTCTCAACAAAATCGAAACTCTCAACAAAAGGCAGCGTTAGCGCCAATAATAGGCAGTGACATCATAATAAACTTTGCAAACCTTAGCTACTTAAAAGTATTCTTTTTTTTTTTTTTTTTTTGCTTTTGTAAACAAGCTCTAAAGTTGTCTCTTTAAGAAAGTTTGAGCTTTGCCGAAAATGATCGACGACATGAAACGTAAGCACCCATTTTACTTCATAGATTGCCTATATATTCTACCATATCAAATTAATTTCTACCACTATAACATGATAAGTCTTTCTGTATAAAAATAAAATAGCAATCAATATCAGGAAACTATTAATTCAGAATTCGAAAGAAAATACCTAGTATTTGTCCAAAAATACATTTTGTTGAATTTGATTTATTATTATTATTATTATTATTTTTTTTTTTCAGAGACGAAGTATTGGAAGAAGACCCACTTCATCCAAACACACTAACTGGCATCAGCTGGAAGTTGGTAGTGTGTCTTTTCATCACATGGACGTTAGTTTATGCATCTGTCGTACAAGGAACAAATTCTCTGGGAAAGGTAAAGACAATTAAATATATATATCTTTAAAAATCCACCAAGAAGTGTTTTCTTTGCATTCATATTAAAATGATGAATGAATTTTGCTTTAAATAATAGCATTTTACTCATTAATGTGATCTCTCATGGATGGATTTTTCAAACAATGTTTTGTTTATCTTATTGAAAAGTAGGGTTGACAATTAAGATTTAGAGAAGCAAAAGCTTGCACAGTTGTCTTTTTTAATATCCGCGATTTCTTTTTAACCTATTTTGATTTCCAATTAATATTATTTTTGACTATCCCAATCTGATATTTCTTTAAAATGTATATAGCTTTCTAAAAAGATTTTGAAAAAATTCTTTAGTTCTTAAAACAAATCTGCAGCTAACAAATCATACCTATGGATAGAAAAAAATCAAATTCTTTTCGGTCTCAATAAAGGTACCTCTTTGTAGCATGCGCATTGCGCAGTGTATTGAAAGTAATTTGCCACAATAAATTGCAGTCACAAAAGCAATGTTTTTCCATTATTTGGTAACAGCCTCTGTATGTGATTCTCTTAATATTATGAATGGACCAGCTAATTAAATTGGACAAATTACTTACAATGAAATTCCTAATTGTCATGATCAAGAAAACTCAAAGAATAATATTATAAAAAGATTTTATTGCGCTGTACAAGTGCAAGATCCGTAAGGCATTTAATACAAGATGGTAATTATACAAATACAAAATAAATCTACAAACTACAGGCGCGATGCCCAACAAGGTTTGTTCAGCTAAAAGTAACCAATGGCTTTAAACTATCCCCCCAACGAATGTCCAATTTCCTCTTAAAATCACCCACTCAAATTGAATTCACTATATCCACAGGCAAACAATTCAATTAACCAATCAGCCTATTTTTGATTTTTTTTCTTCTCCTTTTACCGTATTAAACTACGATTTAAACAATTTAAAACAATGACCCTTGTGGTGAAGTGGCCTTTGGGGAATTGTTTTCACCCAAGACACTTCAATCACTCTTTGATTATTAATGAAACTGCAATGTTTTAATTATATAGGCACTAGTTGTGGATGACTCAGGTTTGTAAAAGTAAAGGGTCCATTCGACCCTACTGTCCTCAGCTTTGGTTAAGAGTAGCTGTTGTGGGGGCAAGAAGATAGTTAGGGGGTTTTGTCGTTGCTGGGTTAGCGTAGAGCGGATGCAAGTCGGATGAATTTCAATGCGAGATGACTTTACGAGACCCACGTCCGAGAATTGAACTCTACAAACAAACCAATGGTCACCTGGCCGAGCAAATTGGTACAGCCCTGAATGCTTGTGGGGCGTAGGTTTATGTCCAATGAAGGGCGCATGACCGAAGATAAACATAAATCACACCAATCAACTGGCAATCAAGTTTTCAAAAACTGGTGCAACTTAGAAAGTCACGCTTATTCCATTGCTCTCAAGAATCATCACTTCTAAATACAGTGCGTCTGGAGACGCCATCCTCTCTCTGACCGAGAAACTCTCCGGGTTGAGCCCATGAGATGTCACCGATACGTCGTGTCTCGCAGACCAACACACAGAGGGTAAGTCCTTCTTGGGCATTCGTTATTCGCATACACAGATAAATCCAAAGAAGAAATATTGAGAGTAAACAATTTTGGTTGCAATTAAAATTTAATTTCGAGGACAGAGTACATGTAAAAGTCTTAGGTTTTATACCGTGAGAAGTGTCGACGATTACCTTCTCGGTAAACTTGATTTAGTCACGATGATTTTAAAATAAGTGTGCTTAATAAATAATTAGTTTCCTTAGTTGGATACTTTTGTTTGGTTTATGTTAAAAACAGAGAATGGTCAAATTGAATTTCGTTTTTTTTTAGCTGTAACAATTTAATGAGTCCCTCCGCCACTAACACCCTGCAGTCTTATTCCATTATATATTGCCGATGTCGCAGTGTTTTTTTAATTATAAAGGCATATCTTATGTAAATCCAGAAAATAAAAGATATTATTTTACTTAAAAACGGAATCTTCCTTTGCAATTGTGTTGTTATTGGGAGTGGGTGACATGTTCTCTTTGCAGATTAGGTACAGAATGACGTTGCAGTTTTCCCAACATTTGGGTAAACTATTAGACGATAATTAATTAATTAATTAATTAATTAATTAACCAACCTTATAATTTATGGGCAGAGGGTGCGAGCGACTAGGCTTTTACGACAGTTGGCGCCAAAGACCAGTTTTAGAGAGAAAAAAAAAGCGTTGAATAAGAGAGGTAATTTACAATTTAGGATTTATAATTGGGTTAAACTGAGTTTCGATTAAAACAAATGACAGGTAATTTGGCATAAAGCATTGTTATAGCATCCAGTAATTATTTGGAAACGTCGGCGAACAGCATGAATGAAGAAACAAAAGTCATGCTGGATATGCTACGGCTGGCAAAATTGGTTAACGCGTTCGACCCCATTTTGCAAAACGACGTACAAAAAGCGAATCCATACAATTTTAACGAGGCAATTAGAATTGCAATAAATTCGCAAAATTTCTTGAAAACGATGGCAACAATCAAAATCAATAATTTAATGATAGACACACAGTGGTGCACTACCAGGCCAATACAGGAAAGAGACGACATTAAAACACTACGACAAGAAATAAATCATCTAAAGACGGAAAGATTTGCCCAACATGGTCAGCAGCAACATTATTTTTGCCATTTATGAGGAGAAACAAACTCCCACTACACTGCACAATGTACAGTATATAGAGATTTACAAGGCTTCAGATAGATGCGAAATAATAGACAAGAAACGGAACCTCCAAACCAGTGGCGACCCAATTATTTTAGAGGAAATTTCAATAAGAGAGGTCAGAATCGTAGTAAGCAATTCGCAACATAAAGACCCACCGATACTGAAACGCAACATAATTAGAGTGATAGACAAGCCAGACCAATGAGGGAACTGCGGAGAATTTTTTAGTCCCGAATTGGAGGGGCAGTGAAACCCAATGACAATGGTCAAAGATGATGACAATGACCCGATGACAATGGTCACTGAGCTTCAAGGGCAGAAGACATGCATAATGATGACACAATAGAAGGGGCAGGCCAAAGCATAGCTACACATATAAACAGAGAACAAATTTCGAACATTCACGAAAACATTATGGGTAACTTGCCAATCATTAAAATTATAGTGGGGAACGAAGATTGCTTTGGTTTTTTGGACAGTGACACACTATTTTCAATCACACAACGTAATCCGAATACGTTTAGGAAAATCAAAACAGTATAAAGTTAAAATCATAGCAAGGAACGTTAGTGTAACGACAATAACAAACGAGCTATTACAGTTTGAATGCTGCGCTGAACTTTTGATAACAATTGGCAATAAGAGAGTCAAGCATCCATTTTTCATTACAAAAAAAAGAACTCTGTCGCAAATACCAGACTATAATAGGATATGATTTCCGCAGAAAATGTAAGTCTAAGATCAACAACGAGACACGAATTTTTAATTTTGAAGGAAAATATCTTTTAACAGGAAATTCCAATTCTAAATACCACGGAAAATACACAAAATTGTATCGAACAGATACAAGATGCTATCTAACTAATCTATACAATGGTGAAATGATATCTCTAGTTGGTTGGTTGTTTTCAGATTATCTGGCGCCGTCAGCAACACGAGGGCTATGATGCGCCGAAACATTCATCATTTGGCTAGCCAACATATATTTTCAAATACCCATGCCTAACACGGGACTCGAACCCGCAACTTCGCTGTCTAGAAGCTAGCACACTAACCACTATACCGTTTGGTCGGCTGATATATCTAGATTTAGTAGAAACACTTTTAAATTATTTAGGGGTTCAATTAACCCTCCAAAGATATTGAAATCCCCCCCCCCCCAATTTTACGATTCGATTGTGAAATTCATTCCTTTGATACCTTTGTGAAATTTTTAGTTTTTCGGTAGGTCGTTAATGCTTTTGTTTGAAACTGAGGGGGGAAATTGAACGCCTTTTTCAATAAGTCAGCAAATTAAAAATGTTAATTTCTATTAATATTGTTTTTATGCGTATTTCAGATGGCCTATTTTACTGCTATATTTCCTTATGTTGTTCTCACCGCTCTTTTGATTGTCGCATTACAAAATGAAGGAGCAGTTGATGGAATAAAATTCTTCTTCAAACCAGATTTAAAGAAACTACTTGAAATAAAAGTGAGTAGCACATAATCCGTTATATTTTTTCTATACAAATTATATACATTGTTACTTTCAATTACCTTATATATTTAAATAGGGTATAGAAAATATTGCATTCAATTAAACAAATTTCGATTTTTTTTTTATTCCTACACGTTTTGAAATGTTCTAAAAAGTAAAAAAAAAAAAAAAAAATTTGGAAGAATTTTTGTTTGTGGGGTGGTCTTCATAGCTTCCGAACAGATTGCCCTAAAACGTCCAATTTTTGTAACCATGAGCCTGTCATTAAAGGTTTCGTCAAAAAAGTGCATTCGCGTAAGATAGCTTCCATCGAAAGTTTATGTTTTTCCAGTAATAACCACAAAAAAAAAAAAAAAATCCTCTAAAGATTTGAAACAATATCTCTGTGATAATGACTTTTAATGTGCCCTTAATATATCCAATCCCGAAATTCATAAAAATTCAATAAAGGCATAAAAAGTTGTTGAAATGTTCTAAAAAGTAAAAAAAAAAATTTTGGAAGAATTTTTGTTTGTGGGGTGGTCTTCATAGCTTCCGAACAGATTGCCCTAAAACGTCCAATTTTTGTAACCATAAGCCTGTCATTAAAGGTTTCGTCAAAAAAGTGCATTCGCGTAAGATAGCTTCCATCGAAAGTTTATGTTTTTCCAGTAATAACCACAAAAAAAAAAAAAAAAAAATCCTCTAAAGATTTGAATCAATATCTCTGTGATAATGACTTTTAATGTGCCCTTAATATATCCAATCCCGAAATTCATAAAAATTCAATAAAGGCATAAAAAGTTGTCTTTAAAAAAGAGTTTTTCTTCCCTTGAGAATAACCCATCAACTACTGTTTTTCCTCTGTTTAACTTTTCAGAAAAGGTAATATAATAGTTAGAGTAAAACATATCCCTAATTTCGCACTAAACCATGTCAAATTTGAATGCACTGACAAGTATTATAGTGTTATTGTTTGTAAGTTGTGCGATGTTCCAAACTCCTAATTTTTTAATACCCGATTGGGGTTAATTAGAAAGTAATTATGTGTGGAATGTCATGTGACATGTATAGAAAACGTTAAATATGAAAATGCCAGAATGTATTTTTAAAATTGGCTAAGCTACTTGAATACTTTTCGTTTGAGATAAACTAAAGATAATTGGTTTATGGTAAATAAATCACATGAATGTTCAGTTAACAACAAATGCCTAGGTTTCATTTATTTATCTCAGCCATGTGATACAGGGAGTAAAGTGAAAGTGAGATTCTAGTCACTAATATGAAATATTTTGGCTTTTGTTCACTGAAATGGAATGATCTGTTCCTCCCCTTTCGAAAAAATCATACATTTTGTTTTTATTCAATATCAAAGTTTGTCACCGAATGTGATGCGCTATACAGAACTTGTTTGGAGTTATGCAAAAAACTTTAAAATAAGGCACACATTTCGATGCTTTGTCCGAGTTAAATTGTATCTCCGAGTAGACCAGACAGCTCGAACTTTCTATCGCCAAAAGACCATTCTTCAACTGTCGGATACCAAACGGGATAATACGGAAGTACCAAATTTTGTTTAATCTATTTCTATTAATAAAAAGAAACATAACATTTCTTAAAGTGATTAACTTTGTATTTCTATTATATTCATATTATTTTTAAGTTGTAACTAGATCTGTTAATTGAAACCTAATTTATGATGTTATTCCCGACGTATCAAAACAAATTGATTAATAAGTTTTTTTATCCATCTTTTCGGAGGGAATAAAAAAAACATATACTACCTAAACATCGCCGTGCATATAACTTTAATTTTTTTTAATTTTTTTTTTTATTTACGCTATGTTAATTAACGATGGAGGATTATTTTTCAATTTGGAATACCGTTTTAGAGGGTTTTTCTTAAAAGTACTGCACCAGAATTATCTGCCATTGGCGAGAAATACTTTTTGCTGATATACTCGCCTATATTCCTCCTATAAAGCTGAATATTTAAGAAAAATCTTTGGTTAAAACGTTCTTTTTTATTTTTTTGCTAAATATTACATTGTTTTAAAATTATCACCAATTGGCGATGGTACAGTATTTTTAATGCTAACCCAGTTAACCGTCATCTACTGTTAGCATTAGTTTTAGTAATGTGTAGATCTGCGCTTTTACTTCAATGAAATTGATGATCAATTTGGCTTCCGGCAATCCGAAGTATACTCTATACTTTCAATTTAACTTAATAATTAAATTATGATTGATGAACTTACATATTATCATATCGGCTGTTAGCGAACTTTTTTTTTTTTTTTTTTTTTTTTTTATAATAAAAAGTTAGAACCGCTTGCCCTCGGAGGTCTAGTTATACTAAAACAGAACGCTTTTACTGACTAAGGTAATACGTTAGGCGAATTTTTTCATCTCGCTAACGGTCATTGGCATTATACGCAAGCACGAAGTTTTAATATCCTCTACGATAGCATCTTGTCTCATTATAAGTCGATGAATTCGTAATCATATAATTTATTCAACGAAATTTTTTTTCAATTTACAGTAAATATTAAAAGATCTTCTCACCAATTAACAGTATCAATGCTGAATTTCATGATGCGCTCCTTTAAATTTCCTGGGATACGAAGCTTTGTAACTGATTCAATACACTTCACTGAAACAAATTTCGTTCCAGTTTTTTTCGCAAGATCTTCTATTTCAGCACAATATATTTTGAACACACATCCAATCAAATTGTTGATTTCTTCCAGGGCTTCCTCCGAAATCTGTAATTCAGGTCTTAATATTCGTTTTAATCGCCAAATGTGAGGCTTGAAATTCAAGCTATCTTCTCGTTTTCTCTTTCTATTGGTAACTTGTTCAATAGGCTTGTAATTTGATGTACTTGGGAAAATATAAGATTCTTCACTTTCGGAAGAGCTTTCTGAGCCACTTTCAGAACTTTGGCTCGAAAGGGAAACTTTATCAACATTGTTGCTGACGGAAACATTATCATCATTGATACTGAGAGAAAACTCTTCATCGGCTTTTGAATAATTTTCCATTGGATTCATTTTACTATCTATATAAGACTGCAAACTCTAATTAACTAATTTATAAAAAATTAATAATTGAAATACATAAATTGCAAATGAGAAGAACATATTTTTATTAAGAAAATTATGAAAATTTTATTATCATTTTATTTTTAAGAACGCAAATTGTTTTTTTTTTTTTTAAATATTTGAATTCAAACAAGTGCGTTTAAAAAAATAGCAGATAACTTCTGTTGCCAGTTGTAAAAATCATATATGTTTTTTTTTTTTTTTTTTTTTTTTTAGCCACGTATGAGAAGATGGAGGTTTATCACGTTGGCTAGCTCGTATTATTACAATTAAACCCTTTATATTAATTTCGATTTTGTGTTTGTTTGTGCCAGCCGGGCAAATATGGGGAGATCTAATTAACCCAGTTGCCGTAATACAATCAGGCTGCAACAGTGTAGATAAATTAGATGTCGTTAACAATGTATTCTATCAAATTTTGGTAGCTGTCACTGTCATCAAAAGGTCGTTTTTACACCCTCTTCTGTCTTCGGAATACGGATAAACCAATTTGCCGCAATCCAATCGAGATGAAATTTGACAGATAAATTTGCTTTCGATGTGGTTGCATTATATCAAGTCTAGATGGGCTGTCACTGTCACTAAAAGATCACTTTTACACACTCTTCTATTATCGCTTCGGAATACGAATATACAAAATCTTGTCATTATCTAATCGACCTGAAATTTGAGAGATAGATTCATTGTCACTAGGCATGCATTTTATCAAGTTTTGGAGGCTGTCACTATCACTAAAAGGCCGCTTTTACGTACGCTTCAATTGGAGCTCGAGATTACTAATAAACCCACTTCCAGTCATCCAATCGATCTGAAACTTTGAAATTTGGCTGGTACACTCGTTGTCGTGAAAATGTTTTTTTTTTTTTTTTATCTAGGTTTGGGACTGTCACGCAAAGGTCACTTTTACACACGTTGCTATTGCCTTACTTCAGACTTGCCAGCTTTGCTCACGTTCTATCATCCAGATGCCAAGTTTAATTCTAATCTGTTCAATTTGGGGATATTTAATGACTGAAGCCTTCCCTTATTAAGAATGAAGAGGCACATTCTTTGAAGAGCTAATTAACCCACTTTCCGTCATCGTCGTTGCCATATAGACATGTTGAAGATTATAAATGTTTTCAATTAAGTTTTGAGTGTAAAAGGGTTAGTAAATGGTACGGAATGGATCTTTTGCTCTTAGTGGTCAAACACTATGAAAACTCGATTTGAGCTCAATAACTTGCAATAGCACATAAAAATTGACAATGCATATAAAGGATTTATATTAATTTTTTTTTATGGGTTACCAGCTGTGTAGCCCCGCTTTGCTGGGGACCCGTTGAAAGTCATAGTAGTTTACATTTAAGAAAAATTGAACATATGTAGTATACGGCATTAGGCGATTTTTTTTCATCTAACGATCAGAAAAATCGCAAAAATCGAAAACATGATAACTAAAACCTAAATAATAATAAAATTTAGTTAAAATATAAATATTAAGGGTACTTTTCCGTTAAGCGTTTACCAGTTGGCACCAAGCCTACAGTTTTATCTGGTACCCAACTAACAGATTCGGGTAAAAATTCCAAGTCCGGTATGGATTTCCACCAAAATGATTAATGCCAATTAATGGTAGACCATAACAATTGTTTATTAGGAAGCGAAATGTTGGTTCTTCTTTTCACTTCTTTTCGAGAAAACCATTCACACAGACGATTTCTATTTATGCAGAATGATGCAGATATTAATGTTTGGAAACTTGTATTCATATGAAAGTTGGTGACTTTGTGGCCGTTAGGCCACCAAAAGTAATCTATGAAATATAACATACTAGCTAAATACCCGTGCTTCTCTACGAAATTTTAACATGTGCAATATTTTAGCTAGCTGTGAGGGCTTGAGTTGGAATATCTGTCATTCATGTATAGGACACAGTTTTTGGCGCTTCGCTCGCAGGAAGGTTCATCGCTACGTAAAATCGAGCTAGCTTCGTTCGCTGAAAAGTTCATGGACACATAAACACAGGCTTATTTAACTCGTTAAAAGGTTCATTGCTATGCAAGTATAGGCTCGCTTCACTCACTAAAATCTAATTACTATGTATAAACTTAATATTGGAAGCCTCTTCCTAGTCAAGAAAAAAAAAAATTCCCTATTAGCATAATAATACAACACCCCCTTAAGATTATTTTAACACGTGTTTGTGGAAAGCAAAATTAGAGGCTAAAACTACTTATGTTGAAAGTTTCAGAGATCTAGGTCTATTCGAAGTCACTTTTTGAGAAAAAATTAATTGAAAAACAAATTAAAATGTTAACATTCTTTTCGTAAGTCCAATTAGAAGGCCAAAACTACTTGTGTTGAAAATTTCAGAAATGCAGTCCAATTACTAATTGGACTGCAAATAAAAATATTTGTTAATTCATTAAAAAAAAAAAATTAAATTTTTTTCTTTTTTTTCTTCAAACATCCAATTAAAAGGCCACAACTATTTATGTTGAAAATTTCAAAGCTGTAGCCCTATTTGAAATCGTTTTGTAATATATATATTAATTAATTAAAAAAATTCATTGATAATGAACTAAACAAAAATTAGTTTATATTTATGAAGAATTTCTTTCTGATTCTAAATATTTAAACTTAAGTTCTTTAAAAAATTAGTTATTTAAATATTAAGAAAAGAAAATGTCTCAAAACTGAGCCAAAACCAGTGCGATCAAAGCACTCAACAAAATCCGGGTGCCACGAGTTCTTACAGTTTCTATGGTTATCGTGAGGTTTCTGCCAAATAGTTGGTGTTAGTAGACCATTGCCACATTCCGTACAGGTTGGCGTGATTTGCAGGAAACTTGCAAATATGGTTTCCGCTGCTGCCTTTCAAGCCAAGATGTTTGCGAAGCCGTGACGTCACATTCAATGCCAGCGAAATGAATCGTTTTCTAGCCAACGTCTAGAAAGGTAAATTTGCTCGCAAATTTAAAAAAAAAGAAAAAGAGCATTGAGCAGAATTTTTTCTGTTTATGGCCTTTTCGAAACATTTAGAATTTAATAAATTTTTTTTAAAAAAAATGCGGGAAATGTCCATTATATAAGAAAGTTTATTCAAATGTCTAAGTACAATTTTTTTAACCACCTAATACATTGATAAAATTAAACAACCATTTAAACATTTTACTTTCGGTTGACTTCATAAATATTGACCAATATCGGATTTAAAAGTTTTTGCTCCGACGCTACTCAATTGCAGTCTATCAAATGGTTGGTACACCATGAGTCGTTATGTTTTGATTGGGTTATCAGCAGAGGATACTTCAGACATTATCACTGCAACCTTGGTGAACGGAATCTCAGAGGCAATCTAATGTTTGACTCATCTGTTAGGTCCTCCTTTAAAAAAAATCAAAATCATCAAAATCTATGAGGAAAGTTTAACAGCATTCTTATTGGTTGAGGATAGCCGCATTTTACGAATGGTCTATCTCTTTTCCTATAGCTATTCAAGTTTTTGCATGATTACAAACACTTCTTAGCACTATGGGAGATGTGTTCCCTATTTGGAGATCATCTATTATCTTTTTTTTTTTTTTTTTTTTTTTTTTTTTTTTTTTTAATGCAGTAATGCATTCTTGATAATAGTTATACAAACTACCATATTAACTTCAAGCAACTTTAATTTATTTATAAAAATGCTATATTATTTTGCATTTTTTACTGATTAAAGCTCATTTCTATACTGTGAAATAAAATTTAATTTAATAGTATAAAATATTTATTTTGCAGGTGTGGTACAAAGCTTGTGAACAATCATTTTTCTCTTTGTCTATTGGCTATGGAAATATTATTATGATATCTAGCTATAATAAGTTTACAAACAATGTTTACAGGTATGGTGTCATGCTTATTCGTATATAATAATTTAAATAGTTATATAATTTTCCTATTAAATTGATTTTATGGGTTATATTATTTTATGTGGGGAATCAGATGATAACCAAACTTTTAAGACCCGTACAATAAGTATTGAAAATATTTTTATATCTGAAATTGGAAATTTGCTTATCCTATGTTCACATAGGCTGTATGGTGTCTTAACAATGTCTAAATTACTGCATCTTAACTTCATAAAGGACAAATCTTTTGGCATACCTTTTAAAGGAGAACTGTCCAAAATGTACGTGTATTGAATTAGAGGCAGAAAACACTCACGAGGCAGAATGATAATCGAAGGGACATCTTTTGTAACAATCATCGTCGGGTCTACTTATTTTCAAAGCTTAGATAAAAATAATGCTAACATGCTAGGGATAAAACCCAATTATTCTCTTATACTAGACGATTATTCTACTACTGACTCATGTGTTTTGCCGGAATCACGAGGACTACACTACAGTGAAACCAAAGTCTACAAATTTGTATGTATTTCGAATAAGAACGCGCATCTTACCGGGTAGCTTGTATTAGGGATTTTCTAGCGAAAGAGCTATACTTGTGCAAACTGCGTCGGATCATCATGAAATTCATTATCTGTGTTAAAGGAACAATGCTTTCAGGGAGGTTTTTCAAGGAGTAATTGTTATTCCTTTACATCTCGAATGGGAGGAAACTCTGGTAAAATTCCTATCAAGCAGCTGGAAATTCAAAGCGAAAGCATGCGCTATGATTAAAAACTATTATATATTCAATTAAAAAAAAAAAAAAAAAAAAAAAAAAAAAAGAGAAAGAAAAAAAATTAGTTAATTTCATCCGGTAAGGAATTCAAACAGTTTTCGAGACTAACACATTTGGGAAACATTCTCTATTGTCCTTGCTAATAGATTTCTCTATAAATTAAATACAAGTCCGTATTGAAAAGTCCTGATACCGGAATGAAGTTAATTTTGAGCGACATTGATGTCAAAAGAATCTTGTAGCCTTTATTGCGTAAATACCAAGGGAAATGTCAGGTGGTTGATTAAACCCTAATAATCCAATAGTTATTCCTAAAAGTTCAACTACAAGCAATTGAAATGAATATGTTTACCTCTAAGGTATTTATATGGATGAAAGAGTTAGGAATGTGTTTGATTAAATGGACGATTGAATATTTATCGCAAGTTGAAATTTTTTATTGTTACTATGCGATTATGAATTTTTTTATCAATTAATAATTAAACTTTTTTTAAATAAAATAGTAAAAGATATGTATAAGGTGCTTAGTTACTTTATTGTATGTTTTCTGTTTGCAGTTCCAGCATATTTAAGTGATTTTCGGTTCTATTTAGTTAGCGCGTTTTCTCTTTTTTGGCTTACAGTAAAAAACGCAATCGTCCTGCTGGCTAATATTCAACTGATTTCCAAAACCAATTTCTTGTTTAATACTTAATTTTTCATAAATATACATTCTTAAATACTTACGATTTGTAAAATAATTCAATTCTACTGTAATTTACAGTTCTTTGTTGTTATTCATAATATCTTATTGTATATAAAAGTTTATTTATTAAAATATCGCATTTTAGGGATGCTATTATCATTAGTGTATTAGATACCTTTACAAACATAATTGCCGGATGCGTGATATTTTCAGTTCTTGGAACTTTGGCGTTTGAAAAACAAATAGATATATCGAAAGTTGTTGACCACGAAGGTAAGTAATTCCTTTATATGTTACCATTTTATTTATTAAAGATAAGAACAGGTGATGATATTAATATTTGTGTAATTATTGTAAAATGCTAATTTTAAAAATGAGTTTATAGATATTTTTTTTTAATTAATGCAAAATAAAATACAAATTGATTATAAGAGTGTTTCGGTGAAAATCCTTTACTCTTGGCTCTACCTTAAAATTTTTATCATAACGTAACATCTAAAAATTAATTACAAAACTTAATTTGCCATAAAATGTTAGTTTTGTTAGCTGAATTTACAGGAACAATATTGGCAATCAAGTTTTATTTAATTTTGTGTCTCCATTAGCTTATCCTATTGTAGTAAAATTTGCTTTTCTTCTTTCTGCAAAAAAAAAATATTTTAATTAAATGGTAGAACCTTTTTCTAATAATACTTTTCTAATAACTGTTTTTAATAAAAAAGTGATATGACTGCTTTTTTTAAATATGAAAACGATGTATGGCTTTAAAAATACTTTTTTTTTTTTTTTAATATCATCTTAGACTAATTTTTTTTAATCATCGCCATATTTAACATAGCAGTACGTACATTATTCTTGAACACTCGTTGAAAAAATATTTTAATTTACTTAGCAAGGAGAACTAATTTAATTAAATATTTCTACATACAAATATAATGTTTATTATTCTAACAAAGTAACATAATTTATTAAAAAATTACTAAAGAAATTTCACACCTAAAATTATTATTCCATCTTTTTAATGCAGTTCGTAGTATTGTATTTATTTTAATGTGTTTTATTTCCTTTAAAAGCTTAGCATTATGCACAAATGAAGTTAAATATGATCTTTCTTCATATGTGTCAATCAATAACTCCCTTAATGAAAAAGCAATTAGATGCTACTCGTTTATCAGTCAATATTATTAAAATAAAGTTAATTAATTCATTTATTACACTGAGTGTACAATTATTTTACCTGTCATAAAACATCATAATTATCTTAAAAAGTTTCTTGAATTTATCTAATTTCAGGCCTAAGTTTAGCCTTTGTGATTTATCCTCAAGCTTTGGCAAACATCAAGATTGTGCCACAATTGTGGTCTCTGTTATTTTTTATAATGTTGTTCACTTTGGGAATAGGAAGCTCAGTATGTTAAATTTACGTTATCTTTATTTTTATATGAAAAATCCATTTACATTAGACACATTTTTTTCTAGATCTATAATTTTATATACAATCATATTCAATAATTTATTTCAAAATACTTTTGTATAATTGTTTCGTAAACCAAATGAAGAAGATTAAAAAAATAAACTAAAAGTTAAACTATTTTAAAAAACAAAAATCTGAATTTAAATGTCTCGGACATTCTGTTACTAATGAAATTTAAGGCATCGACGATATTAGTAAATGCACTAAAATTCAACTAAAATTTTAAACGGAAGAATGCTTTTATATTAAAACTGGAAAATACGAAAATCTAATCTACAGGTATAGGTTTATATAACTGTTCAAATTGGAGAATTAATAGTTTACTGTCAGCGTTGTTTGATCAATGTACATGGAATTTATTGTGGATGCTATAACTATAGACGTTCGTAAATTCTCCATTTAGTATAAATTGTACGTGTTTAGTATTTATAGACTACAAATTATAAATAAACAAATATATATATATATAAATCTACAAACAGAAGATACAAAAATAAACAATAATAAATATTATACTTAATAAGACAAACAATAAAATAAATTCAAAATTCAATTATTTATTAAACGAAGTGAACAGTGTATTAAAAATCTATTACGCGTTTTAAGTAATAAATAATACATTAAAAATCAATTATACATTAAATTTAATAATAGTATATAAAAAAATAATAACTATTTTAAATAGTAAAACATGTATGAAATTATAACTATTAAACATAACAACTATTATAAAGCATAACCTTACATATTATAAAAAATGATTATTATTAATAGACTGTTTCTTTTTTAATTGCTAATTGGCACTGTGCATTTTCAGATGTCCCAAATTGAAACAATTTTAACTGTCATCAAAGATAAATTCCCATCAATGCGAGAGAGAAAGGGAATACTGGCACTTGGAGCTTGTGTAACATTTTTCCTGCTCGGTTTACCACTGACAACAAATGTAAGTACAATCGCTTATCATGTTATTGAGGGAAACAATAATCCATAACGTTGCAAATAGTTGGAATACTTTGAAAATAATAAGTCTTTGCACGTAAATAATAATAATTTAAAATTACATTCCTTTCATGGTTAAATAAAATAATAATTTTGCAGGTTGGGAAACACATTTTGGTTTTGCTGAATAATTACGGTGTTGGAGCTGCTGTTTATTGTTATGCGATTCTCACGATTATTGGCATTACTTGGATATATGGTAAGTGCAAAAATTAATAGAATTTAAAAGAAATAGCTAATAAGAGAAATTCAAACATTCCCCCCAAGAATTGAACAACTTACATATAGTTTTGCCATAGGAATTGATAATTCAAACATGTGAGAGTACTATAATTTCACACGTCAATTTCCCATAATAACCATGAAACTTTTATATACTATTTAACTATATTATTATAGAAAATTATTTCAGGAAATAACTCAAGATAAATATTAAATAAATAAAACATTAAAAAAATTATTTTGTAAATGTGATACGATATGTAATACGGAGTTAAAAAAAAAAAAGGAAAATAGTAGTTTCAAAATATGTTCTCATAAATTTTACAAGAAATGCTAAAAAAGGTTTACAACAAAATTCTAGTCTCATGCGAGTATATATTTGTAAAAATTTTAGACACGTTTGGTCAATGCTATTTTGCTTGGTGATGCAGCATATTGAGAATTTGCAAAAAAATAAACTGTTTTGCAAAACATTTGTAGTTTGCCGAATCGTAAAGCAATCACTTCAATTGTAAACTACACTTTTGTAAGTTTTCTACGCGTGTAAGATAAAATTATAATTTAAAATGAAATATTTCTTTACCGATTAAAAATTCTAAAATTTGGAATAAATGGTTACATTTATTATTTACGAGAAAGATACATGACGATACATAATAAACGAAATAAAAAATATATTTTATCTTCTCTCTCTTCTCTCTCACCCTATAAAATCACTTTTAGTGGCTACTTTTGAATATGTAAAAATCTTTCAGGTATACGAAATTTCTCCAATGATGTAGAATTCATGACAGGAAATTCGCCCAGTATATTTTGGAAAGCGACTTGGTCTGTCACTGCACCTGTTGCCTTAATCGTAAGTATCAGTCCTCAATCACTTCTATTTAAAAATCTTAAAAATTTCAGGTTTTGGAAAATCTTCTTATAAAAGAATTGTTTAGTATAAACGTTGTTTATGTGATTTTATCTGTCAAATAAATCCTGCGTTTCACGTACCGGTCGATGTCGTAACACAAAGAAATTCCATCTCACATAATCGTATGATAATAACAGAAAATGAGACATTTAGTAATTTTACGTTGTTACTCATTCATCTTTCTCTCACAGAGCCCAAACAGATATATTTTCGCCATTCTTCTCAAATCTTTGAAATACATGGTGATGCGTCTAAAATTAATTTTGCAGCATGGGGACATACTTTCGTTGCATATATACCGAGATAAAGTATTTGACCCCTTTTAGTGGCTAAACTGCAGAAGTAAAATTATATTTAAAAAAAAATTAAATATTTTACCTAAATATACATATTTTTATTTACTATTGAATTAATTACTCAGTTGAATGCCTTCATTTCATTGTTGAATTCTAAACATTAGGCAGGCAGGTTTGCTATCCATAAAAAATGCATTGTGATTTCAAATTAATACATTTTTACGATTTAAAAACTTTATTTCAAATCGTAACCAATGGATGTTATTTAGGAAGTACATGGAGTGTTTTTAACTACAATAACATTGTTTGGATTACCAAATGTTTTGCCTATTTGTTCTAATACGTCCTTCAGACATAGGTCATATCATTAGTGCAACCCTTCCCAAACTGAAAAGATAGTAATCTATGTAAAAAGTTAATGTGGATATTGAAATAATAGCAAATATATTTCAATCACTGAACAGGTAATCTTTCTTTATGGCGTCATTGCTCAGGAGGAATCAGGTGGAACGGACAATTTACCCAAATGGGCAGAAAACGCTGGTTGGACTCTTGCTGCTCTGGCTGTCATACAAGTACCAGCATACGCATTCTATGTCATCTACAAGAATTCAAATAAAAATCTCAAAGAAGTAAGTACTGAAAACTGATCATGATGACTCTAATTATTAAACTAGATTTGTTTACTAGTTAAAAAATAATTCTCCTGCCTTTGTTGTATCCTTTTCGGCTAAATTTTGACACTAAAAAGCCGAAAATATATTTAGAATTTTTATAGAGTATTTATAACGTACCTGTAGTAACAGTTAAATTTATAAGGTGTGCAATAATTTGTGTAAGGTGTATGCATAATAACGATTTTTTTAAGACGTGTACCAATTAAAGCAATAAGAATTTTGTTAAGTTTCATTTATTAAAAGACTTAAAAGTCAAGATGCATCAAGAAAAGTCCAGAAATATGATCAAGGATTTATTAAATAGTTCATATATTAATGGAAAAAGAAAAATCTGAATAATTTTGTTATACTATTTGAACAAATTTGTCTTGAAAGATGAGAACTAACAAATTGACCCCATCCATAAATAGATTAAGCTAACGTGAAACATTCATTTCAAACACTTTAGAATTGCTTTGATTTACTAAACCAAGTTCTAACTTACAATATTATTTATCCGTTATGAAAAAGTACGTTTTAAAAAAGATACTACACTGCTTGACAATTGATAAGGAATATTTACATTTTTCGGAATAATTAATAATAGACATTGATTGAAGAAATGAAACTAAGTACATATGTATAGAGACAGTGTGCATTTAGTATAAGTAAAACAATTCAGTCTCAAATTGAAATGCAAAGTTTACAGTGGGGGCATATGCAAAAGAATGAAGTACCATTAGTGTACAGTTGAACAAATGTATTTACATTAAAAATCACGCAACTCATGAAGTTGACTTTTAGTGTGAGATATGATCTCCCCTGTCATTAGCGTTTACTTGGCACTGTGTTCTCATACTTCACATGAGTTTCTTGATGAATTCTAGTGGCTAAATTGCTCGTCCCTATTTTTCAACTGTTTGCAAGTGATGGAAAGCTCCCAATACATTAAATCTTTACACAATGCATATCGTAGAAGCGTCTCACACATGTTTGATGAAATTTGGATGAGAGGAGTGATCTGGCGAGTTGCGTGATTTTTAATGTAAATATATCTGTACAACTGCACACTAATGGTACTCCATTCTTTTTCATATGCCCCCACTGTACACTTTGCATTTAAATGTGCTACTGAATTGTTTTACTTATATTAAATGCACACTGTCTCTACTACATATGTACTTAGTTTCATTTCTTCAATCAATTTCTATTATTAATTATTCCGAAAAATGTAAATGTTCCAAAGAAATTGACAAGCAGTGTATTTTTTTCTATTGCTAACTTTATATTTTTAATAGTATTAAATTTAACTAAGTGAACTTTTTCAAACAGGAAACCTTTAAAAGTATTTTATACATTGAATTTTCAACAAAGTATGTACTTCATTAACCTTTAAAATGTTTGGAAAAGTCTATTTTATAGCCTGCCTTTACCAATTTACTTATTTCTGCAAGTTAACTTAAACTTAATTTTACTTAAGCCAGAATATTAAAAAAATTAATACTTTATTATACATTGAGCGATGTCTGCTAATTGAAATCTTCACTTTTAGAAAATTCTAGACAGTTTTAGACACACCAAGGATTGGGGTCCAGGTGACAAAGAGGACAAAGCTTTATGGCTGGAAATGAGAGCAAGTGCAAAAGCTGGTCAATCGACAAAAAGCGAAGTCAGAGTAGTGTCTGCAGTATACAACAAATCATTTCAGGATGAAGTGTTCTAAACACATAATTTAAGGACTTATAAATAACTTGTACATATTTTGTAATTTTCAAAGCAAGTAGCTAATTTCATGTACATTTTCAATTATTTAATGTATCACTTCATTTTTCATCATGTAATATTGATAACTAACAAACCAATAAAATTTCTTTCGTCAGGATACAGATTTTAAAGGGTTATTTTTCTTACCAAAAGTATCCAAAAATACAACAAGGTGCGTCTAAAAAAAAATTGGTGAATTGATGGATTTGAATGCCTCAAAAGCAACGTGAGTTAAAAAATGTAATCACGGAGCTTGAAGAGACGTCCCATAGCAAGGATAGCGAGAAACCGACGTCGATTAAACTACTAAGAGCAGACAAATGGCGTGTGTGCGAAAGCTCGCATCAAAATGAAATGGAGCAACGTATGCATAGGAAGTTTTTTTTTACCAATTGGGGAAAACGGTCACAGAAACCCATGTTATGTTGATCCATGTGTACTGAGCAGACTCAGAAAATGCATTTACGACTGGTTCAAGCGTTTTCGGAAAGAAAAAAAAAATCCATGGATGGCGAACCAAGTTCGGGTTGAGCCTCAACAAGTGCAAAAACCGAAATTATGAAGCGAGTGCAATAGATGCTGTTGCAAAATATCATAGAATATCGATAAATATCAGAGGAATTAAGAATCAGTGTTAATTTTATGTTTATTTGTAGTTCCATTTTCTTTTGAAGTGAATGTTCGTATACACGCCGTTCGACTGCCAGTAGCAGTCTAACAAGCATCGGTTTCTTGCGCTCCTTGCTACGTGCCTTAGCTCCATCGCCCTGTGCATGCTCATGGCAGAAATTTTAAGCTTGCGTTATTTTTGAGATATTCACCAGCCATTCGTCGAACTTTTTAGACGTATCTTGTATTAAGCGATGTATCAAACTACTTAAGTTGATTTTTAATGTAAGCTGTTTTTAAAAGGAAAAATTCTTCGTTTCTATTTTCTCCACTGAAAAGTACTGGTAAGGCCAAAGACTGACATGCTTATATATCATAGTTGATAGAACAATAAATATCAAAGGATTCTCCAGCAAGGCTGGCACTAGTAGTTTCCCCGTCCCGGGCAAAAAGGTAAAATGCCGCCCCTTTATAACAAAAATTAAAAGAGATAAACTAAGCACTTCCCACGCTGTCAGCACATGAAACAAAACGCTTAGCTTCTTCGAAACGCCGGCCAAAGAACACAACTAGTTCGGCCAAAATCAAAATTCAACTTCTTTATTCGAATTCTATTTTCCAACTGACACAAAACATATATATAACATTACATCACATAAAGCAACCCAGACGGCGCCACCCAACCCAACATCAGGCGGCAATCCGCAGAGGCGCCGGAAATCAAAAACAAAAAAGAAATATGTAACAGAACACATATTCTCACATACTCCCACCCTCAAGAAGACCTTCTTGATCAGAGGGCATAAGTCTCAAATTAACAATTGGTCGATCAAACTGACCACTAGCAGTTTTAACTGTCACAACCCGGACACATCCATCCTTGCCCGGATGAACAGCTACAATCCGACCCAAAGGCCACCTTCCAGGAGGCACATTATCCTCCTTTAACAGAACTACATCATTTACTTTAAAGTTAGCTCTAGCTTGAGTCCATTTTGATCTGGTTTGCAAAGTGTTTAGGTATTCATTATAATACCGTTTCCAGAAAACATTTTTCATATATTGAATCAAATCCCACCTTTTCAACAAATTTGGCTTAGTGGGGTTTACATTATCAGGAATAATAGTAACAACTTCTCCTGATAAGAAATGTTGAGGAGTAAGAACATTTATACTGTCTAACTCATTCTCATTAGTCTTTACTAATGGACGCGAATTCAAAATGGACTCAATTTGACTGAGCAAAGTTGATAATTCTTCAAATGTAAGGAGAGACCCCAATAACTGAAAAGAAAAATCAGTTTTGAAACATACACAGACAACACCTTTGTTAATTACATTCTTAATTAACTTTTTACCCTGAATGATCCAAAAGTTTTGCTTAATAATGTTGGATAACACATTTATACCATCATGCAAATGAGTCACATGAAATTCTCGAACCAATAAGACACTCAAAGGATGTTTGGAAGGTAGGATAATTGGATGTTTAGAATTATAGCTCAGTTGAGAATTATCCAGTCTTCCTCCCACCCGTAGCAAACCATCTGGATCAATGAATGGAAGCAACGAAACTAAAGAGCTATTCTTTTTCAAATTCTTATTACCTTTTAAGGATTCAATTTCCTCAAGAAAGTACAACTGTTGCACATATTTTATAATTAGGTGCAAAGCATTTTTCCTTTCAGAAGCATTTAATGAAATATTGCTTTCATCCGTGTCTACTAAACTTTTCTTAGCAGCACATTTTTGTTTGCATCTCAAAACAAACCTCATACAATAAGCATAAACAGCAAAAATTTTAGATAAATGAGAACATTTCTTAAACAAGGAATCAATATCATTATTAACAACTACCGTTGAAAGAGCACATGGAGAGCACTTTTTTCTTTCTAAAATGTCAGAGTCCTCAAAGTTTGAAGAGGTTACCTTACTATTTTTTGGCCACTCATCCTCACCTTTAGCCAACCAATCAGGACCAAGCCACCACAATCCAAAGCCAGGTAGCTGATCTGGAGAAGTGCCTCTTGAAGCAATGTCGGCAGGGTTCTCTTGGGATGAGACGTGTCCCCACCGATCGAAGGGCACAAGTTCCAAGATCTCGGCAGTTCGATTGGTAACATACTGCTTCCAAACACGAGGTGGGGAACTGAGCCAAGCAAGGACTACTTGTTCATCCGTCCAGGCTTGCACAGTCACTCGATACTCGGACAGTACCTTTGAAACTGTGTCTAAGAGTCTCGCAAGAAGGAGAGCCGCGTTGAGCTCCAGTCGAGGAATGGACAGCGGCTTAATTGGAGCCACTTTTGACTTCGCCACTAAAAGTTTCACTGAGTCACCGTGTCCTTCACTAGTTTGTACCACATAAACTACCGCAGCATAAGCTGCCTCTGAAGCGTCAGCAAAGCCGTGGAGGAAAATATTTTTCCCTCCGACTCCTACCCAACGAGGAATTTTAACTTCCGTCAACCTCTCGAATTGGTGACGAAACTTGGACCATTTATGTGCTAATTCTGGGGGAAAAGGATCGTCCCACCCTAACTTTAACAACCACAATTGTTGATAAAATATTTTAATTGAAATTGTGCATGGCGAAAGAAAGCCCAAGGGGTCAAAGATTTTAGCAGATTCTGATAAAAATATACGTTTAGTTATTTTTTCCTCAAATTTTAGAGACGTTTTAAAAATAAAACAATCTTCAGTGGAATTCCACAGCAATCCCAAAGCTTTAGAACATTCATCTGGAAGTATATCTAAACTGTCCAGAACTGGAACACTTCCTACAATTTGTGCCAAAAATTCATTTGAGTTTGACCGCCATTTCCTCAAATGGAAACCCCTTGCCTCTAACAAATGTATTAACAATTTTTTTCTATTAATATTCATTTGGAGAAACTTCTTTCTCCACTTGCCACTCTTATTGGGAGAGTAAGCAAGATTCTTAAAACTATACCTAGAAAAATAAAAATAATAAACTAAACCTACCTAAAAATCCAGCTTTGAAATGAATTTTAAAATCTCGATTGAACTTTCGTTATTATTTAGTAAAGCCAAAACCGATACTATTTTGTCTGCCAGGTCCAGAGTTTTTAGATCTGATGAATTCTCATCAGTTAACACTATTTCTGAATATCTACAATATTTTAGTACATCGTTTTGAGGGGTATCTTTTAAATCATAAATATTGTACAAAAACTGGAAATATTTGCTGTGGGTACTGATCAAGGAGGATTTTTGAATTGAGTGGGTACCTATACTTAAAAGTTCGTAAAAGACCTTAAAAGCAAATTTTATTAAAATTCCACCTATTAATTTTTCATAAGTATTCAAATGACTCTCAGTGTGAAGAATTGCTCTTCTATAAAACAGTTACGAACTTTCTACACTGCAGAAACAAGTCTATATTGACCCGGATTAATTTATCTTTTCAACTAGAACCCAAGGCTCACCTAGTTCTGAAATATTTAGATAAATAATAGAGCTAACTCAGATGTAAACTTAACGGCTCTACTTTATTTCACACAAAAAAACAAACACGAACTGAAACTGAAACACAAACAGATCTTCGTGATGCCACACCTAGAAAAGTTATATAATTCAATTAGTAATGAAATAGAGTTCGCATCGTGACATCACATCCTCCCACCTTGAGTAGTGGAAAGTTCCACAAGTCAACAACTCTATTAGAGATCCAACCTTTCGGGAATTTTTACAGTTCGACCTAGTCTTGTCTTAGTTTGAACAATTGCAGAGTCGATGGAGTTGTCATCAGAACACTTAGGAATGCCATTTTTCATAGAGGCAACTTTCGTAGATAGTGCGTTTTTATCCATTGGAAAAGGCGATTCGCTGGAAGAAAT
Organism: Linyphia triangularis; assembly: GCA_963978545.1. Classification (NCBI taxonomy): domain Eukaryota; kingdom Metazoa; phylum Arthropoda; class Arachnida; order Araneae; family Linyphiidae; genus Linyphia; species Linyphia triangularis. The sequence continues at coordinate 57,433,051 of OZ021724.1, read as the reverse complement.
CTCTAAAGGGAAGACGCGCTGAATCGGACACAGAATTTCTCCAAGCGAAGTTCTAAGTTTGATGAGTCGACACACACCATCGTTCCCTGGCAGCATTTCTGTCACTTTTCCCAGTGGCCAGTCGATTCTATTAGCGTTGTCACTTTTGTCGATGTAAGTCAAAGGGCGTGAGTTGATAACAGATTCACAATCACAAATAACAGTCACTAATTCTTCGTAAGTCAAACTTGCTCTTTCAAATATTCTTCTCAAAAGACTTTTTAGAATACCAATTAGCCTCTCCCACCATCCACCCCACCAGGGTGAAGAAGGGGGATTAAACTTCCGCCTAATTGGATGAATAGTATTGTCATTGCAGATGCTGTCCCAGTCTTCAAATGAACTAAGCCATTCTGGCCCTTCCCACCAACATTTGGTTTTCATTAAAGTACTTGCTTTGCATCCTCGGGAGGGAAAAACTGCAGGATTGTCAAATCCAGAAATATGACGCCAAGAAGATGCTTGGCTGATATTCCGTATTTCTTGAACTCTGTTATTCACGAAAATAGACCAATTTTCATCTTTAGTGATCCAAGTAAGAACGGAAGTAGAATCACTCCAATAAAAACATCTAATATCCGTCGATCCAAGAGCATCTAACACTGATTTCGTTAATCTTGCTCCCACCAATGCAGCAAGCAGCTCCAACCTTGGAATTGTCTTAACTTTTAGAGGAGATATACGGGATCTCGAGACTAAAAAATGCAGCATTTCACATTCTCCCTTTTGTACAAGATACGTAACGGCGGCATATGCATCTCTACTTGCGTCGCAAAATGTATGAATGGAGAAGGCCTTCATATTTTCTGAAGTAACTTTGATCCAGCGAGGAATGTTAATGTTCTCCAATTCTTTTAGTTCCCTAAACCATTGTAAAAATTCTTGTCGAAGGGGTCCAGTGATTAGTTCGTCACATCCAAACGATAATTTCCAGGTTTTTTGTAGCATAATCTTGGGACAAAGCATTACAGGTGAGGCAAAACCAAAAGGGTCAAACACTTTGTGAGTAACAGATAATATAGTACGTTTGGTGATGTTTTTGACATTTACTTCTTTCAACCAGTTGATATTTAACGAAAAACAGTCTTTAGTTTTATTCCATTGAAGGCCTAGAAGATCCTCTGTATTAGATCCTCCTTCTTCTGTTAGTGAAGATGAGGACTCCCAATCTCGCAGAATAAAACCACCTTTCTTCATTAACTCATTAGAAGTACTCGTTAATCGCTGCAAATCTAATTCATTGTGGACACTGGTTACAAGATTATCGACATAAAAGCTCTTCAAAAGGCATCCAGTTACAAAAGGATCAATATCAGCATTCTGTTCGAGATAGTACTTCAATACAGCTCCTAATAGAAATGGACTGCTGCGAACGCCGAAAACTACTCTGGCATGACGAAAAAATCTGTAGTTTTCACAAGCTTTATTTGTCCACCACAGAAATCTCACAAAGTCACGGTCTTCTCTACAAAGGCAAATTTGCAAAAAGGCTTTCTTTATGTCTGCGATTACGCCAATCTTCTTTTCTCGAAACCGCAGCAAAATATCAGGAATCAACTCAATCAAGTTTGGCCCGCTATGTAGGGAGTCATTTAGTGACGGATGTCCCTTTATTCGAGCAGATGCATCAAAAACCGGGCGAATTGGAGTTGTCTTACTAACTTTGATAACAGGCCTACGAGGTAGGTAATTTGCAGGCAAATCTTTATCTTCAACTGGTACTTCTTCGATAATTCCTTCACGTAGCCATTCTAAAAATATGTCTTCGTAGTTGTCGTACAAATTTTCCTGAAATAATTTCTTGATTGTGGTGTCTAATCTTCTTTTAGCTTGTTCAAAATTGTTCGGTAAAGGTACAGAGTCATCCAACCAAGGTAAGTGAACTTCATAGCGATTTTCTTTGTTGTACCTAACAGTTCGAAGAAAATTTTCAGCAGTCAAATCTTCTTGCTCTTTCTTAGAGAGTTTCTCAATAGGATCCTTGATCCCAATAGAATCCAACTTCCAGAAATCTGAAATGTCAAATTCTTTAACGAAAAGTGATGTCACCAACATGGCATTGCTTGACGTTACCCGACTTTCAGGAACTTTCCCTAACAAAGTCCATCCAAGCAAAGTTTCGATGGCCACTAATCCGCTTGATAGGACCCTACGCTGACCGGTTAAAATCTTTCCAAAAAGATCAGCTCCTATAAGTACTTGCACTGGATGTTCCTTTTCTCCAACATCACTTAATGTTATATTCATTTCTTGAAGCTCTTTTAACCAAGGCCCTGAATTCACAGGTGATACATCATTACATATAGTTTCTTGATCCAATGCTTCAAAGTTGCACGCAAAATTGTTCTTAATATTTTTCAATCTAATTCTGTAACATGTATGCACAAATTCTTTGGATTTAATCCCGCCAAACAGTGAATGTACTAGAGTTTCTTTCCTTACATGTGCATATTCCATTTCTTCAGCAAGACTCTTTACAATATAAGACTTTTGTGAGCCGGTGTCCAGAACAATTCGCACGACTATGTCTTTCTTATCTGATATGAGCTTGCACTTTAGAGTCTGTAAAAACACTTTAGGACCCACACTCAGGTTAGACATGTTGACCTCGTTGACAACTTCAGATTCTTCTGTCATTTTGAAATCACTTTTCCTTGACTCGTTTGTTTCGCACATTAAGGGAACATGCTTCTTCCCGCAAATTACGCATCTCAAAAATGAACGGCATTTTCGGACGGGGTGACCGGGAGCCAGACAGGCAAAACAACAATTTTTCTCCCTTAAAATCTTTTGTCTTTCAGGTAAACTCATCCTTTGTGCAGAAAAACAGTCTGAGCTGGAATGAGTTTTCTCGCAAAATACACACGACTTTCTGGTTTCTTGAGTATGAGGATTGTTAAAAAGACCGGCGGCTGTGGGTGTTTTATTCTGTTTCACTCTTGTTTCAAATTTCTTATTTCTAGACCCATTACTGTCTTTATTTTTGTTCAAGCCGAAACCTTGCATCGCCAAACAAATTCTTTCCTCTGATTCAACTTCAGATTTTAAAAATTTTAGTAAGCTACTAAGCCTTTCTTGCGGTTCCCCACTGTGGCTGAAATCAGGACTTCTTTGTCTTTGCCATACTCTTAGTGTATCTTCCGGTAAGCATGATTCAACCAAAGGATGAAGCAGAGCAGCACTTTTATCCGTTGTTACGCCAAGTGTCTCTAATGCCCTGATCTGAGACTCCAAATGGTCATACAGAGCACATATATTAACAGTAGAACTTTGCGAAGCGTTTTCCAAAACCAATTTTAAAAGCTCGCGGACATAGAATTCCACTAGTAAATCAGTTCGACCAAAACGCGATTTTAAAGATTCTACAGCTTTGGCGTAGTTGGCGCCGGTTGGCGGAAAACTTTCCACTACCTCCCGAGCGCGCGATCCGCTAACGGTTGCTTGCACTAAATACTGAAATTTATGTTCTGTTGCTATATCTATATCATTATGAACATGTTCGAACTGGCTCCAAAATGGTAACCAGTCCTTTAAATCTCCAGAAAAAGGACGTAATTCTAACTTAGGTAAGTGAAATTTCTTTTTTACACTACCTGATTCTGTAGATTGATCATTTTCTTGAGCATCTAAAGCTTTCAGGGAATTTAATCGCGCTAATTCCAACTCATGTTGTCTTTGCCGTTCTCTCTCTTCGACTTGGCGCTTTCTCTCCTCGTCTTGGCGCTTTTTCTCTTCGTCTTGACGCTTTCTCTCTTCTTCAAGTTTTCTTTCTTTCTCTTCTTGACGTTTTTGAATTTTAGCCTCTTCTTCCTTTTCCTGCCTTTCAGAAACAGTTGTGGCTAACACGGCTGAAACAAAGTCCGGATCTTCTGTATAGCATTTACTGTTTAGAATAACATCTTTCAGTGTAGATATGGTAACTTTCAACGGTAAGTCCTCGTTAATCTCTTGGCACAAGTAAATTAAGTCTTCCTTTTTAAAGCCTTTAACAGATTTAAACATAATGACGCTTACCAATCCTGTCGCGGACGCCAGATGTGAAGAATTGCTCTTCTATAAAACAGTTACGAACTTTCTACACTGCAGAAACAAGTCTATATTGACCCGGATTAATTTATCTTTTCAACTAGAACCCAAGGCTCACCTAGTTCTGAAATATTTAGATAAATAATAGAGCTAACTCAGATGTAAACTTAACGGCTCTACTTTATTTCACACAAAAAAACAAACACGAACTGAAACTGAAACACAAACAGATCTTCGTGATGCCACACCTAGAAAAGTTATATAATTCAATTAGTAATGAAATAGAGTTCGCATCGTGACATCACACTCAGTTTAATCATTTTTTTCAAAAACTAGTTAAATTTACAGCCCATTTGACGCCTCCTAAGGTTGACGCCTCAGGCAGGGGCTTGCCCCCCCCCCCCCCCTCATCTCCCTATCGCCAGCCCTAAACAAGTATTCGAAAGCACTAGACTAACATTTAACACGTACAGAAACATCATATTTCTAAGCATTAACTATATGCTCTCTGATTGGAAGAATTTCCCAATGGTTGTATCAACAATTAATATGTTTCGATAATTCCAGGTAATCTAAAGTTAGCTCCCCCCCCCCTCCCTACTGTAATCTCTCACATAAGAGTATGAAATTGACTTATCAATATTGTTGTTTTGATAAAGATAATAAGTTAAAATGACGCGTTACTTTCAAGATGTGTACTGAATTTAGAAGGATCACCCTTGTTTTAAAATCTTAAATAGGATGATGGTGCGGAATTTAACTTTCGAATTCTAATTTTCAATTAGAACATTCAAAGTTTTTTTTTAATGAAATACCTTATTTATCTCTTGTCCCCGATTATAAACATTATTCACGAAACTATATTCTCAAATGAAATTTATTTTTCTATTAAATGACAACGTAAAATACATGTTAATTGTTTTATTTGTTTCATTGCTAAACGAGGGATTTTCATCGGCGTCGAAAGATCGTGACAACTAGGTCTGGATGATAACTGAGATTAACCCGAATATTTATGATGTAATACCTTTGGATGATATTTCAGAGAAACTGCTCATTTAACTGCCAATATATATCGCTTACATCTCTAACATAATAATACATATATTAATTACCTTTACAGCACGTAGAAATAACCGAGAGTAAATATATTTTCTTCATTGCCAGGGAAATTTATAAAGAATTTATTTGTTTTACTGCTTGTACTGATACACTTTTAAGAAACCAGTTTAAAACAGATATTTATTCAGTATTTAACTCTCTTAGAAAATAACTACGGCTGACATTTATTTTTATCACAGGTGAATCGGCAGAAATTATTATATTTTTTGCAACGTAATTTGAAAAAAACATGAGTACGAAGAGTAAAATTCACTACTAATTTCAAATTATTTTAACAAAAATATAAAGTAACCCCAAAGCCTTAATCCTAAGGAATTGCAGAACTGTTTAATTTCCGACTGTTTACATTGAAAGTTTTAAGAAATCAAATTTCAGTGGCAATACCTAATAGGTATTATGAAACAATTTATTTTAAATCAAGAGAAATGGCATTGGTTCCTTATTGAAGAATATATTTCTTAGTTGCAGAAATGTACTGACATTTTTATTACTTTATATTTGAAAAGACATTCTTTAAAGTTTTCAGCTTAATCAAAAGATCCATTTAAGGAAGTTCGAGATGGGTCTACAATTGTACTATGAGATTAAAAGTATTTATGAATTGGATGACATTTCATGGACTGGATTGCTTTGTTTAGATGTATTTAATAGTGTGATGTCGCTTATTTAATAAGAAAGCAATGGGTCTTATGCCACGAGTCGCGAATGAAGAGTCTTAATTTAATCTAGAAAAACATTAACTAATTTTCCAATATGAATTGAAATGTAAGAAAAACTTGCCTTATTATATTGCTAACTTTCTGATGATAAAGTGTTTTAACATTATTTTATCCTATTGGGTAAGAACTTATGAGGAAGTATTTCTGAAGTGTGAAGACGGGATAAACCACGCTCTTTCCGACGGGATTTCTTGTGACGGGATTACTTGTGATTGTTGGTGGTTTATGTGTATTTTATAAACAATTTCAAGCATTGTTTCAATTTGCAGTAAAAAAAGAGCTTTTTAAATGAATATGGTTTAAATTTAGTTTTCGATTCATTTGATTAAAAAAAAAACTAGAGGCTAATTTTTGTAGAGCTTGAATGTTTAAAAACTTTTAACAGAATATTTTTGTTTCTTTTTTGAAATTGAATGTTTAAAAATAAAAAGCTTAAATACTTAGTGTGATGTAACATATCTAGTTTATTTCATAAGATATATTTTCCAGTTTCCAAACTACAAAAAAAAAAAAAAAAAAAAAAAAAAAAACCTTTTTTCATTTCAAGGTTTTTAAACTTACGTTCGTTAGTTCTTATATTAACATTAGTTCTTATATTAAGTAAGGAAAAAAATAATTTATGTGTTCGTGAAGTTGACGTAAAATCTAGTAGTTATAATCATTTGATATTTTGTTAAATACATTTTTGTTTCAAGTACGAATTTTTTATTGACAAGTCTTGCCAACGTAAACATACAATCCTTTATTGAAATATTGAAACAAAAATAATACGGACATAACAAAAATAAAATTAATATTATATATTTACACTTCTACTTGAAATACTGTGCTCACACTGGATAGGTTGAAAAGCTGAAAAATGCTTGTATGCTTATAAACAATGCAAACATTAAGTAAGAGTGTAGAGAAGTCTTATGGTCATTCCAGATTTAATTGGAACTTCGCTTCTGCTTGGCAAGCATACACTTTTATATATTTCCTAGAAAAAAGAAACTGGTTAATATTTTATATACTAAACAAGTTGGATTTGGCACAGTCAATGTCACTAAAATACCACTTCTGCACATGTTTCATTTGAGGTACACCTCAGTTCAAAATATCAGGCGTGTACAATTTGCAATTGAATGACTAAAATCTTCAATTTTTAACTTTTGCCCATAAAATCCTTTAAATTCATGGTTTTCTTTATCAAAAATGTCACCAAGTTTTCTATAATCTTAGTAATCTCAAGGTTATTGGAAATTAAACAGAAAATTAAATTTTCAAACTCATGTATAATAAATGTCTGTAGCCTTTTTAGGGTTTAACGAATTCAAAACGATGCCATCCTGATCGTAATTTCCAGCTCTTCTTTTTGAATTCTGATGTAAAAAAAATCTTGTCAATAAGATATTTTACTCTATATATCCACCGTGTCTGTAAGCGTGTGTAGTATTGTCTGGAAATGAGCCTCAGGCTATATTAGTGAAGTGTAAAATCTAAAATGGTAAGAATACTTTGAAGTACTTTTTAACCTACTTTAACATAGACGGAGGTAATAAAATCGACTCATATGTGTGTATGTGTAAAACAAAATTAATTTTGTTCCAGTGTATATAAATAGTGTCTATCTATATTCTATCTATAAATATTTTACAGTCATATTACTTTTAATTTTGCTTCAGTGAACCGAATAAAACTTTTTTTGGAACTATATTTCTTAATTTTCGTACATACTTTAGTAATATCTGGTAAATAGAAAATATGCAGATGACGTCACATCTTTTGACTAAGGTAAAAAAAAAAAAAACATTAAAATGTTTATTAACAGTTTCTGAAATGCAGAGTAAGCAAATTCTCGGTTAATATGTATATGTTGCTTGAAAGTGATGACATGTTTGGATCGACATTCCGAAATGTGATATCAGATTGGAACTTTATCTGATGACATAGTTTTTTCTCTAAAGTTATCACCAACTCATCAGCTTAGCGTCATTTTTGTTTAAAAAAAAATTCAAATCGACAGGAGTTTCTTTTAACCAACATTTAAAAGAAGGTATTTAGGTTATGAAATGTCACTCAATTTTGCAAGCTCAATTCTACCGATTCTAATTAATAATTTCGCATGCAGAGACCCCAACAGTATCTGCATCGCAACTAAACTCATAAAGTATTACTGTTTAAAATCATTTAGATCATAAACCAAAACGAAAACGTGTGTTAAAGTGCTTTTTCAGAGAAAGTCACTGTTGCAATCCAGGTTATTAATATTGAATAAAAGAAATAACAAGCAAATTACGATTATGTGGATAAAGCCACTTTTTTTGTCAAATATATTTGCTATTTTGATAAGTTTGGTAATTTTTCTTTAAATCTGATGAATTGATGGAAACTAACTTATTCCACTAGATAAATTTGATCTATTTTTATTCCCATTAGGAGGGAAAAATTACCAAGAAAAATCAGTAAAACGCTAAAAATTAATATTAAATTGATAAAAATATGTAAAATTAACTTTTCAAAAATCACTGAACAGTAAAAATAAATGTTATGTCAAAAATGATAATAAAATATGCCGTTTAATGATAATGAATAAATTAACCTATGGTCACTATGAGTAGTTAGAAAATGCCGATCCGGGGCCATAAGGTGGAGCTGTGGAGCAACCTTGATGGAATGAGACCCCAGTTGTGGCCATTTCGCGTTAAAATGCTTGCTTGCGATTGGTCGGATTTAAACACGTGACTAAATGGACGCTTGTGATTGGCTACACAGTTTAGTAAGATAGTTTTCTGCAAAATTTAAGGTAGTGGCGCCATCTAGGGGGAAATTTAAGAGTCATTTACATTAAATTTCTAAGATCAGAGATATATGCAAATAAAAAAAAATCTTAACACGACTTTTAAGTTTAATAAAAGTAAAGGCCTTTTGCTAAGGGTCTAAAGAACCCTAACCCCGAGCTACACGTGACATTTCAATATTTTACCAAACAATTGTTAAAATATCGACTATCGGACGTTGCCTTCATGGGAACTCATCTACCCACCCCCCTTCCCTAACCAATTTTGAATAAGCTAATTTGAAATACTTTAGAAAAGGTTAATTATTTTTAAGCTAAATATTAAAAGTGAGGACCCACCTCCGGCCCGGCACCACTTTTAGGAAGAATTGGTACCGCCTCACTCCTCCCTATAAAAAGAAAAAAAACTTATTCCAAAGAACGTATATTTCTTTGAAATATGAGATCACTAACCAACCATTCAATACTGAATTTCATGAAAATTTTAGTCTGTCTAAACATTTTTTCATGAAAATTTTAGTTTTGAAACAAATTATTTAAACACTAATGTAAAAAAAAAAAATTATTTTTAATAGAAATTTTTACTAATATCTAGTTGTATGTAGCTTTTTTCGAAAAAACTTAATGAATTTCAAGAAAAATTTAAGGTACCCTTAACAGTTTTCATGAAAATTGTAATTTTGATACAAACAAATTTAACTTTAGTGTTACAGTTTACTCTTCATACAAATGTGCAGAAATATCTTAATTTTTTTAACTAGCATATCTTTCTTTATGATGTTATTACCAATGACTCCCAACGGCTCCCAATTGGCTCTCAATGGCTCCCAATACCTGTTAAATGCTCCCTAACTGCTCCCAATACACGCTAAATGCTCCCTAACTGCTCCCAATACCTGTTAAATGCTTCCTAACTGCTCTCAATACCTGTTAAATGCTCCCTAAATGCTCCCAATACCTGCTAAATGCTCCCTAACTACTCCCAATGGCTCTTGAGTCCCGATAGTTGAGCTTTACCCCAATAAACTTGTTAGAAATTAATCTGTCTATGTTAGTTATATTAATCAAGATAGTTTTTATTGTACAATGATACTTACTTAAGTTGATGAATAGCAACACAGAACTAGCTGCTAATGCTGAATAGAGATCTGATAACTGATTTTGGATACTCTAATGCCTAAATAAGAGAGAAAAAGTAACATACTTGAACATCTTACAACTAAGAATTCAAAAGTGAACGTGAAAATTTACTTTACGAATAAACATCGTGTCTTTAAAATGTGTACGAATATCACTAAATAAGTTAAAAAAGTAACATACTTAAACTCTCTACGATAAAAATCTTTAACATTAACGTAAAAAGTTTACTTTACACATAAAAATCACTTTAAAATGTGTAAAAATATCGCTAAATAAGAGAAAAAATAACTTACTTAAAATTTCTAAGATAAATATTTAACCTTTACGCGAAAATTCCCTTCATATATAAAAATCACGACTTTAAAATATGACATGCAAGAGAAAAGTATAATACTTAAACTTTCTACGACTAATAACTTTAACATTTACGTAAAATTTTACTTTACACATAAAGATCCCGACTTTAAAATATGTAGAAATATCGCTAAATAAAAGAAGAAAAAAAGTAACATACTTAAACTTTGTACAACAAATGACTTTGACATTAACGTAAAAATTTTTCTTCACATATAAAAATCCCGACTTTAAAATGTGACGTGTAAGAAGAATTAGCAAACTTAAAATTTCTACGGCAAATAATTTTAACCTTTACGCGAAAATGTATTACATACATAAAAATCATGTCGTTAAAATATGTAAAAATATTGCCGAATAAAAGAAAAAGGTAACATACTTAAACTTTTTACGACAAATAACTTTAACATTAACGTAAAAATTTACTTCACATATAAAAATCACGACATTAAAATGTGACATGTAAGAAGAATTAGCATACTTAAAATTTCTACGATACGTATTTTTAACATTTGCGTGAAAATTTACTACATATATAAAAATCATGTCTTTAAAATATCGCTAAATAAAAGAAAAAAGTAACATATTTAAACTTTCTACGACAAATAACTTTAACATTAACGCAAAAATTTACTTTACACATAAAAATTACGACTTTAAATTTGACATGTAGGAGGAAAGTATAACATACCTATAATTTCTAAGACAAAGAATTCAAAAATTGCCATTCATGTCTTTAAAATGTATAATGACAACTCTAACTTTTAGAAAAAAGAAACACTAAAAATTTAAAATTGAACATGAAAATTAACTTTGCATGTACAATCATACTCTTATATCAACGATAAATAAGATAAAAAAGAAGCTCTAAAAATTTATAAGGCAAAGAATTTAAATAATACGCGAAAATGTACCTCACATATGAAAATTATGTCTTTCAAATGTGTAAGAATAACGCTAAATTAGAGAAAAAGAAATATTAAAAATTTATAAGGTAAGGAATTGAAACAATACGCGAAAATTTATTTCACACATAACATTTTTATCTTTAAAATGTGTAAGAATAATGCTAAATTAGAGAAGAAAAAAAATAACATACTTAAACTTTCTTCGACAAAAATTTAAACAATACGTGAAATTTTCATACACAATTATTTTCTTAGGTTAATGTTAAATAATGGGAAATTTAACAGATTAAAAATTTCAAAGATAAAGAATTTTTACACGAAAATTAACTTCACATATAAATATCATGTCTTTAAACTTTAACGTGACAATTTACTTCTCATATGCAATTAAACTCTTAGGTTAATGTTAAATAAAAGAAAAAGTAACATACTCAAAAATTTCTAAGATAAGCATAACGTAAAAATTTCACATCATGTGTTTAAAATGTAACATATAAGAGAAAAAAAAAAAAAAAAAACTAACATACTTGAACTTTCTATAGCAAAGAATTTAAGCGTTAGCGTAAAAATTTACTTTACATATAAAATTCACGTCTATAAACGGGATGATAAGCATGTGACGGTAATTAGCCAATCAGGTTAGCGGTAGGTGATACGCCACTTGCCGGCATTTTTAGACCGGAGGATGAGTCACGCTAAAACTTGTTCAAACAGGTCGGGAGACTTGTACAGCAAGAACAGCAGCATCGACACGCAAGCAGCGGGTGATGCTGTGGTGTGTCAGCAGGTCTTTGAGATTATCGTTTTCCTACTTTGCCTTTTTTTTCATAATGAAATGTTTGTGAAAACTTGGAAGGAATGAAGTGGATTTCAAAGACACATTAGTAAGTGAAGGTAGAATTCACATGGATTTTCTTCCAAAAAGTATGATTCACTTGGAGAATTTAAGATCATTTCTACTTGAAAACTTTTCTATTATCTAAAACATTGAATATTGTTCAAACTCAGTGGGATTATATGCTACAATACGGGTAAAACTTAACAAAATTGTTACATAGAAGAAAAATAGTAAGAGATTTAAAATAAATACTAGTTATAGATACTCCAAAGAAAAAATTTCACCTCTACTTTTCAATCGGAAAATCAATATAAGTTGGAAATTTATGTTACTTCAAGAAAGACTTAGACAATTTACTTTGTAATAATATAGGTTAAGGTGTCGTATTAACTCGTGCAATACATGCTGACTAAGGTTTATTTTACTTATCAATCTAAGAAAGATGAATTGGGTGAAAATATTAAATAAATTGTAGATATTAAATCAGAGTGTAAAAAGTTATGTAGTTTACATATAATTCGCAAGTTTCTTTCAAATTATCTTAAGATGTTTTAAGTCTTGCAGGCGATTTTCAAAACTTGAATGCATATCTCCAATGTATTTAATATCTACAATTTATTTAATATTTTCACCCAATTCATCTTTCTTAGATTGATAAGTAAAATAAACCTTAGTCAGCATGTATTGCACGAGTTAATACGACACCTTAACCTATATTATTACAAAGTAAATTGTCTAAGTCTTTCTTGAAGTAACATAAATTTCCAACTTATATTGATTTTCCGATTGAAAAGTAGAGGTGAAATTTTTTCTTTGGAGTATCTATAACTAGTATTTATTTTAAATCTCTTACTATTTTTCTTCTATGTAACAATTTTGTTAAGTTTTACCCGTATTGTAGCATATAATCCCACTGAGTTTGAACAATATTCAATGTTTTAGATAATAGAAAAGTTTTCAAGTAGAAATGATCTTAAATTCTCCAAGTGAATCATACTTTTTGGAAGAAAATCCATGTGAATTCTACCTTCACTTACTAATGTGTCTTTGAAATCCACTTCATTCCTTCCAAGTTTTCACAAACATTTCATTATGAAAAAAAAGGCAAAGTAGGAAAACGATAATCTCAAAGACCTGCTGACACACCACAGCATCACCCGCTGCTTGCGTGTCGATGCTGCTGTTCTTGCTGTACAAGTCTCCCGACCTGTTTGAACAAGTTTTAGCGTGACTCATCCTCCGGTCTAAAAATGCCGGCAAGTGGCGTATCACCTACCGCTAACCTGATTGGCTAATTACCGTCACATGCTTATCATCCCGTTTATAGACGTGAATTTTATATGTAAAGTAAATTTTTACGCTAACGCTTAAATTCTTTGCTATAGAAAGTTCAAGTATGTTAGTTTTTTTTTTTTTTTTCTCTTATATGTTACATTTTAAACACATGATGTGAAATTTTTACGTTATGCTTATCTTAGAAATTTTTGAGTATGTTACTTTTTCTTTTATTTAACATTAACCTAAGAGTTTAATTGCATATGAGAAGTAAATTGTCACGTTAAAGTTTAAAGACATGATATTTATATGTGAAGTTAATTTTCGTGTAAAAATTCTTTATCTTTGAAATTTTTAATCTGTTAAATTTCCCATTATTTAACATTAACCTAAGAAAATAATTGTGTATGAAAATTTCACGTATTGTTTAAATTTTTGTCGAAGAAAGTTTAAGTATGTTATTTTTTTTCTTCTCTAATTTAGCATTATTCTTACACATTTTAAAGATAAAAATGTTATGTGTGAAATAAATTTTCGCGTATTGTTTCAATTCCTTACCTTATAAATTTTTAATATTTCTTTTTCTCTAATTTAGCGTTATTCTTACACATTTGAAAGACATAATTTTTATATGTGAGGTACATTTTCGCGTATTATTTAAATTCTTTGCCTTATAAATTTTTAGAGCTTCTTTTTTATCTTATTTATCGTTGATATAAGAGTATGATTGTACATGCAAAGTTAATTTTCACGTTCAATTTTAAATTTTTAGTGTTTCTTTTTTCTAAAAGTTAGAGTTGTCATTATACATTTTAAAGACATGAATGGCAATTTTTGAATTCTTTGTCGTAGAAATTATAGGTATGTTATACTTTCCTCCTACATGTCAAATTTAAAGTCGTAATTTTTATGTGTAAAGTAAATTTTTACGTTAATGTTAAAGTTATTTGTCGTAGAAAGTTTAAATATGTTACTTTTTTCTTTTATTTAGCGATATTTTAAAGACATGATTTTTATATATGTAGTAAATTTTCACGCAAATGTTAAAAATACGTATCGTAGAAATTTTAAGTATGCTAATTCTTCTTACATGTCACATTTTAATGTCGTGATTTTTATATGTGAAGTAAATTTTTACGTTAATGTTAAAGTTATTTGTCGTAAAAAGTTTAAGTATGTTACCTTTTTCTTTTATTCGGCAATATTTTTACATATTTTAACGACATGATTTTTATGTATGTAGTACATTTTCGCGTAAAGGTTAAAATTATTTGCCGTAGAAATTTTAAGTTTGCCAATTCTTCTTACACGTCACATTTTAAAGTCGGGATTTTTATATGTGAAGAAAAATTTTTACGTTAATGTCAAAGTCATTTGTTGTACAAAGTTTAAGTATGTTACTTTTTTTCTTCTTTTATTTAGCGATATTTCTACATATTTTAAAGTCGGGATCTTTATGTGTAAAGTAAAATTTTACGTAAATGTTAAAGTTATTAGTCGTAGAAAGTTTAAGTATTATACTTTTCTCTTGCATGTCATATTTTAAAGTCGTGATTTTTATATATGAAGGGAATTTTCGCGTAAAGGTTAAATATTTATCTTAGAAATTTTAAGTAAGTTATTTTTTCTCTTATTTAGCGATATTTTTACACATTTTAAAGTGATTTTTATGTGTAAAGTAAACTTTTTACGTTAATGTTAAAGATTTTTATCGTAGAGAGTTTAAGTATGTTACTTTTTTAACTTATTTAGTGATATTCGTACACATTTTAAAGACACGATGTTTATTCGTAAAGTAAATTTTCACGTTCACTTTTGAATTCTTAGTTGTAAGATGTTCAAGTATGTTACTTTTTCTCTCTTATTTAGGCATTAGAGTATCCAAAATCAGTTATCAGATCTCTATTCAGCATTAGCAGCTAGTTCTGTGTTGCTATTCATCAACTTAAGTAAGTATCATTGTACAATAAAAACTATCTTGATTAATATAACTAACATAGACAGATTAATTTCTAACAAGTTTATTGGGGTAAAGCTCAACTATCGGGACTCAAGAGCCATTGGGAGTAGTTAGGGAGCATTTAGCAGGTATTGGGAGCATTTAGGGAGCATTTAACAGGTATTGAGAGCAGTTAGGAAGCATTTAACAGGTATTGGGAGCAGTTAGGGAGCATTTAGCGTGTATTGGGAGCAGTTAGGGAGCATTTAACAGGTATTGGGAGCCATTGAGAGCCAATTGGGAGCCGTTGGGAGTCATTGGTAATAACATCATAAAGAAAGATATGCTAGTTAAAAAAATTAAGATATTTCTGCACATTTGTATGAAGAGTAAACTGTAACACTAAAGTTAAATTTGTTTGTATCAAAATTACAATTTTCATGAAAACTGTTAAGGGTACCTTAAATTTTTCTTGAAATTCATTAAGTTTTTTCGAAAAAAGCTACATACAACTAGATATTAGTAAAAATTTCTATTAAAAATAATTTTTTTTTTTTACATTAGTGTTTAAATAATTTGTTTCAAAACTAAAATTTTCATGAAAAAATGTTTAGACAGACTAAAATTTTCATGAAATTCAGTATTGAATGGTTGGTTAGTGATCTCATATTTCAAAGAAATATACGTTCTTTGGAATAAGTTTTTTTTCTTTTTATAGGGAGGAGTGAGGCGGTACCAATTCTTCCTAAAAGTGGTGCCGGGCCGGAGGTGGGTCCTCACTTTTAATATTTAGCTTAAAAATAATTAACCTTTTCTAAAGTATTTCAAATTAGCTTATTCAAAATTGGTTAGGGAAGGGGGGTGGGTAGATGAGTTCCCATGAAGGCAACGTCCGATAGTCGATATTTTAACAATTGTTTGGTAAAATATTGAAATGTCACGTGTAGCTCGGGGTTAGGGTTCTTTAGACCCTTAGCAAAAGGCCTTTACTTTTATTAAACTTAAAAGTCGTGTTAAGATTTTTTTTTATTTGCATATATCTCTGATCTTAGAAATTTAATGTAAATGACTCTTAAATTCCCCCCCTAGATGGCGCCACTACCTTAAATTTTGCAGAAAACTATCTTACTAAACTGTGTAGCCAATCACAAGTGTCCATTTAGTCACGTGTTTAAATCCGACCAATCGCAAGCAAGCATTTTAACGCGAAATGGCCACAACTGGGGTCTCATTCCATCAAGGTTGCTCCACAGCTCCACCTTATGGCCCCGGATCGGCATTTTCTAACTACTACTATGTATATTTTTGGGACAATTCATGCACGAAATAAGATTTTATGAATAAAAATGTACTCTAATGTTTTTTTGAGGTAGAGGAGGTATTTTATCTACAGCATTCGCTTAGCTTCGGCTTCATAATATTATATTTAGCTTAATATTTATTTTTAACGCTTCTTAAGACTCAGTTCTACTTCTTTTTTGTAAAGATTGATTATAAAAATTATATTAGAATTATAAGAATTAAAATGGAAATACGATAACTAGAAAACAATTTTAATAATATGGAGATTCATATAATATAAGTACTAATTTTATTCTTAGGATGACATTTTAAAACCCATTCATTGCAAAAATATAAAATTATTATAATTAATTTGCTAAGAACAATACCAATAATTTCTACTGAAAAGGTTAATCTAGAATCATTTAAATAATACAAATTATAATCAAACCTTTTCAAAATATTCTGTTTTAAATTTTGTAAAAAAATTCTTCTGAATATTACTAAAAGTAAATTTTCAAAAAGAATAAAAGTAGCTAATTTTAAATGAATTTAAATGAAAACGGGCTTATAGACAAATTCATTTGACGTTATGCTTTTAAAAGCATTTCAATTAAAATTATAATAATTTCCTTAAATAAAAATCTGAATTTTTCTTAAGAAAAATTAAGATCTTAGGTAAGCAATGAGAGTAAAACTGCATATTTTGTCAAGATTAACATATATAATAAATACTCTTGAAATCAATGTTTATTTTTCTTTTCGTTGACTGCATTTAATTAATTATTTAGCGATTTTTGGTCCGTCAAAAAGAATACATTTTTGTATTACCCAAAATTTTATTTGTAATCAAAGAACTCAGGAAATTAAAATTTGTGTTATTTTTTTAATTTCGGTTTTGCTTTATTTGTGTGTACTTAGTTGATATCCTTGCGTTTAATAGAAAAATACATGAAATAATTTAAGGGTTGAACACCAAATAAATGGATCATTAATTAAAGTTATTGTCCCAAGTTAGAATATATACAGATACCAGTCAGATACTTGAAATGAAAATTTTAAAATAGTGATTGAGCCAATGCTCAATCACTATTTTAAAATCTTCATTTCACAGTAAAATTCTTCATTCAATCATTCTTCACAGTAAATTTTTCTATTGCAATTTATAACATAATAAATGCAATGAGCTGTAAGTATAACAATTTTGTTATAAATTTCAAAGTTAATCGAAAGTTAATTTAAAGATAGCAGTAGTCATCCATTTGAAGATAATATAACCTTTTATGCTAAAATCCAGATATTTTTCTTCACTTATTTCGTCAAAATGCAAATACTGTGATTTCATGTTATGAAAATGTAAAACTTACTTTCCCGGTTCTGTCGCTAATTACAATATTCCAGTAGCCTCTTTCGTCCGTCCGAACGTCGTTGAAACTCGCAATGACGTAGCAGTCTGTTACAACTGATCTTCTAAATGAAATGAAGTCCTCGTCATCGGATTGTCCCAAGAAAGATCGGTACTTGCTTTCTGCTTGTCTCAGGGCTTCTATCGTAGTCATCATAGGAGAAAACGTCACGGTTACGTCGGGCAGTACTCTATCTTTTTGTTCCGTTTCCACGGAGATAGTCACACCAATCTATTTAGGCAGAATATTGTTATTAATTATTTTTAGAGACAAATGATGACAACATATTGTAGATACAAAAAAAAAAAAAAAAAAAAAAAAAAAAAAAGAAGCTACTAGTAAAAAAAATTTTTCTACAGGTTTAGATTTTTTTTATAATAGTACACTCAGTATCAAACTTTGACAAAAGTTTTCAGAGAAAATACATCGTTATTCTTGAATAAAGTTTCCAGAAATCCCCATTTGCTTCCAGTCCAACTTCTTATCTCTAAAAGCTGTTTTTCTATATCTTCTGAGGGTACCCCTAACGATGGACAATCTCACTGTCACCATATCTTGGGAAAGATACTCGAGCATTACTCCAATCAACACTTCCTTCTGGATACTTCTCAAAGACGAAAAAAAATCAGTCATTACAAATATGAAGTTCATCAGAACCTCTGCAGTATCTTTTTTTCTGGAAAATCTATCAAGGCGTGGATGATATTGTCTTCAAATACTCCGAACTGATTTTAGCGGATCTTTTCCTTATGGAGCCCAAACAGTGGAACTTCTCTTTGAGTTCTAATTCCACATTTCTTGAAATTCAAGGTATTATCATATTTTTCTAAAAAATCCAACCTGAAAATATATGTTTTATCGACGCGAACAGAGTAAAAGTTGGTATTATGTCCGAAAGAGATTTTGACTTTCCTTATCCCATGAACTTTAATTTTGTCCCTGGTTTAAGTTATTATGATAAAGAGAGAGAGAGAGAGAGATTAAAGAAATTTTTCATTAATTAACTGCATCGGCTGAGATGCAATATGAAAATATGACAATTTAATTTGTACTAAAATCAAACTCTTATATCGTTTAAAAAAAATTATGATTTCAAATATTATTTTAATTTAGAAGGAAAATGTCCACGGAAGTAAAATTACTATTCCCATAAGTACTATTGCCAACAAAAGTAAATTATATCTCTCATCGATCAAAAATATGAAGGAAAAAAAAAATAGATAAGATGAGAAAAAATAAAAATAAGGGAACAATATATTTTTAAGCCACTCTACTACACTACTTCATCAATGATTAAGGATACTCACCGGTGGTTTCAGATACTGTATTGGAATGTAAAACGAGCTCGGATAGGATGGCGAATCCCCAGTCTCTTTGCTCAGACCTGGCGTAAAGAAAACTCCTGTCAACATCCCACTGGGTGGCATGGCAATAGATGGAGGTGGGCGAGACTGTTGTGGACCAGGCATTGTCATAGAAGGTGGTGGTGCGAAGATTCGGGGAGGTGGCAGCATTGATTGTACCGGTGGTGTAATTATTCCGGGATTCGGGATTCTTTCAGAATTCGGAAATCTTCCAGGATTCTGGACTCTTCCGGGATCCTCAGATTCTAGAGAAGAGGGTCGGTACTTGGTGCCGATGAGCTCCTGCAAAGCGAAGTCTTGGAGAGGATTCTTTGGTTTTGTCTGAAGTGATAGGATAAGTAGGTTTGAGATAAGAATTCGAAGTAAAACAAAGCTATACATTTTGATTTAAGTGTACTAAGTCTTTAACGTTAAAATAAATTGGATCTTTTTCCTGTATACTCGAAATACTATCGAAGATTTGACCAACATGATTAGGAACGCATGCAGATTAATTTTAATGTTTCTCACCAACTGAAATTAATGATTCCAACCAACTGAAATATTTTGTTGCAGGTATTCTTCTTTTAAAATAGAATATTTTTTTTTGGGGGGGGGGGGGGCTAACGAGGCTACCTGTACATAATGTTGCATTCCAATGTAGCATGAAACATTATTTATATTTTTTACTTATTGTTAACTCAAAGAAAATTTAAAAAGAATTCAACATCGCAATCGCAAATAAATGTTCTTTACCTTCTCCGTCCGTTATCTGTACCTGCTTTTCCTTCTCAACCTATATTTGAGCGACAAAATTATTTGTACATTTACGTTCAACAATTTGAATCAAGTACACTAAGTTATATAGCAATGTTGCATTTAAACTTCATTGCTTATTCCATACTCAGCAAAAGCAGCAACATTTCAATCACTAATAAAAGGCCCTCATCTCACTTTCCATGTCCTTTATCTGTAGCAGACCTTCTTCATCAACTTGTTGAATATGACAAAGTGTTACAGAGGGTTGACAGGAAATAATATGGATCAACAACAACATTTGGTAATTCCACCACCAAAATTCGGTCAGTAGCTTTTGGAAATTTCAGCTAAATTTTTATATTTGTTAATGTATTCTACTACCTCTTTACATTACACTACACTTACGTTCTTACCATATTTCATAGTACCACTGAGTACCAACTCCCTACAACACCTCTGGAAATGATAATATTGACCACCTGCGAATGGTAATATTTATGCAACAAAACTGATCGAATAATTGATGTGCACAAAGCTTTTCATTTAAATTTTGCTAACTTTTGACAACTCATCAAAACTTTTCTAACATTTTAATCTGGAATAAAATATCCTCACCTTTTCCGTCCTTTGTCTGTACCTGACTTTCCTCATCAGCCTGTTGAGTATGACAGTAGCTGGGACTCCCTTCACGTTGGCAATGGCGAACACCATTCTTTCCATCTCGTCCATGGAGTACGCCTTGGCATCTCGAAGGCAAGACCGCGTTGCGGACACGGAAAGGCTGTGGATTCCAAAGGTGAGGTACAGGACGGTGAACATTACTTTCATGGCAGATGGAATGATTGATATAATCTACAGTACTGAGAAAGAAAAAAATATAAACTACCATTTCCTAAAATTTACATTTACAATAAAGAATTATTAATTATCCCTCATAATTTATATCTAATTCACTAGTTTATACTAGTATTACACCTTACAGTTTATACTAGTAATACAGTCAAGGTTTCACCTCTGTATTAGCTTTACTCTTTTAAAGATTACTTTTTACACTACTTTATTTCATTGAAATATAATTCCCTAACCCAATTATTTCGTTTAGGTGAAAATACACTGTTTAGAAATTTGGTGGATATTGGTAACTATATTTGAACAAAGTACAAATCCATGCAGAACTTTCATAGCCAAAGTGTAATTGTATTTATATTTTATTAAACACTTTCATTTGATGCAATGTATTTAAAATATATACCATGTAGGTTAGGTCATTTTTTAGTATTTTATGCAAAGAGTGTATATATGAAGGGACACCATGATCTTTAGCCTTACCATTTATTTTTTTAATAAAATAAAGGAAAATAAAAAATAAACATCTGTATCTGCGTTTGTTCTGATTAACTAACACATATTAGTATATTTAACAAGAACAAATTAGATAGTCTAAGCATTTAAGAATCGGAACCCATTCAATAAAAAAATTGATGAGAAAAAATGAATAAAAGTTAATTAGAAAAAATTACACTTTCAATTAAATACTCTAACTCTATGCATAGGGTTAGTAAATAAATTAAACTGTGTTACAAATTTAAAATTTATCCTATCTCTATAAAGAAACATACACAATTGGTGAAGCTAATTTTCATGAAGTCAACGTTTAAAAAAAGATCTGAGCTTCGATAAGATGGACGAAAATTATATATTGTAGTTAAACTTTACATTCATATTTTATAAATCCAAAAACACAAATCAAAAATTTAAAATACAATTTTTAACATTAACCTCACAATAGAGTAAGTATTAATTCAATTTTATTCTAGGAATTAATTTGAAACTATAACAATAATAAAAATGCTTGTCACAATTGACACTCTTTCCAATGTCTTAAATTCAAAATATTCGGGTTTTCCCTAAAACAAAATTGCAGGTCATTAATATAAAAATACATAATTTTATTTCATCATTCAAACTCAAAACCTAATTTCATAATATTTATAGTATTTATATCAACCGAATGTGTGAGTGATCAAAAGAGGTTTTTATAGTTTTATTTCATTGCCTATAAGAGATAAGGTATATAACTGATTAGAGATATATTACACTTTGTGTACTCTAAATGTAAATATAGCCTTAAGCATACTCGTATAATTTTATTTTGGTATAAATCTTTTTATAAACTTTGATCAAGGCAAACAGCGTGCTTTTGTATCTTTAAATACTATTCTAGCAAATCTATTTATAATCACAGAATAAATCATGCAATAATATGAAAGACCACGCCCAATAGTCTTATTTTTGTGATTCAGATTACATAACTCCAGTGAACATAAAACGCAATCAAGAGATAATAATGTATTTTACTTCATGCGTTCCAGATAACATAACACTTAAGTATTTTTCCTCTCTATCTGAACAAAAATATGTTCTTATATTAATTTCATAAAGCATAACAACATATCAAAAATTGTTTTGTTAACTTTTTGCCACAATGATGAATAATCGAAGATTATACCTACAAAAGTGTTTCAAATGTAGCAGTTAACTTTCAGACATTTAAAGCTTTTAATGCCAACCCCAATATAAGCTTTAAACAAAATCACATTATGTTTTAATCACGAATATCTTTTGGAAGTGCAATTCTTAAAAAAAGTTACTTGAATGAAGTGTTATACTTTCTAGAAACAGTTATAGTTCGAAATTATATGCACTTTAAAAAAATATAATTAATTAGGTTAATATAATCAGTTTTCAATTCAGCAAGAATAAAAATGTCTAAGCATATCCTTAATTAATCAAAATATCTGATATCATAAGATTAAATTCATAAAAACTTTAAAAATAGAGCTTACCTATCTTTGTTAACACATCTATTTTTTTTTTTAATTATTTGTTCTTGTTTCAAATTACAAAAATACCAACATATATATTATGTTAAGCTGATCTCTTAAAACATAATACCTAATACTTAATTCCATGGAACAAGAATAGTTAAAAAATACTAAAGATAATTTAAAACCTAAAATACCACCATTCCGCTGTATTTTTATTGGCTTTTAGTACCTCTTTCTAATGGTTCAGAAAAAGTGAAACAGATTTCGTTCCATACATTTCTCAAGATACTGGCTTGGTTTGCCGTAGCTACGTCCCTGGATTGATGGAGAATTTTATGATACAGTATGGCGTGAACGAGTGGAGGCTTTTTATTGACTCCTAAAAAAAAGCCTCAAAGCAGTGCTTTTACATAATGTCAGCAAGTACTCTTTAGTGCCATTAGGGCATTCTATGTACCTGAAAGACTCTTACGAGAATTTAGCTTTGATTCTCACTCATTTGAAATATAAAGGACATGGATCAATGAAATGCGATATGTAGTGATTTAAAGTGCTTTCCATGGTTCTTAGACAACATGCAGGATACTCGAGGTACTTTTGCTTCTTGTGTAAATAGGATAGTTGGAATAAAATGAATCATTTGATCAAAACAGAGTAGTGCAAAAGAAAACTTGAAAACCTGGAAGCAAAAATGAAGTATAGGAAAGTTTGATTGATCTCAGGAAAATTTGATTGATCCCAGGAAATTCCTATTACTTCCACTTCACATCAAGCTAGGTTTGATGAAACAATTTGTTATAGCTCTATCAAAATATGAGAATATTGTAAGTAGGCAACGAGTTTCCAGGACTGTCGGAAGCAAAAATAAAGGAAGATGTTTTCGTAGATCCAGATATTTGGAAACTTTATAAAGTGTTCGAAAGTAAAATGCTTTCAAGTGAAAAAAAAGGGACCTGGAGAGCTTTCAAGAAAGTTGTCCTAAATTTTTCGAGAACTTTGAAAACCCAACTATAAATCTATCGTGGAAAACATGTTAATGAAATTCAAAGACTTGGGTTGTTCAATGAGTTTGAAAGGGCACTTTTTAAATTCGCATTTGAACTACTTTCCCCAAAAATCTTGATGAAATTAGTGAACAGTGCGAAATATTTCACCCAGATATCAATGAGAGGGAGAGTAGATACCAAGATAAATGGAACGATAACACACTAAGGGCCAAAAAGAGCTTTAAAGGGAAGAGGAAAAGAGAGCCTTAAGGATATATGAATCCAGGGTGTATTAAACAATGGTCACCATTAATTGTTCTAATTAAGATAATTTATAACAAATTTATATTTAGCAAAACATTTCCAATTTTTTGGTATATTAATTAATTTGTAAATAAAACACTTAAACATATTGTGAAAATACCTTCTTTTCACCAGAATATGTACAGAAGGCATTCTTGCCCATATATTCAAACCCATTTTGTGAAAATTCCTTATGTGATTGACACAAATGGATGTCATATTTGAAATCAGCGCACTAAATAATAAAAAATGCAGTCATTACATTGCAAACACTTTTCTATGACTCAAATTTTGCAGGCCTGTGCTATCTAAAGTCACTAAATCTTAAAATATATGATTCCGAAATGCCTAATGAGCAAGAAATGTTTGACTCTACTTGATAATTATTCTATTTAGATTTTAATGTTTTAAATAGCCTTTCTCTTTAATTATATCCTTTTTACAGGAATCTCACTTCACTAGCTTTTTTTTATGAAAAATGTCTGTTTTCAATTTCTTATTCCAGACGTTACCACATTTTTGAATTCATGAATCCTTTTTTAATAAAACTTTTCTTTCATCTGTTTGTTAAAACAGTATTTTGTAATACTGAAAATAAATTTTTTAGATATGAATGATTATCTTTGTTAAAGTAGGCTCTTAAGTTTATTTTCTAACTAGCTAAATGGATTTTTTTTTAATAATGTATGTGCTATAAATATGCATGTATTCAATATTTGGGAAATCAGTAGATTACCATAAGTTTGAAAATAAGAACTTTGTTAGTATAACCAGATAATTTCTTTTGGAATTTCAAGCTATTTTATTTGTATGTTATTTATTTTTGACGTTACAATGTAAAATTTAAAAGGTAGGAAAAAACCAAGTGCATTAAATTTAGTAATTTATTTGTCGATATTTAAGATAATAGTGTTAAATTTTACTGGTATAATGATTTATTAAATCAAGTGATTTGTGTCAACAAAACTTTATTTATAAGTTTTAATTTAAAGCATGAAACAAAAAATCTGCATTATTGTTTGCTGTACACCATAATAGCCCAACTTAAAAAACAACATTCTATCAAACTCTAAAGTAATGTACTTGTAAAAATTTAAAAATTGGGAATCCATGCTTTAACTAAAAAATATTTACTTTTCAGTTTATCTGGTATTTAAACGATGGAGACTTCGAAGAAGCAAAAATCACTTCAAAACACCAAAACATAAAACAAACTAAGTTCTTTGAAAGTTAGTTATTTATAATTCGAAAACTCATTACATGTTCCCCTACCTCAAATATAATGGAAAGTTTGTAAAGATCTTAATTTCCGTCTAAAATAATCTCTGCTTCTATGGTACATTGACGTTGACGTTATCTATACAATGTGGTAACTACCATATGATTACTACACACACATGTTTTTGTTAACTTTTAATTTTATACGTAAAATATCGTTGACGTTTAATATTCATATTCATAAATACAGATTTTCACAGAAATATTCATTAATGACTGAAAATAATACGCAATTTATTTTATGACACTGTCATAAAAAAAAAATAATAATAATAAAATAAAAAAAATCATTTTATATAAATTGACCCTCTGGAAAATTCTGAAAGCATCCCCGAATGTTGGCACTAGCCCTATGCATTTAATTAGTGATCACGCCCTTACTCATGTCTAAGATTAAACCTCTTGTAATTGTCAGTATTTAGAGTTTAACAATATACTTTGATGGTGACCTCAAAACTCCAAGTCATCTATTCTAAAATTATCATTCTCATTAAGGAATCAGCAAAATTTCTTTGACCAAATCTGTTGCTTACGTTAAGGCGTCTCTCCTCTTGTGAGATGACTGCCTGAATACAAAAGCGTATGCGCCTTGTTTATGAATGAGTGTCTTGTCCAGTGGTGACATCCTGAATAAGATTTACAGTGGAAGTGAATGGAAGTGGACGTAATTTTGACTCACCTAAACTATCAAGGCTTGCGATATAATGAAGAGAGATTGCTGGACATCTATGTTCACGCACTTGAGTCACGAAAGCCACGCCGAGTGAATAGGAGCTAAAATTAGATTGTGCGTGGTACGCGTTGAAAATTATTCTATGACCATTTATTATCAATGTAAAATGTGCTTTATTTGGATCTTTTAAGTACATTAATGCAGATTTAAAAAAATATTAATTTTAGTTCTTAAAAATATTAAACAAATTTTTTTTTTTTTTTTTTTTTTTTTTTTTGAAAATAATATTCATAAAGTTCAAGTTTCGGATTGAAAGTCATAATTGTTTTGGGGGTGATGTATACAAATTTAGAAATAGTTTTGCATTAAAAATGTGCAATAATAAAGTATGGTGAGAGAGGTAATAAGTGGCAAATGTCCGAACCTAATATTTCAACTATTTTTCATGCTATTTCATACGAAAGCTGTACAACATTTTCCAAGTGATTTTGATTAGAAATTTATTGATTTTTCTTTTAATCCTTTTTCTCCAATGATATTTCTACACTTAACAAGATAAAATAGTAGAAAATCAATACTAGATACCATTCATCTCCAAATGTATTGCTATAAGAATATCACACATAATAAAAATGCCCTATTTACCTAAGGAAATAGTATAAGTAACACTTTTGGTAGTCGACAGAAATGTCATATAAAAAGGTTTGGTCTATTCAAAATGGAAGTTATAGTAAAATTAATTTTTTTTTTTTTTTTATATAATTTGAGTTTTAATTTCATGTAAAATTTTCCTTCAAATTCGTAACAATTTTAAACAAATATGATTGATAATAGTTCATGACAAATATACAATAGACCAACATGCATTGTACTAAGAATATGGGTTACTGTTTCCTTCCCAGATGAATAATGACACACAGTGTTGCAAATATAACTCTTTTTATTATTCTTCAAGAGACAATTCTTAAATTAGTAGCAGAAATTAACAACCTCACCTTTAAACATACCTACTCAACAGCAAAGAAAGCACGAGTGTCGGTAATTCAAACACACAAAAATCGTAGACTAACTAAAACTAAACTGAAATTTACGAGACTGGACTCCATTATTTGCCACTCTTGTTTTATAGGTTGGTGCCATTCGACAATTTTCTAGAAAAATTCCGGTAAACCTAACCTTTATCATAATTTTGAAGCTTATATTTATGTTTTAAAATAATAGTAATAAGCTAGAACTATAATGTATTGCAGAATAAAATGAAATAAATAGATGTATTTATAATCTGGTTCACTTTCAGCTGGAAAGCATATTCTAAAAAATTGTGTATTCTTTGACAAGAAATAAATGGGTTCTTTTCCGTTAGCCGGATGCCATTTGGCTCAATTTCCAACCGAGTTTAAATCTTTACACGTTTAAATGACGCATAAATGTATTGCCAAGCCTAAATGTTTACGGTTCGTTATAGGAATTGTACATGATTTGATGTGTCAGGTCTGCAATTTGGCGAAGGCGAGGGGGGGGGGGGGTTCTAGTACGTGTTTATAGCTTTCATGTAAAAACTACATTCTTTTCTGTCTGCATATATAATTGTTTGTCTCATGAAACCATATATTCTGAAGTATTTCTTTTCCACTTCTTTCTTCTATTTTTCGACTTCCAGAAACTCAGTATTCTGTAACATGAGACTGTAAACTGAAATACTTACTAAAATTTTTGTATGATATAAAAAAATTCTAAATTCTCGCATTCCTTTCATTAAAATATCTATTTTTAATTATGATTAATTATAAGACTGGTTAAAAAACAAAATGAAGTAGGTTGAACCAAATAATCAAACCCTACTTGTGCACTTGGCCCATGCCAACCTCAATGCCCATTTTTTATTTTCTATCTATTTCATCTATTTTTAATTATGATTAATTATAAGACTGGTTAAAAAAACAAAATGAAGTAGGTTGAACCAAATAATCAAACCCTCCTTGTGCACTTGGCCCATGCCAACCTCAATGCACATTTTTTATTTTTTATTAAGTGTGCAGTGAGTTGAGAATTAAAAACTTCTAAATCCTCTCCTCTAAAATACAAAACTTTACACTTCAATTAAAACAACTCGTATTCTCAATACTCATAATAATTAAATTAAATTCAAACACTTGTTATTAACATATGTATAATGAGTGAATACTTCCATGAAATGAGTGATATACTTGACATTTATCATAATTCATTGACAACTGCTAGCTTTCTTTCCTTATCAAACGAATAGCTACCTTCCTAGTATAATCTGTGATGTGCCACAAACACAAGTAAACGTGCAGGGTGTCCAATAATTGACTGACCCATGTTGAAATTAAACAATAAAAACCAGATTTTGAGATAAAACTAATTGTCAAAGTTCTGTATTTTACAAAATTTACTGCTTTTCTAGTATCAATGCATCAAAAGGTGAATTCCTATCGCCAAACGTATTTCAATTATTATCGTTTAAAAATGTAATAGGGGCCAGTCATTTATCGGATATTCTGTACATAAGGCGGGAAATTCAGATGTGGATCAATTCACTCCTATTGTCAATGCTTCCCCTTCTTCTCTATCTAAAACACAACTATTATGTCTAGCGTCAGAACCATTAATTCCCCATTTAGGAAGCTAACTGTATGTTCAAATGTATAATATATTCAAGTTCAATAAAAAAATTAATTAACGATTCAATTTAAAAGACATAATATTTTGTAAGTTTAATTATACGCTTCTATTATGAACATAAATTAGAACTTTATAGGACAATGTTTCATCCACTTTAAGTACATTTTTTTTAACACAAATTTCAAAGAACTTAGTTCAAAATCTTCTAAAACAATGTTTTATGTAACTTTCTTCTACTATAAACAAAATTGCTCCCTTAAAAACAATACGGACAGTTATTATAACTATAATGTGTCTGAAAAAATAGTTTTATCTTAAATATTCATCGACTTTTAATAGCATCAATTCTGGAATTGAAACATGCTAGAATGTTACGAAGAACAAAGTAAGTTTACTGGGGTTATGTGTACAATGGTGATAATCGTAATTACCGTAAGTGAGAGGATAAACTATTGAACATGATTTTGTCATCAAAATTATTAAAATTTCTAAAACTGAGAGGGGATTTGTCCTTTTTAATCGTCATTACTAATTAGGTGGCATTCAACTTTTTCTGCAACTGTTTGTGAAAAAGTGGATGAACAAAGTTGTAAAATTTTTTGCCAAGTAGATACTCTTCATGACACAGCTGTCAGAAGCTAAGTGGTTTAAATCCTTTTATTAGAATTTTCTATTAAAGGGTCATTAACCTCCAACTAGAATCACGCAAATGATATTTTAATAACACGTATGGTATCACCAGCTTTAAATAGAAACACGAATTTTAAACACTTTATTAAGCAGGTAATGCGATAATAATGAGACAAAGGGTTTGTCTTGAAAACGTAGATCGTCACCGCCTAGCTATTATCAATCATCGCGTAATAAGAAGAACAAAAATAAGAGTTATGTATTTTCATCTCATTATCGTCAGTTGAAAGGATTAGTAGAAACAGATGACAGATTAAAGTACTTCTTGATAGTTAAAATTTTGGTATAGTTTGTTTCATTCCCTTTTAAAGCTTATCATCTTCATAAATGATAGAAAGCTACGCTTAAAATAATTTTAATTTCGTTTAACTTTGACCCAGAACTATTCTTTATTTAGATTTCTTGTTGTAATTAAATTAAAAACTTTTTGATTTTATTAACTTTAAAATATAAAACGTTAGTTTACAGTAAAATATCTTTTAGTATTACAATATGTAGTCAATATACTAACATTTTTTATCAAATTGTAACAATACGGATGTGCCTTAGAACCAAAAAAACTTTTTTGGGCAACTTTACAGGAAAATGAAAAAAATCAATCCAACTCCAATTGATCTCGCTCAATACAACGCTCTGTTAAAACTCTCGCCCAATGCTTTAGAATATATTTTGAGTGAGTTATGATATTATAGTTTGATAATAAAAAAAACTTTTGAAACATAATCTGTAATGAAACAAATCACCAAACTTGGTTCATAATTACAGGTTTGTGTTATGAAATAAACATCTAAGATCCATAAAATATTTAAATACTAATTAGATTCATATACTTGTAACATTAAGCCTTTTTTAAAGGATGGTTTTAGTTATAGGGTTAATATAATTAAGTTATAAATTGTTGTCTAATGCATAGTATTTCTATGGTTTCATTTTCATGAAAAAATCTAAAAATTCTTCTTATCGGGCTGATTATAAGGACGCAAGCAACAACTTAGAAAATGTGGTCCTAAAAGGTTTCACCAAGAAACATTTCCAGTAAAAACGTACAGAAAATGCATCGCATTTACCTCAGGCTTTGTAAAATTTATCCATTAAAGAAAAGTGTAGTGTGCCATAAGCTTACCCACAGAAAATATTTTTTTTTTTAGAAAATATGCCCGCAGAAAATATCTTCCATTTACATAAAATATTATTTATTTCATGCAATTGTTATATAATAATCATAACAAAAAATCTTATCTTTATAACCAAAAATATGCCATATAAACACTATCAGAAAAGTATATAATTCAATTTTATTTAATGATATTCGCACTTGATATTTTAAAAGGCTAAATTCTTCCTTGAGTAGTGTCTTTGGTGATTAGAAGAATTACTATAAATAGTTTGTTTAAACTAGCAAGAGCTTCTCCATAAGAAAAAATGTTTATCTTTTCGTAACTTTCAAATTTGTCACCGTAGTTTAAATAACTTATAACATAAACCTATAACAGAGCATATCTGAAGACTAGACAAAAATCAGTTCAGTAATTCTTAACATGTTTTTTTTTAAATACTCACACACAAAACCTAATAAATCTTCCTTCAAATTGAAGCATTTCTGTTTTATTAAAAAAAATAAAATATTTCCTTGTTTTTTTAATATCACAATTTTCTACATAATTCTTATGAGCTAATATTCAATGTATTTAATTTATGTGATTTCTTAATTAAGTATATTTTATAATTATCAGCAAAATAAGAATTTAATAACCAATTAATTAAAAGCCTAAATAGTATATGTCACATTTAAGGGCTTATAAATAATATGACAATGTATTAATTTTTGTTTCTATTCTGACCCCCCCCCCCCCATGTCATTAATGATAGAAAACTATTGACTCTACTATATTTTTAATCATCTATCTCGTTAAGTTTTTATTGTAAATGTGCAAATTTTATGAAATTTCCAAATTTAGCTTATAAATAATTAAATACATTAAAACTGCGTTTTGCAATTTCCTTCCAAATAATACATAATTTACAATAATATATCGTAATATTAAAAAATTCTTCTTAATAATTCATCAAATTAAAGCGTTGAAAAAATTGTGTTCGTTTCATCTTCTACTCAGTTTAGTAATTAATTGCGTATTCTTTTGCATTAAAACATACAAGCGTCTAAGTTTTTCTTATATCGATAGATTCTCCTTGGAGACTCTCGAAGTATTCAAACTTATAGTAATTATAATTGCCAATATGGAAACAGCTTCTAACCTTTTAATTTTGGTAGAACAATGAATAAAATTATATTTTATTCTTAGTACTATTTAAGAATTTAAAAAATTGTTCACTCAGCAAAATACTTTAATTACCAAATTTTTTTTTTTTTTTTTTTTTTTTTTTTTTAATATGCTTCACTTCCAAAGTCTATCACTTTAAACTTTAGAACTTTAGATAAACTTTAAATCAACGTATCATATACAAGTAATTAATAATTTTATCGTAGTTATTTCCACTTTAAATCACTAATCAGGAGATTTTTTTTTAACTATTTGAAAAGTGATATCAAATTTAAAAGTACATATTTGTAGTACATACCTTTTAAAAAAGATACTTGAATGAAATTTATATGACTACATTTTATACCCCTTTCAGTGTTAAAACTTTTATTGTATACCCTTAATGTTACCTATTAAGAGAAAATAAATCTTGGTTAGCTTTATATATCAAAATGCAATCGAAAGATTTATAATAAATCCTTTTTATATAACTAATTTTCATTGAATTTTGCTGACTAGAAAATGCAGTAGAATATTTTCGGTATCATATCGATTGAAAGTCAATAGCAAATCATATTCTGCTTGAACCTATAATATTATAATTAAAGTTATCCCTTATTACGAATTACTGTATAAATAGTTTTAAATAATGTCTATTTCAATTTTATTTTTTAAAAATCTTACTACTAAATCTTTAGTTTCTTGTACTTTCCATACAAGGCGTTTTCATGCAGAAAAAGTAATATGGCATAAAATTTAAATAAAAAATTATTACACCAAAACTATGCATATTATTTATAAGAATTTATCAACTCACTTTTTACTACTTATCTTTTGTATACGTTAGTTGTTCCACAAGCAACAAGTAACTGCTTGAACGGTAATACTGAACCACAAACAACTGTACTGAAGGAATGGTAGCATCTTTAAAGAATACATTTTTCACAGTCAACGTCGTAGGTAGGAGGGGGGGGGGGGGGGGTCCGACGAGACAAAATATCCCAGAAATGGTGTGTTATCTTTTTTTCCTATTTCTTTGCCCCTTTTTTTCTCTTGTATTTCTTTTTTCTCTCCTGAATTCAAGGAACAATTTACTTGCAGGACCGTAACTAAAGGAGACAGGAGGGGGGAGGGGCTATAGGATTCGCGAAAACTTATTCATTATAAATTATACATCTACGTACATTAAAAATCGAACAATTCGAGCGAATAATTTTGAATATTTTAATAAAAACAATGGGAATCGCCTGGTTGGTTTTTCATAGCTTCTATTTTTTTACCCTTTCTCTTTCACTCCCCCTTCGCCTGATGAATCGAGAGTCTGGTTTCAGCTTTGTTTCAATTACAACCAAATTAGTTTTTTTTTTTTTTTTTTCAGTCGGATTTATTTTTTAAATAACAAAACATTTTCCAAAAACGGTTGGATAACAATAAACAACAGCTTAAAGAGAAGATTATTTTAAGAGTTAATTGGCCGAAAGGTTCCTTTCTTTTGTGAATAGTTGGATTTCTTAATTAAACTGTGCTTTTAGGACCATCAACAATGTGTTTAAATTTAAGTGGCTCCTTTTCTAAGGTTTCTATATACTAATAAATAGATTATTATTGAAAATTCAATATTTGACTTCCTCAAATAACTTTTTCAACAACAGTTTTATGCTATTCAAAGAAAAATGCGAACATGCTTTAATTTACACGGCTACTATGGACATAAGTGTTTGTAAAATCAGGATTTCACAAAAACAGATAAATTCTGTTTCATATTAAACACTTAATGTATCTGGGAGTACTACGACAAGCATTGATGATGCGTTCATTGAATGTTTTCAGAAGTTAGTATCAACTTTTACCTACAAATGCTTTTAAAGATAGCTAAAACCTCACTTCTCAATGAACTAAATAGAAGCCTACTAACCTTTCCAAAACCTTCCACCTGGTATATCACATATGAAGTGTAAGCTGAACAAGTTACAAATGGATTTTTAGTAGCAGTTTCTGGTACTTTCAGTGAAATTTGGTATAAAAAATAAGCTTGGTGAGACCTTTCATTTGGTATACCACACATGTTTGTAGAATTTGTAATTTGCAACTCGAAATATTGGTCTCAAAGAGACGGACGGCCAAAAGTTCAAATTGTTAAGTTTGTATAGTTTTGTGACAAGAGAAAATTATGCAGTTGTATAAGTTTCTTATTATGTCATTGTGTACGAACTAAAAAGACCTAGTCAAAGTAAATAAATGCTCCTTTCTGAAGAACAGCAATCTAATATTAAAAGTTATACAGCATATTGACCAAACCATAATAAAGGTGATTTGGTTTTATATCTTTTTATCAAGAATTACGGCCCTTTGGATCGCATCGTAAACACATTATCATTGAGTCTACAAAATCCTCTTCGTTATATACCACGCCCTTAAAATCGATCAATATCTCCTAAACTGTTGATAATCTTTTGAAGATTTATACCGTCTTTTAATAGATCTACAAATATAGCATTTATTTATAACTTTTATGAATTTAGAAATAAATAAGGGAAACTATACATATTTTTTATAAATACGTCGATTGTTATTAAACTGCAGCTGCTTTTAGTTGGCTATTATAATTACTGATGAAACGTTTTTAGGGTAAATACGTAAAAAAAAATATGGTATACATTTTATTATTTTATAGGGTACATACCATTAAGACGTTGACTTTAAATTGAATTTATTGCATACAGTCGTCTAAATTTCTAGAAGTATTCCATAAATTGGATATGCATGACCTATAATAATAAAATAAAGAGCTTGAGTGTTTGTTCCTCTGTATAAATCTATTTCTCATAGGCTTATCTCTCAGAAATTGTGAACAGTAGTTTTAGGCTTCTTATTGGCCTTTGACAAACATAATGTTACAGTTTAATTAATTTGTCTAATTAATTTTAATTTTTTATAAAATGACTTTTAATAGGCATAGACTTCTGAATTTTTCAAAATAAGTAGTTTAGTCTTCTTATTAGACTTTTGACAAACAGAATGTTAACATTTTAATTCGTTTTTTTATTTTTTTATTATTAATTTAAATATTTTACAAAGCGACTTCTTTTAAGCGTAGAGCTCTGAAATTTTAAATATAAGGAGTTTTGACCATTTAATTTTGCTTTTTGCAACGACAGTGTTAAAGTATTCTCAGAAGGGTAGGGGGTTGTATAATTATATTAACGGGACATTATTTTTATTTCTTTCTCGACAGGGGAGATGGTTCTTATAATAATGATTTACGTAGCAATTAATCTTTTTGCTAGTGAAGAGAGATTATGCTTACGCAGAAATGAACCTTTCAGAGAGCGGAATGAACCTTTGATTACGTGGTAATGAATCTTTCAGCGAGCGAAACTACTATGTTCGCAAAGCTTCAAAAGCTGGGACCTATACACAATAAAAAGTCTTCGCAACGTATAGCCACGCATCTAGTTTATTCATAATATAATAGTTTATTTTAATAACCCTATTATAATTCACTTTTCAGCAGCAACCTAGGGAAATCAAGAAGCATTTGGTTATATATATATATATATATATATATATATATATATATATATATATATATATATATATATATATATAACCAAATGCTCCCCTTTTATTATCCATAGTAAGAAGAAGTAAATTTTACACCAGGTATAATAAGAAAAATAAAGATAATTGACAAAATTTGAAGGGAAAGCAACTATTTTTTTAAAATTATTATTATGTTTTTGAAAGTTTATCTAAGATTACTGCTGTTATACCTTGTATCATGTATTTTAAAGAAGTACTCCCCCCCCCCCCCCCAGTAAATATACATATTAAATTCATAATATTAGTAAGGCACTTTTTAAGTATTAAGTATCGTATAATTTACAAAGATTTTTATTTAAGTAGGATTTGATGGAGTGCTACATGGCCCGATAGAATTTTTAAGAATGATAAAATACTGATTTAAGTCAATCAAATATATGTCTGGCAAGGAAATAGAAGTGTTAAAAGCCTTTTACAAGATTGTTATGCTCTTTTCTAAAATAATTAAAGTTGGCATGACATTTTTGAAACACGTTAG
This sequence comes from Linyphia triangularis, assembly GCA_963978545.1. NCBI lineage: Eukaryota > Metazoa > Arthropoda > Arachnida > Araneae > Linyphiidae > Linyphia > Linyphia triangularis. The sequence goes on along the minus strand of OZ021724.1, from coordinate 57,397,377 downwards.
CCCTCGCTTTTACGTATTTTATCTCGATCAGTTACGATTAAAAGAAAAACAACACTTTCATTAATATTAACAAGTGGTTTTAAATTAATTAAAAATAGAAAGAATTATTTAACGAAGTTTAAACCAGCGTAGGATTTTAAGTTGAAACATTCCGCATCCTATAATTCAATCCGTTTGAAGATCTATAGCTTAGTTAGGGCTGGACGTTTGTCTAAAATTTTACATCAAAATCGGGCTAGAACTCGTTTTTTTATTTCGTTTTGGAAATTTCAATATTTTTTTCCTTTGTTGTCTTTTATCCTAGGTACTCAATTTTTTTTTCTTTGAAAGATATCACCGAGTCGAATCTATGGTATTTTTTGTATAATTATGTGAAGTTTCGTAAGCGCGTTAGAATATAGTCAATTTCGGCTTTTTCGCTGGAAGTTGTGCGGAGAATAGATACTTACTGTCGTTTCTGCCTTTTTAAGGTTGGCGGCGAAACGACCGTTTCGTCTGATACTATCTGCCAACATTCTGACTTAAAACTTCATTAGCTATGCCCTTACATTGAAGTCCCAATATCTTTAATTTATTCTGATAAAAAACAAAGCGAGCTACACTCACCAACCCCTGAACGCTTCGCTTGGGTTGGTTATACTTCAAAATAATAATTACTCTAATACAAAAATGCTTCAGAAAAACAGAAAAAATCAACTTTGAAACGAAGAGTTTAAAAAGAGCTTTAAAATTAGCAACGGGTTTGTTGTTTACATATGTAAGGATGTTGCCATTCATATATTCAAAATCATTGAGGCTTTGTAGTAGCTTAATGATGAAAAATATTGAAATTTAACTAATTAATAAAATGTTAATAAATTATTTTGGCACGTTTTGGCAAATCTACAGCTTATTTCCTTTAAAATGACACCTTGATCATTGAAATTGGTTGAGCAGTTTAGGTGGACGGACTAACCCCAAAAAAAGCATTGCCTATTAAATATATAGATGATTTACTATAGTTAAAATTTCTTTATACTACATCATACATCGCAATTTTTAACAATACTGCAAAGTTGCAAAGTAGTATTAATATAAATTTCAAATCAAACAATGATACAACCAATTTATAAGCTTAATAAAATTAATAATTATTATCATTGCCATCATCACTTAGATGGAAGAAAAATATTAAATTATTTTAAAATTAGAAAACTCACTTTTATACAGTAAATTAATTTAAAACATTAAATTGTTCGATATAATTTATTTATTTATCTGTTTGTTTGTTTTTATGTATGTATGTATGAATTTATTTATTTATTTATTTTAAACTTATATTTATTGTACATATCTTAATATGTACAATAATATATAAGTTTTATATAAGCCTTTTCGTAAAACAAATGATTAAGAAGAAATTATATAAAGTACACTGAAAACTGTTTAACATATTTACTAAGTTTAAATTAGTTTTGAAAATTTCCTATTTTTTTTTAATTCTACATGTAAATATTTAAAAGCAACAAAAGCAATTGATTAGGTCTAAAAGATAAATGTGTATTTTGATATTGCTCTCCAAAATTTCCAAATTAAATGACGTGTTGAAAATTTTTTTTTAATAGGATAATCAATCTAAATAATAAGTCGTGTTACTAATACCTAACTTTATAGCTATAAATATCTTTATTAATACTTTTTTACCAATATTTAAAACTTAAGTCCAGCTTATGAATGTCTAGAAAAATACTTAACTCTGAATGTATTTAATGTGTATACTTATCTTATAAATAACGTAGTAAACTGCACTATCTTATTACAGAGAATTGTTATATTTCAGTCTTTTGATAGTATATATCAGAATAAAATTTTTTAATCATATCCTTCAAAACTCCCAAATATTAGTATCAAATACGTACTTTAAGTTTGCATAAGCGTTAAGTTTTGATTTTAATCAATGAGGTTTTATATTTCTATGAATTAGAAGGAGCTTATAAATAGCCTTTGCTTTAGTAGCATTTTCTTCAACAGGAATTGAAGCTATTTTAAAATGTAATGAATGTTATAAATAAATTCACTTAATTCAATGCTTTCATGAAGTTGCTTATTAGGAGAGATGATGTTTTTTCCCTTTTTACATTGAAGAAGTACCTTTCCTTTCTCAGAAAGGCTCTGAGTTAATAGTATTGCATAAATTATTTATATTTATAGAAATAAATTGGATTGTGGCATTTACTGTCACTAAAAACCACTTTTACGTATGTTTCTATTACGATATGTCATGTCTAGATACCAATGGCTTATAAAGTTTGGTATCATTTAATGAATGAAACCTCTTGACTTTATTCAGAATGTTTTATAAATGAAAGAGTCACCATGTTGGAGAGATTATATTTAGTTAAGCATTTGTACTTTTACTTTAAAAGGTTAATTTCAGACGAACTGTTAGAGCCTTCATATAAGCTTCTTTATACACAAATACGATGTAGAAGCTAATACTGAAGAAGATCGACAACAACAAAAATTTAAAATAGATGTAATTTATAAGAACAATATAATAATAACAGAATTTATGTATTTCAGATGTTTTAAGTAAAACGTGTGAAAAATCTGTTTGAAACAAAAATGTTTTAAGTAAAACGTGTTTGTCTGAAATAGATGTTACATTTATGTTATTGTCGAGACAAATATCCGGTTATACTTAATCACACATTAATGACTAACATTAATTATGTATTTTATATTTCGGTTTTGACACATATGTTTGCCATCCTTAAATAATAAGTTTGCCTTATCAATGACAATTTCAACACAGATCCCGAAATAAGGTAATTAATGACCAATCATGATTAATGACGAAAAAACGAGTTTACCTATATCGCCACGCTCAAATTTATTGGGTTACAGTTGAATGTGTGCGGTAAACATCAATTTTATTCTTTGTTTGTGTTCGAATAATTTAAATGGAAATCCTCGAATAGTTCTTCAACCTTTTATAAAATGTTAAGTGTGTACAAAGAAAAATAAATGTAATATCATAAAATTGCTTTTTGAAATCAGCCAAACTTATACTCCATATTGATTATGAACTGGTATTTAAACTTAAGAAATGTGATGTCACGTTAATATTTTTCTGTCACAGTTCCATTAGATAAGTGTTAGTCGAATTTTTCATCTTTACCATAAGAACTCAGGTGACTGCTATGTGTTGTTACAATACAACAGAAATTCAAAAAATCCTTCGGTGTATTAATACATTTTTAAACTCTTTTGATAAAAAAATATACCGCTTAATGTAATCGACATAAAATGGAAATTAATAAAATAAAATTAAATAAATGCAGTAAACAAAACATGTACCATCAGTATTAGCATTTTGAAATTTAAGTGATTATAATTACCAAAGAATAGAAGAATTTAAGAAGTAACGTCATGCAGTGCTGATTAATTTCTAAAACTATAATAAAAGCATTAAATGTGCCGTATGTTTTAATATTTCCTCAATGATGGTTACACAGACTTAAAAAACTCTTGTTTAATCTAACAATGCAACTACAACTGAAAAAGAACTAGAGGTGTGAAACATCGCTCAACTTTTAATTGCACTTAATACTGGTCACCTCATTTAAATTTGTTTTGGATCGGCGCAATTTACTGTTTTCCTTTTTAGTATTTCCATTATATAAAATTTACAGCTTGACGATAATTTTTACATTGGCAAAAAATAAAACACCACTTAAGTGGTGAACTTGGTGACATGTTTTTCGATAAACATTACATTGTCCTATCTTATAAATAAAACTGAGGAGAAATAGTTGTTGATGGGCGATGTCTAAAGGAAGAGAACTCTGTGCTAAAGACATTTGTATTTCAATTTTTTACATCTCTATAGCTTTTCTACGAAAACTTTAGAAGTGGGGATGCTTAAAGCACCTTAAAAGGCATAACACAATGATTTTGATCAAAATTGTTACAACCGTTTTTGGCAATTGCTGAAAAACATATATTTTTCAATAACAGCTACTTTATACGCATGCGCAATTTTGATGAAAACCTTAATGATAGGTTCCATCGCCAACACTAACCCGTACGCCAAATTTGAACGTCATAGATGGTTATTTGACCAAAGCCTAACCACATTTTTGAACTCAGCACCTTCCAAAATGTGTAGAAAGGAAAAAAAAAAAATGAAAAAAATTAAATACTACTTTTATTAACTTCTACAAGCACAAAATGTATATTTAAATCTCAATTTAAACTAAAAAATAAAATTTAAACTGAATGTAACAATAACCCCAAAAAACTTACAAAATAAAAATTTTACAATATTACTTTCATTATTATTTATCAGAGGTTACATTTTTTTTTATCATTCTGATATATATACTTTAAAAGAGGATACCTATTTTTAGAAACGAACATTTCAGAAATAGTTAAAAGAAATTGAAAATAGTTGTATATAGTTGTGATAGCTGTATATAGTTGTCACGGAACTCGGCTTTTTCAAAACAGAAGTCACTTTTGGGATACCCTACTGTTAAGTAACATACGTGTTTGTTGGATTGTGATGAAGCGGAGTAGAAATTATCTAGTAGAAGAAAGGAATTCTTTATTTTATCTTCTTAAATTGTACCTTTATTTCTTAGAAGTGGCCTTACTGATTGGAAGAGGGCTTTTTGCTTTTGATCTAGAGAACGGGGGATTAAATATATATTGTCCGAGAATTTTTAATTTTTTTTCAATTTGTCTGGGGTTCTTGTTTAAGTGTTATATCAGAAGTGTAAACTGGAAAATTTATCAAAGGGTATTTATTGTGCTAAAACTACCCAACTTCATTTACATAAAAATGCTTTCAGTGTATCTAAGGTTTTCAGACTAAGGAAACCTGCGCTTTCTTTTTTCAAAATGGAAATAAGTTTCACTAAAGATCTCTGTTAATTATATTTGCAGTATATACTAGACAATAAATAGATGTATAAATTTACTTAAACACATGAATGACAAAAGGATATTGAGTTTGCTTTTATAAGCCCCAGAATAATATACACATACATATTTCGTAAACACGAACAAAATATTTATATTTCAAGTGTCGAATAAAAAAAAATCTAAGGTTTGTCAAACATCGCCCAGCTTTTACTTACTCTATATAAATGCCAAACGTACGCCAGTTATGCTAGTTTGGCAATATTTTAAATGACAATTATATACATTATTCTTTCGGGTAAGGGAAACAGAGGATAAACTGCCGTTGATGAGCAATGAATGCTTACGGGAAGATAACTCTTTGTTAAAGACACTCGTTTTTTAACTTTTTACACTTTCATCGAATTTCTACTGGAATTTATTTCGGTCAGAGGAAAGTTTAAAACACCTTAAAAAGCATTACCACAGCAGTTTTGATCATCGTTGTTGTTGCTGGGGTTATTGCTGTTGAGCTGGGTTTGTTGCTGTTGTTTTGGCAATTGCTAAAAAGCATAAAATTGTCAATGATGCGCTACCTTAAGCACATGCCTTAATGACAGGTCTCATGCCCACCACTGACTTCTATATAAAAGTTGAATATTGTAGGCCAATCCGTTTTGTAGTTATGCTGACCAAAAGCCTACACACATTATTATTATTATTATTATTATTATTATTTTTTTTTTTTTACTTAGAACATTCCTAACGTGCAGAAAAGCACACACACACTAAACCCCCCCCCCCTTTTTTTTTTTTTTTAAAGCAATACATTACTTTTTTTGTCCTATGTTAAAATATGCAATTGAAATTAAAAAACACCGCAGATATTGAGAATGTTAGCCTTAAACATTAAAAGATACACATTATAAAAACAAGTTTATAAAAACACGAGTGATCAAAAATAGGATGCACGTGAATAACTTAATTTACTCTCTTCGTGACTTGCTTTTGAAGTCAGCATGTTGTATTAAAGTTAATAAATATTAATTAGCTAAATGAATATTACCCTGCAAGTTAAGAACCATGTATTTGATTCAAGTTAAATGTTCACCTTAAGTGGATATATTAGCTTCAACTAAAAAAAAATGTCAGTTATATTTTTAAAAAAGTAATGTAATTTATTATAAATATTTTAAAACATACCACTTCAAAATTGAATCAAAATTAAATATACAGTGTTAAAACCTAATTTCCTACTCTGACATCGCTCGGCATAATTACTAATAAAGTTTTTCTCAATTCACTTAACATTTTTTATGCATGTTAAACTATCATATATAACCCATTATAAACTATCATATTTTTATACAATCATCAAAAAAATAAAATTGTGACGAAAAAAAAATTGAAGTCAAAGTATTTTTTGGAATTTTTTTGTTTTGTTTTGTTGAGAGCTTACAATTAAGATAAAAAATACATTTTATTGAAAATTATTAAATGTTCTTGTTTTATTGTATGGATACAAGAAAAAGTTCAATTTTTTGTTAAAATAAATTGGTTACTAGTGTGATTAGAGAATAAATAAACTTGCGAACTGTAAAAAACATCTAGTGTTTTCGAACAATGATCATCCTTGAAAATACTGTTTAGAAAAAACAGTAAAATAATTAATTGAATTAAAAGTAATTTTTTTATAAAGCCAAGATTCAAGAGTGAAAATACCAACAATTTTGTTTTAAAACGTTTGAAATCTAAATGCTTTGCAAATTCAAAATTTTCGTAAAATATATGCTTATTTCATCTTCGAAAACTACTTTCTCCCCTTAAATTTCTAAATAATCTTTTTAATATAAGTTAAGGTACAAAATACTAATACTTTCTCATGTGTTAGTTAACCATTCCGAAACTATTTTTTAATAAAAGTTTGAAGTTCATTCAAATAATTTTTAATATCTATAAAAACACAAGCCCTGGATTATTTATTTAACGAATCACACTTCCCACTAAGTTAAAATTCTGAAATCTGGTACATGAGCTTTACAGCTAATTAAGATAATTAACTTAAAATAGTGTGTGATTAAGACAGTGAAATAAGAGAAATATATGTTCATAATTCCTTTATTATACCTTCAGGTCTACTGAACCTACTTTATCAGCTTTTTTTTCTATGAATATCTCAATCATTCCAAACCATCGGAACCAGGATTCCGATCAGCTTTCCAATCGCAACAACCCCTCTATTTTCCAAAAATTGACCACTTATTTCTTTAAATTCATTCATATTTATTCTTATAACCAAATAAGGATTGCTTTTATAAAATTTTAAAGGGAATAAATATATAAACTTTTATTACTGTTATTATTTCTTAAAGCTTTTATTCTTACGTACTTTATTTAATATACCTGTCAATCTAATATTTTCCCATTACTAGGAACTTAACAATGCATACAGTTCATAACTATGTGCAAGGGGTTCAGTGTTTATAAAAATAGCGCAGATGTTGTATTCGTCAACTTGTTTGTGTACTAAAGAATTTAATTTAACTATTGTATCTAGAAGTTCATTACACTCGGGGTTTTTCTTAAGATCCCTTGGTTTTGTTCTTAAGGTTTTGTTTCTTTAGAATATTTAATAACTAGAGCTTCTTCACTTAACCTCTTTTTCGGTTTTAATCAATAATATATAATCAAAAAACAGCGATTTATTTTTTGCCTTTAGTAACTTATTTATACTTCGTTACTACGACGAAAATGGTGTGAAAAGTTATAGCCATTTATTGATTCTGTGATCCACTTAATTATATTAGTTAACAATTGTCAGAACATTAAAAATGAATTTTCAGTATTCAGAATGTTCAGTATTTTATATTCGTTTCCGTACTGCAATAGCAAGTTTTTTAATTAACTTTTTGAACTTAACTTGCCTACATAAGATGTGAGATTTTTATTTGAATTCAAATTGGTCAACTTAATTTCATTTTAGAAATTCAAAAAATAAGAGGTTTTAGTTAGAGTATGTTATTCATATGATGAATACCTCAACATTTCTTTGTTATGGGAACCATTATATGTAAAAAAAATATTAAAATATGAATGTAATTAAAAGTCATCGATTGATACCTAATGTAAATTTAATTTTAATTATTTAGAGTATTTACGTATCCTTTCGTGAAAAAGTATTAAAGTTTTGGTGAATAACCTATGTACCTATTATTATATTTTTAAAGTAATATAGATATTTAATTTAAAATGAGAAAATTTTAGATTTTATTTTCTTATTATTAAAAATTTAGTATTCCATTAAAATTAAAAAAAAAAAAAAAAAAAAAAAAAAAAAAAACATATCCATTTTAGAATAAAAGTATTTTAACCACAACGAAGGACAGATAAACTAGCAGACAAACATCTTAAAAACTTTTATTTTATGCATTATTTACAAAATTGTAAATACTTAAAAAAAAGGGGCAAGAATTCAGATTTATGCAAATAAATTTCAAATTCATTAATATATACTGATAAATTATAATTTTGCTAATAAAAGTAAATAAAACTGATTTTTAAACCTCAATCTGTCTTTAAAAAAAAAAAATACCATTAACCTGTCAAGCAAAATATTTGCACACATAATATTCATTTCCTTTATGGCAATTCCTTTCCACTTTCTATATCTTATTTATCTTTTGTTAATCAACTGCCATAAACTTTTTCCTGTTTTCCTCTGAAATGGCTCGACTTTTAAAACAAGCGACGATTACTCGGTTAAAAAATTTCAACTGTAAAATTAAAAAAAAAAAAAAAAAAGAATTAGTTTTTTTCAATCGAAATTGTTGTACAAAACTGAAAAACTTGGAAATAAACAAAGCAAAAAAAAAAAAATTAGTTTTTTCAGTCAGCAAATTGTTGTATACAAAATTCTATTTGAACAAAACTGAAAAATTCTAAACTAAACTGAAAAAAAAAATTCTGCAGCAAATTATGGTGCATAAAAAATCCTATTTAAACACATCAAGACATTTTCACAATTCATTCACTCTCTCCCCAAAAATTTGCATAACATTTATTACATAGGCAACAAAAATTCAACTCTCAAAAAATAAATTTAAATATAAAGCGCAAAGTTTAGCAAAGAAAAATTATACTTAAAATCCTCAACTAATTTTCTCAATACATTTATCTCCGCAAATTTTTAAGACTTTTTACTTCTTTCCTCCCAGATTCAAGTTTTAAAAAGCGTGCCAATTTAAAAAAAAAAAAAAAAAAAAAAAAATAAATTAGTTTGAGTTTCTGAAAAACTTAATCAAATATTGAAACATTGAAAAAGATAAACGGGGGACCAGGTGTACTCACCTAATTGTGCGATGCTTCCGATCGGGATGATAGGCGGATTATGAGGGTCCGTTTGGCAAAGGAAGGAGTGTATATAAGAGGGGCGATGAATGCGTGGGTTGTCGCCACCATTCCGTCACAAATTACAGAAAGGGGATGCGCTCACGGTATGTCGGACAACCCCACCTATCGGAACGCCATAAACAGACGGGAAAAAAAGAATTTAAGTTTCATTAGAACATACATTTTGATGATTTTTAATTGATTTATTAGGAAAAGTTTATTTTGAAATTAGTTAGTGTGACGGTATATACTTATGTTACTCACAGTAGGAATCAAATTTGCGACTGTGACACAGCAAATACCGAATACTCAGTAGAATGCGACTACTGCATAAAGAATAAATTGCCCTGCATTGAGTAAATTTTAAATTACATACAATTGTGAACTGGGTGTAATAATTAACCACTTTAGGATTATAAATATACCAAAAGACTCAAATGGAAACGGACCTCACATCTTATGGGAGAAGTTATGATTTTTTTAAAAATAATATAACCCATAAAAACAAAGTTTTTAGTATAAATCCTTTATTTGCAATTTTTATATTCATTAACGCAGCGTCGATTCTGTAAACAGCGTGTGCTTGGTGTTTGCATCTAATTTCAAATATCAAAAACATTTCTAGTAGCAAAATGTGAGGCAAACTACGTTTCAAAATTTATTCATTAAAATGAAAGTGAATTTATGTACTCACATTCAAATATCTTTTATTTATTCTGATTAAAACAATTTTAATACTTATTTATTAAAAAAAACTTTGGCTACAGGCAGGAGTTTCTTCAATGGTCGGTTAAATGCTATTTAGTGTGATTAGACGACGGCAAGTTGGTCTATTAGTATTCCATAAAAGCTACCTTTTAATGACAGTTACATCCCCGAAATTTGATAGAATACATTGTCATAGACATCTAATGTATTTGCCAAGTTTCAGCCCGAATGGATTACGGCAAGTGGGTCAATTAGACCACCGCAGATTTGTCCATCATCGACATATACAGCCAACCCCCCACACACGTACAAAATAGATGTTAATATAAGGGATTTAAAAACAGCTATTCTTTTTATGCTAATCATACACTTTGAAAATATGTATCTAATATAAAACTTTGTATGATAGTGTTGTATACCTCTAAAACGCAAAGAAACACACGTAATGTTACAATTATAGCCTGAAAAAAATTGTAGTGTTTCCCCTTTATGGGGAATATATTTATTCATATTTTAAGAAATTTAAATAATTTTAATTGAGGTACCAGTATTTTAAGTGGTTGCATTTCCAATCGAACCGAAACTTGGCGAACAAACTCGTTGTCGATGATAGTCAATGACACATAATCGATTGTGTTCTTTGTAGTTATCAAAGACTATGAAAGTTGGTAAATACATACTAAGGGTTTGTTGGGAAACTTAAATTTTTTTTTCTCTCACTTCTTCAAGAATTTTCTTGTATTTCAATTATGCAATTTTTAAAAGTAAGATTTTATAAATTATTTTTACTATGGGTTTAAAGAAAAGTACACATTTTTAATTTTGCACAGTAACATCAGCAGTTTTTTTTAGTGATATAATCATTTAATTATTTCAATAGTAATACGACGAGGCATATGTATCTAACTGCTAATAGAACCTCGTAGACTTGCTCACTAATACTCAATTAATAGCTCTTTTCTCTTCTGAAGACAAGAAAATCCACAATATTGAAATTGGTGGTTATATTTCCTGTAAATTAACCTCTCAATTCCTTCTTAAAATAGTGATTAGTAGAAAGTTACTAAACCAATTCCATTAGAATTTTTTTTTATAACAATGGCAATAATGATTCAATTATTTTCACTGATGAGATTACATAATTCAGTTTACGAAAGTCTAATTAATAAAAAAATATTTAACTTAAATTTAATAAAATATTTTAAATAAATATTTTTCATTTTTAATCAATGTTTGTACTACGTTTAGGAACTAATTTAGCCTTATTTGGAAAATAATACAAATTCGTGAGATCAAAATTAAATAGATTCTTTAAAAGTAGGCCAAATTCGACAATTACATGGTAACATTTCAATTTAATTCGACGTTCAAAACAAAGAAAGCATTGCCCTTTTCTAAAAAAAAAAAAAAAAAATGTCGCGATCGTATAACAAATTTTTTTTAATTTTTGAGATTATGGCAAATATTCTTTAAAAAGTTTCCACCAAAAATACAAACGAAATATTTTTTAATGTAATTTTGGTATTAAATTGTTTAAAACGAAATTCTAACTAAATGTTCTACTAGGCCAAAACTACTTATGTTTGAAATTTCAGAGCTGTAGCCCTGTTAGAAATCGTTTTGTAAAATATTTGTTAATTAATTAAAAAAAAAACTAATAAACATTTTAAAATTCGGTTCTTCTAAAGTCCAATTAGAAGACTAAAACTGCTTATGTTAAAATTTTCAGAGCTGTATCCTTATTAGAAGTCGTTTTGTAAAAAAATAATAATAAAATTAATTAAAAAAAAACACTAATTTATATTTTAACATTCTGTTAGTCAAAGTTACAATAAGAAGGCCAAAACTACTTTTGTTGAAAATTTCAGAGCTCTAAGGCTATTTTAAATAGTTTTCTGTAGATCCACAAACTTAAAGAGGCACACAGACAGACTCTTTGTTTTTTAAAAATTTGGCTATTATTATAGTTACAACTATCTCCAAAAATCATTTTTGGCGATTTTTTTAATATATTAAATTATGAAAAGATGGTGTTAAATTACAACAATCTATTCTAAATTTCAACGAAGTGATTAAAATTGTAGCCTTATTGAAAGTTCCGTGCTGCATTTTTGCTATGTATTATCCATCAATCGAGGAGAGAGAAAGTTCGCCAACTGGATTCTCTTAATCAGCCGAAGCGGTCGGTCCAGGCAGATGTCCACTCCACCGAGCAGCAGGATTATTCCATGGAAAGATCACAACGCTGCTGATTTGAGCCGAACCGGACCTAAAAGAATGCCAGGCGGTTCTTAATTTTTGGCACACACACACACACAAAATTCAACAATGGTCAAAGGAAGGATATTCGTAAGTATAGTACTATTTTTAAAGATAGAAAGAAAAAGAAAAAAAAAAAAAAAAAACTGAACCAGAAAGAAATATATTATCATGAAATAAATGCAAAGCACATGAAGTTTGAATTATTCAACTCTTAAATCAACCACTTACATATCAAACAATACTATTGAGTCCATTTTATTGAACTACCATTATACTCAAAAAGATCCAAATATGCCATTTAAATAAAACTTTGATTCCAAAATCCCAGAGCGGTCGATTCCGTAAAAAAAAACAAAAAAAAACTCCCCCTTTACCACTTTGCATTTCGTATCGAAATGCAATATAAGTTCTTGCTTTCTGTATTTCTATCTTTTTGTGGGGCGTTTTTTCCGCGAAATACCTGCTACAGCAACAGTAGAACTGTGTTAAGGTGAATGCGTTGAAAAACAAGATTCTGATTTCGTCATCTATTACTTTCTAAAAGGCATTTCGAGTTGAGTGAATAAAAGAATCGGAGTTTCTAGATATGGCAAAATGGAATCTGCAATCCAAAAGTTTCTCGATTTACATTCTTAATGCGTTGTTTTAAAATTTTACTTTCCTGCATAAATATTATTTTTTAACTCAATTTTTGTTTTAATTTTATGGCAGGATAGTTACACCTTAAGATTTTCGAACGGATGTAACTGATTTTTTTCTCCTTTTAATGTATTTATCTGCTTAGAATTAAATGTTCCTTCTTTATTTGGAACAGAAACTCACAAATAATTATAAGCTAGTATGCTGGTTTTTAAAGCAAACATTTATTACGAGCACTGACAATCTCTCATTATCTCTACTATTTCTTTGTAATTTTATTTTGTTACTTGACTTTGAAATTTATTCATATTTAATTATAAGAAAGTTCCTGGAAAAATGAAATCATCGCATTAACATCACATAATAATCTATTAATCACTTTGACGATGAAAAAGTTTCTTTGAAATCTCAACATATATGAAAATTCCAAATCTTCAGCTATTAATTCCCAAAGGTATCGCATTCAGACATTATTCAGACAGAAGAAATTTAAACAAATAATTTTTCATATTTACACAGTTGATAATATTTTTCGATTTAAAAAAATAAATTAATTTAAATTATATCAATCTGATCTCTTATTTATAAGTTTCTAATCGGTAATCGGTAGTAGTAATCGGTTAGCTGTTAAAAAAACAAACACGTTACTTGAATAATAAATTATATTCTCGTATTTATTTGGTAAACAATAAACTTATTTTCATTTTAAGAAAATAATTAAGCTATTTTTTTTAATCACTAAGCAACACTTTTTGCTTTACTGAGGTATTTCCTACACCATCTTTTCAATTTCCTATCTAAACAACTGTTGCTTTATCGAATTATCTATTCGTCGGCATATCGGAGAATAACTCATTCATGCATGGCGCCTACCATCTTGTCGATTTCTTTTCTCACGGTTTTCTTCCGAAATATTGGATCTATATTCATCCCATAGATCGTTTTATTTCACAGCTTGTCATGCAATCAATGCCTGAATTATTGACTCGAAAAGTGTTAGTTTTTTGACGCTAGAAGTTAAATTATGCGTTTATAGAAATCGAACTGGTTGTCAGGCGCTAAAAATAGTCAGTTGGAAAGATTTGGGTTATTTTCACTACTCAAGTGATTTAATGACTTTGCTGTTTCTCAATTATTTTCATCCATTATCTCTTGAGGATTCTTTCTTAGTTACGCGGTTAGCTCTTTTTTTATTGATATAGGCATGATTCATTACCTTAGTTATGTGCTTGATCAGTGACTGTCAAAGGTCACTAGTACCTTAAGACAGCAGCAACTATTGGCTATGACTAGGTAGTAGATGGGTCCGACAATTGAAAAGATTTTCTCTTAGGTTTCACTCAAATTTAAATGATTATTTTTGTAATGAGATCAAATGAAATGAATTTTTAAAATTTTTTAATATTATAAATTTAGGTAATACCGTGGAAAAGAAAGTTTTTTTCCATCTTAATTGAACTTGTTTTTTGTAGTGTTACGATATTATAAACCATAAAATATAACCTTGAATATCTATTTGCAAGATGATGAAAATAATTACTAATTTTTAAAATGTAGATACTTGTTTATTATTTTTGAGTTTGCCTTATCAGTCGCATTAATTATTCAGTCACATCATAATGAAATAAACTTTAAAGCCGAATCCTTGTATAGAATTTATTGTTAAATGATAAATTTGTGTTACATATCTGTATTAATATCTAGAGAGGAAAAGACGGAAAAATATTTTAAATTCAAACATTTTTCGCAATTTAATTATTATGAATTAAATTTTATTAATTTAATTTTTTTTTAATTTTCCAGTTTGGTGATATTTTTGCAGTATTAATTATTTTATAATTCCTTCCAGACAAGTGAAACAGAGTAGGAACAGTTGGTGATGGGGAAATGCTCAATAGAAGAGTTTTATTGAAGACATTCGTATTTCTGGATTTTCGATTTCGTTTTATGCCTCTATCGAATTTTTACTAAAATTTTCAGAGTGGGGATGCATTGTACAACTTAGATCAATACATTTGGGAGTTATAGTGACCACAGACACAGAAATTTTTCTAGACCACTTTTTGGGAATCGGGACGTTTCAAAACGTATAGAAGTCCACACAATCTGTTTACAAAATGCAATACTTTCATTATCCTGCATTACATTTAGGAAAAATGAAAGTAAAAATACAACACGGTGGCTTACAAGTGAAACATATTAAATAAACACCTAACTTGGCAAAAACGAAGAGGAAAAAACTTTCAAATTTCATGAATTGCAAATATTTTTCGTCAATACTTTAAACTTTATTAAATAAATTATTTTCATCTAAAATCTAACTATTGTGGAAGAAGTCGAGTCTGAGTATGCAGATTATTCCAAAACTGAAAAAACTTAGTGTGTTTCACTTGTAAGTCCACGATGTAAACTAAAATGACTTATAAGGCCATACTTCAAGTAATTCCATATTAACTTACATTTAAAAATTTCAGCCCTTATTGCTATATTGCTGAAATTTCAAAATATAAAATACAAACTTCATGTTGGGTTTCATATATTTAATCATATGTATTTAATTATAAAACATTAAAGTATGGTAAACAAATAACTTCATCTAAAGATATAAAGAAACGGAATGCTCTCACAAAATCATGAGTCATTTAATTGAATTCCCTGGTGTACACTTTCACTAGCATGGAAAAATACCTTACGGATGATACTAAAAACCTTCAAAATTAACTTTTCAACACTTACTGATGTTGGCATATCGAGATACAATTTTTATGAAAAATGGATATCTCCAATTAAAAATTCGCACACCATTAATTGTTGAAGTATTATTCTGAGTAATTAATTTAAAATACCTTGCAAATCTTTTACTGTAAGCAAACTTTGGGCAACTTTATTTTTTTAAATATATTATCTTTTGAAGGATGATATATTTTTCTTATTTGTAGGCTGTAATAAATATAATTGAACCAACTAAATTTACTTTACTCGTAAATCGAAGTCAGGTTAAAAAAATAAATTAGAAATAAAAGTACATTAATATATATTAGATAAGATCACTTGAGAAAAGAGATCATCATCAGGGAAAATTATTAGTCAAGTGGAAAATTACTTTTACTAGAAAACCAACTCAACCAATCATATTGTAAAAGATCTTGTCTCGTAGGAAGTTGTTTTCTAGCACTCTTGGAAGTGTGTGCCGAATTCATTTTGCTTACAGTGAAAGAACGGTTTTAAAAGTATGAAGCTTGGCACATTTGTAAAGAAATATTTAGGAAATCTGGTGATAAGAAAAATTTGGAGATGCAAACCTGAGGGGGGGGGGGGGGGGGGCTCTTATAAGTTACTATGAGACTAAAAAATGGCAGGTCTGTTACTGGACATATAGTTGAAAGTTTTATATGAAATTACAACTTTTTAAAATAGTAAATCCTCTTCCATAATAGGTAATTAGTCTAAAATTGAACTTTATTTCTTAGTTTTTGCAATAAAGGAATATTTAATATGTTATATACATTAAAAAGTGTCAGGTATGTTACTTGAAATTGTTATTAACAGTTTTACTTTTCTCTAAAATGAAAAAAAATAAAAAATGATGCCATATTGTATATATTCCAATAATATAATAAATAAGTTTTATATCCATCATGTGCACCTTCATTTGTAATTCTGAGTCAAAATCTTTTTTAACATATATTTTTTTTACAAAGTAGCAGATCTGACATTAAGTAACACAATTTACGTGATTTGGGAAAGCAGATGTCATATATTTATTCTTTTTTTATTAATTTAATTGTTAGTTTTTAGTGAATAATATACTTGTAACATTTTAAAATTATTTACTTATGTATTTCTTAAGTTTTATATATATATATATATATATATATATATATATATATATATATATATATATATATATATATATATATATATATATATATATATTTTAAAATCATGTCATGTCTGTTACAGACCTGACATTATTTGGGATAGCAGATGTTATGTGTGAAAAGGTTACGAAAAGCTTGACTCCTGAAGACTATGACCCGTTTTTCAAGGTTTTATGAAGGTTGTCATCTGAAGGTTGTCATCTATCCCTTGTCATCTGAACCTTGCACCCTTTTCGTTTGAGGGGTTTACACAAGGGTTCTAAAAGGAGAAAAGGCTATCTGGATATGTACACTTGTGACATTTTAAGATAAATTATTTATAGATTTTTAAGTTTTGTTATTTATTTAAAAAATAAATCATATCAGGTCTGTTATTTTTACAGGTAACAGATCTGGCAATTTAATATTATTGATTTTTTTTACAACCATGTGTAAACTTTTTAGGCTTAAGACACCATGGCTCAAATATAGTACTTTGTATGTTGCAAGCAGTTGATAAGCTTACATTAATTAACTAACCTTTAACTGCTGTGGTTGGGTGGATCGAGGTTTTTTGCGCAAGAGCAACACATGGTCCGTGCTGCACCAAACAAATTGGGGAACATCAGTTTAAAGTTTGAGAAACATAATATCAGAAAAATTAATTTAAAAGTCAAAGATGAGGTATTTCAAGGGGTGGAAGCAATCCGCAAAAAATTAATCGCGGTATGTCAGACCGCTTACAGCAGTTAAAGGTTAAAAAGTTGGTAACAGACCTGACAACATAAGAAAAATCTGACCTTATGAAAACCCAAAAGTCTTTACAGTATCCTATCAGCTCAAGATTTTATTTCAAAATGGTTTATTTCACATGCTGAATCATGAAAGCAAAATTAAAAAATGATGGCCTCTTCTACTGAGTAATTTCGAAAATGATTAACTTTGGTAACAGACCTAACAATAACAAAGACGAGATATTTTCTCTCGAACAGCTCAAAATAATTAATCTGTACCCGAAAATTAAAAAAAAATAAATTCAAACATATTCCATAGATTTATTACAATATAGATTTATAAAAATACATAGGTTCTTCACAATTATTTTATCTATTGGAAATTGGTAAAATATGAAAAATAAATTGGAATTGGTAAAATATACCAAATAAATTGAAATTAGTAAAATATGAAAAATAAATTGAAATTAGTAAAATATAAAAAATAAATTTGAATTTTTTATATCGGACATCACATTTTCTAGGCTTGCTCTTTGTTAAAAATTTATATTAAAAAAAGTTCAACGCATATTTTTATAATATTATGCATCATAACTCTTAATAGTATGTATTTTTAGAAAAAAACAAACATCTAAGCCCTCAGGTTTGTCTCTTGTCGGACATCAAAAATACCTCAAATTTGGAAATCATCCATACGTCAAAGTGAAATACTTAACTGGGCCGTCCTCTTCAGGTAAATCTCACCACTCTAGAAATCTAATATTTTGCAGACATAGATATATGTCTTCCTAAAATATTCTCATCGTCTTTTTTTAAAAATTTCATTATAGTTTTGGAGTTACTATAAATACTTAAATTGCAAAACATTTCATTTTAATCTTGTGCCACTGATGTTTGCTTTAGTATTACTTGTTATAGAAAAAAGATTTATTTTTTTTATTTTTTATTTTTTATAAATTATACCATGACATAGACCAGATTATCAAGATTTGATTTTAAAAAATTAGAACTCGGATTGTTAAAATATCTAACTTAATTTAGTTAAAGCGATGTTTTCTTATTTCGGCTTTTATTTCCCCACGTTTAGTGTTGCTATATGTAGCGTTACTAAGATTATATAATTATTATATTAATACGAGGACTACTTTACAGGAAACAAGAAGCTTTTTGCAAAATCAAAAAGTTTCAGGTATGTTTTTAATGGTCAAAATTCTTCTGGAGTTTCCAATGACGTATTACGTAGATTCCTCATCTTCACATGAATTTTTTAAGTAGTAGTTTTCAGAAATGTGGTATATTTATGCTATTTTTTATTATTCAAAAATTTCTCAAGATATTTTATTTAACATACGAAATAGTTTTTTTTTTTGTTTTTTTTGTTAGTTAGTAGTAAAAAAAGACTGCCTGAAAATCTGGCAACCGTGGTTTTCAGTTAGATTCGACATTCTTTTGATGGAATCGTTTGAATTGAAAAAACCATGCTCTTGATATTTTAAGAATATCTACTAATAATTTATTGATTTGCAGGATCACATCACAAATAATTTCCTGATGATTTCACTATTATGTATTTTTAGTAGCAATCCGCAAGCTTGGGGTTTGCGAGCGTTTCCGAGCAGGAAGTTGATTGCGAAGCTATCTCTCTGGTTTGCGAAGCCCCCCAGAGGAATTAGAGAGTGAGGCGGAGGTCCCTAGACTAGAAAAATAAACTTTTTTTGAATTTTGTGACTTTTAAAGCAAAAGAAATTTTCAGTGGCGTTCCTCGACTTTGTGTAAGTGTTTTGAATTTTTAGGATGATTTTTTTTTTTTTTTTAATAATTATTGCACTTCGCTGAAAAAATTTGCCAACCACTAAGAAAAAATTGAACCTCGGACTGATAGCATGAACAGTAGACATTTATCTTAAGAATTGACTTTAAATCATACATTTGGGCGCCTTCTGTGTGAAATATTGAGCCACCAGATGACACCAACAAATGACCAACAGTTTAAATAGATGGTGAAATGCATTAACGTTTTGCTGAAAATCGCAAGAAAATCTGGTGATTTGTTATGTAGAAGAACCGATTAAAGTTTAGAGCATTTTTATCCACTATATAATTTATAAAAGAATAAAAAGTCAAAAAACAAACATCTTTAACATAAGAGTTCTCATCCCTTGAACATTGCACATTAACGATTGTTCTTCCTCCATTTCACTTACCAGCAAGGATTAATGCGATAATATAATAATTATCCACAAAAATACCTTCAAACAGGCCACTTTTTTCATTAATGAAAATTTAAAAACGAAAACAATAAATGACACCAATCTATGTTAAATTTAAATGCACTATTTAAATGAGCACTATTATAACGTAATTGAAAGTTATGCGATGTTCCGCGCACCTACTTTTTCCTGAAATTTTGAATAACTTCGCCGCTCCCACCAAACTTCATTAGATTTCAATGAAGCATTTGGTATTTTCTTAAATCTAATTCACTATAATATTTATTTCAGTAATGTTTTTTTTTTTTTTTTTTTTTTTTTTTTTTCTCTTTTGAATAGTACAGAGCCTTTGTACATTGACAAAATAAAATTAAATTGAAAAAATCCATTAAAAAACATTTTTCACCAACATATTATATAAATTTCGAATATTTGAAAAGGCTACAAATTTATCATTATAACTTTTAAAGTGTGCTGGACTTTTAATTAATTAGCGCCTAGTTCAAGAAGCCGAAATTCGCCAGGTATGCAGAGAATTTTTTTTTTTATTTTTACTTTGTACCACATTTCTATGTCGTTTTTTTTTTTTTTTTTTTTTAAATATATGTTCTTACTAATTATTTTAAAACAGTCTTAGAATGTGTTATATGGGTTAAGATGACAAATTGAAAATGAAAAAGCAAACATGACCTCTGTAAACGAATTAAAGTAAAATCCAATTAAATTATAGGCACTAAAGCCACACGAGAACATTAGTAGTTATACAAGTTACAGCAAACAGGGGGGTAGCCAGGATTTTTTTTCAAGTTTGGGGGGGGGGATATGCGCATCCATATTCAGAAAGCATTTGTAGTAATGATACACAAAATAATTGCTGAAAATATTCTTAAAAAATATAACCTTAATTAAGTAATTAATTAGTTAACTAATTAAATATACTGAGCTATTTAACGATTATTTAACTATTATATTACGGAGCTATTACGGAACTATTTAACGATAATAGTACGGAGCGATTGACTTATAATTTATTTGTTAGAAAAAGAAAAAAAATCAAATTTCAAATTTGCAACTGTTTTTTCTGAGGTAAAATTTTTACTTGCAACAAGACATCTTCAATTTCTTAAAAGTTAAAATATATTTTCGAGGAGGTAATATATCCCCTCTGGCTACGTGCCTGTTGTGATATATCCCCCTAACTGTGTCTGCGATATAGCTCCCCCCCCCCCACCGAAAATATATATATTTTATTTGCTACTGCTTTTTCAAGGTAAAAATTTTATTTGCCCAAGATTACTTGAAAGCCTTATTTCTTAACAGTTAAAACATATTTTGGGGAAGAAAATATATAAAAAAATTTAATTTGCTTCTGCTATTTCTGAGGTAAAATTTTTAATTGTAACTAAACATCCCAATGTTTTAAAATTTAAAATATATTTCGGGGGAGTGGGGGGGGGGGGGATATATCCCCATATCCCCTCCCCTGGCTATGCGCCTGACAGCAAATGATTAATAAATTACAAAGAAATAAACAACTGGTAAAAAGGCATATTTGTTGCAAATCCTTTTGATTCTATTAAATTGATTAAAGAAAAGGTTTAAAAAAAAAAAAAACACTTATTTAATCAATTTAATAGAATCAAGAGGATTTGTAACAATTTGAAAGATTTCAAAGAGGGATGCAACATATTTAGAATTCGATTGATTAAGAACATTTTCGAATTTTTTTAATGTTGACAAGCTGACTAAGGTCTATATTTCAGACCGACAAATGGAGCAGGGTGTTATCGAATGATTTTCAAGTTTTATTCTATAAGGACACGTTTCACATTCAGTTTCAATCAGCCATTTCAAAATGCGTTAAGTTTGAAACTTTACAACTTTTTTATTTTTATTTGGATTGAAGATTTATTTAGTTTCAGTTTGCTTTTCTCATTGTTGTTTTGATGTTTCTGACTTTCAAACCATGTGGAACGAGAATTTTGGGGTTACATATGTTATTTAGGCTTTTTCCATAACATATGCAGAAAAATTCTCGCATTTTGGCGTCGATTATACACTGTTAAAAAAATTTGTCCACCATGCACCAAAATTTGGTTCCCATTTAGCTGCCACCAACATTTGGTGCTTAGTTTCGTGATTTAGTGGGGCTTACGGTCCGAGGTTGCACCATTAAATCGTGAAACTAAGCACCAAATGTTGGTGGCAGCTAAATGGGAACCAATTTTTGGTGCAAGGTGGAACAAAATTTTTAACAGTGTAGTAGTCACCCCCTGACGAAGTTACCATGATCGATAAATATGCCTTTTTTTTTAATTGTTTATTTCTTAGTAATTTATTAATCATTTGCTCTAACTAAGAACGTTAGTTGTATGCGTACATTCCAAGAGAAATGCACTACTGACTTTTCCCATCTGCCTTAATTTCTATACCATTTTTATACCGTAAAAGTTTGTTTTTAAAAGCTCATGCTGGTACTGCTTATATTTATTTCGCGAACGTTTAAAAGAAAATTAAAAAACTGATTATTGAATGTTTGGATCTTAGCTTAAATAAGTCTCCTGTCCCCTGCTTTAGACTAAATTAAATAAATTAAAACCAGCTAAGATTGTGGGATTAAGTTTAATTATTAGGATTCTTTCTAAGCATTTGTGTCTTTTCAATATTTAGCTACTAAGAGGTTTCCCAATTAAATCTTATAATAAAGTGATCTTCAAAAGATTGAAAATTGCAGTTCTCAAAGTAAAGTTACATAGTAACTGCCAAATAAATTGACAAAGTAACACAACGGGTATAAAGCACGTTAATCCATTGAACGCGGTGTAGGAGAAACTAGTGATTCATCATTTTTCTTTGTCTAACTCTTTGCTAAATCCATATAAACTTTAGTTTAAATAACGTAATTTAAAGTCAGTAACTATAATCGGAAGAGTTTACTTTATAATTAATATTATTTTTAAGCATTTAAGTTGGTTCAATAAATTAAATAAATTTCTCAAGTCCTTTAAATGGTAGAAAAAAACATCAAGAAAACTGCGACAAAAAAGACAAAGATATATAGAATCTCCAATTCAGAGGGAGACTGTTGTATAGCCATTTTCATTTGCAAAAATTGTAGTACGTATCAAATAAAGAGCTTAGCAAATGAATATATTGAGTGAAAGTTTAGTTAATTAGTGAAAATATGTTTTAACTCAATTAAGAAACTATTTTTGTTTGTTCAATCACTGACCTTTTTTCAGGCACTCTTGTGAAGAAAGAAGGTGTTCTATTTATTGATGTACGTCATCAATAATATTATAATAAAGAATCTTTCTGTCTGTTCCTCTATAGAAAGCTAGTTAAAATAGGCGTAGAACTCTGAAATTTAAAACATAAGTAGTTTTGACCTTCTAATTTGACTTTTGAAAAACAGAATGTTAAAATTTTAATGATATGTAAGGAGTTTCTTAATTAATTAAAATTTGCAGTCTTTGTTAAACTGCCTATTTGCTGTTGATGCCCCTCCTAATGATGTTTTACTAATTCAAAGGTTGAAAGAATATGATGATAAACAATTAAACAACAAAGGATTGAAAATGATTTTACGTCATTTATAATATTTGCGTGGAGAGTTCGCAACACTTAGCTTGTTTTCAAATCTTATTTCCAACGAGCAAAAATCAAAACCAATCTTGAATATCAAAAAGAAAAGGAGTTTGAATTCTCATATATAAGAAATACTTCCTCCGAAATTGGATTATATGTAAATTTCTTATAGTTCTTTTGAAACAGTTAAAATTGAATATAGTTTCCTCAGTGTACCAGTTTTAGAGATTGGCCTTAAGCGGTATCTCACAAAAAAGTAGTAATTTTTGCTCCTGGAAATGTAGTTGCTAAAAAGATGTGTGAATGTTAAAAAAAAAAAAAGAAGAGGTAAATAGGTGATTGTTTAAAAAAAAATCTTCTCTTTTTATTTACCAATTAGAAAATAAAAAATAGTTTACTTAAGTGACAAGTATTTAATGTAGTCTTAAGTAATAATTACTGTAGTCTTGAGTAATAATTACTTTGTGTACATAATTATGGAGAATGTAAAATTATCTACTAAATCGTATTTTTCTTGATTTTAGAAATATTTCATGTCTCTCTCTACGCAAAGCAAAAACGTAGTTGATACAAAATGTGGCTGTTACAATATAAAAGAAACTTTCATAAATAAAATAAAGTTAATTTTAGACTTAATAAACAAATAAAAATAATAATAAAATAATTTTAAAAAAAACTAATAAAATAATAAAACTTTAGTAAAAAATAAAAGAAATACCGAATTTTACATTATTTTGGCAATTTTTATGTTAATTCGCTGACCTTGAGGAATCTAATTATTATTATTATTATTTTTTTTTTTAAATTCTAGACGTTTTATATTCAAAGAAAGAACATTTTTGGAGGGTGAGAGTTCACATTTTTAAAAGTTGATTCTTTTGGGACACCCTAGTAGTGGGTGTTGAGGAAGATTAAGTTGTTTTTTTCCTATCTAGTCTATAATAGCATTCGCGTTTTGTGAGTTCGAGTCCGCACCCCAGTAGGAGTGAGCCGCTTAAAAGTCACCAACGATTAGGAGAGGAGGGAGGATTTTTTAAAAGATTCCCTCCAACCCACTAATCTCAAACTATAAGTTCTGGATAGCTTATAAATGGTTTCTGCTCTGCAAGCAGATGAAGACAATTGAATACTTCCCCCCATAATGCTATGAAATAGGTAGACATGGTTACATACACATTGTAACTAGTTTTGGGGGAAGTTACTATTATAGATCACTATGGTGGTTGTTAAGCCTTCTTCGGCATCAAGTCATATCCAGAAATTGCAGTAAGAGATCAGTGCTCCAAACATGCCTCTGTGATTTGTCCACGTTCGAAGCAGGTGTTAACGATAGAGATGGATTTATTTGTAAATGTGATTTTGATACTTTATAGCCCTTTGTAACCCATGTCTAACAAAAGAATCCTCGATGACGGGTTACTCGGTTTTTATACTACTGAATTTGTTGTACACAAATTACTGGTCGGAACGTGTAACACCATCTGTTGGCGACTGCTTCATTACTCCCCCTCCAAAATATTATCAGATATGGAATTCGATACATCATACCACCAGTTGATAGTTGCCATTGTGTGGTTGGGATCTTTATTAAGTTCACCTGTATATATTTTTTCTTTTTGTTTTGAGTGGCGATATATTTTTTCGCAATTAACAAGTCAACTGTTAATTGTATACCATCCATCGTAAAATGACTTTTTGTGGCTTTATTTCATCGTCCGCAGGTCACCAATGTAGTCCTTTGTAATCCATGCCTACCAAAAAGTTCCTCAAAGTAAAGACGGGTTTCTCGGTATTTATACAACTGAATTTGTTGTAAATAAAATTACTCGTCGGAACGTGCAACGCCATATGTTGGTCACTGCTTCATTACTCCCCCTCAAATTTTTTATCAGATATGGAATTCGATACATCATACCACCAGTTGATAGTTGCCATTGTGTGGTCGGGATCTTTATTAAGTTCACCTATATATATTTTTTGTTTTGAGTGGCGATATATTTTTTCGCAATTAGCAAGTCAACTATTAATTGTCTACCATCCATCGTAGATTGACTTTTTGCGGATTCATTTCGTCCGTAGGTCACCAATGTAGCCCTTTGTAATCCATGTCTACCAAAAAGATCCTCAAAGTAAAGACGGGTTTCTCGGTTTTTATACTACTGAATTTGTTGTAAACTAATTTATTGGTGTGAACGTGTAACGACACTGTTGGTGGCTGCTACATCCTAAAACCTCCTTTGCCTGCACAGAAAGGCAAAAAAAAAAAATTATGTTGGTAGCTTGCAGTATGGGGTTGACTAGACAGCAAAGACCAGATCTCTACCAACACTCGCACTCGGTCTGTCATAAGGAAAATTATTTTTTGCGGTAGAAGGTGTATGATATTTAAGAAAAGTTTCCTGACACGCTAACGTCAAAAGAAGATAAGGATGGGTGCAATAGCCAGTGCCTTTTATTTGAGATACTGCTGCAGTTCCATTGTAGTAAACTTAAGTTGAATGTACTAAAAAGAAAAAATGGAAATCTGTTGAGCCTTCGCACCAGTAAGGGACCTGTGCGTTGACTTTACGCTTTGGTCATGAAAAAGAAAAGCAAAGCTTATGATTACAAAGGCGTTCATCTACGAACTACTGAGGATCTCATATGTTGTTTGCCGTAACAGCTGCCTGGTTGGAGTTGGGAGTGGAGTGTGGAGTCCATATTGACGACCAGTTCCAGGTTCTACTTTGATAGATCGTTTCGATTAATGGGTTTAGACTCCTGGTGGAGGAGTATACTCGGCTTGAGATTCTTGTTTGAGTGATGACCATGAGTAGATTCTTTGGAGGCCCTACGCTTGATGGATATGATCTGGTTGTTGCCTTCCAGGAAAAAGAAGTTGCTGTCAGGTTTGTTGAGGAAGAGATAGTTGTTGATGCTGTGTACTAAACCAAAGAGCTTTTTAGGGCAGGAGATCGCGCAGATTTTAGCACCCCAGAAAGAACGTTTAGCTGCAAGAATAACTTTTTTGAAGATAGAAGCTTGTTTCTTATACTCATCCCAATCAACTCTGCAGAGCGATCTACGTGCTCTCCTAAAAGCGCTATTCTTTATCTTCTTTGCTCTAGAACAGGCTCGATTCCACCAAGATATAAGACTGTGTTCTTTAGCAGAAGGAACAAGGGAAGAATTGGACCTAACAGCCCGCGAGATGGATTTCTGAACTCCGGAAGCGATAATGTTAACTTCAGCCCCAGAAGACTGTGTCACGAGGGGAAGGACTTGAAAGGCATCTTCAATGGAAGAAGCAAAAGCCGTCTAATTTGTATAAGCTTTGAGGTTCCCGACACGGGGAGGGCCTTTAGCCTTAAAGTCGCAATAAATGGGGAAATGGTCGCTTATGCCCTTTTCAATGGCTTTTCCATATGAGAGACGAAAGAAAAAAGAGGGAGACACAAAGATTAGGTCTTAAACACTACCAGAGGAGGCTGAGCTTTCTCTTGTGACGATGCCATGATTGAGGAGAATAAGTGGATTGCAATTCACCCATTTAGCTAATTCATTGCCACTTGGAGTTGAGATGGAGTCACCGAAGCAATGACTCCTTGCATTAAAATCCCCACAGAAAAAACAGGGGTTGAAAACAGCGCTGGAAAGAAGTAGGAGATCGCCGGAGGAGAGGAGGCCCGATGTCCTATGAACATTAACGATTTGAAAAATATGATTGTCAAAGGCCACCCTAACACACAGGATTTCCATTGTGGCCGAGCTTACAAAATATGGTAAGAGCCACACCGGAAGATTATTTCTCACCAAAATAGCAAGGCCACCACCTCTAATCCTGTTTGACCTAGGTTTACTGAAAAAAATATAGTCTTTCAAGTGAAGAAGAGACCCAGATAGCATTTTATCCTTTTAAAACCCTTGTCTAAACCTCTCAAGCGAAAAGGGAGTAAGGTTCAGATGACAAGGGAGTAACCATCATAAAACCTTGAAGAAAGGGTCCTAGTCTCCAGACGTCAAGCTTTTGGTAACCATTTCATGACCCCCCTTGCCACAAGGCTTTCGCCGTAAAGGGTATGTAAACCTTTTCGGGATGAGCTTGCCACAAGGTTTTCGCCGTAAAGGGTGTGTAAACCTTTTCGTGATAAGCCTGCCACACGGTTTTTGCCGTAAGGGTTGTATAAGCCTTTTCATAATAGGCTTGCCAAAAGGTTTTCACTGTAAAGGGTGTGTAAACCTTTTCACTCTGAGGTTCCCACCCTGTAGATATAGGAAAGGTTGCAAAAACTTTCCTTTATAAAGTATCATTTATCTTTTGTGTTCAAAAAGAAGCACTTAATTGGGAGAGTTCCAATATTGTCGGAAAATGCTTTAAATTTAGTGGCTAATGAAAAATTAATATTTATTCTATAGGAATTTAATTACAATTTGCCTTTAATGGTATCAATCATAACCCAATTTATTGATAAATTTTAATTTATTTGCTAGGTAGAACTTACTAGAATAATAAACATAATTTACTTTTTTTTTGTAAAGAATTTAAAAAAAAAAAAAAAAGATTCAAAATTCAATAAAAAATTATGTATATATTATTAAAAAAATGCATTGAGATCTTAGTAGGTTGCGTTAGACAATTTAAATTGCATTAAAATTTGTTTTAAAGGGTTAATCCAAGCTACTTATAGTTTTATTATTAGAAACATATACAACTAAAAATGCATTTTTACTGATAATTCTTTTTTAGATAATTCTTTATTTTGAAGTAAACAAACACAAATGAGTTGCTTTTTCATTTTATACAAAGAATATAATTTAAACATGATTTTAAATATATACTACAAATATTTCTTCATTTATTTGCTGCATCTGACAAGATGTTTCTGGAAGATTCTTGAGGAAAACTAAAGGGAATCCCATTCATTTCTATCTGAAAAAAATAAACAAATTTAAAATCTATAATAATAAAACAAGCTGTGTGTCTGTCTGTTTGTGGATCTGTTATAGAAACCTACTTAAAATTGGAGTAGAGCTCTGAAATTTTCAACACAAGAAGTTTTGACCTTCTAATTTATGAATGTCAAACAGAATGTAAAATTTTAATTAGTTCTTTTTTAATTAATATTTTAACTAACTTTTATTTTACAAAGTGACTTCAAATAGAGATACAGCTCTGAAATTTTCAACATAAGTAATTTTGGCCTTCTTATTGAACTATTGAAAAAAAGAATTTTAAATTTGTTGTTAGTTTTTTCTTTAATTAATTAATAAATATTTTACAAAACGGTTTCTAATAGAGCTACAGCTCTGAAATGTTCAACATAAGTAGATTTAGCCTTCTAATTGGACTTTTAAAAAACGGAATTTTAAATTTTTATTTAGTTCTTTTTAATTAATTAATAACTATTCTACAAAATGATATCCAATATTGCTACAGCTCTGAAATTTTCAACATAAGTAGTTTTGTCTTTTATTTGGCCTTTTTTTGAAAAACAGAGTTTCAAATTTTTATTTAGTTCCTTTTTAATTTTTTTTTTTTTTTTTTTAATTTATTAATATATATTTAACAAAACGATATCTAATAGAGCTGCAGCTCTGAAATTTTCAACATAAGTAGTTGTGCCCTCCTAATTGGACGTTTGAAAAACATAATTTTACATTTTTATTTAGTTCTTTTTTAATTAATTAAAAAATATTTTACAAAACGATTTCTATTTGGGCTACAGTTCTGAAATTTTCAATACAAGTAGTTTTGGCATTCTAATTGGACTATTGACAAACAGAATGTTAAAATTTTAATTTGATTTTCGATTGATTCTTTGAATTTTTTTTTTAACAAAAAGCGACTTCTAATAGGCCTAGAGCTTTGAAAGTTTCAACATAAATAGTTTTGGCTTTCTAATTTTGCTTTCCACAAATACGTGTTAAAATAATCTTAACCCCCTGAAACCTACAGCGCTCGAGAACTATTTGTTCTGCAGAGGTTTCTCGGGCGGTTTCGGGCGTTTTGGGATCTTCGAGGTTTTGGGGGGTCTGGTCAGCTTCCTCACCTCCTGTGGTGTTGATTTATAGGGGGCAGTTCACTCCTGTCAACTCCGAGAAGCAGAGTCTTGTGGCGAATTTTTTTTTTCTTTCTTTTGCATGGGACATTTAGTAGAAACTCTTTCCGCGCGGGAACTTTTACTAGAGAATTGCCAAGTTTTACAAAATAATTTGCGTTTTGGTTCGCAAAACTTTAAATACATATGAAATAAACCATGCTATTGATATTGTTAAATAAAATTATAATATTTAGCTAAACTTCTTGAAGAAATTAATTATTTCGTCAAGACAGATCCCTCTATAAATTGTTTTAGTCGCATACAGCTGCGAACTCAAATATTTGTGAATTTTTGACTCATTTTCAAATGACGTTATTCTTTTTTTTTTTTCGCGAGACATAATTATATAACCCATGAAAACAAAGTTTTAAATATTAATCCTTTATATACATCGCCAATTTTTATATTCATTAACACAGCGCCGATTCTGTTAACAGCGTGTGCTTGGTGCTTGTATCTAATTTTAAATATCAAACACATTTATATCAGCAAAATGTGTTGCAAACTACGTTTCAAAATGTATTTATTAGAAATGAACGTGCATTTATGCATTCACATCCAAACATCTTTTTTTTTTATTTTGATTAAAACAATTTTATTATTTATTTATTTAAAAAAAAATTTGGCAATATCAAAGAGTTTCAACAATGATCGGCTTACTGCTATTTTAGCGCGATTGGATGAAGGCAAGTTAGTTTATTAGTATTCCGTATAAGCAACTTTTTAGTGACAATAACAGACCCAAAATGTGAAAGAATGTATTGCCATCGACATCGAATCTATCTACCAACTTTCAGCCCGCTTGGATGACGGCAAGGTGGGTTAATTAAGCATCCGCAGACTTGCACTCTATCGACACTCACACAAAATCGAAGTTAATTTAAAGAATTCAAAATACATCCTTTATTGAAACTTTAATGCCTCTAATACGTACGTTATTGAAATATTCGATTTTTCTTAGATGCTATTTTATAATTTTAGGTGAAATGAAAGTACTCCCCTCGCTCGATAAAAATTTAACATTCCCTGTTTCACCACGATTAATAATTTGGTATTGAAGATCAGAACAAATAAAGGATTCTACTTACGTAGGATTGCTTAGCCATATGAAGTCCGTGGCGTATACAGGGAGGAGGCTGATAGGGCTACAGCTCCCTGAAAATTGAGAAAAATTATATTTCCAAGTGTAATGTAACAATTTTTGTAAATAGTTAATACTTAATATCCTCATTTAACTAACTTTTCGAGTCAGTCATATTTTCAAAATAACTATAACAACGAGAAATGAACACAAAAATACAAGCACATCTATTTCATTTCAAACTCTTCCGATTTTACATTTCTTTCTCATTTCTATATGCTGGGGTCATGACGTCCTTCAGATGGTCAGAGCAGAGAAAACTTACTGGTTCCCTGAAAGAGCATGCGTAGACACAAAGACTTCTCCTTCCTGATACCAATAATACAAATCTGCCATAGAAAATCTGGTAAAATTTTATGAAAGAGGTTTTCTTGGTTTTCAAAACATCGTCGAAGCAGATTAGGAAATATGGAAAACAAAATACAGGGTTACTAGAAAAGAATCATTCATTTTCAAAACCCGACTTATTCAAAAGTATTATACTTACAAATATGATTGGTACAAGAAAACAACCGCAAAATATTTAAGTTTTATGCTCCAGGTGGTGCTCAAGTTTACCCGATTTATTCAAAAGTATAATACTTTTGAATAAATCTTGTTTTGAAAATGAATGATTCTTTTGTAGTAACCCTGTAGAAAGGTTTTCTTGATGCTTTCGCAGAATGTTCTGTAGACATATTTCCGAATATACGTCACTTATTAAAAAAAAAATGTATTTTACCAGTTTCAATTGAAACTTCTGAGCTTTCAACTTTGTGATCATTAACATCATATTAAGAAATTCTATGAGCAAAACAAGGTTGAACAGACTGGCACTTTTTGTCAATTCACAACAACATAAAAATTTGGTTTCAGTAGCCAATGAAATTGCCTTGTTTAGGGGATTTAGAATACACCAATAAACAGTGTTTACATTATAACATAACAATATTTAACATTTAATAAATTTCACTGTATACACCAGCGTTGATTTTTTAACATGTTACTTCTTGCGTTGTTTGTATTATGTGTTTACATTGATTTTATTTATAACATTCATGCTTACGTTTTTTTAATAACACATGCTTAAGTTGTGTTTTAGAAACGGCACTAATGCTTATTAAATGTTCTTTTCGTTATAATGTAGAATTGTAAGATTATTTGTTTTTCAATACCTTAACAGAATAGTTGTGAAACACTGCAGTTTTAAATTTCCTTTCATAATGTTAAAAAGTGAGTAATTTTAATTTATAACTAGTTTTATTATTTTTTAATATTAGCTGCCCAACCCTCTTTCCTATTATGATCAAATGTTCAGTTTTTTAAGGCGTTACATGAATATGGCAAGAGCAGACAAAAGTCTTTTTTTTCTTTCAGAAAACCAAAGAAAAAAACTAAATAGTGAGTAACTATAATACTACTAAAAAAGTGTAGTAGAAGTACTGATCCTCCAATTCTAAAATGTGACTGCAAAAAATTAATAATCAAATGAAATAATAAAATAAAATTTTAAAGATTGAGACTGCTCTACAAGAAAATAGCCTATAAACACACTAAAAAAAATGGTGACTAAATAAAAATAAACATTAGAAAAATTATAATTTCACCCATAATACTAAAAAAACATGAAAAAGTAATAAAATAAACAACAGAAAATAATGAAGTAGTTCTTGAAGAGCTGGTCAACAAGGTTACCAGGAAAGCGACTAGCAGAAGAATTCATTGTTTTTAACACTACGCACATTTGATTAAAAATTACAAAAGTAAAAAAAAAAAAAGCTTACCTCAAACTTCAGGAGATAGCTTTGAGTTGGGTTTCAGCATTTTGTAGTCAGATCTTTTGAGTTGTGGAACGCAAATTTTCTGAGAAATATTGGAAAATGTATTTTAAACAGAGTTTGAAAGGGACATTGGGCATTTGGCGATTAGAAAATTCGCCAAAATTAAAAACACAGTAACTAAAATAAAATTTAAATAAAAACAAAGAAGGGCTTGTCAAGAAGAACCCGCGATATCTTGTTTTACTAAAACATTTTAAAATTTATTGGATCCATACAACAAAACAAAAAGACAAAAGGTACAGAATTTTTTTTTTTAACTTCAGATGGAGAAAAGCACCTCCTCTATTTCTAACCCCCGCCCCGCAAACCAAGAAGCACTTGGGCTCGGTGTATCTGTCAATACCATTCAACAGCGTTATAGCCTTGGGAAATTGGTTAATTGGCCACACATGCTGCATGTCTGCTCTTTGACAAAAGACCAGACATGCCTTGGGGATGCACCGGAGTGTCCTTAAAGTGGGCTTGCAATATACGATTGATAAGAATGTATGAGTTCAGAGTAACATTTAATTTTAGTATGTGTGTCAAGATTTAGAATTTATACATTTAAAATTGAATTTTTTTAAAACTAATTTCAAAAGCTAGCTATCGATACCAATAAAAGTAATTTGTTTAAAGATTTATTTATTTAAAGTTTAAATAATTATTTTTCAAAATACCAAGTTTACATTCTCAAAAGCATTTGTTATTTGGGTAAATGGTATTTATATTATTCATTGATTTAAAAAGGAAATGGCCGACCAAACGGTATAGTGTTTAGAGTGCAAGCTTATAGACCGCGAGGCTGCTTGTTTGAGTCCCGTGTTAGGCATGGGTGTTGGTAAATGTATGTTGGCTTGTCTAATGACGAATGTTTCGGCGCATTATAGCCCTCGTGTTGCTGAAGGCGCCAGATAATCTGAAAACAACCAAGCAATAAGGAAATGATAAATTCATTACTTATGTAAGAACGTATCACCAGAAATTAATGCATATCTAAAATGATTATTAATTCATTGTGTTTGTAATTTATGTAGAAATTTTTTAATATTTGAGAACTACCTGGTTCAATTTGCAGGCAACGTTTTGTAAAATGTTAGGCCCTTATGATATTATTTTACCCTTTTGATTATTTTACCCTTAAGTAATATTATTGGGGGGGGGGGGGAAAGAAAGAAAAAAAATCTTTTTTTTTTTATACTGCTTTTTTTAAAAATGTCCGTAAAATTGTTAAAATGGTAAATACGTAATTGTTTTGAAATCCAATACATTGATTTGTTTGAAAATTTTGCCTTGAGATAAAAATTATCTAATAATCATTAGTTAATTAATAAGTTTTTCTAAAATATCAGAAAATTCTGTAAAATTGTAGTACTCGATTAATCGACAGCAAACTTTTATAATTGAAATTTTATTTTAAAATTTAAAACTTTAAAAAAAAAAAATCTTGATATTGTTTTTGTCCTATCCTTTCTAGTTTGTCTAGAAAATACGATATTTTAGTATGCTGATTTATAAGTATATATGTATTTCTTGGCCTATTATGTTGAATATGCAATAACCTCGAATACCATGAAATGAATTTAATTGAGACCTTAAACTGTTTAAATAAAGGTCACATAATCTAAAATGCTGTTTTCGAAAGTTTCCAAAATGTCTGTTCGTTGCTTTTCTTTCTTACAAAAACTATCAGTTGGAAATATTTTCTAGCGTATGGGAGTTTGCCTCTTCATTTTTCTACCTAAATAAGCCAATAAAATAGCTTTCGAAAAATGTAACCTCTTACTAGGAATAAATGGAAGCCGATATGCATTTCACAAGATGTTTTAACAAACTATTTTCTTAAAAATCAGTACACATAAGGACATTTTAACTTTTATTGAAACGAAAAAATTAAAACAATAATTTATTTTAATTCTTGTATTTTAATGTTTAGAAATGAATATTATTGAGATAATTTTTTTTTAGAGGCTGTATTACAGTATTTTATAAAGCCAAAACATATCATGAGAGCACCCAATTAACGCTGGTGTACTATTTCTATTACCAAAACCTTTTTTACATTTACCAGGGTTCGGCAGACGTTTCTGTGCAAAGAGCCAAACATTCAATAATCATCAGAATCGCAGTACATAAGAAAGTACATTTAAAGAGCGGAAATACGAGTTTTTAACAACGAACATTTTTATAGTATAAAAATCATGGCAGATGAGACCAGGCCTGTAGCCAGAGTGGGGCAAGACCTGGAAAAATCTTCGCCTGTCCTGGAAAATTTTATCCCAATCATTTGTAAACCTTTATATCTATGATTGAATAGAAACGAACATTTTGCTGCTGTATGTTGATACCTTTGGTTGTAGCACAGCAACTTGCGAATCTACCTTTTCCACTTTGACGGCCATAAATTGTCCCTAAAGACTAAAGAATGTCAATGGGCCACGAAAGGATGGCAAATCTAGTGTTTTGGGCATTTGAAGTAGAGATAAGAGTTTTGAAATTGTTTAATATGGTGTAAAGATAGGAAATTGCTATTATACTAACATTTATCATTTTATTTTAGATTTTTTTGTTACGCTATGTATTTTAAAAAGTTTCAAAATGTTTAATATAAGACCAAGAATAGAAAAATGAATTTCTATTATTTTATATTATAATTAATAAAATATGCAAATAAATAGAAAAAGGTTTTTATATTATAATAGTATCTGATAAATTTTTCAGAGTATTGAAAATGATAGGAGAAAATAAAGGAAAATGCAATTCTATTAGTAATGTGTGTATATATATATATATATATATATATATATATATATATATATATATATATATATATATATATATATATATATATATATATATATATATATATATATATATATATATATATATATATATATATTAAAGATATAGTTTTTATATAAAAATGTAAATAACTTTTTATTGCTGAAAGAATTTCTTAAATGAAAAGTTTGTTAAAGAGTTATGTAGCTGTTCCACAAGACCAATGATAGAAAAATGTAATTTGCTTAACAATATATATTTTTAAATAGAAATGTAAGAACAGAACTTCGAAAAAACTTTTTATGTTAAAAAAAACTTTTTATGTAAAATTAACTTTTACTAATTTTTATATTTGTAATTATTTTTAAAGTAGATATTCTTAAGTTGAAATGTGTGAAAAATTAAGAGATGGACAAGCATAGAATATTTCAAAGGAATAGAATTGTATTAAATATACTTTAAAAAATTTTTAATTGAAAGTTTTGCTTTTATCAAAAAAATTTCTGGTGTAGAATCTTTAAAAGAATTAATAAAAATAAAATTACATAAAAAATACATTAACAATGTTTCTTTTTTTAAATATTTTTTTGTATATGTACTTCACAAAGTGCTCTGATAAATACTCTTTTACGAATTGTAAAAATTGTGTAAATTTGTAATAATTGTAAAAATTTCAATTGTAAAAATTAATTGAAAACCAATTAAATAATTTATATTTCTGCCCCTCCTGGGAAAATTTTTGCCCGTCCTACAAGCTTTGGCTGGCTACGGGCCTGAATGAGACAAGTCAGCTGTCCAAATTTGGTGTTAATTAACGCATACGATTTAGTTCATTCTTTTTTAAATTCTCGATTTTTCACATCAATTTTTTTCTTCGTTTTGGATGAAATCGAACTCGGGGTTTTTCCAATCAAGTGTATAAAAAGCAAAGGTCGTTTTAGCAACACGCGCATGTGTAAAATTTTACAGCAAAATTTGCCGTCTACCTCAGTCGGAGACAAGAGAACAACGAACGTCAACAAAAGCTCGATGCAATTGGAATTGTGACGCATCATGGGCGCACTCATATAGCGCATTCTGATTGCTCTGTATTTTGACTGGGAAGGTACCAGGGGGCCGCTAACTTTAAGTTGGTATTTGAGAACAGTGCTATCAGTTCATCTTACTCCTCTAATTTATCTTTGTTTTTTCTCGTTTTCTCTATATTTCTGGTTTGAGAATACGCAGCAAGTTTAGTATTTGTTTACCCAAACAATGAAAAAATGTATAATAATTTATTGCTTCATCTTATTCTTAGGTTAAATGTCCTGAATGCATGTGGTTATAATAACTGTGGAGATATTATCTTTTTAGTATCGACGCTAATATGTGTATATGGGCGAGGGAGGGTAATTGGGCCCGAGTTACATTTGCATAGGGGCCGAAAATCCTATCGGCTGCCCTGTCTGTATTTAAGGGAATGTTGGTGAAACACGGCTAAATTTCATTTCATTATGTTAAACTTACAGCACATAAGGAACATTTCTGTACCTCAGAAGTAAACTATCATAAAATGCGGGATCCCATAAATTCAATTTAGTGTTTAACATTGCACTCCTGGTAGTTTATCTTAAGTACAGATTTATAAATTGTAGTATCGTAAAAATTACGCTCAGAGTGAATTATGGAATTAAGCTATTGTTTATAACAAAGCATGTACTATTTAAAAAATTCTACCCCAACGCAATTCAATAACTTTTCGCCACAAAAATAGCTGATTTTTTTTCGGCCCATAAAACTTTTCGAAGAAACAAAAAAGTTACTTGTCTATGAAAAAATTATTAATGTTTTCTAGGCTGCGTTACTATGTGTCAACAACTAATTAAGCCTATTTCTTTAAGAATTTGATAAAACGTTCCAACGCTTCCGTTTTAATAATATTATTGCAGATTGATAAAAAATTAATTAATTATAATTATAAAACAACGTACGTACCGGTTTTTACAGCGGGAATTAAAGATGAAAGTATTTCATCTTCCGTGTCCGTCAAGCTCTTGGTCAAGCTCTTTAACCAACATTCGAATGCCAAACTCAAAACCGGTTGCGAGATACGTTTAGTCACACACGTTTTACGGGGGAGATCTTATCTGATCTGCGGCAAGGGGAGAGGAAAGACTGCAGCCTTTGGAATTCGACCCTTTACCTACCCTTTCGAAAAGGGGGGGTTGCTGATGCCCTGGAATTCGACCCTTTACATATC
Source organism: Linyphia triangularis (assembly GCA_963978545.1). Classification (NCBI taxonomy): domain Eukaryota; kingdom Metazoa; phylum Arthropoda; class Arachnida; order Araneae; family Linyphiidae; genus Linyphia; species Linyphia triangularis. The sequence goes on along the minus strand of OZ021724.1, from coordinate 57,360,063 downwards.
CTTTTCGAAAGGTGTTACTTTCCAAGCTTTTTACGGCTGCCCTTTTCAAACCCTTTTATTAGAGGGGAAAGACTGCAGCCTTTGGAATTCGACCCTTTACCTACCCTTTCGAAAAGGGGGGGTTGCTGATGCCCTGGAATTCGACCCTTTACATATCCTTTTCGAAAGGTGTTACTTTCCAAGCTTAGAACTGCAAGTCTAATGACAAGCATATGACAAGGTTTTCGTAAGCTTGCATGCTATCTGGGGAACTGGCGTCGTCCACCCATGTCTCTTGAAAGCAGATGATATGAGGATCAAGGTGTTGAACCAGAAAGTGATAAGAGGTGAGATTCGAAGCAATACTCCTACAGTTCCAGGACATAAGGAACACCATACTGAGGTGAAAAGAAAGGAAAAAAATGAGGCTAAAAAACCAAACGTAAGGGAGGAAACTTACTCCCTGGGCAGGATCACCACGAGTGATACTTAATATGAACATTGGCTAGTTCCCTATCTGGAAGGGCCCCGTGTTCAGCACAGGGAGAGGACCTATCAGGGAAGTTCAGTTCGTTAAGGGAAACCTCGTTGATCCCTCTGCTAGGACTGAAGCCTGATTTAGCTAATTCAAGTTCTTCTCTTAGGCTCTTGACTTGTTGAACAAGATTGAGGTTCAGATTCTGAAGATCCGAGATTTGTTTCAACAGAATAGAGGACTCTGAGTCTCTATCTTGATTTTGTGTGGGGACGCAATTTAATATTACAATTTTTTTTAAATCTTCGACGACTTTTTTTAAATCCTCCACTTCATTCCTTAGACTAGCAAGGGAATCTTGATTAGAGAGGGGGGGGGGGAAACTCGGAGGACCAAGCCGGCGGTGGTGATCCACTTTGAAAGTGAAATTTGTTCCCCGATTGAATCGGGCCTCCTAGATTGGAACTATTGATCTTCGATTTTTCTTTAATGTAAACTGGGCAGGACGAACTGGTGGCTTCGTGGTCAGCACTACCACAACGGAAGCAAGCAAGGTCCCTCACACACTCCTCGGAGGGCGGATGTCTGTCCCCACAAGATTTGCACCTATCTTTATTGGTGCGTGATCGCTGAAAATGTCCGAATCTTAAACACTTGTGGCAGATTTTGGGGGATTAAACGAAGGGAGTAGTTTTGAAAATTATTCCAAAAAGGGAGATATTCTGACGGGTGACTCGACCCAGCTCTTTCACTAACACGATAGGAATCGGAGAATTGGAACCTGTTTTAGTGAATCTGACAATTTGCGAAAAGTGCACGCCTGCCTCTTCGAGTTCGGTAGCAATATCTACAAGCGGTACATCCGGGTCGATCCCTCGGATCAGGTATTTTGTTATAATAGTATCTTCTATTATGTGCCACGAGACCGGCACAACTCCGATCTTTTCTACTGAGTCAAGCCTATGAACCGTTTCTAGGTTCTTAATTATTAACAACAACTTATTTTGTCTCGTTACGGACAAAACATCGTTAACTCCTTTAATACTCGAGAAAGTATCCCTAATGAGAAGTGGTTTAGAGGTCGGAATATATCCAGAACCTTGGGTTGCTGAGAAGATTACCCGGACTTCCGAGAAACCATTGGAAAAAGCGTAATCCGCTTTTTCGATGTTCGAAATGTTCGCAGCGTAAACTCTCTTTTGGGGTAAGAAATAAATCTTCCTCCGAATCTTCGAGGGAACGCTTGAACGACTCCTGCATTATCACCGTGGAACACCCTCTTCTCGGGGGCGTTCCAGAAAATGAACACAATAACAGTAAAACTTGATACTAAACAGTAGCAGAAGTAAATAATACTTAAGCAGCCCAACCGGACTGGAAAAGGGCAGGAAACCGCAGTTTGAAGTTCAAAAAGCCCTAGAAGCAACAGGAAAAACAACCGCAACCAACCACGTACACATCGAAAAACCCTCAATGTTTTATTTAATTATTGTGAGAATTAAATATACACAATCTCAAAAGTATTTCTTCCAAACTAGATATTTTCAAACTTCTCTACCTAAAAGAATTATAAAAACACTAAGATTGAATTGTAATTGCTATCCGTCTTAGAGTTTAAAATATTTTGTACAAATAGTGGGATAAAGTTTAATGTCTTACAGCATACATACTACAGTAGTACAGTAAATCAGGGTAACATTGAACCACATTTTCAGTATTTTCTTCTTCCCCACTTATGTTTTTATAGTATTTTCAGACTTAATGGCATAAAATGGAAGAATAAACCCTAAATTATATTTTAATTTAAACAAATTAATAAATGTTGATGATGAAAGCACCAAATAATAGGAAAATAACCCGGTGCAAAGTTACCCTGGCATTTAGGGTAACTTTGAACCACTATCAGAAGTTTCATATAAAATACCATTTTTTTATTCAATCTAGGACTATTCAATATTTGAACTAGTAAAATTAAGTTTCTAAATATTTGAAACATCATCAGCTGCAGTTTTCAACACCCTAAAGTTTGTATATTTTAAGTAACACCACAAAGAATATATTACGTAGGAATAGTGGATGATGAATCACATGAATATATTGCAAAAAAAACCTATTTATTGTTCAGTTTAAACATACAATTTTAGTAAAAAAACAATCTTCAGTTCATTTACTTAAATATAAACTCATTTTATCAATTAAAAATTGAAAAGATAAATAGAAAATAATAAAACTGATAGGCCGCCCTTATGCTATAGTTAAGTACTATGGTGTTTGCAAGTCACAATGTGGCACAAATACAAATATTCTATTCTTAATGTTAGAAATAGTATGACAATATAGAAAAAAAGTTCAAACTTCATAAAATTTTACTTTGGCATTCTTCAGATTAATAGTTTAGCATCAAAGAAAGAATTATTGATCTGGAAAAATCTCATCTTCTAACTGGAATAATAATTTCTGGAAATAATTTTTTAAAACACGCCTAATTTTTCATACCACAGATCACCATTGATATTGGACCATTTCCAATATGCATCAGATTTCTTCATGAACCACCAAATATCACGTTGTCATTTAAGTCAATTTGGTCTGGGTACATTTCTCCATCGTATTGAATAATTATGTGGTCATAAACTTTGCATATGCCATAACCAGAATCTAAAACACTTGCATGCTCTGTGTATAAAATTCCTTTCTCATTGACGTGTTCAACAGTCACCACTTGAACAATCTCTGATTTTTCAGTAACATTCTCCACAACAATTTCAGCAGAATAAACCTCTATCATGTGCTTATTGTCCAACTTTCATCTTCTCCAAAAATGATAGTGTTGCACATACACTGTCATCTGCATCATCTAGTTCAGGTTGGTTGGTTTATACGCTCAACGACCTACAGTTTAATGTGGATTCTGAACTGCAACGAACTTTCCTGGCTAACCCGGGATTTGATCCTGGCACTTTTGGCATGCGGGGCCTGAGCTCTAGCCACACAGCCATCAGGTGGATCATCTGGTTTAGGACTTATACTCTTGCTGTCTACCAGGAGTTCATATGGTAGAGGACTTTGGACGATACCACATGTCCTCGCTATACATATTCCTTTACCATTTATTTTTTCTGCATAGAAATTTTTCACTTCCTCAACTGAAACGCTTTTTACAATCATCACAGGCAGGCAGATTTTTTTTTAGTTCTGTGAATGACTGCTAGATCATTATTTCTAATATTTTTAGGTACTTCTTGAATTCACTCTCAATATTTTCATTTTATCGGATTTTGCATACAAGGGAAGATTTCATAAATTAAATTGTATTTGTATGTATATAAATGTATTTTAAAAGCAAAACCAAAAATAAATTGGAATAAAATATGAATTATATGAGCAGTGTTTACATTACACACTGTCATCAGCCTAACTTTGAGCCGGCTCAAAGTTACACTGAATATGTGGTAAAATGATAGTGACTTAGTTTTTTGCTTTTTACCAAATGTTAGTAAATAAATAACCATCAGCTACTAACAATTTCACTATTTTCAGAAAATTATATAACTGATAAAGTGGTAAGTTGATGCTTACTTGCATAAATTAGTTGATTTACATCAACTTCAAATAAGCATTAAAATGGAACTTGCAAACAGTACTTCAGAAAAACAATTGAATGACCAAATAACTTATGTACTATTTTGCTAATTCATTTTCTAAACTATAGAGCAAAAATCCAATTTCACAATCTTGCCAGCATTTTGTAGCAGCGGAACATTAGCAGCTCTTTAAAATCAAAAATACTGAAAACTAGGAGGTGGCGCAAAGTTATACCCTATGGCTCAAAGTTACCCTGAATGACTGTAATACAATAACGTTTTTCTCATTATTTCAAGACGCTTTTATTTATAATATACTTAATAACATTATTTAAATAGGTACTTGGGAAGACATATCAGTGACTTTACTCTTAATTTACAATGCTACACGTTTCTTATCAAAAATTATTTATTTAAATTAAAAGAACTAAATATAAACGTTTGAGCTTGAAATGTCATAAATATTGAAAAATACTTCAACTCTGGTTCCCCGTCACGGTGATTAAGATAAGAGACGCGAAGAAAAATTTCCCCTCCTTTTGCCTATTTGCTTACACTTCGGAATGGGGTGTAATGCGGTCGGCTCGCCGAGTCCGCACTCCAGCCTTAGTTCGTTAGCTCAGTGCTCCTTAGAGAGTCCCATGCAATCCAAGAGGTGCTCAGGAGAGGTCTGATTAAATTCGAATGTTCAGATACTCATAAACAGGTGTGTTATTCCTTCTATTGAAAGCAATTGATTATGATGTCATGTACAGTAAAGTTTTATGAGATCTTTAGTATTTAAAAAGGGATTTTTGTAGTTTTAACTGTAACTGTGTTTAAAAATCATGTAAACATCAAAAACTTTGTTTTCAAACCTAACTCGAATTGCTTATGCTGTCTGTAAAAAGAGAGATTTTGTTCCTACAGTTTATTTTCGTTTTAAATAAATGATGCCTACCTTATATTCAAACATTGCCTTTTTAAGGACATCTTCTGAATTTCATTGAAAACTTCAGAAAGATCCATAAAACTCCAACAAATATTAGTTTTGTCATACTGCCGTTTTTCTTTCGTCTACTCACTGTATAAGTAAACCGGACATGAATTTGGAACTTTTAGGTAAATTTTCAATATTTACTACCTAATCTCTTCCATGTAATGCAAACAAAGTTTCTTCAAGTTATTGTTACATGTTAAATACATATTTAGTTATTTTTCTCAAGAAATATTTTGCTTTCAAATTTAAAGTATTTGGGTGAAGTAGATCAAGGATGATCAAGTAGAAGTATGATCAAGGTACCTGTGGTGGTCTCGTGTACAAAAGACAGATACAGCACCTAGGCACTAGTGATTACTTTTGCCTAGTGATTAGAATGCCTGCCTACTGACCTAGAAGTCCCTGGGAGCATATTGTTACATTGGTGACTTCTGGGCAACTGAATCATGCTGCCATCTATTGGCGCCTTCTGGCTTAAGTAACACAACATACTCGACTCGCATGTTAGCAACTCAATCGTTCGTGACTCACTGCGAAGGGGCTATGTGGTGGTCTTGTGTACCAAAGACAGATACAACACCTAGGTACTAGTGATTTATTTTGCCTAGTGGTTAGAATGCCTGTCCACTGACCTAGGAGTCCCTGGTTCGACTCCTATTAGCGCACTTCTTTACCAGTGCCGGAACTAGGGGGGGGCAGGCGGGGCAGCTGCCCCGGGCGCCAACCAGAGGGGGCGCCGAAAAGTCAACAAAGCACTATTTGTTGTATAAATTTTAATATTTGGACGAAAGGATAATTTTTCATAAATAAATTTTCATTTTTTCTTAAAATTCTGGATGATCTTTAAGATATTCAACAGAAGAAAAAATCCACTAGAAAAAAAAATAATACATTTCTGTACAAAGAAAGTAATAATCTATCCTTTTACAAAAGAATGACAACGAATTCTCCCTACCTCCTGATGAAGAATAAGTTTGTGCTACATGGCAGGCTGCCAGAAATGCTAATTTAAAATCGCATTGGTAATATAGTCGCAATGTAGTTAGATAAAATTTAGCATTACAACAATTTAATGCTGTTGAAATGTTCGTAAATTGAAATATGTCGAAGAAATTATCTGGGGCGCAGAATCGCAGAAAAGCAAAAGAAACTGCAAGAATATCCCAACCTTTTATCATCTTGGCTAGTTCACGAGACTGAAACCAATGAAGGTAAGAATTTTTTTAAATTTGTAACCTAATAAACTTCGGAAGATGTGTATTAAGGACAAGGGTTACGTTTGGGATATATCTCTTGCCAAATATATTTATTGTTCTCTAGGAGTTCGCAGGAATTTTTACAGGGGGCTGCAAGATGTTGAATTGTTTAGAAATCGTTTACTTTTGTTTTTGAGGTTGATTATCATTAACTTTAAAGATTCATTGCGATTCCTAATGAAAATTAATTAGCAAAAAGTTAATTAAAAATTGAAATAATTAACGATTGAAACGTTTTCTTTAAGAGAATAATTTAGTATTTCTTCAGCTAAAAACAGATTTTTTTTTCATTTTTACACATTTTGAATCGTGCTGAGTTTAAAAAAACTGGGGGTGTTGAACTTTGAACAACTTTCAATTCCCACTGTTTCCTTCATTTAATTTAGCAATTATTTTGGCTGTAAAAATGACAGCGCAAGCACGATTTTGACAAAAACCGTAACGCCAGGTGTAAAGGCCAAAGTTGGTCAATCCGTTTGAAAGTAATGCTGACCACAGACAACACACGGACCCACAAACTTTTTTTCTAGAACACTTTTTTGATTCAAAATGTTCTGAAACGTGAAGAAATGCAAAAAAAAATTATGCGATAAAAAGTTGACACAAGAATTCCTATTGAGCACAAAAATTCCTATTTATCGCAAAACATATCGATTTTTTAAAAATAAAAACGAAAACAGTAAATTACATCCTATCCAAATCTCAATTTAAATGCACTGACTAAATATGTGACTATATATTTTTAACAATATATTTTACTATATATTTTTAAATCCCTTATATTAACTTCACTTTTGTTTGAGTGTGCGTTTGAGCCTGGCGTACAAATCTGCGGATGCTGGTCTATTCCTAAATAATGAAAAAATAATAAAACATCAAGGCATGAATTCTAAAAATAGATCTCAAGGTCTTATTTTTCATAAAAAATAACGAAAAAGAAAGTATTTTCCAGGAAGTGATAAATAAAATAAAAAGAATATAGTCTCAATGCTACGAGAAAAAGGCGCCAATTTTCAGCGTGAGTTATATTGTCATTTTGACGGCATTATTTTTCACCAAACAGATGTCATGTTCGTCAAATTTTGTCCATTGCATTGGTGAGAATTTTAAATTCTCCAAGAAAATGGAGAACTCACACACAGGGGTGTAGTGGAGCGGGAACGCGTGGGAACGGCGATCCTTTACCTTTTTAGAAGGCGGAACGGCGTTCCCTCACTTAATTTTTTTTTCATTAAACGCAAAGTCAAGAAAGAAAACGAAAAAGTCCTTTCGTGAGAACTATGCTGTTGTTTTCGATCTGCAACTTCATAGCTGAGCAAGCAAGTTGAAAAAGGCGCGGCATTTAACTCACACGGCCATTCCATCAACAATCCAACACATGCATTTGACACCCCTTTCCCCCCACGCCCCCCTCTCTTATATGGTTCAATGTTTCAGTACTCCTTCATTGAAACTATGATTCATCCAATGCAGATTATCTTCTATATTTGTTTATAAATTCCAGACGTCAAAGTTGCATGGTTCTTCATACACAAAATGACGCCAACTCTCTCCAAAACTGCGGTCTGTCAGTTCTTTGCGCCCTTTCCTTGATGAATGTTTTTTCTAATTTTAACGGGAACGCTAATCGATTTAACAACAAAAGTGATGTAACTTTTTTTTTTTAAATTTTTTATATCACTCACGTGTTTTGAAATCACGGAATTATGCATTTATATTGGCTTGCCAGGTATAGGGAAAATCAAATGTTGATTGAACATGACAAAATATATTCGAAACAGTATTGATTTTGTAACTCCTGCTTACTTTAACTCAATACATAAAAATAATGGAAATGGTGCATATGAGGATGATTTTATTCCCTTCCTAATAATTACTTAAATTTTTATAAAAGTAGAGAAAAGGACAAAATTCACAGGAAAAAATAAACTGTGTGCCATTTAATAATCGATTTTATATTTGTCATTAGAGAGAAGCGAAATAGTTTTGAAAAATCTAAGTTAGGAAAAAAAAAAAGTAGTCATTGCAACCTACAAATGATACTGCCGAAACTCATGATATTGAATGTATTATTTTCCAAGAAGTGAAGGTATTCATTTTTGCTTTGAGGTTATATATTTCACTTTTCTTAATATAAAATTGCTAATGGTTTTGAAAATGGGTATAATACATCGAAATCGGGCTGTGAAATACTAAGAGAGCAATGGAAATGAATTTAAAAATTCAAATATAAATTGCTTTTCGGGTTGAGATTGGGAAATCTTACATTTATAGCTATTGCAGAGTTTATTCCAAAATGTAGCAATAGTTCTTAAAAAAAAAAATTTCTCCCAAGTTTAAAAAAAATCAACATTAAATACAGTGGTGGCGGTAAGAAGAGGAAATTGCTCACGATATTTTTTAAATTGTAGTGATTTTGATGTCAATATCTTTTTAAAGAAACCAGGAATGTCCCAAGCAAATCTATACGTCTATTAATTGATGAGTCTACATTTGGTTGTTTGTACGCACAACGGCCTACTTTTATGCACAATGACGGCTAATCGGGCAGGCACCAACAGCTTAATGTGGATTTTGAATCATAACGAACATCCATGCCTAGCACCTTTGGCAAGCGAGGCTAGAGCTCTAACCATACAGCCATCAGGTTTGAATCGAAACTCGATCTCTTATTGAAATTTTTCTGATTGAAAATTGTTTAAGAAATCGTGTAAATAATCTGTTTAAAATGAATTGTTGATAATCTGTTTAAAATTAATTGTTCATAATCTGTTTAAAAATTGTTGCAAAAAATCTATTTAAAAATTTCTGTCAACAATATGTTTGAAAATATCTTCTAACCCATTTATAAAGTGTCAAACAATCTGCTAAAATGGGTTGTGCAAAGCAAATTGTTAAAAAATCCAGATAACTTAATAGTTTTAAAAAGATATTTAAATAAAAAAAAGTCTAAACACACATGTTTTTCTTTTCAGTTTTGAGGAGCTCATTATCTGTTTTGAGATTATTAAAGTAAAATATAGAAAGTTATTTATTCTTAGTTGTACTTTCCACTCCCTTCCCCCCCCCCTCCCCCATACACACAGAAAAAAACATAAATATATACGTTTGTAACGACACGACATAGCGTTCCCATACCTTTTTAATTTACACTACACCATTGCTCACACATAGCACAGTAAGTAATATATTATTCATTCTATTATTAAAATGAGTTTCAATAAGTTTAAATTAATTGTTCTAAAATAAACATTTATGTGTTTACCAACTATTCAATGATTTTTGTAGACAAGTCATTAAATTAATTTGCTTTTGTGTTCAATGAGTTCTGGTAATATTCGGAAGCTTTTTAAATTTTTGTATTAGTATTTTACAGAAGAAAATATTTTTTGAAATGTAAAACAGCTTAATTGTTTATGATCTAAGACGTTTTGAAACCAGGTTAACCAGATTTTGTGTTAAAAAGTGTTACATATCATTCAACTATGTTCTTTTATTTCATTGTAACTGACATTATTTGTATTGATTCATTAGTTTTTTTTTTTCTTTATGCAAATCTTTATGCAAGCAGAATGAACCCTGGTCATTAATAAGGGCTTGTCAAATATATTTATTTAAAATTTCAATTAATTAATTCTTTTATTGTTTGTTTCAAAACAGAATTTTACAAAGGAAAAACATTTGTTAATTTTCAATGTATATATAGTTAGCTTCAAATCTAAAAAAATATTGTGTGGGGGCGCCAAAATGAATTCTTGCCCCGGGTAAAAAGTGACCTAGTTCCGTCCCTGTTCTTTACGAACCTATAATTTATCATACCTTGATTATATTCATGAATAAAAGGTACCATATAATTTATGAAAGATTTGTGTCTCCTTAACGGGATATTTTACTCAAAAATATTTAATTTGTGAATACCTAGTATTTGTTCTATGAAAGTTTATTAAAACTTTACAAATTGTGTTATTGTATTTGCTTAGAGACGCACAAAAGTGACCTGGAAACTTTTTAATAATTTTCCTTTAAGGCATTGTAAAAATTAATATTTTCATATTGTAACCCATTAATTTTTTTCTTTTAAACAGCTTTTTCTTAGTCTAAACAGTTCTAGGTATAGCTACCATAAACAGTATTATGGATTTATATTAGCTTCAAATGTAATTACCAGGTCCCTATATTAAAATTATACTTTAATATGTTACTAAATGCATACAAATTTTGAAAGAACTTGTCTTTATTTTACAGAATCCTTTGGTCAGAATTATCCAGAGGTAAAAACATTTTTATATGTTCCATGAGAAGATTTTATTTTGTTAACAGTAAATTTAATAAACAAACATTTTTATTAACCAAAGCTATATATATACCTATACTATTTGTAAAATTCTCTATATGGGTGGGTCCTTACAGAAAATCGAGAATTTTTGTAGCTGATGTTTATTACAAAAAGTATATGAATAAAAATACTTTTTTATTCATATTCATTATTTAGCATGACAGATACAATTAATTGCAATAAGATATTTTAATTATTACTCAAATTTTACTCCTAAACAGTAAAATGTAACATCCGTGGAATGTCATTACCTACTATTTAGACTTTTACCAGGGTAATATTTTTTAAATTAAACAAACTTAAAATTCTTTAGACTACATTTTTAGATTTTAAGGAAATGTTCTAGAACTTTCTAATACGTATTAGCCAAGTTTTATGTTAATTTTATTTCAAGTTTTATGCAACCAGGGTAATTGGTCACATGGTTGGACACCCAAAAAAGTGTAATTAAATCCTTGTAGTTAGTAGTAATATGCTGTTTTGATAAAAAAATAAATCAGGTGTTAAGCTGTTATTTGTTTAGATGCAAAGAACATATTACTATTTTTAGTGAAGTAAATTAAGAGGTGAAATAAGACAATTTTCTATTTCAAAATATCTTTTCTTGCATCTATTTTTTGTGGTTCAAAATTTAAAAATAGTTATTTGTAATATTAGAACTGAAAAAAACGATAATTTCTCAGCATCAGATAACATTCTACATAATTATATTCTCTTCTATTTAGCTTATTTTTCAGAAATAAACATAGTCAAAATATGGTTTCGAAAAATTGCACAAAAACCAAAAAAAATGGAGTAAAAAAAGTTGTATAATATTTAACCAGTTGTAAAACTAATGTTACTTATATTTTATATATTTTTATTTTAAATTTAACTTCATTGAATTACTCTCAGCAGCGTTTTATAGCTCATGCCACATCGGTGGACACTAGTTTTTAAAATATTGTATTTATAAAAATAAAAAAAATCTTATTTTTTTTCTTTCTCAACTACCATAATAGTACTATTTCACTTGATTATATCTCTCTTTATAGTACATATCAATTTATTTATTTTTTCATGTTTTTTTTTTTTTTTAAATTTGATTAAATTTCTGATTTTTCATAGAATGGCCCATGTATGTTAATGTGAAGAGTAGTGCTGCACCTCTGTATTATATTTACTTTTTAAACTTATCAGCCACAATAAAATACAAGAAAATCAATACCCAATCTAGCCCTCTTAAAAAATATGATATTCAAAATCTTGATACTGATTAATAACTGTAGTAATAATTTTTTTTTTTTTTTAATTGACTGTGCACAATGTGTTTTATAATAACCAACTACCTTATTAAACTTAGCATGCAACCCTTTGTAACTCGAAGTATGTTGATTATCTATCCAGTTCTCGATACGGACAGGAAAGTATTTGAAAACCAAGAAATGATTGTTAAATTTTGCATGGTGATAAATGGATTACAAACATGATATTCTGCTGGTTAAAAAAAAGGCTTTAGTTGATGTTTACTAAGGTAAATGGTTATCATAAAAAAATTATTTTGAGTACTTCATTTTTCAAAAACACATATATTGATATTTTATGCTATATTTTTATTTGATTTGAGCAAGACTTTTTGCTCACCTTGTATATAGACTAAAGGAAAGTTTATATTATAAGTATATTTATTTAATAATTGATTTTAATTAAAACAATGACTGCATTAAATATTGGGTACTCTTCCGTTATGCTGGCGCAAATGTCGCCAACCAAACACGAGACGTCACCAAGTGAAGCGAATGACAAAGCAGTCAACAGAATAATAGTAAAAAGCGTTCAATTATAAACAAATATAAAAATATTATTTAATAGTAAGCAAAACAAGTTTAACTATAAACAGATATTAACGAATTGTAAGTAAATTTAAAACAAAAACTAACATGGAAGAAAGGAAGGAAAACATGCTTTGTTTTGTAAATGAATTCAAAGAATAGAGCACCTGGACCCCAAACGAGCTTTCCCCTTGTGGTTGTAAGGAGAAATTTGGCGAAATTCTACATTATTTGGCGATTTATCGCTTGCACCCGGAAAACGGAAGAGTACCTGTTAAAATTCAAGTTCTTATAAAGCGCAGTAACTGACACAGAGCCATTAGAATTTGAGACAAACTTTATCAAGACATCACGAAACACACAAACACACGACTTCATCAAAGGAAGTTAACCACGCATCTCCACATTCTTCAAACTGAAACTCAAACCAAAACTCGAAATGCTAACTAAAAGTACAAAAACACTACAGTTAACAGTTAATTAGATTTTCGATATGCTTTAAGAGCATGACGTAATAGTTTCTTGTTCCGTGACCGAAAACTCTTATTAATGCACAACATACGGCCATATCGGTCACAAAACAAGATAAGTTTAAAACAAACAAAAATAAAGATTTACACAAATTATCACACAGTAAAAATCTTGAACACAGTTTCTTCAAACTTATTTCTAAGCAAGGGTTTAGTTAAAAAATCTGCATCATTCTCCTTAGAACAAATATACTTAACATCAAACAAATTATCATTTTTCAATTGTCTTATAAACTGATATTTTATATCAATATGCTTTGTTTTGATGTTCTCTTGATTATTCTGTAAAAAATATATAGCTGATTGGTTATCACAATATTGCAAAGGTTTAATACAACCACACAAACCCATCTCATTTAAAATTCTAGAATACCACAAAACTTCTTTAATACTTTCGGTTAAGGCAACAAATTCCGATTCCATGGAACTTAGCGCGATACATTTTTGTTTTGAAGATTTCCATGCAAATGGAATTCCTCCAAAAGAAATTACATAACCACTATTAGAATGTCGGTTTGTGTAATTGCATCCCCAATTTGCATCAGAAAAAGCAATTAAATTTGAATTACGTACATTTGAAATGTTGATCTTATAGTTCTTAGTTAAGAATACATAATTCATAATATCAACAACATATTTCCAGTGTTGAAAAACATAACCATTACAAAATTGTGACATGATATTAACAGCTAAAGATATATCAGGTCGAGATCAACTTGCTAAGAAAGATAAACAACTAATCATTGATCTATAAGGACATTTCTTCATTAACTCATTTTCTACAATCTCATCTTCCTTAATTTTACTAGGTAGAATTGAACCAACTTTAAATGGTAGCTTAACAAAACTTTTAGGAAGATCTTTAAATTTCAACATTAATCTTTCTATATAAGTACATTGATGTAAATACACATAATTATCAATAGTTTCAAAATTTACTCCAAGTAAATATTTAATATTACCCAAAATAGTTATATCCAATTTCTTTGCAATTAAATTAATCATTTTATCTAGCACATTTTTGCATTTAGAAAATAAAACAATGTCATCCACATAAACAACCAAAATTACATCAGAATTTAAACGATATACACAATTAGACCATTGTAAGTTTAAAAAACCAATTTCTTTCAAAATATGATCAAGTTCTATATTCCACTCTGGAACTTTCATGAAGACCATAAAGTGCTTTAAACAATAAACAAACTTTGTTTTCAGAACCTTTTTCAATATAACCTTTAGGTTGTTGCATATAAACAGGCTGTTTAAGAGAACCATACAAATATGCTGATTTCACATCTATTTGACGATGATACCAACTTAGCATAGAAATCAACAAGATGTATAATAACTTTATAATTGAGAAATTAACAACAGGTGAAAAAACATCATTATAATCAATACCAGCTTTCTGTTTAAAACCTTGAGCAACAAGCCTTGCTTTATACCTTTTTGGAACATTGTTTTCATCCTTTTTAATATTATAAATCCACTTATTTCCAATAATATTTTTACCTTGTGGTTTATCTACCAATGTCCATACATTTCTTTGTTTTATAATTTCCAGTTCCTCATTCATTGCTTCATCCCATTTCGCTTTTTCATTACACATTTGAGTGTCCTCATATGTTTTAGGTATTTCTACATTATAACACTCTAACAACATATTTTCTGGAAATTCAGTATACTCACATTCATCATCAACAATAGAATTAGAGGTACAAGTTTCATTTTCAACGAATTGTACAGGATCAGTTTTAGTAACATTAGCATGCACAATATTTGGTTTAAATTTAAACAACTCAGGATCAAAAACTAGCTTATTTTCTTTACAATATTTTTTGACATCTTGTATACTATACATTATTTTGTCATCAAGCGTGTGATACGAAATAAACAGTTTTTGAGATTTGGTTCTAGGTTTTTCAACCCTTCGCCAATCTGTAATATCAAGAGGAGCTAAATGCTTAGTATTTGTTTCTGGTGTGGTTTGTCTGTCCTCAAGTTCAGACATTTCATTTTGATTATCTGTATCAACACGTTCTGAATCAAAATGTGTATCAAGTGATAAAGTCACATAGTCATACTTATTTTTCCCAAATAATGCTAACACCCCATTTTGTCCTTCATCTATTCTAACATGAACCGCTTCTATAACGCGTCTTTCCTTAGGCAAATATATTCTGTAACCCTTAGTATTTATACCATACCCAACTAAGATTCCAAGTTTGGCTCTAGGTTGCAATTTATTTCGGTGAACTTTTGGTACATGGACAAATGCTAAGGAACCAAATACTTTAAAATGTTTAACCAATGGTTTAAAATTTGTCCATATTTCATTTGGTGTGACCTTAGTTAAAGCATGTTCTGATCGATTTTTGACATGTACAAAAGCCAAAAGAGCTTCAGCCCAAATCTTGGGTTGTAAACCACTGTCCTGTAACATGGCTCTAACACCATTCATTGCAATTTTATTAAAAACCTCACATAAACCATTTTGCTCTGGAGTGTAAACTGAAGTTCTTTCAATTTTAACACCCAAACCATTTAAGAAATTTTCAAAATCTTGGTGGCAAAATTCGAGTCCATTATCGGTTCTAATACACTTAAGTTTACAATTTAGTTGCCTTTCAGATTTAACTAAATATTTCTTAAAGCATTCTAATACATCAGTTTTATTTTTCAATAAATAAACATTTACTTTCCTACTATAATCATCAATAATGCTTAAATAATAGCGGTTCCCACCCAAAGATGTTACCGGAGATGGTCCCCATAAATCCATATGTACGCGTTCTAAAACACTTTTAGTATTGCGTTCATATTTATAATTTCTCTTAAGAGATGTCCTAGTTGATTTAGCAATTTGACATATATTACAAATTTTATCATGATCTTTGAAATTCAGATTTTCAATTCCTTTAACACTGTTATGTTTACACATACTGGCAATTGTATTTACATTTATATGACAAAATCTACGATGAATAATATCAATATCTAAATCACTAGTAAATGCAACACTTTCATTTTTAGGATAACCACTCACAACATACAATTTATCAACTCTAGGAGCACTAAAAAAATACTTATTATTAACATCGTATATCACCATCTTATCATTTCCCCAATTAATTCTGTTACCAGCTATATCTATATTTGCTCCACTTATCAAATTACGACACATATTTGGAGCATACAACACATCTTTTAAATTAATATCTACGTTACCTTTTGGGTCAAGGACAGTAAATACGATATTCCCCACTCCTTTAATTTCAGATGTGCAGTTTTTATCACCAACCATCACTTTCTGGGGAGGAAGTTCTTTGAACGTAGAAAACATTTCTCGCTCTTTGCAGAAATGTGAAGTGGCTGCCGAATCAATCAAAAATTCCACTGGCTTAGTTTCTGTTGAAGCGACTAGTTCACTTTCAAGCGGTTCTGCTTCCATGTAGAATGATTCATTTATCTGTGGATTTCTTGCTTTCTTCTTTTTAAAACACCTGGCCTCTGAATGTCCAAATTTCTTACAGTAATCACAGGTAAGTGGCGGCCTCATTCGACTATCTGGTGATGGTTTCATTTTTATGCCTTCTGTGCCCAGTACACGACCACTGCGTACAGGATGATGGTTCTTTGCATTCTTTTGCTTCATTTTAGAAAACATGGCATTTTCGATGACAGTTGGAATTTCCACTCCATCTTTATGTTTCAGCTCAATACGGCCGGACTCGGTTATTAGTTGCTTAGAAATGTTTTCCATTTTAAATTCATCATCTTTTATTCTGTACAGTATCTGCACTAGATTTTCATAATCGGGCGAGAGACGTCGTATCAACTGGAAACAGGCAAGTAGTTCAGGAATTTCAAATCCCGCATCTTTGATTTCGTGTTTTTTATCAGTGACACGCTGGCAGTATATTCCAATTGTCTCATTTACTGGATCAAATCGAAGCGAGAAAAATTCATCGACGAGGCTGGCTAAACGTGCTCTTGACTGGGTTCAAAATTATCTTTAAGGAGATTCCAGGCTATTTTTCCATTTTCTGTTGACATAAGCAATGTCTGGTATTTTCTTTCAATACCTTGAAAAATAGTAGTATACGCCCTTTGTTTTCTCCAACGTAAATCTCTTTTATCGCGTTCTGTCGCATCTTCAGATAATTCTTCTTCAGTTCCATCGATGAATTGCCAGCAGTTTCGATCCATTAATAACACCTTCATGTCCAGCTTCCATGAGCTATAATTGAAGTCTGATAGTTTCGGAAATGTAAAGTCATTGTCTCGTGCCATTTTTGATCGTTACTTTTCGATCTTTAGAAAAATAATTTGAACTCTGTGTCAGAAATTAAAATCAAAGGTGGACAAGGCCCATAACCTTGTTAAAATTCAAGTTCTTATAAAGCGCAGTAACTGACACAGAGCCATTAGAATTTGAGACAAACTTTATCAAGACATCACGAAACACACAAACACACGACTTCATCAAAGGAAGTTAACCACGCATCTCCACATTCTTCAAACTGAAACTCAAACCAAAACTCGAAATGCGAACTAAAAGTACAAAAACACTACAGTTAACAGTTAATTAGATTTTCGATATGCTTTAAGAGCATGACGTAATAGTTTCTTGTTCCGTGACCGAAAACTCTTGTTAATGCACAACAGTACCAAATATTGTTTTCTATGTAATCTTATTACATTTTAGGAGTTTGATGGGGCTCTAGATTGTATCAGCCTTGCTGTTACCTGTGCATTTAATAAACATGGTACACTTTTGGCTGTTGGCTGTAATGATGGTCGAATTGTTCTGTGGGACTTTTTAACAAGAGGAATCGCAAAAATTATATGCGCTCATATTCATCCTGTATGTTCTCTAAGGTAAGTTAATTAAAGTCATACTCCTGTGTCAGATGCAGAATTTCTACATAACTTGCATAATAATTTAATAAAAGGTTCGTGTATGTAAGGAATCCTTAATTTCTTGACCACTGTAAGGAAAAGTAAAACTTTTGTCCTTTTCTTCTGGTATTTATTGATTTGAGGTTGATTTGGCCTCAGGCTGCACAGTACAGAAGTATCTCAGGAATTGAACTTGCTTCGTTCTGCATAGGATATGTCTTAACCACTTAGCTAGTACTAGTAACAACTATTGTACTTTAATTGAGAGAGCCTCTGTTTACATTTTTACAAATTCTTACTCTATTAATTCTGCTTTCAGTTTGTTATTTTTTAAATTTGAAACTTTAAAATAGTTATTTTAGTTTCAAAGCATTATACAATACTGTATCAAAAATTTTAGAAAAATAATTTTAAAAATAAGGATTTTAGAATTTTGAGTTCTAGACCCCCTTAAGAAAATATATGAAGGAGAAAAATGATACAAGTTTATAATTTGCAATTAAAAACTGATTGAAGATATAAATAAAATTCTATTTAAATGTTATTTAAACTGTTTATTTGTCAATTTTGATTTTTATAATGTATTGTTTTCAATTTTTGTGTAAGAAAATAATGAGTTTTTATCACTATAAAATTTAAGATATCCTTAACAAATTTTAAATGTGTTTTGAAAACAATTTTTTTTTTTTTTTAGAAATCTGTATCAACCCTGTTTTTTTCTTTTTCATATTTATAATGTTCTAATAGATAGCATATATTTTAGCTATAAATCTTATATTTTATTTTGTATTGTCATATATTTATCCCAGAGAATGCCATTATTTCCATTTTCTTTGTCTTCAATTAGAAAACAAATAGTTTCTCATTTTGTGTTTGGGTGTTTTACTTCACTAAAAAATATGGAGCTGGAAGTATTTGTTATAAAACTTTAATTTGATTTTTACCTTTTATTTTGTAGAGGAATTTAAATAATGCCATGCTTCTAATCAAGTAGTATAATTAGAAATATAGCCTGAAATATGTGAATTTATTTGACTGAAAAGTACTGTGGGTCAAAATGGACACCATATGTGTTGGGTATATTCTCCTTTGGTTAAATTTAGGAAATATTAAAACAAAATTATAATAACATTTTAATTATCAATGAAGAAATTTTTAATTGCCATGTTAAACAGAGCATATATTTAAGAAACAAATTATATAATATATTACACAACAAGACATAATGTCTTGTTGCATAATATATCACAATCTCTTTCAGCCCTAAAGCAATTTGGATGCAGATTATTTTGTGAGGTCATATTAAACGCAGCTATTAAATAATACATTGAGTTATTAATAAGAGCACTTTTCTAGTTTCTCAATATTGTTTACAAAATATATTTAAAGACTTAAAATTTTAATGCAAAAAAAAGAGCAAATTTTGATAATATGATGTTATTTGGTATCACTAGATTGAAAAGGTTTATATTAATTACATCTTTCCTTGGTTTGCCAAATGAGTACATTTTCAATCCTGTCTGCTTTTTCTTAAAATATATTTTCTACTGCTGCATTTATAGTTAAAATTAAGTAAATTTATCTAATTCAAGGTAAGTTATCATTGCCCCAGTAATGTTTCTGTTTTTGTATTACCTATGGGTTTTATGTATCACTTAATATTTTATTTTGTGTTAAAAGCTGGAGCAGAACTGGCCACAAATTGCTAAGTGCATCTACTGATAACAGTGTATCCATCTGGGATGTTCTTAGTGCTGAATGTGAATATCGATATCGTTTCCAATCTCCAATACTCAAAGTTCAATTTCATCCAAGAAATGAGTGAGTTTCATGGGTACATTTTAGATTTCCATAAATGTTATATGATAATTTTTTAGTTTTTTAATTGCAAATAAATTTGTCATTTCATTTAGCAAAATGTTGCTGGTTTGTCCTATGAAACATGCTGCAATATTAGTGAATGTTGAAGAAACACACTCCATTGTACCACTAGATGATGAGGTAATTTTATTTTTCACTGTCATAACTAAAATTTTTAAAAAAAAGTAAAAATTAAGCTGCATCTTTTTGTAGCACTGTTTTTATATTAGATTATTTTATATAAGATCTGCTTTTATATTAGGAAAGAATTAAAAGTCTAGATAGAAGTACCAATAATACCATTTTATATTTTCCTTTTCACCTTTCTCCTGTTTGTTTATTTATTTAAGGATGAGGTAAAAATTTCTTCCCTGTTTTTGTCAGCAGGCTAGTATCCTGTGAACAATCGAGTCAATTCACCGGTAACAAGGAGTTAACATTAATTTCATTTCTTTAAACTACAAGTTTTTAATTTTTTTTTTTTGCTTTATACACTAAATTACTACTACTGCTCTTCAAGTAGAGCATTTTTCTGTCTATAAATAATAAAGTACTGTTTGATTAACTGATTTTATCTTTTTTTTTAAACCAGTTTGTAATTATCAAACTATAAACTGTTTAAGAGTGTTATTTTTCTTCTTTTTTTTTGTAAGGAAAGGAACATTTTTGGTTAGTTTTAACTTTCTGAAATCTTGCTAGGTATTCTACTTTAACATCATTTTAAAATTTTATATTTCTTTTAAATTTTAATTTTAATTGGTTTCTTTTATTAGAATTAATTACAATTTATTGATTATCAACAAGCAGATATGTTTTACAGTATACTTTAATCATAAATTATTTGTACATGATATTTGAAGAAATTGTGAGTTGCACTGCAAAAATTTAACTAAAATACTGTTAATCTGAAATATTTAAGAGACTAATCCTTAAATATTTATTTTAGTCTGACTTAAATATTCTTGCATCATTTGATCGAAAAGGTACCCATATATTTACAGGCAATGCCAAAGGAAAGGTAAGACTGCACAGAATTTGAATTATTATTCAATTTAAATAAGTAAAAAAAAAATATTGCTCTCAGCTATTTAAAATTAGTTGCAAATATATCTTTAATAATTGCTATGTCAAGAAATGTAATATATTTTCTATAGATATTTTTTACATTTTATGTAAATGGTAATAGTCATTGGATGAAATCAATAATATTTTATTCGTAATTACCCAAATTAACTTGCTTCATATTGGAAGCAAATGTACTACTACATTCTTAAAACTAAATCTTTCCTAGAATTTTTTTTTTTTTAAATCGTATAATGTAAATTGAGCTGATTTTTTAACAAAATATATGTATATATATATATATATCCCCAAAAAAACACTTTTGAAAAGTAGAAAAACCACCAACCTCAAAAACAAAAAAACTTTCTTGCCATACAAAAATCATAAATATGATGAAAATCTTCAGCTACAAACACAGTGATATAAAAAATGGCCAACCTCTGATAACAGATCTGGGTTGTGACTCGCTTAAGAATGTATTCTTACTAAGTTTATTTTTAAAATTTAAGTTCCACTCCCATAAAAATTTACGCTGCTTGAGGTTGGCACCAATCATAAGAATATTAACAATGCTTGCATTTAAACTAATTTATGGCTGTTTGCGCGAATATTGGAGGAGATATGATTTCATTAGGTTGGGTAGGAAATACAAAGTAGTGTAAATCTTCATGTCATGTAGATGTAATTTTCAAAATAGTATAGAGAAACTGTGCTCAAACACTCGCATTTGAAACCTTATTAAGAATTTTTTAAGTAGGAAACTAAAGTGTTTGTGGTAAGCTTTTGTTTGATTAATACATGTATTTTGGAAAGTTTTTATTGTGTGGGGGCTTTTTGGTTAGTGATTAAGACGGGTACCAACCTCAAGCAGCGTAAATTTTTATGGGAGTGAAACTTAAAGTTTAAAAATAAACTAAGTAAGAATATATTCTTAAGCGAGTCACAACCGAGATCTGTAATCAGAGGTTGGCCATTTTTTATATCACTGTGTTTGTAGCTGAAGATTTTCATCATATTTATGATTTTTGTATGGCAAGAAAGTTTTTTTTTATTTTTGAGGTTGATGGTTTTTCTACTTTTCAAAAATATTTTTTTGGGGGATATCAGAAATTTTTTTAAGACATTGGCAACTTCTATTTTTTGAATTTGTCCCTTTCATTGTTTTTGTCTTTATCTGCGACTCCTTTTCTATTCTACGCTAGGTCACTTACCAGAGTTTCATCATTATCCCTAACCATACTTATGTCCTGCAATTTCTTCATTCTGGATGGCAAATCCAATGACATCCAACATGCTATAGTTATCTTGAAATTGGTCTTTCCATGGTACCACTAACAGTCATAATTTTTCAAGACAAGTCCAACGACATCCAACATGATATCTTTATCTTGAAAACTGACAAACTAGAAGTGGTATCACCTATGGTACACCTGGTACCATGAATATTCATAATTCTTCAAGTTGAGTTTAATGATATCTTACATGCCATAATCTTCTGGAAAATTGACTAACTGGTTGAATGGGGACGGCAGTAACCATCAAAATCGACCACAAACGAGTAATAGAAACTTGTGTATGCAACTCAACCCCCAAAATTTAATGGAATATATTACCATCGACAAATAGCCTGTCTGCCAAGTTTCAGCTCGATTGGTTAGATTGTACACACAACGACCTATTTTTGGGCATAATAACGACTAATCAGTCCGAGACCTATATCTTAACATAGATTCCTAATCACGACGAACATCCCTAACCCAGGAATCAAATCCGGCACCTTTAACATACAAGGCCAGAGCGGTCATCCCATTGAAAATTTATTCTAATAAATTGTTACAAATAAATATTACAAGTTTTTTAAAGTTTAATTATTGCAATAAAAATTATTTTGATTATACCAAGCATTATTTTGGGTTCACATAATAATCCATTGATATTTAAAAAAATAAAAATATTTTCTTAGTAACAATTTTGAAATTTACTATGAAGTTATAATTTTGATGATATACGATTCTACGATTTCATTTTACAACGGAAATTAAACAAAATCAACACAATTTTTAAAAACGAATGACATTTTTGCAAATTCCATTAGCCAATCGCAATGCTTGTTTCATTTAGTCCCGCTGTAATGAATTGACTGTGACGTCAGCTCGCATAACCTCCACAGTTATACTTTATATTCAGCCCATAGTATCTTGCAACAAAATATGATTATTTTCATTTTTCAACGGAGATTTCTCAAAATTAAAATGTTTTTTAAAGTTAACTCACTCTAAATTGCAGGGTTCGTACAGTTCTTGAAAGTCCTTAAGAACTCCTTATTTTTACTTAATGTCTCCAAGGGCCCTTGAAAAGTTCTTGAAAACTCCTTATTTTTAACCTGAAGGTCCTTGAAAGTTTTTTAATTTTTGAGGGCTTTGAAAAGTTCTTGAAAGAACATTTGTTTTTCTTTTTTTTCTCTCTCAGCTTGTGTATTTCAGAAACTTCCATAGAAAAAAAAATCCTGATCTCCTAATTAAAAAAAACAAAAAAACTTTCATAATTTATTTCCCTTTATTTTCTCTTTCCATAGTTGAAAAGTATTTATAATAAATAATGTAATTCTGAATTGTGAGGATCATCATAGTAATAAATTATTCGTGATGGAATGAAGCATCTATTAAACTGTTTTTCCTGGGCATGTCTATTTTGAATATTAAAATGTATGAGCCTTCTGCCCTTGTAAAGGATTTCATGGATGGTAAGTGAAGGTCACCATTGTCAACTTAAATTTCGATTTGTTAAAACTTTTTTTGTTGTTG
The DNA here is from genome assembly GCA_963978545.1 of Linyphia triangularis. Taxonomy (NCBI): domain Eukaryota; kingdom Metazoa; phylum Arthropoda; class Arachnida; order Araneae; family Linyphiidae; genus Linyphia; species Linyphia triangularis. The sequence continues at coordinate 57,336,482 of OZ021724.1, read as the reverse complement.
CAACGGCGTTCAGCATACAAAAATATAAATCTGCCAGAATTAAAATAAACAACTAATAATTCAAAATATTTCTGCAACATGAAACAGTAACACCGTTCCAGTACGGTTGTTCGGACAATACGAATTATAAAAGGTGAAGCGTTGAAACAATTGCATTAGGATCTTTTTTGTAAGTACTCACTGATTTTGTATTTTTTACTTATAATTTTTTGCACCACTAACCATATCGGGACTCTTGCTGCCAATGCATCCAAGTTTACAACTTTTAATTTTTATTTTTAAATCCTTCATTTTAACTTCGATTTTGTGGGTTTGTCGATGGAGGGCAAATCTGCGGATGCCTAATTAACCCCCTTGCTGTCATCCAATCGGACTGAAACTTAGCAGATGATGTCGATGACGATGCATTCTATCAAATTTTGCGGTTGTAACTGTTATTAAAAGGTTGCTTTTACGGAATAAAAATAAACTAACTTGTCATCATCCAATCATATTTAAAAAAAAAGCATTGAACCGACCATTGTTGAAACTCTTTCCTGCTGCCGTTTTTTTTTAATAAATAAAAAATTACTTTAATAAGAATAAATGAGTGATATTTGGATATGAAAGCATAAATGTACTTTCATTTTTAATAAATAAATTTTAACTTAGTTTGCCGCACATTTTGCTGATAGAAGTGCTTTTGATATTTAAAATTAGATGCAAATACCAAGCACACGCTGTTTAGAGAAGAGAATCGGTGCCTGTGTTAACGAATATAAAAATTGACAATGCATATAAAGGATTTATAATGCAAACTTTGTTTTTATAAGTTATTTTATTGCCATCTTAATTTAAACATCAAATATGGTTTGAAAACTGAATTAGAGAAACTAAGGTGTTTGTTCCTGTCTTAACTAATGTGAACAGAAGTCATTTGATCGTATTGTTATTTCTGCTTTTGACGTAAAATTACATTAAATTTTAAAGTTGTTGGTTTAGTATTCTTTTATCGTTGATGAAACTTAGTATTAGGATTAGTTGTCAGTAAAATCCTTTGTTTTTTTTATCGAGGTGTTATTTAATGTTTTATTTGGGAAATAATCGTTGAGAAACTAACCTGCATTCAAATATTATGGCACTTAAAGAGTTTATATGGGCGGGGAAGATTGTATGATCGAGTTGGTTGGTTTAAGTTTAACGGTTCAAGGGCAACACGAGGGCCATACTGCGCCAAATTGTATGATCCGGTGAGTTTGACGGAGAGTCAATTCAAATGCACAGGAGAATGATTGAAAATTAAGGATTTAAACCGAAGTTTCTACCTTGATAGCGAGATAGAAACTGTCTTTTAAGTGGAAAGTTGTCTCACAATTACAATGCTTAATGCAACTTGGTTCTACAATTTTTAATAGTAACGATATTTTTTAACATTTCAAGTGACGAGAATACACCATACCATAGTCAACCGAACTATATAGCTTATCCAAATCGTATTTCTCCCTTCTGATGGCTGTTTGGTTAGCTGTTGACCTCGCATGACAAAGATGGCGGATTCGAATCCCGGGTTGGGCGCGTATGTTCGTTGTGGTTCGGAATCCACCTAAGTTGTAGATACGTCCTGATAAACCATTATTGTGCATAAAGATGTCGTTCAGCGCACAAACCTACTAACCAACCAAACCGTGTTTCCCATATTTCAATTACAAAATGCGATTCATTACGATCTTGCTTAATCCATTGGTTATGAAGGGTATTAATTTCAAGCGTACAAGCTAACCATACACTACTGCAATTTTTTGGAATTTGTGAATAAGCTGCCTTTTTGATGGTTGTTAGGTTTGCGCTGTGATGGTTTCGCATGCTAAAAGTGTTAGGGTTTATCCCCCCCCCCTTTCCACGGTACTCCCCCCCCCCCCCCAGTTGGCATTATTTAGCTAAGGTTGTCGTTTAGTAAAGTAATGAAGTCGTTCAAGTTAAATATTGTAAAAGTTCATGATATATTTGTTTTTACTTGCAACGCATTATATTTCTGCAGAGTTGGGAAATATATAATGTTATTTAGTAATTTGTTTGTAATTGTTTTCAATGCTTAATGATTCCTCGTAGCAGAAAACCCTCGACAATGTAATTTTAGCGCAGCTTTTACAGACCTTCTGTATAAAGGATCGCCTCAAATTACTTGACATGGAATTAAATTTTGAATCACTTGCATTTGTGATTTGGAGATTTTTATTATTTCTTGTATACTGTCCCTTTCTTTGCCTTTAAGGTTGGTTGGTTTGTACGCTCAACCATTCAATTCCTTCTTAGCCCAGCCACTTCAGCGTTATTGCTTAGTAGTTCGCATAATATCGTAAAGTGATGCATCTATTTAAAATACACTTAACTTTGCTGTTTTCTAACCTTTAATAATGTAAAGAAAGATATCCCTACTTATATACTTAACATTTTTATAAGTTTTTTTTTTAAAACTTTGGTAGCTCTTGCTTCAAGGTACAGAACGATTAAAAAGAAATTTGGAAACTACATTCAAATACAATAATTTTTACGATATACTAGAAGTATTTTTATTTCAGGATGTTTTCTTATTTAGCAATGACGTGATACTTCACACTTATGATTACATGATTTTAACCTTCTGTTAGTTGCGTTCCGCTTTCCGACATGGTTAGTCGCGTTGCATCTATGAGGTGTTTCCGGTTTTTTGAAAGTCAAATGAAATTTGTTCTAGTTAAATAGTTGATTGTTACCGATTTAAAATTCATTGGAGATATAAAGTATTAAACAATCTATTTAAAGATTAAAATTTATTAAAAAATCGTATCACAAGTAATTCAATAAAAATAAAGGCAAAGGAGGAAAAAAGTGTAGGGATGCCCCTGTGAGGTGCTCGCGACTAACGAAAGGTTAAATATTGTTAGATAAACAGCTTATTTAACTTACTTGTTAATGTACCTGTCTTCATACTTTTTCCCAACCTGTGCCATGAGTGAACCGCCCACTTTTCAAAACTATTGTTTACCTTTTGCTTCAGCTAAAGTTTTAAGTTGAGTTGTATGGCTTCTTCCTTGAAAGTTTAATAATATTTGTGTTGGGTATTTCTGAATTTTTGATTGGTCAACTGTGGTATTTTTCCAGACATGCATTTCTTTGTAATATGCAAATTTATTTCTTATATAAGAAAAAGTTTCTTGTGAAACAGGGCAGATGGTTTCTGACTGCCAGTGAGGTAGTAGTATTGATTATGTTATAAATAAACTTTTAACATTTTTGTTTCAACCCCTTGTCCTCAGTTTATTTTTCACTGCATTTATGTTATCAGACAAAATTAAAGTATAATCTCTATTTTTTAAAATCTTATGCGATTATATTAAATATGAGGATTCCAACTTTATACCGTCTAGATCAGATGAGTTGGCGCAGTATGGCCCATGTGTTGCATTTGCGCCATTAAACTCTAACCAACCAACTAGATCAGATGAGGTTGACTTTAGGGAAGATTTTTTTTTACATTGGTAAGCTGTAAATCACATGATGAAAGGTTAACTATTCAATCTAAGCAATTGTATTTATTGAAAAGTTTTTGTAGTAATAAGGGTCGTTTATCCTACTATTTTAGATTTCTAAATTCAAAAATAACTTTGCATTTAGAAAGTTAGCTAGGTAATATATATTGGATTATTGATTTTCAAACACACCATGGAATATAAGTTCTACTCTTGAACCCTTATTGTCAAGCAAGGTTAGAAACTAAAAATAATTATCGTTAAAAATAATTATTGTGAGCAAATTTGCACTTTTAATTCGATCAGCTCCGTGGTTACTGGATGCATTTCAGTTAATCAGTGATTAACAAATTATTTAGATGCGATTTACGCATCCATGATGTAACCCGTTTTGAGTAATTAAAAAAGTTCAGAAACTGAAATCGTCCTGTGAAACATAATTTAATAAAATTATCGTTGTATAATGTACAGTAACTAAAATTGTTGTATTTAATGTAACTGACAAAATGATTAAATTTTAATGAAAATGACATCTTCGAATCTAAATGATACTGAATGCTCTAATCAAATTTTTTCTATTTTCTTAAAAATTTAAAGTTATATTGAAATTTTTGTCAAGTATCTTAAGTAAGAATTAAAATGCAATATTTTTCACAAATTATATGCTATATTTCCGTGGTCGAACATTATAATTTTTTTTAAGATTTTTTAAAATTTAATTTTGAGGTCCTTATTTTTTGTTTGGAAGGTTCTTGAAAAGTCCTTAAAAAGTCCTTGAATTTGTTTTCAAAAAATCTGTACGAACCCTGAATTGGCATACAGTTCAAATAACACAAGCAATTTGAAGAACAAATATTTCTCTTTAATTCTGTCTCTTCAAAAATTAAATAATTTCAATTTTAAAGATGCTATTAGCCATATAATTATAGTCCGATTTGTTCTGCCTATACTTTAATATTGCGTTCATTCTTACTTAAGCCTAACATGTCGGGAAAGCTAACTTCGAAATTATAGCAAACCTGTTTGGCAACTTTTGGCATATATATCTGAACCTCAATTACAAGCTGAACGCCTTTATCTGTCGCCAAATTATAAAATGAAAAAAAGTGATTTTAAATTAATTAAAAATAGAAAGAATTATTTAATGAAGTTCAAACCAGCATAGGATTTTAAGTTGAAACATTCCACATCCTATAATTCAATCCGTTTGAAGATCTATAGCTTAGTTAGGGCTGGACATTTGTCTAAATTTTTACATCAAAATCAGGCTAGAACCCGTTTTTTTTATTTCGTTTTGGAAATTTCAATATTTTTTTTCTTCGTTGTTTTTTATCCTAGGTACTCAATTTTTTTTTCTTTAAAAGATATCACCGAGACGAATCTATGGTATTTTTTGTATAATTATGCGAAGTTCGGTAAGCAAGCTAGAAAATAGTCAATTTTGGCTTTTTCGCTGGAAGTTGTGCAGAGAATAGATACTTACTGTCGTCTCTGCCTTTTTCAGGTTGGCGGCGAAACGACCATTTCGTTTGATATATATATATGTGTATGTATATGTATGTATATATATATATGTGTATGTATATGTATATATATATATATATATATATATATATATATATATATATATATATATATATATATATATATATATATATATATATATATATATATAATATATAAATGAATTGGAAAAAAAAAAGTTTTTATGGATTAGGTATTTTCTGAAAATATATATTTTTCCTTTTCAGATCTTAGCACTATCAGTACCAGATTTAAAGTTGAAGGCTTCCTTTAGAGTAATGACTGGAACCTCGAATATAACTTCAATAAAATCCATTGAATTTGCAAGAAGAGGAGAGTAGGTTTTTTTAATGGTTCTTTCAGTAATTTTTTTTTTTTTAAATATGCCTTTTTTTCAGATTTTTAAATTTTTAGTTTCTAAAGTAGGATAGCTTTTAACGTGAAAAATTTTTGTCCTATTATTTAATAAATTTAAAAAAGCAGTTTGGCTTTACTTGTGTAACTCATTTATAGATTATATTGTATCGAAGCACTTCATCTAGTGCGAAGGGGAGGGAGTAAGAGTCATACAAGAGTTGTCATAGTACCTTGCATCAAATGCATATCTCTTGTATTGGTGAAAGTGAATTAGTTATCCCAGTGTTTCTTGATTGTTTTAGTAAATATGCTGTCTAATTTTTTAGTTTTCCTAACCTAACTTTTTTGTTCTTGGATGTAAATTTATGCAGCCTCCTGAAGCTTGATATACTATTTGCTTAACAACCGTATTAGTACCATCCCTTTTTTAGACTTCTTGAAAAATCTTTTGTATTCCTTACAAGAGAGCTTTTAAAGTTCTTTAGAAAGCCAGACAATTTTGCATTATTGAATAGTTGATCTTGTGGTTTCAAATGTAGCCAAGATTGCAAGGTTTGCCTGTTAAACTGAATATAGTCATGATCTTACAAAACAGATTCTTCAGAAACTCTCCAATCATTGATGGAATTTGTCAAAGAATCATATGCATATTAATGGAAGATAAGAAATAATATTAATGACCTCTGGTCTTTTTTGATATTCTTTAAAGTAGGTGTTGATCAGCTATTAAAAATAGCTCTAATATAAATAATATAAAAAACTAAACTAAAAAAAATATAAAAAACTCTAATATAAATTTGATATTGAACTGCGTTCTAATGATCTAATTCAAATGTATTTGTAATATGGAGTGATCAACCAGTGTTTCAGGATCAAAATTTTCGCTCCATTGTAAAATAATAAATTGGTGTATCTTGGCTTCAATTAAAAAAATTTAAAGGCCATATTCGTATACTGTTTGTTTCCTCTAATTACAATATAGGTATTTTAATTTGAGTAACATAACCTGTTTTTTACAACGTACATTGGATGTAATGTTTATAGAATAATTTTTTTCCTTTACAGTTACTTTTTAGTAAATGCTGCTGACAGAATTATAAGAGTTTATGGAAGTAAGGAAGTTCTTGCTTGCGGGAAAGATGGTGAACCTGACCCAAAGCAGAAATTACAAGATTTAGTCAATAAGTAATTTAATTACCATTATTTTCATACCCTTGTCAGTAAAGTTTTGCTGACTATCTTGTATATTCATAGTAATATTTTTCTTTAATCTGCTCTCTAGAACAATGTGGAAGAAATGCTGTTTTTCTGGTGATGGGGAATATATTTGTGCTGGCTCAGCTAGGCAGCATTCACTTTATATATGGGAAAAAAGTATTGGCACATTGGTGAAGATCTTGCATGGAACAAAAGGAGAATTACTTTTAGATGTAGTTGTAAGTTTCCTTTATTTTAACATTTGTCTTTAAGTCTACCACCTTGTGATAATTGTCAATGTAGTCAATTACAATATTGAGCTGTAGGTCCTGACATGATTAGCCATCGTTTCGCAAAAATATATATAAATCATTCATCGTGCACACCAGCCAACGGACTTGATGATATTATATTTTACTCTAAGTTTTTCAAATAAAAAAAAAATAAAAAAAAATTAAATGTTTTTCTCAAGTTGAATTAGCAAATCGTTGTTTTACAATGATTTCATGATTCAACAATGGTGGATTTTGTTATTTTTTTAAATATAAGCATTCTCTTACATTAATCTTTAAAGTAAATAAAATAAAGTCAATTTTATAACGGAGTACAAATGCCAATTGAAATTGAAGTGAGCAAGATAAAAATATATTTTATTGCTGGAATCCTTTTAAAATTATATTCGTTTGGTTTTAGATTCAATGTTAAAACCCTAGGGTTTTGTGTCATTTGTCTTAGCAAATAAATTCCTTATATCAATTACAGGGGTCGCAGACGTTCTATATATTCTATAAATACTATATTTTTTTAAAAATCGGAAAAAACGTCCTATATTGTCCTATATTTTATAATTGTCCTATAAATCCTATATTTCTGTGTTGATTCGACCTATATTTTCTTCAAATTCGTAATAACGGTGCTGATTGTTGCGATTTTTTATATTCCGGATTCTTTGCCGCGATCGTAAGTGAAAGAGACCTGACAAAACCCACAAAAGCGATGTTAGTAAGCGGTCGCGCCGTATCTCTTGTAACGTCACATGTTGCATTGACTACTCACTTCCTTTCTGCTTGACCATAGGGAAAGCGCACGTTGACAGAGGTAACGATGACTTATTCCTGCAACTCAACTGCACTCGACCGACGAGAGTTGTAAACAAGTGAACTTTTCCATAGCACGCTTAGTAAACTAATTGGTCATAATGCAAAAAGAGAAGCGAAAAAGCTAAGGTTAAAATTCCAAGTCGGGTACGGATTTTACGCTAAGATGATTTTTGCCAAAAAATAGCAGCCTCACCATTTTTTTTAATCACATGTAAACTACCTACGGTTGCAATAATTTGGCGCGGCTCTATGTAATCAATTCTTAGCGCACGATTCGTACTGGACTTGGAATTTTAACCAAAGAAAGTGATGCAGAAACAAACTACCTTGGAAAGAACAGAACAAAAAAGAAAAAAGGGAAAAAAAAACAAGGAAAAAAAATTTATTATACACTTGCAGAACTTAAATCAACATTTCGAGTGCTCAGTCAATGATTGGTTAAGGAAACAAAAGGGTGTCAGAATTCGGATAGCGACTTTTCAAAAAAGTCAAAAATCTGTTGCTAAATTTAAACTCTCACTAGGATTACCGGAAAACTAAGTCAACGGGTTGCCACATTTGGCGCTAAATCGCCAATCCGCCCGGCACCGTAGGATAAATCTATACCAACAAAAGACTGCTAATAAGGATAAAAAGAAATAGGGCAGCTCAAGCACTTAGACATGCTAGAAACAAAAAAACTCAAAATTGCAATTGTAGCTAATATAAACTTGATTTATTGATGAATATCAAGTAAAAAATATTGAGGTAATAACGAATAAAGGATGACATATTCCGGATCAAGCGATTTCTTTTTTTAACGTTTTTCTTTCTGTTTTCTTAAATTCAATATAACGAGTTTTAACGGGAGATAATAATTTTCTAAGTACTTTTTATTAATATTCCTCTATTAAAAAGAAAAATTTATAGGAAGGAAAATTAGTGCTGTGTGAAAGTCCTTCAAATAAGTATGTCTTATATGTTCATTTCAGTAATTTTCATTTAAAGTTTTAATTAATGAAATATATAATGAGTTAAAATTAAAGTTCAGTAGCAACTGTGTGCAGTTATTTGATATTTTATATTGTCCTATATTTTTTAAAAAAAAATCCTATATATTCTTATTTTGTCACTTTGGCCCCTGCAATTATGCACTTGAAACTAAAACATTTAAGCTGAAAACAAAGTTTATTTTGAAGGGTAAACAACCATCAGTCAAGCTAGGTGTAGATAACAAATACTTCATGACTCAATATTTATTCCCTGATGAATCACAAGCTGTCACTAGTTTCTTATAATTGTATATTTTAAGCTTTGGTCTGTGCAATCTGGATAATTCAAAAAGTGACTAATACACTATCTACCAATAAGTATTTGGACACTCATGCAATTGAGAATGTCTGCAGTCTTGATCTACGTCACCCTTGATCCCAATTCATGGTAGACTCAACGCTGACTACTACTCCACTAATCTAGATATCTATGTGCTTCTTACGCTGTGGCAATTTTATGGGTTGGATCATTGTTACTTCCAATATGTCAACGCCACTTGTCATGTTGCGAGGTCTACCATGGATTAGTATGATGACAGCGGGTTTGAACTGACTGGACTGGCCTGCTCAGAGTCCAGACGTGAATCTTATGGAACACCTCTGGAACGAGTAGGATCGCCGAATTAAGGAGTGCAGCAACCGTCCAAAATCGGTGAAAGAACGCACATGTCCACTCCAAGCCGAGTGGAAGAAAATACTACTGTCCATCATCCAAACACTTGTGGAAAGCATCCCCCAGAGTGTTAATACTGCAATTGCCTCAGGTGGAGACTCAACCACATATTGAATTTGAATAAATTGTGTTTATTGCTTTTATCACAGGCGTCCAATTACTTATTGGTAGATAGTGTATGTACAGACACAGCTCTAGGCCTACGACGAAAAATCCTAAATTTTATCATGGGTGTACTCACATGGAGTAGCTGCATGCCATAAAGGGATATCTTGAATTTTATATGCGATAGAAGCACATAAATGTTTTATTAATTGAGTTTAAAAATATTGCTTTTGGTTACAAATTGGTTTTAGATCCATACCTTTTTTTTGTGCAGGAAATAAATGAAGTTTTTTTACTAAGTGGTACAAAAAGACCAATGCTTGGCATATGTACATTATACAAGTCCTTTACATCTCCTAAATATTCTGTATCTGTTTGAATTTTGTGTACTTATTAATGTTGCATTTGAATGAATATATTTTCAGTGAATATGTAAATATTGAAAAATTAGATTGCTTTTTAATCAGCATCCCTTGAAATCCTGAAAAATATAGTGTGAATTTGTTGTTCCAACTTTTTATGTTTTAAATGGTACCCTGTACAGTACCTGAAATAGTGTTGAAATGTTCAATCTTGGTAATACTACAAGTTATATTTTGAAATAATCCTGTCTTCATTTATATAGTCCCCACAACAACATATAAGAGATGAATACAGAAAAAATTCTCTGTGGGTAGAAGACATATCAAACTTTTTGAAGCTGCAAACTACGCAGCACAAGCACTAATCTACGAAAAAAACTAGTTCAGTTACTGCTGTTTTAGTCCAAGAAAAATGACGTAGAACCATACTGTAAAAAACTGTTAGTCATAAAGTTGTTCAATATATCAAGTCTTGAAATTTCTGTACACAAACTTTTCATTTTTCCTATTGAAAGGAAACAAAATCTGTGAGGTAAGTTAATTTTTTAAGTAAAACAGTTAAAAGACTGGTAAAAATGTTATTCCCTTTTTGTTATTGTTTTTATTATTGTTATTATTAATATTATTATGTTTCAAATAACTATATTGATATCTTATTAAAATTCAAGTTTGGCTGATTATGAATAATGTCTGAAAATTTCTACTACACCTAAACTTGAGTTTGTTATGTAAATTTCAATGAATGAGCTGTGAAAGCTTTTTCTTTTATGTTTCCATTTTTGAAAGAATTGTGTAAAATGTTGAAATAATTGGTGACAAAGAACCTTCAATGCAATCTTTGAAATGTTACTATTTTAGGATTTTTTTTTTTTTAATAATTAATGTCCCTAACGATATTTATTCTGTAATCTTTTACATTTTTAATTGCAGTGGCATCCTGTAAGACCTATTATTGCATCGATTTCAAGTGGTGTTGTCTCAATATGGGCTCAACCTCAAGTGGTAAATTTTGCTTTGTTTTCTCATGTATGCATAATATATGCAACACATCTAAGCTTTTTACAGAATTTTTAATGATTTAAAATATATGAGTATGTATAAAAATCCATTTCTGAAGAAATTTCATGTGCTATCTTTTTATTAGAACAAACAAATTCCTTGTATTATATTGAGTTTTCACTCTTTATCTACTGTAGGAAAATTGGAGTGCATTTGCTCCAGACTTCAAGGAACTTGATGAAAATGTAGAATATGAAGAAAGAGAAAGTGAATTCGATATAGAAGATGAAGACAAAAGCCCTCAGTTGCACACTGAAAAACATGATGAAGATGAAGTGGTAGATGTTGTTACTATTGAACCGATTGCAGCTTTCTGTAGCAGGTATACTTTGTTTTACAGGTATTATTTACTGTTTTGAATTTATAGAAATTCCTAACAAGCTGAAAGAGGTAAGTTTTAGTTTTGTTCCACCATCAAAACGCCTTCAGAAGTTTATTTAAAGTGTATAGATTTACCGAAATTTTAGGATGCAAAAATGCAAGACTAGTTTGGTTTGTTAGAATTCATTTAATTGAAAATTTTTGGCCGACTATGTCAAAATCTATATATACTTTACTACATTCTTTATGAATTTCAAAATTTATATTTATGACATAAATGCTATCAGTAATTGCCTTTCATAACTTGTAACTAATTTACAGTATGCAGTTGTTCCATTCTAATAAGTTTAAAAAAATTTTAGTGATGAGGAAGCATCGGATACATCTGCGCTGCTTTATCTGCCAATTGCACCTGAAATAGATGATCCTGAAGAGGGTTGGGGTCCCTCTGCTGAAATGGTAATCCTTGTTTTGCAAATTCTTTCTTTCTGAGTGCTGTTTGAAATGTTTATCATGGTAAATGGTATGAAAGATTTAGTTGATAATTTTGTTATTTATGGAAAGAATGCAAGGGTTATCTAATCTTGTTAAATAGGAGTGATGTAGATACTTCTGATCCAATTTACCATTTCTGCTGTAAGTTTCTCAAGATTTTTAACAAAATTTCTTGGAAACTGCACCATTTTTACAATTTTGTCATAGAAGCAGATTAATTTCGCATTAAGAAACTTAAACTTATCTCTACCTTTAGTTGTGATTTGCTAAAGGTAGAAAGAATTGGCACACAATTTATAAATATTGTTGATAAAAACCCTTAGCCTTTGAAAGAGTATGTGTTTTCTTGAGTCTGAGAAAGAATTATGAAACTGATAAAATTTTTATATGGTCATATGCAAGTTAATCATTTTTATTGTATTTTATACTTTGACTTTCTTTTTATTGACTTTTTTTTCCAATTATCTAACAAATTAGAAATGACGAATTACCTGTTTTGAAAAAATTATAAACCTTTCCCTACCTTGAATCTTTGATTCTAAAACAGCCAACCATTGCTTTAATTTAAGTGTTTCACTATTCTAAAACTATGATGAAACTATTAAACTTTTTATTTCCTCCGTAAAGATTTTCTTCAGTTCTGATTTCAGACTTGTTATTCTTTAGTGAAAATGTTTATATCCACTTTTTCGGCTTGGACGAGAATGGTTTTCTTACCAAGATCATGAAGTTTGATGCAAGTTCTTAAATTTACATTAATCTGTAGAGTTCAGTTTTTTTAAAAAAATGGCAATGTAGCATGTTTTCAATTTGTGCTACTTAAAATGCTGCACCAAAACCCTTGATTCAAGGTAGCATCACTGCATTAAAAATAAATACCTATGAGATTAGATTTAAAATTCTTCCCTTGTACTTTATTTAAATTTGGTTTATATTACTAATGTATGTTTTGATTCTATCCTTATTTTCAGGTTTAATTTTAGCAAAACACTAAGGGGTATTTAATTATAAAACACTTTTTTTTATATGTTTTAACCAATATTGTTGTTTAAAATGTAAAATATTTTCTTCAAATTATTAAAGTTAGATTTTTTTAATTTTTTTTTAATTTGCATAATCATTTAATGTTTATTAAATCTTACCCTCAACTACTCCTCACCATTATAACTTGTCAAGACTTGCACAAAGGCTAGTTTGCTCATTTTACTTCTTACAGGCTGAGGATATGCCATCAAAACGGCAAACTGTGGATCAGACTTCATCTAAAAAGAAGCGCACAAAAGTTATTGATATGATCCTTGAAAATGCACCAAAAGATGGTATGTATACAGTTTTTAAATGGTATGTATATAGTTTTCATAGTTAACAATTTTCAAAATTAATCCTTGCAGAGTACAATAAGAGGATCTTTTTATTTAAAAAATATTACTCATTTTTGACGAAATGTTAAGATGTTTGACGGGAAATCCAATTTTTTAATTTGTGATTATTGAATCTTAAATGGATGACATTATTTTTTTTTAATTAATCCTAACAGTTGAATGAGGAATGTTAATTGAAAATTATTAACCAAACAGTCAAACAGTGATGAATTTCAAAAAGAATGAAAGTTTTAAGTTTAGAAAATAATATTGACATTTTTGTTGTACTCATTAGTTATATTCTGTCGATACACTTTTTAGCTATTCAATAAAGCAATCTGAAATATAAAGATACCTCCATGTATGTCTGTTCACATGATTAATAATTCATTATTCAAGTCAACTACTTCTCAAAAGAAACCTGTGCCTTAATGTTAGACTTTTTTTTATGTTTTAGATAAAAAAAAAAACCTTAAGAGACAATTTTTTCTGTTGTAAGCACTCTTAATAAATGCTCGTCAATATTTTTAAATGTGATTAAGAATATTATATTTTCTGCTAAATTGATGCTATGTTTCTGTTTGGAATGCTTCATTTCGATGTATCAGAAAATTTGGTGTTATTTTGTAGAAACTCATCCTTTATTGAATGCAAAATCAAGAGATAAAGTTAACCAGCAAACTAAGAAGACTGGTAAATCAAGACAACATCGTGTTGGTTCACATTCAGATAACAAAACATCTCATAGGTCAAAACATGGAAATAAGAAAGAAAAGGAGAAAGTGTCCAGTAAGTTTTTCTATGAAAACCATATCTGAGGAATATTTTAAACATTTGGTTTTATTCATTTTTTAATTTTTTATGTAATGATCCTTGGATTTTCGTAGAAAAAAAAAATTCCTATATAAATTTCTTAAAAAAGGAACTTGAAACTTTAAATTTAATTTTTTAAAAAGTTGTATTTATTTATTGTATATTCTGTCTGTACTTTAAAACAAAAAATAACCCATGTAAATTTATTTGCTTTTGAGAAACAAGTAAAAGAAAAATATGCTAATTTTTGCATCTTTCAATTCTAAATATCTTTGAGAATAATACATTGATAACTTTGATTTTTCTAACAACAAAAACTAAGCAATCTTATCATGTAAATAAATCATGTTGACAATGTTTTAAAATTATTTGATCTTGTTTCAACATACATATTTAACGTAAAGGCTGTTCACAAATGATGCTAGGTGTGGAGGGGAAGCTATGAAGGGGAGAGGTAGGAGATTACAAGTAGTGTAGCATCACTTGCATAAAAAAAATAAACAGAATACCAAAACAATAAACAAAACAAAAAATGCCTTAAAATAAACCGGTTCAGCTTCCAGTTTCAATTGTGATTTCAATCAAAATTTAAAAAAATTGAGTTTGATCAACTTACGTTTTTTTTTTTTTTGTTCATGATAGTTTCTGTTCATAAGATAATAATAGACAACTTATACAAGAAAAACATAAAGTTACATTTAATTGTTATTATTGCTATACTTAGTGTTTTAATATTCTATTTTTAATTTTACAGAATCGAGTAATAAGTACAACCTAGATGGGTTTTGTATTTGGTAGTCGTCTCTTTTGTATTAGTCCATTTATTATATGTCTGACCTTTTTTCTTATAGAAAGTACATCAAACTGTCTGACAGCAAGTTCAAGTTGTAACATAAAATTTTAAATACCATTTAACTTAGTGTTGTGTTTCTTAACAGTCTGAGTATGCACTTATAATTTATTACCTGATGGATTTATGTTGTTGGATGAAGAATTGTAAAATGTGACTGGAGGTGACGATACTTGGTAACATTGTAACATCATTTATAGGCAACCCCGTAGATTTTAAAAATTAATAAAGAAAAAAGTTAAAAATACTCTTGCACTATTTTTAACTTTGAATAATTGGGCATCCATTTGTATACCTCCTCCACAATCTACTGAACTGAAATATATGTATTAGTTACTTAAGAATGGTGTGTCCTAAACTCCAGTTTCACTTTTTGCCCACTCCTTTTTCTCCTAGCTCCCTTTTCTCCTACTTGCTAGCGGAATTTTGCTGCTAGTAATAATTTTTATATGAGTTTAAAGAGTAAAGCTTTTTTCTATTTATTTATTCTTTTGCTTGAATAGATTGAGCATGAGAATAAATATAATTTCTATATATTCTAGATTTGAAATAATAATTTTTATTTAAATATATTTAACAACTTTTTCTCATACTATAGTAAGGTAGAATAGAAAAATTTAGTAAAAAATTTATTTGCAAATTTGAAATTACTCATATATCCAATAAACTGTATATCAGAATTTTTTAAAGTAATAATAATAAATGAATCGATGTAGAATAATTAAAAAAAAAAATAATAATAATAATTAATACAAAATTATAAAATTCAAATATATTTCTCCAATACATTGACAACAATTAAAACATGTATTAACAAGAAGTGTGCAATTCAGTTGTAGAGGTTCCTGTCATCACTAAATTGATGATTTTGTTTTAAAACCGCCAAAAAATATTAGTGTTTAAACTGCTTATGATGAGAAGTCAGAATTATTATGTTGTGTTGTGTAAATCTGGTTTTGTTTCACATGTGAATGTGCATCAGCAATTTTTAAATGTTTATTATTTTGGCAATGGGGACCTCTGTAACAGAGTTTTACTCTAGATTGTTTTAATACTCTTTTTAAGATTTTATTTAAAAGATTAAGTTCAAACTTCTTTTTATTTCATTTTTAGAAAATTGAATAAAAATAACCTGAACCATTTATTCCTTTTTTAGTTGATTATTACGGATGGAAAGATGGTGTGGACTAAAGAGACAGTATACAAGTTCCTGATCAAATGTATATTAACATCAATTTTCATAATAAAATTTTAGATTTTAAAAAGTTTCTTTAAATAAAGCCTTAATTTTCATCCTGTAATTTTAATTTCTTTGGTTATTCTTTATGTATAAAAGTTCACAAAATTATATATCAACAATTTTTTGTGACACAAATTGTTAATCAAATTACCATAATTTCATGTATTAAAAGGATTAATCAGAATGTTGTGTGTTATCAAATGAGAACTATTGATCAGAGTAGTTAAAAGTTATAATATGTACAGTACTTTTGTTATGTATCTTTTGTCTAAATTTTTAAACTAAAAAAAAAAAATTGAAATTCAACTTTTAAGGCAAACAAATTCGAAAGAAATCTCCAATTTTCTTGTTTGCAATTTAAAATGTCAAATGAATATCAAACAAGGTACAGTTCAATAGGAATAAATTTGAACTTTGCACCTGTGTATGTGACCCCCCTCCTCTTAATATTTTGATAACCCATGAACTCTCCTAATAAATTCAATATAAAAGCCTGTTTTTGTTTGGATTCATAAGAAATAAAAAATATCTCTTTCATGTATTCTCTTTATATGAGACCAGCAAATTAAGTCAGCAAGTGGAAGAAATTTTGCTCATGAATCCACAAATCTAGTTTTATTTAATGCTAGTAACTATAGTCTAAACTGACTCTTACAAGCATGGTTCTTGAAATGAAATCTGGCTCTCAATTAAAATCATTGTACTGCTGGTCTTTGACTGATGGACTGACTATTGGATTAGGTTACAAACTAAGAACTCTTACCATGTATTTATTTTTGAAAAGTTTTGCTTCTGGCATGAATAAAATGTTTAACAGCCGAAACCTTACTAGCAATCCCTGATGGATGGCGATTCCTTGTCCAATGATTATAACTCACCAAAATTATTAGTCACCAATTGCTGACAGCCATTCAGTATCTATAAATGATCTTATTTCCACTATCTGCCAATGATACTAGTAATTTCATCTAGAAAAGTCTACTTCCACTGATACTGATGTGTTTTCGATACCGAATTTCAGACACCTATTGCTGACTGAGGGTTCAGTTCTGACTCGCCAAACAATGGTGTGTATGATAATTGAGGCTGGTGGTCACAATATGTGCAAGAAACACACAATTTATTGTATCAGGGATGCAATTTGTCCGCCTTTTGGCGTATTTCCGTCTTTTTTGTCTTCCCTGTACCCTATCTTTGCAGATTGCTTCAATCTAGGCACTGCTTTTCTATGATTGGTTACTGAAATCATGTGACTACCTCAGTGTTTTGGGGTTCTGTGTATGCACACAGACAACCAAAAAGAAAAAATGTTGATTGTTTCCAGACCCTGAAATATTGCTCTTTGACGTAAAAACAATGAAAATTTTTCTTATAAAGTATGTAATTGAAAAAAAAATTGTTTAATGGCACGTTTACTTTGTTTTTCTTATTTACATAGATTAGAATTTACCGGATGTATAAGTACAAGTGTTGTTGATCCAATTGCAAGACATGTATCTCGGTCACTGGTATCTTGGTGCTGAAGCACTTTCTCAAACATTTAGTAGTTATATTATTTTAAATCCAAGTACTTTTACAAACAATAAAATAAGCAGATTTATAGCTTTATGTACCTGTTAAACTAGTCAATTTTATTTGTTCTTTGTATGGATGGCATTCTAATACTTTTTCATAACTGAAATTTGGAGAATGCTATACTAGAAGACAACTTGATTTGAGCTCACTCAATACTTTACAACCATAGGGGAACCGGTTCCTACAGCGTATTCAGTGAGCTCAATTCATCCTGTCCATAGGTATAGAGGTCTATGTTTTGAAAACAATATGTGGCACATATTAATTTCTTCCCAAATATTTGAAATGTAATTATTATATTATATAGTGCAAGTAATTTCATCGTATCTTTAAAATTGGTTAATTATCCCTTTTGGATGTTTTTTTTTTTTTTTTTTTTTGTCTAATTTCTGGACATTGTACCTTTCACGAGCGTTTTTGATGATTTTTTTATTTCCGCCTTTTTGCTCTGACCAATTTTATCCCTGTTGTTTATTGAATAATCTTATCGGTTTAAAGAATATCGCTCTAGTCAGTAATAGACATATTCATAGGCAAATGATAAAATCTCATCGTTATTGAACCTTATTTACATCAGGTGATGCAATTATTTTCGTGATGATGTGAATTGCTATACCACCCAAATCCATAAATACATATGCGGTTGATGAGCACAGAAGAGTTCTTTCCTACAGAATGACGAAAATTATATTCCCAAATTAAGCTGACTCTTATTTGGTTTCTGGAAGATCGAATTTCTCGACGGTTATTTTATTATTAAAAAATATTTCTTTTTGACGTCAGAACCCTTCGCCTACAGTAAGTTTTTTTTTTTTTTGTTGTTTCAAGAAAAGTTGAAAGAGATTCATCAATTTGTTGTTTATAAGTAGAATTTTTTGGATGCCGTGACATTGCGGTTTGCTGGAGGTGGAACGATTATGTCTACTGTATCAAAGCCTTAACTAGTCTCATTTAATTTTTCTTAAATACATTTAGCCATTTATACAAAAAAGGGAAAAATTGTGGAAAAACAGTCAATCAATTCCCATGAATTTTATTAAGATGGTCGAAATTATATGCCCCAGTAATTTAATGTATGTGGTAGCTAATGCATAACAGACATGCATGCAGAGAGGGTGAACCCTACAGCCCCTTTGCCATAGACTTAACTACATGGAGGCAAAAGGGGCGATCGTCACAGTGCTCCCTTAAAGGTATCATTTCGCTCCAAAAATGTGTTTTAACAATATAAAATATTGCGTGAAAAGGACTTTAATGTTCGGAAGAAAAAAAAATCCCGTAAAAATTGAAAGTAAACTCAATATTTGTAAGTACTGTGACACTATCCACCCCTTTTCCCCCCAAATCGGAATCAAGTAAAAGTGGAGCAACTTTTTTTGTGTGCAATATCATGGAAATATATATTTTAAAGTCTGTATGATGAGATTACTAGTATATTAAAAAATATGTATGATATTGAAATAAATTATTTTACAATGATGAGTTAACTGATGGTTAGTGCTCTTAATTTTCCAATAAAATATTTCTGAACTAATTTTATACAAATAACTTGCTACCTAAATCAAACTGTTTAAGAAAAATTTATTGTGTGAATGAAGGCAGGTTCTATATATTCAGTAGATAGATCATGAAAACAGTGGTGTCTTCATTAACTCCACTCTCGTCGAGTTTATCCACCTAGAGTCTCCCCCCCCCCCCCTCCCATGATAAAAGGAAAAGTTGGTGTCTATGCCCCTTTTCATACAACCCCCTGTCTGAATTTGTGCGAAAATTCATTTAGAAAAAAAAAAAGAATTATAAGCAAATATTAGTAATCTTTTAAGAAGTATACAATTAAAAATGAAATGCAAGTATAAATTTGAAGACCAACAATATGCTCAAAGGCCCAATAACATTGATCGAAGCAAGTAAAGCTCATTCCCCGATCGACAAATTTTAATGTTGCCTTCATAATATGGAGGGAGGAGGGCTAGTTTTACCAAAAAGAAAGAAAGAGAAAAAAAAAAAAAAAAGGCTATAGTCCTCTTCCCCACCCTCTTCTCCAGATCCTTTTCTTCCACCACCCCAGCTTCAAAATTCATTGAACAAGGTTTGGTGTATTTATTTCTTCAAAAATGAAGCGTTGAGCGACGAAACGGACCATCCCATAATTTGACTTTTGCTGTTTTTATCCTATTTCTCAAAACCATTCATGCTAGAACGGACCAAATGTGATATATCTAGTGCCATCTAAGTTAAGGCATTAAATAAATCTCATTTGGTTCGTTCACACATGAATGGTTTTGAAAAATAGCAAAAATCAAATTATGGATAGTCCGTTCAAGCGCTTAACTCCTTAAATAAGAGTTTCGATTTAAAATAGGCATTAAACAGCTATTTCATAAACAAAGTTGACTTCTTGGTCGGACATTTTTGAAAGGAAATGTTCCGATCAATAGAATCATATTTCTAGAATTTCTGCTGCCATGAGCAATGCAAAAAAAAAAAGAGCATAATTTACAAACGCTAATTCCAAGCAAAATTGCTTGAAAAAATCTAGATATGAACTCATGGTAGTCGTATTTACTTCTAGTAGTTGACTATTACGTCAAATACATAATCTTTATTAAAGAACAAGAAAATCGTTTCGTTATTTAAATTGAAGTGAAATGAAACTTTTTTAGAAGTTTGTTTTGGTCACGTGGCACGAATCTTCCTACCAGCTGCAAACCCTGATTGGTGGAAATAAACATCGCGGAAAGGTTACAATCTGGCTGCAATTTAACTCAGCCAAAATGTTTCTCGATGCCTCAACTTGGCTAAAAAAATATTTTTTGTGGTTTCAACTATGGTTACTAGAGTTGTTCTGTTTTGTTTATGTATGTTATCAGAAGCAGGTCATAGACTATGAAGCAGGTAGCCGGGAAAAAATTTAATGTTCAAGTAATTAGTTATTCAAGATTAAATTTAAGTCATTAGAAAAAACATCAAACTTGCATGGGATTGTATTCCTTAAACCTATTCATATTATGAACAACTTTTTCAGAAGAACAAATTTAAAGCATTTGTTACGGATTTACCACTTTTTCAATGTGAAGTATAACTAATTTTGTTTAAGTGTTTGGTATTCTGCTATTATCCATACTAAAGGATATCACAGCTCAAAAAATACTTTTTAGATTACTTATGTGCTCTGAAACTTGACACTTGCTAAATTTTAATTTGTTAAAGAGCTGGGATTTTAATTTTAAATATTTTAAAAATAGTTATTTTAAGTGTTCTTTTAATTCATTCAACATACATAATAGATTTGAGTTCAAAGAATTAATTTTTAATGAATAAAAATATATGGCTGCTCCATCTTTTAAATGATTTTGCATATACTTATACACATACTTTTTTTAATGGAAGTATATTCCCAGGTGTGTTAAAATATTTATCAGAAATTAGTACATTTTAAATTTTAAAGAAATTATTTACCTAGCATTTAAATAAAGTGTGATTTCTTGCATGTAACGTAGACACAATTTGGTTTCTTTAAATCAATTCTTCAAGTATGATGCATATCTAATTGTATTTTTTAAAAGTTATTTGGCTAACTTTTAAAAGACACCTGTATTCGACAAAGAAATTGTATGTACCCTTCCTCATGGAAAATTTAAAAGTGTAAGTTACCAAACAAAAGAATGCTTATTATTTGCCAAGTTAGGACATTTAGCCATTGAATTTAATTCAACTGATTCCCTAGCATAGAATGATGTTCGATGAGGTACCTAAATTAGCAGTTATCTGTCGGGCTATATAGCCATGCCAGAAAACTTGTATTCGCCATAGACCAAGGTTGTGTGCCTTCGCTTAATATCTAAATAACTCTGGTGTAGAATTTTCAGTCAGTGTAAAATAATTTTAAAAAATTTGCTTTTTACATTAGCAAACAAGATGCTGCAGTATAATCTATCCTTAGAATACCAGCTAGATACCTAAAAACATCATTAAATAGTCTAAATTAACAAGCAGAAAAAAATGTCAGCTGGTGGTATAAAACAACTTTATTTTTTATACATGTTCTTAGCACCTCTCCACCCACAATCACCGCAGTCTAGGCAGCTGAATTAGATTTGTTACAATTGTTTACAATTTAGTCAGTGAAAAATGACTGAAAGTGTTTCTGTCTCTTAAACTATAATACTGTGCTGTACTCCAGCAGTTCTCAACCTTTTTTTCCTTGTGTACCCCTTGACCTATCATCACTGTTTTGTGTATCCCAACCTCGCCCTTATTATATATTTGTATTGTTTAATTATTAACATCTAAGAAGAAAGTTGGTTGTCCTATTCCTTTCAATAGGTACTGGTTCTGCAGATAAAATAATTACTAAAATAAATTTAAAATATTTAATTCCAACTTAAAAATTATTCAGATTCAATTACATAGGATTTGAATTTTTTAAAATGAAATATATTATTTCTCTCATGTGAAATCAATCTATCACTATCCATCATTAATATCTTTTTTTCCTGCATACCCCCCTCCCCTCGAGACCATTTCACTTATCTATGGGGTATACGTAGCAAAGGTCGAGAAACAGTCTTCTATTCAATGATTTAATATGGCCCATAAGGGACATTTATACGAGGATTGTAAAACCGCGAGTACGCTCTGACAGAGAATTAGACAGTTTTCTGTCCTGGAAAGTGCGCATCTACACGGGGAAAGTAAAACGGTTAGTAATTTGTAGTTGAAGATAGATGTTTGATTGAAATTTAATTCTGAATTGGTTGAGAAAGTGTGAAGAAGTGTTTGCGATTTAATTGTTGTATTGGTGTCGGACTCTGATGAAGCTGTGGGTGAATTAATTGCGTATTTGAATGAAGAATTAAAAGATATTTTAAATTGGCGCATAACCTCATGGGTATCGTAAAAGAGATATTCTCCGTATATACGAAATAATTATTCACGAATTTCCAATTGAAGATCCTCAAGAACAGAAAATGTTGTAGAATTACCGTTAACAATTTTAAGACGTAGTTACAACTTTTAGAGTCTCTTATTTAGGGATTATTTGACACAAAATTACCACCATCGATATTAAAAAATAAATACTTAAATGTGTAAAAATATTAATAATGTTTAAAAGAAGAAAATAACTTATTAGCTGTATATATATATTATTTAAAAAATGAATACGAAGAAAATAAGATTTCAAAAATAATTCATTTATATATCTTTAAGTTATCTACAAAGACATAAATTTCATCAAACAAAAGTATTAACATTTATATGCTTGATAAATTAAAACTTGCCAGATTAAAAATGGATGGTCTAGAAAATACCATTTCTCTGAAAAACGTATCTGCAGAGTTGAATCAACTTAGTTTTTACTGCAAGGACGTAACCAAAGACTTTTCTCGGGAAAGAATTGGAAACTATAACTCGGTAAATCATAACAATTATGCTTGTTATTAATGTTAATTTGTCGATTGTTATTTGTTTGTTATTAATGTTAAACAGCCAAATATACTTAGTTACACATATTTTTTCAACATATGTTGAGGAATTTAAAAATATTTCAAATAAATTTAGCATTTTAAACAAAATATCTTTTGGATTTAGTGTTCTAAAAGTAAACCTAGATATTTCGGGAGGGGATATATTCCCCCACCTGGGTAAGTGCCTGTTTTATTGTATATATAGTTCTTCAATTCTTTTTTTAGAAGCCGCAACTTTAAGATTTTCTTGCTTATATGTCGATTTTATGCTTTTTATTTTATTCCTTAAAAATGGAATATCGACTACAACAATATTCATTACAACTAAATCTTCATAAAGCTCCAAAAGTATTTTGTCTCTTTTAATTTTATTAGAATAATCCATGTGGCAAATATTCCAAAAAAGTTCACAATTCTGAAAAGCTTCGAGATATTTCGATTTATCATTGGAATTCCACCTCGGTTGCATCTATTGTTTTAACTCTGAACTCATTTTTAATAATGTTTTTGATACTTGCTCAGTCAATCCTTTGAAACAAAAGTGGGGCAGAAAAATAAAGAGGAAGAATTCTGGCTGTCGAAGGTCATGCGAGTCTCTTCACCGACAGAACTCATTCAAAAATCTTTTCTCTCATTTCATAAATGTTCAAACTTACTGTCTGTCACTTGGGAAAAATTTAAAACGGGAGAGATTTTTAGAGCTCACATCCTTATGTAGAATCCCCTATACAGTTGTAGAGTCGAGAAAATCTCTAAACATTTTTACTCTGATCCTACAAACCGAAATTGGCCTGAATATCCAGCATTATTTGATGCCCTTTCAGGTCATACATCAACCTAAAATAAGTTTAAAATGGAAAATGATCAGTCAAGTGGACTTAATGCACAGCCGTCGTTGGAAAATTCTAAAATGATTAAAATTATCATCTTGTTTATCAAAGTTTTGTGGTTTAATATTTGGGTAAGCCCTAAAAATCAAATCAATTAAATGACATTTATTCTAAATCAACGAATTAAATAACACTCAACACTAATTTCAGTTTATATTTTTAACTCCTTCAAAAGCACTAACTTAATACACTTTTAGCTTTACCCATTTCTAAATGCAGAATTTGTAAAATACAGTACAGTCAAACCCCTTTAATGTTAAGTCGATGGGACCGCTGAAATTGTTTGTGCTAAACAAATAAATTAACTAAGTTTTTAAGTACAGAGAACTGCTTTTACTTTGCATCAAACAGGATTTCATGTTAAGTTACTTCACAACGTTGGTTTGACTATATATATGAGGGACATTTCATAGGGGTTTTCATAAATTTGTGATAATTATACTGTAATTTTGTCAGTTTTAATCCCTTTCAGTCCTGAATTTATTTGGTTTATCTGTGATTATTTAACAAAAAAATTATCAAATAATATGTCTAGTGACAAAGAAATACACTTCACTTGTTTCACAATTTAGTTTCCAAGTGTATTTGAAGTTTAAAAAAATTTAAGATGGGAAATATCATGGAAAGTTAAAACTTTAGATAATGCATTTGGCATCTGTGGTACTGAAAAGATTGTGAAGTTTTAATAATCTTAAAATCGTTGAAATAACAATGGAAAACATTTAAAAAGTTTATTCTGCAGCAAAATATACAAGGCAAAACAGCATAAAAAACTTTATTGAAAGGCATAGCACAGGAAACACTTATTAAGGTCTTGGATGAAAAGAGGATGACGTATTGCATTCCCTGTTTTTGTATATTTTGACTAATAACCAAAAAACATTTGTAATTGATGACATTAATACAAAAATGATATGCCACCAAAAAACAAACATTATTTAGTGGTTTCCTGACTTCACAGAATGACTTACCTACTGCCAATTCACAGAAATCTCTCTTTGGCAGAAGCAGAGAACTATTGGAAAAAATACAAGATAATTTAGAACAAATCAAGAGAAAACAAAATTATTTACTAGTGTTTATATAATATTTTTTTTGGTAGATACCTCTAATCATGAAACACTTACTGCATCTTATGTAATCATGAAAAGAATTCCAAACAAATTTTAAGTGCCAATTAAAAAAAATTCTAAATGATATCTTAATTACCATGGATTATTTTGAACACTACCATTATATTCTTCATTACATACCCAAGTTTAGACAAAATTCAAATATATCTGGCAACAGTTCAAAGTTAAACACAGAAGTTTAAAATGTAAACAAAGTTACAAAAATTGTGAAATCAGAGATTAATGATATTGGTGTGAGTTAAAAATTTCAGAAAAATATAGATAACATCTTCACATCTTTTTTAATTGAAAGGCAGAAGAGAAATTAGTATTCTATGCAAGTAATTATCAAATTTATGATGAAAGTTCAGGACTAATTTTGTTTAACTGGTAGCAGGTTAAACTTTACCTGGTCATTGTTGTCAAATTTACTATTTTCAGGCCAAACTGCTGACAGACATAAATAATAGTATATTTTAGAAAATGTTATAGCTTTCCGATGAACATGAGTACATTTAAGATACTAATATGAAAGATATTATTAATTAGGAAAGGCACTGTTTTGCAAAGGTGGTGGAAAAACCCACACCACTGCTTAGTCAACGTTCTTAAACACTTTTCTTTATTTTGTGAATGTTTAGTTGAGGCTGGTTTGTGCGCTCAACATCCCATACCTGTGCACAATAACGGTTAATCAGGCGTGGATCTGCAGTTTAAAGCGACTTTCAAATTACAAGTTTAGTTGAAGAAAATATATTTTAAAACTTTCCACTGAAACTTGGCTATAAGTAAATATTTATTCTTAACACTTCAGGTAGCCTTGTCATTCCTCCCAATATCCGCCAGCCGACCAAACGGTATAGTGGTGAGCGTGCTAACTCCTAGACCGCGAGGTTGCGTGTTCGAGTCCCGTGTTAGGCATGGATGTTTGTAAATGTATGTTGGCTTGTCTAATGACGAATGTTTCGGCGCATTATAGCCCTCGTGTTGCTGACGGCGCCATATAATCTGAAAACAACCAACCCAATATCCGCCTCCTATAACCTGCAAATTATAAGTAACTAGTCACTAATAAGCAGCAGAGATGATTCCAAGCACCAAAGGTTTTGAAGCCGCAAAAATTATTATTGGAAACAGTACAAAGTTCATTTAAGGCAAACTGTTGAAAATCCAGTGTTTAATTTGTATTGTGTATAATTGAGTGGCATCGTTTACTTTCATGTAATGTTTTATGCATATGGCAACACTTTCTTCTCCTTTTTTGAATAAAATATAAGCCAAAAGTAAGACGTAGTGTTCTTCTCTTTTTCTACCGTTTAAATCCTAAATTCAAACTAAGGACCACTTTATTTTGTTATTATTGTAACACAATAAAAAAAGGCTTCTTTGGAACAACGCTTAAAAATATAACATTGCTGGTATTCAAACTTCTACCATTGAGAAATAGTGCTTATAAAAATATTCACACTTTCAGAAGATTTAAATGAATAAAAAAACCAATTAAATTACTAACGCTAAAAATACGACGATAGAATTAGCAGTACCTATCAGTCGTTACAAATGCAAATCTTTACTCCATGCTATCATTTTTCATCTTTAGAAGAAACTTCACATTGATAGCAAAAAACAGACTGTGCAGAGTTTTCTCCCTAACAAAATATGGTAAATGTTTATAAAATCTATTTAAATGATTTCGTAGAGTGGCCACAAAATTCAGGAAAAAAAAGTCCCCGGATTTCCCTGATATTTCTAAAAAATCCCCGATTTTACTGCTACTTGTAAACACACTGATCAAATGGAACATGTATGCCAGAGATAATATGCCAATTTTTTAAAAATAATTTTGACAGTAATGAAAAGTTTGAATTATTCTGAAACAGGACATTTCTAGCAATGACAATCACAATTTTCCAGGAAAATTGCACCAAAGCACGGATGAACAGGGAAACGTACCTTCAGTATAAAGAAAATGTCTCTGATTTTCGTGACATTTTAAAAACTCCCCGAGAAATCCAGAATCAGAAAACTTCCCGACATTTCCCTGATTTCCAGGTCTGTGGTCACTGTTTCAAAGATGCCATCGAAGCAGAATTTGGAAGACAAAATTGAGTTTAATTCCTTGTGCATTTTGCTAATTTCAAATGCAACTGTTGAAAGAAGCTTTCTAACATTATGACCCTTAAAATAATATTTAACAAATTCTAGGAGCGAAAATTGGTTGGTTGTATTCAGATTATCTGGCACCGTCAGCAACATGAGGGCTATAATGCGCCGAAACATTCGTCATTAGACAAGCCAACATACATTTACAAACACCCATGCCTAACACGGGACTCAAAGCCGCAATAGCCACTATCGTCAATTCACTAATATAAAAATAACTGATGACATGGCTCTAGATAAAAAATTTTAAAAAAAGAAAGAAAAGATGGTTGGTTAGTACGCTGAACAACCTATTTTTATGCACAGTAACGGCTAATCAACCTTGGACCTACAGCTTAACGTGGATTACAAACCACGGCGAACATCCATGCTTAACGTGGATTACAAACCACGACGAACATCCATGCTTAACGTGGATTACAAACCATGACGAACCCTGCACCTCTGACCAGAGCCAGTGCGCTAACCCCACAGCCATCAGATGGGCATTCATATTGTAAACAAGTTATTAATTAGTAAATTGAGAATCTCTTAAAAAATAACCTAACAATTTACTTCTCAACTGTTAATACAAATTTTTAATTCAGATGCATATAGAAAAAAGTTAGCTACTATTTCACTTTCATCAACCGTTCAAAAAACAATAAGAATCAAATTACATGTAGAAGACACTGGTATATTACTTTGTATTTATTATTATTACACACTGCATTTTCTATTTCGATCATTTTGAAACTCGCAAGCTCTCATTTATGACTACCTAGATGTTTATTGAATGTAGATAAATGTTATTACTGATGTTCTGAAATATTAAACAACTATATTAGTACATAACTTGAGAAATGAACTAGTAGTTACAAGAACGTATCAAGGCTGCTCGGGTACCCAAGCGATAGTTTAAGATAATAATTATAACCAGCACAACAAAAACGCGCTTAATGCATTTTCTAGGTTATTAGTAGATAAACAGTTGAAATCATCAAAATAACTTATGTTTACCAATTACCTAAAAATAACACTGGATACGTGATTGTTATGTAACACATTTATAAGAAAATAATTAGTACATTAGTATTTTAAAAAGTAGTACCTGGATAGAATTTTTTCCTCCTCGTGCGTAGCGGATACAATAAATAAAAATGGCGCCTCAGCTTGTTTGCATGCTGCAATGCTTTTTCGAAATTGGATTGCTACTTTTGGCGCTTTATGTTCATTATCTACGAATTATATTCGCCAAACATTCCTAGTAGAGATATTTAGCCAAATACGGACATTTTGTTGCCAAGGAAAGAATGATGTCATTTTTGACCAATGAACGTTTGCAGCTGGTAGGAAGATTCGTGCCTTCTGTTTTGGTCTTGGTCTTCGATGTTTTGGATGATGTTGGATCAGTGTGTTTTGGCAATTGGCATCGTGCTTTAGTTTTGTGAAAGTTTTAAAACAAAAACCACACGGTATTAGGAAATTTGAAAATAATTCTTCGCGTTGAAGCAGGTATTGGTTGACGTTTTAAAGTTCCATTAATTGTTCTTTGTTATTGAAAACTCCATTTCTAATTTTGAAAATGCGTTTCTATCGAATACTTTTTCTAAGGATATTTATGTTTTGTTGTCCAACCGCCTATATTAAATAAATTACAATTATAAATATACAGGCAAAACTTCAAATTTATATTTAATTGAGTTATATTTTTTAAAAACAATCGCACTTTTAGAATTAAGGGATTTTTTTTTAACGTTTGTTTGATTAGTTATTGATTCTAGTGAATGAGGTAATTTAAATTCTGTTTCTTTAAACTTGAATTTTCTTTAAAATCCATGCAAGATAATTTGCTTTCTTTCAATTGCATTCAAGTTACTTTGCATTTTGCCATATTTATTCGTCAACTTTTTTAAAAGTATATTTCTTGTTTGATTAATCCTTAGAAATTTAAACTAGGTAATCAGAAATAGTAAATTGGTGTTTTTTGCAATTAAAATTTGATAAACAATAATTAATATTAAAACTATAACATGCATTAAAATTACAAATAAAATATTTCTAACACTCAGTGTTTATAAAGCAACAATAACTAAGGAATTTGGGAAGTTAACAATTGAATAGTTTTACAAAATTACCTTTAGACTTCTTACCAGAACTGTTTTTGCATTTGTAATTCATATGAAATTTAACATGTTGACGCCACATGTATTTTTAAGGAAATCTTGCATTGTACAATCTTGTAATTAATAAAAATGAAGTAAATTTTAAAGAAGTTTCAGTAAACAATGTAAATTGTTTAGTTTTATATTATATTTTACACAGTCAGTTACCGATGGATGTGTGGTACGATGACTGAATCAACCTAAACACAAATTTAGTGTCAGCTTCCCATGGCCGATGCAGCCTAAACGGAAAGTTCTGTGTCAGCCACCGATGGCTGATGTGGCACTCAATGTGCTAAAATATTGTTGCACAAATTGTCTGTATATATTGTAAATAGTGACGTATTATTTCAAAATTCTATTGTAATTTATTTTTATCTTATTTTATTTATTAATTAATAGCGATTATTCAAGTTAGAAAAAGGTGGCAACACCTAAAGCAATCGAGAAGTTTCGAGATATTTCTTTTCTATGAATTGGCTGGAAATTTCGAGAATGTCTCACGCGCTTGTATATAAAAGACTGGAGAACGGGAAAGTTTTCAGATTGACTTTGGACATCGATGAAAGCTTATCGCTTTGTTTACCTATTGGAGTGAGCTTGAATAATCGCTGAATTCGAAGTTATTTTTTGTTAAAGCTTGTGTTGAAGCTTGTGAGCGATTACACTGTTGCCTGTGGATAAATTTTGTGAGTTTTCTGAAGAGAGAATAAATACTTTTATACTGTTAAAACTGTGCCATCATTGCCTCAGTGGAAAAATTCGTAACAGTGGTGTCAGAAGTGGAGTCTCGTAATTTTGAATGCCGACAACTAGAGGAATGATGGAAGACCAAATGAAGCAGTTGATGGAAATGATTGCTGGAATGAAGGCCCAACAAGAATCCACTGCCGCCAAAATAAAATCTGAAATGAAAGCCTGCCAAGAAACCACCGCAGCAGAAATGAAAGCCTGCCAAGAAACCACCGCAGCAGAAATGAAAGCCGAACTTTTCGCTACGATTGCCGCCGGACATGCCCGTCAAAAAACAACTAACGCAGAACTCGCCGCTACCATATCCGCCGGTCAAGCCCGTCAAGAAACGACTGACGTCGAACTCGCCGCCGCAATTGCCGCCAGTCAAGAAGCGACATCATTAGATATTAAAGCTTTGCAAAACGCAACGTCATCTGACATGAAAGCGTTGGCTGATAAGTGCGAGTCCACATCAGCAGCCGTAATCAAGATCAGAGAAGAGATGAAAACCGAGCTAGCCTCAATGGTAGAATCTACAATTATGGAGACAACATCATCGGTCCTGCATTCCGTGAAAGAAGACGTTCTCATTGCTGTAAGGGATGAAATGGAAGAAAAGGTATCTACCATAGAAAGAGAAATCACGACTGCTAGAAATGAAATGAAAGAAGAAGTTTCCACCCTGAAAAAAGTGCAGGGAAGGTTTATTGATGCTATGGAAGAGAAACTTCGAAAACTGGAAATTCGCGGTACTGTGGCAGCTGCATCACCGAACTGGGAGGAGGTTTCCACTGCAGTTTTAGCACCACGTTCTAACATCAAAGTGGCCACTTTTGATGGAAAGTCTTCCTGGCGCGTTTATCAAACGCAGTTTGAAATTATTGCTTAACTGCGAATGGTTGGGACGATACTTCGAAGGCATTCCATCTCGCAGCATCTCTTCGAGGTGAAGCTGCTGACATTTTACAAACACTACCTGAAGAGAAGTGGGGAGAATTCGTGGCGCTGGCGAGTGCGTTGGAGCTAAGGTTTGGTGAGCAGCATCTTAAGGATTACAACAGACTGCAATTGAAAGTGAGACAGCAGAAGGCCAATGAAACTCTTCAAGAATTGGCATCGGATATAGAAAGACTGTCGCTACTCGCTTTCCCTGACTGTCCCCCGGATGTACGAGATGATCTTTCGCTGCAGTATTTCATCGACGCTATTCAAGATCCTGATGTGCAGCATGCGGTAAGGTTATCCCAAAACAAAAACCTGAAGTCGGCCCTCGTGTACGCCATGAGAGTAGAAGCCGCGCAGCTAGCTTCTGGAAAAGACCGACGATATGTGCGTGGTGCATTAGCCGAGGATTCTTCTGACTTTGTCACCAGTAAGCTTCGAGAACTGGAGAGCAAAATTGATAGAATGATGAGAAGCTATCCCGGAGCCAGGGATCGAAGGACCAGAGTTGTTTGCTGGCACTGCAAACGGGAAGGGCATCTACGACGAAACTGCCTTGATTTGAAAAAGAGAAGTGATAACACTACCACGGATTCTCCACAACTGAATCTAAGAAGATGTCATCTCGCAGGGCAGAAGCTGCAATGTAGAACAGGTGAAGCCCCGACCAGTCGTTTCCACGTTTCATCCCGACAAGGAGGAAACCAGGGTTTATTCGTGAAAGGGGAGATCAACGGAACTCCATGTCGTCGATTCGGGAGCGAACGTAACGATCGTAAGGACGGACGTGGCTCGTCGCCTGAACAGCCGACTCCTCTACACAGCGCCCTCTGTTTCTCTACAAACTGTGTCTGGTGGTAATATCTCTGTTCATGGGAAATTGCAAGTGGACATTACCCTTGGATTTAACACCTACAAGCACACAGTTTATGTTGCCGAAATTGTAGATCCGTGCATTCTCGGACTAGACTTTTTGAAGAAAAATGGAATTACGCTGAATTTTGAGAAAAGCAAGCTGCAAACATGGAGAGGCGAAGTTCCTTTGCACGATCTAGACATGAAAGAGCTGTGCGTATATCGGATTGTAGCTCATGAAGACAATGTCATAGAGAATGCTGAAGAGTTCACATCTATGAAAAGTACCTCTCCAGCCTCGGAAAGCGACGTTGATGAAACCCTCCCAGGAAGTGGTTCATGTGGAAATGGACAAAGTTAGTGACAAGGGAGTCGACATCCGTACTCCTGTTACAAGCATCGAACGGAGGTCCCGAGATCTATCAGACCTGCGGATGATTCGGACGCAATCTCAAAATCATATAACCAGCAAGATGGGGATCAGAAACTTTCACCGCTTCTGTTGGCATACGGGAGTGCAACTCACGAGACCACCGGATTTTCTCCATCTCTAACGATGTGTGGAAGAGACCTTAGGCTCCCCAGCAACCTCCTCTTTGGACAACCACAGGACACTCCTTCCTCGCCTGTCCAGTATCTAGATGATCTGCTGGCACGTTTGGAAGCCGTACATCGGTTCGCCAGAGAGAGAAACAACATCATGACGGAGCGCATGAAGATCCGGTACTATGCCAAGGCCATGGACCGTTCATTCCAGGAAGGTGACAAACGTCGGAAAGGACTCTCTCCTAAGCTCCAGACGAACTGGGAAGGGCCGTATGGGATCCTTAAGAAGATCAACGACGTCGTGGTGAGAATTCAACGGACACCTTCCTGTAAACCTAGAGTTGTACACTACAATAGGCTAGCCCCATATTATGGTAGAAGTCATTGAATGGCTTAAGGACTTCACTGCCCGGGACGTGCAGTCTTTAAGAAGGGGGAAATGTTGCACAAATTGTCTGTATATATTGTAAATAGTGACGTATTATTTCAAAATTCTATTGTAATTTATTTTTATCTTATTTTATTTATTAATTAATAGCGATTATACAAGTTAGAAAAAGGTGGCAACACCTAAAGCAATCGAGAAGTTTCGAGATATTTCTTTTCTATGAATTGGCTGGAAATTTCGAGAATGTCTCACGCGCTTGTATATAAAAGACTGGAGAACGGGAAAGTTTTCAGATTGACTTTGGACATCGATGAAAGCTTATCGCTTTGTTTACCTATTGGAGTGAGCTTGAATAATCGCTGAATTCGAAGTTATTTTTTGTTAAAGCTTGTGTTGAAGCTTGTGAGCGATTACACTGTTGCCTGTGGATAAATTTTGTGAGTTTTCTGAAGAGAGAATAAATACTTTTATACTGTAAAAACTGTGCCATCATTGCCTCAGTGGAAAAATTCGTAACAATATTGATGCAACTCAAAAGGTGTAAAAGATGTTTTCTTTTCGTCTCTGTTTTAACTTGATACACTTCCAAAGTTACAAAATATTTACTTGAATGAACAAGAATGTGTGGAGCTTTCTTGCAGACAAAAAGTTTAGTGTTCTATTAATTCTTTAATACTCCTTGCCAAAAAATGTTTATACTTTACCATTCCAAGGCAACCGTAGGCAGTTCACTTGTCTTTAAAAAATTGACGAGGCTGCCCTTTATTGGCGAAAATCGCCTTTGCGCAGAATCCGTACCAGACTTGGAATTTTAACCCATCATTTGATGGATGGGCAAGTTTTCATTCTGATTTGTAAGTGACAATTGATATTTCTGAGCAAACATATATTTAAGCTTTAGACAGTTAGAAATAAGTGATACCCAAAGGCAGCAGAAAACTAGCAAGTACCCGGATTGTCTTTGCTATCTCCATGGAATCGGATTAAAGAGGATAACAACTTTGTTTTGGCTCACTTTGAAGTGGGAGGAATCCTTACAACAAATTGACTTAGTAAAGATATATCTGTGTCATTCTCTGTAAAACATACAAAAGCTTGTAGCAATTTTTTTTCACCACTAGTTAAGTTGGATATTTCTGTTAACCATGGAACATAATTTAAAGGAATCAAAACTCCTCAAAAAAAGTAACGTAAATTTAAAAATATTTTTTATACTAAAAAAATATGTCCTTGCACATGATTTGTCATGTCCGTGGACTGTTGCAACCTTGTTGCGTGTTCAATATGTGAAACGTATTAATTAAACGTATAATTCCTATTAATTATATATAACACACACTAAAACGTAGCGTATAGAACAAACGTATATTTTTTTACAAGAAATTCCAATTACTTTTATCTGTTTTGCCAAACGATCTTTTTCCATGCCAAACGATCCTTTTAAAGAAAAGAAAATAAACTATAAATCTCACAGTCTGACGTCATGTAGTTTCTCCACATTCTCCCCACCCTGGTCTACCTCCAGAGGTATGACCAGTTGGACAGGCCTTGTTATTTCTTTCTCGTTCACCTTTATAGCACATCTGGGTTTTCCGTCACGTCCTTTAATGATGTTCAGAACCCGTCCCTTCTTCCACAGGTGTCTTGGTCGTACCTCCTCTTGTAGCAACACAAGATCTCCGCTGCGTATGTTAGGAGATTTATCAACATTCCGTACTTGATGAAATGAACGTAACTGTAATAGATATTCTCTGGACCATTTCCTCCAGAACGTGTTTAGCAAGTCTTGTTGCTGCCTGTAAAGCTTTGTTAGTCTTCGTTCCTTACTCTCTGGGCTGGATGGAATCAGAGTAAGTTTTTGTCCAATCAAAAAATGTGAAGGCGTCAAGGCATCAAGGGAGTCTGTATCTTCTTCACTCGTAAGAGGTCTGCTATTCAAAGTGGCTTCAATTCCTATCAGTACAGTTGATAGCTGCTCTTCTCCCAACAATGCACTGCCAATGGTTTTACGCAGACACCTTTTGACAGATCCAATAACCCTTTCCCACCAGCCTCCCCACCAAGCCGCTCTAGGTGCAATAAATTTCCATTTTATGCCGTTGTGCGCATAAAATTGCTGAACTTTAGCTAATGTCAGAGTTTGCCACAACAGGATCAGCTCTTTATTAGCTGCGTGGAAAGCTGTTGCATTGTCGGTATAGATTGTATGTGGGAGACCTCTACGACCAACAAACCGCTGTAACGCCAAGAGAAATTTATCGGTGGAAAGGTCTGATACAAGTTCAATGTGTATTGCTCGCGTTGTTGCACAAGTGAATAATGCTATGTAGACAGTGTCTCTTGGATTTTGATTACGTATATTTAACGGTCCAGTAAAATCTATTCCTGTGACAGTAAACGGTGGAGTTGGACTTATTCTGTCAGCAGGTAAATGGGCTTCTACTTGAGAACAACGGGTGGCTTGGACTACCTTGTAAGGCAAGCACTTGTGTATAATTTTTTTGATAGCCTGTCGTCCTCGTAAAATCCAGAATTCAGAACGTAGTTCAGAAAGTACAATTCTGACACTTAGGTGGTGCATTTTGATATGTGTTTGACGTATCAGCAGGCTTGTGAAATGATGAGTTCCGTCCAGCAAATTTGGATGTTTTTGGGATTCTGATAAACTCGAAAACTGTAATAACGTCTGACGTCATGTAGTTTCTCCACAAACCTCAGGCTTGCTTGCTTTATCTGTATTTTAATTTCACTTCATACTTCCTTGATGTTTATATTTATTTTTACCTATATAATGTATGTTAAGCAATATTATGCCTGGGTATAAAGCTTTTATGAGTAGTAATTTCATTACAATTAATGTAATACCGCTTGTCGCTAGACTGATGCGTCATGTCTGAGGACAGCAGTTTTTTGTTGTTTAACAGTCACCAAGTGTCACAACAAAGCAACTGTGATATTGGAAAGATTCTAATGTAACCATTTTGGTTCCAATATTCCATTTTTCAATACAAGAATTATATTTTATTATTTACATGTGGAATAGTTCCAACTGTAAAGATTATATCTGTAGTAATTACTAGCTCTAAATACTCTACCAGAGCAAAAGAGCAGTTTAGGTTTTTGGGACTCAAGAAAAATTACAGCCTTTTTAAAAACTTAAAAAAATTTATTTCTAACTTTTGAACTTCTATTGAGGGAGCTTTTCCTTTTCTGACCATTCGCAATGGCGGTGTAATACTCTTTGTCTATTTCCTTCTACTGAAGGAACGCGGGGAAGATTCACATTCCAAAAGGGGCCTCACAGCAGAGTGACTCAAATCTGTGCTGGTTTGTAACATTCTTCCACTTTTGAGTTTAAACTTTAATACTCAAATTTTATCCTAAACAGCTCTCCCCAACAGAGGAACATGACATGTTTCAAAAACGATAAAATACACAAAATATTTTGCAATACATTTTAAAAGCAGTATTTTTTTTACTTGGGCCACCATAGACTCACTATCTTTGCTTGGTATAAGTTTGATTACTTTATCCAGTGCCCAGAATGCTCGCTTCTTGTTATCATTTTCTATAAGAACAATGTTGCCCAATGATTGTTATCAAATACTAAATATATTCTAGAGAAATAGTTACTGATCAACTTCAAGAGATATATAAAGCATACAATTTAAATGTAAAATAGGGCATTTAGTAAGATGAAAAGATTTTAAGTATTAAATTTTTCCAGAATATCATACTTAATACGTTAAAAATGATCTGGTGTTATGATTGTTTGATCACTTTTGGTACGAACACCAAAATCAAGATTTTTCTTAGAATCTAAAGAGTCTATAATTTCTAAACAATAAAGTTTTCTTACAGGTCTTAATAATTCTCCTGATTCAGTTTTTACTTGGGCCACCATAGACTCACTATCTTTGCTTAGTATAAGTTTGATTACTTTATCCAGTGCCCAGAATGCTCGCTTCTTGTCATCATTTTCTATAAGAACAATGTTGCCCAATGATT
This sequence comes from Linyphia triangularis, assembly GCA_963978545.1. NCBI lineage: Eukaryota > Metazoa > Arthropoda > Arachnida > Araneae > Linyphiidae > Linyphia > Linyphia triangularis. The sequence continues at coordinate 57,299,680 of OZ021724.1, read as the reverse complement.
GTGGCCTAAGCTTTGTGTGGTGAATTGTCTGTTGCCTTAACCGTCCCAAGTATTCGATTCGGAAACGTTGTTGAAGATGATCTCTATATATTATCAGACGATCTCTACCAATGTCATAATGGATTGTAATTGATAAGTTCTATGGGAGAAATTTTTTTCTAAGCATTTAATGTTTTCAATAACTTTTTCTCTCCTGCTGCTGAAAAAGTGCATTCTGTGGAGAATGACCCATCTGGGATTGCTAATGCTCACAAGAATTCCTAAGTTTTCTTTCTTCATTTCGAAATCGATAAGGCATTTCTACTTTCATTTAAAGAGAGGATTATGTTTTTTTCAAGTATTCTAAGTACGATTTTGCATAATATTTTTGAATAGCATTTTTTTAAACATGTCGCTAAGAAGATCTGTAGCGTTAAATGGTGAATAATGCGTTGAAAATTCTCGGTAATATTTAATTATAGTTTCGCTGCCTTTAAATTCCTCCAACCATTGCATTGTGCAATGCATCTGCAACACTTGAACCCAACATCAATGTTGGCTATACTAGAAGTAATGGGTTAGACTGCTTAAAGCTGTGAAAATGAAGTTATTGCCAGATTCTCAGGTGTTAATAAGAATTTTTGTTGATCATTTAATCAACTGTTTAAGTAAAGGAAAATAAAATAAAAGCAGTAATATATTTGAATAAATATTTTGTATTTAATGATGCAAACTTGTGCTTTTAATTTTCAAGTTTGAGCTGTTATTTCAATTTTAAGCTATCAGTAATGAACCATGATTTAGAATACGTTGTTTTATTAGTGCATTTTTTATTAATTTAGGTTATCATCTCTTTTAAAGCTACTTAGAAAATGGCTGCTTACAAAGCCAAACAAGATGATTTGAGAAGACTTATGAAAGAAAGAAGAGAAAATTCAAGAGTGAAGCTAGGCCAAATCGAGTCCCCTTTTGCTAAATATCCTTTTGATTAAAATTTATTGTTACAAACTTTGAATATTTTTATATCTAGCAACAACATAATTTTTTATGTAGTAAAAACATACTTCAAGAAATGTAGGTCAGACTTATAACTGAAGAATATGATTCTGTCATCTTTGACATCGTTTTAAAAATTTTGTAAAACACCTTGTGTTGAGAATTTTTAGTAGGCTGCCGAATAGAAATTTTTACCCATTCCAAATGCAAGGCATTTCTTAAAAATTATTCATAATTTTTTCTTTGTTAATGTTTGATGATGTTATAGTGCAGAAGGGTATTGCATAGTGCTTATAAAAACAAATCTAATACAACCAAAAAAGAATGTATAATCAAATGGATAAAAGGGTTTCTAAAACAAATCTTTTACAAAGAAATAAAGTTTTTAAAAATTCAATAATAATGTAATTAGTTTTGAAATGCCAACCATCAACTATTTTAGATAGATCGTTGGTCATCATAAAAATTGTCATGTCTCTATAAGAAATGGTAATAACGAAAGCAAGGCTGATTGATACAAAAGTAAAAACTTTACATAGTTTTTTCAGTGTCTGTTCGAATACATGAGCTTCTTGCAAACCACAAATCTAAAAAAAAAAAAAAAAAAAAAAAAAAATCTTAGTTCGATTGTAATTATTGAAACTGTTCGTTTTAAAATTTCTTTGAGTTTTGCTGTAAAAAAACCTATTTTATTTAGTATTTGGATTTTAGTGATTTAAAAATTTTCTACCCAAGATTTTTGGCTTGGTCCTGATATAAAATATATTTCTTTTAAAATTTAGCTATTTACTAATCAGGGTTCTCACGGTCATTGAAAGTCATTAAAATTGCTTAATATTTTTGAACTTGTTTTCAAGGCCTTGAAAATACTTGAAAATGTTTAGAGGTGCTTAAAAGTCCTTGAAAATTCTTAGAGGTCCTTAATTTTTGCTGCTGTTGTGTGCTCAAATGCAAAATTTATAAAAATACTACTTCTACTTGCTATCCCTGCTTATCTGCACCATATCAGAATTCTCTGACATATTTGTATTATGCATGCGCCATCTTGTAACTTTTCTGGTAGAATATACTTTATTAAAAATTTATATATAGACATGATGCCTGAAAACAAAAAGGTCCTTAAAAACACTATTTAGAACCTGAAAAGTCTGATTTTCATTCTGTGATTTGAGTGGGAACCCTGCTAATACATTTAAAAAGTCATTCTGGAGTGATGTGTTCATCTTTCATCATCTCTGATTTGTGTGCAAAAACCAACTAGGGGTGTGGAACATTGCACAACTTTCAATCACACTATATTACTGATGTGGATTTGTGTCATTCATAATTTTTATATTTTCATCATTTGCTTAGAAAAAATGGCCAGTTTGGCAATAATTCTTATATAGGTCTTAAAAAAAAAAACTTCTCCAAAATAGTGTTTTTGGCGATATACTTTTAGAAAATTCCTATATTATCCTTTGTTATAAGTGACACTGAAGGAGAGGCGGAAAAATGATCGTTGATGAGCTATGTTCAAGCAAAGAAGATTCTGTTCAAGGCATTCGTTTTCCCACTTTTTATGCCATTAAAGCATTTTTACAGAAATTTTGGAGGTGGGGATGTTTAGAACACCTTGAAAGGCATTTGCACAGAGATTTTTATCAAAATCGTTAGAGTCGTTTTAATCATTGAGAAACATAATTTTTTCAATGGCAGCTACATTATGCACATGCACGATTTTGACGAAAACCTTAATGGTAGGTCCTTGGGCCATCACCAACCTGCTCACCAAGTTTGAACATCGTAGATCAATTTGTTTCGGAGTTATGCTGACCACGTACACACACACAGGCAGACATTTTTTCTAGATCACTGTTTTGAGATCAGGATGTTAAAAAATGTGGAGAAATGCACAAAAAAAGAAAGAAAAAAAAAAATCATTTTTTTTTTGACCGAATCCTATACTTTCATTACTCTATGTATTAAAAATGGGTAGTTGAAAGTAATAAAAACATAAAAGTAAATTAACAGTATTAAAAGAAGCAATGCTGGCTCATTCATTTAAAAAATATTTACACGTACAATTCTAATGCAGAATTGAATTTAATAAATATTATTGCAATTCTGTAACATATTTTAATGATTGTTATATTTATAAAATATATGTGTGCTTATATTTGCTACTTATAGAAATTATAGTTGATATTTGAAATATTTTGCTAGGTTAATTGGTTAGAAACTATCAGTAGTATTAACTGCAGGCTATTTTGTGCAATTATGATATTTCTTTATTATAATAGCAGATGTGTAAACTTTGTATTTTGAATTACCAATTCTTCTTTAACATGATTTTAAATATAACAGTATAGGACAGCTTTCCTGTACAATATGCAATGTTTTTATAAAGAATAATAATCTGTGGGGTCCACATGTTGCTGGAAAAATTCATAAAGAGGTTTGTGGCTAAATATATAATATTATTCATTATTCCTGTAGTGTTTCATACCTTTAAATTCCATGAATGGTAATTAAAATATTGTAAGGAATTGCTCATCAAAATGTGGCAATAATGGAATTATTCTACTCTAAGCCAATAATTGCAATATTTTATTCTAAAAATTTAAGTTGTATTATATAATAATTTATCGGCCAGTTTTAGAATATTATTTTATATTTATTTCTTATTTCATAGAATTTATTAAAGCCAAAGAAGAATGTCACTAATGATCTTCATAAAATTGCAGTGGTAGGCACTAAAAGGAATTTAGATGAAGCTGATTCTCAATCTGCAAAGAAAATTAAAAGTAAATTTATAATCTATTTTAATGTGCATACTACTAGAATTCAATCTACAAAATTTTCTTTGCATTTTTTGTCCATTTAATGATTTCATTAGATACTCAAGAGAAACCAGTTGTTATAAAAGTGATATCTAGATTCTAATAAATGACCTGTAAATTGCTTTTTGTAAATGTGATCATAAGTGTTTCGAAAAGTAATTCTGTAGTTAATAATGAAATGTTTATTTGTGGTAAACTTAATTGAAGAGCTTGAACTCAAAATTTGAACCTGTTCTATTAGAGAAAAACCAATCAAAATTACTTATATTTTGTTTACACAAACTATCTAGTAATATTTATCAGGAAATATGACATTTATGTTTTATAACAAATATTATGCATTTATATTTTGTAGCGAATGTAATATGTATATTAAATTTTGCTAATTTTTAAAGGTTTTTAAATTTGATTTGAATTATTTTAGACATTTGTTTGTCATGTACTCTTAAGTATTATTTTTTATTTTTTAAAGCATCTTTATTGATTAACTAAATAGTCAGTTTCTTGGCAAATCCAAGGTCAAGGTAATCTCTATTTCAATAGTTATATAAATTTATAAATATTCAAAAACCTACCCATTTTTTTTTCTTTTTCAAAGTTTAAACATAAAAATTGTGAGGGACATAGGTTGTCTTAAATGACATGCAAATTTTCAATCATCATTAGTTATAAATATTGTGTTCTTTCATTATATCTCTTGAAAGATTTCATAATATTTTTTTACCAGTATGTACAAGCTAAAATCAGTAAATATTAATTTAATTATATTTTAATACAATTAAAGGTACAAAAATATATGTTTTAAACAATAGTTCACAAAACTAATCAGATTGTTACTAAAGTATTTTATTTAAATATATTAATTTAATGATAATATTTTAATGTATTGATATATAATGCAATTTAAAATTTTTTGTAGGTGGAAATACACAACTTTCAGAACCTCCTCAGTTAGTAAGATTACTTGGAAATCATTTTTGTTTGTATTATTTGAGGTGTTGCGGATGCGTAAGATGAACTCAACATTGGGTAAATTTTTTTTTCCATCTGAACGTAGACCCGTCACAAAATCAACAGTAGGGTGATTAGAATTTTTTTCAAAATTTATTTTTGAAATGTTTTAGGTTAAAAAAGTTGTTACATATCTTGATGAGAAAAACTGTAAAAAAATATTTATCTTACATTTGTTCATTCACCTCAAAATTAGAAAAAAATACAAAAAATAACTATTTTTCCTAAATTTTTAATTTTTTTTAAAAGTTATGTATTTGAAAAGCAATAGTTTGCAATGTGTAGTGAAAGGGTGGTATAACATTTGAAATCACTATTCTATGCATTTTTAAAACTTGTATTAATAATTAAAAATACTCAGAAGTAAATTTTTTCGTTAATTAAAATATTTTTCTATAAAATGGCTACTAACATTATTTCTTACATTTAAAGAAAAAAACACACGAAAAAACCCCACACTATTATTCATGGTTTCACTTTTTCTTCGGACTTTCTCTCACAGTGATGCACTTGAAGGAAACATTTATAGAAAAGTCGAGCATTAAGGATCATGAAAGTTTTTTGTCCTAATGTATCCGTATTCAGCGTCGCCCACTTTTTGTGATGTCTCTGTAACAAGTTTGACACAGTATTCCACAGCTTATGTATGACAAGGAAATGAGTTGAAGTCTGTTTTCAGTGGTCACCAGTTACTCAGAAACGCTGGCCAATTTCACCAGATATTGGCCAATCTCGATGTGGAACTTTGTAAACCGGTAGTTGGGAACGTTGTAGACCCACCTCACCAAATTCTGGATAAAATATTGAAGTTTTGAAATGTTGGTGCGCAGTTTTAAATTTGGAATATTTTTTTATAAGAAAGAATGGAAGGCAAAAATTTGTTTTGTGATGTTTTTGACTTGCTTATTTTTTAAAAAGTTGTGTATTTTGGAACTATGCTCGAGTTTCGGAAAAAATCATCCAATCTTCCGGAAACCCTGTTTCCGACTTTGGCCAATACTTCTTTGCTACCTAGGGTATGCCAGTCTTTACTAAGTGTTACATTTTACCATTTATTACTTGTTTTAACAAAGTATGATGAGGAGTCCTATAACAAGCAATCAATTAATCATGTCCATGCAATCAGTGGCACAAAAGTTGTTTGGTTGTCTTGAAATGCTTGATTTTCTTTCCCTTGGAAAGTTCTCAAGATTTCAGAATCCGACGCCCAGTTCTCTTATATCTCTCCTTTCATCTAAAATCAAATTTTATGGGTGAGGGAAGAAAGCATTTTGTTCAATAACTGAGTTTATAACTTCCAGAAAATATTCAGGGAGGTATTGAGTCAATCAAATTGCCTCATATACAATCTTGTGTCCTTCAGAAAATTGACTTTTTTTAAAAATTCGGAATCAAAGTGGCTTGTAACAAATTAAAATAAAGAATACCACTTCCTTGAGTTCATCTGATGGTTTACTCACATATAGTCAGCACTCTGTTTTCTGTTGTTAGCCATTTGGAGTGTGAAAGGGGACTGGGTTCATAAGCTGCCAAGTAATTTGCTTGATTTAGTCGCTGCAAAAATACAAAGAAAATTTTACTGGTTTGTGCTTAGTACTTTCCTCTCAATTTTAGGAATTGAACATTTAACACATAAAAAATCTGCCAGTGGTAGTTTCCATAGGTTTTGAAGGTTCCATAGGTACTGAAAAATATTGGTTATGTTGTAGTACTATCTACGTGTTGGAATCAGCGTCTGAATGGTAGTTCACTGAAGTCTAAGAAGCATTTATCCGTCTGCGGTGGTCTCCAATTTAATCTAGCAGATAATACAATTTTCTCAACGAGTATTAAAGGCCGTCCCATCACTTCCAACCACACCCATGTACACCATGTTACAATGATTAACCAACCATGTAAGTTTATGAGCTTCAAAGAAAGAGAAGGTGCCACGAGAAAGATCGCCTACATTGAAAACCACCAAAAAACAGTTTTTATCCATGTTTCAAAGGTTATGTTCGAACGATTAATATTGAATAATAACTAATTAAATTTTTTGGTGCGTTTCTGTTTGATTCCCTAGAGATGTGAAAGTTCCATGAAAAGAATTGACTCAAATTGTGATCTTTGGTCGGTGATGACAACAAAAGGTGTTCCAAAGTGAGAAATCCATCCATTGTACACAGCCGAAGCTTCCATGGTGGCCTGAATATCAGGAACTGGAATTGCTTCAGGCCACCACATAAACCTATCAATTAAGGTAATGCAGTAGCGTTTTTCCTCTGATGATGGAAGTGGACCAATGATATCAAGATGCACTTCTGTTGAATCTCGGAAACGGGAAGGTATTGTCCCAAAGTTGCATGATTGTGTCAATGTATCTTAGACTTTTGACACTGCAAACAATTCTTAGCCCATGCTCTACAGTCCTTTTTGACTGATAGCCAAATAAATTTCTTTGCAACAGCTGCCGCTGTAGCACGAATGCTAGGAGGGAAAGATGATGAATGGAATCAAAAACCATTTTACGAAAAGATAATGGATTGTAGGGTTTGGGATGTCCTGTCAAAACATCACAAAAGATTTGTTCTTCTGATCCGATTACAATAAACTTCTCGAGTCGAAGGTTTGTGTTTGAAGAAATGAGCTTTTTCAGTTCCTCTTCATTAGCTTGCACTTGGGCAATTTTGATTATATCCAAAGTTTCGGGAAGTTTTATTTCTTCGAGTCTGGACTTAGTGTCCGCGATATTGTTATCTTTGCCCGAAATATGCTGAATATCCAAAGTGAATTGGAGAATAAAATCAAGGTAAAGTAACTTGCAATGTGATGCTTTGTTTGGATTTTGACGTGCAGCATAGATCAAGGGACGATGGTCTGTGAACAAGATCAATTCTCGTCCTTCTAAAAGATACTGAAAATGTTTTATTGTAGAGTATGCAGCAAGAAGTTCTCTACCATAAGTACTGTATCAAATTTGCGTCGGTGTAAGACATCTGGAGAAGAAGCACAGAGGTTTCCTCACATAATTAACTTTTTGTTGAACAACCCCGCTTATAGCAGTATCAGATGCGTCAACCATTGCATCGAGTAGAGAGTGTGGACAGGGGTGACAAAGAATAACTGCAGAGCAAATTTGTTTCTCGAAAGCTTCTATCGAGTCCTCAGACCATTGGATTTTAGATTTGTTGTTTCTCTTTGATCCCTTCTGATAGTTGTTCAAAATTGCTTTATGTTTTGCTGCATTTGGATTAAAACGTTGGTAAAAGTTGATTATTCCAAGAAATTTTCTCAAGTCTCGTATTGTTGCTAGTCGGAGAAATTCTTTGATAATTTCAATTCGTTCTGTTGTTGGTTTGATTCCCGAAGCACTAATTTGATGTACGATGTAAATAACCTCAGGTTGAGAAATCTGCATTTTTCTTTGTTGATAATCAAACCAGCTTCTTTCAGTCTTTAGAAAATTTGACGTAAATGAGAGATGTGTTCTTCTTTGTTGTGGGAAGCTATCAACAAGTCGTCGATGTATGCGAAGCAAAAATTAAGTCCTTGTAAAACGGAATATATAAAATGTTTGAACAGCATTTCTTAATCCAAATGGCATCCTTAAGAATTTGAAGAGTCCATAATGTATTGTAATGTGTTTTCTCAATATTTTCTAGCACCATTGGAATTTTGTTTAAGGCTCTGACAAGGTCGATTGTAGAAAATACCTTGCTTCCATGTAAATTATAAGAAAAGTCTTGTATATTTGGGATGGGGTAGCGATCAGGTTGAGTGATTGCATTTAGACCTCTGTGGTCACCACATGGTCTCCATCCGCCTGTCTTTTTGGGAACAAGAAACAGTGGGTTTCCCCAACAGCTTTTTGAAGGTCGACATATCCCTTCTTGTAGAGTAAAGTCAATTTCTTTACATGCTAATCTCAATTTGTTAGGAGCGAGACAATGTGTTTTGGCAGCAATAGGTGGGCCTTTGGTGACAATATCATGATTTACAGGATGAAGGACTGGTTTCATCTCAGTTTCTTGGATTGTTAAACATTTGAACTCCTCAAAAAGTGCTTTAACTTGTAAACTGTTGATATTGTTGTCAGTCTTGAAGATGGGTCACTGACGATTCTCCCTATTGAACTCAGTGAAGTCATAGGATCAACAAGACGTTTTCGTTTGACATCAACCAGCAATCCAAATTGTTTTAAAAAGTCAGCACCAATAATAGGTTTGCCAACATCTAACGATGAAAGTCCAAAGAAATCTACGGCGTAAGCCGAGGTCTAGATACAAATGTTCTGAACCATAGGTATTTATTCTAGACCAAATAGCAGCACATAAAGGAAATTTGTGATCTGGCTTAATAGGTTTAATTCTAGAAGAAAGAGGTAACATAGAAATTTCTGCTCCTGTGTTGGATCAGAAAATGCTGTCCACTTTTGTGATAAACAATAAATATGCGACTTGACTGTTGGCGACCATTGCTTGTCGCCGCCAACAATGTGCCACTTAGTTTTCTTTAGCAGATGAATTTTTGAAATTGCAAGGCTTGGTACATTTAGTGACTTTATTTCCAAACTTTCTATAATACCAACAAATGTCAACTCTGCTCTTGGACCTATGGAATTTTGTACAGTAAAATTTTCGATTTGGCAATCTGGCACGGCTGGTTTTAAGTTTGTGGATTTCGTGAGCTATCTCGTTAATTTTTGCAGCCAAGGAAGCAATGCTGATTTCGCCTGTTGTCGTCTGCAACTGTAGCCAAAGTGATTTTAAAAAAAATCATCATTCACTTTATTGGCACCCAATTGGCTCATTTTGCAAAGAAGTTGAATAGGTTTTTTATTGCCTAGATTTATTAAACTCAACAAGTTTTTAATTTGAACATTATCTGAATCGGTTAAATGCAAAATCAGAGCGGTTTTTAATATTTGATATGAAGTATTTTCTGGTTGCGAAGTAACAATGTCACTTACCGCATTTAAAATGTTCTTTTCCAGCATACCAACAACACTAAAGTATTTTATTTCTTTAGTGGTAATTTTGGCAGTGGGAAATTAAGCTTCTATATAAGCAAACCATAAACCTGGTGTGTCAGACCAAAAGGGTGGAGGCTTGACTGAGACTGCAGCTACCTGCATGAAAAACAGATCTCTCCATTTGTTTTGAGTTCAAAGCATAATCGTTTTCCGTTGCATTCTCCATTGCGATGGTGAGCTAAGCCTAATATAGAAGCCATACAATCATGTCCGGGTCACCAATTTTAGCAATGTGGTATTCAATTATAAGCAAAATCGAAGACAAAAATCTTATAAGTTTTATTTCATGGTTTAAATAGAACCGCTAAACAAAATCGATAGTAGCAACCTAACAGTAAAAGAACAATGTGGAAGAAAAAATGATATCACAACATACTAGGTGTTGGCATTTGCAAAAACTGTAAATACAAGACATATCACCCAAAATGCATGAAGTAAATAAAATTTTGACAAAAAAAAAAAAAAAAAATGTAAAAAATAAACTTAAAAAAACTAATTTTTGGAAAAACGTTTTCTAACAAAAAGAAAAATTTACTTTTGAGTATTTTTAATCAGTAATATATGTTTAAAAAATGCATAGAATAAGTGTTTGCCCTTGTTATATCACCCTTTCCCTACACATTGCAAACTATTGCCTTTCAAATATGTAACGTTTAGAAATTAAAAAAAATTTAGGAAAAATACTTTTTTATTTTTTCCTAACTTTGAGGTAAATGTGCCTACTGAAAATTTATTTCTCTTTAATTTTTTTTTTTTAAACATTTTTTCTTATCACAACATGTAACAACTTTTTTCATCTAATGCATTTCAAAAATAATTTTTTTTTCCGAACTACTCTATTCTACAGTATATTTTTCATGTTGAGTTCACTCTTTTCCTCTCAAAATGTGTGGAGAATGATACAAAGCATGATAAAATCAATACATGAAAAACTTTTCACACTTTTTTCTGAAAACACCTTTTGTTGAGTTCTTCCTTCATATCCACGACACCTCATTTGTTCTATTATTATTAGCGCATCAAATTTATTTATATACTTCCAGAATCATGAAAGCGTTAATGCCAAATAACTGAATCTGCCATTTTGAACTTTTCTAAGTAGTCTTAGGATTAATATAACTTTTTTTTTTTCAGTTTAATTGGCTATCTGATATTCAGTAATAAAACTTTGTAGGCGGTCAGGTTTGAAAAAAAATAAATAAATAATAAATAAAAAAATAAATAAATAAATAAAAGATGGCGTTTAGTCTGCTGTTTTTCTTGATTTTGCAAAACATATATTTGATTTTTTCTTTCTGGATATTCCTAGTAAAGTTTCATTAGGTTAAACAGATATTTGCTTATTACTTTTGGCTGTAACATAAAAATAGCAATATTTTTAGCTTATGGTATATTATATTTAATTTTTTTTTTAAATTTCTTATGCATAAAAATTGTAGTGAAAAAGATAAAATTCCTATTTTAAGTTAAAAATTTAGGAACAGATATATTTTATTTGGGATATACAGACCTATGTTTAACATCTACAGGCATATTGCTTTTTGCTTAAGGATTGTCATTATTATCTTATTTTAAGTAAAAAACTAATTTAAATAGAATCTAAATTAAGTTTTTTTTGTTGTTGTGTATGATGAAAAGTTTTCCTCCTTTTTTATTGAGGTACATTTTCATGCTTGATTATTGAATTGGTGCATTGTTGCATATAGAGCAAATAACTCTATCGATATGCAATGATTTATTACCTGTCAACATTTGCATACAAATAGAGTGAGTTTATATACATTATAAGGCAAGAGTTAATTCTTTTGAGAAGAAAATTTTTAAAGTATTATTTTAATGCATGTGAAATTTTGAAATATCACATGCATTAAATTAATACATATATAGAACTGTTTCACAGAATTATATTATAAGTATCATAAAATGAAAAAAAAAATTGTTTCTCAAATGTATATAATATATTATATCCCAAATCAATCCCAAAAATTACTAAATTTTATTGAATTTGTTACTTTATTTCACACACAATACTGTTCCACAAAAGTTTAGCATGCTGTATAAATATTTTTCAAATAAAATATAAGTAAAAAGTATGTCTTTTTAAAGATTTATTAATTTTTTTATTTTAAAATCAATTTAATAAAAAATAGTGATAAATTTAAAAAAAAAAAAAAAAATGTTCCTACTATAGAAACCAAACTAATCAACTTAAATTATTTATTTAAGCATTCAAATAACTTCTTACAGATTATGAGATGAGATAGGTTCTGGAAATTCCAAATTGTGATAAATAACTGTGCTTTGCCAAACTTTAAGGTAGTACATACACCCAGTGGCGCTGAAAACGCGCTAAAAAAGAAACTGTTTTTGGAAGAGATAATAATAGAAATTATTAAAATAAAACATTACACATTGTTTATTGGTATATCAACTTTATAATTTTTTTTTAAAAATTACAATAGGAAAAACCGTGTGACCTGAAGCACTATGAAAAAAAAGTAGTTCCATGGTCAACATCATTTTTTATTCAAATGTGGATGGATCTGCAAAATGAAAAATTGTTCTTGTAAAATGAAGGTGTAGTTATAGTTTGTCAAACCGATCCATAATAAACAAATAATAGTTTTGAATTTCGAAATTTTTTCAAAATTACACCAGTTTGAAAAATAGTATGCGTTTCTCGTCAAAAATTTCGCACTTAAATTGTTTTTTAAAAAATTTTGTTATTAAAAAATTAAAAATCGGGCTTAACAGACTAGAGCAACATCAATTACGAACATTTAAAAAAAAAATCCAGTCTAAAAATATTAAAAACTCTAGGAGTTAACGTGTCAACGGTCCCGGAAAAAGTAGTTTTGAGAAAAACGTTTTTAAAGTTTCAAGTCCATTTCGCTCGAAGTCGCGCAGCTAATGCAAGAACTTTATGGATTTGTTTATTTATTTTGTTAACTTATGTCTATTCTCCCATTCCAGCTGCATATTGTACACCTTCAACGTCAGTAAATAATTGTTGTAACAATTGTAAACAATTGTCTCCGAAATAGAAATTAACGGCCACTGACTCAATGAATAGCTACCTACGTGCGGCAAACTCATCAGGCGGTCATATTTTTTATCATAACTTTGGATCAATGGGGAATTTTTGCAATCGATTTTCACAGAAACACGCCTAAAACTACAGAGAATAATAATCTGTTAAAAAAAAAAAATCGACTTTTTGAAAGTTCTGGGTGTTTGTACCCCCTTGAAGTCATTACGAGGAGGAATATAGAACTTTAATTAGTTAATTTTTATGGTTAAATAATGAACTACGATAAAAGATGTTTAAAAATTACAGATGGATTGCATGTTAAGTATGTTGCATATACTATTTAATGGTTATTTGGTTATTGTTATTGATCATTAATAAAATTGTTTGTGATCTTAACTCTTTGTAGACAAGGTTTGAGATGTTTTTTTTTATGAATTTGTTTTTGCCTATATTTTCAAGTTATAGGTAATAAAAAATAAGTAATTTTAAATTGAATAAATATTATTTTTTCCTGAAAGCAAAACATTTATATCTCAATAGCTTATTTAAATGCTTGAGTCACATAAATCGCCATCGATATGCGAGGAAACTAAAAAAATTTACTTTATGTAGTAAAAATGCTTTGCAATCTCTTGTTATTTTTTGTTTATAAATTAAAGGAATTTACAGATGGATGCTTTTTCTTTATCAAGATAGCTGATATTATTATTATTTTTTTTTGCCATTTCAGTGGGGGACGATTCTTGCTTTTTTTATATTTTCACTTTGTATATATTTAACTATGATTTAGAAGCAGTAAATTATCTACTTGATTTTCCAAAAGGACTCCATTTGAATGTGTAAAAAATATTTTACATGAATATGTAAAAAATGATTTAAACACAAATGGTTTGTAAATAGACTTGCTTTCAATTTAAATTTTTCCAAATCATCTGGATACATGTTTCTATAATTTTTAGTTTTTGTTATGCTTTTCTTTTTTCATAGATCATCAAAAACGGTAGCACTACTGCCCAGTTATTCATCATCAGATGAGTCAGACGATAATGAATTAGAATCAGAAAATCCTGCTCCATTGCAGAATGTTGTTAATAACACATTACCTTCAGGTATAGTTTATATCAAATTGAGTCTTTTAGAAGAAATTTGTATATTTATTAATAATTTTATTTTGTTTTTGACCAAGTGTACCTATCGCCTATCAATTTTTTTCATAGTTTCTAGGTAAGCCAGCCCATGCAATGAATCAAAAACTATTTTTTCAGAGTGGCTGGAACATAAAATTTACTAACCTTCCCCAATTCTTCACAAAAAAACTAGTTGTCTGAATTGTAGACCTTCACCCTACAAAGCTGAATACCATTCTTTTCCTACCCTCTGACAATGGTTTTTAACTCATCATCCTCATTCTGCAATTTTTCTCAAAGCACCAAGTTATCCCCCGATGAGAATTGTATCTGGCATACTCTAGATAAACAGTCAGCCATGTTGTTGTCTTTACTTGGAAAATATCATATATCAGTCGTGAATTGAGAGAAGAAATCCAGTTGTCTCAATGGTCTGGGACAACACTTTTTGTGTTTCTGTTGTAAGGTAAATATGAGGGTTTTGTGATCAACGTAAAGTGCAAACGACTAAGCTTTTAGCATGTACCGAAAGTATTGCATTACCAAATAGGCCATAAGTAATTCACTGTCATATGGAGTGCTTTCTTTTAACGATTGGTAGTTTTTTTTTTTTTTAAAGAACCTCAAAGGCCTGGCACCTATGTCTGATACCTCATGCAGCACTGCCCCATAGAAAAGTCACTACAGTCTGATATTGAAGTTGAGGGGCTGGGGGCGCAACATCTGACATGGTAAAGTCGCCTCTGCTAGGGCTACTTTTATACACTGAAAATTTGACTTTGGGGATCTACTGTATTTTTCTTTTATCAATTTTCTTTGCCTTCTCTAATTATTTGACAGTGTCCAAAGGACTTTTTATGTGGAAATTATCAAAACTCATCTTTAGTTACTGAAAGTTATAATCTTTTTAATATAAAAAGTTTGTGAATTTTAATCTCAGTTCTTTAATTTATTTCAGATTTTTTTGACAGTGGTGTCACAGCTGTAAGTCTTACAGATTCTACATCTACCAATGTTCAATCTGAAAAGCCAGAAAAGGTTGCTCTTTCATCAAGTAACGTCGAAACCTTACCTGAAGGTTTCTTCGACGATCCTATTCTAGATGCTAAGGTAATAATTTACCTTTCATATTGTATCTTTTTTCTTTTGTTTTCTAAGTACTTCATAAAAATTTTTCTTAAAAATTTTACTGTGATCTTTGTATTTTTTAATAGAGAGAATACAGTAGTATAGAAGGGCAATTGTTATTGTGTTTAAAGTAAAAAACTATTTATTAAAGATTATTAACACATTTTTGTTGTATGTTATTTATTTAATTGAAATGTATTTATTCAATTTGGAAATGAGTTGACAAATTTATTTACTAAGTTCAAAGATGGCATTCAACTACCTGTTTATCTCAAATCTCATGGGGAAAATAAATTGAGATAAAGAGATTTTCAAGTAGAGGTTTTCAAATGAGGCATTAAAATGTTTTAATTGCTTGACATTACATGTTGAGATAAAGAAACACAGTATGTACTGACATGAACACATATTAATTACTAAATTATGCATCCATACATTTTTTTTAACTTGCATTTTTCCCTTTAGTAATAAAAATAGTCTTTCAATGACTTTTGACGTCTAATTTTTTTGGTTTTTATTATTTTTAAAAAAATTAACATTAGCTGTGAATCCTTTGTGACCAACATTTTCCTACAATTCTAGAAATTAATAATTTCACAGCCTACTCTGTTTCTTTTATTGTCTTTTATGTGCTTCAATATGCTCTTCAGCTGTTGCGTCTTCCGAAGCGGCTCTCACATTATCCACAATCTCTTCATCTGTCTGATATTGTAATCAGATATTGAAAAGTAGACAAGTGATGGAATGTGTGTGAAGTGATGTCGAGCAAACTGCTGACAGCTAAAAAATGACTAATTTGTTTTAATGGATACAATTGTAGATGAAATAAAATTAAATTTGACTTTTACTGTAGTGTTTTGTGCAAAAAATGTTAAATGTAACATTTAACATTGTTTGCACAAAAGAAAAGGGTGGAGAACATAAGTACAGTTTATCTCAATACCTCTAGTGCTGATTTTAGAAATTAATCATTTTTTCTTCTAATCTCTCCAATTATCTCATTCACACATCCTAAAAAAACTATTTTTATTAATAGTTTTTTTTTTTCTAAACAGATAGAAACTGGTGTAGTGTACTTTCCTTGTATAATTTTAGACCTCATACCTTTGGCTGATTGAACTGATGATTTATGCGTTGTCTGTTATGACACTAATTTCCTCATTGTTTATGTAAAAGTAAAAAAAAAATTCCATGTTAGAATAACTAAAATTTTTTTTATATACACAGCTATTAAATGAGGATAAAGGGCCATTGTTGAATGGAGTAAATGTTGAAAATTAAATTTTATTGATTTATAAAGACACCTATTTTCTAGTACAGGAAAATTGTTCGAATATTTTTTTCTATCATCTTTATTCTCAAAAATGAGACTTCAGACCAACAACTTTATAAGCAACAAATTGGTGGGAAAGTCTCAGTTTTAATGAAAGTTTGACTTTGCTTAACTGTGTATTGTAGCTTATTCGGTTGTTTATGAGCTGCCATTTCAGACATTCAAGAAGTAAAATTGTTTTTATCGATTTTTCCTTAATGATAAGTATAAAAAAGAAGTTTGTGTATCTTGATGGTGGACATAACTTTTTAATTTTAGTATGATCTTTAAACTTTTAAGTTTCTATACATTTCAAATAATTTTTCTGCATCAACATTCATAAGAGAAACAATAAAATAGATCCTTTCTATAAAGTAAAACTTTATTGAAATTTTAACACCTGATGTTAACTCTATTAAATGTTCAAATGCTTGTTTTGAGTTAAGTTGTTAATATATAATTTTTTTCAGGCTAGAAATATTGAGTATAAGGATCCAGTTGAAGAAGAATGGGAAAAATTTCAAAAGACAATTGCTGAGGAAACTAATGTAAGTTTTCTTTTTTTGAGTGTTGTATTACACTTTTTAAGCTATTAATTTACTATTGTTTTCCTTACTTTTTGAAAAATGTATTCAAACTCTTTTATGGTTCAGTATTGTTTATTAAAGTACATACATATACAACTCCAATTCATTTTATTAGAATAATTAATAGAGCTATTGTCTTAGTTAGAAAATGCTTGATATCCGTTCAAATAAACAAGATGGACGGACGACAAAATTATTAAGTGTTCACAGTAAGCTGACGAATGACATATTGTTCACATTTATCGATAAAATTAATATTAGTTTTTATAAAAATTTATTGAAATGTTTAAAAAAATTATATTCTTAGAGATGATTCAAAATATTAGGATATCTACAAAATTATGTGATTGGTCAGTGTTGATGGTAAACTTTGCCTAAACGGTGCCACAGTAGAGGTAGTATGTGTGGATAGTGTAAGTAAAGGATTATTTGATAGTCAATTTGAGTTAGTTCATTGTTAAAAATGATTCGCTTGAACGACATACCGGACTCTACTAAGACTGTGATTGTGATTCTTCACAATAAGGGACTTAGTCAACAGATGATTGCCAAAAAAGTGAATTGTTCTCAATGAACTGTGAGTAAAATTTTGAAAGACTATTCAAATAATCGAAATTTTAGAAATAATTGTGCAAATTGTGGTCATAAATGAATAACCATGTTAAGACAAGACAGAAATACTGAAACATATCATGACTAAAAACCGATTCAGGAGCCTGATATTTTTAACATGGTTCGTACGTTTTTAAAAAACCTTGAAAATTACTTGAAAAAAAAATCTTTCATTTTCAAGTGCTTGAAAACCTTGAATTCTGTAAAAATACATTTAAAGTGCCTGAATTTCATTTTATTTTCTAAAAATATAGCATCTTAAAAAAATGTTGGTCAACAAAGTGAGCAAATTCTTTCGAATTAAGTTAAGCCAATCAGCAACTACGAAAACATCATAGTTGAATGTACCAAAATTTCGTCAATCCCTCCTTAGATGAGTACAGCACTATGCATGCACAACGTATTTGTAATATCTAATCAAGTCACATGATCTCTTGTTTCGTTTTTGTATCGTATGTGCTAATATTTTTCGCACAGTTTAAAAATGGCAGGGAAATGCATTTACAATTGAAGCTGATTAGAAAAGCCAGAATATAATATCGAAGCCTATTGGTTAGATTCGTACTTTACACTATGTACTTTGTGTGTCAAAAATGCCATGATAGGAGAAAGGGCTTTAGAAAACTATGTAAAGAGTAAAAAATAGAATTAGTTTCTATGTGAAGTTTGATGAGGATTGTTCGAACTATTTCTAATGATAAAAAATACCCCAAAAGCGGATATATTTCACAACAATCAACGACTTTAGTGCGACGGAGGCGCATTTAATTGAAAACAAAGTTTTAGATACTGAAATACTATGGACATTGAAAATCATAAAAAAAATCACGGTCCTTACGAATTAAATGAAAACATTGATAAGTTATGTAATTGCATGTTAGTCGAAAGCGTGATTGCATCTAAATTCTAATTTTTTATGTGGAGAAAAAAAAACTTCGTATTATTCAGTATTTGTAATCAAGCCTTCAGAGTAGATTGGAAGACAGTTTAATCAATAAGACTTTTGTATTATTATTTGACTAAAGTCTCAATATGATGAGACAAGACAATTAAATGAATGTTCACATACAGTATTGACGTTATTACCAAGTGAGTACTAGCTACTTTACTTCGGTTTTTATGGGACATAGTACTGCTTCTGATATATTGGAAGATTTTTTTTTCTATTGTAATCTTAAAATTTTCTTTCATTGAAACCTAAAAAACTTTTTTTTATTTACTCTATTTGAACATGCACCTTTTGCTAAAAAGAAAATTTGATTTTTTTTTATGTATTTGTGTTGATAATGCATCCTTGAATAGTGCTTAAAAAGTCCTTGCATTTTTTCCTCCTTCAAGTGTACAAACCATGTTTAAGTAGAAAGTGGTGAGAACAAGGAGTGAATGTCTCAAGATCTACAGCATTGCGGTGACTGTGAACTAGATTTTCATTTCTTCACGACTGGTATAATGGTACTTTTTAGCAATGAATCAATGTTTTGCATTTCCCACTGTCATCAGGTTATTCGTATTTGGCGTTGCTAGCAAGGAGCTTTTATTGGAGAATGTTTGAAACACTAAGGGAAGTTTAAAACCTCTGTCATGATTTGGGGGTGTATGAGTGCTGAGGGCTTAGAAAAGCTGTATATTTTGACTGAAAAAGTAAATTCCAAAGTATACAAAGAGGTACTTGAGCATTTTATGATTTCATCATCAGAAGATCTGTTTGAGGATAACTTAATCTTTCTACGAGACTGTATCTTGTTACACGTCAAAGGCGGCCCCTGTTTGGCTTAATAAGAATAAGATCAAAAAAATTCCTTGACTGACTAATTCACCTGATTTAAACCCCATGAGGAGTGAGGAAGAAAGACCTTCAGGATTTAGCCCCGACAAAAAGTTACTTGTGAAAAGTGTAAAATCTGTTTGGGAAACTATCAGAAAATATGACAACAAAAAGTTAGTACATAGTAATCCAGAATGTCTTTGTGATGTTATTAATGCCAAGGGAGATGCCACTAAATACTAACTGTTCAATTGTTTTCATTTAAATGAATTATACAATCTTTTTTTCAAGTTATTCTAATTTTTTGAACCACATTTAAATTTATTATAGTTTTTTTTTTTAATTTTTAGAAAAAATTCTTTGTAAAAAAAAAAAAAAAACTTAATAAGCATAAGATAATATTTTTTTTTTTATCTACAAAATTTGTAGAATATGATAGTATACTTTAAAACTGTAAAGTTTTTATTTCTACTGAAATAAATGCAAATCTAAGTGCACTGTGTGCTTTATTTTTCAATATTCTAATATTTTGAATTGGAGTTGAACAATATCTGATATTAATGAAAAACAATCCAATTTAAATGATCCTTGTAATAAATAACTTCTATCTAAAATTAAATGGGTATCTTATGACAGAATTTAATGTATTCTTAATAAATATTAACTGAATGTAATGTCCTTAAAGGATCTGAGATTATTTTTTTTTTAAATAATTAAAAACTTTTTTTTTTAATTTTTTTTTTATTTAATCCTTTTTGTATGAAAATAACTTATACTTGAAAGTGTGAACTTCTATTCACACTAGACAGACACCTTTAGTTTTAAAAAAATTTCCCAACATAAGTCATTAGGGATGAAACAGGTGTAGATTTTACTGGTAACAGGATTTTATATATCTGAAGTATACTCCTTGTCCCACTACTTGCATACAATTATCTGGAACTGATTTCACTGGATATCCTACTATCTTTATTAAAAATATGTATTTTGCTTATTTATTTTATTATTAACCAAAAAAACATATAAATTACAAATTTATTTACAGATATGTTTTACTACTTTTATAAAAAATAATTGAAATATATAGAATTATAATTAATTAAAACTTGTGTTCAGTATTCTTATTTCAAATTTCTTGTTATATACAATTCAAATTAATAAATTTGCATACGTATAAATGAAAGTATTTTACATTTAATTACTTCTATTTATAGAGGGTCAAGTGTGAAAGTGTGTTGGATTTGTTTCATTTTTAAGAATTCTGGTAGCTAGTAGTTAATAACTCATATTTTCCATTGTTTTTATTATTGTTTTTTAACATTGCATTTAATATGAGATTATTTATATTAAAAGTTGTTGCTAAGGTGATATGTTGCATTTGCTTACACATGCATACAGAGCCTAACTACATTTTTACGCTATCACATTATTTTCTGTTTTATTTTTCAAATATTGAAGTAGGATATTATTTTTAGAAATAAATTCACATTAGTATACTAATGGAATATGGAATAATATTGGCTTATGAAATAGTATTTTGTGCCAACTTGGAGCTAACTTGTAATAAGACTGTTCTGCTCTTGCAAACCGTTCTGTGCATGCATGCAAATTTCCTACATGTGAGAAGTGTTACTTCCCCTTATTCTACATGAGTTGCCGAACAAGAATTTGAATAGTCCATCTATAACATTTTTCAAGTGAATAAATCCTCCTGAGATGGGGAGAGAGGAGAATACTTAAAGAGAATTAGATTCATTTCAGTACACCAAAATATTATTTAGTCACTTCCTATATTCCAAACACCTAACCACTGAAAACATTTGTTATAGCAATACTCATACTCATTAATTAAAGTAAAGTGGTTTATTATGAGTTATCTAGTAGCTGATAAGTAAATTCAGTCTGTCAACTGTGAGTATTCTTGGGGTTGGTAGCAAACATGTTAATAGTGTATTCATCAATGTTCACTGTCATTTTAACTCACAATAGGGTAAAATAGATATTATAAACAAAATTATGAAGTTAGATATGTGATATTTTCTTGTTAAAGTTGTGTATGGGGTAGGCAAAATATAATTTATTCTTATTCATTAGTGTATAGCAAAAGAACCAAAATATCTGCACATTGTAACAAAGTTTTTAGTTCTAGAAATATCGAAGAATATTCTTTTAGATGTCTTGAAAACCAAGAAACTTAAAGATCATCAACACTGGTCTTTTTTATTAGAGAACAGCATAAAAGTCACCCTTTGTAATTCCTTGAACTGGTGACTGTGCAATACCAGGCGTCATATTTGCCCTAAAATTTCTAGAATTGCACTTTAAAAATTTCATCAATTTTCGAAAAATTAAAACCTGAAAATTCTCCGGATTTTTCTCCAAAACCTGCGAACTCCTCTTCCCGTCCTTGGATATTCCCCTAGAAAGGAAAATTATCTTTTCTTTCCTTGCCTTATATTACTACTTTTAGTTATATGATTAATTATATAAATTTTTATTTACATGTGTTTTAGGTGTCTAAAACATTAATTGAAGAAGATCTGGAAGAGAGCACACTTGAAAGAGATATTGATCAAATTGATGAGCAGATGTAAGATGACATTTTATTTCTAATTAGTTCCCTTTTCCTACTAATTTAGTTAGTTGTCTTCAATCTTGAATGTTATTTATTAGTGTACAACTTGAATACTTATAGATTCATTGCTTCAAGTTTTCATTTAATTTGTTATTAAGTTCATGGAGAATAAAGTCAAATAGGTTAAACAATGTAGATGGGGATTATTATAAATAGTTATTATTGTATATTATTATTAGTATTTTATTCTAGCACAATAAGTTAACATGCGTAAGTTTAATTACTTCTTTAACTAACAGAAGTTTGCTTCTGTAGATTTAAACAACCTCTTGTTTTTAATTTAGAAACATAATTTCTTTTATTAAGTTTACAAGGCTTACCAAACTTTACAAGAATTGGTTTGCATTGATGAATATAAAAATAAAGCCTTGTGGACCACAGTGAGCATGATTAGAAATCATAGTGATGATGATGGCATGTAATAAACATAAGTTTTAAATAAAAAAATAAATAAAAAAAATACAGTGATTAGATTCATACATGATCATTACAAGCCGAGCAAAGCAAATATAAAAAATCAGATTATGTCTTAGGTTGAACAAGTCAGGCAAACTTTGGATATTTGAAGAATTGAAGATGTATATTCATGACTAGTTTAGCAAGACACTATTTGGAATCATTCAATATCTAAATAAATGGAATTTTTTTTTATTTGGATTTTTAAAAGTTGTTAATAGGTGACGCTTTTGTCAAAAAAAAAAAAAAAAAAAAAAAATCTAATATATTGTTCAGTAGCTGTTGTTTTATCTTGAAGTCACTTAAAATTTTTCAAGAGCTTATAATTTCAATTTATTTTAACCATTATAAACTCTTATTAAAAAACTTGTCGAATTGAATCAATAAATCACGTTCAGTTTAGCTTTTACCAAAAGTTGGGGTTACATAAAGTTTACAAAGTATTATGAGTGCCTTAAAAATAGAACAATTCTATGAAAATTCACAGTTCTAACTCCATGTCATATTGTAAGAATACATTTTTTGTTTGATGTCTGAAAAATTATAATTTTCCAGTCAACAGTGGGAAAGAGTGAAAAATTTGCAAGTCAAGGCAGAAGATGTGATGGTTACAGCGCCTCAGAAAAATACAAATGATTGTGAATCAGGAGCCTCAGATGATGAACTTGAGGAAGATGATCTGTTAGATTGGAGATCAAAAGGAGTTAAGAAATTGTGACATGAAATGTGGTTGAAAGACATTAATATTTTTTAATTGTAAATGTTTGTACATATTCTAATATTAAAAAAAAACTTTATAAGCTTCTAATTTTTTTTTTAATAGAACTTGGTCAAAAAGCTAATATTTCATTTTGTCCCTATCTGTTTCTTTAAACAAGTTACAACCAATGTGAATAATTGTCGAAATTTGGGGTGTGTAGGATTATTAGCAGTAATAGTACATTTAGAGTGTGCTATAAATATTCACAAGTGTTAGGTATTAAAGTTCATATCAAAATATTTTATGAGCATTGAAATGAAGTGACTAAATTGTGTCGGTGTAGGAAATGAGGAGATCGCTAAATAACAATGCTGTTTAAAAGATAAGGATACAATGTCTTTTTGATGATAGATACTTTTATTTTTTGTCTAAATACCTGGAATGTTGCATACAAGATACAGGGAATTTGATCAAAGGGTGACAAGGGGAATTGAGTTTTAAGACACATTGGATATATCTATGGAATCTTGTTCTTTTGGGTTGTATGAGAACTAAAGACTTTATGTGGCCTCTGGGAAAGATTCTTTCATTATAAAGTATTAGTTCTCCATCACAGTACTGTACTTCTAAAACCTTACATTAAATATTCAAAGTTAAAAGTACTAAAGTGGATTTTTTTTACCTTCTTATGATCATTTGTTTAAAATTCATCAGAATTCCATGTAGGAATTCTGCTGAATTCTGCAGAAAAGATTATATTATGAAATTAAAAGCTACAAATTAACTCTTCCATTAATAAATGCAGCATTATGGGGAAAACTTTGCTAAATATCAAAAATATATTCTCAATGAATTTGTTACAATTCAACTGCCATTTTATGTCGAAGAATCTTACTTTAAATATATTCCAATAAGAAAAACACACAGAATTCAATTTCATTGGTTTTAAAGTCTTTTTGAAAACTTTTCTTTAAGTTTAGTTTGCATAAAATTTCGAAAATTTGTTTTTATTTGGAAGGTTACAAAACACTCAATGATAAAAATTTGTATGAGAAACAGGGTACTATTATCAATGTCAATGTTTTTTGTGTTAATATTTAAAATTAAAAATATTTTTTTTAATATTTTTTTCGCTAGTTTATTCTCTGTTATATTTTCAATCACAAACATAGTGAGATACTTTATACAAATGTACTAATTAAAGAGAGTAATTTTCTACAAAAACTTTAGTGGGAAAATGTAATTTAGTACCAACAAAGAAATTGTCAATGAATTAGTTAGTGCATGTTTGGTTGAAATATTTTCAGCAACTCGCTTTTATTTCAAAATATCTGGCTGCAATATATTTGAAAATAAAATATTTGTTTAAAATATTCAGAAAAAAACTAATTTTATTTGAGTAGAATTTTACAATATATCCAGTGCAACACATTTCAGCAATAGTATTGTATAGTTAAAAGTCTAATCTGTATTAGGTTCTGTGACAAGTTTTAGTGTCAATCAGAAAAGAAGCAAGTCGAAGATATTAAATAAAGTTTGTTAGATACAACAAAGGTGTATTTGACTTTGAAGCAGCAACTTAATATGCTATGCCGTAATTGCCCTTACATTAGCAAGAAGATCTTAAACACGTTGAAATGCTGAACGAAACAAGACCACAAAAGGAAAATCCAAACATCGCCATACGTTGCATATCACTATGCAAATATACTATGTTTTGGTTGTATATTTTTAGGAAAAAGAAGTAATTATAATACACATGTATTTTGGATCCAAGTTCACAGATGTTTGTTGTACTATCAGGGTTCCCACGGTTATTAAAAGTGCTTAATATTTTTAAACTTGTTGCAGGACTTAAAAATACTTTAAAATGCTTAAAGGTGCTTAAAAGTACTTGAAAATGCTCAGAGGTCCTTAAAAGTCCTTAATTTTAGTCATTTATCCAAGCCATCGTTTGGTTCGTATTTGCTGATTGAAGGAGTAAAAATCAAATGGTTTTAGTTACATATTGTACTCTGTGAGACGAACCAACACATGAGATTAGTGTTTACGTTTTGCGATCCAAAAAGTCTAAGACCATCAAGTCTGTTTATAAGGCAAATTGTGCATGAAAGATTTTGATATTGATGCTCTGAGCAAAGCAGCTGTTAACTTACACATTAAAGACCTTATGCATGAAATTTTTTTTTTGAAGGTCCTTAATAAATATTTTTTAGGTCCTGAAAAGTCATTGATTTTCATTCTATGATTTTAGTGGCAACCATGACTATTGCAAGCATATAAAGTTCAAATTTGATGAATGGAAAACGAGTTTCTGTAATTTTCTTAATTTTTTTGCAAACATATAAAGGAAGATATTAGATATTAAACTCTCAATTTCAGATTATGATATTTTACTGTTAAAGTCAACTATACAGGTGGGTCAAATGAAATCCATTTGCAATGTGCTTGCAAATTTCTAAATAAGGTTCAATTGGTAGAAAGCAAATTGAATATGTGGAAAAAGTATTTTTAGAAGCAGTTTTTACTGTATCAGAGTTCCCACGGTCATTGAAAGTCATTAAAAGTGCTTAATATTTTTGAACTTGTTTTCATGGCCTTGAAAGTGCCTCAAAATGCTTTGAGGTCCTTAAAAGTCCTTAATTTTTGCGGCTGTTGTGAGCCCAACTGTGAAATTTATAAAAATACTATTCGGACATGCTATTTCCTCCTGACCGCCATTTATCCGCACTTATTGGAATTCTCCGACATATTTGTATTACGCGTCCACCAACTTGTAACTTTCTTGGTAGAATATACTTTATTAAAAATTTATATACAGACATGATGCCTGAAAATAAATTTTCAACTGTCCTTAAAAACATTATTTAGGTGCTTAAAAGTCATTGATTTTCATTCTGTGATTTGAGTGGCACCCTGTGTATTGAGCAAATTAATTTTAAAACTGAGTTTTTATTTGAGAGAGAATTTGTTCATTAAAGTTTTAAAAATTTGATTCTGCCTCACTCTTTTCCTACTTTGTAACGAATAAAATCATTTAACTATTGAGCTTGAATTATGATACATAGCTTTACAGCAAGTTTTAATACCAGCGTTCTGGTTTTAAGTATTAAGGTATTGATCCAGCATTGGCTAATTATGCAGTTTTGGATTGAAAGCTATAATTAATTAAATAACCATATTCAATTATTCAAACTTTATAAAACAACCACCTGCGTAAGTGGCTGAAAAACCGCCCTTGTGCATATCCCGAGGTTATCCCTTTGTTCCATGGAAATTAATTTTACAAAAGGTGACAGGATAGACAAAGAAATAAATTGAAATAAATGGCGCTTTAATTTTCCACTTACTAGTTTTTTAGTTTCGCACATATAGTACCTATTGTCTATTTTATATATTACAAGGTTCGCATGGTCCTTAAAAGTCCTTAAGAACTACTTATTTTTGGTAAGTTACTTATTTTGGTAGGTGGTGAAAATTTTGAAACACTTCTTCAGAGTGAACTCTCCATGTGAGTTTCGAGTATACATTTGTAGGTTTTTCAATAATTTTTCAGTTACAAGGTTTTTCACGATTGAAGAACTACATTTTTTCTCCTTTCCATTTTTGACCGATTTACGTTCTTTTCCTTACAAAATTTGAGCTTTAACTATGGTTTGAGGCAAATATTGGAGTCCAGAAGGTCCTTAAGAAGTCTAAAAACCGATTTTTTTCTTTCTTTTTATATGCTGTTATGAATCCTGGTATTAGCCATGCTTAACATGTATGGTTTTGGATGAAATGGCATAGATACGTAGCTATTTTGTTTTCTAATAAATGAAATCAAGTTTTTCCAGGTTCAGTTCCTCCGAGAAACTTCGTAATGCGTAAATATACTCGGCGCCTTGGAAATATTTCCTAAACATCTATTGGCGGCGTTTTATCAATAAACATTGGTTTTAAAACAAATTTTTGAAATGTGGCTGTATTGTAAAACATTTTTGTTTCGTTTGTTTGTAAAATTTATAAAAATGAATTGATCCAGTTTTAAAACAAGATCCTTGAATTAAATTTTTATTTTGTGAAAAGCCTGTTAGTGTGTACATTGAAATTAAAGAACCTGCCTATAGTTTCAACGAATATCTCTTATTAGTTGAATTGAAAGTGTGCGAACTTCGTTGTGAGAAAGAAATTTACACTCGAATATGGAGTTGAAATATTGATAAAAATGTGTTTCAAACGTTTCTATTTGAAAAGACACGTTTATGAAAATATTCCTTCCGAAGTGTTTAAAAATATTGCAAAATAATTATTTTTATCGAACTGCTTCTACTCCACCGCAAAGGGTAAAGTGTTTATTCGTTTATATACGTTTGTGTGATGAAGCTATGTTTATCACACTGGAAATTCAAGGAGTGGACTCTAACAGAAAGATTACGACCCCCCCCCCCCCTCCCCCATGTGTCTTTCCAACTGCGGCCTGTAGACGCGGTGTCTAAGCAATAAATGAAAAACTCCCTCCAGAAGAGAATACATCATATATTAGTAGTTAGAAAATAGGGCTCCGGGGCCATGGCGCAGCGCGCAGAAGGATGAGGGATGATGACGTCACCGGAAGGGGGCGTGACCGGATATGACGTCACCGGAAGGGGCGTGGTCGGATATGACGTCACCGGAAATCACGTGACCGGAAGTGGAGTGGAGTTGTTTCCCTCCTGCTGCTGTTTTAGTTTCTGTTTCGTTATAAGCTGTTTGTGTATGACGTCACAGTGTGAATGACGTCATAATGTGTTTTATATCAAAGTTTTAAGCGGTGGCAACACTTTTTTAGTTTCGGTTTATCTAGCAGACGGGGTTGAGTTGTTCTAGGACTGCTTCTTAGCGAATAAGTTAGAGTGATAGGCTTTTATTGCATGACGTCACAGCGGGTATGACGACATAATTTATTTTATATCAAAGTTTTGAGCGGTGGCAACACTTTTTAGTTTTTGTTTCCACTTAACTGGAGTTGAGTTGTTCTAGGGCTGCTTCTTAACGAATAAGTTAGAGTGATAGGCTTTTATTGCGTGACGTCACAGTGAGTATGACGTCATAATGTGTTTTATATCAAAGTTTAGAGCGATGGCAACACTTTTTAGTTTCGATTTACCTTTAAGGCGGAGTTGAGTTGTTCTAGGGCTGCTTCTAAGTGAATAAGTTAGAGTTATAGGTATTTTTACTAGTGACGTCACAGTGGGTATGACGTCATTCATGATTTTACAAAACTTACCTTTAAGACGATGGCCGCAATAGAAATATGCTAAGTTTTAGGCGGGATGGAGTTGAGTTGTTTTAGGGCTACTTTTAAGTGAATAACTTAGAGTGATAGGCTGTTTTACCAAGTGACGTCACAGTGTTAATGTAGTGGGGATGACGTCACGATTTGCTTTATATCAAAGTTTAAGGAATGGCAACATCTTGTATCCTGATATATAGCTAAGTCTCCTTTGATTGGTTGAAATAAAAGCTCACTTCTGATTGGTTAGAATATGTCACGTGATTTCAAATGCTCTTCTCATTGACTATACAGTTTAGTAAGACAGTTTTCTACTAAGTTTAATGTAATTGCGGCGCCATCTAGTGGTAGGAAGGAATATAAATTACATAGTTTATAACTTTTCATGCTTAACCATTAAAAACTTCAAATACATGCAAAGATAATATACTAACACAAATGCGTAAAGTTTCGGATTGAGTGGATTTTTTTTTTCTATAAGTGCTTAACACATTTAAACTAATGTTGAGAGATATAATCGCAAGACACTTTTAAGGAATCAGGTTTAATCAATGTTAGACACATAAAGTCTCATTATTTTCTCAATAACAGTATGAAATGTAAATATAAATTAAAATTTATGAGAAAAAAAAAATTAAACTTTGATATCTTAACGTGAAAATTTCTTTTACAGGGCTTAACATATCATTAAAAAGTTTTTTTCTTTTATTGTCATAGTTTTTGAGGGATTGAATACACAACAAAAGAACTTAGACAAGAATTAATTTTCAATATTCAGCAACTGAAACCCATTATGGAAGTTAAAGCAATGATTTTACAATTATTTTTAGGTTGAGTTAGTCTGACCCTGTTGAAGGAATTAGTAGTTGTAGTGTGTTCACACGTGAGTTTGCAATACAATATTAGTAATATACATTTCCAAAAAAAAACGAAATATTTATCACTTTGAATAGAAAAATGACGATTTTTTTTTTTATTTATGCAAGTATTATTCTCAATTTTGTAAATTTTAAATGTATTATCCATATTTTATTGAAGAATTTATATTTTTTTTTCTTCTTCTTTCAGAATGGTTTAGGAAAAACATTTCATTTTAGTCAGAACAATGTTTTCAAAGAGATGGAAATACGCAACTTTTCGATATATCAACCTTCAAATACTTTGAAATTGATTCTATTTGTTACAACCGGTTGTAATTTAAAGCTATACTGTACTATGCGAGCGATATTATATATCTTAGCTACTTACTGTCTATGTTAAAATTTGTATTACCATTAAACTTGTTAGAAATTAATATGTCTATGTTAGTTATATTAATCAAGATAGTTTTTATTGTACAATAATACTTACTTAAGTTGATGAATGGCAACACAGAACTAGCTGCTAATGCTGAATAGATATGTGATAACTGATTTTGGATACTCTAATGTTTAAATAAGAGAGAAAAAGTAACATACTTGAACATCTTACAACTAAGAATTCAAAAGTGAACATGAAAATTTACTTTACGAATAAATATCATGTCTTTAAAATGTGTACGAATATCACTAAATAAGAGAAAAAAGTAACATACTTAAACTCTTTACGACAAATAACTTTAAAATTAACGAAAAAAAAACTTACTTTACACATAAAAATCACTTTAAAATGTGTAAAAATATCGCTAAATAAGAGAAAAAAAGTAACTTACCTAAAATTTCTAAGATAAATATTTAACCTTTACGCGAAAATTCCCTTCATGTATAAAAATCACGACTTTAAAATATAACATGCAAGAGAAAAGTAACGTACTTAAACTTTCTACGACAAATAACTTTAACATTAACGTAAAATTTTACTTTACACATAAAAATCCCGATATTAAAATATGTAGAAATATCGCTAAATAAAAGAAAAAAAGTAACACACTTAAACTTTGTACGACAAATAACTTTGACATTAACGTAAAAAATGTTCTTCAGATATAAAAATCACGACTTTAAATTTGAAATGTAGGATGAAAGTATAACATACCTATAATTTCTACGACAAAGAATTCAAACATTGCCGTTCATGTCTTTAAAATGTATAAT
The DNA here is from genome assembly GCA_963978545.1 of Linyphia triangularis. Taxonomy (NCBI): domain Eukaryota; kingdom Metazoa; phylum Arthropoda; class Arachnida; order Araneae; family Linyphiidae; genus Linyphia; species Linyphia triangularis. The sequence goes on along the minus strand of OZ021724.1, from coordinate 57,269,182 downwards.
GACAACTCTAACTTTTAGAAAAAAGAAACACTAAAAATTTACAAGGCAAAGAATTTAAAATTGAACGTTAAAATTAACTTTACATGTACTATCATACTCTTATATCAACGATAAATAAGATAAAAAAAAGAAACTCTAAAAATTTATAAGGCAAAGAATTCAAATAATACGCGAAAATTTACCTCACATATAAAAATTATGTCTTTCAAATGTGTAAGAATAACGCTAAATTAGAGAAAAAGAAATATTAAAAATTTATAAGGTAAGGAATTGAAACAATACGCGAAAATTTATTTCACTCATAACATTTTTATCTTTAAAATGTGTAAGAATAATGCTAAATTAGAGAAGAAAAAAAAATAACATACTTAAACTTTCTTCGACAACAATTTAAACATTACGCGAAAATTTCAAACACAATTATTTTCTTAGGTTAATGTTAAATAATGGGAAATTTAACAGAATAAAAATTTCAAAGATAAAGAATTTTAACCTTTACACGAAAATTTACTTCACATATAAATATCATGTCTTTAAACTTTAACGTGACAATTTACTTCTCATATACAATTAAACTCTTAGGTTAATGTTAAATAAAAGAAAAAGTAACATACTCAAAAATTTCTAAGATAAGCATAACGTAAAAATTTCATATCATGTGTTTAAAATGTAACATATAAGAGAAAAAAATAACATACTTGGACTTTCTATAGCAAAGAATTTAAGCGTTAGCGTAAAAATTTACTTTTCATATAAAATTCACGTCTTTAAACGGGGTGATAAGCATGTGACGGTAATTAGCCAATCAGGTTAGCGGTAGGTGATACGCCACTTGCCGGCATTTTTAGACCGGAGGATGAGTCACGCTAATACTTGTTCAAACAGGTCGGGAGACTTGTACAGCAAGAACAACAGCATCGACGCGCAAGCAGCGGGTGATGCTGCGGTGTGTCAGCAGGTCTTCGAGATTATCGTTTTCCTACTTTTCCTTTTTCATAATGAAATGTTTGTGAAAACTTGGAATGAATGAAGTGGATTTCAAAGACACATTAGTAAGTGAAGGTAGAATTCGCATGGACTTTCTTCCAAAAAGTATGATTCACTTGGAGAATTTAAGATCATTTCTACTTGAAAACTTTTCTATTGTCTAAAACATTGAATATTGTTCAAACTCAGTGAGATTATATGCTACAATACGGGTAAAACTTAACAAAATTGTTACATAGAAGAAAAATAGTAAGAGATTTAAAATAAATACTAGTTATAGATACTCCAAGGAAAAAAATACACCTCTACTTTTCAATCGGAAAATCAATGCAAGTTGGAAATTTATGTTACTTCAAGAAAGACTTAGACAATTTACTTTGTAATAATATACGTTAAGGTGTCGTATTAACTCGTGCAATACATGCTGACTAAGGTTTATTTTACTTATCTAAGAAAGGTGAATTGGGGGAAAATATTAAATAAATTGTAGATATTAAATACATTGTAGATATGCATTTAAGTTTTGAAAATCACCTGCAAGACTTTTAAAACATCTTAAGAAAAATTGAAAGAAACTTGCGAATTATATGTAAACTATATAACTTTTTATACTCTGAAAGGAAATCACAAGTAATTTAGTTAACTTTTTTCATGGTAACACTCATATTCAACGACATGTTTTTAAAATTTAACCTTCTTTACATGATAATAGTTATAAATTTTTTCAATCTCAGATGCGATATACTATTATTTCTAACATATATGTTACGAATTGTGTAAAGTTTTTAAAACTGTATATGCAAATCACCAATCAGAAACATAAAAATCTAACATCAATCAAACAAACTAAAATAATAAGATATTTTCCTTAGTGGAAATAGTTAACTACTCATGTGATGGAATATACTTAGAAAATTTAAATACTGAAAAAAGTTTGCTAGGCAAACTTAAAGAATATTTTTTTTTTCTTGTGAAAAACTAGCATAAATTTGGAAAATGTAGAGTTTGTTACTACGTAAAATTGAACATCATCTGGACAAACTAAATTATACATGAATTTTTTTTTTATTTGAGAGGTGCTGACAATATATCATTAATATAGAGATTTTTAACTTCCACCCATAATTTCTAAATAACTTATACATAAATTTCAGAAAAACTGAAACGGAATGTGTTTTACAAGAGGCTTATTTTGTAAGATGAATATTCAATATTAATATAACTGAGCAAAGTTCATTCCGGAAAAAACTTGTAAAAGATACTTATATTTTGAAAATAGTTTGAAATATCCTTTTAAATTTATGAATGCTCGCTTTCGAAAGACACAAATAAAACTGATATTACTCATGATAATTAACACATACATAACATTAGTCAAACAAAGTGAAATTTTTATTGCTTGTGACCGATAACTTTTCAGTGAAGCAGAACTTACATAGGAAATTTGTGCAAACTTTTTCAACTTTTAAACCAAGTATCATGTAAAATTATAAATTACGATAGGAAATAGCATACTTCAGAATCGGAACAAGTCTTGTAGTTAAGCTAAATGTATTTCTCAAGGAATTGAAAGCATACCAGAGAAGTCCTTATCATTTCGCATCTTTTCTCATGTTGCAAGAAGACATACTTTGTAAAAGATCGTCTTAGCACTTAACAAAAATCAGTAAAAATAAATATATTTTCTATGGCAAAGATAAAACTTCACAACTTAATTACTTAAATTTAGCTAAGTTGCATATGGTTTATTCACATAACTCGCATGTGCTTTGAATGTTGAAATATATTTGTCAGTTGAAATCAAACTCATCGAAAATAAATGGTATCTACATTTTCAAGTCGGAAATTACTATTAAATAAACTTTACATGTAAGACATTATCATGTTAAAAAGAAAAATCTACAAAAATGTAAATGATAATTTTACTGTTGGTACATAAATGATGAATAATTTATGATTTTATTCTAGGCAAACGTTTTATTGTCTAACAGAGAACTTAAACTTTAGCAGAAAAACGAAAAAATACAATTTTTATATCCTATCATGCTTGTCGAAAATTGAATTTATTAGCTGTTGTAATAGATTTTTATTGTCCAAATTTCTATAGTTCTTCCCAGTGCAATAATATTAAGTTCATGTGTAATGAGTAGGTTTTTTTTTTGTTGAATCTTATAAATTTAATGAAATTATTATGACCTAAGAGATTGAGTGAACTGAATAAATCAATGACGTACATTTAAACAGTGACTTGAACTGATACATACTATAACTGTAAAGAAGTATGACAAAGTGATAGATGAAGTGAAAATAGAAGTTGAGTGAAATGTGTTGAAAAAAGTTGAAGACGACAAGAAATTCATAAATGAGAATTATCATTGACTTATATTAACTTCGTTTTTCTTGCTTATGACAAGAAAATACACTCTTGTTTATTAAGAACCAACTTGATATCTTATCATAGAATGACAATGATGAAATATCTATACATTAAAAAAAAAATACCAAACTTAGACATAGCAAATTTCTTGAAATTCATGTATAATGTGAGAAGTTTTACTGGAAATATAGAAGATACAACATTGAAAAATGTGAATGTTTCGAAGTACTTTATCAGAAATAAAAAAAATAAAAAAATGCGCTGAGGTCCGCTATAAAATTTTTTAGGAGAAAGTTTAAACAAAATTTAAAATCAAACATGCTTTTAAGTGGGAACACATATATTAAAACTATAGCACATTTAACAATTTATATTATGTCATCTCAGTTGGTATCAAACTGAATAATATGAAAAACAACCACAAACTGAATAAACATGAAAATTATCAATATATGTGGAAAAGTTTCCTTTTTTCACATATAAAAAAAAAAAAATAACACATTGACATACGTTAAGATCACGAAACATGCGTAATCATATACCGATAAGAGCAACCAATGTTGCGGGGAGATATTCACGTGATGGACAATATCCCATGAATAAATTGAGTGATTTAATTTCTAATGCTAATTCCAATAGTATTCCACGTAACTTCAACTTTATATGTTACACTATAGATATATTTATTTTTCAAATATATTGACTTTCGAAAAATCATCCTTCAATATAAGAATGATCATAGTAAGAATAAAAGAAAAGATACTAAGCATTGATTTAAAGTGTATTTATTTCAACTTAGCAACAAATCATATGCGTGAAACGAAAATTGCCTCGAACCAAAGTATAACTATCCAATTTCATTGATTCCTACAAGGAAATTTTTCTCATCTAGTAATTGAATTTTTTTTTTCTCGTACACATTATAAGTGTTGTCCAATCAGGTGTAGAATAGCTGAAGATATCCGACCTGTTTCTAAATATTAATAAGTCACTGTTGAAAAACTTATAAAAATTTCAATTTACACTTAAAGTTTTTTTATATATATATATTTCAAAGAATTTTTTCAAATCAATATGTATATTTAAATACTGAAACTTATTCACTTCAATAAATATATGTTTAAGTTATAAAACTTGTCGTATGTATTGAAAAATTGTAACTTTTCGTCTTCGTATAAATCGATAACTTATACACTAGTTCTTCATCAATTAATCTTCTAAGTAAATCTTTCAAAGGTAAAAACATACTTATAGCTTTGCATTTGTAACAAGTTAAATTGTACATGTTTCATGTGAAAGTTACAAAATTTTATATATTTTCATGAAAAACATATAAAATTTTAATTTCACGAGAAACATGTACAATTTAACTTGTTACAAATGTAAAGCTATAGGTATGTTTTTGCCTTTGAAAGATTTACTTAGAAGATTAATTGATGAAGAACTAGTGTATAAGTTATCGATTTATACGAAGACGAAAAGTTACAATTTTTCAATACATACGACAAGTTTTATAACTTAAACATATATTTATTGAAGTGAATAAGTTTCAGTATTTAAATATACATATTGATTTGAAAAAATTCTTTGAAATATATATATATAAAAAAACTTTAAGTGTAAATTGAAATTTTTATAAGTTTTTCAACAGTGACTTATTAATATTTAGAAACAGGTCGGATATCTTCAGCTATTCTACACCTGATTGGACAACACTTATAATGTGTACGAGAAAAAAAAAATTCAATTACTAGATGAGAAAAATTTCCTTGTAGGAATCAATGAAATTGGATAGTTATACTTTGGTTCGAGGCAATTTTCGTTTCACGCATATGATTTGTTGCTAAGTTGAAATAAATACACTTTAAATCAATGCTTAGTATCTTTTCTTTTATTCTTACTATGATCATTCTTATATTGAAGGATGATTTTTCGAAAGTCAATATATTTGAAAAATAAATATATCTATAGTGTAACATATAAAGTTGAAGTTACGTGGAATACTATTGGAATTAGCATTAGAAATTAAATCACTCAATTTATTCATGGGATATTGTCCATCACGTGAATATCTCCCCGCAACATTGGTTGCTCTTATCGGTATATGATTACGCATGTTTCGTGATCTTAACGTATGTCAATGTGTTATTTTTTTTTTTTATATGTGAAAAAAGGAAACTTTTCCACATATATTGATAATTTTCATGTTTATTCAGTTTGTGGTTGTTTTTCATATTATTCAGTTTGATACCAACTGAGATGACATAATATAAATTGTTAAATGTGCTATAGTTTTAATATATGTGTTCCCACTTAAAAGCATGTTTGATTTTAAATTTTGTTTAAACTTTCTCCTAAAAAATTTTATAGCGGACCTCAGCGCATTTTTTTTATTTTTTTTATTTCTGATAAAGTACTTCGAAACATTCACATTTTTCAATGTTGTATCTTCTATATTTCCAGTAAAACTTCTCACATTATACATGAATTTCAAGAAATTTGCTATGTCTAAGTTTGGTATTTTTTTTTTAATGTATAGATATTTCATCATTGTCATTCTATGATAAGATATCAAGTTGGTTCTTAATAAACAAGAGTGTATTTTCTTGTCATAAGCAAGAAAAACGAAGTTAATATAAGTCAATGATAATTCTCATTTATGAATTTCTTGTCGTCTTCAACTTTTTTCAACACATTTCACTCAACTTCTATTTTCACTTCATCTATCACTTTGTCATACTTCTTTACAGTTATAGTATGTATCAGTTCAAGTCACTGTTTAAATGTACGTCATTGATTTATTCAGTTCACTCAATCTCTTAGGTCATAATAATTTCATTAAATTTATAAGATTCAACAAAAAAAAAACCTACTCATTACACATGAACTTAATATTATTGCACTGGGAAGAACTATAGAAATTTGGACAATAAAAATCTATTACAACAGCTAATAAATTCAATTTTCGACAAGCATGATAGGATATAAAAATTGTATTTTTTCGTTTTTCTGCTAAAGTTTAAGTTCTCTGTTAGACAATAAAACGTTTGCCTAGAATAAAATCATAAATTATTCATCATTTATGTACCAACAGTAAAATTATCATTTACATTTTTGTAGATTTTTCTTTTTAACATGATAATGTCTTACATGTAAAGTTTATTTAATAGTAATTTCCGACTTGAAAATGTAGATACCATTTATTTTCGATGAGTTTGATTTCAACTGACAAATATATTTCAACATTCAAAGCACATGCGAGTTATGTGAATAAACCATATGCAACTTAGCTAAATTTAAGTAATTAAGTTGTGAAGTTTTATCTTTGCCATAGAAAATATATTTATTTTTACTGATTTTTGTTAAGTGCTAAGACGATCTTTTACAAAGTATGTCTTCTTGCAACATGAGAAAAGATGCGAAATGATAAGGACTTCTCTGGTATGCTTTCAATTCCTTGAGAAATACATTTAGCTTAACTACAAGACTTGTTCCGATTCTGAAGTATGCTATTTCCTATCGTAATTTATAATTTTACATGATACTTGGTTTAAAAGTTGAAAAAGTTTGCACAAATTTCCTATGTAAGTTCTGCTTCACTGAAAAGTTATCGGTCACAAGCAATAAAAATTTCACTTTGTTTGACTAATGTTATGTATGTGTTAATTATCATGAGTAATATCAGTTTTATTTGTGTCTTTCGAAAGCGAGCATTCATAAATTTAAAAGGATATTTCAAACTATTTTCAAAATATAAGTATCTTTTACAAGTTTTTTCCGGAATGAACTTTGCTCAGTTATATTAATATTGAATATTCATCTTACAAAATAAGCCTCTTGTAAAACACATTCCGTTTCAGTTTTTCTGAAATTTATGTATAAGTTATTTAGAAATTATGGGTGGAAGTTAAAAATCTCTATATTAATGATATATTGTCAGCACCTCTCAAATAAAAAAAAAATTCATGTATAATTTAGTTTGTCCAGATGATGTTCAATTTTACGTAGTAACAAACTCTACATTTTCCAAATTTATGCTAGTTTTTCACAAGAAAAAAAAAATATTCTTTAAGTTTGCCTAGCAAACTTTTTTCAGTATTTAAATTTTCTAAGTATATTCCATCACATGAGTAGTTAACTATTTCCACTAAGGAAAATATCTTATTATTTTAGTTTGTTTGATTGATGTTAGATTTTTATGTTTCTGATTGGTGATTTGCATATACAGTTTTAAAAACTTTACACAATTCGTAACATATATGTTAGAAATAATAGTATATCGCATCTGAGATTGAAAAAATTTATAACTATTATCATGTAAAGAAGGTTAAATTTTAAAAACATGTCGTTGAATATGAGTGTTACCATGAAAAAAGTTAACTAAATTACTTGTGATTTCCTTTCAGAGTATAAAAAGTTATATAGTTTACATATAATTCGCAAGTTTCTTTCAATTTTTCTTAAGATGTTTTAAAAGTCTTGCAGGTGATTTTCAAAACTTAAATGCATATCTACAATGTATTTAATATCTACAATTTATTTAATATTTTCCCCCAATTCACCTTTCTTAGATAAGTAAAATAAACCTTAGTCAGCATGTATTGCACGAGTTAATACGACACCTTAACGTATATTATTACAAAGTAAATTGTCTAAGTCTTTCTTGAAGTAACATAAATTTCCAACTTGCATTGATTTTCCGATTGAAAAGTAGAGGTGTATTTTTTTCCTTGGAGTATCTATAACTAGTATTTATTTTAAATCTCTTACTATTTTTCTTCTATGTAACAATTTTGTTAAGTTTTACCCGTATTGTAGCATATAATCTCACTGAGTTTGAACAATATTCAATGTTTTAGACAATAGAAAAGTTTTCAAGTAGAAATGATCTTAAATTCTCCAAGTGAATCATACTTTTTGGAAGAAAGTCCATGCGAATTCTACCTTCACTTACTAATGTGTCTTTGAAATCCACTTCATTCATTCCAAGTTTTCACAAACATTTCATTATGAAAAAGGAAAAGTAGGAAAACGATAATCTCGAAGACCTGCTGACACACCGCAGCATCACCCGCTGCTTGCGCGTCGATGCTGTTGTTCTTGCTGTACAAGTCTCCCGACCTGTTTGAACAAGTATTAGCGTGACTCATCCTCCGGTCTAAAAATGCCGGCAAGTGGCGTATCACCTACCGCTAACCTGATTGGCTAATTACCGTCACATGCTTATCACCCCGTTTAAAGACGTGAATTTTATATGAAAAGTAAATTTTTACGCTAACGCTTAAATTCTTTGCTATAGAAAGTCCAAGTATGTTATTTTTTTCTCTTATATGTTACATTTTAAACACATGATATGAAATTTTTACGTTATGCTTATCTTAGAAATTTTTGAGTATGTTACTTTTTCTTTTATTTAACATTAACCTAAGAGTTTAATTGTATATGAGAAGTAAATTGTCACGTTAAAGTTTAAAGACATGATATTTATATGTGAAGTAAATTTTCGTGTAAAGGTTAAAATTCTTTATCTTTGAAATTTTTATTCTGTTAAATTTCCCATTATTTAACATTAACCTAAGAAAATAATTGTGTTTGAAATTTTCGCGTAATGTTTAAATTGTTGTCGAAGAAAGTTTAAGTATGTTATTTTTTTTTCTTCTCTAATTTAGCATTATTCTTACACATTTTAAAGATAAAAATGTTATGAGTGAAATAAATTTTCGCGTATTGTTTCAATTCCTTACCTTATAAATTTTTAATATTTCTTTTTCTCTAATTTAGCGTTATTCTTACACATTTGAAAGACATAATTTTTATATGTGAGGTAAATTTTCGCGTATTATTTGAATTCTTTGCCTTATAAATTTTTAGAGTTTCTTTTTTTTATCTTATTTATCGTTGATATAAGAGTATGATAGTACATGTAAAGTTAATTTTAACGTTCAATTTTAAATTCTTTGCCTTGTAAATTTTTAGTGTTTCTTTTTTCTAAAAGTTAGAGTTGTCATTATACATTTTAAAGACATGAACGGCAATGTTTGAATTCTTTGTCGTAGAAATTATAGGTATGTTATACTTTCATCCTACATTTCAAATTTAAAGTCGTGATTTTTATATCTGAAGAACATTTTTTACGTTAATGTCAAAGTTATTTGTCGTACAAAGTTTAAGTGTGTTACTTTTTTTCTTTTATTTAGCGATATTTCTACATATTTTAATATCGGGATTTTTATGTGTAAAGTAAAATTTTACGTTAATGTTAAAGTTATTTGTCGTAGAAAGTTTAAGTACGTTACTTTTCTCTTGCATGTTATATTTTAAAGTCGTGATTTTTATACATGAAGGGAATTTTCGCGTAAAGGTTAAATATTTATCTTAGAAATTTTAGGTAAGTTACTTTTTTTCTCTTATTTAGCGATATTTTTACACATTTTAAAGTGATTTTTATGTGTAAAGTAAGTTTTTTTTTCGTTAATTTTAAAGTTATTTGTCGTAAAGAGTTTAAGTATGTTACTTTTTTCTCTTATTTAGTGATATTCGTACACATTTTAAAGACATGATATTTATTCGTAAAGTAAATTTTCATGTTCACTTTTGAATTCTTAGTTGTAAGATGTTCAAGTATGTTACTTTTTCTCTCTTATTTAAACATTAGAGTATCCAAAATCAGTTATCACATATCTATTCAGCATTAGCAGCTAGTTCTGTGTTGCCATTCATCAACTTAAGTAAGTATTATTGTACAATAAAAACTATCTTGATTAATATAACTAACATAGACATATTAATTTCTAACAAGTTTAATGGTAATACAAATTTTAACATAGACAGTAAGTAGCTAAGATATATAATATCGCTCGCATAGTACAGTATAGCTTTAAATTACAACCGGTTGTAACAAATAGAATCAATTTCAAAGTATTTGAAGGTTGATATATCGAAAAGTTGCGTATTTCCATCTCTTTGAAAACATTGTTCTGACTAAAATGAAATGTTTTTCCTAAACCATTCTGAAAGAAGAAGAAAAAAAAATATAAATTCTTCAATAAAATATGGATAATACATTTAAAATTTACAAAATTGAGAATAATACTTGCATAAATAAAAAAAAAAATCGTCATTTTTCTATTCAAAGTGATAAATATTTCGTTTTTTTTTTGGAAATGTATATTACTAATATTGTATTGCAAACTCACGTGTGAACACACTACAACTACTAATTCCTTCAACAGGGTCAGACTAACTCAACCTAAAAATAATTGTAAAATCATTGCTTTAACTTCCATAATGGGTTTCAGTTGCTGAATATTGAAAATTAATTCTTGTCTAAGTTCTTTTGTTGTGTATTCAATCCCTCAAAAACTATGACAATAAAAGAAAAAAACTTTTTAATGATATGTTAAGCCCTGTAAAAGAAATTTTCACGTTAAGATATCAAAGTTTAATTTTTTTTTTCTCATAAATTTTAATTTATATTTACATTTCATACTGTTATTGAGAAAATAATGAGACTTTATGTGTCTAACATTGATTAAACCTGATTCCTTAAAAGTGTCTTGCGATTATATCTCTCAACATTAGTTTAAATGTGTTAAGCACTTATAGAAAAAAAAAATCCACTCAATCCGAAACTTTACGCATTTGTGTTAGTATATTATCTTTGCATGTATTTGAAGTTTTTAATGGTTAAGCATGAAAAGTTATAAACTATGTAATTTATATTCCTTCCTACCACTAGATGGCGCCGCAATTACATTAAACTTAGTAGAAAACTGTCTTACTAAACTGTATAGTCAATGAGAAGAGCATTTGAAATCACGTGACATATTCTAACCAATCAGAAGTGAGCTTTTATTTCAACCAATCAAAGGAGACTTAGCTATATATCAGGATACAAGATGTTGCCATTCCTTAAACTTTGATATAAAGCAAATCGTGACGTCATCCCCACTACATTAACACTGTGACGTCACTTGGTAAAACAGCCTATCACTCTAAGTTATTCACTTAAAAGTAGCCCTAAAACAACTCAACTCCATCCCGCCTAAAACTTAGCATATTTCTATTGCGGCCATCGTCTTAAAGGTAAGTTTTGTAAAATCATGAATGACGTCATACCCACTGTGACGTCACTAGTAAAAATACCTATAACTCTAACTTATTCACTTAGAAGCAGCCCTAGAACAACTCAACTCCGCCTTAAAGGTAAATCGAAACTAAAAAGTGTTGCCATCGCTCTAAACTTTGATATAAAACACATTATGACGTCATACTCACTGTGACGTCACGCAATAAAAGCCTATCACTCTAACTTATTCGTTAAGAAGCAGCCCTAGAACAACTCAACTCCAGTTAAGTGGAAACAAAAACTAAAAAGTGTTGCCACCGCTCAAAACTTTGATATAAAATAAATTATGTCGTCATACCCGCTGTGACGTCATGCAATAAAAGCCTATCACTCTAACTTATTCGCTAAGAAGCAGTCCTAGAACAACTCAACCCCGTCTGCTAGATAAACCGAAACTAAAAAAGTGTTGCCACCGCTTAAAACTTTGATATAAAACACATTATGACGTCATTCACACTGTGACGTCATACACAAACAGCTTATAACGAAACAGAAACTAAAACAGCAGCAGGAGGGAAACAACTCCACTCCACTTCCGGTCACGTGATTTCCGGTGACGTCATATCCGACCACGCCCCTTCCGGTGACGTCATATCCGGTCACGCCCCCTTCCGGTGACGTCATCATCCCTCATCCTTCTGCGCGCTGCGCCATGGCCCCGGAGCCCTATTTTCTAACTACTTATATTCAAGTATCAGGGATAACAGACATGGCGAGATTTTGGTCATTTTCTCGACAGTTAATCAAAGATTCAGGACACTCACGTACCACCACTACAAACGTACCACTTCACCAACCAAAGCTTCTAACCCACGAGGTTGTGGGTTCGAGTCCCGTGCTATGCATGGGTATTTGTAAATGTATGTTGGCTTGTCTAATGACGAATATTTCGGCGCATTATAGCCCTCGTGTTGCTGACGGCGCCAGATAATCTGAATACAACCAATCACCAACCAAAGCATACGAGGGCGTGATTGTGAAAGCCTTCTCTCTCCTTCTTAGAGGTGTCCAATTGAAACTACTGAACACACCTCTCTCCTATATAACCAATAAGTGAGTTTTTAAGAGGTTGGAAAAAGTCAGGAAGAGAGAACACACACAATTTCTAAAACCTCACTTTCAGTCTTCACTTAAGACACTTGACTCTGTCTTATGACCATTGCAGGCCAGAGTTCTGTTATAATTTTGAACTCTAATTTTCTTATCCCGACTGGGATTGGTCGAGTACCTGTACCACAAGCCCGATCTGGTGTAAGTCCGATTTGCGTGTAAACTTGTGACCCTTTGTTTAATTAAATGAGTTGTTTAAATCTTGGAACTGACTGCTGTCATTCCTTTGACTTTAATTATCTATTCTAAATTTTGACAATTTTGGACTGTATCGGATTACAGATACGTTAATCCACTATACGAACATATATTTTTATAACAGTATAAATTAATATTAGTTAAATACTCTTGTATCTTTTCATTCATTATGGTTCACATGTTCTGAAATTTTCAGTGTTATCCAAAGATAGTTGATTTTTTGCCAAGACTATTTTATTGTTATCATTTGCTATCTTTTAACTCACTTTTACTGAAATTTTGGTGTTACGTATTGGTAAGTAAGGAATAACTGAAAAAGCATGAACGATGTTTTACTCGAAATCGTTAGAATTGTTTTTGGTAATTTTTAAAAGAAAACCGGAAGTTTTTTAAAACCTGTTCAGGACCGGCGAAAGGAGAAAGAAGCGCTTCCCCAGGCCCGCGCGCTCAAAGAGACTACGCACGCACGGGACCGGGCATTTTTCCCCGTTAAGCATTTTGCCCCGTTAAATTCAAATAAAACGTTCCAATCTGAAATCACGTCTGTGTGATGATGGGCCGGCTGGCACGGAAACACTGATCACAAATACGATATCGCGGGCCGTGAGGGAAGAATCGTCTGATCACATATACGCGATCACGGTCCTGAACAGGTTAATAACAGATAATTTTTGAGAATGCTAGATTATGAAATTCTTATTGTCACGTCCAGTGCCAGTGGGCACTACTGACTCTTGTACATAATTTTAATATCGTAGCTGGATCCATTTTGGAGTTATTTTGTTCACAAACGCATTTATCATATTCTAAAAACCTTTTTATGCTCAGAATCATATCTCCAAAACATATAGGTCAACATTGCTTCTTCTTATCATCTTGCAACATTGCTGAATTATTTACCTGTTTAAGTATTTCTTCTAAAAATATCTATTTTACAGGGTTCGTATGGTACTTAAAAGTCTGTAGAACCAATTGATTTTCTTAAGGAAGTACATATATTAGGCGTAAAAAATTTTCGTATTATCTAAAGTTCTTTATAGTGTAAAAAACTTGACTAACATCAAATTTGTTTCACCAAATCTACTATACACATATCCATCGAGTAGCCTGCGAAAGTAAAATAATAATAATATCGTTAAAAATTATTATTACTATTCAAAGGGAATTTCTGCATAGTAGCTTTATTTACCGCAGTGATTAATACCAAACATTCGATTCCATAATTTTCCAACTTTCATATTAGAATCCCACTTTGCATGGTTCTCTAACACTTATCTACTTCACTATCACGAATAATTTATTATTTTGTATAATAAATTGTATAATTCATAAGTTCATATACTGCATTTATTTGTTTTTAGAAAATTTATAAATAAAATGTGCGTTAACTGTTTCTGAATAAAAATCACTTCAAATTATTATTTTTCATAAAACGTACTTTGATCACTTATAAGTATTTAAAAGACTATGTGTAGATTAGAAAAACGTTTAATAAGATATTTTTAGATTTCAAAATGTGAGCATTAACTAGGAACACTCGCTTGATCAATGAATTTTTTGTAGAACCGAAAGTTTCAAATGATATCCTGTTTTGGAATATTCATAACAATTACGTATTCCAATTCTCTCAAATTAAAACTTCCGAAATTCTTTTCAATTTGAGGGACAATTATGTTTGAATACGCAATTCACTAAAACATTGAAGTTACTTTATTCGTCCTCTTTCTCTCTGTTTGGTATTTCAACAAAGTCAACACAACGTTTTGTTTCAATGGAAACAAACACATCTCCAATAAAGATGCTTTAGCATTGTTTTGATTTTCACATTTCGCAATGAATTTTCAGCCAGTTTCAAAGAAGGTTACTTTAAAAGAGCATCAAAGAAGAAGATTTTGAAGAGCAAAAAAGAGCTCTTCAAAGAATCTACTAGATTGTATCTACTGGACAGTATAACTTAACAAAGATTTAAAAAAGTAAATTGAATGTCTTGAAATTTGTTGATTCATGGTATTTATACAAAGTATTTTTCTATCAATCCAGTTATTGCTACGTTTATTAGGTATTAGTCTGATTCTGGCGTTATTCTTTTGCTATGTTATATTTGAGTTTTGGATTGCTGACAGGCGTTTTCATTTGTTTGAACTTATAAGAGGGTGGTGAAACAAAATTTACACAAATATATATTGGGAATTTAAATGAACAATTGACGGTTTGTCAAATCCGCATACTCGCCAATTATCGAATTTTGAATAAAATATTGTAAAATATTTTTATATGTTTGACACTCTATATTTAATACTGTCTCTAAATAAAATTTCCTGGTCTATACGAATAGTTCATTTACAATTTATCATTCTGTGTACTTGTCGCAGGGAGATGATTAAATCGGAGATTTGAACAAATCCCTAAGGTAGATGATCAATTCACAGAAGATGTTATCATTACAATTCTGTTGGGTGATTTCCCTAAAGAAAGTAAGTGATTTGATCAAATCCTTGAACTGTTTTAGTGAAAAGATGAAATAAACAAGTCGGGACCTAAGAATTAGTCCTACCTAAGAATTTTAAGTCCAAAATAATTCCTCTTTTCATCGAATCATTAAAAGATCACCTTACAAAGCTTTATTTGGAACAGAACCAAAAACTAGTCTCCAATCTAGTCATATTTCAAAAGAGTTGCTTAAAATCTTGTTACCGAAGAGGACTTGGTTAAACTTCAAAAACTTGGTTAACAACAGAAGAGTTACCAATAGCTTCCTTAGGGAACAACAACGATGCTTCAAATTCAAAGGATCTACCAGCATCTGGATAAATTGATTACAATGCTTCAACTTCAAATGATCTATCAATTGTTAAATCAACCAACAATAACATTTCAATGTCACCCGATCTACCGATAACTAATTCATTCACCAAATATGCTTTAAATTTAGAGGATCTACTAGAAATTGAATCAATTTTTTTTATCTACAACAAGACAACTCGAACCAGTTAACAACTCTGCTTCAACTCCTGCATATATGATATTTGTAAAAATGCGGTGTACGCAATATGAGGGAATACAGTAGAAGAAGAGTATAGATCGAAAATTCTATGCTATTTATGCCAAAAAGAAGAGGGCATTAAAGATTAAAGGGAAAATGCCGCAAAACACCTGAAAAGAACCGCTGAAAAAATTAAAGAAGTTTCTTTGAAGAAATTTAAAGACGTGTAAGTGGATTCTACAGTTTTGGTTCATGTGTCTAAGGTAGATAGCGGCACATAAGATGGAAATAATGTTGGTATTGGGGCGAGCGAACTATATTTTATGCGGATTAATACAAGATCCGTGTAGGTGTAGTTTGTTCTTCCCTCTACCGGGAAACCATCATTCCTTTTGCAGACATGAAAGTGTAAAGACCTGTGTGGTTCTGTCTGATGTTTGTAGGCTGTGTGCCGAATTGGTTCTTAGTGAACTTTATCTCCGTAGTTCGTTAATCGTCCGTCCTGTCATTAAATGTATTTGTCTACCCTACCTCATGGACTATTATTTTTATGGTAAAGAACAACAAATGGTAGCAGAGCGTGGTTGGTTAGGGTTGAACTATGTGTTAAAACAAAACTTACGAAACGATACTTCGTGACTGTATGCTCAAACGAAACTTAGTGATCAATCGAAACTCTTTGTGATTTGCGTGTGAAAAATGGAGCGCTTAAATGTTCCTGAACTGACTGGAAATAATTATTTTATTTGGGCCCTGAAAATCAAAGCGGCACTAACGTTAAAAAGACTGGATGCAGTAATATTCGAAGTGAAACCAGAAGATCTGGAAGGAGATGCGGCTGCACTATGGATACAGAAAAATGCCGATGCCGTTGCATATATCAAGTTATCCTTATCAGATGAACAATCACTCCAGTACGCGGCTGAAGAAGACGCAAAAACTTTGTGGGAGAAGATTAAAGCAAACTTTACCGGCCAAGCTGAAGACAGAAAAATTGATGCCGGAAACGAACTTAAAAATATAGAAATTCGACACAACGAAGCAGCAAATGATTATATTGCGAGAGCAAGAGGTGTATCTACAAAGTGCCAATCACTTGGACTTGAAATTTCTCATCGAGAACTGGTGTACTATACTGTTCGTGGACTGAGTGGAAAATACACGAAAGTTAGAGAAATATTAAAAACGCAGCGTGAGAAGAGTTTAGAGGAAGTGCTGGAGATTCTACGTGAAGAAGAAAAAAGTTTCGGTTCGACAAACAACCGACATGCTGAGGGGATCAATGCCGAAGCATTCTACTCAAGGAAGAAGCAGAATTCAAATTCAAGAGTGTGCTACATATGTAGACGTCCAGGGCACATTGCCAGATCGTGTTTTCAAAGAAATAAGAATCGTGGAAGTGACATTTCGTGTGGTAACAGAGGATCTAAGTACGAAAACGGAAATAACCGAACTGTGAACTATACAAAAGAAAACAAATCTGCTCTACAAGTTTCTGCACAGGAGAAAGAACAGTGCGATAACACATGGGTCCTTGACAGTGGAGCGTCAACGCACATGTCTAAAGACAGGTTTTGGTTCACAGAACTTGTTCCAGAAGTCAACGATATCTATTTAGCTGGAAAAGATTCGAAAATAACTTCTGAAGGTAAAGGTACAGTCAGAGCAAATACTGTAAGTAACAAAAATTCAGTAAACATAACCATGGATAATGTTTCATTTGTACCTGATTTAAGAAATAATTTACTTTCTGTTACTGCAATGATGAATAATGGGTGTAGGATTGTATCAAAATATAACTGTGTATTAATTTTTGATAAAAATAATAAGTTTGTAACTAAAGCAGTTCTGAATGATAATAGATTAGAAGTGTATTTGAAACCATTTTGTGATCCTGAGTGTAATATTTCTAGTGCTAGTAATTATGAAATTTGGCACAATAGATTATGTCACTTAAATCCTAAATATATGACTATAATGAAGGAGTATATTAATCTTAATGATGTAAAAGATTTTAGTTGTGAAGTATGTGATATAAGTAAGATAACTAGAAAAAGTCATCCTAGTATTGATATTAATCAAAGTTCTGAAATTTTAGAATTAGTTCATGTGGATCTGTGTGGTCCTGTACAATCAGAATCATTGGGAGGTTCTAAGTACTTTATGGTAATAGTGGATGATTATTCTGGAATGTATTTTACATACTTCATGACATGTAAAAGTGAAGTGTTAAATGTGCTTTCTCAGTTTAAAGCTAAGTATGAAAATCTTACAGGTAAAAGAATTAAAAGGTTGCGAACTGATAACGGTAGAGAATTCGTAAATGAACAAGTGGATAATTTTCTTGCTAGTTCAGGTATTGCACACGAAAAAACCATTCCATACAACGCAGAATTAAACGGGAAGGTGGAAAGGGCGAACAGAGTTCTTTTAGATCGGGCAAGATCTATTTTATACGAAAGTAAACTTCCATTTAAATTTTGGGCAGAAGCAATAAATTATTGTACACGTGTATCGAATGTCACGCCCCGTAAAGGAAAAGAAAAAATTCCATTAGAATCTTGGACTGGTAAGAAACCGAAATTAAATTATTTAAAAAAGTTTGGTTGTATGGCTTATTTTCATGTTCCGAAAATAAAGAGAAATAAATTCGATATTTCGGGAAAGAAAGGCATCTTAGTAGGTTATTCACGAGAAAGAATAGGATATCGTATTTACGATCCAAGCATAAATAAAATAATTGAAGAAAGATCCGTTATATTCAACGAACACATAAAAGGAAGTACATTAATTCAAAACGAAAAACAAGAGTTATGGGATATTGAAGGATTAAATAAAAACCGTTTCCAAGAAGAAATAAAAAACAAAACGGCGGATTTCTTTTTGAGTGAAGAACTCAGCGATAAAACACAAAATAGTTTATTGCCGACTGTTGCGCAATCAGAATCGAATGACGAGCAGGTGTTAAATTCAAATGATAAACAGCTAAGGCGATCGGAACGAATAAAAAATAAATTAATAATCGCAAATCTTAGTGAATGCATTCCTCAAAATATTTCTGACGCGAAGCTAAGTAACAATTGGTTAAGATGGGAGAAGGCAATTAATAATGAGCTTGATTCATTGAATAAGCATAAAGTTTGGGAAATTGTTGATATGCCAGGACACGATACGAAGTTAATCAAAAGCAAGTGGATTTTTTCTATTAAAAATAATGATGTGTATAAAGCGCGACTTGTTGCCACACCTTTTAATCAAATAAAGAATGTTGATTATTCAGAAACATATTCACCAGTCGTAAATATTGAGAGCTTCAGAATTTTAGTAGCAATCGCTGCAAAATTAAATTTGATTGTTGGATTTTTTTTATATAAAGACTGCATACTTGTATGGTGAACTAGAAGAGACCGTTTATATGTTACCTCCACCAGGTTTTGAAACAATTATAGGTGAAGGGAAAGTTTGTAAATTAAAGAAAAGTTTGTATGGGTTACCTCAGAGCTCAAGGAATTTCTATTTAAAAATAAAAGGGGAATTGGAAAACATTGGATTATTACAATTAGCATCTGATGATTGTATATTTATGAAAATTGATAATGGAAACATTTTCATTTTATGTATGTATGTCGATGATTTGGCTATATTTTATAATTCTAAAGAAATGTGTGATAATATTGTTACTCAAATTAGGAATATATTTGAACTGCATGAAGATGAAAAATGTAAGTTTTTGGGTTTAGAGATATTTAAAGATGATAAAGGTATTGGTTTATCTCAATCTGAATACATTGAGTTCTTATTGACTAAACATAATTTGGAGAATTGTAAATCTGTAAAAACTCCTATTGTAAAAGGGGAAGATAAAAGTTTTCCTCTCTCAGATGATTCGATAGATATTACTATGTATCAAGAATTACTTGGTGAACTTTTATTTTTGGCAAATCGAACTCGTCCTGACATTTCATTTGTAACAACGTATTTATCACAGTTTAATCATAAACCAGAAAAGAGGCATTATCTTTTGGCTAAAAGGGTTCTAAGGTATTTACAAGGAACAAAAGATAAGAAATTGTTTTATAGTAATGAGTTTGGTTATTTAAATGCATGTTCTGATGCAAGTTGGGGTAATGCAGAAAATGCTAAGTCTTTTTCTGGAAGTGTTATTTTATTAGGTGATTCTTTGATTTCTTGGAAGTGTCAAAAACAAAAAAGTGTTAGTCTTTCAACTTGTGAAGCTGAATTGTTTGCTATTTCAGAAACATGTAAAAATATTATTTGGACATTGGATTTGTTAAATGAGTTGTCATTTAAACAATTTATAGACGATAGTGTAATTTTGTATTCAGATAGTCAAGCAGCTATTCAATATGTTAAAGGTACGAAATCTTCGAATAAGTCAAGGCATATGAATTTACGTTTTCATTTTGTCAAGGACTTGTTGATGGACAATGTAATTAAATTGAAATATTTACAGACTGAATATATGATTGCAGATTTTCTTACCAAAGCTGTTAATGAAGAAAAATTGTTATATTCACTGAAAGGTATTTCATTAGTGTGAAGGTATTTTATGTATTATTATATGTCATTGTATTGTATGAGTTTGTATGTTTATGATAAAATATTGTTACTCGCAGGAGGGGTGTGTTGGTATTGGGGCGAGCGAACTATATTTTATGCGGATTAATACAAGATCCGTGTAGGTGTAGTTTGTTCTTCCCTCTACCGGGAAACCATCATTCCTTTTGCAGACATGAAAGTGTAAAGACCTGTGTGGTTCTGTCTGATGTTTGTAGGCTGTGTGCCGAATTGGTTCTTAGTGAACTTTATCTCCGTAGTTCGTTAATCGTCCGTCCTGTCATTAAATGTATTTGTCTACCCTACCTCATGGACTATTATTTTTATGGTAAAGAACAACAAATAACATTGAGGAGATCATATTATATATTAAAAATGATTTATACCAAATTGGAATCTCAGGTGGAATTATAAAAGATTGGCTACCTAGAAACGCTCTTCAAATAGCTATTACTACAACATTTACCGAAACAGTTCCACAAACTAACCTAAGTCTGCATGAGATTGCAGGAAAATTATCCTTATTTGGAGGTCAAGAATTTTTTTAAGAAATATTCCTGGGAACAATCCAAAATACAATGTAAAACAAAAAGATTTCCCAGTAAAAAAAAGTAACGTACTTTGTAACTCGAGATGCACAAATCAACAAAGTGTTTAAAAAATTGAATGAACATTATTATTTCTTAATTACATTAGCTAAAAATGTTTAAAATTTCACCAAAAATATTTTTTTTTGTTTTTAAAAATATCCAAACAATATTATTTTATCTTTTCACAAAAGCAGTCAGGGATTTGATCAAATCACTTACTTTCTTTAGGGAAATCACCCAACAGAATGAGGAACTTTCACGTTTTTTGGTTTTATTTTTAAATAAAAGTAGAGAAAAAATCATGAAAAACAATACCATTCTTTCAAAAATATGAGCTCGGATAGATAATTAAAAAAAAATATTTAGTTTTTCACTTTGGCGATTTGGCGGGAAAAAGCCACTTTTAAGTGAAACGTCAACGCACAGATAATGAACCAGTCTGTTGACCAAACGGCATAGTGGTTAGCGTGCTAGCTTCTAGGCAGCGAGGTTGCGGGTTCGAGTCCCGTGTTAGACATGGTTGTTTGTAAATGTATGTTGGCTTGTCTAATGACGAATGTTTCTGCGCATTATAGCCCTCGTGTTGCTGACGGAGCCAGATAACCTGAAAACAACCAACCAATGAACCAGTCTAAAACCTGTTTTAGACGATTAATAAGTATGGTTTCTCCTTCATTTTGCGACTTTATCTCTGCGTAACCACGTCACGGTTTTTTCATGCGTTTTTGGTCACGTGACTTTTGCTTTGATTTCGGCTTATTTCAAACTCGATTTTTGATTAATTGAAAGCATAAAGATAAAAAATAATTGTACCGCTCAAATTCATTGGATAACACTAGAAAATATAAAAAATATTCATTTTCCTCACTTGTGCAAGTTCCTCATTGTAAATTTAACATCTTCTGTGAATTGATCATCTAATTTAGGGATTTGATCAAAATCTTCGGTTTTATCATTTCTCTGCAGCATACTCATCATCACCATATTTATGGTTGGTTGTATTCAGATTATCTGGCGCCGTCAGCAACACGAGGGCTATAATGCGCCGAAACTTTCATCATTAGACAAGCCAACATACATTTACAAACACCCGTGCCTAACACGGGACTCGAACCCGCAACCTCGAGGTCTAGAAGCCAGCACGCTAACCACTACACCGTTCGGTCGGCGCCACCATATTTATGAGTTGACTATTTTGTTACTATACTATTCACCTTTGCAGCATCTATATTTTATGAAAACTGTCCTAATCTCTGCAAACTTGTTGGTCAAAGGTTCTCATTACCACCTAGAGAGCGCACTAACACTTTTCCTTCTGAAGCTGGGGCCGACCAAACGGTATAGTGGTTAGCGTGCTAGCTTCTAGACCGCGAGGTTGCGGGTTCGAGTCCCGTATTAGGCATGGATGTTAGTAAATGTATGTTGCCTTGTCTAATGACGAATGTTTCGGCGCATTATAGCCCTTGTGTTGCTGACGGCGCCAGATAATCTGAACACAACCAACCTTCTGAAGCTTGGAGATTCGATTACTTACAATTTCGCCTATTTTTGTAAATGGATCCCATCAACACATGAAGTCAAAGTCTGCTGTTCCACATAACATAGTCTTTTCCAATGTATTTAATCATTTCGTATGTTATATGAGAGTTGTGACGAGATAAGTGTCATCTTAAACTGGTCTATTAAATGTAAATACTGCTAACCAAATTCTTTAAGTCAAATTAAAATTTATTTTGTAATGAAATTTAATAAATCTGAACTGAGATAAAAAAATAGTATAAAACAATGGAAAAATGGTTTTGTTGTCAGTTTTTATATAATTTCGATCCAAGTTAAAAAGGTCTTAGTAAATTTTTAATTAATATTCTTCCAAGTTCAAAGATAAAAAGGTGGAATTGACACGGTTATGTGAACACAGGTCGCATCTAATAAAAAACATCGCCCTCTGATTAAATTTATTTTTAGCTTTCTGCATATTTTACAGTTAAAAGAAATGCTTCAAGGAAATAAATCAATTTCCGTGTTACAAGTTTCAACTTTTGATTTTAAAAATTTAATTGTGTTGAGAATCTTATTTCGTTCTGCAATTGTTATCGAAAAACAATTTTGAAATGCATGCAAGAAGTCTGGATGTAATTTTCTATAATTGGATAATATTTTGAGGAGGGAAAAATAATCCCAGAAAAAAAAATATTTTCACTGAATTAAACGTAGAATAAATTTTCATCAATTCTGCATATTATAGCACAACCTAATTCATTGAAATTTTTTTTTTGGATGTTTCATGAACACTGCGTAAGTATGGAATACAAACTTTATCAACTCTAATTCTCGTGTGATTAATATTACTATCCCTAATCTCTTTTTGCAAATTTGAAAGAAAGTTGCCAAAGATCAACAAAACAAAGGATTGTTATTCATAAGATATTAAAAAATTGTTGAATTAAATCCTAACTGGGAGAATTTGCCACATGGGCTTCTTTGTTTTCAAAATGTCACGCAACACGAACATCTAACAAAGTCAATAAAACTCTTCTTTGAAACATTATTGTTACGAATTTTCTTCTCGGAGAAATGATGACACTGGATTCTAAAAATAAATGCTTAATTTTTCACAGAGAATTATACAATTCCTTAAGTGGTAGGAGCAAGTAACTTCGAAACCATCAGCAAGCATCCTATGTATTTTATTAAAAAATGTTGAACCGTTTGAGTAATTATATATATTTAGGTTTAATTACTATATGTGTGTATAATTATCTACTAATTATTACATTTTGTTATAAATATTAATTACTATTACAATATCTACATTTGTTTTTGAAATGCACATAATTTGAGCCTCTTTTGATTTTTCAAAGCTTAAAATTATAAATTTTGAAATGAAAAGATCGATCAATGAATTTTTTTTGCATACAATATTTTCCATTAAAAAGAGTAAGTTTCAATTGAAAGTCTTTTCTCATTAGTTATTGCTAAGCGCTTGAAAGCTTTAATAGTTTTTATACCACTCGGAATTCGTTCAATGCATTGCAAATATCAAGTGAAAAATACCGATTGAAAATATTAAGAGTCATTTAGAATACATAGAAGTGGGGCTTTCAAAACGTAGGCATAATCAAATTTAGGAAATGAAAGTGCCCTAGGAATTCCACTCTCCAATTAGAAATTGGCCGACCAAACTGTATAGTGGTTAGCGTGCTGGCTTCTAGACCGCGAGGTTGCGGGTTCGAGTCCCGTGTTTGGCATGGGTGTTTGTAAATGTATGTTGGTTTGTTAAAATGACGAAATGTT
The DNA here is from genome assembly GCA_963978545.1 of Linyphia triangularis. Classification (NCBI taxonomy): domain Eukaryota; kingdom Metazoa; phylum Arthropoda; class Arachnida; order Araneae; family Linyphiidae; genus Linyphia; species Linyphia triangularis. Next base: position 57,244,937 of record OZ021724.1, on the reverse strand, counting down.
TCGGCGCATTATAGCCCTCGTGTTGCTGACGGCGCCAGATAATCTGAATACAACCAACCAATTAGAAATTGAATTTCTGTAAAGCATTTCACCGGCTGCTTTTCTTAATCTTCTTCCAGTATATGACACATCATGGAAAATTTTCAGGTAGTCTTTAAGTACAAAGTAAGTATTGGGGTATACATGTTGTATCTTACCAGAAAAGTGATTAAAATAAATAAATTACTATAACTATCTAACTTTTATAAATGCTATTATTTTATGACTTTAAGACTAAATATGTGTTACGAACTTTCTAAAAAACAAGCATTTTTAATTATTTACAATGTGTAATTACTTCATAGTATGAAATACTTTAATATTTTTTAGGAACAATTATCAAATTTTATAAGTATATTCTAGTTAATGAAAATTTCTTTCATTTACCTTTATCCCTTATAGCAATTGCACTTCCCTAATGTAATGAGAAGCTTATACAAAAGCGTTCGTTTGCTTCCTTTCAATCTGCTGTCAAAACTTCCTACACAAAACTATAAATATTACAGACACTTGCAAACAGAGATATACTGGGACATAAAATCGGTCCAATGGTTTTACATTGATGCAGGCCAAAAATTCTCAATAACATTAAAATTTTAATATGCTAGTTATTGTTACTAATAAAATAATTCCAATAACTAGTAAAGAATTAATTTTAATGATAAAATTGTTTTAATACCCAATATATTTTATTATTTAACACGTTCACGCAGGCGCGTACCACCGGTGGCCCGCACTAGACTGTCTCATCGTACCACCGGTGGTACGCGCCGCCCGATGAGACGGTCTAGTGCGGGCCACCGGTGGTACGCGCCTGCGTGAACGTGTTAAGTATTCATATCTAACTATTTTCAAAAATTAAACAATTATATTAAAAATTTAATTTACTAATTAATTTTGACAATTGAATTGTTTTAAGAATTAAATAAAATTTTCTTTCTCTACTATTTATACTTTTTTGGAGTTAACGGGATTGAACGATCCAAAAACGTATCTATCGGGATCCAAAAGCGATTGAGAGTTTGTTTCAAAAACTAAAACAAAGAAATCTAAAGTGCAAACTAAACTACGTACAGGAATATATAACTGGTATTATGTTTATTAGAAAATGCATCCGAAATGTATTTTAACTTAAAAGTTATAAAATAGGTAAGAAGTCGTAATACGATAATATATCTTAGTGCATCTTCTTTTCTTAGATCTACTCTCTTATCCGTATCAAACCCGGATCCGTGACCTCACCGGATAACCCTATGACCAGTACGTCCTTAGCAGGGTTCGTACAGATTTTTTGAAAACAAATTCAAGGACTTTTTAAGGACTTTTCAAGAACCTTCCAAACAAAAAATAAGGACCTTAAAATTAAATTTAAAAAAATCTTAAAAAAAATTATAATGATCGACGACGGAAATATAGCATATAACTTGTGAAAAATATTGCATTTTAATTCTTACCTAACATACTTGACAAAAAGTTCATTATAACTTTAAATTTTTAAGAAAATAGAAAAAATTTGATTGGAGCATTCAGTAACATTTAGATTCGAAGATGTCATTTTCATTAAAATTTAATCATTTTGTCAGTTACATCAAATGCAACAACTTTAGTTTCTGTACATTATACAACGGCAATTTTATTGAATTGTGTTTCACAGGATGATTTCAGTTTCTGAACTTTTTTAATTACGCAAAACGGGTTAAATCTTAGATGCGTAAATCGCATCTAAATAATTTGTTAATCACTGATTAACTGAAATGCATCCAGTAACCACGAAGCTGATCGGGTTAAAAGTGCAAATTTGGTCACAATAGTCTTTATAACGATAATTATTATTAGTTTCTAACCTTGCTTGACAATAAGGGTTCGAGAGTGGAACTTATGCTTCATGGTGTGTTTGAAAATCAATAATCCAATATATATTACCTTTCAAACATTCTCAATGCTAAGTTATTTTTGAATTTAGAAATCTAAAATAGTAGGATATACAACCCTTATTACTACAAAAACTTTTCAATAAATGCAATTGCTTAGATTGAATAGTTAACCTCTCATCATGTGATGTACAGCTTACCAATGTAAGAAAAAAAAATCTTCCCTAAAGCCAACCTCATCTGATGTAGACTGTATGAAGTTGGAATCCTCACATTTTATCTTCCGTTAGTCACGCGCACCTCATAGGGACATCTCTATACTTTTTCCTCCTCTGCCTTTATTTTTATTGAATTACTTGTGATACGATTTTTTAATAAATTTTAATATTTAAATAGATTGTTTAATACTTTATATCTCCAATGAATCTTAAATCGGTAACAATCAACTATTTAAACTAGAATAAATTTCATTTGGCTTTCAAAAAAACAAACCGGAAACACCTCATAGGTGCAACGCGACTAACTATGTCGGAAAGCGGAACGCAACTAACGGAAGGTTAAAATCATGCATTCATAAGTCTGAAGTATCACGTCATTGCTAAATAAGAAAACATCCTGAAATGATTGGTTGTTTTCAGATTATCTGGCGCTGTCAGCAACACGAGGGCTATAATGCGCCGAAACATTCGTCATTAGACAAGCCAGCATACATTTACAAACACCCATGCCAACACTGGACTCAAACCACCAACCTCGCGGTCTAGAAGCTAGCACGCTAACCACTATACCGTTTGGTCGGCGCCATCAGAAGGGAGAAATACGATTTGGATAAGCTATATAAATCGACTATGGTATGGTGTATTCTCGTCACCTGAAATGTTAAAAAAATACTATTAAAAATTTCGTTACTATTAAAAATTGTAGAACCCAGTTGCATTAAGCATTGTAATTGTGAGACAACTTTCCATTTAAAAGAGTCTCTATCTCGCTATCAAGGTAGAAACTTCGGGTTAAATCCTTAATTTTCAATCATTCCCCTATGCATTCAATTTGGCGCAGTATGGCCCTCGTGTTGCCCTTGCACCGTTAAACTTAAATTAACCAACCCGATCATACAATCTTCCCCGCCCATATAAACTCTTTAAGTGCCATGAATATTTGAATGCAGGTTAGTTTCTCAACGATTATTTCACAAATAAAACATTAAATAACACCTCGATAAAAAAAAATAAAGGATTTTACTGACAACTTAACCCTAATACTAAGTTTCATCAACGATAAAAGAATACTAAACCAACAACTGTAGAATTTAGTGTAATTTTACGTCAAAAGCAGATATACCAATACGATCAAATGACTTCTGTTCACATTACCAGGAACAAACACCTTATTTCTCCAATTCACTTTTCAAACCATATTTGAAGTTTAAAATAGGATGGCAATAAAATAACTTATAAAAACAAAGTTTGCATTATAAATCCTTTACATGCATTGTCAATTTTTATATTCGTTAATACAGGCACCGATTCTCTAAACAGCGTGTGCTTGGTATTTGCATCTAATTTTAAATATCAAAAGCACTTCTATCAGCAAAATGTGCGGCAAACTAAGTTAAAATGTATTTATTAAAAATGAAAGTATATTTATGCTTTCATATCCAAATATCACTTATTTATTCTTATTAAAGCAATTTTTTATTTATTAAAAAAAAAAAAAACGGTAACAGGAAAGAGTTTCAACAATGGTCGGCTCAACGCTTTTTTTTTTTTTTAATACGATTGGATGACGACAAGTTGGTTTATTTTCATTCTGTAAAAGCAACCTTTTAATGACAGTTACAATCGCAAAATTTGATAGAATGCATCGTCATCGACATCATCTGCTAAGTTTCAGCCTGATTGGATGACAGCAAGGGGGTTTAATTAGGCATCCGCAGATTTGCCCTTTATCGACAAACCCACAAAATCGAAGTTAAAATGAAGGACTTAAAAATAAAAATTAAAAGTCGGAAACTTGAATGCATAGGCAGCAAGAGTCCCGATATGGTTAATGGTGCAAAAAATTATAAATCTATATATATAATTCTCTTACGTAACGTCCAAATTCGGTTGTATTTCTGTGAGCAGAATGACAACGACTTCAAATATCTGATCACAAATCTTCTAAATGTACTTTATACAAGAATTTCCAAATTCAGCAAACCAACCAATCGCAATATATCTTTTGAAATTTGACTAATACATCTGGCAACAGCAACAACTTGGATTTACTATATTTTGTTTTTCTTATTACAATCTACCAGATAGAAATTATTGCCTATTTAAAACTTATTGATTTAATATTTGCGATGATGCAAGAATAAATAGATCCAAGATGTGTACATTTCTTTTGGATTAGCATTCCGGATAAACCAGACTTTTCGGAAAAGTTATCTGCTGGAACATGTTCCGGAGGTTGCCGGGTTGAATTCGGTGCTAAATCGCCAAATTTCAAAAAGTCGCTAAGAGACATTGTGCAGTAAATCAGAACCTATATTCATTTCTAATCAGTGCAAATTCAGCTATTACGAATTGAAAACTATCAAAATAAAGAATAAAACCACCCACTCAACTTCAAAATCTCATATGAAATTAAATTTTTTTTTTTTAATTGTTCAATGAAATAACCGATCTCTTTTAAATATATGTACGATACTGTTCATTTTTGTTGTTTTCCAAGAACTTTCTACTAAGTTGCCATAATGTCCCTGTTTAACGCGTCTCGACAGCAGTAGGATAATTAAGTGGCAAGTATTCTGGCTCTTCATAAATAATAAAACGTTTTCAGTTTCATGGCATTATGCAGCCGAAATAGATTTTTGCTAGGGCATATTTTAAATGCTTTACTTTGAGGCGAGCAAAGCGAGCCAAGGGGATTGCATAGCAATCCAGGGGGTTGGCGAGCGTCAGCGAGCAGGGGGCGGAGCCCCCTAGAAAAGTAAAAAAAACGAAATCAGTGAGTACTTACAAAAAAGATCCTAATGCAATTGTTTTAACGCCTCACCTTTTATAAATCGTATTGTCCGAACAACCGTACTGGAAAGGTGTTACTGTTTCATGTTGCAGAAATATTTTGAATTATTAGTTTTTTGTTTTAATTTTGGCAGATCTATATTTTTGTACGCTGAACGCGGCTGCAACAAGAAAAAAAGTTTCAACAAATCGAAATTTAAGTTGACAATAGTGACATTCACTTACCAGCCATGAAATCATTTACGAGGGCAGAAGGCTCATACATTGTATTGTTCAAAATAGACATACCCAGGAAAAACAGTTTAATAGATGCTTCCTTTCATCATGAATAATTTATTACTATGATGATCCTCATAATTCAGAATTACACTATTTATTATAAATACTTTTCAACTACGGAAAGAGAAAATAAAGGGAAATAAATTAGGAAAGTTTTTTTTTTAATTAGGAGATCACGATTTTTTTTCTATGGAAGTTTCTGAAATACACAAGCAGAGAAAGAAAAAAAAAAAAAAAAGGAAAAAACAAATGTTCTTTCAAGAACTTTTCAAGATCCCTCAAAAATTAAAAAACTTTCAAGAACCTTCAGGTTAAAAATAAGGAGTTTTCAAGAACTTTTCAAGGGCCCTTGGAGACATAAAGTAAAAATAAGGAGTTCTTAAGGACTTTCAAGAACTGTACGGACCCTGCTTAGGTACAAGTTGATAAATGAAAGGTAGTATTGACACGAATACCTACACCAAAACTAAACCAGAAATTCCAAACAAAAGTACTTCACAATTTTACCGAAATAATGTTTCCGAAGTATCTTAAAAAATAGTTTGTATTTTGTCTGGAAATAGAGATACTGGATTAAAACTTGGAAGTTTTTTTTATAAAAAGTTTTCCTGTCAAGTGTTTCCTCAAAGTTGGCAACTTCATATCATTTTTGTTTAGAAAGAACACTAAATTTGCAGTTTTTTTTTTTTTTTTTTGTCGTATATCTTCAACTCTAACAGGAATAGATTTCAATCATTAAAAATTCCCAAATTATACCGTCTTGGTATCTGATCCTACTCATACTGCAAAAGAAATGTGTGTATGCAGAAATTGAAATATACGCTGAAATGGCTTTTAAGGGACAGCTTTCTGCTACAATCTAACTTGCTTACACTCAGATGTTATTAAAATAACTAATTAATCAACAAAACATAAATACAACAATAATTTTTAATTAGAATTCCTAATTAGATAACATTGAAATATACTCTACCTTTGATAGAAGCGTTGTATTAGTAAAGATGACTTATACAACAATTTTTTTTTTATACTAATATAAGAAGACGATTTGGTACAAAAGCAATCTTGGTTGTTTTTAATCCCATATCCAAAAAATAAAGAAATGATTACCGGGTAGAAGCATAGGTATCGTAATTCGCATTAAAAAAGTGTTTTGAGTTTTTCTCTTTAGTAACATAGGATAGGAAGAAAACCTTAAATTGCAGCTTTTGTATTGTCTTTAAGATTTTTATTACCTTGTACTGTTTGTTATTTTCTTGTTAAGGTGAACACAACAAAGCTGAAATTAAACTAAATGTTTTCAGTTAAAAAAAAGAGCTGGTTGGAAAAAAAAATTTAAAAAAATGAAGTTTTAGAAATGGAACTAAGCTCATGGTAAATTTTTTTTCTTCGAAGTATATAATTATTTTCACTTTTTATTTTCGTTACTTATATTAAAGGAAACGTACACCCATATAAAGAAAATAAACAAACATACATTCTAAATAGTGGTATACAATTAAGAAAACTAGTGTTGGCATTTACACAAGTTCGTTACATTTCAGCTTAAAAACATACACTTCACAAATCGATTTTCACATTGTAGTATTTTTTATATTTTTTCTAAAACATAAAGTTAATCACTTTACAATCATTTCGCAAGTGTCACTTTACACTTACGAATGATGCGATGGACATCGAGAATATTTTATCTATTATTATAGTCACAGAAATCTAATAAAGTTACGAATGTCTAATGAAACAGAATGGAATGCCAGATGGTATTATTGAGTCATTTAATTGTTGGAAAATACAAAAGAAATAATTTACTTTAAATATATTATGGTGCAATAGAGGATTTTTTAAAAAACCTTTGTTGATATAACAGAATAAGAATTAGTGTTTACTTGGAGTTCGTTCATCTGATTGTTCGTTTCAAATAATTTGTATAATGTGTCATAATTTTTAAGTTTATATTGGACTTTTAAAAATAAATATTTAGTTTTGAAACAATTATTTGCATTTATTTTTAAACAACTTTTTTTAAGTACTGTCAAGTGAGGTTACATTTCCCACTGGTGTAATTTTGCAGATTTTTGAAAAGAAAAAAAAAGTTATTTGACAGTAAAGATGAAAGAGCGTAATTAGTTATGACGTTGAAAAAACGTTAAGAAGATATATACAACATGATAATAGATAGAAAAATGCTGTCAATTTTTTAAGTTAATGGCAACACAAGTGGGATTTGAAGTAAAAAATCTTTCATAATGACCTGCAGTTAGTAAATATTCTTATTTCCGTTTATTAGCAATATAATGTATTGTCTAAACTGACTGGATTTAGTTTTATTTCTCGATGGGACTTATTAATTTTGCTTCTTAGTGAGATAATTATCCTCAATTTCTCCCATGCTTCTCAATGAGAATGCCTTTTAAAATTAATCTCACTAGAGTTAAAAATCTTTTTGAAAGTTCATGACTCGAATGTAAACAATGTTATTTTTATGTTTACTATCTGTGACAACATCGTAATAACACCAATGACGATTTCTTCGTTATTTAATGGCAGTGACTGTTTGAGTGTTAGTAGCAGTGACAAGCATTTAAATTTAGTTTTAATTTTGTCTCGTTCTTGATCTAGTAGGGAATTGCTAAAGACACGATGTGAAAATGTTCAGATGCTGATTTTGCATTTGGAGAAAAGGGGGAGGGTGAAAGGGAGAGGGGGGATATCAACAAAACATTTACAAGTGATAAATTTTGTAATAAAAAGTACCAACTGGAAATTTCATTTGTAGTTATTTGAGAAGGAAGAATACAGTTTAAAAAGAGTTATCCATTACATTTTTTTTACTTTAATCAATATTTACTCCACCTTCATATACCCAAGTATATTGTAATGTGAAAAATTGCCTCTTCAAATTTTAAAAAAGTCTAAATTTTTCTCTAGTCATACTATAAAATGTTATGTTTACACACATTGTTAACTTTGAAATATGTTTTCAGACTTCAATTCAATTATAAAGTAACAGTCTGTTGAACTGTTTTCTAAATATTTATTGACGCAGATACTCTTACATGTCCACTCTTATATGCATAAAACCATCGAAAAATGTTCTCATTTGAAATTAGTTGAATACTCGGCTCCAAATTTAGGCTTGTATCTCCGATTAAGTTTAAAAGGTTATTTCTTGTTATGCCTTCTCTGCTAGGAGAGAACCCAAAATGAAAAACTTTTCTTGACCAATCAGGCTCAAACACTATATTTCAGCAGTACATTTGATTCTACTACTTAAAAATATCTAAAACTCCATTTCACTAACAAAAAAAAATTTCCTTGTTTAAATAATATTGTTATGAATTTCTCCACTGAGGCAATGATGGCACAGTTTTCACGGTGTACAAATATTTATTCTCTCTTCAGGAAACTCACAAAATTTATTCACAGGCAACAGTTTAATTACTCTCAAGCTTCAACACAAGCTTCAACAAGAATAACTTCGAATTCAGCGATTGTACAAGCTCACTCCAATAGGTAAACAAAGCGATCAGCTTTCAACGAAGTCCGAAGTCCATCTGAAAACTTTCCCGTTCTCCAGTCTTTTATATACAAGCGCGTGAGACATTCTCGAAATTTCCAGCCAATTCATCGGAAACGAAATATCTCGAAACTTCTCGATTACTTTAGGTGTTGCCACCTTTTTCTAACTTGTATAATCGCTATTAATTACTAAATAAAATTGGATAAAAATAAATTACAATAGAATTTTGAAATAATACGTCACTATTTACAATATATACAGACAATTTGTGCAACATTTCCCCCTTCTTAAAGACTGCACGTCCCGGGCAGTGAAGTCCTTAAGGCATTCAATGACTTCTACCATAATATGGGGCTAGCCTATTGTAGTGTACAACTCTAGGTTTACAGGAATGTGTCCGTTGAATTCTCACCACGACGTCGTTGATCTTCTTAAGGACCACATACGGCCCTTCCCAGTTCGTCTGGAGCTTAGGGGAGAGTCCTTTCCGACGTTTAGGATTCCATAACCACACCTTGTCACCTTCCTGGAATGAACGTTCCGTGGCCTTGGCATCGTAGCGGACCTTCATGCGCTCTGTCATGATGTTGATTCTTTCTCTGGCGAACCGATGTACGGCTTCCAAACGTGCCTGGAGATCATCTAGATACTGGACAGGCGAGGAAGGGGTGTCCGGTGGTCGTCCAAAGAGGAGGTCGCAGGGTAGTCTAAGGTCTCTTCCGAAAATCATTTGAGATGGTGTATATCCGGTGGTCTCGTGAGTAGCACTTCTGTAGGCCAAAAGGAACAATGGAAGTTTATGATCCCAATCTTGCTGTTTCTTGGAAACAAACAAGGAGAGATGATTCAGAATCGTTCTATTAAATCGTTTAACCATCCTATCGGATTGTGGGTGCAGGGGAGTTGTACGAGTCTTTTCCATGTCGAGCAAGTCACACAGCCCAGTGAAGACGGCAGAGTTGAAGTTCGTCCCCTGATCGGAATGTATCAGCAGGGGTACGCCAAATCGGGAGATCCAATTCCGTACGAGGACTTCTGCTACGGTTGTGGCTTCCTGATCCGGAATCGCGTATGCTTCTGGCCACTTGCTAAAGTAGTCCATGACAACTAGGATGTATTTGTTGCCATTAGTTGTGTGAGGTAGGGGGCCTAAGACGTCTAAAGCAATTCTTTCGAATGGTGCTCCTACGTTGTAACGTTGCAACTTTCCACGAGTTCGGGTCTTCGGTCCCTTTCGTGAATTGCATGCATCACAGGACTTGCACCACTTCTCCACGTCGGATTTTGCTTTGTCCCAGAAGAATCTCTCCCTGACTTTCTGAAGAGTTTTCGTGACACCAAAATGTCCTCCAGTAGAACTGCTGTGAAGTTCTTCTAGAACGTTGGTAACTCTAGAACTTGGAAGGATTAATTGCCACCGGAAGCTTTTGCCATCATCGGACTCCCATCGACGGTAGAGTACTCCATTCTTCAAGTGCAAAGAGTCCCACATAGCCCAATATCTCTTCATTATTGGGCTATAGCATGCAATTTCCTGCCAACTGGGTTTTCCGGTAGCTGCTTCCATGATTTCAATGAGAGGTTTCAAGTCCTGATCTTCGACCTGACTTTTGCGGACATTCTGATCACTCCAAGGATCCACGTCTGAAGTAGTTGACTTGGAAGTTATTTTCCGAACGGCCGATGTGTTAACCCCAAACTTAGACTCGGCATTGGAACAAAATCGACAGTTCTCCGGACATGGTCTTCTAGAAAGAGCGTCTGCATTCCCATGGAACGTTCCTTTTCTGTGATGGATATCCATGTCGTATTCCTGCAGGCGCTGAATCCACCTTGCTATTTGTCCCTCTGTATTCTTGAAATTCAGCAACCAAGTCAGAGACGAATGATCAGTTCTTAAAAGGAATTTTCGGCCGTACAAGTAATGATGAAAGTGCTCAACGGCTTTTACTATTGCCAGTAACTCCTTTCTTGTGACGCAGTAGTTCCGCTCGGATCTTGACAGGCTCTTACTAAAATAAGCGATGACTTTCTCCTGTCCTTCAATTTCCTGGGAAAGAACGGCGCCCACTCCCTCATTGCTGGCATCTGTATCCAAAATAAAGTCCTTGTTAACATCGGGAAAAGCCAAAACAGGCACGGATGTTAAAGCGCTCTTCAGTTGATTGAAGGAGTCGTCACAGTCGGCAGTCCATAGGAACTTCTGCTTGCTCTCTGTTAGTCGATGCAAGGGTCTGGCGATCTTGGAGAAACATTTCACGAATTTACGGTAATACGTGCACAGTCCTAGGAAGCTTCGCAATTGATGAACGTCTTGCGGTCGGGACCAAATTTGCACAGCATGGATCTTGGCTGGATCAGTGCTTACTCCATCGGATGAGATGATGTGTCCGAGATAACTGACTTTCCGCCTAAAGAGCTTACATTTTGATGGGCTAAGTTTCAAGTGGGCTTCCCTAAGCTTCAAGAACACGTTCTTCACATTTTGCAAGTGTTGATCGAAACTCCGCCCGGTGATAATGATATCGTCCAAATATACCAGACAGGTCTCGTAGGAAAGTCCTCTAAGCACAGTCTCCATTAGTCGCTCGAACGTAGCCGGTGCATTACACAAGCCAAACGGCATAACTTGAAACTGCCATAATCCTTGGCCGGTAGTGAAGGCAGTCTTCTCACGATCGTCGGGATGTATCTCCACTTGCCAGTATCCACTCTTCAAATCCAAAGTCGAAAACCACTGGTTCCCTTATAGAGTGTCCAAAGTGTCATCGATTCTTGGCAGAGGGTAGCTGTCCTTTTTCGTAATTTCGTTCAGCTTCCGGTAATCCACACAAAACCTGGTGGAACCATCCTTCTTTCGAACGAGTACGATTGGAGAGGCCCATGGACTTGAGGAGGGTTCGATAACTCTATTATCTTCCATTTCCTGTAACAGTTTCCCGACCTCCTCTTGTTTTGCGAAAGGAAGTCTTCAAGGATTTTGTTTAATAGGTAAATGGGTCCCAGTATCGATTCGATGTTGAGTAAGCTCTGTTCTTCCTACATCTTTCGATGACATGGAGAAAATGTCTTGAAATTCTTTTATAAGGTTTACGACAATCTTCTCTTGCCTTCTTTCCAACCGAGAGTCTTCGAGAAGCTGGTCCACTAAATCCGCGGGTGGTGCTGTCGGAAGCTCCTTCGATCCTCGTTCGATGCTTGTAACAGGTGTGCAAGTGGCAATTTCTTCTCCTTTCTTGATAACTCTCTTAGAATCACCGATGTTGGCCATTCTCACATGCACCACCTCTTGAGAGAGATCCACAAGCGTCGCTCCTACTACCACTCCTTTCGGGACGCTATTCGATGATGGGAAGTCCGTTACTCCAAATCGGAAGGCCTTCGGGAGCTCTGTTGAACTTTTTACAACCAAATCTGTCATGGAGGGGATGGTGATGTCTTCAAGAGCTACTATTCGATATGCACACGTCTCTTCCGAGTCCAAACCGAACAATGGAACTTCTTCTTTCCCCGTTTGAAGCTCGCCTTTCTCGAAATTCAAAGTAATTTCATTTCTCTTTAAAAAGTCCAATCCAAGAATACATGGGTCAATAATTTCAGCGACGTAAACGGTGTGAGTGTAGGTGTGAAATCCAAAAGAGATGTTGACATTTAATTTCCCATGCACAGAAATTTTGTCACCAGTCACAGTCTGTAGTGAAACTGAAGGCGCCGTGTAAAGAGGTTGGCTGTCCAGGCGCCGGGCTACATCCGTCCGTAAGATGGTTACATTTGCCCCTGAGTCAACTATTAGACGACAGGGAGTTCCATTGATCTTGCCCTCCACGAATAAACCATGGTTTCCTCCTTGAAGGGATGATATGTGATAGAGGCTGAGTGGGGCACCACCTGCTCTACACGGCGACCTCCACCTCGTGAGATAGCCGCTCTTTAGTTTAACTGCTGAGGCTCGGACGAGGGTCTGTCACCTCTCCTGTCAAATTCAGGGCAATCACGTCTGAAATGTCCTTCCCGGTTGCAGAGCCAACAAACCACTCTGGTTTTTCGATCCTTCGAACCAGGAATATTTCTCATAATTCGCTCCATCTTGTTTTCCAGTTCTTGAAACTTCTTCGTGAAAAGTTCAGAGGAATCGTCTGCCAATGTTCCACGTACGAAACGCCGATCTTTTTTAGAAACTTGCTGTGCGGCTTCTACTCTCATGGCATAGACGAGGGTGGACTTTAGATCTTTGCCGTCTGACATCCTGGTAGCTTGCTGTATGTCGGGATCTTTGATGGCATCCACGAAATACTGAAGAGATAGGTTATCTCGTACGTCCGAGGGACAGTCTGGGAAAGCGAGGAGCGACAGTCTTTCTATATCCGATGCCAATTCTTGAAGAGTTTCATTGGCCTTCTGCTGTCTCACTTTCAGTTGCAGTCTGTTATAATCCTTTAGATGTTGCTCCCCAAACCTTAATTCCAACGCACTTGCCAGCGCCACGAATTCTCCCCGCTTCTCTTCAGGTAGTGTTTGTAAAATATCAGCAGCTTCACCTCGAAGAGATGCCGCGAAATGGAATGCTTTCGAAGTATCGTCCCAACCATTCGCAGAAGCAATAATTTCAAACTGCGTTTGATAAACGCGCCAAGACGACCTCTCATCAAAAGTGGCCACTTTGATGCTGGAACGTGGCGCAATAAAGGGAGTGGAAACGTTATCCCAATTAGGCGTTGCAATGGTCACAGCTTCGCGAGTTTCTATTTTCCGTAGCCTTTCTTCTACAGCATCCATGAATTTTCCCTGCTCTTCTTTGATAGTGGAAACCTTTTCTTCCATTTCATCTCTTACAGCAGTGAGAACGTCTTCCTTCACGGATTGCAGGATCGATGATGTTGTCTCCATAATAGTAGATTCTACCATTGACGCTAGCTCGGTTTTCATTTCTTCCCTGATCTTACGGCTGCGGATGTGGACTCGCACTTATCGGCCAAAGCTTTCATGTCAGATGACGTTGCATTTTGCAAAGCTTTAAAATCTGATGATGTCGCTTCTTGTAAAGATTTAATGTCTGATGATGTCGCTTCTTGACTGGCGGCAATTGCGGCGGCGAGTTCGGCATTTGTCGTTTCTTGACGGGCTTGACCGGCGGATATGGTAGCAGCGAGTTCGGCTTTAGTCGTTTCTTGACGGGCTTGTCCGGCGGCAATCGTAGCGAAAAGTTCGGTTTTCATTTCGGCTGCGGTGATTTCTTGGCAGGCTTTCATTTCGGCTGCGGTGGTTTCTTGGCAGGCTTTCATTTCGGCTGCGGCGGTTTCTTGGCAGGCTTTCATTTCGGATTTTATTTCGGCGGCAGTGGATTCTTGTTGGGCCTTCATTCCAGCAATCATTTCCATCAACTGCTTCATTTGGTCTTCCATCATTCCTCTAGTTGTCGGCATTCAAAATTACGAGACCCCACTTCTGACACCACTGTTATGAATTTCTCCACTGAGGCAATGATGGCACAGTTTTCACGGTGTACAAATATTTATTCTCTCTTCAGGAAACTCACAAAATTTATTCACAGGCAACAGTTTAATTACTCTCAAGCTTCAACACAAGCTTCAATAAGAATAACTTCGAATTCAGCGATTATACAAGCTCACTCCAATAGGTAAATAAAGCGATCAGCTTTCAACGAAGTCCGAAGTCCATCTGAAAACTTTTCCGTTCTCCAGTCTTTTATATACAAGCGCGTGAGATATTCTCGAAATTTCCAGCCAATTCATCGGAAACGAAATATCTCGAAACTTCTCGATTACTTTAGGTGTTGCCACCTTTTTCTAACTTGTATAATCGCTATTAATTACTAAATAAAATTGGATAAAAATAAATTACAATAGAATTTTGAAATAATACGTCACTATTTACAATATATACAGACAATTTGTGCAACAATATTTAAAAGAAAGTTTCCCTCTCTTTTCATTCTTCTTCAGTTTTTACATTACTAATTTTATAAAGCCTTTTCTACTTTGAAAATACTATTCTTCACGAAGAAAAGTCAATACACTCCATTTTTTTACAAGATTGATATGAATGTTTAAAAATGTTGTTTCTAAGCGTATTTTTCTAAAAAATGTATTGCTTTTCTTAAAAAAATGCCGTTTATTATTCCCCGAAATATATATATAGGTTTTTACATTGCTGCATTTAAAGCATCTTTTCCCGAAAAATCTATTTCCAAACACAAATAAAAATAAGACCAATCCTCATTCCACTCATGACAAACGATATGTATTTTTACAAGTGAACGTTACGTATGTACCCCGCAGCATTATATGAATCCCAAAGCCTAATGAGAAAAGCAGACAAATCACAGTCAGCAGAAGCAATTGTTAAACATTTTAATAGTGAAGAATCTGACAACGTGGAAAGTACGAAAAAGGTACATTTTGGAAGGAGGATCTCTCTTACATCTAATTCAATGGAGCAACAATGACACATACGAAAGTAATACGATGTCGTATGTTGAATTTATTCTTAAAATGTATGGAGAATGCTGTTCTTGTTTTTGATGGCTAAATTGCATCCCCTACAATCAAGGATGCAGCTCACAGACGACGGTACACAAAGACCAGTAGAGATGTTAATTTTTGTCCATGCATGAAGTTCGTTGGCCCAAACAAAAAATTTTTAGTCAATGGAAAGAACAAGTAATACCTAATTGTCTTCATTGGGGACTTGTTGAAGAAACAAGATCGTACTGTTCATAACGCAGACTGGGATGCTGATGTGGACATTGTTCGTACCGCAGTTTCATCTTCAGAACACTTTTATATCACTACAATAGGAGAAAACACCGATCTGCTGATTCTGTTTCTTTACCACGCCAATGGCGTGGTAAAGAATTTTATCCTTGGATAAGGGATTCAAGCTTTACTATCGTTGTGATATAAGACATAGATAAACTTCAAAGCCTGTACATAGTAATATCCTCAACATGTAATTTCTACTAGGTCTTAAAAGCTTAAATTTGCTGCTGTTTCTGCATGCTCTCACGGGCTGCGATGCTGAATTTTTTCAATCAGGAAATCCTTATCATTTACCAAACTGATGAAAGACAGAGCTCCGCTCTGTTGCAAAAATATTTTGTTCTGATTCATGCTTACATTCAGATATCACTGTATCTGGTAGAAAAGCAATGTTTCTTTTGTACGACTGCCGGCTTTTGAATTGCACAGACCATCTACACCTTCAAATGTTAGTAGTGATGGTAACTACAGCAAAATCATTTGTTGCACTGGAACGTCTGCTTCCGACCGATTCTTCGACAAAATATCATAGTTATCGAACTTTCTTACAAATAAATATATGGAAAAGTACTAAAGAAAGAATCAAACCAGAAGAATGTGGTTGGTATGTAAAAAATCGTACTATCCAATACTCCGCGACTTACCACCAGCTCTAGATTATCTACTCAATATGATATGATGTTCTTGCACAAAAAACTGCGATACGCTACAATGTGGATGCAAGCGTAATGGCCTGATGGCCTTCCCTATTGTTATGAATTTTTCCACTGAGGCAATGATGGCACACTTTCTAAGACGAAAACTACTATTTATTCACTCTTCACAGGCACAAAATTTATTCACAGACAACAGCGTAATCGCTCACAAGCTTCAGCAAGAACAACTTCGAAAACAGCGATTATACAAGTCCACTCTAGTAGGTAAACAAAGCGATCAGCTTTCAACGAAGTCCGAAGTCAATCTGAAAACTTTCCCGATCGCCGGTCTTTATATAGCAGGCACGTGAGAACAATCCCGAAATTTCCAGCCAATTCATCGAAAAAGAAACATCTCGAAATTGCTCGATTGGTTTAGGTGTTGCCACCTTTTTCTAACATGTATAATGGCTTTTAATAAATAAAATAAGATAAAAATAAATTACAATAGAATTTTAAAATAATACGTCATTATTTACACTATATACAGACAATTTATGCAACATTTCCCCCTTCTTAAAGACTGCACGTCCCGGGCAGTGAAGTCCTTAAGGCATTCAATGACTTCTACCATAATATGGGGCTAGCCTATTGTAGTGTACAACTCTAGGTTTACAGGAATGTGTCCGTTGAATTCTCACCACGACGTCGTTGATCTTCTTAAGGACCCCATACGGCCCTTCCCAGTTCGTCTGAAGCTTAGGGGAGAGTCCTTTCCGACGTTTAGGGTTCCCTAACCACAACTTGTCACCTTCCTGGAATGAACGGTCCGTGGCCTTGGCATAGTACCGGATCTTCATGAGCTCCGTCATGATGTTGTTTCTCTCTCTGGCGAACCGATGTACGGCTTCCAAACGTGCCTGCAGATCATCTAGATACTGGACAGGCGAGGAAGGAGTGTCCGGTGGTTGTCCAAAGAGGAGGTTGCAGGGGAGCCTAAAGTCTCTTCCAAACATCTTTAGAGATGGAGAAAATCCGGTGGTCTCTTGAGTTGCACTTCCGTATGCCAACAGAAGCGGTGAAAGTTTCTGATCCCCATCTTGCTGGTTACATGATTTTGAGATTGCGTCCGAATCATCCGCGGGTGCAGCTGATAGATCCCGGGACCTCCGTTCGATGCTTGTAACAGGAGCACGGAAGTCGATTCCCTCTTCACTAACTTTGTCCATTTCCACATGAACCACTTCCTGGGAGGGTTTCATCAACGTCGCTTTCTTCGGTTCTCTTCCCGGGTTGGAGAGGTACTTTTCATAGATGTGGACTCTTCAGCATTTTCTATGACATTTTTTTCATGAGCCATAATCCGATATACGCACAGCTCTTTCATGTCTAGATCATGCAAAGGAACTTCGCCTCTCCATGTTTGCAGCTTGCTTTTCTCAAAATTCAGCGTAATTCGATTTTTCTTCAAAATGTCTAGTCCGAGAATGAACGGATCTACAATTTCGGCAACATAAACGGTGTGCTTGTAGGTGTTAAATCCAATGGCAATGTCCACTTCCAATTTCGCATGCACAGAGATATTACCACCGGACACAGTTTGTAGTGAAACAGAGGGCGCTGTGTAGAGGAGTCGGCTGTTCAGGTGACGAGCCACGCCCGTCCTTACGATCGTTACGTTCGCTCCCGAATCGACGATTAGACGACATGGAGTTCAGTTGATCTCCCCCTTCACGAATAAACCCTGGTTTCCTCCTTGTAGGGATGAAACGTGGAAACGACTGGTCTGGGCTTCACCTGTTCTACATTGCAGTTTTGCCCTGCGAGATGGCATGTTCTTAGATTCAGTTGTTGAGATTCCTTGGTAGTGTTATCTCTTCTCTTTTTCAAATCAAGGCAGTTACGTCGTAGATGCCCTTCCCGTTTGCAGTGCCAGCAAATGACTCTGGTCTTTCGATCCCTGGCTCCGGGATAGCTTCTTATCATTCTATCAATTTTGCTTTCCAGTTCTCGAAGCTTACTGGTGACAAAATCAGAAGAATTCTCGGCTAATGCACCACACACATATCGTCGTTCTTTTCCAGAAGCTAGCTGTGCGGCTTCCACTCTCATGGCGTACACAAGGGCTGACTTCAGGTTTTTGTTTTGGGATAACCTTACCGCCTGCTGCACATCGGGATCTTGAATAGCGTCAATGAAATACTGCAGAGAAAGATCGTCTCGTACATCCGGGGGACAGTCAGGGAAAGCGAGGAGCGACAGTCTTTCTATATCTGATGCCAATTCTTGAAGAGTTTCATTGGCCTTCTGCTGTCTCACTTTCATTTGCAGTCTGTTGTAATCCTAGATGCTGCTCCCCAAACCTTAACTCCAACGCACTTACCAGCGCCACGAATTCTCCCCGTTTCTCTTCAGGTAGTGTCTGTAAAATGTCAGCAGCTTCACCTCGAAGAGATGCTGCGAGATGGAATGCTTTCGAAGTATCGTCCCAACCATTCGCAGAAGCAATCATTTCAATTTGCGTTTGATAAACGCGCCAAGACGACTTCCCATCAAAAGGGGCCATTTTGATGTTAGGGCGCGGCGCCATAAAGGGGATGGAAGCGTTATCCCAATTAGGTGAAGCTATGGCCACAGCTTCACGCGTTTCCATTTTTCGCAGCCTTTCTTCAACAACGTCAATGAATCTGTCTTGCTCTTCCTTTAAGGTGGAAACTTTTTCTTGCATGGTGGAAACTTTTTCTTGCACAGTGGAAACTTTTTCTTGCCAGATGGAAACTTTCCGTTAAACTCCTCAAACTTTTCATCAACTTCCTTTCTTACTGCATTGAATACTTCTTCTTTCACGGATAGCAGAACATTTGAGGTAGTTTCTATTATGGTTGATTCCACCATTGAGGCTAGCTCCATCTTCATTTCTTCTTTGATTTCATTCACTGCTGCAGATGTTGTTTCACACTTGGCAGCTAAAGCTTTAATGTCCGATGATGTAGCTTCTTGTAAAGCTTTAATGTCACCCGTAATCGTGGCAGCGAATTCAGCATTGGTAGATTCTTGACAGGCTTGACCGGCGGCGATTGTAGCGGAAAGTTCGGCGTTAGTCGTTTCTTGGCAGGCTTTCATTTCGGCTGCGGCGGTTTCTTGTTGGGCCTTCATTCCAGCAATCATTTCCATCAACTGCTTCATTTGGTCTTCCATCATTCCTCTAGTAATTGGCATTCGAAATTATGAGACCCCACTTCTGACACTACTGTTATGAATTTTTCCACTGAGGCAATGATGGCACAGTTTCTAAGATGAAAACTACTATTTATTCACTCTTCACAGGCACAAAATTTATTCACAGACAACAGCGTAAACGCTCACAAGCTTCAACACAAGCTTCAGCAAGAACAACATCGAAAACAGCGATTATACAAGTCCACTCTAGTAGGTAAACAAAGCGATCAGTTTTCAACGAAGTCCGAAGTCAATCTGAAAACTTTCCCGATCGCCGGTCTTTATATAGCAGGCACGTGAGAACAATCCCGAAATTTCCAGCCAATTCATCGAAAAAGAAACATCTCGAAATTGCTCGATTGCTTTAGGTGTTGCCACCTTTTTCTAACCTGTATAATGGCTTTTAATAAATAAAATAAGATAAAAATAAATTACAATAGAATTTTAAAATAATACGTCACTAATTACACTATATACAGACAATTTGTGCAACACTATTTAACAGCTTGTGGAACGGGACAAATCAATGGATGCGGAAGCCTTAACAGCTATGAATATGATGAAAGTAATGAAAAATATATCAAAGTTTTTTTTTTCTTTCTAAAACGTTTCTGACATTAAACGAACTTTTAAACAACAATGTAAGATATGTACTAGTTAATATATGTATATTGTTTAAGATACATCCTGTATACTTGTACCTGTATACCTTCTTACCTGTGAAATGTTATGTCCTCCTTTCTTAAAAAGCTCCATGCAATTCTAAGCACAATAACCTACCATTTTGTTTTGATAAAGCAATTTTGCTCAAAATTGTTGTGGTAAGGCCTCTTAAGGTATTCTAAACATCCATACCACCGAAATTCCCGTAAAAATGCTTTAATGGAGTAAAAAAATTGAAAAACGAATGCCTTTAACACAGAGTTCACTTTCCTTGAGCATATCTCATCAACTATAGTTTTTTCATCTCTGCTTAGTTTTTCTTACAAGAAAGGATAATATAAGAACTACCGATAAGTATATCGCCATGATTTTTTTTTTTTAAACCTACATAAGAATTATCGAAAAAAAAAAAAAAAAAAAATCGCCAAACTGGCCATTTTTTCTAAACGAATAATGGAAATATAAAAATAAGGACACAAATCCACATCAGTATTGTAACTGAAAGTTGTGTGATGTTCCACACCCCTAGTTTTTAAGTGTATTAATGAATATAGTATGATTTTATATAGAGTGCATTATATGTTTTGCACTGAATATTTTTTAGGTATAAATACGAGTTCAGTAAGAAAATTAGGTTATGATTTTTTTTGGTAATAAAATAATTGTTAACATATATTAATTAAACTGAATGATACCCAAATTAAACATCAAATAAATACAATAATTCATACCTACCAACTTTTCGGATCTCAAGACATCCGTAAAGTAAATCAAGGAACATACTAATTCCAGATTACGATATAGAACTTGCTCCTTCGCCTGATTTTTTTTCTAGTGTATGCGTATTGCGTAATGGTATGGTACTATACTAAACTTCAATTTAACTAGACACCACTTAGACGGTAGATCGTCACAGTGCTCATAGGTATTTAATCCATTTTGGCGGCGTGAAAGCATAATGTTCGCCAAACCACAATAACCCTGTAGAGAACAAAAGGCTATAAGGTTTGGCGAGAATTATGTCTTCACTCCGCCAAAATGGATTAAATATCTATGAGTACTGTCACGATCTACCGTCTAAGAGATGTCTAGTTAAATTGAAGTTTAGTATAACTGAAGCACGTTACCATGGGTACTAGATAATACGGGTCATGTCACTTACTGGTAACTTGATCCCCTGGCCCATACAGTTAACTTGAAACCACGAAATCTGTTTAGTAAATTCGCAGATCTGCTGTGCCGGGAAAACGTAAAACTCGAATTCGTAACTTCATTCTAACATATCAATTTAAATGTGAAACACATAGGGAAAAATCTTTTTATCGGTTTTACTTCGAGGGGGGGGGGGGGGTTCAAACACCTAAACTCCCCTAGGGTACGGCCTTGGTCTGAATTATCGATGTATCCGAAGCTGTGTGCACTGGAGGTTTTGTTTAAAAATGATAGCGAGTTTATTGTAGTTGAAAGAAGTTTTGTGAGTTTGGGAGCGAAGAATAAAGCATAGTTTTGGGTTTAGTAATGTATAGATTGTGTTTAGTAAAAACTGTGTAGTGATTTCCACTGAAAAAATTCATAACAATATCTTTCCTTCTGTCACAGTTTTTGTACATCTAAATAAAATATTTAATAAAAACAAATATGTTGAATGCATAAATGCATCAAGGATTGTGGTGTGTCAATTGGGAGAATGTTTTATGAGAATAATGTAAAAAATGTAATGAAAACATCTCATTCACACTGTATTGTTAATAATAACACTTGGATCTTTCTTAAATTCAAAGATTAAATTAAATTAGTGTGTAATATACGTTTAGTTTGTAAATAGAAAAGCTTTTAATGTTTAAGATTAATGGGAGACGAAAATAAAACTCTTATTATTACTATAACATATTCTTAGTGGTATGGCTATTGTCAATGAACCAAAGTGATTAAACATGCTATGCTTTAAATAATATAACATAAAAAAATAACATAATTTGGGAAGAAAATGATTATATATCTTGAAAACTAGAAATATCCTTAATCGCTAACTCACTTTTGGCAATGTTTATTAGCTTCTTACCCAAACGGTATTTTGTCAATTTTTTCATAGAACGCATTGATGTGAATTAGTGAGAAGATAAGTTTTTCCATTGTACTACGCATTAAATGGCTAAAACTACCGTGGAAACCCGTCTTATGCGTGCTGGCTGAACGTGCTTAAACAAATGTGAATTCTTTCATGATAGAAACTTTTCGAAAAAATAAGATAATTATGAAATTAATTTTACTAAAAGATATTAACGGAAATAACGACGGAGTAAACAACGATGCTTATGATTTTGTAAGGGAAAAAAATTAATTTTATTGTAGTTTAAATTTTTGTTTATTTTCTATAGTTTAAGGTTTAATGGTTTAGCTAATTAATATACAATTGATTAAACTTTTTAAAGAATTGGCTGATAATAAATGATGATTTATTATCAGCTTATTACTAAAGATTTATAATCAGTTTATTGTTAGTATTAAAGAAGTTTATTAAGTAACTTTTTTAAATACTTTCACCAAGTATAAACTTAATTACTACTTCACTTTTTC
Source organism: Linyphia triangularis (assembly GCA_963978545.1). Lineage (NCBI taxonomy): Eukaryota > Metazoa > Arthropoda > Arachnida > Araneae > Linyphiidae > Linyphia > Linyphia triangularis. Next base: position 57,222,344 of record OZ021724.1, on the reverse strand, counting down.
TTGTTTGCAAATCTGAACTCAATATTAAGAAAAAATATTTAAATTTAAGCAACAAGGCAGATAAATCTATTTTTGTGTTTTTAAACATTTGAAAAGAAATGGTACACACTAGTGCGTGGTGCAAGTAATGAATGAATGAAGGAGTTCTTATGCTAATAAATTAGCGTATTTCTGCTTTTAAAATAAATATATCATAAAGTAATGTCTTAATCTTTTCTCATTTTGCCAAAATTCTGGAAAACTAGGTATAGCGGTCTTTGTTTCAGGGTCCATAAATTAAAGCTTCGGATTGTCAGAACACTGGAAGACAAAATATTTAAATTATTTCTTTCTCACAATTCAAGGTATATTTAAATGGCATTTTCCATTGTAACAAAATAAATTTCTTTCATGGATTAAAACAAATACTAGGCTTTCGTATTGAAAACTCTTTGTAGAACCGTACTATTGTTAAAATATGTTATTATTATAATTTGTATTGTTGTTTTCAATACATTCTATGGATTCGTTTCCAATAAAATCAGAGAATCGTACTCATTTAATTAAATTTAGTCTTCTATTTCTTTGGAACAAAAATAACATTTTATTAAATTTGAATTAAGCCTTATCTGAGGCAAGTAAATAAGTATATTGAGTAAGTTCTATCAATACTTTCGAAAGTACACATTTATTTAAAGCTTCTTATTCTTTTTTGATAATCTGAACTTATTATTAAGAAGTATTAACATTTAAATTTAGGTCACATATTTCAAAGGAAAGCGGGTACTAATCAAATTTATTTTCTTTTTTACATATGTGAGTGAGTAGCATATATGTTTCATTAGCTTAATTTTAATTTATAAAAAAAGATTTTAATTTAGTTCTTATGTCATTAAATCTGCATCAAAGTTCTATTTTTATCATTTCCATCAAAATGTACTAAATGTGAATGTGTCGGAAGTATATTTATAAATAAGAGGAATAAACTTTTATATCAAGAAATTTAAAGAAAGGAATCTAGAATAAATATTTGTAATTTTATGGAAAAGGGGTAGTTGACAAACTCGATATTTAATAGTAAGGAGGAGGGCAAAACGTTTCAACGAATTTTAGTTTACAATTTTTTGACTGAATAAATATTATTTTTTACTTTATAATGCCATCATTTATAATAAAATGTTGCACCTTGGTAATATTTGCTACACAGTCCATGATTATAAACAAACGGTCAAAAATTTTTTGCTTTAATTGTACTGTGTAAGTATATTTTGGCTTTAATTGCACACTTACTGTTTTGTTAAATTTTCCACAACTACTTCTCTACAACAACTAATTTAACTTTCAAATAAAATAAACTTACATTTTATTTAAAATGTATGTACAGGTTCAAATGCTTTTTTTAGTAACTTGAATATTTTACACAACATCTTTTTATCATCAACATGGAACCACAAATATGACTTTTTATATTTTTATCAAAAGATAAAATTTTTTTAGTTCCTTTCCAAGTGACGAACAGTGAAGGGCTTATAGAATCATACGAATACAAGAGTAGCTACATGGAACAATGGATGGAGCAAATATCGACCTAGAAGCACTAGTAAAAATAAACATTGAGTGCCAAAATAATTATGCAGATAGTTATAGAACAAAACAACTACAGTTGTTAGTTTGATAGGAAGAATAGAGGAATTAGAAAAGGGTAAAATGGACTTCGATATTGCAGCAAGGAAGCCTCAGCAAGTAAACAGATTATCAGTGGCGGCTCGTGGTCGAAAATGTTAGTGCAGCCGGAAACATGCGACTTCCCTCCCCCCACCCCAAAACACACATACACTTTCCACAATCATTAATGAACGCAAGTTCTTTAATACTCAAATCGAAGTTTCCTTTCAATTTGTACAAGATAGTAACATTTATAACATTATAAAATAAGAACAATTAATCAAAACATTCTGTATAGTTTTAAATAAAAAAAAAAAAATTATCGTTCGTGTTGGCTTCTAAATTTAAACTGTTGTTTACTTAAAAACAATACTGCTTTGATGAGTAATTTCATGAAGCGTATATTCAGAGAGCTACTTTTTGTTAAATTCAACAGTATAGAGTTGAGAGTTTTCCTTAATGCGCCATCTATTTGAGTTTCACTTATCATTTCAAAGAAGTTTTAAAGAGTTTTTTAAACGTTCGATTGATGTCTTGCGTGCTTTAAATGCTCGAGTGATGGTGAATAATAAAATATTTTTTTGTAAGTAAACACACGAGAAAAGCACATAATAAGATAAACTGTAACTTACGACCATGCTGAGACATATCCTCTTTTCTTTAGGGCAGTTTTGATGTCGGTCTATCTTCTTTAAACAGTTGGCGTTTATCAATTTCTTTCCATCATCTAAAAGGAGTTTCAAACAATACAGCACACTTCATCATAAAGTGGCTCTATGTTTTAAAATGACATTCCGTTTGAAGATATTTTTAGGTTCGCTCTCACTTTCCCTTACAAAAGCTAATTTTCGACCAATCAGTTCACCGAATTCTCATGGTCAGCCGAAGTTGGAAAAGCGCTCACAGGCAGACACGCTAATACATTACGTCGAGGAAAAGGATCTGTTGGGTTCTATCGGTTAACATAGCAACGTTGCTGCCGAAACTCTTTTTCAGGGACACTCGGCTACTGTTTGGAGGAGGATCACCAGTTTGGGTTGATATTGAATATTGAAGCAATAAGTTTGCTATTTATCGCATTTTTTTTAACACTTACCGTAGAAATTGGATCTTCATTTTAGAAAATTGTAAAATGTATAATTTTAATTTTGAACTAATAAAATTTAGATGCAGCCCGGCTGTACTGGCTGTAAAGCATGAGCCGCCACTGCATATAATGCAAAAGAAAGGAAAATATATGATGTATGTTTCCCTAAAGAACTTTCAGAGGGACACGATAGCAGATATGAAGTGACTATACATTCTAAGAAAGCGCACTAATCAGAAGTAGCAAGAGAATAATTAATGAAAAAAATATATGCTACTAGACATAAAAGAAGGATAACAAATAAGAAAAGTTGGAAAAGGATGAGTTATTATAGAATGTAAAAATTAGATGAGAATATGAAAAAATTTCCTAGGCTGTTTCAGACAAAGATTAACTTGAACAAGAATACAAAATTGAGAAAGAAAAAACCACATAAAATACCATATAAACTATTGCAAAACTTAAAAGACGAAAAACGAATTCTGAAGATAAGATTTCAAAACGAATTAATCGGTTTAAGTGAACAATTCGATCCTATATCAAAATTTTAACGGTCCTATAACAGCAAGAGGTGTGAAATATGGGTTTTAGGTAGACCCAGAAACTTTGAAGAAATTTATAAATTTCGGAAAAATAAGTGTAGCGTAGTTAATAAGTTGCGACGAATTCACACAGCTCATTCGATGTTATTAATGTTGGCGATAAGACCAAAGATGATATGGTCTACATTTGCATCATGAATGAGAGAAAACGTTATCTCAGTAAGAAGAAACAACTGAATCGAAGAAAGCAATGAAAGGCAACAAAATTTCAATAAAGTAATGATTTTGCTCATGAGATAAGAGAAAAGGCATATGTAAAAATTGTACATTACGCTGATCATTATTGTATAGCATTCAGTACATAGTTTACAGAGTAAATTTTTCATGCACTTTGGGGAGGGTGATATTCAAGTACAATGAATTTATAACTTGATTGTTTTTAATTTATCACAACAATTTCGGTTTGAAAGTTATGAGTTTAATTTTCTTAATCTATGCATATTAATTTTGGATACATTAAATTGAAAGCTAATTGCTGAGTTAAATTAATTTTTCTACAAGTTGTTTGAGATTTTGAGCAAAATACCAAATGAACTTATTACTTGAGACAGGCATGTACTTTTTGAAATTGTGATAATACAAATCTTCTTTTCCTTTATAATCGGCATACTGAAATGTAGCTTAAATTTATTAATAGTTTTACCTGGAAAAAGTAATTTATTGATATTGTAATTTATCACCCTTAAAGCCTGAAACTCTTAGAGAAAGATTTTTTTTTTTTTTTAGTATGAACAATTTATACTTTTTATTTTAAATTAAGTCAAATACTGAAATTAGGGAGAATTTTTCTCTAAGTTTCCCATGAAGTAAGTTGCTAGGGTTTTGTAACTATTCTTAAGTAGTAAAAAAAATCTGAAACGTAAATGGGAAGTTAAGTTATAAACATAGGACCTTTACACCTGTGTAAACTTGAGGGAGGGGTAGAGTGCATCTTTTAGGAGGAAGTTCTAGCAAGGGTCATTGACGTAAAGATTTCTAATATAAAATAAAATATACTACACGCTATTTTCGAATTTTTAATTTATGTCATTTCATGAAGTGATCCTTTTCGTACCTACTAACCAAATGTCAAGGTTTTATATAAAGTAGTTTCTAAATACACTGGGCTAGAAGATAATAACATAGCGAGGTCAGGGAATGATCCTTATTAGGACTTCCACTTAGACTCAGATATTGTTTTCCTGACCTGGTAGGTGGTATCATTTAAAATTCACATTTGGATTTCCCCAAAACTACTCTTACGAGTGCAATAGATATTTTGACAGATCCTGGTACGTGTGCTGTCAGTCTTTTGATACTGTTAACGGGATTGCAATGCACCAGTGTCTTGACACGGCTTCATAAGAAACCAATGGATGACAGGACTAATGATCAAACATGTCAATGCATTAGATCAACACTGCCAATCACTTGTTGTCTAAATTTGACGTCCAAGTGGTATTACCTGCAGATTAAAAACATTTTTGTGAATTGTATGTAATTTCAAGTTAGCTGGGGACCCCTACACCATTACAGACAAGACTGTAACAATAGTGCTGAGATATCTTCTATATATATCTATGGTAATTAAAGTTTTATAATTGTAATACAATCATGTCCAAATTTATCTTTATATACCCAAAAATAATATTCAATGAAATACTCAATCAATGGGATCCATGTTTGCAGGGAATGTGTCAAAAGTAAGCCTAATTAGAATTATCCAATCAAAAGTTATCAAACGGCAATTTTATGGCATTTTTATTTGCAAATCTAGGCTTACGTCATCCGACGTTGAATCAAGCACTTTACGCGTAATGAATATCTGAGTGAAATTCTGCAACACAGAATTTGATTTCAGTGTGTATGAACTTAAATCGTTTTGTTACGGCTTCGAAGTATCATTTGGAATAATCTGTCAAGTGGCGACTCATCGGCCTTTTAGAAGCAGGGCAGCCAATCACGGAAGCAGCCAGATTTATGAATATTTCAAGATAGACGGTCCCTACGTTATAGAAACAATTTCAAAACGATGGAAATGTTGTAAGAAGGTCTCTGCAAGGCTGTAAGCGAATGACAACTGCTTATAAAGATCAATATCTGGCAATCACTGCCTGTCGTAACAGGAAATGTACTGCTCGCCAGTTAAGTTCAGAGCTTTCAGCTGCCATTGGAACTGCTGTATCACGGCAAACGGTATACAGAAGGCTTAATTAGAAAGGTCTTTATGCCAGAAATTCAAGTGTATGTGTTTCACTGTCTTCACAAAAAAAGACAGATCTCTTTAATTGGTGCAAAGAACAGCACAAGGATTCTAAACGCGTTTACATCTGAAAAGAGTCAGGAACAAGAAATTATCCATCGAACATTATGTAACGTGATCGTATCGGTAGTGGAGGTGTAATGATCGATGGACGTACGCCCCTACAAGTTTTAAATAGCGGATTTGAGACGATCACAGATCTAAGACTTTTCAGCGGTGCATATAGATCCGACTTTTTATTTATTGATGATGATGCTCGTCTACATCGAGCAAACCTCGTTGAAGAATTCTTTAAAAGTGAAGACAGTGAGCGAATACCGCGGACAGCAAAGTATCGTGGTTCTAACCCGATCGAGAACTTATAGGACTACCACGGAAGATTAATTGCACGTAGATAACCTCCTCCTCCTACTGATAAAAATGGTCTGAAGACGGCATTGCTGGAATAGTGAAGCTTAATTCCCCAAATTGTGATTAAAAAAGTTATTGCCTGAATGAAAACACGTTGTGACATGTGCATACAAGTTAGGGGAGATCATATTCCATATAAAATTTGAAAGGCTTAGTTTTTTTCCCGAGTTATTCCTTTTTTTCTAAACTCTCTTTTCCACATTTTTTTATCATTTTTATTGTTTCCTGCTACAATTTTATATCATATGATGCTATTTTAAGTTTTTTCCTTTGTATTTATGTATCATAGTGTTATGCATCTTTCCAGAAAAATTAATGAAGTTATAGTCCCAAGTTTCTGAAAAAAAAAATTAATCTATTTAATTTAATTTAATTTAATTTAAAACAGTTTAATTTTGTAAAGATAATTTTGGACATGAGTGTAATATATGAGGGATTGAGTGCTAGAACTGACCATCCTACAATATTCATTTTTCTAGATGAAGGTTGTTTGTATCTCGTTTTGTTAAAACATTCATACCTAATGTGGTTTATCTTTGTATAAAATTCCTTTGCGTGCCGCTCAAATTTGGCTGTATTTCTATGAGCAGAATGGCAACAACTTAAAACATCCAATCACAAACCTTCAAATGTTCTTTATGCATGATTTCTAAATTCAATTGAGTATTCAATCTAGCCATAAACAATGTATCTTCTGAAATTTGAGTGATATACATGGTATTGATTTCATTATTTGAATTGTTTATATTGTTTCGTTACCTGATTGGAAAGAAATTTTGATGTGTAATTTTAATTATATTTGGCACTTCATGTGAAACCAGTCAGTAAATTTCATTTGTTCCTTGAATTGACTAGACCTTCTGCTATTTTGAGACACTATCCCCACTTAACTTGCGTCTCGACATAAGTAATAGGGTAGAGACTTCAGAGTGATGTTGAAAGTTTTCATGGAATATAAATTATTAAGAATTTCTTAAGTATGCGGCTGAAATAGCTTTTTGCTCTGGCGTATTTTAATTGCCTCACTTTAAAGCAAGCAAAACGAACCTGATTTGCTTCGTGAACCAAGGGGATTGCGTAGTAATTTCGGGGGTTGGCAAGCTTTAGCGAGCAGAGGGATTAGCCCTTAAGTTAGTTACATTTCTCTCGGGACGCAAGGGTATTCTGATAGTAATTTATATGAGTGAACATTTTTACCTATATATTTTATTGATTGTATCATAATACAATAAATACATGACTCAGCTTTTAATTATCTTTAAACAGGCGTAGTTTACTTTGTTAAGATTCTCGCGAGAAGGCTACACCCACTTTGCAAACAATTGAACGTATTTGTGAAAAAATGACTCGTTTAATGATTGAGGGGAATGATCGACATACCTAAAATGGCTTTTGGGAAGTGTGTTTACATGTCTATTAATTTCATGTGCTTGTACAAGATTGTAACCAAACAATTTTCATAGTGTAGCTTTACTTATGAGTGTTGTAAAATATTATGGATTTTGGGGATCCTTTCAATATAAAAATGGTTTAAGAATTTTACTTAAAATCGAAATTACAAGAGCGAAAAAGTTGCTTAAAAATTTTAGGAAATATTAGAAATTTTTTATACAATTTATATTTAATTTGTTTTTAGTGCTTAGTAACTTAAAAAAATGTACATGAGAGTTTAAAGATATGTTTAGCTGATAAAAAACGAATTTTAGTTTGAGAAAGGATGTAATGTATTATTTTACGCTTACCATTTTACACTATTAGTAAAATAACATCTTATTTTAATTTTATTGCATTAAACGTGAGAAGGAATAGTAAAACATTGTTATTTAAGGTGAATCAATTCATTGTATTATCCCCAAGTTATATGCGAAAATAGACGCCCTTAGGAAGAAAGGAAATTTACATAAATATATATAAATAAGATGAAATCATAAATGAAATTTCTTCTTATTTACACATAAGATAGAAGTAGACACGGAAAAGTTCCAAGCAGCAGTACCTCTGAATCGAAATAATCCATCGCAACTCCATATGATTCCCTAGTGTATGAAATTTAGTCCAACACTTACGTTTATCTAAGTCAAAGTTTTCGAAGTTTTACGCTTCTGGTTTGATTCTTTGAAATTCCTTGGGATAAGTTCTACGTCAAACTTCAACGTTTGGGTGAAATTTTCAGTACTGAAATGGAGTTGACTAAAAAGGAACGAGGAACACTTCAGTAAGTTAGTAGAAGAGGTACGTAAAAAAAATTTCTTAATATATAACTAAGATACTAGTAATACTATTACTCTTCTCTTCTATAGCTCATTTTATAATAGCTATTGACACAAATATTTTAACTCAAACTATTTTGAACAAAACACAAGGTGTTGTCCTGTATGTTTGAACATATCTCCATATCACTGTATTGCCCAATAACCCGTTTAACACTCTTTCTCATACGATTGTAGATTTTTTTTAATGAGACACCGTTCCCTCAAAATGTAGCCACCCATTGTCAGGTTGTAGGGTAAGGTACTACATTGCCGTGAGAAGAGGGCAATAGTTCCTTAATTTGTTTTTCTCTAATTGGCATATTCTTATAAACCCAGTGTGTGGAAATTCAATGGTAACGTGCATTTAGAATAAAAATATCGATATCTTTAAATAAGTAGATTAACATAGTAAAGTCTATTACTGACAGTTTAATCTAAAAAAATAAATTGTTTCAAATAGCTGTTAGAAGCGTATACTTCATAGGAGTGGCATCAATTCTGCGGTTTCTTCAAGTAATAAGTAATAAAATATATATATTTTTATTTTGTTATCTTGCATTTTAACGATTCCTACTAGGACTTTCTGTTAAATTTCGAGACAATTAAATCCAACTCTAAAACTGTTTTTGACATTTTATTAGGCAATAAAAGGGGAGGGGGGGGGGGATTCTCTATTTGCAATTGGGTATGATAAGCTTTTTAGAGAAATATAATCATTTTCGCTACAGATTTTGACAAATGAAGTTGTATAGTCATTAACCTTATCATCCTGTACTAAACGATCGTACAATACTTGTTAATTTTTATAAAGTGATTGAAATATGAACTTTTTAACTTTATAGAAAGATTTTTGCAGAAATAGGTTTTTTCAACTGAGAAAATTCATTTCAAATTATTTTCTTTATTTCCTAATAGCATGCATACAGTTTATATCAGTAATTTGTACCAAAAGCACATTATAACCTAATTATTTTCAGTAATCAAAATATGAAAAGTTTTTGGCAATGGTGTTAATTTTAGTAACGTGTATAATTTTCATATCAAAGTAAAATGTAATGCAAGGTTTTCAATTTGATGCAAAAAAAAAAAAAAAAAAAAAAAAAAAAAAAGTCTGACAGTCTTGTATAACTTTATTTGTATCTTAAGAGTAGTAAATCTCAAAAAAGAAAAAAAAAAAAATTAAAAACCCAAGTATTACATGTAAGTTATTGTTATCCAGACATCCTGACATATCTAGTCGAGGCCGTGCGCGAAAAACCAAGTATCTTGATAGATGCTCAGTTTCACGAGCGGAGTGTTATAGTTGTATCAGGCCCGAAACAACCAGATCGTGACGTCACAGCGCAAACCCATCACAAATCACTACTTAGGTAAGATTGCATACGAAGATGGATGATGAAGCATCAAAATTGGAATATTTACAATGCCTAACTACATAATCTATTCTAAATTAAAGTATAGGAATAAATTAAAAATTCTTATAATTTTAGGGAATAATTTAAAAAATTTAATTTCTTCAAAATTAATTTATTCAAAAGCTTGTTGTTTCAAAACTGATTGGTGGTTACACTGAAATAATTTCAGTTTAATTTTTCTTAAAAACTATAATGTAGCTATAAACTATAATCTAATTTAAAATACAAAAACAATATTAAAAAAATTATTTAAATAATCTTTTATTTAAAACCAGAAATTCCTTTAAGAAAAAATTGAACATTTATCCACAAATTCTTCCTTTAAAAAGATTAATTATATAAAAATATATTTTAATATTTAAGAAACTTCTCTTACCTAGATTTAAAGCAAAACATAGTTTAAAAATTTAGTGAGTAATTAAACAAGTTATATTTTTATAATTCAAAGACATTTTTACAAAACTTTTAAGAGTATTACGAAGTAAATTAAATTCATTTTAATTTTTTAGAAATTGGTTGCTTTTCCATGAAAAGAGTTCTAGAATGATAAAGAATACCTCATCTAAATTGAAACTATCATATCCAAACAAAAGACATTTCCAAGAATCTAGGGCGGATGCCTTCGGGGTGAAATTTTAAAGGGAAGCTGCCTCACATTTATGCCTTGATTAAGAAGAAACCCAGAAAACTCCGACGGCAGCTTGACAATCGAAGCAAGTGTCTCGATATGCTGTCGTGTCTGTTTCGGAAATCAAAATTTGCTTAGCGATAACAAAAGAAATTAAACTCATCGATACCAAGACTTAATTTTAAAATAGGTTAATTAAAAAAAATGTACATATATAATCATACAGAAACAGGACCTGATTTAGAAATTTTTTTACTGTAGGCCCAACATTCAGAGAGGGGCCCCAATAGCAAATATTTATTTCTTTACGTCACAATATTACCAGATCAAGCTACATTCGTTACGACTAACTTTTTACAATTAAAACTCATAGTTTACTTTCACACGATTTTTTTGTTATAATTAGTATGATCTTGATTTGCTCAAAACTTTTGAATTAATCAAGATCCCCCATGAACACTAATTTTAAAGTACACTTTCCTGTATTTTAAACTTACATTTTACCACAGGGTTCACAAATTATATAATAATAAAGATTACTTAATTTTATAACAATAATTGTAAATAATACAAAGTAACCTTTCTACTGTTTCTACGATCGCACTAAAAAGGAGGGCCAAAAAAGTCCACGGAAGAGCCTGCAAAGCAACCAATCACAAAGACTCTTTCATTTCATAATATAAGAAGTTGTATATGGTTGGTTGGTTGGTAAACATCTCTTTACAAGAGGCGAGAGAAGGAGAATAGCGGCGTAAAGCCTTTGTCTCCGTGTACATATGACGAAGTTATATATGATTGGCTGAACCGGAAAGATTTGCTTAATTAGGTTTCATTAGATTAATCTATCTAACTTAACTCTTTGTGACTATAAAAAATATGGAATTTGTTGATGTGTAACTAAAAATTTTTTATTATTTTTGTTCAGTACTTCCAATAAAAAGACCATTATATTTGAAATTTTCAGAAAATTTTCAAAATTTAGGGGCCCCCAAATTTGGGGGCCCCTAGGCCCAGGCCTAGTGGGCCTAATGGTAAATCAGGCCCTGTACAGAAAGAGTGGCTGGTTTTCTTTTCATACTTTGAGATTTCACTTTGTTATTATGAAATTTGACATAATTTTTTAAATGTATGTTAATGCTAAACTTGAAATTTTTCAAAATAATTGTATTAGTAGAATCCTTAAAATCTTTTGGCCTGTTAAAATTATTAGCGAAGCAATTTTAGAAAGGGCAGACATTACTTCAATCGAAGAAATCAGTGAGAGAAGGTGGCGATGGACGGGTTATGCATTAAGAATGCCAAAAGAGAATCTAACACACGTTTCACGTGATGGCAAGAGGAAAAAAGGAAGGTCTAGGACAACTTGGCAAAGTCAAATGCAATCAGACCTAAAAAAAGGATCTCTTAAATGGTCTAGAGGAAGCAAGATCCCTGGCCAAAGATCGGAAGGTATGGAGAAGTAGGCTGAAAACCTTAACAGCGTGAAGAGCCTAATTAAGTAAATATGTAATGCTCACTGACAAACGAAATTCTATTCAAATTTTCCTCTTCGTTCCACAATCACATTGTCGATCAGGAATTTCAGGAAGATCTTTTTCAATACTAGTTCCTTCAAAAGTTGTTTCTTATTTTTGAATTTCAAAATTTTTTCTTCATGTTTAACTCCGATAACTTTTTGAAATTTCTAGAAAATATGGCCTCGAACTAAATAATATTTGAATAAACATTTCTAATACTTTTAGAATATGCGAATACAAATCATCATGCATTTGGTTTCTTATAGGAAAATTTGTTATTTAGTATTCGGTACTTATACTATCATTATACATATATACAAATTTATAGTACAGAATCCCACCTTATTCACCAAGCCAACATTTAAGCCACGGTAAAGAAGATAAGTATCCATAGAAAGATCACAAATTAATCCTTGGTACAGATGTAGTATAGGACATTTCTTTGGCGCAATTTTTTTTTTAAATAAATTTTGTTTTTGGCGACGATTTTATTTTAAGTTATATTTTAATTCAGTTAATTATTTATATTTTAATCTTCTTTCAGTTACTGTGTTTTTAATTTTGGTGAATTTTCTAAACGCCAAAAGAAGAAGGAAAAAAAAAAGAAAAGAAAAAATTCTAAATGTCCTCTACCACATCTGTTTTCAATCCTTATAAAAATACACTTACATTAAGAATGTCATGAGCAATAACTAGAAAATTACCCCAAAACTTGGTTAGATTCCTCAGTTCAAATATTGAAAATCATTAATAAATTGCTACCTAATAAAATCTGACAGGAAAACAGCTTAGACTTAATATATACATATTTAATGCAGTATAAGTTAAAGATTTCAAAGACCATTTGTTAGAAATGTTTTTTGAAATAGAATGCAACCGAATCGTATTTGATGCGCTATACTTTTATATTAATATTTTGAAAAAAATGTACTCACCGAAAATATTGTAAATATGTAATAATATCCGTAAGAAAAAAGTGAAACATTTACAAGTGCAAACAAAATCAACAGAACAACAACTCAAAATTTCATAGTTTTTTGCTATGACGTCAAACTCGTGTAAAAATTCAGGATTATGGCCTTGTAGACTGAGCATCTAGCAAGACACTTGGTTTTTCGCGCACGGCCTCGATCTAGTACATTTAAACGTTCATATATTTAGTTTAGAGCACCCATAAGTTTCCTCAAAACACTTCCCCTTCTCGTGCTAGTCCAAAAGAATTGATATTTCATTCCATAAAGTTTCTTTTAAATGAGTGCATTTCTCGATCACGTTTCTTTAGGTCAGTCTAGGGCGTATATAAAACATAACGGTTTTCTGCTAAAAGTTCTTCCGAAGAATATTTAAAGCATTTTACGAAACTAGGGCAACAAAGTAATCACACACTTAAAGAGAACAGATTTTTTTAATGCTTTACGGGGGAAAAAATGAATAAAGAAAGCATTTTGAAGAGAACGGATATGATTCTTGTAAGCAGGGCCCAAGAGACATAACTGTGAGTCATCATTATTCATGTGAATCATTTAAAAATCCCAGACTTTATGACTGGAACAACCAAGTGAAGATTAATGAGTGTAAAGTACGATATAATTGAGTAAAAAAGATAATTATGTTTGTTTATGCCGTAATAGATTATTTAAATCTATACTGGATGGTTGCTTACTTAAGAAATATTCTTGTAATATTAATTTTTAATTTAATTTTGTGGTTTCAAATTTTAAGCATATAATTTTTCTCTGCCACTGATAAATGAGCCTTATTTTGCATCTATAATAATTTAGGAAGAAACTAAATGGTGCGGCGTTGTGCGGTAATTGCTAAACAACACATAAGTGGATAATTTTTGATGGTGACATAATTTTAAGATATCAAATAAAATGCTGTAAATCAGTTCTAAAAGGAACGTGTAACTAGATTTGAAAATCAACGAAAGTTCAAGCCTACATACATCATTATTTATTAATAAACACTCATATTTAAATACTCTCACTAAATTATCAAATCGTTTTATCGATAATCTAAATTGGTCAAGATACCCATATAAAAATTTCTGTTTTACTTGTTTAAATAGATCTCAGGTAATAAGCATGTTCGTTTTACTCACTTTTCACTTTTTTTTTAATTTCTTAACGTAATACAGTCTTGAACAAAAGTTTAGACACAACACAAAATTAGTGTTTTATAACATAGTATTAAGACAGAAGATTTAACCTTTGTATCACTTAATAATATGAACATAATAAATTCAAAATAGAAATCTGAAAATGAAAAACAAATCTGTAGCGAATTTGTCCCAAAGATAACAAAAACGACAAAAATCCGTTGCACATTAGTTTAGGCACAAATGAAATTTTTTTGATTTTTATAAGCAAGCGAAAAGTTTTAGCAATCAATTAAGTTTTCACGATATTTTATCAAATCAAAAACACGATTTTCATTAAAAGCACAAGCATTTTCAAGGTTTCAGGCTTGATTCCACACCACGCCTTTCCAATGGCTTCTTTAAGTTTAAAAATGGCGGAATACTGCTTTCTATAGGTATACAACTTTTGTAAGAATTCCCCATACATTTTCGATAGGATTACAGTCAAGACTCTTTGCAGGCCAATCGAAAACTATGATTGTTTTGGCTCGAAAACCACTTTTTTATTTACCATGATGGGTGGATGGAGGCATTGTCTCGTAGAAATTTCCAGTTGTCCACTTAAAAGCTCATCAAATCGTAGTAAGTTATTTTCTAGAGTTGCCTGGTAGGCCTCAAAGTTTTGTTTTCCTTTAAAAACGCTAGGGAAGTTTGGCCGTTGAATTCAAATCCACCCCAAACTATGACTGAACCTCTCCCTTGAAGTCGGCTAAACTGAATTACAGAATCTTTATGAAGCCATTAGTGAGAAAATCTTTTTGGACCATCTAGGATCCAATTTTTCATCACTGATGACCACCTGTAACCATTCGCCACTGTATGACATGTGTTGCTGAGCCCAATTTAGTCTTGATTCTTTGTGATGAGACTGCAAACGCAGCTTGCGTTTAAGTTTGGATTTAAAAAAAAACCCGCATTTCACAATTCTTCTATGTACAATTTACCATGAAAATGTAATGGCAATTATATTTTTGATCTGATTTGCAGAGTAATGCTGATTTGAAGCCAGTTTTATAATTTGTCTACAAGGTGAGACCGAAAAGTAAGGTGACTGATGTCATAATAATCACTGTATTATATATTCCAGTAATGCTGATTTGAAGCCAGTTTTATAATTTGTCTACAAGGTGAGACCGAAAAGTAAGGTGACTGATGTCATAATAATCACTGTATTATATATTTGCAGATAAATACATCACTGTGCTTCAAAGTAGTTCCCGCCGTCTACAATACACTTCTGACAACATTCATACAAGTTCTTGAAACTTCTGAAAAAGTCCTCCTTTGAGACTGTCTTAAATTTCTTGGTAACAGCATCTTGAATGTCTGAGACGCTTGAAAATCGGTTTCCCTTCAGTGCCAATTTCAGTCGTGGAAAGAGGAAAAAATCCTTATTCCCCTGATGCCAGCAAATTTTTTCCTCTTTCCACGACTGAAATTGGCACTGAAGGGAAACCGATTTTCAAGCATCTCAGACATTCAAGATGCTGTTACCAAGGAACTTAAGACAGTCTCAAAGGAGGACTTTTTCAGAAGTTAAGAACTTGTATGAACGTTGTCAGAAGTGACGGCGGGAACTACTTTGAAGGACAGTGATGTATTTATCTATAAATATATAATACAGTGATTATTATGACATCAGTCACCTTACTTTTCGGTCTCACCTTGTAACATCCCATTTGCTGGTCGTTCGAGGTCTTCCAGATCGTGATTTTGGTGGATATTGGTCACCATGTGCGTAAACTCTATAAACACCTTTTTCGGAACGATTTAATGCAATTGAAATATCAGAAATGGATTTATCTCTGGACTTAATCTTCAAATTCTTAAAATCTCTTTATACAAAAATTGCGTTGACTTAGGCATCATTCTAACCAGTGAAAATAAGTTCAAACCATTTATAGCAATTTAAGAACACTCCCCTTTAAAGA
This sequence comes from Linyphia triangularis, assembly GCA_963978545.1. NCBI lineage: Eukaryota > Metazoa > Arthropoda > Arachnida > Araneae > Linyphiidae > Linyphia > Linyphia triangularis. The sequence goes on along the minus strand of OZ021724.1, from coordinate 57,206,472 downwards.
TACGATCACTTACTCTCAAGAATTTACATAAATCTTACGTTTGTGTCAATACTTTTGAAGCATGAAAAGTTTGCAAAGTTTCAACTTGTTGATGTCAGACAATTTTATTTCATTTTTCCTGGAAATTTTTAACCCTACACTTTTTCCTTATGGCTTTAAGAATATATATTTGAATAAAAAAAATAAATAAAAAAAATAAATAAATAATGCAAATTAAATTAATACTATTGTTTTTCGTAAATTGCCTCTGTGTCTAAACTTTTGTGTAGGACTGTATATCATAATGTATTTGTGTTCTCTGTAATGTGGATTGAGCAAGATAAATAAATGGAAAAAAACCAACAAAAAAAAACCAACCATCTGCTTAAATTGGTTCAATATATCTGATTTTTTGATCATGAACGTACTAGGCCTGGGCGATGTTAACATTTCTGCATCGTGATATATCAGGAAGCAAACATCACGATGTCACGATACATCGCGATATTAATTATGTGTATTTTTTTTTTACAAAATACTACAAAACAACTTTTTCATAACACGCTATAAAGCCGAAAGTTATGCCTACTTAGCTTTGTAAAATTTTATTAAATTATTTTTTTTTAATTTTAGGAAGTTTATTTTAAATAACATGAGCAGCGACCGAATTATTTTCAGGGGAATACACAAAGCACCCAATGGGGTATAAGCCGGTTATTATTATTGGTTTAATCCGGATTTTTCAATTTCTCTATCTTAATGAAATTTTACTTTGTTATTTTCCAGGTAAGGAGTGTGTGTGTGGGGGGGGGGGGGGGGGATGGACAAGTGCACTTCCCTGGCAGTGCACATGTTACTTTATTTATTGGATATTCTTAATTATTAAGTCAAAAACATACTTCATAATGAATATTTTATTACTTACAATTTACAATATAACTATTAAACAATAAAAATAAAATTAATGCATAACATTTAAAATTCTAATAATCTTTATTGTGTGCCAAAAAAATCTGCATTTCAGCATTTTTAAGAAGCAATGTTGGATTGAGTAATTAATCTTATGGAAATAAACTTGATTCAAATTGTACAAACTAAAAAAAATTATAAAACATTTATTTACTTACGAGACCGAAGAGAAAATCCTTCAATGTAAATGGGAAAAAAAATCGTTTATAAGTATTTAAGCAATCTAGAGAAACAACTGTGATTAGTCCATGCACTGGTTCACATTAATTTTGGCAGATATAACAAACAGCTCATAGTAATAAATAACCAGATTATCTTAACTGGGTAAGAACTAGACAGAAATTACCGCGCCAGAATACCGCCATCCTCTTGCGTTAATAAATAAAGCAAAATAAAATAATAGCAAGAAATATTTTATTTCTTTCAAGTTAGAGAAATAATGAAAAAAAAAAAAAAAATCAAAAATGAAACACAAAAAGTGTAGGAAATCCTCAATAGAATTCCAAAAATAGATATCAAGGTCTTGCATCTGATGACTATTAAATAATAATCAAAACGTTTTCCAAGAGTTGAGAAAAATATAAATAACGTTCAAACAATAAAAGGAATACTTCTTTTATGGAATCTCCAATATTACTAGACTACTGGCGCCACCTCTCAATTTCAATACTCATCGTACATACGGAAGGTGAATACGATTACAACGATGCGGTTTTATCTGATAAAGTATCGCGCATGCTCAAAAGCAAATGGAAATCGTCTCAAACGCCCCGATGTCGACGGTTTCACTATGTTTCTATACAATATTGGGAACATCCGGCATATGCAGGGCAGGGTGGATAGGATTATCACGATGTGAGCTTGCTGATGAAGTACCGCGCAAAAGCAAATGGAACTCGTTTCAAACGGCGCGGTATCGACTGTTTCAATACGATTCTATAGTATCTTAGGAACACCGCGCATGATTCGTGGCACGGTTCTTCGTCCTTGAAGTGCTAGCCAATTTCGTGCTCTCGTCGAAAAAGATCGTGACGTATCGGTGTTGGAGAAATAATGACACCGGTTTGACGATGTTGATTTCACACCGGTTTTTGCCGATATATCGATGCATCGCCCAAGCCTAGAACGTACCTCTTTTCACCTATTTAATTGATTTCACTTCCTGAATTATCAAACATCGGAATGTGTTCCCGATAATCTGAATCCATACGATACCTAAAGAAAAATACCAGGTAAAATTGGTTTTTGTAGATCTCAAGTTATAAGCATATCGCCTTTCACCACTTTTCTCAGATTTCACCATCTTAATTACAAAGTGAGATGTTTTTACTTTTCCTTATTAGCTCATTGTTGTAAAGGCTTAGTTGATCGCATCCTCTGCCCATAAATCGAAAGGGTAAATTAATTAATTACTTGGGCCCTGATAATCGTTTAGTATTGCGTTGTGTTTGGTATCCTTATTCTAGGAAGCGCCAGGTTTCACTAATATAATAGGGCAAGGTTCTAAAAAAAAAAAAAGTTGAACTATTGGGTTCACTGAGATTACGTTTAAATTACAATACAAACAACATATCAATCGAAGAATAATCGTCTAATAGTTTAATTGAATGTTGAGGAACTGCAGCATTATTCTGTACCTAATCTGGAAAGAGAACATGTCACCCACGCCCAATAATAACTCAATTGCAAAGGTTGGTTGGTTGTTTTCAGATTATCTGGCGCCGTCAGCAACACGAGGGCTATAATGCGCCGAAACATTTGTCATTTGATAAGCCAATATACATTTACACCCGAACCCGCAAGCTCGCGGACTAGAAGCTAGCACGCTAACCACAATGCCGTTTGGTCGGCCTTTTATTTTTTGGATTAACATAAGACATGTCTTTATAATTAAGAAAACACTATACGATATTGACAATAGATAATGGAATAAGACTGCAAGGTGCTAATGGCGGAGAGACTCATTAAATTGGTACAACTAAACAAAACTGAAATTCAACTTGATCCATTCTCTGTTTTTAACATAAACCAAACAAAAGTATCCAACTAGAGAAACTAATAATTTATCAATCATACTTATTTTAAAACCATCGCGACTAAACTAAGTTTACTGAGAAGGTAATCGTCGACACTTCTCACTTTATGAAACATCTCACTTTTACATAAAGTCTGTCGTCGAAGTTAAGTTTTAATTTTAACCTTTTCAACCTAAATTGTTTTCGCTTAGTCATTCTCTTATGGATTTATCTGAGTTTGTGAATAACGAATGCAAGAAGGAGTTACCCCTTGGTGCAGATCTGCGAGACGTGACATCTCGTGGGCTCAACCTCGGAGATTTCTCTGTTCAAGAGAGAAAATAGTGTTTCCATGAGTCTGGAACGCTTTGTTTAGGTTGTGGTGGATTTTGAGGGCAAATTGAAGAATCGAGATTTTTCTGAGTTGCACCAGTTTTTAAAAACTTTGGTTGCCACTTGATTGGTGCGGTTTCTGTTTCTCTTCGGTCATGCTCCCTTCATTGGACCAAAACCTACGCCCTACAAGCATTGAGGGCTGTTTTCTCAGCCAAGCGATCATTGATTTGTTTGTAGAGTTCAATCTCGGACCTGTGTCTTGTAAAGTCATCTCCCAAGACGCTTAGCACTGAAATTTATCCGACTGACATTTGCTCTATGCTAACCCAGCACCAACAAAAACCTCTAACTTGCTCCCTTCCCCCACAACAACTGCTCTTACTAAAGCTGAGTACAGTAGGGTCTAATGAACCCTTTACTTTTAAAATCCTGAATCATCCGCCACTATGGTCTAAATAATAAAAACATTGCAATTTCATTAATAATACAGGGGAAAAAAAAAAAAAAAAAAAATATTTGGTGCCCAAAATTTTAGAACTGATTTTAGCAATATTTGGAGTGCTGAATCTAAATATTAAATCTCCGACCCAATGGTTTAGTGGTTAGCATACTAGCTTCTAGACCACGAGGTTGCGGGTTCGAGTCCCGTGTAAAACATGGGTGTTTGTAAATGTATGTTGGCTTGTCAAATGACGAATGTTTCGGCGCATTATAGCCCTCGTATTGCTGACGACGCCAGATAATCTGAAAACTATTAGAATATTCCTTAGCAGTGGTACACCGCACAGACAAACACAGGTATAACAGCAAAAATCATTTATTATGAACATAGAAAAGACATAAAGAATTTAAGTTAAAAGTTGTTAGAAGAGAAAAACATTACATCCGTTAAAGATGCGAGCTTACAAGCAATCTGATTATGACACGCGCAGAAGGGGTTACAAAAAGAGTTCCACCAGTGGTCGCTACTGCCACGCAGGACAGTTGATTTACTATGAAGGAAGTGGGTGGATATTGATCATGTGATTATCCCAACACTACCCCACAATGTCAACCCACTTTGATAGAATGAAAACACATATTCACATCATCCAAACCAAGCATTTTCAGACATTTTAAATGCTTAGAGGGCGGTAATGGCTTTGTTAACACATCAGCAGCTATTTCCTCAGTTGGTATATAACAAATTTCAATTTGTTCACTTTTCAGTGCATCTTACAAAATGGTGACGGATGTCTATGTGCTTAGTACGTTTGTGAAACACAGGATTTTCAGCAAGCTTGATTGCTTCAATGTTATCAACAAGTAAGCGCACTTTTCCCAAGCCATTAGAACACAATTTATTTAACAACTTCTTAAGATATATGGCCTCCTTCGTTCCATCGGAAAGAGCCATATACTCGCTCTCAGTTGAAGAAAGAGCCAATGTAATTTGTTTACGACTTTCAAAAGAAATTACACTACCACTAAGTATAAAACAATGTCCTGTATAGGATTTTCGATCATCAGGGCAATTTCCCCAATCAGAATCAGTGTAGCCAAACAAAGAATCTCCTGTAAATTTAAAGATTAAACCAAAATTTAATGTTTTCTTTAAATATCTTAAAACGCGTTTGGCGGCTGTCCAATGTGTGCTGTCGTAACATGTTAGGCATTGGCTTAAAATACTAACAGTATTCGCGATATCTACTCTAGTCGTTGTAGCAAGGTACATAAGCCCCCCCCCCCCCCCCTCCCCACCAATTCACGATAAGGTAAATTATCTTCACAGTGATCTGCCTTTCTCAATTTATTACTGCAATCCATTGGACTGCTTACGGTATTAGCATTAACCATATCAAAGCGATTCAACAGTTCATTAATGTAACTCGACTGACTCATGGTTATAACCCCTTTCTTTTGTAGAAAGTTTATCCCTAAACAATATTTCGCAAGACCTGAATATTTAACTTCTAAATCCTTATTTAGATGTTCTTTAAATTTGACTAGCATGTTAGGGTTTTGCGATATATACAAAATATCATCTACGTAAACAGATATGAGAGTTAATCCAAAATCATCTCTAATGTAATAAACGCAAGGATCAGCAACCGATTGTTTGGCTCCAAATTCAATTAAAATTTCATTCAATTTTAAATTAAAAACCATAGAAGCCTGTTTAAGTCCATAAATCGATTTCTTTAAAAGAAGCACTTTATCTAACATTTTAAGCATATCCGATGCTTTAAGTGAAATTTTATTATTTGATATTTCATTATCAACAATATGCTCCAGTACTTTAACGAAGTTATCTGGGCATTCCATATAAATTTCCTCGTCTAAATTTCCATTTAAAAAGGCAGTGATAACATCAAATTGATGTATTTCTAATCCTAGATCAGCTGCTAAAGCTGATAAGACACGAATTGATCCTGACCTAGCTACAGGTGAAAATGTTTGTTCAAAATCTTTTCCTGCAATTTGAGAATAACCCTCGCAACAAAACGAGCCTTATTCCTCAATAATGATCCATCAGAATCAAATTTATTTGTCAAAATAAAACGACTACTTATGCATTTTTTAGAACTTGGTCGATCAACCAATTCAAACGTATTTTTGTCTAAAATACTTTTCATTTTATTAGCCATCGCATTCATCTAATAGTTTGAATTCGGACTAGCAAGAGCTAACTTAATTAGTATTTCCGAATGAAATCCAAAAACATCTTCCGCTTCAGTTAAACGAACTACCTCCCGATTGCGCAACGACAAAATATTAGGTTCCATTACGTCATTGGTTTCAGTTTGAAATTCGCCTACTTGATCCTCATTGACCTTCGATTCCTCTTCTACTCCTTCGGAAGATATTGCTTCTCTAGCGCGCTCGAATTCTATTGGCTCTTCGAAATGACTCATTTGAATATGATCGGATTTTGTTTGTTCTACAAGTAATTCGCTTTTCTCTTCCATCTAAATATTTTCGGAATCCTCAAAGAATTTAACATTACGTGAAACAATTACGCGTTTCTCATCGGGTAAATAAATTCTATACGCTTTACATCCATCCTTATATCCCACAAAAATTCCCTTTTTACTTCTCGGAGCGAACTTATGTTGATGCTGATTTTTCAAACAATAATCTATACACCCGAAACTTTTAAAATATCCTACATTTGGTATTTTTCGAGTCCATGCCTGATATGGTGTCATACCATTAAGAGCACTATGCGGACACCTATTTTGTATATAAATAGAGCAATTTATACACTCAGCCCACAGATTTAAAGGCAATTTAGATTGTGATAACAAACAACGTCCCATTTCTACTAACGAACGATTTTTTCTTTCACAACAGCCATTTGAAGAACTAGCATATGGAGCTGTTACCCTTCGTTCAATCCCACTTTCTATAAGAAAATTATCAAATTCCCTATTTATATATTTACCTCCATTGTCGCTCAAAAACACTTTAATTTTAGTAGATTTTTGATTTTCCCACAAAGATTTTACTTCCTTAAATGCACTTAACGCCTCATTTTTATGTTTCAAAAATCTTATTGCACAATACCGAGTTGCATAATCAATAAATGTAATAAAATACAAACACTTACCCAAACTTTCTATTTTAAACGGACCACACACATCACTCATAACAATTTCCAAAACATTTGATTTGTGATCTGACTTCTTGGGAAAAGGAGCACGGGATAATTTATTTAAAGCACACACTTCACAATTAAAGTCCTTATTGGACTTCTCCAAATTTAAACCCATTAAATAACCCCTACTATTACATTCAATTAAATCATTAACATTAATATGCCCCATACGAGTATGCCATTTTATGAGATCGGCTTTCTTATTTTTAGAGCCGTCAAACGAATCAGAGGCATGATTCGCTTTTTCATCTTTGTTGCCATTCATGAAACCACCTTTGAGATAATACAAATTATTTCTTCTTTCAGCAATTAATTTCAATTTAGATTTATCATTTATGATTTCAGCACAATCACCATTAAAAGCAACACTATATCCATTATCACACAACTTTGAAATTGACACTAAATTCACTCGAATACTAGGCACATATAACGCGTCTTACACATACACATCTTGACACTTTGCATTTACCTCCGCTGTGATGACAACTGTACCACACCCCTTTACCTCTGAAGTGGTGTCATCGGCTAAGTTGACGGCAGGGATGTCTGTTTTATCCATGGAAACAAACCTTGAAGAGCCGTTGGAGATATGCTGAGTACATCCACTATCAAGAACCCACGATTTTGACATCTGCTCATCATTCGATAGAAGTGTCACTTCCGGTGGTTCACTGGTCAAGAGTCCAACATGCTCCAGATGTTTGGGGGACGGTTTTGATGTTTGGTCACAATTTGTGGCAATGTGGCCAAATTGATGACATATAAAGCAGCGAATTTTAGAGACATCAGACTTCTTAAAGTTGTTCCTTCCTCCACTCCGTTGTGGTCAGCTCTTTTTCCAACGAGGCGTCAACGGCTTGTGTACAGGCGCGACAGCAAAAGCGTCAGATTTTTCCTCCCGGCCGCCGCTCCGTCGTGATTCATATTCTTCCAAAAATTTCACTTTCAGCACATGCGGGTTGCATATTAGCTACCTTTACTTGCATTCGGACAAGGGAAAATAATACATCACGCTGATTGGTTGCCATTTTTTTCTCTCGTGCTGCCATCTACAAATTGAGAATTGGATGCTTTTGGAAAAAAAAATTACGGAAATAATCCTAATAATAGTATGCAAGAGAACTTATTTCAGCAACTGAATCTTTTCATTACTATACATAAGCCCTTTTTAAAAGAAAATTTTTGTTTTAAGAAAATTTATATAAACATGAATTTTTTTTTTTTTTAAGAATTAAATTAATTTTACTAATAAAATTTCATGGAAATTAAGATTTAATAGATTCGTATGAATTCACTGAATTATTCACTAAAGCATGAGATGTACATAATTTGTAGTATTTTATGCAGTTAACTACTTTTCAAGTCATTAAAATTGGAATACTTTTAAACTCATAAGAAAATACTGAATTATATTAATCATAAATTTTATCAGGAATTAAAAAAAAGTACTATATATTTTCAAGAGAATAAAACCCTGCATCAGACTAATTATTAAATCAAATCTTCCAATAGGATTTTATTGACTATTTAAAAATATATGTATATCAGATACAGATAGAATTATAATTGAGTTTGATTTTTTATGAACCTTTAATTTTCACTATAATGCAGATATTTCAATGGACTAGAAGTTTCATAAATGCAATTATTTAAATAAACTAAGTTTGAAACATGCAAAGCAAAGAATACAAATTGACTAAATGTAATATACACCCTAGTAGATGGCGCCACGAATAATTTTTTTAATCGTTTTGTTTTGGAATAAATCCCAAGGTGAAAAAAAGATTGATAATAAGATGAATATTTAAAGAGAAAGCAAGAAATATAAAATACATCTGATGCTTACAAGAACGAAAATCTTTTTCCTCAAGTGTTGGAGTGTCTTGAATTCCATTTGGTGTTTGTAAGATTACCAAATTCTGAAATCCACTTACTGCATTCTTCATCATTTCGAATATTGCTTCGAATAACTACAGTATTTGAGAAAACGCTTTCTGTCACATTTACAAAGGAAGATGGAAGCTTATCTTTCGAAAAACAAGACATCCGTTTTTTCCCTCCCTTCTCTTTTATGTTGCAGATAAACAAATCTGCAATTGCTGGCACTCAAACAAGGCACCGTAGTGAAAATGAAAACGTAAGTAGCCACGGCCAGCCAATCAGCGCGCGGCATTATTTTCCGTTGTCCGAATGCAAGTAAAGGTAGCTAATATGCTTCCGGGTTGGGTAACTCATCTCGAGATTCGATGGCGCATCGAAAGTTCTCGTATCTTTCAGGAATACTGTAGAGCAAAAGTATCGACAGCAAATCGTTAGCGATTTCAATTTCCATTTCATGGAGTTTATCCACACAGTCGAAGAAGTTACTAAGGTGCTCCGACATATTTTCGGAGTCGGACATCTTTCGAAATACAAGTTGTTTCAGTAACGTTGCTTTCTTAGCAGACCCTTTCGATTCAAAAACCGATTTCAATTTCAACCACACTTCATTGGCAGATTTACTGTGCTTGACGTGGCACAACTCACTTGGATTCATCGACAAGATTATATCAGCTTTCGCTTTTAAATCAGCTTGAGTCCATTTGACCAGTTTTTCTCCTTCAGTCGGCTTAATTTCCGTTCCAATAACATAGCTCCAGTGGTCATTCTTTATCAAAACTGCTTCGACTTGCACTTTCCATGTGTCGAAGTTGTTCTTTCTCAGCTTTTCGATGCTCATTCCATTGTTCGTCGCCATTTTGATACTTCGTTTTCCAACCTGGTCTGCTGCGCAGTGTAAAAGCGTGAAGCTTCCGAATTCTTGGGATCCAGGTTGAAAGAAAAAAATTACTGGAACAATGAACCAAAATTAGTTTTTATCGTACAAGAGAAAAGGATCTATCTGCTAGTCTTCTTCTCTCAAGAAGACAATCTTGTAGTTTGTCACGAAGTTAGAGAACTCCTAGAAAAAATAGGTCTTCCTGAATATTTTCCAGATAATTGGCGCCTATTTATTAACAGCTCAAAGCGAAGTTTGAAAGTGTCCTTCTTTTTACACAATGGGAACAAATGTGGTTCACTACTAATTGCTCATTCGACAAATATGAATGAGAAATATAACACCATAGCTTTGGTATTGGAGAAGATAAAGTATCATGAATGTGATAGGGCGATTTGTGTGGATTTAAAAATGATAAACTACTTCCTTGGACAGCAAAGTGGCTACACAAAATATCCTTGCTTCTTGTGTTGCTGGAATAGCAGAGAGAGAACACACCACTGGGTTAAAAAAGTGTGACCAAACAAAGAAAATAAGGCCGTTGGAGAAAAGAATGTCATAAATTATTCCTTATCGAACAAGAGAAAATCATCTTTCCTTCATTACATATTAAGTTGGGCCTTATGAAGCAGTTTGTAAAGACTCTTAATAAGAACTAATCAGGCTTTGCATAAATAGGGATGGGTAGGGGGGGGGGGGGTGTTTTAGTTGAATACCAAAAAAAAAAAAAAAAAAATTAAAGCAGGAATATTTCAAGGCCCACAAATAAGACAACTCATTAAAGATCATGCCTTCATAAATTCGATGAAAGAGACTGAGGGAAAAGCCTAAACTTCATTTGTTGCAGCTGTCAGAAATTTTCTGGGCAAACGCAAAACGGAAATTATATTAACTAGTAAACAAGATGCTTAACAGTTTCAAATCACTTGTTTGTAACATGAGTATTAAGGTTGTTGAGGTTGTTTGAGTTAAGGTTACAGTCACTAAAACCGTTTTCCTGAAAATTTAGAAGACCTGTTCCAAAATACATTCAAGAATGTCATGGAAAAGAAACTTCTGAAGTGTTCAGTGACTATAGTTAGTTTCATCGATGACTTTTCCCTTTATCTTTGTATATAATAATATTTATATAATATAATAATAAAATTCTGTGTTTAGTTTCTTTATTTGATCCATTGATTAAACTTAGATAGTGTAATGTATATTTGGGCAATTCTCTGCTGTGCACACGAGACATTTTGGATCTTTTTTCTACTCGGAAACAAATTAGAATTTTAAAATTAGGATGAATCTAGCAGTTATGCTTTTGTCTTATATAACTCTAGTAGGTGACAAAGTTATATTGAAAAATATTTATTCTAACTAAGTCAAATATATATTTAAAAGTCACCAACGCCGTGTCCCGTGCGTCGATTGATAAAAATGCATATTTGATCTAGCTAAAGCTATTATTTTTTTCCTTATAACTTTGTCACCATGTAATATTATATCAAATAAAAACATAGCAATTAGATTCATCTTAAATTTATAATTCTTATCTGTTAACGAGTAGAAAAAAGAACCAGCATTTTCCGTACGTCAACCAGAGAATGGCCCATTTCATTGAAATTTATATCTTAAAAATTCAAGCACCTAGAAGAAAACTAATTCCATATTTGAATTCAGGGCATCAAATTCATATGAAATCAACTCCAAATACCCCGGCACCAAAACCAAAGTTGGCCTGTGTAATCAAAAAGTGGTTGAGGTGTCTTGGGTGAACAAAATTCACCAAAGGCCATTTCACCACACTCATAAGAAACCTTTCTGTCTAATTTCAAACTTCTATCATCGCGGGAAGTGTAAGAATTATTAATGAAAGAGCCATTGCTTTCACTTTTATATTTTGGATGATACAAAAACATTCGTGTAATTTTTCAATCTGCAAAGAATTCTAATTGCGCATGGAAAATTGTTCTTGAAGTTCAGATCACCATAGTGGCTTGTCAAAGTAAAGACCGTCTGAATGTCTGAATAGGTGGGTCCAATGAAGCAATTTTCATGTAGCCAAATAGTGAATTTTAAACAGCCATGATATTTTTATTCGAAATGCAGTTGCTGATCTGAAACATTTGGATTCTTTAAATATATTTTTTAATGTTTAATCCACTTTTATGTAATTCTTTCATTCTAAATTAAATTATTTAAAAGCAAAAAACAATTCTTTTCTAAAAAAGTAATGCATTTGTGTCTTTATTCATTGCCCTTTTGATACACTGAAGTACAGTTTGGGTATGAATGGGTACATTGAAAAAACAGGAAAAATACCTTCTCTGGTTATATTACCTTCAAAACTAAGTATTCTGCGAAAATTCAAATTTTAAAATGAAAATTTAAATAAAAAAAAAATATTATTTTAAAATAAAAAGAGAATAAATTGAACTAGCAACCACGTGTTTTTAATTTTAAACCTTACCTCAACCATCAGTTTTAGTTGTAATTAAAGTGGCCGTATTTCCTCAGGTACCTTAATTCTTTATTCTTAATTATTTAAATACATAATAAATTTATGAAATAAAAACTGAATGGGATACATTTTTCATGAATATAGTAGTTCTTTTTGATTCTTCATAAATTTTTTGCACTTTAACACATTATTTTCTGTACTTGGGCAAAATAAATTTTTCAAAATGAAGTTACTTTTCATTCACCCTATTACTCACGGCAGTCTTTCTTAAAAACAAAACTCAACAGTTAAAGTGTCAAAAGGATTATAACTTCCGACATCGATTTGAAAATCCCAGGAACAAATTATCCGTTGCTAAAGTGCTTATTCAAATAAACATGAGCTAATTAAGCTAAATTGAAGTGATTTCTAAACAAGCTAATTTTATAACCGTAGTGACTCTTTTCGTTGAGGATTAAATTTAACAACTTTACCGAGAGACGACAGGGATTCCTACATCTACGTTTCTACGCAGGACCCTCTCACCTAATTAACTAAACATATATGCTCTTTAAGCATAATCTCTTTCAGCAGAGCCAATTATCTATAGTTGAAATATAGACTTTAAAATTAAGACTTTTCTGAAATATACTTCCTCCTTTGAAGTGGGTTCCTTTCAAGATTTTATTTCAAAGTAACAGATTTCTGGTTGATTCTCGTGAATATTAGTAATGAGAATCATTATTAAGGTTAAATTGTTAACGTATCATAATTTTAAAATAGGTTGTAGTGTAGTAGTAGTTTTTATTTTAAATCAAATGACAATTTTTTTTTTAAAATGAGAAAATATCAGTCTAATAAATAGGTGGTTTTGAATTGGAGTTTTACTAGGTAATTTTACAGGTGTTTCTAAAATATCTGGTAAAAATGAAAAGGGGGCCGAAATAAGCAGGTTTTGTAATGGAAAGTTTATGTGCAAAAGATGTATTGAGGTATTAGAGCGCGTGTTTAGATTTTATCTGAGAGTTATCCATCCTTTCATCCCCATCACTGTCAAAAAGGTAAACGCACATCTGTGAATCAACTACCACTTCCACTCGCCACCTTACAATAAGCACCACCCCATAGAGAAGAACTATTTTTTTTTCTGTTTATTTGACAATGCATAGATTTCCTCTTCTGAGGACACATTAAAATATTAACAAGAAGATTATAAATAGTGCATTTTTTATTAAAAAGAAAAGAAGGTTAAAAGAAATTGCTACCTGAAATTTTTACAGAGTTACTTTGTCGAAACAATCTGTTGAAGTTACAAAATGAGTGGAGCGACAAATATTTTCTACGCGAAAAGGGAGCCGAAATAAGCAGGTTTTGTAATGGAAAGTTTATGTGCAAAAGATGTATTGAGGTATTAGAGCGCGTGTTTAGATTTTATCTGAGAGTTATCCATCCTTTCATCCCCATCACTGTCAAAAAGGTAAACGTAAAGTATAAATAAAGATATTCCGGATTTAGGTATATCTGGTATTTGACAAGGGAAATTTCCCTGTGATTGTATATATGTGTAAAAAGAACACTCAAATTGATATTTTATAAAATAAAATTCTTAGAATAGTTTTCAAAGAATAATAGTTTACTTCAATTTAAATGCTTCTTTTAGAACAGTATACTTACACTTTGTGCAACTTTTTTTGTTTGTGAAAAGTTTAAAAAAGTAGCATGTATTTCAGTTACAGGTTTCTGGAACGACTAAAAATAACTTACCCACTATCCAGCTGTTTTGGACATAGTTGTTCCGTTAGATACAAGGAAATGTAGAGTACAATAGATTATCTATGAAAGAAAAACCAGTATGCTTTTCAATAGATATTTTGTTATTTATTGCGTTCTCTTAGATTTTTAGTACTATCACCTTAGTTTGTTAGAAGTCCCGTGGACTACATATGTCTTTCTCAGAATTCAACGACAAATACACCTACACAATGTTTTGTGTAAGGAAAAATATGCATAAAGATTATTTTCTTATTTTGCTAAACTAGTAATCCAAATAACTACATAAGATATTTTTGGATGGAATGTTTAAATATTTTATGATGTATGCTGATAGTCTCAATGATCTTTGATAAATTAATTTTAAGCTTATGCAATTATTATTTTAACTTAACGTAACTGCTCTTATAATAATAGAATAGATTGTGAATGAATGGTACCCGATTTTTCTATTCAATACACATTATTACTTTCTATTAATATTAATAGTTACTTTTTCTTGTGGTCATTCTTTCCCTTTCCTATTTTTATATTGCATTATCCGTTTGGGTTACGATTTGTGCTATAGAAACTAGTAGTTTAAAAAGTTTATTTTTGTTATACAGTTGTCTAATAGCTATATTTCTGATTAAAATAACTGTATTTAAATTATTTAAAATATTGACTAATATTTTAAATGCATTCAGCTGATTGGTAATTTAAAATTGATTCAATGACATGTTTATTAGAGGTAATAGATCAATTTCCATGTTTGGAAACGTGATTAACTTTTAATGTTAATCATTGAATTGTCTATCTTATTTGAATTTTACACCTCAATTCATGAATTCTTCCTTCTGATCCTTATTGTGTCTTTCAATCATATTCTCTGTCAGTCTTGTAAAGTTTAATTAAGTTCTTTAAGCCCCACTGGATTAAAATTCATCCGCTGGAATGATCTATTTCTATGTTTCCCACTTTGTGAGAATGAAGTATTTAATCCACAATACACAGAATGATAGATCCTCATGGAGATGTCTTTCTAAATAAAATTTTGTGAAGCGTGTCTTTATTCTTCGAAATTTCTCTTGAAACGACAGTTGACTCGTACTCCAGGTAAGTCGTGTAGTATATCGATGCTATTAATGTATTTTGAATGTATTATATCGCGAATTGTTTACTTTTAATCGATCAATTATTGTGTTTTAGCTTACTTCTTTAAAGATAATTTATTAATTATCGAAACCTAATGATTTTGTAAAAAAATAACTCTAGATGGTACAGTACGCAAAAAAAAAAAAAAAAAAAAAAAAAAAAAAAAAATGATCGAAGGCTATATCTTTGCTTCTAATTATCGAAAAATCTTGCAGTTTGCACAATATTTTGTTCGATTTCCTATATGTCTGGTAATATTTTTTCTTAGGCAGCTGTTGACTAAGTAAATTTAACTTTAACTCGGAAAATTTAAATATGAACCCCCATTTTTTATCTTTTAATTCGATCTAGAATTCTTCGATCATTCTAATTATAAAATTTCAGCTCATTATGTTGAAAAATACGCCTAAATTACTTGATAACTACATAGATTTACTGTGTCATTATTAACAATAGGCCAATACAAAATTATACCACCATCATTTAGAAATAAATTTTAATGTAACATAACTAAAAAATTTGATAATGAGCCGACTTCATAGGCAGACCAATTACAGTCGGAAACATAAAATTATCAATTATTAGTTTTGATATTTAGTACAATAAAATTGACAAATATAAAATTGTTACGTTATGGTTTTATTTGATATTGATAAAATTGTTGATTCTACTAATTTACTCTTATTTCTTATGTGTTTCACTAACATAAGGAAGAATATTAAATTTTATAATTGAAATAATAAAATTTGTTTTTTAGAAACTTCGTGCATATTTTCAACGAAATGAAAAATTTCATACAAATAAAAACATTTCCACTATATTATTTGAGAATGATAAAACGTTTTATGTAAATCATCTTATTCCAATAAAATCCTATCGTAATGGACATTCGCTATATTTTTTTATTTATGATTATGATCTATTAAATTGTTTTTTAATATGTGTGTTTTTGCATCTTTCTAAAATGTCCGTAAACTTCACAGCGACCTATGAAGTGATCTTTTTGTAATCATGGTTTCTAGCACAATTTGGTTGCATAGTTATTTTTTTTTATGGTGCAAGAAGATATAAATGATGACTATACTAAGCCAAATCTTAAAACATCTAAATAATTTTACTGCACATTTCAAGGAAGAATGCCTTAGAGAATGGTCTTTGAAATAAATCTCCTTTGCATTTTAAGTATCTAATGGGGAAGTATCTAATAAAATTTGTTTTATTATTTAATAGTTAATTATTAAAAACCTGTTTAATGCAAAAGCATATTTATATTTAGCCTTCAACAAACCATCGTTTGAAACGAGAATTACGAAAATAAATTTATTATTTAACAATTTATGGTTAAAAATACAATTTTTCTTTTTAACATTAGTTAGACATTCCCTTGGCGTTTTATAATTTACTAACCACTGCTCAAAAAATTATGATGACATTTTGTATTTCGTCATTTTTTTTGGAAGCTGAATCTAAATACTTCATAATATTATGGGAGTACTATTGAACTTTTTGAAGTTTGGTTTAGTTTGAATAAGTAGATGAACCCTCATGATAATATATATATATAAATAAATATATATATATATATACAATTATTAAAGACCTTCCACGATTTACAACGGCACTTGTCTTGTTTTATTTCATCAATTAGAATACAAGATATAGCCATTGTTCAGATTTTTTTGCGTACTGCAAAACCAAGATCTCGATTCAAATGTTTCATTAAAAAAGCTAATGTTATTCATGAAAAATAATGGATGTCTTTTTTATAGATATCAACCTAGCTCTTAAATTAATATTTAGTAAAGAACAAAGATAAAGATTTAACATCTTTGCACTTTTTAAGAATAGAAAACTTTGAATTAAAATTACCATTTATGTAGTCAGGTAAAAAAAAAAAAAGAAAAAAAAAAAAAAAAAAAAAAAAAAAACTTCTAATGTAACTTCGACAATACTAAACATGAGGTAAAGATAAACTGTGTTTGCAAAAACTATAATTCTAAATGACTTAAGTGTTCGTCACATTAAAAAAAATTTGATGAATGATAAAAAGTAGAAAGTTTAACTGTCTAAGAAGTAGAAAGGTTACAACAAAACCCCAGTTTTACATATATCCTGAAGTCGCACACAAGCTGAGGCACTGGAATTTAACAACGACTAATCATGTGAGTTCTGCTTCACTAACAACCCAACCTAATTTACTCTAATAATCAATCTGATTCCCTTTGGAATATATAAGGAATGAAGCTTTTGATTGGGGTTGGAAATATTTCTGAAGGGGATTTCTTTCAGAGATAGAAATACTTCTAGAGAAAAATACGATCATTTAAGATTTTCTTTTCTTGAATATTTGTGACCCTTTGTCAATAACTAATGTATCATTGGCCACCCTCCGTTAATCAAAAACAGCTTGTTATTTCAAAACACTTAAAACTTCTTTTATATTTCTATCTACAAAAGGAAAATATAATTTAAAGACGTTATTTGAAGAACTTCCTAAAACGATGCAATTTGTATGAATCGTTCTTAGTTCAGATTATTGTGTTTATGTTATACTTTTTCGTTGTTGCTGTTTCTTATCCTCCACCTGTCTGACGAAGTCAGACAAGATCCAACAAATTGTTGACCCTCAAAAAGTCGATGACAAGAAGTGGTGTAGCGTATAAGTCCTCTTTGGAAAGATCCAAGCAGTCCAGCATATGTTCCGCAGAGGCCTGCTTTGCTTCACATTTGGAGCAGACAGGGTAAGTTTTTCTACCCTCAGAGTACAAGAGACTCTTCGTGTGTCCACTTGCCAATCTGGAAATTGCCGTACGAGACGCAATAGATACAAGTGAAGAGCCCGGTTTCTTGGCTGCATACCAGTGATGAGAGGGAGGGGTCTTCCATTTTTTGGAGAGATGACTTTTGATTCTGGACAGATGCTCCGAGTATGAAAGAGTTGAAGAGGAAGGTGTTGAGTGACTGCAACCCTCCTTAACTAAGCGGTCCGCTTGCTCATTTCCAAAGATGTCAACGTGGGATGGTATCCACTGAACTTCTCTTTCCTTCTTTTTCGTTTATTGACGAAGTTAAACTTCACTGTTTTGAAATAGAGTTTTAAGTTTAATTTACGAAACCATTTGCTAATGAGTGTCAAGGATATTTTCAAGAGTTTTTCCTTATCTGTATGTTACTTTCGATTGAATTTTGATTACAAAATTATCAGCAAGTAATTGAGATGCATTTCCTTTTTCAAGTTTGTATCTATTGGTTCGTTGGTTACGAGCAGCAGCATAAATTGGCCAAGAACCAATATCAGCAGAAGAATAGAAATTTATTTTAAATATTCATTCGTACTTTTCATTCAAAAAATTTCAGTGAAGCGGTTGATTGTGATTTTCCTGCTTCTTTCATTACAGTTTAGTAACTTCTGGAAAATGTCTTATTTATTCAGTACCTTTCTCATTACTAATTGGATAACGCTGCTAAAAGCTTTATTAATTAAGTTGTATTGTACTTTCCATTTATTTATATTTTCTCTACATTAAACATGCATTGCTGATTGCAGTAATGACACTCTTTCAAAATAAGTATCACAGTGAAATGGGCAAAAATGTACTCTAAAAAAAAAGAGCAATTTTTTAAAAGGAATAAAAGCATGTGATTGACTATTAATTTTAATTTATTCAATCAAACCAGGGAATAAATAACAAAAAATTATTTACATTTTTTGTGTAATTATAGTTGATAATTCTTCACACTTACAATAAACAAGCGTACAGTTTGCTAACATCGTAATAACATACATTTAATATACACTTATATCCAAAATTATCTTTACATACATAAATTCTCAGATTTCTCTTAAACTTGGAACTATAAATTCATGAATTTTTCTGGAAAGCTACAAAAAATTATGACACATAAATACAAAAGAAAAAATGTAAAAGAACAGCATATTATATAAAATTGTAGCAGGAATTAATGAAATTGGCAATAAATTAAAAAAAAAGAAAAAAAAAAAAAGGAATAACTCAGAAAAAAATCAAGTCTTTCAAATTAAAAAACGGACTGGGATCTCCCCTGACTTGTAAGCACAGGTTACAATGTGTTTTCAAGTTGGCCAAAACGTTTTTAGCCACAGTTTGGGGAATTCAGCTTCACTCTTACAGAAATGCCGTTTTCAGACTATTTATATCTGTAGGTTGGTTGGTGGGTTGTATTCAGATTATCTGGCGCCGTCAGCAACACGAGGGCTATAATGCGCTGAAACATTCGTCATTAGACAAGCCAACATACATTTACAAACACCCATGCCAATACGGGACTCGAACCCGCAACCTCGGGGTCTAGAAGCAAGCACGCTAACCACTATACCGTTTGATCGGCTTTACATCTGTAGGAAGAGACTATTACGTGCAATTGTTCTTTCAAGGTAGTCCCACAAGTTCCCTATCGGGTTAAGATCAGGAGACATTTCTGGCCACGGAATTTGTTCAATATCTTTCCTTTTAAGGAATTCGTCAACGAGGTTTGCTCGATGTGGACGAGAATTATCGTCTATAAATAAAAAAGTCAGATCCATATACACCTCTGAAAAGTCTTACATAAGGCTCTAAGACCTCATCCCAATATCTCGGGTCGGTCACAGATCAGCTGTTGAAAACGTGTAGGGGCGTACGTCCATTGATCATTATTCCTCCCCATACCATCACATCTCCACTACCAAAACGGTCATACTTCCATAATGTTCGAGGGATAATTTCTTGCGCCTGACTCTTTCCAGATGTATTAGGGCCTATCGAAAAAATCGAAGTTTATCAAATCTCTTAGCGGTAGTGCGGAAAATTTGTGGACACTCATTAGTAATAAGTGTGTGAAATTTTAAAACTCTGAGTTAATATCTTCTGTTGCCTCAATGGCCTCAAAGTTCCGAAAATTGGGCTAAAAGTGTTTAAAATTCAAAAATTCCTAAAAATTTCCATATTTTGTTTAACAATTGGGGGTAGTGGTTAAATGTTAGTATTGTTTAACAGCAGCAAAAGTAATTTTTAAAAAAATTATAGGTTAATATCTTCTGTCGCCTCAGTGAACCGGAAATTCCGAAAATTTGAATAAAAAGGAACATAATTCAATATTTAATCAGCAGCTGCAGATTTCGTTTATCGTTTTGAGGTAGCGCGTAATAAAAATTACTTTTTTCAACAACAAAAAGTATGCAAGAATTATTGGTTAATATCTTCTACCACACTGGGTTTGGAGTACTGCCAGAAAAGTAAAGTGGAACACCCCTATTTTCACCCCGAAAAACAAATCGGAGAGATCAATAAATCACGTGATCATTTTCATTTGTTTAGTATTTAGTCTTAACTCTAGAATATTTTTTTTCAATTAGTTTCGATCTTCATATCAAACATATTTGCAGCAATGTAGTCGTTTCTTTTTAAGGAATTTTTTTTACTCGTAGCTTAGTGTCGTAGTCATTTGAAAGTAAAAAATACTGGTAAATATTAGAAATGCAAGACTCATCGCATTCAAAGTTTTCAAGTCGGCAAATGCTGCAATGCCTTATTTTTGGAACACCGAAGGATTTTTCACGCATGCTGACAACACATAAAGAAGTCATAAGATGTTGCTCTCATGAGAGATGACGTATTGATAATGAAACTGATGGAAATAAAGAACTATGCTTCTCTGTTGTTGCAGAAACTGTTGCTTTGAAAATTGAAAGTTTGTACGTCGATTCATCCATTTCTTCTGTTTCACATAAGCGTGTTTGTGATATGATACACGCTTACCATAAAAAATATCGTTCAATCATGAAAAATACAAAATGTGTGGGAAGAAGCAAGACTGCTCTTGAAAATGTTGAGAACTGTAAAACGGAAACAAATAAACTATTCGACATATCTTCCTGTAAATGCTCTATTTTTAAGGAGTGTATTTGTCCAAAAGAGAGCAAAGTTCCGCCAAATAAGCAGGCGTTCCTCAAAGACCAAAGAACGAAAAGAAAAATATTCATTGGAAGTATTGATGTACCCGAAAAAAAACGACTTCAGAAACGTCAAATGCGAGTAAAACAAAATGCTGTGCAAAGTAAATAAAAGGAGTCTCCTGCTTCTGTTTCAAGCTTTACTCTGGAAAATGAAGATATGATGTAGGTGGATACCAAAGACGCACCCTACACACTGTTTCTTCAGCAGGATTCAAGGAGTCTTCAGATGCGTATAAAATTGGACAACACAATTATTGTCAGTCAAAGATATGGTGTTTCTAACAGAGCCACGGCTGCTATTGCATCGAGTGTTATGAAAGATTTGGGTTTAATATCGGAATCTAATTCCAGTCTCGTCACAGACAAAAACAAAGCATGGAGGGAAAAATCAAGAGTTTACAAGCAAATGGTATCAAATTAAATGAAAATCGTTTCAATCTATCTGACCTTTATTTTGATGGCCGGCATGACAAAACTTTAACATCAGAAACACTCGAGGGAAAGCAGTTCCAAAGAACAATTGTAAAAGCGCTTTGTATCGGAATTACTGTATTGTATCGGAGCCTGGTTCTTTGTACGTGGGGGGCATGTTACACCTGAAAGTGGATGTAGTCTTCATGTATCGAACAGCATTTACGAATACGTTACAAGTACTTTTTTGGATGATTTTAGCAAGCTCACAGTTGTCGGGTGTGACGGCATTATGGTGGACACAGGAATGTTTACTGGTGTAATTCGCAGGCTTGAAATGAAACTTTAGAGACCACTCCAATGGATTGTCTGCTTATTTCATTTTAATAAGTTGCCATTACGACACTTATTCCATTCAATAGACGGCAAGTCTTCTGACCCTTCATCTTACACTGGAGACATTGGACGAAAACTTAAAGGATGTGACAAACTTTCAGTCGTTGCTTTTAATAAAATTAAATGCGAGTTGCCACACATTGATAGTAGATTACTCAGTTCAGATCGGAAATACTTATTCGACATTTGTACAGCCATTAGTTCTGGAATTTGTAGTTTAGATCTAGCTAACCGAGAACCAAGAACGTTGAATTTGGTCCGCTGGCTAACAACTGCAAATCGAATACTAAGGTTATATATATGTACATATATCTACATCAGACCCATCAAATGAGCAATTAACTTTAGTTGAATTAATTCTAAGAGTCTACGCACCCTCATGGTTCCGAATTAAGATTAATCACTCCATAAAAGATGGTCCTAGACATCTGTAGCATTTCATAAGCTCATCTCGGTACTTGCCTAAGAAGTATTGTGACGTAATCGATCTAGTTAATTCTCGAAACGCTTATTTTGCTGCTCCAGAAAACATGCTTTTGGCCATGTTAACTGATGAAAGATGTCATATCAGAATCATTGCAGCTCGAAGAATAATAAAGGCAAGAGAAATTAGCCGTGGTGTGCGCATATTTGTTTTTCCTGATATCAATTTTGAAGCTGAAGACTACATTGATCTCATTGACTGGAAAAATTGTTTTGTGACATCGCCGCCAGTTCTCCGGGAGATAAGTTCTCAAGATCTTTTGAAAATGACAGAGGACGGTATGCAGAAGGCCTGCTGGCACTTCATACAATTTCCTTCACATACACAAGCAGTCGAGCGAATTGTGAAACTTGTCACGGCAGCCTCCGAGAAAACAGTTGGGCCTGAAAACAGGGATAAATTCACAAGAGCTACTCTAGAATCCAGAAAACACATGTTATTGTTAATAGCACGAGTTAAAATCACACGGAAAATATTCAACGCAAGCGATTAAAACGAAAACAACTTTAATATCAAAAAAGCATACTCAAACCGTTTCTTTTGCTTAAAAGAATCGAACTGAACCCTTCCATAAACATTAGAAGTTGCCACACGGCGATCACAAACACGAGCAATTCCTTGAGGCTCGTGCAATGACAACATACTCCCACCTTGAGTTAATGCAGCTGAACAAATTAACTTAACTACTTCATTAAATACAGAATATGACAATTTAAACATGCAAGATAAAATTCTTTAAAAGTAGCATTTACATATAACATTAAAAAGAATAAAACTACTGGTTTCTCAAATTTAAAATCCTAAAGACCAAGTCTCTCAGGTACTTTAATTCTACGACCAAATTTAGACAGTCTAATTACAGCTTGTTCGGTTCTCACTGGACTAAGCTCTGGATCTTGCAAACAACTACTATCCCTTCGATCAATCTGTTCTTCAAGTGACGGTTTGTCATCCACGATCTGTCGTTCCATAATTTAGAGTGGGTACAGCCTTTGAAATGGCCGAAGCAAAAGTCCCTTTTGGGTTCTGAGACGTACCAATCTAGTTTTGCCATCCTTTCCAGGAAGTAGCTCGACAACTCTTGCAAGTGGCCAGTCACACCGTTTCTTGTTGTCACAACCCACTAACACTATTTCATTTAACGAAATGTCTTTAGTTTTGTGTTTTTGCACTTGCATTTTTAACTGCCCGAGATATTCAATTCTGAATCTCTAATAATTTCTCCCTCAATCTTGCTCTATACCGTGATCTCTTGTCAAGGTTCTCACTTTCTATCATATTTAAATCCGGTACCCCCACTTCATCAATATCCTTGAGAAACATATCTGGAGTAAGTGGTTCGAGATCCGCAGGATTTTCCGTCACCACCGTCAAAGGTCGTTTATTGACTGTAGCTTCGCAATCACATAAGATGGTTTGCATTTCTTTGTAACTTAGAACAGCATTTCCAAGTACTCTTCTTAGTAGTTGCTTTAGAACGCCTACCAGTCGCTCAGACCAACCTCCCCACCAGGGTGATGCAGGAGGGTTAAACTTCCACTGAATCTTGCTTATAGTACTGTAGGATTCTATTTTGTTCCAATCAACTTGATTACAAGCATTTCTTTTTAGTTTTTGACAGGTGGATTCTAATCTCTTCACAGCTAAATCATAGTTTTCAGGAAGATGTTGGTGACCCTCTTTCCACGGCGTATGATTTTCGTACCCTTACTAAAAAAAAAGGTATTTTAAAGGTATTTTTAAGGTTTAAACTAGGTATTCAAGGTTTTATTGGGTATTTTTGAGGTTTTAACTAAAAATACCTCATGGAAAAATACCTAACTTAAGGTATTTTAAGGTATTATTTTTAGAAACCTAAAGAAACCTGCGAAGCTTCATGTATTTTTAAGGTTTTGGAAAGGTTTGTGATAAAAACCTCCAGATTCTAAAGGTTTTACTAAGGTATTCAGGTGAATACCTTTTAATACCATGACTAAGGAAGGTATTTTAAGGTTTTTTCTGTAAAACCTAAAGAAACCTGTGAAGCTTTAGGTATTTTTATGGTTTTGCAAGGTTTGTGATAAAAACGTCCAGATTCTAAAGGTTTTACTAAGGTATTCAGGTGAATACCTTTTAATACCATGACTAAAGGAATGTATTTTAAGGTTTTTCTTTAAAACCTAGAGAAACCTATGAAGCTTATAATGTATTTTTCAGGTTTTGCATGGTTTCTGATAAAACCTCCAGATTTTAAACGTTTTACTAAGGTATTCAAGTGAATAAGTGAATACCTTTTAATAACATTACTAAAGGAATAATAATAATAATAATAATTAATAATAATAAATAATAATAAATAATAATAATAAATAATAATAATAAATAATAATAAATAATAATAATAAATAATAATAATAAATAATAATAATAAATAATAATAATAAATAATAATAAATAATAAATAATAATAATAAATAATAAATAATAATAATTAATAATAATAATGATAGATAATGATAATAATAATAAATTAAAAAAAAAAAAAAACTTTTAATTTCACACAAAATGCATATTGTTTTAAATTAGAACAGTAAATTGTAAAATACATTCCGTATTTAATTTTTTTTTTTTTTTTTTTTAAAGTACATGATAAATTATAATTTGAAAAATGATTTAATTTTTTTTGCATGAAGAATGAAACAAAAGCAAAATCAGTATTCAAGTGCATAAGAAAAAAATCAAAACACTTAAATTAATTGGTTTAATTTTTAGAAACCTAAAAACACCTGTGAAGCTATTAAGTATTTTTAAGGTTTCGCGAGGTTTCTGATAAAAACCTCCAACGAAGGATTTGCAAGATACTTTAGGGGATGACGTAAGGATTTTGATTGGTCACGTGCTATCACTATCCAATTAAAACACGAGTGTCCTCGGTTATAGAAGTAAACATTACAACGATAAAACTTAAGAAGTTTTAATCAACAAGAGAATTGTGCTACATGTTTTGTTTACGTTTCTCAACTGGCGAGAGTGTTGCCAGGTTCGATACATGGAAAATCACAACACTTCTTCATCCTGTTCCAGACCAGACGTGTTATGAAATATAAAATGGCGTACCCTGTCCCTAACACGAACATGACCACGTTGTTGTCACAATTATATGAAGCAACTTTCCATTACCCTGATACAAGGTAAGAAAAGTTTTGTAATTCGAAAATGTGTACTGTTATATAAAATTTTCAGTGTACTGGTTGTTTCGATTTTTGTTATTCATTTGATATACCTCATTGAAATGTAGTGGGTAAAGTTGAACGTAATGCAGATGAATGCTTTTTGTAAAATATAAGACATTAAATCATTTAGATTTCTCCTGTTATTTACTGGCTAATTTGAAGGCTAAAATTCAAAAAGTAATTTAAATGAAATTTGTTGTTAAACATTACGATATTTATCTGAAATGGAGTAGTTTAAATTCTGGTGATTGATGATTTAATTAATTGCAAATTTTAAATTCCAACAATTTTTGCAGGATTGCATTGTACTTTTTTTTTTTTTGTGGAGTTAAGTGCTTTTAATCCCTTTGACATCTTGTCCCTTCCTTGTTCAGTATCAACCATACAATGCTGTTTCAAGTATAGTTGTTATAAGTTTAGCATTAAAAACATTTATTTTATTTTGGAAAATTATGCTTTTGATGTACAATAAAGAAATTTAAATATATTTTTAGGCACTCTTTACTGACTCCCCTCTTGAAGGAACATCCTGACAGAATAGATTTTGTCCATCATTGATGTTGTCTTCAACAACAGTGGTTAGTAAGGAAAGTTCAAATACTCGCCACTAATGACAGGGACGATCTAGTGCTCCAGAAAAACACTGTATTACAGTCTGTTTCACAGGTAAAATTCTTTCAAATTGAAATTTAACATTTTCAGAATTAAATTAGTCGATGTGTCACAAACGTGCCTCCCCTTTTCCCAAAATGAAAAATGCGCCCCCTCTCTCTGAAAAAAAAAGCATTTTTAATTTTGGCTGAAAGGGAAAAGCTATACAATTTGTGGTTTCCCTCTCATAATTCCTATGCTAACTTCGTCCTCAGGTCAACATCTCAGCTGCAGAATTAAACAGAACAGAAATTATAAATTTGTTTGGAATAGGGGCATAATTTACATATTAAGAATTCAAAGAAAAACCTGTGTCAATATATGGAGCTTGAGTTTCTTTTTTTAGCAAGGTTACAAATCAATTGTCCTGTTTGTACATATTCCAGTCAATTATTGTTTGCCCAAATGTTTATTTTTAAGAATGCAAAAATTAACTATTCTAGTTGCACCGCTATTTGTAAAATAGCGGTGGAACTTAAGAGAGGAGGCAGCTTCTCCCCCTATAAAATTTTCAAAGGTAAGGCACAAAAGGGAAATTTCGATAATTAATCACTTATAACTCATTTTTTTAATCAAAAAATAGTTTAATTCGGTGTTTATTATGGAGTTATTTAGATGCTTGATGACACTTGAAATATTTTAGTGCCACTTTATACGTAGAGAGGTTCCAATATGCATGATTTCTCCTCAGGTACTCATATTAACATATTTAGGGGTCCAAAAACTCAGTTGTAGAGAATCATTTATTACTATAGTTGTCAAATGATATTTAAGTGTTCAGGCACTGCACTTGACGGGGCCTTAAAACTTCAAAATTGTGCCTATAATCATCAACGTTGGAATAAATTTTGTAAGGCCCCTGCATGTAAAGATGTTTAACTTGAAAATTTTGAATTTATGTGAAATTTTTTTTGTATTACATTTTATAAATACTTTGCACTAATCTATTAATTAATCCTATTTAATTATTGAAATGATGAAGCACTTAGGGCCCACACACAATTCAAATATGTTCTATCACCCAAATTGTTATCAAGAACTGCTTATGACCCCTGGAAATATTTAAGTATAATAACTTATTACAAATCCAAATTGAAAAACTTGCTTTAAATTAAAAAAAAAAAAAAAAAAAAAAAAAATGTATGTCGAGTATGGTGAAGATGCCAATTGTTTTTTCTTCCCTG
The DNA here is from genome assembly GCA_963978545.1 of Linyphia triangularis. NCBI lineage: Eukaryota > Metazoa > Arthropoda > Arachnida > Araneae > Linyphiidae > Linyphia > Linyphia triangularis. The sequence goes on along the minus strand of OZ021724.1, from coordinate 57,179,134 downwards.
TCTTAGCAGTTTTATACAAAGAAATACCATTTTCTCTCCAAATTTTAAATTCATTTATTCATTTTTTAACTTTTTTTTTTTGGAAACCTTACAACTATAATCGAAAAAGAGGTTGTTGAATTAAGACTTTCGTATTACACATGACTTTGCAGTAAATTAAAAAAGGATATCACGACTATCACATTAATATACAAAATAAAAAAAAGGAGTCCCGGTAGCCTAATGAATTATGACTTCGAGTTTGTGATGGAAGACTCACAAGTTCGGTCTGGCCTCACCGAATAACGGTGTGTATATTAATGAGGGCTAGTGAACATAAATCCATTGTAACCTCTATACTCTATTGCTGTTGTGTTGGGATTAAGGTGAGAAGTGCTCACTCAGATATTTACTTCATTATTTTATCAGAGGTCATTGTAGCAGAAATAGGTGACCGGAATAGATTTCCCAAATATTCAAACAAAAATATAAATATATATGATGCAATTGTCAAATTAAAGGTATTATCGTTGTTCTACAACTTGCAAGAATTTAATTAGAAATATTATATAGCGAATACACCCTGAGCCTGATGCAAATACTCGTAAGAAATATGCTGATAAATCATTCAACTGAGGAAGGACTATTTATAAAAAAAATTGTGATTGTGGTAGACATACATTTGTTCTTTTTGTATTCCTTTTGTAATATTTTTTGTTACCTCGCAAATTCTGAAAACTAGATATCTGCTCTCTGACTGACAAAAAAATGTATATTAATAAATAAACATTCTATGTGGAACACTTCAAAATAACAATGAAAATCATTGCTCTTTAACTCATGCCCTGTATCTGTACTTGTCTCTGGAGAAATCGGGGATGCAATTGCCCAGGCCACAGGAGACAAGTTTGGAATGTTTTATGTGCAGAAAAAATGGCAGCAAAGAAATTATCTGTTGATTATACTTGATTTCTTAAATTTAAATTTATTTGTATTCTGTTTTGCTTCTACTAAAATTATTGTTACATTATTGTGACATACCTAGTTTTATCATTGTACATTGTTGTCTCTGTATTATTCCGATTGTCTGTGGACCCAGACGAATGGTCCTTTTCAGGGCCAAAGTCTGACAACTCTCCTTGACTTACTGACTATTTAATGCTTGTTTTAAAAGAAAATTTCCCTGCCCATTTATTTTTCAAGATATTATTTTGAATCTGTGATAATTTCATATCTTTTTGAATATTTTAGTTTTTCATGAGTACCTACTTGCTTGTTCTAAAAAATGTTTGGAGCAATTTAAATACCCTATTCCTATGCATTCATTTTAAGTATTTAGAGGATATGCAACTATTCCTTCCTCTTATTCTTTTTAGGGATTTATTTGGACTTCACTCTCCAATTTTGTTATATTACTAGCTGCATGAATTCCCATTGTCAGGGACAAGGTTGCAACCCCTTCCCCCTCCCCCATCGTTACATAAAACAATTTAATGTACCTTTTCCCTGTTTATTCACATATCCAAAAATATTTATATATCCCGGACCCCCGATTCCCCATCGATATCACCCCTCCAAAATTAATTTCCCCACCAATACAATCATTCCAAAATCCATTTTTCCTATAATACTGCTATGCCAAAATATATTTCCCTATCAATACCCTCCCTCCAAAATTTATTTCCCCATCAATACCACCATTCCAAAATCCATTTTTCCTTCAATACTGCTATTCCAAAATATATTTCCCTATCATTACCCTCCCTCCAAAATTTATTTCCCCATCAATACCACCATTCCCAAATCTATCTGTGTAAGAAAACCATTGCATCTTATAATGCAGTGTTCCCAGGTGGTCACCATCCAAAGGACTGACCGCTCACGATGATGTTTGACTTTGGTGATAGAACAAGAACCGGTGTGTTCATCTCGGTATGAAACCATACAAACACAAATAAAGCTGAAGACCTCTCGCTACCCCAGTGGTGGCACCCTCCAAGATTTGAAAACTATATTATAAGATGCAATGGTTTTCTTACACAGATAGATTTGGGAATGGTGGTATTGATGGGGAAATAAATTTTGGAGGGAGGGTAATGATAGGGAAATATATTTTGGAATAGCAGTATTAAAGGAAAATTGGATTTTGGAATGACAGTATTGATGGGGAAATTAATTTTGGAGGGGTGATATCGATGGGGGAATTGGGGGTCCGGGATATATAAATATTTTTAGATATGTGAATAAACAGGGAAAAAGGTATATTAAGTTGTTTTATGTAACGATGGGGGGAGGGGGAAGGGGTTGCAACCTTGTCCCTGACATATATAAATTTTCACACCGGAAATTATATTATTATACTTAACCAATTATGAAGTGAAATGTAAAAGGCACATATTATTTTAAGAACTTTTGCTAGCTTCTCTTGATGGTGAGAAAGTAATCTTTCTTTATGAATTCTTAGATAGGTTGGAATATTGGAAGAGTGTGACAGGGTTTTCGATTTTGAAAAAAAAATTATGATTTTATCGTTTGTTTCTGATTTCGAAACAAATCATATATGCTCTGGCTAAAAATATCAAACTATTATTATGAGGATTTAAAATTGTTATTCATATTAAATAGAAATGTCAAATTGACGCTTTTATCTGGACAAGCGTAGTTGATTGTTTTCCCATAAAATATTTCTTTAGTGCAGGTCTTGGAGAAAATTGAGAATTCGTTCACATTATGTGTTTGATAATGCAAAAAAAGTCAATGTTTCAAGAACTGATCTCACTAATATCGAGGAACTACTTCCTCACTTAACTTATGTTACAAAATATTACACACATTCTGCTATAAAAAAAATTAAATATTCAGAAGGTAAAATAAACACTTGAGTATATTTTAAAATCCAGAAATAGAAATGTAAGAATATACATATAGATACAATCATGATTTTCAATGGGTATTCAAGTTTTCAGAGTAATCTTTTAAATGTGTTCAGGGTTGTTTAAAAAATATAAAATTAAAGGCTAATATTCAAAATTAATTCTGATTATCGCTTATTTCTTGGTATTTTCTCAAATGAATTGTTAAATTAGTACCCTTCGTGTTGTTAAATTAGTAGCTATACTCTTCATAATTTGATTTACTACCTGTGTTAATATATGAGGAGCTGTTAAACAAATACGGACTTGACGTCTAATTAGTTTCTTATAGAAATCAAAATAAGCATTATTTTGTACTACTTTTAGAGCCGCTTTGAAATGAAAATATTTCGGGGGCAAATAAAGACGGGTTGAATTTTGTAGCCTCCGAATAACTTGTTCTTTTGAATATGTATTGTATGCCTCATTTTATAGCAATTTTATATTTTTAGGGCTTTTTAACAAGTATCATCTGAAGTTTCTTGGGGTGACCGGTACGGTAAACCATGTCTATTCTTATGCAAGATACAGGTGGAAGATCCAGACAGGACAGCCTCAATCTGGAAATTCTTGCAAATTTACGCCGAAAACAAAGTTGCAGAGGAAAGAAGAAAAAAATTTAAAACAAACAGGCTCAAGGCCCAACAGGGTTGGTTGAGTAAAAAATACATATCCTAAAAATGATTATCCTAATGTAAAATAGTGTTAAGTACATATTAATAAAAATTATTTGTATGATAATTGTGTCAAAGTTATTGGTTCTCTTTTATACACAGTAAAATAGAATGTAATACTTTTCCTAGGTTTTATTATATTTCTAAAAATTCCTTTTGAGGTCTATTAAAATATGTTTTTAAAAAATATTGTGGAAATTTTGTGAAAAAAAACTGCTACATATTTTAAAATTATTTGTGGTTTACCTTTTAGGTTTATTTTTATGTACTTCATTGACAGATGTTTCGAGGAAACTGTTTAGGTAAATACCTTATTGAAAGGTATTCTAGAAAAAACCATTCAGGTTTATATAGAATACCTCCTTAAAACGTATTCTAAAAAACCGTTTAGGTTTTTATAAAATACCTTATTAAAAGGTATTCTAGGAAACCGTTTAGGTTTATATAAAATACCTTGTTGAAAGGTATTCTAGGAAACCGTTTAGGTTTATATAAAATACCTTGTTGGAAGGTATTCTAGGAAATCGTTTAGGTATATATAAAATATCTTGTTGGAAGGTATTCTAGGAAACCGTTTAGGTATATATAAAATACCTTGTTGGAAGGTATTCTAGGAAACCGTTTAGGTATATATAAAATACCTTGTTGAAAGGTATTCTAGGAAACCGTTTAGGTTTACATAAAATACCTTGTTGAAAGGTATTCTAGGAAACCGTTTAGGTTTACATAAAATACCTTGTTGAAAGTTATTCTAAGAAACCGTTTAGGTTTATATAAAATATCTTGGGACAGGTATTATGGAAAACCTGTTTAAGGTTTTAATCTGCACCATTTAGTAGGTAAAAATACCTTAATAAAATACCTTAAAAATACCTAATAAATACCTTGAAAAAAAAACCCTTGAAAATATCTTAGGATTTTAGTAAGGGTTCTTCCATCTTTACCCTGATGAACAGTCTCTTCAAAATGCTGCAAAATTGCTTGTTCCTTTTCTTCGGCACTTTTCTGTTCCACAGGATCTCTAATACCCAACATCTCCAAATTAAACAAATTTGAAATATTGATATGTTCTACAAACATCGTTGTTATGGTTGAGCTCATTTTCTCCCTCTTCTGGGTTTCAGGAACTTTTCCCATTAGCGTCTATCCTAGTTTGGTTTCCATAGCAACTAAACCATTTTTCAATTCCTTTCTTTGTCCAGTGAATAGCATCCCTGCTACATCAGCGCCAATGAGAACTTCGATAGGATCTGGTGTCCACTGTACGTCAGTCAGAGTAATGTCCCATGACTTTAGTTCTCGTATCCAAGATCCATTGTCAATGGAAAGAATATCACCACAAATAATACTTTGATTCAGTGCTTCCAAGGTACATTGATATCTATCATCGAAACTGCCCAAATATATATACGGTAGCATTTGTGTTGACAGGCTTTGGAAATCTGTCCACCGAATAATCTGTGACTCAACAACTCCTCTTTTATAGGTTCATAGCCCATTTATACGGCAGTTGACTTTAAGATGTATGACTTTTGTGCTCCTGTATCAATTATTGCACGAACTCTTTTATTCATTTGCCTATTAAATTTACAACTAGAGTTTGTAAGAAAACATCAGGGCTTTTCAAAGAACTAGAGTGCAATGATTCCACAGACTGGTCTGCGACTTTTGCCGGGGCAAACTCTGCTCCATTTACCAACTTTCCTTCATTTCTCTCAGAATTATTTTTAAGTAAATCCGCGCACATTATTGTAAAATGCTTCTTTTGGCACATAAAACATTTAACCGTAACCTCACAATTCCTGCTAGTATGGACAGGAACAAGGCAAGAAAAACAACATCGTTTATCAGAAAGAACCTTTCTTTTTTGTGCAAATGACATGTCTCTAGCTTTAAAGCATTCATTACTAAAATGTTTTCCATCGCAAAAACAACATAATCTATTTACCTTGATTTCCTTCGCAGCAAATAAATTCGTGGCAGTAGAAATCCTTTCATCGTGCTTCTGGTAGATTTTCCTTTTAGTAGGTTTCTTCAACCTCTTTGTATCAAAACCCTCAGCTGCAATACTAATTCTTTCTCCATTCGAGATTTCATGCCTTATAAATTTCATCAGGTCTTTGAGTCGATCTTTTGGTGCTCTGTCAACAGACTGCCTCTGCCAAATTCTTAACAAATCTTCAGGAATACTCGATTCCACTAAAGGAAAAAGCATAGCATCATACATTTCTGTGACAACACCTAAGCTATCCAAGGCCCTCAAATGGGATTCAAGCCTGTCATATAGCGAAGAAAGTGAACACGCATATCTTGAATTAGCATTCTGCATAACTAGTGACAAAAGTTCTCGTATATAAACTTCAACTAACATATCCTTTTGGCCAAATCGTTCTTTTAAACTTTGTATTACCTTAGGATAGTTTTCTGCAGTTGCCGGGTAACTTTCCACCAGCTCCTTGGCTCGAGAATCAGGCGACGTAGATTGCAACAGATACTGAAACTTACCTGAAGGATCAATGTTGTCATCTTCGTCTATCTTTCTAAATTGTGACCAAAATGGTATCCAGTCTTTAATATTTCCGTTGAAACTTCTCAGCTCAAGTTTTGGAAGCTTGAATTTTCTTTTCCCATTTTCAACTTCCACGACACTTCCGGCAGAGGTTTCATTATTCTTCTTCTCGATTAGAGTTCTAGCTTTAAAATATCTTGTCAAATAATCTTCACAGGATTTGCTTTCAATTTCCAATTCTTCTTCGGACTTGTTATCTTCTAACATGAATTCAAAAACTCTAGCATCTAGGTTCTGCAGTTCCTCGAACTTAACCCTTAAAGTTTCGAACTTCGAAATAACATCAATTTTTACTTCGGCAGATTCACTGTCTATTTGCGATACCACATCGTTAAACAACCACGTAAATGCTCTTCGAAATATTATCCGACTTTTAATTACTGTATCCATGTTTCGAGCTTTACGTATGGGCACCAAATATTGTTAATAGCACGAGTTAAAATCACACGGAAAATATTCAACGCAAGCGGTTAAAACGAAAACAACTTTAATATCAAAAAAGCATACTCAAACCGTTCTTTCGCTTAAAAGAATCGAACTGAACCCTTCTATAAACATTAGAAGTTGCCACACGGCGATCACAAACACAAGCAATTCCCCGAGGCCCGTGCAATGACAATACATGTCGAAATTTGAGACAAAAAAGGATTACACGTAGTAATGCTATCGTCAATTGTATATTTGAAAGGCAATAAAATTTCTGATCCCTTTAAAATGATGTAAGTGTGACGTGTATTTTTTATTTATTTTTTTGAAATTTAGCCTTTTATTTTCCATAATTTGGTGTTGCTGAGGTAGCAGAAGATATTAACCTATAATTATAAAAAAAAATTATAGTTGTAGTTGTCAAAAATAGTAACTAATAAGCACCATCCTTAAACTTACAGCGAAATCTGGAATTTTTTATGAATTTTTGAATTTTAATAACTTTTAGCCCAAATTTCGGAACTTTCGAGCTATTGAGGCGGCAGAAGATATTAACCCAGAGTTTTAAAATTTCACACACGTATTAGTGATGGGTGTCCGCAAAATTTCCGCACTACCGCTAAAAGATTTGAAAAATTTCGATTTTTTCTATACTCCCTAATAAACACGTTTAGAATCCTTTGTAAAACTAAACTTCGACTCATCAGTAAAGAAAACATGGGACCATTGGTGTTCATTCCATTTCTGATGTTCTTTGCACCAATTAAAGCGATCCCTCTTTTTTGTGAAAACAGTGAAACACTTACCCTTGGCTTTCTGGCATAAAGACCATTCTACTTAAGCTTTCTGTTTGCCATTTGCCATGATACAGCAGTTCCAGTGGCGGCTGTAAGCTCTGAACTTAACTGGCGAGCAGTATAGACTTCCTGTTACGACCGATACTGATTGCCAGATATTGATCTTCAGAAGCAGTTGCCATTCGTCGTTTGCGACCTTTTTATAACAGTTCCATCGTTATGAAATTTTTTCTACAACGAAGAGACCGCCTGTCTTGAAATATTCAGACATCTGACTGCTTCCGTAATTGGCTGCCCTGCTTCTAAACGGTCGATGAGTCGCCACTTTTCAGATTCTACCAAATGATGCTTCGAAGCCATAACTAAACAATTCAAGTCCATACATTCTGAAATCAAACTAAGTGTTGCAGAAACTCACTCAGATATTCACTTTGTGCAAAGCGCTTGATTCAACGTAAGCCTAGTAAGCCTAGATTTTCATATATAACGCCGTAAAATTGACATTTTAATACTTTTGATTGAATAATGCTAATTAGACTTACTTTCAGAAAAGACAGAAAAACAGTCCAAAAAAGATTACAAAAAATATTACTTTTGTAATTTGTATGTCTGAAAGATGGTATAAAGTTTATTTTCGCATTACAATGAGAAAAGGGGAATGTGTTTTTATTAAAAAAAAAATTGTCTTCAATTTCCAAAATTCGGTGCCGTTGAGGCGGCAGAAGATATTAACAAATAATTCTAAAAATTTTTACAGGTGTTGTTGAAAAACAATAGCTTTAAGCATTACAGAAAAATGATCAACAAAATATGTGATTAGTTATTAATTTTTGAATTTCAAGCATTTCTAGTCCAATTTTCACAACTTTCGACCCATTGAGGCAACAGAAGATATCAGTTTAGAGTTTTAAAATTTTACACACTTTTTAATAATGAGAGTTCACAGCATTTCAGCACTATCGCAAAAAGACCCAAGATACATCGACTTTTTTGACACCGCCTAATAATGACCTTGTCTTTTTCTGGTAATTTTTGAAAGATAATTTTTAACTACAAAAAATTCTTATCTATTTTAGGATATAGTAATCTGAAGTTGTGAAGTTTGTTAAATTTATTTAAAAGGATTTTATTACGTTTCCAATTAGAAAATTAAATGACGTTTGAGAAATGAAAGCTGAAGTCAAAAGTGAATTTTCTTTGAGATAAAGCGAGTAGTAAAATACAAATGCAAATTGACTCTGAGCCTTCATATTTGATTTTTGAAAAATATATTCAATTCAATTATATTAATAAAAAAAAACTGTTAGAGTTTTCCTTCCAGAACAGTGGTGAAGTATTTAGAAAGTAATTGAAAATGAAACGTGGGATTCAAAAAAAAAAAAAAAAAAAAAAAAAAAAAAAATCTAAATTAATTTTAGAAATTCTTTCCTTTTTTTATTAGTTTAGAGATGTTATAGATATCTGAACCGAATGTGCTTAACATTTTCATTCAATGAAAGAAAAGTGGTACAAAATATATACGAAATTAATACCTTTATTATTCAAATTCGAGTATTTTTCTAGGAACGATCTGATGTTAGAAATATGAATGAATATGAATTAGGAATATGATAATATGGATGACATGATCAAAATTAATTTAGAAAAAACAGTGAAATTAAGGTTACAAAGTAAGAAATAAATTTTATAATAATAAATTGGAAGAAGAAGAAGAGGGGGGGGGGGGGATTGGAAATCAAACTTTACCACAAAAACTAACGCCACTTAGAAACTTTATAATTAGAATAAATGTTTCGACTGCAAAAATAAGAGTTATTTGAGCGAAGCATTTTACTATGAAAAAAAAAATATTGTAAAGAGAATCAGAGAATCTTATTAATAAATTATGTTTTGAAACACTCTAGAGATGTATTTTTTTAAAAATTTGTTTTATCTGATACAGCAGAAACGAAAGTATAAAGAAGAAATATTATTGACATTAAAATTAAAAAAAAAAATACACTATTGACATTTCTACAAAATCATATTGTGACCCAACCCCCTCTCCTCCTCCGGTGAAAACGCTAGGTTGTGAACGAGTCTTTCTGTGCCCATAGCAATAAAATTACAGCAAAGGCTAAAATTATTATATATTTTCAATTATTGAAGTTTCATTATTAAAACAATTTCTCTTTTAAAAAAAAGCATCTAAAAAAGCATTTGTGACATTATTATATTCATCATGGTTGACCCCCCCCATCCCACCTCCTCCTCCGGTGAAAACGCTAAGAGTAGTTAGAAATTGGGCATCCTGAGCCATGGAGGTATGCGGTACGGGACGAGGGACGATGACGTCACCGGAAGGGGGCGTGACCGGATATTACGTCACCGGAAGTCACATGACCGGAAGTGGAGTTGAGTCGTTCCCCTCCTGCTGCTGTTTTAGTTTCGGTTTCGTTATAAGCTGTTTGTGTATGACGTCACAGTGGGTATGACGTCATAACCCTAATAACCATGTGACGAGTATGTGACGAAAAGCGATATCGCATAGAGATCACGCGATGTCACGGCGATATCACACAGGGGTCACATAGTCGTCCAATGTCCGTTTTAGAGGGGGTTTTGGGACGTAACTTTGTGATATCGCTGCGATATCGCTTTTCGTCACATTGTGACATTGGGGACGAATTTGCGATGTTTGCGATATCGCATTGTGATCTGTATGTGATCTTAGTGATTTTGGCGACATCTATGTGATTTATGCGATTTTCGCAACGAAAGCCATATCGCTGCGATATCACTTTGTGATCTGTATGTGATCTTAGTGATTTTGGCGACATCCGTGTGATTTATGCGATCTTCGCAACGAAAGCTTTGTCACTGCGATATCGCTTTGTGACCTAAATGTGATCTTAGGGATTTTGGCGACATCCGTGTGATTTATGCGATTTTCGCAACGAAAGCTTTGTCGCTGCGATGTCACATTGTGATCTGTATGTGATCTTAGTGATTTTGGCGACATCCCTGTGATTTATGCGATCTTCGCAACGAAAGCTTTGTTACTACGATATCGCTTTGTGACCTAAATGTGATCTTAGTGATTTTGGCGACATGCGTGTGATTTATGCGATCTTCGCAACGAAAGCTTTGTCACTGCGATATCGCTTTGTGACCTAAATGTGATCTTAGGGATTTTGGCGACATCCGTGTGATTTATGCGATTTTCGCGACGAAAGCTTTGTCGCTGCGATATCGCTTTGTGACCTAAATGTGATCTTAGTGATTTTGGCGACATCCGTGTGATTTATGCGATCTTCGCAACTAAAGCTTTGTCACTGCGATATCGCTTTGTGACCTAAATGTGATCTTAGTGATTTTGGCGACATCCATGTGATTTATGCGATTTTCGCAACGAAAGCTTTGTCGCTGCGATATCGCTTTGTGACCTAAATGTGATCTTAGTGATTTTGGCGACATCCGTGTGATTTATGCGATCTTCGCAACTAAAGCTTTGTCACTGCGATATCGCTTTGTGACCTAAATGTGATCTTAGTGATTTTGGCGACATCCATGTGATTTATGCGATTTTCGCAACGAAAGCTTTGTCGCTGCGATGTCACATTGTGATCTGTATGTGATCTTAGTGATTTTGGCGACATCCCTGTGATTTATGCGATCTTCGCAACGAAAGCTTTGTCACTGCGATATCGCTTTGTGACCTAAATGTGATCTTAGTGATTTTGGCGACATCCATGTGATTTATGCGATCTTCGCAACTAAAGCTTTGTCACTGCGATATCGCTTTGTGACCTAAATATGATCTTAGTGATTTTGGCGACATCCATGTGATTTATGCGATTTTCGCAACGAAAGCTTTGTCGCTGCGATATCGCTTTGTCACCTAAATGTGATCTTAGTGATTTTGGCGACATCCGTGTGATTTATGCGATCTTCGCAACTAAAGCTTTGTCACTGCGATATCGCTTTGTGACCTAAATATGATCTTAGTGATTTTGGCGACATCCGTGTGATTTATGCGATCTTCGCAACTAAAGCTTTGTCACTGCGATATCGCTTTGTGACCTAAATGTGATCTTAGTGATTTTGGCGACATCCATGTGATTTATGCGATTTTCGCAACGAAAGCTTTGTCGCTGCGATATCGCTTTGTCACCTAAATGTGATCTTAGTGATTTTGGCGACATCCGTGTGATTTATGCGATCTTCGCAACTAAAGCTTTGTCACTGCGATATCGCTTTGTGACCTAAATATGATCTTAGTGATTTTGGCGACATCCGTGTGATTTATGCGATCTTCGCAACTAAAGCTTTGTCACTGCGATATCGCTTTGTGACCTAAATGTGATCTTAGTGATTTTGGCGACATCCATGTGATTTATGCGATTTTCGCAACGAAAGCTTTGTCGCTGCGATATCGCTTTGTCACCTAAATGTGATCTTGGTGATTTTGGCGACATCCGTGTGATTTATGCGATCTTCGCAACTAAAGCTTTGTCACTGCGATATCGCTTTGTGACCTAAATGTGATCTTAGTGATTTTGGCGACATCCATGTGATTTATGCGATTTTCGCAACGAAAGCTTTGTCGCTGCGATATCGCTTTGTGACCTAAATGTGATCTTAGTGATTTTGGCGACATCCGTGTGATTTATGCGATCTTCGCAACTAAAGCTTTGTCACTGCGATATCGCTTTGTGACCTAAATGTGATCTTAGTGATTTTGGCGACATCCATGTGATTTATGCGATTTTCGCAACGAAAGCTTTGTCGCTGCGATGTCACATTGTGATCTGTATGTGATCTTAGTGATTTTGGCGACATCCCTGTGATTTATGCGATCTTCGCAACGAAAGCTTTGTCACTGCGATATCGCTTTGTGACCTAAATGTGATCTTAGTGATTTTGGCGACATCCATGTGATTTATGCGATCTTCGCAACTAAAGCTTTGTCACTGCGATATCGCTTTGTGACCTAAATATGATCTTAGTGATTTTGGCGACATCCATGTGATTTATGCGATTTTCGCAACGAAAGCTTTGTCGCTGCGATATCGCTTTGTCACCTAAATGTGATCTTAGTGATTTTGGCGACATCCCTGTGATTTATGGGATCTTCGCAACGAAAGCTTTGTCACTGCGATATCGCTTTGTGACCTAAATGTGATCTTAGTGATTTTGGCGACATGCGTGTGATTTATGCGATCTTCGCAACGAAAGCTTTGTCACTGCGATATCGCTTTGTGACCTAAATGTGATCTTAGTGATTTTGGCGACATCCATGTGATTTATGCGATTTTCGCAACGAAAGCTTTGTCGCTGCGATATCGCTTTGTGACCTAAATGTGATCTTAGTGATTTTGGTGACATCCCTGTGATTTATGCGATCTTCGCAACGAAAGCTTTGTCACTGCGATATCGCTTTGTGACCTAAATGTGATCTTAGTGATTTTGGCGACATCCGTGTGATTTATGCGATTTTCGCAATGAAAGTTTTGTCACTGTGATATCACATTGTGATCTGTACGTGATTTTAGTGATTTTGGCGACACCTGTGATTTATGAAATGAAATTCTTGTCCCGCCAATATTGCTTTGCGACTTACTTAATGAAGTATATTATTTAATGGATTCTTATATTGCTTAATGAAACCCACATCACTGCGATATCACATTGTAATTAGTATGCGACCCACGACTTTTTTTTTAAGGATTCACAGTATTAAAATATTCTAGGAACTTTTATAAATAGTTAAAATATTTTATCATTTTAATATATAATATTTAAACAAAAGATTAATTTCAGTGATTTACGTTAAATACAAATGTAAACAAAAATTTCAGCTAGACTGCTTTCTTTTAATTTTTTTTTAAAGAATATATTTAAGATATTGTGTATCAGAGAAATTTTCTGCTGTTTGTGTTTTCACTATTTCGTTGTTATATTATATTTCACAGTGCATTTAATTATTTGGCATTTACAAGTAGTATAAATAAATAAGAAAGGAGTGTTAATTTTTTGTGTAAATTATAATGTGGCTTGTGATCACATTGACACCTGTAAGAACCTATTTATAATATACCATTTCAAGCTCAAACAATTATATAAAAGGAATAGCATTTATAACTAGTTCCTTCAGAAGTCTATTAAATATATGCTACAGTAAAAAAATAATTTAGCTCAACTTATAAAAAGGATTTGATTTTAAAAACTTCTTGAGCATGCAGCACAAAAACACAGTAAAAAGTCAATAGATAAATAAAACAATAAGTAAAAAAAAAAAAAATGTGTATATATATATATATATATATATATATATATATATATTTTATTTTTGTATTTATTTAAAAAATTTATATTTATAAAAAAATTTAATCCGGGAGGATTTACAAGAAATTGTCCCACATTTGTACAATGAAAACTCGGAAAACTCGCATTAGGCAAATTGACAATTGAAGATCATGAATGATGTAGCTGAACACTTCCTTTTAACCATCAACAGCAGGTACACTAAAAAAAGACAAGAATGAAATGAGAGATAAAGACCACTTGCCACTTAAAAGTAAAAAATATCTGGATTAAAATAGAAATTCGTGAAGTTATGGGGACACAGTAATATCTATGCTTTCAAAATTTTAAAAGTGTATATACGTTTTTTAATGAATCATTTGACATTTCATGCTGAATGACAGGATGATGTTGTCGAGAAAGAAACTTTTAAATCTATTTTCCCTTTGTTTTTCTTTTCTTGATATTAGGTTTTTCGAAATGTTTAGGTTTTTTCTAATTATTGGAGAAATCAGAAATTTTTAAAGCACATGTTGTAAAATATCAATTTTATAAATTTCCATTCTAATTAAACAATATGTGTTAGTTTTCATTTTTTTTAACGTTAAAGTAAATAAATCAATAATAAAAATAAAACTTTAGGTGATAATTCACACCCCACCCTTAAAATGAAAATAATTCTCTGAATTAAAATGAAAATAATTCTCTGAATTAAAATAAAAATAATTCTCCGAATTAAAATAACAACTATGTAAATAAAATAATTCCCTGGATTTGAATAAAATTAAAAATCCTCTGAAAAAAAAAAAAATTCTCTGGATTAACACGAAAACACTAAAAAAGGAAAATAAGTAACATGATACAAGTAAATTATGCAGGTTACCACTCAAACTAAAGGAAAGACCAACTCTCAGCAATTTCATTTTTTTTAAAGTACAGATTTACTACTTAGATATCATGTACAACACCACTAAAGTGATATTTATGTAAATATCACATTATTAGGAAAATCAGGAAAATGTATTATTTGCCAATTATTAAGCATAAAATAAAAATTGTTACAAGTATACTATTATGATATGCAAAAAACTGGAAGAACATGAATAGAATTTCGTTCAACTTCAAGGTCCCTTTGTGAATTTAAAATACTACAAAGTAAAAAATTAAGCAAGATAAGTAAATATTTAAAAAAAGAAAAAGAAAAAAGGAAGAAATGAAAAAAAAAAAAAAAAAGATTGATGTAGATTCTCATATTAATGCTCATTCCACTAAAATCTGGTTGTCTGCAATAACGCCAGGAACACTGTGAGAAAAAATAAACTTAGGTAAATAATAGAAAAATTGTAAGCAAAACCAATATTTTATCAGAAAAGGGAACCTATTTTGAGAAAGATTCCCTTAGCAAGAATTCCATTTTTTTTTAAGATAAAAAAAAAAATACTAAATATATCGGGCCATTAAAAATTGTAATAAGATTAACCAAAGTGATTATAACAGCAGAAAAGACCGTTCAAGTTCACAACAAAAGAATGAAGATTTTGTCCTATTTATTTTCCTTTTAACCTTTACACAGAGAAAATTTAACCTTTACACAGAGAGAATTGAACAAGTTTAATTCTGTTGGGCACTTTTTGAATGTTTGGGCTCATGAAACTGGTTCATAATAAATAATTGTACCCCAGAAGGAAGAAATTACCAACTATTTTAAGTTGTCGTGTTATAGCACTATGACCTGTTTCAACTACTCAATAGTAAGTACTTTCACAAATGCCAATTATATAGATCCTAACAATACTGTTTTAAGACAGCACTTATTCATTAGTTTCATGAATGAAAATATATACTTTTCTATGCAACAAATCCTTGAATTTCTTTAACGAGAATCAAATAAATATGATTGAAACAAGCGTATTCACTTATGGAAATTACTAATTATACTTACTTTGAATTGTCTCATTCACTAAAAAGTGGTTAAATAAAGGCTTTGACCTTCGGCCTTGAAATGAGGAATTGGGAGGCCCATCCACTATTAATTTCTTTGAAACTAACTTGCATGATTGAACCCTAAAAATAAAACTAATTATCAGGATTAAAATAATAATTATCTGGATTACAGGAAGACACGCTAAAAAAGGAAAATAAGTTACAAGATACAGTAAATTATCCAGGTTACCACTCAAAGAAAATTCCAACTTTTTCAGCTGATTTTTTTTTTTTAATCACAAATTTACTACTTAGACATCATGTAGAGCACCAATAAATTGTAATTTATGTACATGTTAATTTCTTTAAGCAATCAAAATCAGGAAAAAAGTATTATTTGCCAACTATTAAGGATAAAATTTGAATTTTTAAAAGTATACTACATTGATATGCGAAAAACTGGAAGAAACTTTATAAATAGAATTTCGTTGAACTCCCTTTGCGAATTTAAAATACTAAAGTAAAAAATTAAGCAAGATAAGTAAATATTTATAAAAAGATTCATGTAGAATCTCATATTGTTTCTGGAAATGCTCCTTCCACAACTGGAATCTGTTTGTCTGCAACAACGCAAAGAATACAGTGTGAGAAAAAATAAAATTGGGTAAGTAACAGAAAAATTGTAAGCAAAACAAATATTTTATTATAAAAGGGATTTTGAAAAAGGTTCCTATAAAAAAAAAATTCCATTACTTTTCTTCTTATGAAATAAAAATACATCAGGTCATTAAAAATTGCAGTAAGAATAAATAACCAAAGTGATTATAACAGTAGAAAGGATCATTTAAGTCCGCAAGAAAAGAATTGACATTTTCCCCCTTGTCCTGTTCCTAGTAACCTTTACACAGAGAGAATTGAACAAGTTTAATTCTGTTGAGCCCTTTTATAATTTTAATATGAATTATTGGCAGGAATCTTTTAGAACTAACCTTATAAAGAACTTATGTACATACCATCCTACAGTTCACTATTTCAAGAAAGGCATTCACTTCTTGTGAAAGGTTAATTCTATAAGATATTTATACCAATAGAAGCATAGATAAATACAATATTCATTATATACTTAAAATTTACCTTTTCTTCTCTCTTTTTCTCTTTGACTTGCATATTGCAGATAATCTTCAATTCGTTCATCTTATATCTTAATCCAGGGAATCGGGGAATCCTTTTCTCATACTACCTGCAAGTAAAAGAACATTGGGAAATGAAATACCAAAGTTTACTAGAATACTCCAAAATGTTTTGAACCAAGATGTTATGGTACCCAAAACTGTACCCCAGCAGAAAACATACTCTCAGATATTATCTGAATGTTTGGGCTTGTGAAACAAGTTTTCATAATAAACAATAGCATCCAGAAGGAAGATAATAAACAGCTTTTTAAATTAGTTGTGCTATATCACTATTACCTGTTTCAACTACTCAATTGTAAGTATTTTCACAAATGCCAATTATCTATATCATAACAATACTGTATTATTTGATAGTTTCATGAATGAAAATATATATTTTTTCTATGCAACAAATCCTTGAATTTCTTTAACAGGAATCAAATAAAAATAATGGAAAAAAAAAATTTCACTTATAGAAATTATTCTATTAGAGAGATAGATAATACTCACGTCAAATAGTAAGTGGTTGAATGAAGGCTTTGACCTACGGCCTTGAAAGGAATACTTCGAGGCCTAATCATCCACTATTCACCCCCAAATGATTTGAGCACCTGCACCTAAAAAAAAACAAAAAAAAAAAACAAGGATGATGATAAAATACAATATTTAATATTTCCTCAATTCATTTCATACCTTTCTCCAGTTTATATTTTTAGATAGATTTAAATTATTGTTACTGTCATAAAATTTAGGAAATCTATTGATTTAAGTCAACTTTTTTTTTTCAAGTGTTTTTGACCAATTTACTTAAGTAAATAACTAAGTAATTATTAAAGTTATTAATAAAGTTACTAAATAATTACTAAGTAATTATTAAAGTTATTTTTAAGTAATTATAAATTAACTAAGTAAATAAACAAATGTCGCTACTTATGTCAACATTCAAATCATAATTTTAATATTTTATTGAGAGTTACTATTTTTTAAATTCAATGTATACAGAATAATACAATGGTAATTGTTTGTATTGCTCTTGGATTAAAATTATGCAATAAAATAATTAAAATCAGCAATGGTGATAAATTATTCAAAATATTCTTAAGATTTAGAACCATTGTTCAATAGCTAGTCTTTGGAGTGGAAACTTTTGGTTAAAAGTAGAAGTTATTTACAACATCAAATAATTTGAAAAATCGAATTGTAAAAATTTTTTTTTTTTTTTTTTTTTTTTTTTTTTTTTTGAGAAAAAAGGCAAAACATTTTTGTTAAAACCAATTGGTTTAAGCCATGCCAACCCTGCACTCAACATCAGCATTTTTAATACAAGTTTAAAATTAAGTGAGAAAATAGCAAAGAAATTTTCCAGCAACTTAAAATTAGACACTGAAAATAATTACAATGATTTTATTTTAAATTTTATTCATGCAAACTTTTCTTTAAAATGTGTTTGATACAGGGATGGGAGTGATCAGAGAGCAAAAAGGAGGAAATCCAAAAATTCGTCAAAAAAGCTCGAGGAAGGAATACACAAAAATTCAACAATAAATGTATGCAGGAAGTATGATTCAATAAATTTAAAGATACAATGAAATTTCTCATACTATATAATAATTGCATTTCAAATATTAGGAGTTAGTAAAGTAATCTGTGAGGAAAGGGGAGCAAAGAGGGAAAATCTTTTGTTTCGACATGAGGAACAGTATACTTTTTGCAGGAAAAACTGGTTCAGATCAGAAAAATGCATATCTTCAAAACAGGGATATAGAGAAGGAAAATGCTACATAAAAATCAAACAGGAGGAAATCCTCCAAAAGGAGGAAAACTATCATCCCTGTTAATATCTAATGAAAATACAGACAGATTGGTTGTTTTCAGATTATCTGGCGCCGTCAGCTACACAAGGGCTATAATGCGCCAAAACATTCGTCATTAGACAAGCCAACATACATTTACAAACACCCATGCCCAACACGGAACTCAAACCCGCAACCTCGCGGTCTAGAAGCTAGCACGCTAACCAATATACCGTTTGGTCGGCAAAATACAGACAGGAAGACAAGAGGTTAGCATAGATCAGTGGTATTTTACAAATTTATCAGTGAAATATCCAAAAAACTCTCGGAATATACTCCTACAACCCTACTAAAATATCTTTAGGGTCAAAATCATGAAACAGATCAAAACATGCCCCAAGTGTTTCTATATAAGAAATTAAGGAAAATGCTAATAGAAACCAACACATGGCTTACATTTTAATAATTTTGTAAAATAGTTAGTTTTTTTTTTAATCTTGGGTTTTAAGACAAAATATTTTAGAGGGGAAAAAAAAAACAGTTTTCTATCAAATTTATCAACAACAGCAATCACAAGAAATACATAATACAGAGCCAAATTGTCATAGGAACAACTGGAGCAGAAGAGAAAGACCAGGGAGCAATATAAAAATTAAAAGGCGAGGCTAAGTCTATCAGCCAGATGACAGTGAGAGAAAAGTGTAAACCAACATAAAACTTTAAAAATTAATCTTTAAAATTCTAGAAAAAAATATTTGGCAATAAAAAACACAATTTTTATCATCAAGAAGGGTCATTCCATGCAAAAAAGGAAAAACTTGTAAAAATGAAAATTTGAATCAAATATTTTTTTATAGAATTTTGGGTATAAAAAGATTCAAAGTTCCTTTCTAGTAGTTCCTTTTTTTAATATGTTAATTTCTAAAAGTTGACTCTTGAATTATAGTCGAGTTCGTTCTGTTTTGTTGAAAGTGGATGGTGTGATTTTTAAAGTGGGAAAAATAATTTATTGTTTTGTCAATAGTTGTACAAAGGATTTGTAAATTATTATATTAACTTAAATAATAGTAAAAATTGTTTAAACAAGTTTTTCAATGATAATTTTTTTTTATTTCGTTTATTTTAAAATGGATTGCTTCATGTAGTATGTAAGTTTCCAGAAATGTGTTTACTTTCATATGATGTTAATTAAAACCAAACAGATAATTGTTATTATAATTTTTTTAGTTAAATATTCAAAAATTAAAATCTATAACGTAAGTTACCCAAATGATATAACTTGAGGTATCAATGGAGAATTTTTAAAGTCAAAAACTGTTTATGCCAAATAAGAATTTTAGATGCAAACGATAAAACGCTCCTACGTATTAGAAATTCCGTAAAAAATTCAAATATTTACAAATTATCTTCCTGCTATTCTGCGTTGACGAATGCATTTAGCGGATTTTTTATCCATACATTATCAGTTTGAACATTAAATACAATTTACAAAAACCAAAACACAAATTATAAGTTATTTCTTTTAAAATATTTCTGCTAATTAGTAGAAAAGTCATACACTAATTTTTAAAATTTTTTACGTTGTAATAAAAATTATACTTAAAACTTTGACGATTTTTTATTTTTTTCCAAATTACATGGTTTAATAATAATAATAAAAAAAAACTCATCAAAGTATCAAAAACTTTCTGGAAAGTTCGGTCACATATTAATAGTCGCTAACTTTTAAATTTTTGTTAGAAAGGAAAACATTTAAAACATTCATTTTGGAAAATTTAGTAAAACTTACACATAGCCAGTCTTTATCCTTCAAAATTCCCAGAGGAAATGAATCTAAGCAAAATTCTTGAAGTCTCTTGTATCCCCCTGCAAACAATCTTGTCAGCGCCGGCAGTATGTCAAAGTTGCTCTGTCAAAGTACTCTGTGGGTTTGTGTTTCCATTCCAAGAATCTTTCCAAGCGAGGGGAGTGGAGCAGGAACACTAATAAAAAGGACGAAGGTACCCAGAGGGGGTTTGAAGACAAAGCCACTATCGCAGAATTCTCAGAATCTGACCTTGAAAGCAAGTACAAGAAATGCGTAGAATTTGGTCACCGTACCGGAACGGAAGTACCGAATGTGGCTTGTCCACTTGGTGTCCAATTCTCCTTAGCGGTCTCCCTTGAAGCTTCACTCAGCATCATCAGATAACAAAAACACGTCAATACAGTTGAAGTAAAAAAAAAAATAATAATAATAATGGTGAAAATATATCTAAATAAGATCGTCTCTGGATTTTAGAAAACATCCTTATATCCTTTTCAAGGTCAATAGTGAGCACACAGAAAAAAAAAACCGTTCCTTTTGTTAAATTGTTAGGAGTTGCGTTATGAAACGCGCTTCTGATGAATCGATGCATTTTCCAGGGTGAAGATTTTTAGGGTTCGACCAAAGCCCCCCCCCCCTCTCCCATCATTATATATTAATAAAAATACATTAAACAACTAAACATTAAAATACTCGTACAAATATTTCTAACTTTGGGAACAAAAACAATGGGAATTGACTGGTTGGTTTTTTACATTTTCCCTCATTTTTTCTGCCAGATAGGTAAAAATAATTTTTCTTTAAACAACTTTTTATAATTTGAAACAATTTTGGTATAGGCATGATATTTCTCTACATTTAAAAAGTAACTGATCTATCAGAATACTTATAGACAAAGAACCTTTACAATGTTCAATCTTGGAAGTTAATAGAATACTTTTCATTAAAGTTAAAATGTTTTCCCTCTATGCACTACTTTGAATGCCGCAATATAATTGTTAAAATACGTCAAACCTTCTAGAACGAAGAGACGAATTTGATTGCTCTCTTTAAAGATCACAATTAAAACTGAACTAGGATAGAAAAGAGTACACATTTTTAAAAAAAATGCCAGAAGAGGATATAAGACATGAAAACGTTGCTTCAACTTCTGAAAATACCTCTCGCATTTCAGTGTTTTATTACGTATTTTAGACAAGATAATTCAAACAATGGACAATAAATTTACTAACGACTTTTACTTGGATATTTCATGATTTGATTCCTAACGACTTTCCGCGCAGGGATCACTATCACTGAATGCTTTAGACAGAATCCAGAATCTGTGAAGTTATTCCTTCAGTGGATAGACTAAGAGAAGAATTACTCACGTTTATAGATTGAGGGCTAAAGATTAGGGATTGATATAATGTTCAAAACTACTCTGGGTTGGTTGTTTTGTATGCTCACTGACTTATTTTTATGCACAATAACTGCTAATCAGGACGTGACCTACAGCTTAACGTGGAATCCGAACCACAACGTTCAACCATTTTTTACTCAGGATTCGAACCCAGTACCTTTGGCATGAGAGACTAACTTGCTAACCCAGCAGCCAGCCATCAAATGGGCCGAGACTACTTTAGGTACTGCTGTACGAGGGGAAAAAATGAGTTAGATTATTGATGATGAAGAAGAGGATTGGGACGAATTTATTAAATGTACCGAAGGGAAGGAGTGTAATTCTTATATTTGAAGGTTTTTTTTAATAATATTAATAGAATAAAATACGTACTATTAAATATTCGGGACTATTTCAAGTTTACGATAACCTGTTGACAATGCTTCTTACTAAACTCTTGCGAGATATTGTTTTCTAAGCTAAATATAAAACTTGTCCTTTGGCCCGATTAATTAATGAGCATTTAGAAGTTTTGTAATGACCACTGAGTAATGTTTTTAAACTCAATCGGTAGCAAAGTTATCATTAATAAGACATGTGAAAGCAGATCTGAAATGTGTCGGCATCTTGCTTTTTAAAATGATGGTCGTAATATAATATTCCATCAGTAGAATTTAGTCTTGGTGTCTTTTTTAATTATCGTTGTGGGACATTTATTTTGGTCCCTTTGGTACTTGCATATTTATTTACAATCTACCTTCAAATTATATACAATGGGTTTCAATAAATTCTTTTCATTTGTATTCGTCTACGAAGAGAAGTCTAACCTACTGCCTATAAGGTATCACAGTGTGGCTTATACCACTTTAGGATATTTTGATGGGTGTCAGAGGAGCTTGGCGCCCTCTGGAAAGTTGGTCCACCACCCTCTTAGGTGACCCATGATTGTTTCAATAAAAAATTTGTATTATATTGATTCCAATCTTAAACACATAGTCAACTGCTAGTGCTAAAAGATTGCAATAACTGTCGGTGTTTATTTTTAACATAACAGTAAGTAAATTGTGCTTAAGTTGTTTCATATATATTTGAATAAAAATATTAAAAAATAAATCTATTATATCGCAGTAATAAAGGTAAGTTTCTACATAAAGATTATAAATTCACTCTGGCTATAAAGGAATATTTGTTTAATAATTAAAAAGGATTCATTTTATTACAGGGCCGTTGTCGGGGGAGGGGGGGGGGTAGAACCCCGGCCTCCCCCCCCCCCTAAAAAAAAATGGTATGAAATCTTGTTAAACAACTTCCCCTTCTTTTTTTTTGTGTGTGTGTAATTTGCTATATGTGTTTAATGAAATCTTTGACCATACCCACCCCCTATCGCCCCGAAAAAAAATCCTGTCTACCGGCTTGTTTTAGAACAATATTATATTTTTAACACAACACTCTTAATAATCATTAAACAATTAAAAAACATAAATATTTAAATTGTTATACTAAGTGTAGGAAAAGTTATTGCATCAAAATTGTACAAAGTAATCAAATACAAAAGTGAGAAAGTAGTAAATATCAACAACAAAAAATGTGTAAAACTCAAAATCTATATTATTCTGATTCAAATTTATCTTTTAAATTTTAAAGTGATAACATGTTAATATTTTTGCACTAAAAAATTATAAAAAAAGGTCATTGTGATAGAGTCCGAATATTTTTTTTTTTTTTTTTTTTTGTGATTTCTCTATAGAGTTTTTAAAAATTGAAAACTAAGCCGGAGCAAAGAAACAGTGACGAGTGTCAGTAAATTTCATAGATTGAAATGATGTGGAACGAATCGTTTCGTATTTAAATGATTCCAGTTTCTCTGAGAAGTTTTCCACTCGAAATGTCGGAGCATTTAGTTAGTAATAACGTTTCTTTTATAAGACACACAGGATACGGATACCCTCACAGAGTGAGGCAGTCTGAAAAGTCGTGCCACAAAAGCCTATTGTCGCACTTCAAGCAACGTACACATGGCCAGCCCATTGAGTTGGGGACACAAAGGGGTATTTTGAAGCTGCTTGACAGGGGGGCAATTTAGTAAATGATAAGTGACTTTTACCTGCTATTGTGTTTTCGCTAGCTGCATTTTTACGATTTCCTGTGCTGACTGCTGACTGCTATGTTTATTCTTCTGACTATCTGAAGTCTTGATAATTTTTTACTAAATTATTTTAAAATGCCTAAAAGAAAACGTTTTCTAACCCAGTTTGAAATTGAGGACATTGTTTCTAAATGGGATGAAATTAGTGAAGATGAAACTTATGCAGATTCTGACTCCGACTGTGAAGAAGGCGAGAAGGAGCTTATTTGTGATGAGATGTGTACGCGAATCTTTTTTTTTTATTTCAGTTCACATTAGTGGCAGATCTAGGATTTTCCTGAGGGGGGGGGGGGTCAACACTTGTGCCTTAGCCAGGATGAAATCAAATATTTTAAAAAAGTTAAAAAAAAAAAATATGCAGTGTTCTAGAAATATACTTCAAGATAATCCGTATCCATTGATTACCCCCCCCCCCCCTCCCCCTTTTTCGTCACATTTCTGACTCGCTATCTTAGCGTAAGGTGAAATGCCCAGGTTATACCAAAATTACTTTTCAATTTAAAAAAAACAAAAAAACTCCCCCTCCCACTCCTCAAAAAACACCCTTCTATGCTAGATATTTTTATGAACTACTTTGTTTCTTTATACTCATGACAAATAAAACGTTTTTGCAAAGTTTCATGAACGGACCAATTTTTTATTTTTTAATGTCGTATTTTACCTTTCCTTGGATTTTACATGTGTTTTCGTTTATAAAAAAGAACTGTAACTTTTTTTAGATTAGTTATATCGTTTTGCTTTTTTTCATTCGATTCAGCATAAAAAAAAGTATTCTAAAAACATGTGTCACATGCCTAGATTGCTCCAAAATTAATTTTTCAGCCAAAAACCCCCTAACCCCCCCCCCAAAAAAATCCCCTTTTTTGCTAGATATTTTTATGGACTCATTTGAATAATCATTTTCATGATAAATATAGAACATTTTTGCCAAGATTGATCAACGAACCAATTTTTTTGTTTTTCTTATGGTCGTGGGTACTATTTTACCAGCACTAATACATATATTTGGTGCGATTTTATACATCCATATTTATTTTTTTTACTTTCAATTACCCGTATGGTATAAAAGTATTGAATTCGGTAAAAAAAAAAATCGATTTTCTTGCATTTCTACACGTTTTGGGACGTGATGAGTTCAAAAATTTTTTTGTGCCTGTTAGTTATCAGCATAACTCCAAAAACGGATTGACCTGCGATGTTCAATTTTTATGCACAGGTTATTGATGGCCATGGGACCGAGCATTACGGTTTTCGTCAAAATTGCACATTTGCATCAAGTAGCTGATTTTGAAAAAATTACGTTTTTCAGCGATTACCAAAAAATGGTTTTGACGATTTTGATTAAAATCGCTATAAAAATGCCTTTAAAGGTGTTCTAATCATTCTCACCTCCGTAGAAATGAGATAATGCGAACGCCCATCAACGACTGTTTCTGCTCTGTTGCACTTAAAAGAAAGGATAATGCAGTGTTTATTGAAAAATATATCACAATTTTCACCGATTCAGCGGCGTTTTTTTAGAATAATTCCAAACTGGTCATTTTTTTTAAATAATGAAAATAAAATAGGTAAATTATATCAATCCGGTGACAAATTAAAAAAACATCGCATACTGAAATATTTTGTTCCAATTCTTCAATTATAACTGGAAGAGAGCGATTGTAGGAGGATCATTGTATTTAAAAAATTTAAGAACTTCATTTTGAGTTGCAAAATCATTTTACTTCTTTTACGAAACTTTTGAACAAGAATCAGAAGTTTCATAAAAAACATGTTTTGGAAGAATAGGCATAGAATAAAATTAGTGTAATCTTAGCCTTCTCTAAAAGTATGTATATATATTCTGCCGTAAGCGTTATAATTACTTATAAAGTGCAATATTTCTTGCATTACTTCTGCAACAACGAAAAAAGAAAAAAAAAAAAAAAAAATTGAAAGTATGTCCAGGTGAATATTTGTACAAAACTTTTCAAATTATCGTAAAAAACATACACATTTATTTTGTTAATTCATTCGTTTAATTTCGTATAGGGTTTGAAAGCGATATTTTTTTAAATAATTATTGCTGCTGCTGTAGTGCTACTTTACACAGATAATACTTCTTACAAAATTGTTTATAGGTCTATTTTATGTAAAAAAAACCTAACAATTGGTATACCTTTCCAGAGTGGTGCAAGAGAGGATTGTTAATCGAAATTCAAATATGAAGCTTATTTACAAGCCGAAGCAGAAATTTGGTTGTCCTGTCAATTTGGTTGTTTACGTCTTTTGTAAATTTTTATGCGAATTTAAGTGGTGAGGATGGTTGAGATTTTTTTTTTTTTTTTTAAAGTGATAAACAATAATTGGTAAATTTACTATAAAAACAAAAGTAATAAATATAACATTAATAAGCAGTTTTTAAAAGAAATCAATATATATCCTTTCACGCTTTTGTACAATTGCTTTAGTTTTTTTTTTTTTTTTTTAATTTTTTTTTTATATAAATGGCAGGCTTTTATAGTTCTTCACATATGTATTTGAAATTCATTACAAGCAATAGGTACAGTTTCTATAACATACTTTTGAATAAAAAAAGGAAATAAACGTTTCACCTTTTACCTCTCTCGTCCAAAGTATTGAATAGTTAAACCTTATTCTTGTATGTTGTTCTGTATTGGAGCATTTTGAATTTATAGTAAAAAATTGCAGTTTCTTACTTTAGAAAATAGTTTATGTTTATATAAAAAAATGCAATAATTTTCAACTATTGCCACATAATGGTTAAGTACTATTTAGAATATTTAAGAGAACTTAATAATTACACAGCAATCCAATCAATTATCCAATAATGAAAAATGTTTTATACGATCGTTTACTATTGAAACAAACTAAGATTTATACAAATAGTTAAAGCTAATTGTATACAACCAAAAAGAAAATAGTTAAAAGCACACTAAAAATGTCATTCTGATTTCAAATATTTCATAACACATTGAGAAACATTTTTAAGGTGTAATTTTATATTTTGGAAATCTGAATTGAAATGAAAAACAGATTAAATTTTAACATTTATATTGAAAGTGTGCAAAATTTTTATTTTATATCTCATTTTTTATTAGCATCCTAAATTTTAATTGCGTCATTAGATTTCCAACAAAAAGTAGGCTATCATTTGGCATACGTACATTTTCTATTTCTACCACACAATCTTGAAATTCCAAATTTTCCACACCTGTGTTTCCCTTTACTCTTGAAGAGGGGCGTGAATGATTGTCTTCAAGGATTGACGACTGTATTGTACTACTCCCAGTACCTTACAATGGCCAAGGAACACCCCTCTGGGTAGACTCCCATAGTGAACATTTCTTTCCCCCCCCCCCCCCTTCAAGAACGACCTTATGGTGAGCCCCTAGCTAATGTTGCATGCAAAAAATATATTTCACATAAAAAGGTTAAAAAGTTGAAACTGATATATAAATACAAGATGGTCAAAGTTTAACTCAATCGGCAGGGCCCGATTTAGAATTTTTTTTACTGTAGGCCCAACATTCAGAGAGGGGCCCCCAATAGCAAATATGTATTTTCTTACGTCACAATATTACCAGATCAAGCTACATTCATTAAGACTAACTTTTTACAATTAAAACTCATAGTTTACTTTCACGCGATTTTTTTGTTATAATTAGTATGATCTTGATTTCCTCGATCTAACTTAACTCTCTGTGACTATAAAAAATATGGAATTTGCGGATGTGTAACTAAAAAATTTTTATTATTTTTGTTCAGTACTTCCCATAAAAAGACCATTATTTTTAAAAATTTCAGAAAACTTTCAAAATTTGGGGCCCCCATATTTGGGGGCCCCTAGGCTCGGGCCTATTGGGCCTAATGGTAAATCAGGCCCTGTCAATCGGATAACGTTAAAATCTAACTCATCAGCTCTAATGTGTCAAAAAACCTCTATTGCCCTTTCATAGAGAATATTTCTAATTTCAAATTTTACTCTTACAACTTATTTATAAACGCACAAACTGGAAGATAGATGGCTTCTTCATACATCGGGCAAAAAACAAAAAAAAAACTCTTGTTAAAAAAAGAAAATTCACCGAAATTAATAATTTTTTAAAATGCCTTTTCAATTAATTTTGTGGGATTTAACATCAAATACGATGCTTTTTATATTTTTCCTCATTTTTTGTCTCCCCTTTCAAAATAACGATGTTCCTTCTACCAGGGAAATCCCCCTGAATATAAGTAAATATCGGTTTGATTAAAGAAATAGTGTTTAAATATGTATAAATAGTTATGAATGAATTTATTAACTATAGGTAATCTCTCTCTCTGTATATATATATATATATATATATATATATATATATAATAAAACGAATGTATGCCTGTGTGTCTGTCTGTTTGTCCTTTATGCATTACTACATCATTTATCCGATCAACAGGAAACTTTGGTTCCCGCCAAGGTTTCTGGGATAATTTTTCTTTTAATTTTTAATTTTTTATTAATTAACAAATATTCTAAATAAACGATTTCTAATAAAGCTACAGCTCTGAAATTTTCTAGATAAGTATAGTTTCAGCCTTCTAATTGGATTTTTGCTAAACAGAATTTTAAAATTTTGATTTCTTTTTTTAAAATTAATTTTTTTAATTAATTAACAAATATTTCATAAAACTATTTGTAATAGGACTACAGCTCTGAAATTTTCAACATAATTAATTTTGGCCTTCTAATTAGACTTTTGACAAACATAATTTAAAATTTTGATTAGCTTTTTTTTAATTAATTTTTGTAATTAACAAATATTTTACTAAACGATATCTAATTGGCTATAGTTCTGAAATTTGCAACATAAGTAGTTTTTGCCTTCTAATTGGTCTTTTGAAAAATAAAATTTCTTCTAATAGGCCTAGAGCTTTGAAAATTTCAACATAGTTATGGCCTTCTAATTTTGTTTTTTACAAATAAGTGTTAAAATATTCTCAAATGGGTGTTATATTATTGTATTACCAGGGATTTTTTTCCTTTGCTTCTTGACAGGGTAGGGGCTTCTAATATTAAGGGTTTACGTAGCAATAACTTTTTAGGAAATGAAGCGAGCTTATGCTTGCATAACAATGAACCTTTTAACGTGTGAAGTAAGCCTGTGCTTATGTGTCAATGAACTTTTCAGCGAGCAAAGCCAGCTTGGTTTTGGGTATCAATGAATCTTCCTGCGAGCAAAGCGTCAAAAGCTGGGACCTATACACCAATGACGGATTTCGGTCGGCAATGCAACTCTAACTAAAATATTGCACATAGCACAATTTCGTAGCGAAGCACGGGTACTATTCAGCTAGTTGCGAATAAAAACGAAAACTAATTAACTTCTGAAGTAATTCAGGAGATCATGTCTCTAGTGGCGCCATCTAGTTATAACTGGGGGACTAAATAGGGGAAAATGCAAAATTTTAAAGTAATAAAGAGATGGGAAATAAATATCATCAATATATATATATATATATATATATATATATATATATATATATATATATATATATATATATATATATATATATATATATAGCTTAAAAGACACGAGTCATATCTAATACGATCAGATTTTTCTGATTAAAAAATCAGGACATGTCTCTGCTATGGGGAAGGGATAATTTTTTTTACGTATTTATTTAAGGAGTTCGGAACACACAATTCTAAAATCTTCAATGTTCGAGGTTTTTTCGGAAGATATACAATATACATTGTAATTCACAGGCTTATTTAACTTTTTTATTAGCTTTCAACCATACTTTATATATTTTTTTGAGACTATAATCCTGAAACTCTGCAAAAATATGACAAGTTAATTTTAGTTATTAACAAAGATTTCAGAGTAATCGCAGAAAGTTGTGCCTTCTCAGAAATCCAAATTTTACTAACAATAGAAAATGTTCTTTCAATATCTGCAGTTTTCCCGACAAACTAAAGCTGAATTCCACAATTTTCATAATTTGGCAATTTCAATTGAGTGCTGGAGGAAATGTAAATGGGTAATGTAAATGTAGCCAAAATCACTAAGATCACATACAGATCATAATGTGATATCGCAGTGACAAAGCTTTCGTTGCGAAAATCGCATAAATCACATGGATGTCGCCAAAATCACTAAGATCACATACAGATCACAATGTGATATCGCAGTGACAAAGCTTTCGTTGCGAAAATCGCATAAATCACATGGATGTCGCCAAAATCACTAAGATCACATACAGATCACAATGTGATATCGCAGTGACAAAGTTTTCGTTGCGAAAATCGCATAAATCACACGGATGTCGCCAAAGTCACTAAGATCACATACAGATCACAATGTGATATCGCAGTGACAAAGCTTTCGTTGCGAAAATCGCATAAATCACATAGATGTCGCCAAAGTCACTAAGATCGCATACTGATCACAATGTGATATAGCAGTGACGTGAGATTCGTTGATAAAATCACATACTCGTCGCATAAATCACATAGATGTCCCCAAAATCACATAGAGATCACACTGATACCACAAAAATAGCATAAATGTTAAAATGTGATATCCCTGTGTATCCCTGCGATATCGCAAAATTACGTCTTATATCACATACATGTCACAAAATGACCTATTTGTGATTTTCATTATATAAAATTATTTTGGGATATCACTGGATGTCGCTGCGATATCACAAAGCAACATTGCAACTTCGTCACATTGTGATGTCGCTGCGATATCACATGGAAGTCGAAAGTGACGTGAACTTTTGCGACATCGCTGCGATATCCCATGCAAGTCACATTGTGATCGTGATCTTTGCGACGAAAAACTTCGTTGCAGTGACGTAACTGTGACAAAGATGGTTAGTAGGGAATGTGTTTTATATCAAAGTTTTGAGTGGTGGCAACACTTTTTAGTTTCGGTTTATCTTTCAGACGGAGTTAAGTTGTTCTAGGACTGCTTCTTAGCGAATAACTTAGAGATATAGGTTTTTATTGCGTGACGTCACAGGGGGTATGACGTCATAATGTGTTTTATGTTACAGTTTAGTTAGGTGGCAACACCTTACATCTTGAGACATAAATTTAAGGCGGAGTTGAGTTGTATTTATGCTGCCTCTAAACGAAAACGTAATAGTGATAGGCTCTAATTGTATGACGTCACTGTGGGAATGCAGTGGGAATGACGTCATAGAGAGAATATGTTAAAGTTTAACTTTTTAAGTGTGGCAACACCCTGATATAGTTTTAAGGAGGGATGCGGGATGGGTCGAGGGGACGATGACGTCATTGGAAGTTGAGTTGTTCTAGGGCTGCTTCTAAACGAATAACTTAGAGTTATAGGTATTTTTAGTAGTGACGTCACAGTGAATATAACGTCATTATATGTTAAGATTTAGCATTTAAGGTATGGCAACATCTTGTGAGAGGTTTAAACAAGATACGAGCAGGTGTTAATCGGATGACTCATTCTGTCTGAACAGGTTTGAACAGTTTGGGACAGGATATTGCATGGCGATAAAGATGGATAGGTGTTAGGGGAAGCCTAACCAATCAGGTTTCACGCTAGAGGGCGTTGTTTTGACTGCCAACCAATCAGAAGGGGTGAGCTGCGTCACTCACAGAACTTGTATTCAGCGAGGACGCCATTTCTCTCCTGATTTTGTCAAGTGAAGGTGCGTTTACTGTTTCTTCGAAGTTGTGCTTATTAGTTTGAAGTGAAAATGTCGTCTGATTTACATATTGAGCTCGTTGAAAGTTTTTACGATGCAGCTAAATCACAGCAGTTGTTGCATGAATTGTTGAACTACGAGTTTGAGAATCTGCAATTAAACTTTAATAGAAAAAGTTACACGCCTCAAAGGAAAGTGCTCGGTTTTGGTGATACTGGCGTGAACTATGCCTTTTCCGGAACGTGCGTCTTTGCCAAGCCATGGACCTCTTTACTGCTTGATATTAAGAAGGATGTTGAAAACAAGACTGGACAAGAATATAACTATGCCCTTCTCAACTACTATGAAGATGGAAATGCCAAGATTGGAGCTCATAAAGACAGCGAAAAAGACTTGGATCCAGACTTCACTATTTCAACCCTAAGTCTCGGAGCTATCAGAACCATGCAGTTTGCCCGTCCTGATTTCCAGCCCAACAAAGTTCCGTTGCCAAGTGGATCTCTCCTTCTCATGAAGCCACCCACCAAAAAGTTCTGGACCCATGAAATTTCAGCCGAGCCTGCTGTGACGGAGCCGATAATCAGTATCACCTTCCGGAACATCGTAGAGAGACCGCAAGATATTGTAGAGTATCCCCACAAGTCCTTTTCTCGGAAGAGACCATCGGATGAAATGATCGTCGAAGAAGAAACAATTCCCGGTGACGACTGGATGACTCGCCTTTATGCCTCTGTAAAGAAAACCAGTGGATGCCTCAAGGAATGGAACCTTGGATTTGGTTTCATAGTGTCCCTTCATCAATATGACTCTCGTCTTTTCATCCACATGTCTCAACATAATAGTCAAGGAAGTACTCAGAAAATTATGATGAACATGGATACCTTTCAGGACTTTTATAACAAACTCTTACACGTGAACACGAAATACGCAGCTAGTAGCGTTGTGTGTAACAATCAACTCCTGGTTCTATCACATAAGGGTGAGTTAGTTTTAAAACAACTCTTTTATTTTAAACTTAAGGAAAGTTCCTTAAAAGTAAATGAAAATAATCTTGCTAAAATTAGAGATCTCATGCATGAAATATGTGAAACCATCAAGGAGTCTCTTATAAATTTACTACGAGTTGAAATTCTTAATCATTGTGTTCAAAATGTAAATATACCTCCCAATATAGACTTATTTCATGAATATTGTGGTAAAGGCACAGTGATAAATAGTTCGTATAGTGGATTTCGTAGTATTTAAAAACACCAGATATTATACCATCCAAATTTGCCATAAATTAAAGTCAAAGGAATGACAGCAGCTTGAACAAGAGTTAAATACAATTAATTTAATCAACAAATGGGTCACAGATTACAAGTAATTCGGACTTACCCGGATAGTGGTCACAGCTACACGACCCAACATGGTCGGAAGTAGATCAAATTAAGTTTGATTTTACTAAAAAGCAGGACTATGTCCCTCAGTCTAAAGAGAGTGTTGGAACTAAGAGAGCTGGGAGCGAAGTGGTTTAAAATCTCTGAAAAGTCAATTCTCCTCATTGCTTTTCAAAATTACTCTAAGGTCCAGCATTGGTGGCATCATCGAGAGGTGTGTTATATTCCCTCTATTGGTGATTTCCAAGAGCGAAGGTGGCACAAAAAACACGCCCTTGTTCTCTGGTTGGTAGGTCGGTAAGGCTTTTGTGTGACCGGCGAGGGGGACCCTAAATTCGTAAAAACCATCAGAAGTGTCCAAAAGGGGCGCCAATGTCCAGCTATGTCTGGCTTCCAAGACAACTGGATTTATTATCCATTCTTCTGAGGAGAGATGTTTCTTTTGATCAGTGAGACACCGAGTCTACTCGTAGTAGAATTGATACAAGAAGGGGAAGGGGGGGGGGGGAAGGAAAAGTCGTAAACTTTCGGAGTCCCTCCATGAATTTCTAGTGTGATGATACATAGCTTCATCACAGTTCCTCCCCTTGCACACGTTTGCAAAAAGCATAGGACAACAGGAGGTCTATACCTCGACTGGTGTACATCTCAATTGGAACTCAGGCACAGGTGTCGTTGAACCACAGGAGTAACATGTACCGAAATGAGGTCTATACCCCATTGGCACAAATCAGGCACATCTGGAAGCTGAAAACCATTTCAAGATTTGGTCTATACCTTGTCTTGAAAGTAGACTGCACGGACCGACGCTGGTGTTGTTCCACATCGCAGAATCTGGAAGTCAGCAAGGGCAGTCAGAAACGCTCGTCCACATCATATCCGGGCCAGCCGGATGGCGGGTGGACGAAAGGATCACTACTCGTCAGCTAGATTCCCGTCGCTGGCTGTTTGTCGACCCCCTAGGACTCCGTGGGTGGCTGCATGGGTTGCTGGTCTCTGATGTGGGAAATTGTGCTCCTGTAATCCTCGAATGTGGTGTGTGAAACAGGCCTGTGTTGGGTTCCTGGATGTATGTTGCTTGGATGCTGTACTGTAGATCATCCCTCTTTCTGGTCAGCTCAGTCATTCGACGGTCAGTCTGTACTGCATCTCCTCTAGTCATCTGGTTGTCTGAAGCTCGGGCACAAGCGAAAGCTTTGGAAGAGGGCAAGAGGTGGACCGGCTTATGCAACGGCTTGTCATCCTTCAGGAAAAAATGGATCCCGGTACGTCTCTGGGCTGTGATTCTGCTCCCTCATCACTCCGGTAGGTCCTCATCATCTCAGGAGTAGGACTCCACTGTCAGACTCAATTGTCAATGCATAGGCAAGAACTGGGCCTATAAAATTACTAAGACTCTCTCTCGAACTGTTATTGTCTATCAGTTATATAAAACTTCATTAAAAGTAAAGTCCAAATTCACATGTCATCAAGTAACCCAAATTAATTACTAATTATTTCTGAATAATACGCGCACAAAAAAAATCACTTTGTTTTTCTCTTTAATTTACAATTCAATCTTTCAGATTTTTCTCTGTAAAGAGAAAAAAAAAACCTTCCTCATTCACCTCAAGAAAAAAAAATTCATTTCCTAAATTACCATGTATTTTTTTCTACTTATACTTTTTTTTTTCTTCAAAAAAAATTCACAATCGCGCAAAAAGAAAAAAAATCAAAATACATATACATTAATATAGCAACTGTGTTTCAATAAGTGCCTCTCTCGATTTTTCTCATAAATTGAAAGGAAGAAACAAACGATTCATCCCTTTGATGCATTCTATGGACGAGAAAAAAAAGAAACCAACTTTAAACAGAACGCAAATAAAAGCTGCCTGCATTCGCGAGAAGAGGAAATCGAAACCAGTTCTTTACCATGGCCATCTTCTAACCTGATCACTTCAACTATAACTAGTTCGCCAGCCTGTGGCACAGTGGCTTCTCTAAAACGAGGAATCCTAGGTACAGGTTTAGCCTCACGTCCAAACATCTGTACTGATCTGAAAAGCTAAATTGTTTGGGTGATACGATTTTTTTTCCCCAGCTTCACGACTCACGTGGGAGAAAAGAAATGGATTCTTTAAAAAATAAAGGCGGTAACGTTGCATTTCCGTCTTTATTAATATGACTGAATTGATTTCATGTACTTTAACCCTATTCCTTATAGGATCGCAGCGGAAATTTTTTTCTAATCCAATGATTATAATTAATTTTTATTTCAGAAATCGACCCCTTAGCGACATTATTTATTACTGTCACAAAACAATTGTATATCATTGTATTTTTTTTTTTAACCTGTTTGAAAAAATTTATTGTTTGCCCTTTCTTACTGTATAATTTAAAGAGATTTTTCTACCTTCTTTGATATTTCAGCTATCCCTTTAATTTTTTTTTTTTTTTTTTTTTTTTTTTTTTTTTTTTTAAAGAACGGCAAAGGACAACCAAGCGTTAATACATTCCCTTTCTAGGCATCAATCAATGGTCCTTGATTGAAATAACACAATTTTATAAAAATGCTTATTTATCTGTCAAATCAAATCGTGCATTTCATTTTTAATATTTCCATCCTGTTAATATTCGTTTTATTCCACAAGTGCTCCATCGCCAAACGAAGCCATCGGAAAATCTATGTGGCTCCGTAATCACTTGCCTCCCCTCCTAAAAAGAAGGTGAGATATTTTGCAATGTTTGTAAACAGACTGGTTTTGTGTGTTATGATCGTTTGTGTCGTGAATAGTATTACAAAAAATCCTTATTTATTTATTATTTTTACCAGTGTTTTGTAATTTTATGAAATATATCTCTTGATTTCTTGACACCTACCAACATTTTTATTTAATTTTGTATTTAATATTGATATCAAATACTCCGTTTTGCTCTTAAACGGCATTTCTACATTTCTTCGGCGATAAAGTTAAATGGAACCTTTTTAGTGTACAAAATACTCTTTCAAGTCTCTCTATCATCTGTTCAAAATCATTTCCGCCCACTAATAAATCGTCAAGGTACCAGTAAACTCCTGGTCCAACATCCTTGAAACACTCATTCATTAATGAAATGAAAAATGCAGGAGAATTCACAAAACCGTAACACAATCTAGAAAAACTATAATTACCAAAAATTGTTGTGAAAGCCAATTTTTCCCGCATTTCTTCAGGTACACGGATTTGCCAAAAAGCCTGTTGAAGGTCACATGAACACCAAAGTTTATTCCCACTGAGTTCATTAATTATGTCACTGATTTTTGGTGGATAAATTGGAACCTTAACTACTTTAGAATTTAATAACCTCATATCGAGAGCTGTTCTATAGCTCGGTTTTATCCCTTTTGCAACATCACTTATGGTCTCTCTGCTACGTTTCCTTACCAATAACATGGGGGCAGCGTAATTGGAGGTAGATTCGGAAATTATACCTGTTTCTAATAGTTCGGAAATAATTCTCTTTGCCTCGGGTCTCAAAGCTATCGGAATGGGATAGGGATGGCAAGCCACGGGTAAATCATTGAGCATCTGAATGCTTGGTTGGATCGCGTCTGTTTCACCTAAAGTCTTCAGACTTGAAGAAAATACATCTGTATAATTTTGCAAGAGATCTTCCAATTCAACTTTATCAGTTCCTGATAAATGGGATAATTCAAAATCCTGAATATTAAATTCTTGTTTTCGCAATTGTATGGTCTCTTCAGAGGCTGTAATTAAATTAACCCTCTCACTGTCTTTTGAATTGCTATTTGTTGGAAGCTCAATGTTTTCCTCAAAATCCAAATGTATGGTACCCAATTTCATATGCTTATTCAAAGTTAACTTGTCTGTCTCCAAATTGGTAATTACTGTACAGATTCCGTTATCTGTTGTGTTAGAAATTGAAGGTTGTAAATCCCATTTATTGTGCAATATTTTTGGCTCAAACATAACCTCGGTATCATTTGGAATCGTATTTTTTCCCAAAACTAATTCTATTACCTGTGTTTCTCCTGGGTTTAGAGTAACTTTCCGTTTTAAAGAAACTGGATATTCTTCAATTTGTAATAAATTTAGGCTGTTTTCATGGCCTTCTAAAAGTGGTACATTAGCATTTTTTATTTTTAGTGTCTTTTTCTCAAAATTAATGTGTACCAAATGTTTTTGAAAAAGATCATAACCCAAAATAGCTTTATACGTGTCAGGAAAAGGTTGTTTTGCAACAAAAAAATCATGACAGAGGTTCTGATTGCCAATTTTTAAATTTATGGTAACACATGCTACGTATTCAACTTTTGATCCTGTCATTGTTAAAATTTGGCAATGCCTAGCAATGTATTTCAATTTCTGTACTGTTTTTACCTTTTCAAATACTGTAGGACAAAGTATACTGATAGAACTTCCGCTGTCAATTAAAGTTTTGAATTTCGTGCCTGTCATAATAACTTCAATCATTGGTAAATTTGCCCCTTTATCTGTATTTACATTTGACAGTACCTCTTTGGGTGTTGTTTGGCAGTTAGAAAGATTGTTTGGGTTGGGAGGAACGGACGAATTCAACACTAATTCGCCTCCCCCGCTCTCGGTAAAAAAGAATTGGATTCTGCAGATAAACGGCTCTGATTATTTTGAACTGGCCGAGTTGTTTCTTCTGTTGGAACATTTTGTCTATGCTCATAATTATTGGCCTCATGATTTTCATCAGCGTTTTCCCGCCTATCATTATATCTTCTCTGAAAATTGTGGCGACCCCCTCTATATCCTGTTCCGCGTCTATTATTCGACTTTGAACCCTGAATATCTCGATAAACGGAGCACGTTTTGGCCCAGTGCGAAGATGCTCCACACAGCATGCAAAATTTGTCTCTTTCAGTTTGTTCCCCACGCAAATTATTTATCTCTAAAGTCAATTGCGAAATTTTTCTTTCCACATCATTATATCTGATATTATATATACATTGCCTCATGTATATTTACATTGCCTCATGCACATTTGCCTCATGAATGGGATCATTGCTTGCGCTTTGCGAATACAATGCATTAACTCGTAGTTTAGTGACGGTGTCTAGAGCTGTTTGTGAATTTTTGGCTACTTCAATTGCTTCTTGAAATGTTTTTGGGTTACTTTTGAGTACGTCTTTTTGTAAGCTTGGCAAAAGAGCGCTAGTGAATTGCGATAACCTGAGACAGTCTATAACATCTTTGGTTTGCCCAGTTACCGACGATTCTGACTCACCTAGATATTTGTTAGAAATCATAATTAATCTATGAGCGAAGTTTTTAACAGATTCGTTTTCTCTCATGCGACAATTTGCGAACTGCATCTGTAATTCACCCAAACTAGGCTCCTCCGAAAAGAAATCAACCAATTTTTCTTTTATCACCTCGTAATCCCTTGAATTAGATAATTCTGCATCTGAAAGCAGAAATCTTAATGCCTGACCCCTCAAACGACTTTTTAAAATTGTAACTTTCTCGGTTGGCGTCCATTATGCCAATTCACCTACATCATCAAATTGCTTAAAGAAGAATTTTGTATCCTCTGTATCACCGTCAAAAAAAGAAGTCAATAGAGCTATTCCATTAATATTTGGCTTTGATCTAATAGTATCATACGGGTTATTTATTTGTGCATTTGCCAGTGGTAGCTCATTAACAGACTGCCTTGTTGCAGCTGATCTGCTCTGATCGCGATTTTGCACCCGATCAGGTATGCGCCTATTACCTCTTCGACGTGTTAGTACCATTATAAATCAAAGACACAATTCTAATACCAAACAAATATCAGTTTTTTTTTTAACTCTTTAAAAAAACACCAAAATGCAATTTTAAAATCCTTAACTAGCAAGCAATTTCATCAAACAAGAGAGACACCAATAAACACAGTCGCTACACAAATACAATCATTTAAAGTACTAGTATGTACTTTGTAATTCATCCTAATTAATCCCTTTTTCATTAACTCCTACACAAAAAATTAAATTTAATGCGAAGCATGCTGTCTTTCTTAGGCAAATCAGATTAGTATCAGTCACCAAAAAAAAAATGTGACTGACTGGACTTGGCACCAAAATATGTGGTAAAGGCACAGTGATAAATAGTTCGTATAGTGGATTTCGTAGTATTTAAAAACACCAGATATTATACCATCCAAATTTGCCATAAATTAAAGTCAAAGGAATGACAGCAGCTTGAACAAGAGTTAAATACAATTCATTTAATCAACAAATGGGTCACAGATTACAAGTAATTCGGACTTACCCGGATAGTGGTCACAGCTACACGACCCAACATGGTCGGAAGTAGATCAAATTAAGTTTGATTTTACTAAAAAGCAGGACTATGTCCCTCAGTCTAAAGAGAGTGTTGGAACTAAGAGAGCTGGGAGCGAAGTGGTTTAAAATCTCTGAAAAGTCAATTCTCTTCATTGCTTTTCAAAATTACTCTAAGGTCCAGCATTGGTGGCATCATCGAGAGGTGTGTTATATTCCCTCTATTGGTGATTTCCAAGAGCGAAGGTGGCACAAAAAACACGCCCTTGTTCTCTGGTTGGTAGGTCGGTAGGTCTTTTGTGTGACCGGCGAGGGGGACCCTAAATTCGTAAAAACCATCAGAAGTGTCCAAAAGGGGCGCCAATGTCCAGCTATGTCTGGCTTCCAAGACAACTGGATTTATTATCCATTCTTCTGAGGAGAGATGTTTCTTTTGATCAGTGAGACACCGAGTCTACTCGTAGTAGAATTGATACAAGAAGGGGTAGGGGGGGGGGGGAGGAAAAGTCGTAAACTTTCGGAGTCCCTCCATGAATTTCTAGTGTGATGATACAT
This sequence comes from Linyphia triangularis, assembly GCA_963978545.1. NCBI lineage: Eukaryota > Metazoa > Arthropoda > Arachnida > Araneae > Linyphiidae > Linyphia > Linyphia triangularis. Next base: position 57,139,388 of record OZ021724.1, on the reverse strand, counting down.
AGCTTCATCACAGTTCCTCCCCTTGCACACGTTTGCAAAAAGCATAGGACAACAGGAGGTCTATACCTCGACTGGTGTACATCTCAATTGGAACTCAGGCACAGGTGTCGTTGAACCACAGGAGTAACATGTACCGAAATGAGGTCTATACCTCATTGGCACAAATCAGGCACATCTGGAAGCTGAAAACCATTTCAAGATTTGGTCTATACCTTGTCCTAGTTGAAAATTTACTTTACGAATAAACATCATGTCTTTAAAATGTGTAAGAATATCACTAAATAAGAGAAAAAAGTAACATACTTAAACTTTGTACGATAAATAACTTTGACATTAACGTAAAATTTTTTCTTCATATATAAAAATCACGACTTTAAAATGTGACGTGTAAGAAGAATTAGCATACTTAAAATTTCTACGAGAAATAATTTTAACCTTTAAGCGAAAATTTACTATATACATAAAAATCATGTCTTTAAAATATGTAAAATATTGCTAAATAAAGAAAAAAGTAACATACTTAAACTTTGTACGACAAATAACTTGAACATTAAAGTAAAAATTTACTTCACATATAAAAATCACGACATTAAAATGTGACATGTAAGAAGAATTAGCATACTTAAAATTTCTACGATAAATAATTTTAACATTTGCGTGAAAATTTACTACATATATAAAAATCATGTCTTTAAAATATCGCTAAATAAAAGAAAAAAGTAATATATTAAACTTTCTACGACAAATAACTTTAACATTAACACAAAAATTTACTTTACACATAAAAATCACGACTTTAAATTTGACGTGTAGGAGGAAAGTATAACATACCTATAATTTTTACGACAAAGAATTCAAACATTGCCATTCATGTCTTTAAAATGTATAATGACAACTCTAACTTTTAGAAAAAAGAAACACTAAAAATTTACAAAGCAAAGAATTTAAAATTGAACTTGAAAATTAACTTTACATGTACAATCATACTCTTATATCAACGATAAATAAGATAAAAAAGAAGCTCTAAAAATTTATAAGGCAAATAATTTAAATAATAATCGAAAATTTACCACACATATAAAAACTATGTCTTTCAAATGTGTAAGAATAACGCTAAATTAGAGAAAAAGAAATACTAAAAATTTATAAGGTAAGGAATTGAAACAATATGCGAAAATTTATTTCACGCATAAAATTTTTATCTTTAAAATGTGTAAGAATAATGCTAAATTAGAGAAGAAAAAAAATAACATACTTAAACTTTCTTCGACAACAATTTAAACAATACGCGACATTTTCATACACAATTATTTTCTTAGGTTAATGTTAAATAATGGGAAATTTAACAGAATAAAAATTTCAAAGATAAAGAATTTTAACCTTTACACGAAAATTTACTTCACAAAAATATCATATCCTTAAACTTTAACGTGACAATTTACTCTTCATATACAATTAAACTCTTAGGTTAATGTTAAATAAGAAAAAAAAAAAATAATATACTTAAAATTTCTAAGATAAACATAACGTAAAAATTTCGTATCATGTGTTTAAAATGTAACATATAAGAGAAAAAAACTAACATACTTGAACTTTCTATAGCAAAGAATTTAAGCATTAGCTTTTTGGAAGAAAGTCCACGCGAATTCTACCTTCACTTACTAATGTGTCTTTAAAATCCACTTCATTCATTCCAAGTTTTCACAAACATTTCATTATGAAAACGGCAAAGTAGGAAAACGACAATCTCAAAGACCTGCTGACACATCACAGCATCACCCGCTGCTTCCGCGTCGATGCTGTTGTTCTTGCTGTACAAATCTCCCGACCTGTTCCAACAAGTTTTAGCGTGACTCATCCTCCGATCTAAAAATGCCGGCGAATGGCGTATCACCTACCGCTACCCTGATTGGCTAATTACCGTCACCTGCTTATCTTCCCATTTAAAGATGTGAATTTTATATGTAAAGTGAATTTTTACGCTAATGCTTAAATTCTTTGCTATAGAAAGTTCAAGTATGTTAGTTTTTTTCTCTTATATGTTACATTTTAAACACATGATACGAAATTTTTACGTTATGTTTATCTTAGAAATTTTAAGTATATTATTTTTTTTTCTTATTTAACATTAACCTAAGAGTTTAATTGTATATGAAGAGTAAATTGTCACGTTAAAGTTTAAGGATATGATATTTTTGTGAGGTAAATTTTCGTGTAAAGGTTAAAATTCTTTATCTTTGAAATTTTTATTCTATTAAATTTCCCATTATTTAACATTAACCTAAGAAAATAATTGTGTATGAAAATGTCGCGTATTGTTTAAATTGATGTCGAAGAAAGTTTAAGTATGTTATTTTTTTTCTTCTCTAATTTTGCATTATTCTTACACATTTTAAAGATAAAAATTTTATGCGTGAAATAAATTTTCGCATATTGTTTCAATTCCTTACCTTATAAATTTTTAGTATTTCTTTTTTTCTAATTTAGCGTTATTCTTACACATTTGAAAGACATAATTTTTATATGTGTGGTAAATTTTCGCGTATTATTTAAATTATTTGCCTTATAAATTTTTAGAGCTTCTTTTTTATCTTATTTATCGTTGATATAAGAGTATGATTGTACATGTAAAGTTAATTTTCACGTTCAATTTTAAATTCTTTGCTTTGTAAATTTTTAGTGTTTCTTTTTTCTAAAAGTTAGAGTTGTCATTATATATTTTAAAGACATGAATGGCAATGTTTGAATTCTTTGTCGTAAAAATTATAGGTATGTTATACTTTCCTCCTACACGTCAAATTTAAAGTCGTGATTTTTATGTGTAAAGTAAATTTTTGTGTTAATGTTAAAGTTATTTGTCGTAGAAAGTTTAATATGTTACTTTTTTCTTTTATTTAGCGATATTTTAACGATATGATTTTTATATATGTAGTAAATTTTCACGCAAATGTTAAAATTATTTATCGTAGAAATTTTAAGTATGCTAATTCTTCTTACATGTCACATTTTAATGTCGTGATTTTTATATGTGAAGTAAATTTTTACTTTAATGTTCAAGTTATTTGTCGTACAAAGTTTAAGTATGTTACTTTTTTCTTTATTTAGCAATATTTTACATATTTTAAAGACATGATTTTTATGTATATAGTAAATTTTCGCGTAAAGGTTAAAATTATTTCTCGTAGAAATTTTAAGTATGCTAATTCTTCTTACACGTCACATTTTAAAGTCGTGATTTTTATATGTGAAGAAAAATTTTACTTTAATGTCAAAGTTATTTGTCGTACACAGTTTAAGTATGTTACTTTTTTCTCTTATTTAGTGATATTCTTACACATTTTAAAGACATGATGTTTATTCGTAAAGTAAATTTTCACGTTCACTTTTGAATTCTTAGTTGTAAGATGTTCAAGTATGTTACTTTTTCTCTCTTATTTATGCATTATAGTATCCAAAAATCAGAAAAATTGTTCAAACAAAGTTGAGACGAAATGTAAAACCACCTAAAAAGTGGGAAAATTTATGATTCAATAAAGTGATATTGCTTTAACATTTTTTGTTCTATTATTTCACATAAGAAAATCACACACAAATTTCTATTGAATAATTTTTATTTACAATTTCAAATAATCTTTCAAAGCACCATATGATATACATTTAAAGAAATCTTCATTAAAGAATTGTATGACATTTTTACATTGTAAGGTTTCAATCACATTTTTAACATTAAGTACAACAAGAGCATCGTCTCCAACACACCAAGACTGATCTTGCAATGAAGTAGTTATACAGACATGATTTCCTTGCGATGGGTCACCAATAGCACAAGCATCACAGCGAAACAATTTTAAAACATTACTTTCTATTTCACATCGAAAAGCACAAACATATTCATGAAATAAGTCTATATTGGGAGGTATATTTACATTTTGAACACAATGATTAAGAATTTCAACTCGTAGTAAATTTATAAGAGACTCCTTGATGGTTTCACATATTTCATGCATGAGATCTCTAATTTTAGCAAGATTATTTTCATTTACTTTTAAGGAACTTTCCTTAAGTTTAAAATAAAAGAGTTGTTTTAAAACTAACTCACCCTTATGTGATAGAACCAGGAGTTGATTGTTACACACAACGCTACTAGCTGCGTATTTCGTGTTCACGTGTAAGAGTTTGTTATAAAAGTCCTGAAAGGTATCCATGTTCATCATAATTTTCTGAGTACTTCCTTGACTATTATGTTGAGACATGTGGATGAAAAGACGAGAGTCATATTGATGAAGGGACACTATGAAACCAAATCCAAGGTTCCATTCCTTGAGGCATCCACTGGTTTTCTTTACAGAGGCATAAAGGCGAGTCATCCAGTCGTCACCGGGAATTGTTTCTTCTTCGACGATCATTTCATCCGATGGTCTCTTCCGAGAAAAGGACTTGTGGGGATACTCTACAATATCTTGCGGTCTCTCTACGATGTTCCGGAAGGTGATACTGATTATCGGCTCCGTCACAGCAGGCTCGGCTGAAATTTCATGGGTCCAGAACTTTTTGGTGGGTGGCTTCATGAGAAGGAGAGATCCACTTGGCAACGGAACTTTGTTGGGCTGGAAATCAGGACGGGCAAACTGCATGGTTCTGATAGCTCCGAGACTTAGGGTTGGAATAGTGAAGTCTGGATCCAAGTCTTTTTCGCTGTCTTTATGAGCTCCAATCTTGGCATTTCCATCTTCATAGTAGTTGAGAAGGGCATAGTTATATTCTTGTCCAGTCTTGTTTTCAACATCCTTCTTAATATCAAGCAGTAAAGAGGTCCATGGCTTGGCAAAGACGCACGTTCCGGAAAAGGCATAGTTCACGCCAGTATCACCAAAACCGAGCACTTTCCTTTGAGGCGTGTAACTTTTTCTATTAAAGTTTAATTGCAGATTCTCAAACTCGTAGTTCAACAATTCATGCAACAACTGCTGTGATTTAGCTGCATCGTAAAAACTTTCAACGAGCTCAATATGTAAATCAGACGACATTTTCACTTCAAACTAATAAGCACAACTTCGAAGAAACAGCAAACGCACCTTCACTTGACAAAATCAGGAGAGAAATGGCGTCCTCGCTGAATACAAGTTCTGTGAGTGACGCAGCTCACCCCTTCTGATTGGTTGGCAGTCAAAACAACGCCCTCTAGCGTGAAACCTGATTGGTTAGGCTTCCCCTAACACCTATCCATCTTTATCGCCATGCAATATCCTGTCCCAAACTGTTCAAACCTGTTCAGACAGAATGAGTCATCCGATTAACACCTGCTCGTATCTTGTTTAAACCTCTCACAAGATGTTGCCATACCTTAAATGCTAAATCTTAACATATAATGACGTTATATTCACTGTGACGTCACTACTAAAAATACCTATAACTCTAAGTTATTCGTTTAGAAGCAGCCCTAGAACAACTCAACTTCCAATGACGTCATCGTCCCCTCGACCCATCCCGCATCCCTCCTTAAAACTATATCAGGGTGTTGCCACACTTAAAAAGTTAAACTTTAACATATTCTCTCTATGACGTCATTCCCACTGCATTCCCACAGTGACGTCATACAATTAGAGCCTATCACTATTACGTTTTCGTTTAGAGGCAGCATAAATACAACTCAACTCCGCCTTAAATTTATGTCTCAAGATGTAAGGTGTTGCCACCTAACAAAACTGTAACATAAAACACATTATGACGTCATACCCCCTGTGACGTCACGCAATAAAAGCCTATATCTCTAAGTTATTCGCTAAGAAGCAGTCCTAGAACAACTTAACTCCGTCTGAAAGATAAACCGAAACTAAAAAGTGTTGCCACCACTCAAAACTTTGATATAAAACACATTATGACGTCATACCCAATGTGACGTCATACACAAACAGTTTATAACGAAACCGAAACTAAAACAGCAGCAGGAGGGGAACAACTCAACTCCACTTCCGGTCACGTGACTTCCGGTTGCGTAATATCCGGCCACGCCCCCTTCCGGTGACGTCATCGTCCCTCGTCCCATACCACATACCGCCATGGCTCAGGATGCCCAATTTCTAACTACTGCTAAGTGGCGGTAAGAAGATTTAATAAACAATCCAAGAGATTAAGAAAGCAATAAGTCACAAGGCCGATTAAGTGCTGCCATAAATTTAACAACATTTGTATAATACTTATTTTTCGTTACCTGCAAACCTTTAAAATTTTATAGGGGGAGTATTTTTAGACATCATATTTAATCAACTCCTAAATTGCATCCTAATACAATAAAATAATACTAAATTAAAGACGGTAGTAGCTGGTTCAAATACAACACACTCATTTAATTAACTATAACTGTGTTACAAGATTATCATCCGAATCTGACTTATCCCTATTCGGGAATATAGAGCAATTACTCGACCCATTTATTGGTTGAAATTGACAATAGCTTAGTGTACATTTGTAGTAGCCAGTCCATTTGTAGCCATTTGTAGGAGACCCGGGAATCCGGATTGGAATAAAGTCTGCATTCAGAAGTTGGAGATGAGAGCTTAGTATTAAAATTCTGACAAGGAATACCATGTAACGTATTCTTCTTTTTTATTGTCATGGACCAGGCGCTGCTTTCTGTAAGCTTAAGCTGTAGTTAATTAGTTCTGGAGAAGAGGCGTGTTCAATATGATTCTTGATTTGTTTCTTCTACGAGTCAGGAATTAGATGATAATGCGCCCCTGAATAAGCCGATTAGATTAAGTTCAGTGAATTTTAAGTGCATTAAATTTCAGTCCTATCTGTATTACTTTCTCCCTGTTTCGAGGGAAAACTGAATAAAATCCACCACGACTGAATTTCCTGTACGAGTCAATTTATTGCTTTCAACTTACTTCTTTGTAATTTTGTAATGTCAGAACGATCAGCCCCCGAAACACTTAGACTGCTAAGATAGAGGTCACTAATCTACTATTTGGGTCACAAAGCAAGCTTCATAACATCTACTCTTCTAGAATAGTTATCCTTTTTATTATGACTTTTGGTTGTCAAAGTATAAGCGAATATGTATAAAAAAAAAAAAAAAAAAAAAAAAAAAAAAAAAAAAAACTTTTGTTAGTGGAAACGTACCACCAAATCATCGAAACAAGTTAAGAAGTGTTGTGTGTGCTTCTCAATACTGATACAAACTGAAAACAACATAAAATAAATATTTGTGTTAAGGTTATAAGAAATATTTTTATTTAGGTTATAAATCAATAACGTGTGTTTATATTAAAATTTCAGAGTTATGATATGATAATAAACTCGTAGACGACCCTTTAAAAAATCTTTTTATACAATGCTATAGAAATCATAAACGAAACACATGGATGTAGATAGATTTATCTTAAGACTTTTATAATAGAAAATATATCCATAGTTTTGAGTTTTCCTACTGCACTTCAACTTTTTATCTAATAAATATTTCATATTTATTCAAGATTTTTATTCCTACCGAAACAGAGGTTAAGAAAAGAATACCTTACTTATAATAATATTGGTTTATATAACAATGACTTTGAATATTCAAACCAAAACTTTATTTAAAATGTAACTGTTTTTGAATTTGTACAGCGAACAGTCTTGTTTTGCTATTCTATCAGCGTTTGAAATTTTACTTATTCGATATTCTTCTCAACTTTTAAAATCTTTAATTTTAAATAATTCCTTTCACTGATATTAATATTAAATCAACATGAGGGTATGTGTTTTTTTTTTTTTTTTTTTTTTTTGTACTATGTCTCTTCATTTAGTTTTTATTAAATTTGCATTCTGACTTCATTATATGGCATTTTGCTTATTTTTTTCGAACGCATTGTACGAATATTCTTCTAAGTTGTAATGCTTGAATTCTTTTCCCAGCTTAAGTGTTTCGACAGTAACAGAAATTTCTTTCTTAATTTGTATAGAGAGAACATTTTTGTATTACATTAGTTGTTTTTATTGTGAGGATTCAGTTAAAAAATGTTGTATTCATTAGGTTCAAAAATCATTTTTACAGCGTAACTTAAAAAATAAGTATTTGAAGAAAAACTCATTACACAAATTAGGAGCGAATATTTTTTATTTAAGAATTAAAGCTAAAAATAAGAGTTTATTTGAAATTATTTTTTGAAACTTTTTTTGTTCGGTAAATATAATTAAAAAAAATGTTATTTATATAGAATTGTTAAGACATGAATGGATAATGAATAGTTATTCTTTATGAGACTTGAGAGGAAGAAAGATTTCAGAAAATATTTGCATTTGGTAATAATATATTCTCTATTTCTTTAGATAAATAATAGTGACACTTTTTGTTTAGATAATGGGCTTCCAGAAACCTGTATATTTCTAATACTTAAACTTTTATCTTTAACTGTTTTCTTTTAACGCTTTTACACTACAATAATGCATTGAGAAGTTTATAATACGGTTTTTTCAGACCTTCCGTCTGTTTTCTTCAAGTCAATATTTATAGACAAAACTTTAAACGTTACAGACAACAGCGATACATCAAATGAAGGGTCGAGATGAGTCCAAATACTAAAATTCAAGTGGAAGTTAAAACGATCTCAAATTGTTATTTTGTTATTAATAATCTATATATGTTAAAGCTATATATCGCACACCAATTTGATGGTCCCTATAAGTTTAATCAGAATACATAAAATTCATTCGGAAATTGCCTGTTCACACCTTGTTTAAAAAAAGAGATATCCAATTAAGGCACAAATATTCGATGACAAGTTTTCTTGCCAAGTTTTAAATTTTTGTTTATAAATTCTCCAAACTAGCACGCTCTTCGTTGCATGTCATTAACCACAGGGAGAGATTTTAGTGATTAAATGTTTCCATTTTTAGCTAGAGTTACTATGACTGTTCAACTGGTTTTTATTATCCAGATCAACTATACCTTTGGGTTGAGAGTGATAATTTCATATTTTTTGTAAAGAGTTTTATTACATTGAGTTACTATGAACATCGCACTAAAGAACCCAACCTTTCTAGAAGTTTTAATCGCCATGTACGTTATTATCCATAGGTTTAGTACAACACATCATAAAAGGTCATATTTTTCCATTGAAATAATTAAGAAGGACATATTGCAAGCGTATATAGATGGTGTCTCAAAAAGTTTGTTACGGGGTTTATTTTTTTTTGCCATTAGATATTGGAGGTACAGTACCCAAAAAAAACAACAGAACGATGGCTATATTTTTTGTTCTAATTGTTGAAATAACAAACAAAAGGTACCGTTGTAAATTGTGAAAGGTTTTTAATAATTGTATGTAGTTTTTTTTATTATGAGGGGTCATCTACATATTAAAACATAACCAAACTTTAAAAAGTTCAATTGCAACTTCATAATATTATTCCATATTTGGATTCAGCATTAAAAAAGAATGCGAAATACAAAAATTCGTAATTTTCTAATGAATCGTTTGTAATTTAAATGATAAAAAGAAAATGATAAATTAATGTTAAATAAAAAAGTTGCTTTTTTGGCCATAAATACTTAAATAATTAATATATTTCAGTAATTTTTTTTTCAAAAGGAAGTTTGTAAATGGCCAAAAATAAATAGCAATCAGCTTTTGAATCAATTTCTTTTTTAATAATTAATTATTAATTAATAAAGCAATTAAAAAAAATTTGAATAGAAACATATATTTTTTTTTGCTTTCATTAGATTTACCATGGTCTAAAACCCCCCCATAATTTTTTTCTTTCCATTTTGACTATTAGTTCTCGATTTTTTAGAGAAAATGTAAAAAACGCTCACTTTAAGGGACCGTATAGTAGACGACTTTTGAAAACTATCAAAGATTAATTCAAGGTAAACTAGAGGTGTGGAAAATCGCATAACGTTCAGTTATCGTATAACCGATAGTTTAAAAACTAAGAAACACTCTTTAATAGGAAAGTGAACTAAAAAGTAGAAGATAATTTTAAATGAGTTTGAAATAAGAATAGTGATTAGCAAGAAATATTTATTTTATCGTAAAAAAGCGTGGGGTGCTTGATGTCAATTTTTGTAATATTTAATGACAGATATTGGTAAAAGTAGAGCCATTATGAAAATAACTTAAAAAGCACACCAAGCTTTTGTACGATAAAATAAATATTTCTTGTTAATCACTCTATTCTTATTTCAAACTTATTTAAAATTATCTTCTACTTTTTAGTTCACTTTTCTATTAAAGCGTGTTTTTTAGTTTTTTAAATTATTAATTATTTTTTCTGTAAACTATCAATTTTTTTTTTTTTTAATTTGCTTTCTTAAATTCCATTTATTTAAAACAACATTTTTTAAGCAATTTCAATAAGTTATCCTTTAAAAATTTTACTGAATCATGTGACTTTTTCATTTTATAAATAATTTCAACGATCTAGTTACATTTGTGTTTATAGTGAAATATTTCTGTAAAATATTCATGCTTTGCTAAATACTGTTTACTAATGCCTACATTTAATATTTATTAATTTTCTAATTATCAGTAGTATTCGTTATATTTCTGCAATTACAGTTTTCGATATTTTATTTATTTCGTGTGAAGAATGCACATCTTTAATGTTGTAAATAAATTATGTTACTTTTGCGTTTACTTGCTAATTTTGTATTAATCTTAAACATGACACTATAAATCCAAGTAGTTTCTATGCAATTTTAGACTAATACTTGTATTTTTTAATCTTCGTGAACGAGCCACATTGACCGTTCTATTTCTCCCGCTGTGAAGAAGAACCTTAAAAATACCTTTCGTTTTATGGAAATTCTCCCTGAAGATCGGCCAAAAAATGGTCGAAATATTTTCGCTCATAAGTGACGTGCTTTTCAACATAATGCATTGAAATTTGGTATTTAGGGTAAATGATGTATTCTGAATCGAATGAAATGATAAAAAATAAGGATTCGTATTGAAATGTTCGAAGATAGCTTTACTTTTACTTAGTAAACGGTCCCTCAAGAAAAAATATTGCATCAGATATATAGAAAATCGTAAGCAAAACATTTTGGTGCAAACCCTAAGATTCTACGATAATTAGAACCGAAGATATAGCTATCGTTCTGTTTTTTTTTTTTTTTGCGTACTGTACAAATCAATGATAATCACAAAATTACCCAAAATAGGAGTTCAATTATGAAAAGATAGTGCGACTTTCAGTAATTTATTTTTTTAAAAACTGCATGATCTTAAATTTTATGCAGTCCTTCCCATTTGCAGGAATACTGTAAAATTACCAAAGCGTGTCTGATATCAATTTACATTAATTCAGGAAACATACTATCTCTAAAAGTAGCATTCAAAAACGTGACTTACATTATTTTAGGAGAGGGAAATAAAGCTCTATCATCAAATTGATTACTTTGATGTAGCAGGTCTCTTTTTGTTAATGGGTTCTAATTCAGTTAAAAGTCGAGTATTTTGCATAAATATAATGTGACATTCAAAAAAATTTTGTAATTGATATTTTTACCTACTTAATTGAAAATAACTCTATCTCGTCATGGTTCCTTACTTTATTTTGAGAATTTAAAACTGACTCTAACTCTATTAATTAAAGAAATAACTCGCTTACAACCTTTTTAGATCCACAGCATATATCCCATTTAAGCCCTGAATAAGCTATGCTGTAGATGTATCGAAGTATAGTAAATTTTAACTGAGAGACTATCTGAATTATTAATGCCAGTGAAAAGTAAGATAAAACCTAAAAAACTGGAATTTTTCGCTAAATCTCTAGAGAAAGGGAATCTTATAAATACTTAAGAAATAGAAAGTTGGGCTTCGAAGTAATAGTAATATACTGGGTCTGATAATACGTCTATAATCGATGCATGATGTTTTTAAAGTAGATATTTATTTCATATGTATATTGCGTGCGTGTGTATGTATGAGCACTTTAAATAAACTTATTGAGTTTTCTGTACATCTGAACCTTATACAAATCTACAGTTTTGCACTTAGAGGTACGAAATTTGGTACATAGAAGCTTTAGTACATGGATATTGTAGAGGAAAACTTTAAATTCGATTAAAAGTTGCTTTCATTAAAATTTAATGGCATGAAAAAAAAAAGTTCTTGGAATGGCAACGATATTTTTTTATTACATCAGGATAAAACCAAAAGTTATTTTGATGTGTCCCCCTTATTTTTCTGATTATTTTTATGTATTAGAATCGTCTGTCCGATAAGCAGTTCGAATGTTATTGTAATATTTCTATATATTTACTCACAATTCATACCGTAAACAAAATCTGCGCATGCGCATTATTTATCTAAAGCATTATTTTTTTTTATGCATCGTTATATTTTTCTACGTTTTAAATTCATCCTTTTCTGTTTACATTTACTGTTGATGTCAAAGATGTATATTGTGCTTAATGAGTATTAATAACATTTAAACAAAACAAATTAGATAAATTCTTTTGTATTTTATTAGCAAATGTCTTCTGCGCTATAGTTCTCATATATCTAAAAGTTCGTTTATCAACATAATTAATTTACCACTATACATTCATGCTATTATGAGATGTTTTCAGCCGGATTTTGGGCAACTTAAAAAATCTTCTATATCTTTTTTTCAAGGATATGTCCATAACAAGATCAAATGTAAGAAGGTCGTCTAATGGAAAACACCTACGTATATCATTAGGTATGTTGTGTGGCACCACGTTGTCCAATTTTGGTACTATTACGTTATATGAATGCCACTTAGCGATAATTTTTCAGTTTGTGAACAATTAGCTAGATAACGCTATCGTTTCAATGGCTGTTAATTTTTCTCTTATTTCAGATTTTGTTTTATTTAAAAACAAAAATTAAGAACTTGGTACAATATATTTCCATGATTATTTTTAAAGCCGAGGTTAAAGCTGCACTATAGACACCAGGCATATTTTGTTGAGTATGTTTACCGTTGATTTGTACATGTTAAAAAATATACAAAATTCTTTTGAGCATAAAAGCTAGTAGCAGTAATATTTTTGGTATGTTTATATAATTTAAAATCGTCAAATTCTTCTGGTTGGATTAATTTAAATTATTAATCTAACTTCATTTGAAGAGAGTGAGCTAAAATACTCCTAGAAACAATGGAAATTCACCATAGCAAAGGATTATTTAAACTTAATTTGACTTCATCACTTGCAGCCTCAAACGTAGATTCGGCGAAGATTATTGAAATCCACTGAAAACTTTAAAATCATTTCGACTTTTATTAATATGCCGCCAAAGATAAGAACGAATATAAATTCTAAGTATAAAAAATTTGCCTCTAAGAGAGCTAAGGAATCACCGCTGCAAAGATAGCATCGACTGGAGAATGACAGAGCGAGCTATTAAAATGAATGATACCATGCATCTGTTAAAGTATATTGGAAGCTAATCACCAACAACAATTAATTCAGAGAAATTTCGAGTCTATGCAATATAGAACTGACAGATGTCCTTCAACGGGTCTCGACAGGGGAGTTTTTTTGTTTCTCGACAAGGGAGTGGCTTTTAATATTAAGAGTTTACGTAGCAATTAGTTTTTAGTGAATGAAACGAGCTTACGCCGCAATGAACCTTTATAAGAGCGAAGCGAGTCCATGCTTGCATAGCAATGAAGCTTTTAATGAGTGAAGTATGTCTGTGCTTATGTGTCAATGAACTTTTCAGCGAGCGAAGCGAGCTTTTGTTTTGCGCTGTAATGAATCTTCCTGCGAGCGAAGCGCCAAATGCTGGGACCTGTACACCAATGACGGATCTCCGTAACGTGGGGCCACGCAGCTAGCTAAAAAATTTCATAAGGTAAAATTCCTAAGCCAAGCACTGGTATTCAGCTAGTACATTATATAATCGTTTTGATTAATTCCAATTCCATGAAGTTATATTTATATATTTTGATGGGCAAACGTTTTGTGGTGGTAATTACTCTCCCTGAACTACTTAACCAATTTTTATGATTAAGGTGTTATTTGAAAGAGACTGAACTGTAAGTTTCCAAAACTAAAGATCCCCAACTTATTAATCAGTTTAATTCCAATGTTTTTCATTATTGAGATATTGAACATGTCTCTACTATAGCAATGATTTTCAATTATCTGAGTGGCAACGGTGTGTTGTTTATTGTGATATTCTTGTAAATCACATTTTTTAGATGAGATTAATAACTCATTTAAAATCGAATGGTTTCGAGTTTTGCTTTTAAAAATAATTTGTGTTCTTGCTAGAATATTAATTGTTCTTTGGTTTTACATTCGAATGCATGATTTATATTATTGCCAATTTCATTTCCGGCAATCCATTGAAATGCAGCTTCTGCAACATCCTCATGTTAATCGGCATTTAATTTTGGTTTTAAAGATTTGTTAAAGAAACGATTTTTGGCTTTGAAAATGTTCATTAAATACAGCAGTTCATTTTAGTAATTTTGTTTGCAGTTGAAATAGACCATATTTATACTTACTATCCCAATCTTTATTGATTGAGAATTGAGAAGGTAGTAAATGGCACTCTGATACTTGTATATTTTTAGTCGACCATATGCAGAGTAAATGCCCAGGTAATTAATTTGTATTAAATGGAAAGTTTGAGATTCGTATATTTTCCAAGTACAATTCCATTAGCCGGGTACTGTATAAAAACCTTCAAATTGTAGACCTAACTGCATTAAACTAACAACCTTTAAATCATTTATAATTCCTATAACAGATCCTTATAAGGTTGCTGTAAAAACCTTGTAACAAAGAGCAGCAAATATTTAGGATTGATGATACATTTACGTGTCATTTAAACATGTAAATGTTTAACTGCGCCTACTGGTACCCGGTACCCCTTTTCCTTCAAATTTTTTATAATAAACCATTGTTTCGGTGCATTTTTGAAGGGAATGGGATTTATCATTAAAAGTTTTTTGGGCAAACCTGATTTGAGGGCCTAAGCCCCAGCTTTGTGGCTGAATTGGCAAGCGTTAGCGTGCAAGGGGTGGAGCCCTCTAGTTTGTATCTTATTAAACAAACTGCTTTAGTAACTGTCACCATAATTTTAATACATACCATAAGAAATTTCTAATGCTGTTTTCTACAAGATTTAGCTGAATACCCGTACTTTGTTACGTAGTTTACAGTTTTGCCATGTGCATTTTAACTATCAAAAAAGATTGATGCATCTACATTTCGGACGTTTAAAACAGTTTCAATCCCTGAAAATTGGTTTATTGAAATCGGAAAATCTTACTTTTCTAGTCTTGTTCTAGTTGACATTCGTTCCAAAATTTATAATTGTGACTGTTATTGGGGAGTGGGGCATTGGGATATTTCTTGTATGAAACATTTCGATCTTTTAAAATTAGTTAATTGAGATCAAAATAACTTATTTATGTGTGCTTTCCCTTGGTTTCAATTTTCAAAGATGTGATTGTATTAGAAGTGGGAATATGAATATCCCTCGTTTGAAACGTTTTGATCCTTTTCGACATTTTAAATTAATTGAGATTGAAATAGCTTATCTTATTGATTGAGATTGAAATAGCTTATCTTATTGACACAAAGTACAGATTTACAACTTCATTGGAAGTGGGAGATGGCCTTATTCCTTGTAGGGAATGTCTCGACCACTTAAAATGAGTTAATCGAGTTCAAAATAGGTTCCTTTATTTATGCTTACCCTTAGTAACAAATTTCAGATTGTGACTACTTTGGAAGTGGAGTGTTGGGTTTCCACGTCTACCCTAGTTTGGGACACTTCGACCTCTTTTAAAATTTAAAATTTGTAAAGTGACAACGGAATAGTTGATTTTCTATGTTTGTATTTGTTCAAATATTAGAGTGGTGACTATATTGGATTGGTTTGGTTGTATTCAGATTATCTGGCGCCGTCAGCAACACGAGGGCTATAACGCGCCGAAACATTTCGTCATTTAACAAACCAACATACATTTACAAACACCCATGCCTACGACTACTATATTGGAAGATAAACATTTGAATATTCCTCATTTGGAAAGTTTGACTTGTTTTCGATCCCTTAGAAGCGGTGAATCGACATCGAAATAGTATACTTTTTCTATGCTTGCCTTTGTTGACATTAGTACTAATCAGAATTCGGACTTATTTTGAAGTTGGTTTTCCGAATATTCTTGGTTTGGAACGTTTGAATTCTTTTCGACTCGTTAAAGTTGGTTAATAGAGATCGGAATAGACTTCTTTTTCTATGTCTCGTCCTTGTTGACGTTTGTACTAATTTTCAGACCTGTGACTATATGGGAAGTGAGAGAATTAGTGATGAGTGAGTCAGTGAGGACTTTTCCTTTTATACATGGAGATAATCATGTGATGAATCTATGTTCATCACACTGGAAATTCAAGGTGTGGAGACTCCAACAGAAAGATTACGATGTCGACTCTCCCAGTGTCCTGCCAGCTGCTCCGTTGGAGACGCGGTGTCTGTGTAACAAACGACTAACTCACTTCAGAAAAAAATACATCATATAACCTGTTGTCAGGAAATCCAGATATGGTGACATTTTGGATATTTTCTGGAAAGTTAAGGAAGGATATAGGACACCCACATACCGAAGTTACCTCTTTACTAACCAGAGCATACGAGGCAGTTATAGCCACATCCTTCTCATTCTTAAATGTGTCCATTTGAAAGTATTGAACACACCTCTCTCGCATACAACCAATAAGTGAGTTTTTAAGAGGTTCTTAAAGTAAAGACAAGAGGACTCTTACTCACTACGACTGCTTTTTAAGAGCACCTCTACTTCTCTTTAGACACTCTTATGATAACTGCAAGCTAGAGCCCTGTTATAATTTTGAACTCTAGCTTCTGATCCCGACCGAAATGGATCGAGTATCTGTACTACAAGCCTGATCTGGGTTAAGTCTGATTTTGTATGTAATCTTGTGAACCTACTGTTTCATTAAATGAGTTGTTTAAACTTTGAACCGGATGCTGTCTTTCTTTTGACTTTATTTTTCTATGTTCTATTTTGGCAATTTAGGTTAAAACAAGGTTAATATTAGTACTTTGAATAATTGTATTTGTGTAACGACTGTTTTTATTAGTGTCTCTCTTGTTTTTATGGAATTTGTTTGTAATTTATAATTGCATTTTGTGTTTGAAAGACTTCCAAAAAAAAAAAAAAAAAAAAAAAAAAAAAAATCTGACATTTTGTTTAGTATTAGAAATAATATCTTTGATTTTAAAATTGTTTAATTAAATGAGTTGTTTAAACTTTGAACCGGCTGCCGTCATTCCTTTGACTTTATTTTCTATTCTAAATTTTGGCAATTTAGGACTGTATTAGATCTGGTGTTGTTAGATATGTTAAATCACTATAGGAACTTTGGCTTTTCTGCAGAGAGAACATTTAAGATGCTGACATTCAATGCAGATATTAAATTAACTTTATTTATCTCAGTGGCCTTAAAATATCGAAATGAGGATTTTACAAATGAGGCGAGTAGCTTGAAAACCAGCTCCATTATAATTTTTTCAAAAATTATTATTTTTTTATGAGTCCTCCGTACACCTCATCACACTGCCAAGCAATTAGGTAAAAAACCCACACCTTCAATTTGAAAATTACTTTGAAAGTAATGAGTTTGTTTTAACTCCATCTAAACTTTCTTGTATGAAAAATAATTTGGTTTTAAAAATAATTTGTATTTTTTTGTAAATTTCTGTATTTATGTTTTTATAAAAAATTCATTTGTACACCCTGTCACAAAAATATAGACAAAAGCATTAAATACAATTCACAGTAAAAATAAGAATGGGATGAAAATTTTTTCATATGTGTATACTTATAAACACTACATAAAACACAAGTTAGGGTTAATTTTCTAGAAAAAACATCAAAAGCTGAATTTATATAGAAAAACAGAAAATAGAATGTTTCATAATTATTGACAATATTTGTTTTATGGGTTATATTTAAGGTTGAGGAACACAGTTACTAATGTTAGTACTTAATCGTATTTCCGTTACCTTTTATCACTTCAAATACACGGTTTTCCATGAAAGTACTAAGTTTTGCAATACCTCTGGGGGTAGTTTATACCATACTTGCTCTATCGCTGCTTTAAGGTTCTTGGTCGAAAAATATTGGTGTTCATTTACATATAATTTTCGTGCTAGATGTCCCCACACGTTCTTGTCGGATTTAAGTCCAGACGAAGCGATGGCCGGTCCATGACATTGATATTATTCATGTTGAACCGCGTATTTGTCGAGTTAGACATGTGTCTAACTCTACAAATGGTTCAATAGGTACCCTGTCTTGTTGGAATACACTGTTTGGTCCTCCCAGCAAATTCTGTAGTGGTATAAAATTAGCCGCTAATATCTGCTGATAGTCCTAGGAGTTCATTTTCTTGCTACTAGTTCCCAAAAATGTTTGCTCAATAAATCCCCCCCAAGTCATTACTGAACCTCCACCTTGCTGTTTACTAAAAAACCCTTCTTGGTTCGTTTCTTAAACCATGCCAATAAAATTTATATCCATCTGGCCCCTCCAAGTTCCACTTTTTCGTCACTAAATATTGTTGACAGCTATTTATCACTATAGGACATCATTTTCTTTGCCCAGTTTAAACGTCCAGTTTTGTGGTGTACTTTTAAGCATAGTGTCTTCAACATTTTCTTGAAGGTTATTCGTTTAGATTTTTTCTAGATGCCATGCTTAGAATGATTCTGTCACTGCACATATATGTTATTCTTCGTCGACCAGGTCTTTTCTTACTAAAAAACTTGGCGCCATTATGCAAAATTCTGTAAACACTTCTTAAAGAACTCTGAAGAAATCTTGGATACATCTTTTGAATGATTGGCTTTAAGTTTTAAATCCAAAACTTTGATGATTTCGTCTTTCGAAATTTCTTTACCTTCAGGTAATTTGTTGAATTTGTGCAAACATCGGTTTGTTAGTTAAAAACAAGTGAAAAATTTATCCGAACCAATAAAAGTCAGAAAAATAGACGATAAATACTTTTAAGAAATGTAAATAAATAACCTTTTGTTGAAAAAAAAAAATTAACAAATAATATTTCAAAGGAAAGTCAGACGAAGTCTGTATTTATGGGACAGGCAATTTTGAATTTTTAAAAAAATATTTACACAGTTTTTACTTATTTTCTAATACTTATTATAATAAAACCAAATAAATCAATTAAAAAATACCTTCGAATCATTTCTGAAAATACATGAGAGGTATTTTAGCTTGGAATGTCATTTTTGATCTGTGTCTTTTTTTTTGGGACAGGCTGCAGTTAATTTTTTTCGGTTGAATGAAACCCGTATTTTCTGATTCGTTTTATTTATATTGTTTTAAATTTTTTTTATAACTTTGTAGTTTTTTTTGTTTTTGTTTTCAAAATACTGTTTATCTACCAATTAACTGTAATTCATTTACTGACAGTTGCTAAAATATTCCAGTTTGTTCAATAAGATACAGATATATTTGAATGAATTTCTAACAGTTAGTTGTTTTCAAAATATTATTTATCTACCTAGAAACTGTTATTCGTGTTTTACGAAGATTTTGTGCTGTAGGTAACTTTATAAAAGTTACTGCTGCTAAACTTTATAAAAGTTACTTACTGCATTGCAAAAGGTTTGCTTCAAAACCCGGGCCATCCAAAATTTAAATTCAAATTTTCAAAAATTTGAAATTGCAGATGTTGTAAAGTTAACCTTGAAACAATCAAAGACGTTGATTATTTCAATACATAATCAAAAGATATATAAAAAAAAAAAAAAAAAAAAAAAAAAAAAACTGATCGCCATGACCATGGAATATTTTTTTGCTCTCATTGAAATTTAATGAAAAAAATGGATGGAGATGGTTTTGAAGCTACACACATGAACCTTCTTTATATTTAATATTTCAGATAGCCATTTAGGCTAAAGTTTAATATACTTCGTTATATTTATAAGAAACATCAGCTTGTTAAGGGTTTGAATGGGAGAAAATGTGCATGTTTGTAAAAGTTTTTTTTTATTAACTTTGTTTATATTTTGAGTAACGTCCTTGCTGTTTGTGTAAGAAGCTGAGTTAAGCAAACCTGTTAGAATTGGAGTATCATGGTTGGACAAATTATTAATATTATAGTTCTTTCCAATTAAAAAAAAAACATTAATAAAATAAGCTTCAAAATTGATAGAATGATTAAAACCAAACCGCATAAAAATCGATCTCTAATTACAAAATTTAGATACGGAAGTATCATTCTTACAGTTGTTTTCCTTCTCTTTGTACACAGGTTCCAAATTCCGGTGGGGATATCATAAGGCCAATTCAGCAATCCCAGAGTTCAACTACACTAAATGTGTCCTTGCACCAGTAATGAATAAAATAAAGCTTATTATGCATCAGTTTTTACAGGTTATTATGTATCGTAATTATTAAGGAAATCTCTAAGATTAAGAATTGTAATGAATCCTTTAACCGTATAGTTTATAAATACTGTCCTAAAAGCTCGTGTGCATCGCAAAAAAAAAAAGAAAAAAGTTGCAAACATTACAGCTGATGAAGTTGTTGTGTCATTCAATGATTGTAGAATGGATCAACTGCATTATTTTCATTACTCAATGTTTTTCCCCTAATGGCGGGCCTAAGTACTCACAGTCACTTGTTCACTACAACAAGCCAGTAGCGATGGCCACTTGTGAAGAGGCACCCAGTGGAAGTGTCACTGTTGCCCCTAACTTAGGACATCCAAGTCTTACATCCATATCTTACCCTGGATTGGAACCGGGACCCACCAGCGTGGTAGTTCGATGCGCTAACCACTATAGTGAATGGGCGACTTATTCCTTTTTTTAACATATGAGTAATTGTAAGTAAAAATGCATTCACACTACGTTTAAATAATTTAGATTTCACTTCTTTGCCTGATGGCAGTAATTTGAATAATAAATATATGAAAATTTGTAGTATGTTGTTTTTTCTTTAGCTATCTTTTTTCTTTAGTTTAATTAGTTATCTTGTTATTAGTTTTTGTATTATTTAAAGCTTTAAAAAAATCCCATCTGCTTGATACATTTTTAAATGAACACATTAATTTTTAAAAGCAAACTCCATGTTTAAGAAGACGATTTTGTTCTCATTCTGTAATAAAAATTTGAAATCGGACCAAATTCCGATGAAAAAGTTAATGGAAATGTACTATATCTCTTTAACAAACAAAATACTAACAAGTGAGCGATGTTTTGAAAGAAAATGTCACCAGTTTGGTGTGTGTCTTGGAAAATTTTATTGAAAATATTTATCGTTAAAAAGTTCTAACCCTCTATTTAAAATATGAGAAGATATGGATTTACTATACCATGCAAGGTGATAGCACTCTTTCTGTGAAATATTTTCTATAATAAATAATTTCGTCAATTTCTTCCAACTGATAATTAGTACGTGACAGTTTAAAATATGTGATTCACAAATAAAATTTATTGCTTTATGTTCTGTTTGCATTTTGGAATTGTATCTCAGTTCAACAAAATCTTACATTTCTCATATCGCACGCATCTGTAATTTGCGCACGTAGCTGCAAGTAATTTTTGCTAGGTAATAAGGTGCTTTGCTATAAAGTTAATATCAAGCTTCATATGAGATATATTTTTAAATCATCTCACCTATAGCTTCGCTTTGATGTAAAAATGAGTCATTTTTTGTTGTTTGAAATTTAAAAAACGATAGCAAAATTAATAAAAAACACTAAAAAAAAAAAAAAAAAAAAAAAAAAATCTGCTTGGTTTATGTTTGGGTAAGTAGGAACTATCTACGTACAAAATTTGATTCAATTCGGCCAACTATTGACCCTGTTATTTTATTTTAGGAATGCACGGACACGGATAGACAGAGATCGATTTGATTTTGTGTTGCATTTTTTTTTAACCTTGGGGTGTTTACTAGACTGTTTATTTAAATATACTCGTTATCGTAAAAACGTGTTTTTAGTTGTATTATTTTATAGTAGGAATGAAAACCCCCGTGAATTAATTCAACATTTTGAAGAAAAATTATTTTGAAAGATTTATTGTATCAATCATTGTTTTTAAAATTTCAATTTTAAATTAATAGCATACACATTTTATGCACTGTATGTAAATTAGCACAAATCATCTTGTGTTGTTACACTAAGACAAAACTTACTACTTAATTTTATTAAAAAATTGTGCAATTTTTTTAAAACTCTGTACTTAATTTGTATATTAAGGAAATAAAGTAAGTATTTGATAGGATATGTGTTGAATGTCGTATACACAGTTGGATAAACAATTTTTTAAGCATTACGTATTTCTTCTCATATTTGTTTGACAAGTTTGCTATTATTTTCACATATTTGTAATAACTTGTATTATAACTATTTGATTAAAATTTTGTTAAAACAAACTAATTAATAAAACTTACAGCTCTTGCATTAAGAATTTTATAGCCTTTAAGATATTAAATGTATATTAATGTAACGTAATGAAATCAGTATAAAAATTACACGACCAAGAAAAACAGAAAAGTATGTCACATAATAAGGCTCGAGGCAGTTTGAGAAATTATTTTATAAGGGTTCAAACTACAAAAGAGTTTAGTTTTATATGACATCTATATAATATGCGATTTTGTCTTAAAATACAATAAGATATTATTTAAAAAGTAAAGAAAAAACTGCTGTTCAAATTACGCTAAATAGAAAATACTCTAAAAGTTTTTATTTAATTTCTTTATAATACATTTCTTTGGTTTAACCTTTTACCCTTTGAACAATCTACAGTCTAAATGTATTCTCATTTCTTGAAGTTAAACAAGATGCCATTAAACAGCATTATTAACTAAATGATATATTAGATTACTGGGCCCTCTTCCAAAGCTTCTCTGCTTAGCTGACCACGATCAATGAATGGTAACATTGCGCCAGATAATCCATAGTTATCTTCTATAGCAAGTTTCTCTCGGATTCCATTGCATATAAATAGGTCACGATAAAAGCCATCAATAATGTTTCATACTACGATGCTTTTGACACCTGTAGGCTTTTGTTAAGTGTTACTTAATCATTGATTGAGAACACGGGTTAGTGTCTACAGGAACACACTGATACTGTGGACTAACTTTGATTAAATTAATTTTGGATTGAAACTATTACATCGATTTAAATACGAACTTTTCACGATAAGTAAAACACCCGGCTGTCATCGAAGGTGGGAGGGTTCTAACATCTCCAGGAAGAAATGTATGAAATCGAATGTTATATATTTCGATAGGGGTTGAATGCAAGTTGTCCATAATTTTACATTTTAAACTATCCATATGTACCATAGTGACATGAAAATATCGCGGTGAAAATATTGCGAATTTTTTGGTCATCTCCACGTTTTGGAAGGCCTTGAAAAAGTGTTTAAAAAGATGGTGTGTCTGCATGTATGATTTTGTGTAAATAGTAGAACTCTAGAATGGATCGTAATGCGTTGTATAAATTTTGTATAAATTTCAGTAACACCCATGGTTGACAGAAATTTTGTCAAAATCGTATGCCCAGACCTGCTATTAGACATTTTAGGTTTTTCAGAAATAATATTAAAAAAATATTGACTCTAATAAAAAGTGTTTTGGTACTACTTTTTCAATAGTTACACCAATGAAATATTTGTATAAGTTCTCTAAAGGGGTAAAAAGTTGATAATGACTGTAAAAAAAATCAAAAGTATCTTTTCCAGTAATCACCCTTCTTTTTATAACAGTGAAATTGATTTGTCATCTGAATTGAAATAAGTAAAAATACAGTAGCAAATCTAATCATTCATAGCTTAAAATTTTATAATATATGTATAAATTAATTTTTTCACCCTTCACCGTAAAGACAAGTTTCTTCTTGTGCTGGATAATTTTTTCTAGAAGTTGTTAATTTTCTTAGCAAAAAAATAATAAAGATAGAGAAAAAAGTGATTACTTTTGTCCCTAAAATTTTTGTCAAGCTCACAAATTTGGTAACATTTGAACAATAATTATCGTTAAAAATATCAATTGACTTTCTACATTGGCATGTTTTCTTAAAATTAAATGATAATACAGACATGGCCAAATTTATTAGGTAGATATATTTTAAAAATACTACCTGGATGCTAATGCGAAATTTTCTTTTTTCTGGGAATGATAGGTAGTTTATTCTGATTGCTTTTAGTGTACATTGGAGTTATGTTTACTTGATTAAAACCATAAAGTGCATCGTTTTTAGTTTTGAAAATGCCGAAAAGTAGGGAACTTAAGAACGAAAAGTAGGGAAGAATGAAGAGTGACACTTAATAAATTCAGTTTTTAATCGAACAGGAAATAAGCCTGATGAGGTTGCAAAAGATCTTAAATGTTCAATATATGAAGTCAATATATTACCAAATGACTTGGAAAAAAAAAATACTGGATTACATTTAAATCGCATAAGAACGGGAAGAAAAAATATTACTATACTCGGAGGTGAGTGGTTGTTAAAGCGGGATACTTTGAAAGATCAAAATATCATGCCAGCTGGTTGCAAATTTACTAGTAATGACAGAATAATACGGTATATAAAACAGCTTGAATAATACAACCTAAGCATCACTCAAAGGTTTCGATGCATGAAAGAAAAAAAAAAGTTTTTCAAATTGTGTGATTTAACGAATTGAAATTTCAGGTACGCTTAAATTAACTTATATTTATTGGTAGTGAGAATATATATAAAGATTTTTGAAATTATCTATATAATAGTTAATATTTTTTTAGTGTTTTAACTGTTTGACAATCTTATTCCAAGAATACCTTCCGGGGCTCCTAGTGCCTACTATTAAGCTCTGAGAACTGTTTTATGATATGGGGATGCATGGTGAATGATGGGCTGCGTAGCCCAGTCGTTAGAGGCGTTGCTCTCGTAACCAGGAGGTTGTGAGTTCGATCCTGGCTAGTGCTCACAATCCTGATATTGGCAGTTCAGGGCCAGAGACCGACAAAAGTCCGCCGTGTTCGCTAATGGTGAGTGGGGCACGTTACATCAGTTGTGGTTGCAAAGTCCTCCAAGTTCCAATACAAATCAATACCTCTGGGGGAGGGGGCATAACCAAGTCTAATTCTGGAATCTTCTGCTTGGTATTGCCTTTAAATTAAGAAGGTCTACATACGGTCGGTAGTGCTGTAATTTACCCGGTAGCTACCAAAAAGAGGTATAAATGAACTCTTCGGTGGTTATAGGTAGACTAGTGCACTCCCTCTCACGAGTGAGTATGTGCTGACATGCTACGCAGTACTACCCACTACCGACCTTCAGGAAATGGGATTGGTACAAAATGCTTGAAACAACAGAGGTGCCTTAGTCCCCATCGGTTTTGATAAAAGAATAAGGGTGGTGAATGGTGATTATCCCATTAGAATCAGTGCCGGAACTAGGGGGGGGGGGCAGGCGGGGCAGCTGCCCCGGGCGCTAACCAGAGGGGGCGCCGAAAAGCCAACAAAGCACTATTTGTTGTATAAATTTTAATATTTGGACGAAAGGATAATTTTTCATAAATAAATTTTCATTTTTTCTTAAAATTCTGGATGATCTTTAAGATATCCAACAGAAGAAAAAATCCACTAGAAAAAAAAATAATACATTTCTGTACAAAGAAAGTAATAATCTATCCTTTTACAAAAGAATGACAACGAATTCTCCCTACCCCCTGATGAAGAATAGGTTTGTGCTACATGGCAGGCTGCCAGAAATGCTAATTTAAAATCGCATTGGTAATATAGTCGCAATGTAGTTAGATAAAATTTAGCATTACAACAATTTAATGCTGTTGAAATTTTCGTAAATTGAAATATGTCGAAGAAATTATCTGGGGCGCAGAATCGCAGAAAAGTAAAAGAAACTGCAAGAATATCCCAACCTTTTATCATCTTGGCTAGTTCGCGAGACTGAAACCAATGAAGGTAAGAAGTAATTTTTTAAATTTGTAACCTAATAAACTTCGGAAGATGTGTATTAAGGACAAGGGTTACGTTTGGGATATATCTCTTGCCAAATATATTTATTGTTCTCTAGGAGTCCGCAGGAATTTTTACAGGGGGCTGCAAGATGTTGAATTGTTTAGAAATCGTTTACTTTGGTTTTTGAGGTTGATTATCATTAACTTTAAAGGTTCATTGCGATTCCTAATGAAAATTAATTAGCAAAAAGTTAATTAAAAATTGAAATAATTAACGATTGAAACGTTTTCTTTAAGAGAATAATTTAGTATTTCTTCAGCTAAAAACAGATTTTTTTTCATTTTTACACATTTTGAATCGTGCCGAGTTTAAAAAAACTGGGGGTGTTGAACTTTGAACAACTTTCAATTCCCACTGTTTCCTTCATTTAATTTAGCAATTATTTTGGCTGTAAAAATGACAGCTCAAGCACGATTTTGACAAAAACCGTAACGCCAGGTGTAATGGCCAAAGTAGGTCAATCCGTTTGAAAGTAATGCTGACCACAGACAACACACGGACCCACAAACTTTTTTTCTATAACACTTTTTTGATTCAGAATGTTCTGAGACGTGAAGAAATGCAAAAAAATTATGCGATAAAAAGTTGACACAAGAATTCCTATTGAGCACAAGAATTCCTATTTATCGCAAAACATATCGATTTTTTAAAAATAAAAATGAAAACAGTAAATTACATCCTATCCAAATCTCAATTTAAATGCACTGACTAAATATGTGACTATATATTTTTAACAATATATTTTACTATATATTTTTAAATCCCTTATATTAACTTCACTTTTGTTTGAGTGTGCGTTTGAGCCTGGCGTACAAATCTGCTGATGCTGGTCTATTCCTAAATAATGAAAAAATAATAAAACATCAAGGCATGAATTCTAAAAATAGATCTCAAGGCCTTATTTTTCATAAAAAATAACGAAAAAGAAAGTATTTTCCAGGAAGTGATAAATAAAATAAAAAGAATCCAGTCTCCATGCTACGAGAAAAAGGCGCCAATTTTCAGCGTGAGTTATATTGTCATTTTGACGGCATTATTTTTCACCAAACAGATGTCATGTTCGTCAAATTTTGTCCATTGCATTGGTGAGAATTTTAAATTCTCCAAGAAAATGGAGAACTCACACATAGCACAGTAAGTAATATATTATTCATTCTATTATTAAAATGAGTTTCAATAAGTTTAAATTAATTGTTCTAAAATAAACATTTATGTGTTTACCAACTATTCAATGATTTTTGTAGACAAGTCATTAAATTAATTTGCTTTTGTGTTCAATGAGTTCTGGTAATATTCGGAAGCTTTTTAAATTTTTGTATTAGTATTTTACAGAAGAAAATATTTTTTGAAATGTAAAACAGCTTAATTGTTTATGATCTAAGACGTTTTGAAACCAGGTTAACCAGATTTTGTGTTAAAAAGTGTTACATATCATTCAACTATGTTCTTTTATTTCATTGTAACTGACATTATTTGTATTGATTCATTAGTTGTTTTTTTTGTCTTTATGCAAATCTTTATGCAAGCAGAATGTACCCTGGTCATTAATAAGGGCTTGTCAAATATATTTATTTAAAATTTCAATTAATTAATTCTTTTATTGTTTGTTTCAAAACAGAATTTTACAAAGGAAAAACCTTTGTTAATTTTCAATGTATATATAGTTAGCTTCAAATCTAAAAGCCGACCAAACGGTATAGTGGTTAGCGTGCTGGCTTCTAGACCGCGAGGTTGCGGGTTCGAGTCCCGTGTAGGCATGGGTGTTTGTAAATGTATGTTGGTTTGTTAAATGACGAAATGTTTCGGCGCATTATAGCCCTCGAGTTGCTGACGGCGCCAGATAATCTGAATACAACCAATCAAATCTAAAAAATTATTGTGTGGGGGCGCCAAAATGAATTCTTGCCCCGGGTAAAAAGTGACCTAGTTCCGTCCCTGATTAGAATGATAGAGTGATCAAAATAGTCATCTAAGAGGGGACAACGAACTTCAATCAGTAAATAAATGAGCTCGAAATGACATTGCAATAAAAATTTTCGTCACTTTTCTGTGACACAAACGTGAATAGGATTCAATTCCAATAGAGTAATGCGAAATACCATAAATCTATCAAACTATGAATTGATTTAGAGTAAATAATGTAGATTTCCTGGAGTGGTGCCCGCAATCTCCGTATCTTAATCAAATAGAAAACTGTGGAGTATTCTCAAATTCAAGGTAAGTGAGCACTCAATTACTTGAAAGGAGGCATTAAAAATTATTTCCACCGAGAATGAAATAAAGGAACCTAAGATGAATGTTAACAGATAGTTGAGCACTATGTCTGAAACAACTGATACCGTAATTAAAACCAAATATGGTCTAACGAAATATTGATTATTTTAAGTAAAAATGTCTTCTTCCCCCTATGCATCTTTAATTTTTTTTATATCCATCATTTATTTTATAAAGAAGACATTTTTTGAAGGATGCCTAATACTTTTATTCATGCCTATATTAGAACGAAAATAGTAAATTATGTCTATCCATGCAGAATTTTTACTCATTTACCATTCTAAAAACGAAATTAAAAAAATTAAAGCTGTGTTCCGCACCATAGTTAAAAATAACATTTATATTTTGTACATGCGCTTGTTCATATGATATTAGGTATTCTAACGTTACCTCTACTGAAGACCCTTCCTGACAAGTCAGCGGTTTTTTTCAGAACGTGCCGAGAAATTTAGGTGATGTTGAAAGTTTGTAGCATCACATTTAGAAGAGCTGAAAAAGTGTCGATAAAAGTATTGGTGGTTTCAAATTCAATACCAAACTGAATAGATTTTTCACTGTTACGTTGCTAATAAAGATAACTTTTTATATTTCTATTCCATATTTTTAAAAATTATTTTATTAATTAATAATTAGTATTTCAAAATTTACATTATTTTGGACTTCAAACTATCCTTAAACTAAGAAGTTAATAAAATGCATTTGTGATGTCTGGTTCGATTTAATTGATATCTTAAGTGCGTGATAAAAAGTTGTCTTGAACAAACAAACAATTTATTTTAACAATAAACAATTACAAAGATACCTCACAAAACTAACTATACATAAAACCCCACTAATTAAACACATTCCCAAGAGAAAGAACATAAAACATTAATACTATCATACCCAACTCACAGAGCAGAGAAAAGATACTTCTTTCTCCGGCAAGACCCCACATCGTTCTCCTTTCATTTTATTTATACTATAGCCCTCTCTCACACAAGTTACCCAAATAGAGCCTCTCGGAATGTTTCTTACACTACAGTATTATTTTTAATTATTTATACCGTAAATACCATTGTTTAGCATTTATATTTAGCCGATAATTTTTTGGTCTAACCACTTGTTTTATAGACACTTTTTTTGGAAAATTTCAATACTAGTATGGATTAATATTTTCGTGTTGCTATTAAAAGTTACAAAGTTTGATTTTATTTTAATATGTAAACCAGATAAAAAAATAAACTAAAACCAAAAGAGGAAGTTTCGCATTTTTGAAACACTTAATATTTAGGAATACCATGAGTACCAGCGTAATTATTTATTAGGAATTCTATATTACAACCATCTATATTTTGGGAGGTAAATTATGTGAACTGATGATAAATTAAATACGGATGGGTAAAATTAATACTCCATATTGTTAGGTTTAACTCTAATCCTCTAAGGAAGGAAATAGGAAATGGAAAAGTTTATAAGAATAAAATTTATCTTTAGTCATCATTACTTTAAATAAATAAAAAATAAATTGCGTATTATAGTTTAAATTATTCCATTCATTCAAAAGTACAGGTTCTGGCATTGATTTCTCACCTATTTTTCTTAGAAAACTTGTCGCATAAGGTTTTAAATTAGATTGTCATGCTGATAATCTGGAATACAATTGTTGGATATTTTATTCACTGTCTTTATTTCCAGAAGAATATAACAAAAAGAAAAATCCATTTATTGATTTCTTATTTTATTGATTATTTTTCGGGTTTTCTTTTCGAAATGTTTAAAAAGGGAACTTTTCAACAGGGATCGTAAGCTAGGAAAGTCAGAAATTATTTAATTTAATTCTTTTTACAAGAAAGATACGAAAAAGTTATTTCATGCCTTGCGGACGTTGTAAATAACGACAACAAATATTTCCTTAAGGAAAAAAGTAACGATATTATACATTTTTGGATGTGCCTATTTTATTAAATGTATTATTAGTAAAAGGTATGTAGCAATTTTATGATTTAAAATTTTACAAGGAAATATTATAATTTTTTATAGTGAATTATTTTAAAATTAGGTTGTTCAAGCCTTGTTCTAAGGTAAGTTCTAAGAAATTTTACATGAGTTTAGAAAGCTCTTCTACAATAAAATATAGTAGATAAGACAGGACAATTTTATCTAACCTTATAAACAATATAAATGTTTGCAATTTAAAAATTACTAAATAAGTTACATTTAATAATATTCACAAAGAAAATCAGAATTAAATGTATGGACAATTTTGATGTTACTACTTTTGTAATACTTACATTTTGTAAAATTACATTGTATATCATAAAATTATTAAATCCATACTTCAGAACCAGTAAACACGTTTATCTCTTACCTATATTTAACTCATACTTTTACTAGTATTAGGTATTTTTTACATGCACGTAGAGAACTTTGAAAAATACCTTTGAAGTATTTATTTTCCGGTTTGAAAGATGCTTCGTAGTACGTTTTAATATGAGCATCAAAGGCTCGTTCCGGTCTTTTTAAAAGTAAAAAATACGGACAAACTTATCTTAATTAAACTTCTATGCACGATGTAGATAAAAAAAATTGAGTTGGTTGTATAAGAAGGTGGTATGTATGACTGATATGAAGTGATAGTTGATGATCTGCAGTAAAGACAGTTACTTGTCCTTTTCTTTTATATTAAACCGGATACGTTGAAAGTTTGTGTGCAAAGTAAATAGAAATATGCAGTTATTTTTATTTTCTAAGAGTGTTATTTGTGTCAAATATTGAGAAACAGTTGCTTTTTCTATGCAATGTTTTTTATTCTTCAAATTACTTTTTACACGTGTGTATTGATACCATGTTACTGAAGTTAAAACTAAATAACATTTGTCGTAATTTTTATTAATAAACTGAGATAAAGGGGGATTTTAAAATATACTTTATTTTAAAACAGATTTTTCTTAATCGGCCATTTCCTTAAAAGTAGGGATAAATACAAATTGATTTGCGAAAAATAATAGCAACAGTTTAGAAATCAAACTAATTTACAAAATTTGTTATATTAGGATTGATGTTTTAAAATTATGGGACTAGATGACACCAAAAGCTTTTTATCTATTAATGTGAGAGGCAGATGCTATGAATGAGAGAGAGAGAAAAAAAGTGAAACCACCAAATTACATTTGGTTTTCTCTAAGTGATAAAATTTGAAGAAATGAGCGAAGCAGCGTTTCCATTTATTTAGCGGCGTTTCCTGAAATTTAGAATATTAGCTTAATATCTAAGCATAAGCATTATATAACAATCATATCATATTATCTTAAAGGCTTACTTTATAGAAAAAATACAAAAGATGCACACAAAACATAAGCACTACTTATTAAGTATAAAAAAAAAAAAAAAAAAAAAAAAAAAAAAAAAAAAAACCATAAGATATTTTTAACAATGTTCCAGAAAATTCAAACTGTTATTAAAACGTCTATCAATTGAGTGTCTGATACAATAAAGTCTGAAAAAGATTTTATTTAATCAGACATAATTTAGTAAATTAAAAAGTTCTTGTTGAAAAGAATGCTCTGTATCAACAACTGAAAGAAAATCTATTTACTAAGTAATTTTCCTTGGAGGGTTCAGAGTAATAGTTAAAACATTTTGTTTTATTAAAGTTGACTTTGTTGAAAAGAAATTAAATATTTGTGAGAGAACTAATGAACTAAGGGAAAAGTTCAATTTTATCTTCTACAAAGTGGAATTTCCATGTTGCAAAGTATAAAAGTGAATTATAGTTTTTCTATTTGAAATCTATTTTATAATTATTGGCAATAAAGCATTTTATTCCGAACCATACATTTTCTTAGTTTTAGTTAGACATTGTTTTGAAATGATAACAAATTTTTACAATATTTATCATTACTGTACACATTTATGATATAATAAATTTTTCTGTGAGAAAAAAAAGCTGATAGATTGCTGTTATTCTTTAAACAATCGATTTTTAATTAAAGAAATTATTAAACATTTTAACAATTTTTGCATAGGGACGTTTGCACCTGTGATGAAGTGGATTGTTGTTTCCTGTCACTTCATTACTTTGGTTATATTATTCACTTGTGAAATGATTGTGCATTTGGGAATTGGTGTTTGGAATACAAAAGCTTTAAATTACAAAGGCTTTGAGGCCTGTGGTTGGAGTGCCCAAGCCGAGGAACTCACCCAGAAGGGTTTTTGAATCCTCGGCCCGTGGATCCTGAGGCTGTGGTTGGATAATGCTGATGTAAACAACAAATGTTTTGGAGATCAGCAGTCATTAAGGGGGAGAAAGGGGGAGAATTTCCTCTCCTTAGGCGCCCAAAGAGGACGCAAATGCTTTGATTTCTAGGGAGACGTTAAATTTAAATTCTATGGAACTATAAAAAAATTGTGCAGCAGAGGTTGAGGTGAGTTAAAGGGTCTTCAATCAAATGGACGCTCGACCCCAAGGTATTCTAATCCTTTAGGCGGTTTGAGAGAAAGAAATAACTATTGAAACGGCAGCATCAAATGTAATGGGTTCAAAACCCGCCAAAAGGGTAATAACTGAGTTTTTAAAAACTCGTACAGAATTACACGATTTTCCTCAATGTCATCTACCCCCTCGCACTCCTCTTCTCTTGTCGGTGACAAAATTCTAAATATGGGTTTTAGTCTTTGTAGAAAATCCCAAGATGACATGCCCTATAAATTTTTCTGAATGTAAGTTCTCTTTGCATCCAATCTGTCATCACCGGAGTGTTTTGAATAGTTAATTTCTCTCATTGAATGTAATTGGTATTTAAATTAAAGTAAAATAATATTTTGTATGATGTGGTTTTCGCCGCTAATTTCTAGTTTTGATTTATTAATGGTGTCTTGAACACAGTAAGCAATTCGAGTTGGTTTTGAACTAACTTCATTTAAGTTTTGGTATGATAGAAAATACCTAGTTGAGTAATTATTTATTTGCTGTCATAAATTCCAAATAGCAATTTAAGAAACAGCTCCTCTAACTTTTTGTATTTTGATTTCAATAATCTGTATTTTCTTTCGATTTGACAATTCGGGATGTGTAAAAGTGACGAGAAGGGATTTATTAAATGGGCGATGGAATTTAATGTGATATTGTATTCAATCAAACATTTTAATAAACATTTTTTGTTACCTTTGCCTTACTGTTGGGTTGGGGTTGCTTGTTTACTGAAATTCTGATGTGTTATTTTACTTTGGAAATTTGAGGGGTTTATTCACAGGAACTGTATGTGAATGCGAAGTAGGATGCATAAATATGAAGTTCTCATATATGAGTTGTGATGGTGTGGTTACACCATCACAATTTTTATATGTATTGGTGGGGGGGGGGGGGGGAGGGGTAAAGACCTACCCTAGATGTAAGGGCAATTTTTACGAGAGAGGACTAGACTTGCTGGCATGGTTTTGTCCAAGATTAGTCATGACCAGGTCAAGAGGCCAGAGGTGAATTTACAGCCTACTGTGGATTAGGGAAAAGCGAAGATGGGGTGATTTTTTGGGGAGGACTCTTAAGTCCTATCGGATGTCATAGAGAAGAGGCATCATCCCATTTGGACCTTAAAGGATGAGCAAGCGATGAGGAGCCACCTTTTACCCACTTATCCATTTTTCCTGAAGATTCTGTAATTAGCGAGACGACTGCAGTTTAATTTTTACTTTGGATCGGAGAGACCTTGATGTGCGAGGCTTAGAGGAAAGCGGTACGGAAAAGTCCAGGCTACAGAGCTATCCTTAGGGCAAGCGTCAACAAAGATTCAAATTCCCTACTAGGAGTCCCAGATGCTCCAGTTGTATCCAGTTTTAAGTCGTTAAGAACGGAGCTTTCCAGCGACGCATTGCCGACCAAGTGGTATAGTGGTTAGCATACTAGCTTCTAGACCGCAAAGTTGTGGGTTCGAGTCCCGTGTAAAGCATGGGTGTTTGTAAATGTATGTTGGCTTGTCAAATGACGAATGTTTCGGCTCATTATAGCCCTCGTGTTGCTGACGGCGCCAGATAATCTGAAAACAACCAACCAGCGACGCATAACGGAAAAGTTCCAATGCGATCCCACAAAGCCTGAGTGTCCAGACGATCCATCCCAGCAGCCATCGACTGATAGAGTCCGACCAGCAGAACAAATCCTCCGACCCGGCCTCGATCCCACAAAGTCTACCAGTCCAGACGATCCCACAAAAGTCTACCCGTCTAGACGATCCAACCCAGCAGCCCTCGATCGATAGAGCCTAGAATTCAAAGGCCAGCCGCACCGACCCTGCCCTGATCCCAGCACATTCCATGCCGTAAGTCAAACTCCCCTCTCTTAATTATACAAAACCCTGCACTACTTTAATTAGTAATGCACAGAGAACTCTAACTTGCTACCAATAATTGTTTTAAGTAATTTAAGTTAATAAAAAATGTATTTTTGTTTTTACCTGTTAATGATTCTCTTCCTTGTTTCCCAGACTCAATATTAAACGAACTTTTTCGATTACAAATTTGACTATAATTTTGAGGAATATTAGTTATTGCGGTACCACAATTCACATTTGCTGGTACCAATGACCAGACAATGGAGAGTGCAAACCACGACATGAGTTGTATCGTTTAATTGTATAGTATTAATAAAGTATTAGTAAATTATTAGCAAAGTAAAATAATCATAATCAAATTGTCCGATAGTTGTAAGTTTTGCCGTTTATATCACAGTGCCATTTTCAGCTATCGACGAGGTTTGTAAGCGTGGGCCGTATATCATAGTACCATTTCCAGCTATCTTATAAAACAACTTACAGTGTTGAACAACTTACAGTGTTGAACAACTTAGAAAATTATTTGCAGCGGATACTACATACTAAAATAGGTGTTGTGTTAAACTGCTTTTTACTCAGAGAAAAAAAGTCACTGAAAAGAAATATTCTTCAAATCCATCCTAGATGGAATAAATATTTGAAACTCATCTCATATACATGAAATGAGAATCTGATTGTAATTTTACTGTAAAGGGCTTTCTTTGGGGGTATGGTTTATGTTTCAAGCCGCAACTGCACTTAGCAAACCAAAACATAGCCTTGCTAAAGCAAATATTATTTACTTTTACTTTGAGAATAATGGAAAATTTTCCCGCAGGGCTTAATACAAGTGCTTTTAAATTGGTTTTTCAAATGAAATGTGCTCTCTATTGTTTGAAAATTCAAAGTCACCCCTAAAGACGGCTTTTAACGATAATGACTTTCATTGTGATTATAAATTTTACACAGGATTCTTCTCTTACATAGTGATTCATATACATATTTCTTGAAAAATATAAAAAAAAAACTTGTGTATTTAAATGAAAGTAGTTTATATGCAGTTGAATTTAATGGGAAATTGTTTTGAACTAAAGATTAAACACTATATTTCTTTAAATATTTTCTATGTATCTCTATGTATAAATAAACTTACTATTTTTGCAGAATATAAGTAATATTTGTGATAGAATTTTTGAGTTGTTGATTATCAAACATTCTGAACTAGTATTTGAGGTAGTGATAGAAAATATTTTTAAAGTAATACCATCTTGTTTACTTGTTTTAACCATCATCAAAGCATTTCTGTTAACAAATTTACGATAGTCTTCACTTTTGAATGGCAGAGATTACGTGCTGGTTGGAATTTTAAATGGTATGGCAAGCCCTAGGTTTTGAAAGGCAGGCAATAATTTGATTTCCTTGTGAATTACAGCACGTCATCAAATTTACATTTTTGAGTGAGGCTACATTTTCGTTCTTATGACCATATGGAACCTTTAAACCAGCAATGCTCAATTTTTTTTTTGTAAGAAAATATCGTGTCTTATATTACAATGTTGAGGATTTTGCACACACTTCATTCAAGTTTAAATATTTAATAATACATAATAATGTATGCTTAAGATACGTCATTCAAAAGTAAGAAAATATTAATTTCCATTATAGGTGGCTGAAAAGTTTGAGAAGTACTTACAGTCGGTGAAAGACTTCATATGAAAATAAGTGGGAATTATTTATCATGTTCGGATACTTTATCAAAAAGGAACATTTATAGGCATCCGAAAATGAAATTACAAACTGAAAAGTATTTAATAGAAATAGAAGGCAACACTCGTTAGAAAAAATAATTTGCTCTCAAAAAAGATACCCAGAAGAAACTGTGAAGGTATTAAATACAATTTAAATAAAATAATTACTGCCAGTGAAAATACACATATCAAAGTATTTAATAGACAGCGAGACATTTTGAAAAAACATTAAGAAATATATATTTTGAATTTTAAAAATAATCCTAAAAAAACAAAAAAAAAAAAAAAAAAACTCTAAGAAACGTCGAATCATAGTAAAACAAATGCAAAGAACGGATTGTACAAATAAAATAAATCACAATGTAAAATAAACCTATTTTTAAAGATATTCCCGAAGGCATAATAGCTAAGAAGATAGAAAGCATTTTTCTTTTCAAAACTGTATAAAAATTGAATTTAAAACAATGAATTTTATAAACAACTGCTCAATATTATCCTATCTTCGGACATATTGAATTACAATATTTTCTCTACCCTAGAGTTCACATTACCATAACTTAATGTTAAAAAGTTCTACGATTAAGAATGGTGAGTAACAATGGAGATGTATAAAATTTGTGTTCTCAACCTTCATCCATTTCATGACAAACACATGCATTTATTAAAAAGAATATTAGCCATGTTATATTTTACATAAACATTTAATTAAATTACTCTTCAAACATGTAAAAACAATTTTTTTTCGAAATGATATAAATATTTGTATATTTATTCTATATATGTATTCTTATTATATATGTTACTGGCAAAGTGTGAAATTCGGAATTCTACAGAATGCCTAAAAACTAGCCAGAAATGTATGAAACGATTCATATTTTACACATTTCCTAAGCATTCTATAGAATGCCATATGAGAAACCGTTAAAGTATGAAATAAATCTCCGACATTTCGAATATCACGTGGCACGTGACTGTAACGTGCCAACCTTACTTTTTAGAGGGCTTTACTATATCAAGTGATTAAAAAAATTATTTTAGGGGTGAGATGCCATAATCGACTGTCCGAAATAGGTAGGGGTATTTTTTTTCTAGGTTTAATTGACTGTAAGGCTAACATAAAAGGTTTTACTTTTTCGTTTTAGGTGTAGAATCTAAACCCCCAAAACACTTTTTTTTATTACTTGGTAATGTAGAACTCTCTAAAAAGTAAGGTGAGCGCACTCTTTGCTCTCTAAAAGGATAAATTATGACCTATTTCGTTAGCCTTACATTCAATTGAACCTAAAAAAAATATCTCTATCCATTTCAGACAATCATTTGTGGCATCTTACCCACAAAATCACTTTTTTTTAATCACTTGATATTGTAAAGCTTTTTAAAAAGTAAGGTATGCACACGTTTCGTGCTCTAAAAGGAAAAATTACGACCTTTATCATGGCCTTACGGCCAATTGAACTTAAAAAAAAATACCCTTACCTATTTTGGGCAGTTGTTTGTGGCATCTCATTCTCAAGATCACTTCTTTTTAATTAGTTTGTACTTGTAAAAGTCTAAAAAGTAAGGAGTGAGCGTTTTAAAGTCACATTTAATAAA
This sequence comes from Linyphia triangularis, assembly GCA_963978545.1. Lineage (NCBI taxonomy): Eukaryota > Metazoa > Arthropoda > Arachnida > Araneae > Linyphiidae > Linyphia > Linyphia triangularis. The sequence goes on along the minus strand of OZ021724.1, from coordinate 57,101,479 downwards.
CAAGGACACCAAAATATAGTTCCGATTATTATTGGTATATAGTTTCGAGCTCAGTATAAAAAACGCTATGAATAAAAGTCGTGTTTTCATACTTTCCTAAATAGCATTTGTCTTTCTACAAAATGTCAAGGTATTATATACAATGCCTGGAGAAAATATATAATAATTCTTATATTTCATACTTTGCCTAATGGCAAAAGGCATTCTATACAATGCCTAGGCATTCTGCGCAATAACGTCATTTCACACTTTGATGGTAACATATATATTATTCTGGGAACACCTATACTTTCTCAAAATATATAAACAATCCAAAATCAAGTTTGATGACACAAAATGATTTTGTATTATAGTACATTTGAATTTTTATATATATTGCTAATCTGACAATTTTATTAAAAAAATAAAAAAAATAAAAATAAAAAAATTCCCCAATATTTAATTGTTATGTTGTTAGCACATCGAATAACTTACTTTATTTCATCAAGATTGACAACGACTTTTGAAATGCAATTGTAAACATACGTAAGAATTCTTTTCATACACTATTAAATTGGAGAACATTTGAGTAATGTATTTTTATTTTCCTTTTCCATGCATTTAAAAAAGTGAAATAAAAATGGCCAGAAATTGACATTACATTTATTTATTTGTCAATGTAAATGTTTGAAATAAGAACTATGGAAATGAAATAAAAACTAAGTTTTAAATTTATCTAAGGATGAAATATAGTGTTAAGTATCTATTGTCTTATCGTAAATGATTTTTAAAATGTCAAGAACAGTATGATAAATATTTTGTTTTAAAAGTATTCTACAGCGTGTCTATAAAATGTTGGCCACATTTTGATGTTGAATAATTCATAAAATAATGAAGTTATAAACAAACTTATGCCATTTATACATAGAATAACTAATATATTTTCATTTATAGTGAACGTTGCCATAGAAAATTCCCTTTTCCCATTTGAATATCATTTCTTTTCTAAATATCGTCTTCCCGTGTTATTAATTTTAAGTTTTTCTCATTTCTTTTGTAAATATCGTCTGCGCTCGTTATTAATTGTAAGTTTTTCCCTCTAGGCCACTCAGGTCACCTGATATAACGCCACTGGAATTTTTCCTTTGGGGATTCGTACAGGACATCGTTTACAGGAAGGAAAGTGTCGAATGACTTAAAGGCCAGGATTACAGCCGCAATAGCCTCTGGTGATGTTGATATGCTTGCCCGTACCTGACGTGAAATTGACTACCCTCTTGATATTCTACTTGCTATGAGCGGTGCACATGCGGAAATACAGTGACAAGGGCCATGCAAATTTGTAAATCTATCTAACCATTAGTGTTATTAATAAAAACTTATCTTTATTATTTTATGAATTATTCAACATAAAAATGTGTCCAACATTTTATAGACCCTGTATTGACTTATGCTGTCTAATGATAAATTTTTATCTTAACTGAATGTATTGAAATGAATCTTGGAGAGAATTCTCAAGACTAACTTTTTTCTTACTAGCATACTTAGAAACCCATTAAAGACCAATCATGGAGTGTTTGCACTTCTGCTTTTCTTATTCTTAGTTTAATCAAGTTGGTAGGAAAGTTTTTGTTTATTCTATGTTTTGTAAAAGTATTTGAATAGCTAAATGTGTCTTCTTTATCATAATTGTCTTTGAGTCTTTTGAGTGCATTTCCATGTCACTTGAAATCAATATATGTAAGGAAAAATTTTGTAAAAAAAAAGAACTTGTATTGTTTTCATAATTTGGCTACAGTAAAGTAATATTCGATGAATATATATTCTGAATGTTTTTAAGATGAATGATTGTCCTAGAATTAACTAAATAATAATTATATATATATATATATATATATATATATATATATATATATATATATATTTTTTTTATCGAATATTCGTTTTATTGCTGCCAAATTATGAAAACAATACGAGTCCCTTTTTTTAATACAATTTTCCTTACATATATATATCTATATACTAATTAATTAATTATTCACATGGAATCAACAAATTATCTTTTTTGATAGAGAGTATCTTTCATCGACACGTTTACTTGTCCGTAGCTGCAAATGATAAAAATGGATGAAGTGTATAAAAATGTAATCATGTTATGCCATGACATGGCTTTATTAAGAAATTTGGTATTATAATTGTACTTCTTAATACGAAGAAAAGATGCAAGAGTCTAAGCACACTGTGTTTTAAAACTACTGTTACAAACTTCGACAATGGCTGGAAGAGATAGAGAACATTGAAGCGGAAAGGTTTGAACATTTTATGTATCCCCAAAAGATATGTATGTATATCTAATTTAAAAGGTTTCTAATACATATTAGATTTATTCATGGTTAGAGTTACCACGAATGCATCACTAATAGGTGAGTTCAGTATCCTAAAATATGGTAGCGTTTACGCAATCCGCTGAGGTTTGTGGCATGATGTAGGTTTGAAGACAGTGCTTGTAATTAGAGAAATGAAAGAATATATGGATGGTGAGATTCTGACGTCACCAGCGCCTTGTGAGACGATTCAATCTTTTCTCGACGAATGAAAACTTTTCCCAAGAACAAGGAAATTTATTTAAGTGTACGTCTTCTCGCAATATGTAATTTGATTAGCTTTAAATATTTACTTGGGAATGACGTCAATGTCAAAAATTGAAGAGATTTTACTATGGCAATTACAGCCCTCCACTATTCAAACTTTTAGTTGCGATTTTATAATTTCTGACGCAATTTTTGTTTCAGGCATTCTCTTGCGCTTCATCTAATAATTTGCTTCAGTTTTCGAAAGCCTTGTATATTTTTAATGCCCAATATTTAATAAATAATCATCTTGATGTATAATTATAAAATAACAGCTTACAAATCAAATACAGCTTGCAAAATAATACTTCCCTATCATCATACACAATGAATATCTCTACAGATTTTTTTGAAAATCATTCGTTATCGCAATAGAATTTCAAAGGTGGAACTAACTTAAATGTACTTATAATCTGCATTAGACAATTTCCTTAATTAAAAATAAAGAGTGCATACACTTTCCTCTCTTGTTTGTTAAGATTTATCTGGCATATTGACATAGTGGAGATAAAAAGACAGAGTAATTAGAGAATAGCATTCAGAGATCCAATCTACTAATTTCCAAATAAATCATGATTGCTCAGAAAAATGAGTCTTTGATGTTGGAGAAAGCTTAATTGGACATTTAAAAGTAATTTTTGTTCACCGCATTTACCGAGTGCATTTGTATTTAATTACTCTCTAGAAGTAAATCTTTAATAAATGTTACGATAACAATTATATGTTTCTCAAATCAACTTTTAGTTTCTTAGAAAGTGGGTAGTGCCTAAAGCAGCACGACATTAAAATCAAAATTATTAAAAAAAATTATGTTGGTAAAGTAGATACAATCATTGAAAGATTTTTCATAATTTCATATTAATTTTACTTATAAACATTTTATTAAAATAATCTAAAGTTTAACCTTCAATCGAGTTATTTTGTAATTGCAATTAAATTTTACCAAGTTGCTGTATAAATTTTAAATTCTATACTGAAAGTTATATTTCTTCTTTTTTTTTTACTATTTTTAATTTACTCCAAGATTAAGAGTTATGTTTCGCATTTTTATCTTTAAAACTCTTGTCGCTATTCTAAAAATTGTTATTACTTCATTAATGATCATTGTGACAGTTATTGTTTTAAGTAAGTTATCATACGATTTCTGTTGTGACTGCTGTAACAATTTATCTGCGGTGATGTTAATTGTTAATGTTGAGCAGATGAGTGAGGATTAAACAAAATATTTGTACAATATTAACTATCATCATATTTTCCTTTCATTACCTCCAAATGGAGAAGCTTTATACTTAATTATTATTAACTTTAAACTAGGAATGAAAATTTGTTCTTATCGGAGTGTGAAATTACATTAGAGCATACAAAAGTTATTTTTAAATTTAAGTGTCAGAAAATGACATATTTAATCAAGAAATACAAAACAGTTAAGTTAGTTAAATCAAAATAAGCTATACAAATTCAATATCTTGTATTTTTCTGATTTCTTCATTCAGCACCTGCGATAAAAATTTCAAGTTTAAATTTAGAATTGTTTACTTCGATCATTCCTTGTTTTGTATGCACAAATATACAATCAAAGAATAATCATCATATACTAATGATCATGTAATCATATAATAATGATCATATGATTATATAATAATTATCATATAATCATACAATAACACTTGACAACAAATTCTCAAGTATTTCATGTATCGAAAGTGGACAGACTTAATTCTTAATAAATTCTAAACATAAATACCACCATGAAAAATACATGGTGTTTATGAATTAGTTGGGCAGTGGAATTCGAATAGAATTGTATAGCTCTTAATAACTAGGCCTTATTAACTATTCTTTTTTTTCCAACTAATTTATGTTACCATGCAAAAAAAAAAAAAAAAAAAAAAAAAAAAAAAATCTTATGCCTAGTTATTATGAGTTACACAGATCTATTTGAGCTACATTGCCCAACTAATTTATAAATACCATGTATTAGTCCAGGGAATAGAGACATTTTGCCTTGCAAAAGGTTATGTAGTTCTGATTTTTAATATGTTATAAAGGTTGGTCTCGTGGTTTATAAACCAAGTTTTCGACCTCCTAACCCTTGTGCTTTCTCCGTGGTGCACCAAAAACTGAGCCATTTTTCAGTTTATACTTCATAGCTCTTTGCCAATGCATCTTAGAAACAAACATTATATTTAAAAGTTGTAGAATATTAAATTATCTACAACTTTTATATACTAAGTTTTTTTGTAGACCTATTATGTAAATAGTTATGTCGCATCAAAGTCAAAACTTTTTCTTAAAAATGCCACTTTTTTAAGATTTGTGTCAAGGTTTTTGATTATATCTTCATAATGGTACGTTTTAAAGAAAAAGTTTGTGAATAAAAGTTGTAGAGCAATCAATTTCCTACAAGTTTTCTATATAAACTTATTTTCTAGGACTAATAACAAAGGAGTTACTCTGCTTTGTGTATTTTTCGTGGTGCATCACAAAAAAATACGTTTTTCAGTTTATAGATCATAACTCTTTCGCCATGCATTTTAAAAACAAATATTAAATTTAAAAGTTGTAGAATATTAAATTATCTACAACTTTTGTGAACAATTTGCTTTTGTAAAGATATTATGTAAAGAGTTACGTCGTATCAAAGTAAAAACTTTTACGTAAAAATGCTGCTTTTTTAAGTTTTTTGCAGAGTTGTTCAATTATATCTTCATAACAATAAGTCGTAGGGAAAAATATATAAACAAAAAATGTAGATCTATAAATGTGCTATAAGTTTTACACAAAAAGTTACTATCTAGGACTAATAACTAAGGATCTACTCTTCTTTGAAGGTTTACGAGATGATAACCTATAATATATTATGTATAGGTAGGAGTTTAAAAATAGCTTCTTATTGCATAGTCTGACAATTTTAATAAAAAAAATAAAACAATGTATACATAATACTAATGATAATGTAAAATAAAAAGTGGAAATTTATTAAATAACATATATATCTATATACAATAACGGTAATATCAATTTACCATTTTCTCCATGGTGCACCAAAAACCTTCTGAATTCTGAAATTTTGAATTTTTTTCAGTATACCGATCATATCCTTTTTCCACTGCATTTTATAGGGGAAAAAATTATATTTTAGGTTGTAGAGTATTACATTTTCTACCACTAATGTATGTGCAAAATTTGTTTTGTAGAACTATTGTATGAAAAACAAATTGTATGAAAAGCATCAAAGCAAAAACTCTTTCGTAAAAATACCATTTTAAGATTCTTGTCGAGTTTTTAGATGATATCCATAAAAGTATATCATAAAAATTGTAGAACCCTAAATTTGCTACGTTTTATATACAAAGTTATTTTATAGGTCTAATAACAAAAGAGCTACTTGGTAAGATCTAATATTAAAAACAGTTTCTTACTGCAAAGCCTGACAAGTTGAATAAAAAATAAAACAATATAGTTATTAAAATAATAGTACTATAAATAAAAAAATATAAATATTATAAATATGTATATATCTATATATAATAATAGTAATATCAATAAAACTTACAATTTAGAAAACTTATGCATTCTTAAATTTAGTTTCGTTTAGCCACGAAGGCTCGGCTAGTTCCTCCGCTACTTCTTGAATTAAGAGTTCTGTTGGGTCACCTTCATCGTTGTAATCAATTATGATGTTCGCTGTATTGTCACAGGTTTGTCCATGACAGTTTTTACATATTATGGAGCACTTGAGACCGGCCTTTCTACAACCGCATACTGTTAAAAAAATTTGTCCACCTTGCACCAAAATTTGGTTCCCATTTAGCTGCCACCAACATTTGGTGCTTAGTTTCGCGATTTAGTGGTGCTTACGGTCCGAGGTTGCACCATTAAATCGTGAAACTAAGCACCAAATGTTGGTGGCAGCTAAATGGGAACCAATTTTTGGTGCAAGGTGGAACAAAATTTTTAACAGTGCAGGCCTTAGTGCATCCTATATTGCGCTGGCAGAAAATGTAGGTCAGAATTGATTGAGGAGCTGAATCCCTGATGGTTGTAATAGGAAAAAGTCCTTTACTGTCCATCTTCCACCCACAGACCAGAGGATTTTTCAATTGGCCCATCCATATCTTTACCTGATGGTATGTGCGAAAGACATGGTGCGTAGCAGCTTCTTGGGTCGGAGGTAGTTTTGACAGATTTAACTCGCTCCCAGTTGTTGATTTGGAAAATTGCTTATAACGCAAAGAATTTCAAGCTGTTGCCCTGTGACCACCAGAGAGAGCAACAAGAATGCTTGATACTGCTTCGGTGATGCTTGAAACACTGGCATTAGGATCTAGGAAGATCTTTGCAAATTCCTGTAATATTGGATATGATGAAGCAGTCATCATTACAACGCATGTATTCCGATATTAAGTAACTACACTGAGTGGTTGATATTCTGTCGGGATGGTTAGTGGTGGGGAGGGTTGAGAATGGTTTTTCGGTTCTTCTAATCTTCTACCCTGAATTCGACAGTGGCAAATCTCATTCAACAATATATGGTGTTTTCGAGGAAACTGAGTCCTTAAAAGAATTCCTTTACATATCACTAATGCCACCCGACTTGTGATTTTTCTATTCGATCTCAAAAGATCTGTACCCCGAGTAGTTTAGAATTAGCCACTTGAATGCAGTCTATTTCTCATTTTTATTTCCTAATGCAGAAATTTTTGGTGCATCACAGCAAAATGGTAAATTTTATATTACTATTATTATCTATAGATATATACATTATTTAATATATTTCCACATTTTATTTTACATTATCATTAGTATTATATATATATTGTTTTATTTTTTTATTAAAATTGTCAGACTAAGCAGTAAGAAGCTATTTTTAAACCCCTACCTATACATAAAATATTATAGGTTATCATCTCGTAAACCTTCAAAGAAGAGTAGCTCCTTAGTTATTAGTCCTAGATAGTAACTTTTTTGTATAAAACTTATAGCAAATTTATAGATCTACAACTTTTGTATAATATATTTTTCCTTACGACTTATTGTTATGAAGATATGATTGAAAAACTCGGCAAAAAACTTAAAAAAGCAGCATTTTTACGAAAAAGTGTTTACTTTGATGCTACGCAACTCTTTACATAATAGCTTTACAAAAGCAAATTGTTCACAAAAGTTGTAGAAAATTTAATATTCTACAACTTTAATATTTGTATTTAAAATGCATGGCGAAAGAGTTATGATCTATAAACTGAAAAACGTATTTTTTTGTGGTGCACTACGGGAAATACACAAAGCAGAGTAACTCCTTTGTTATTAGTCCTAAAAAATAAGTTTATATAGAAAACTTGTAGGAAATTGATTGCTCTATAACTTTTATTGAAAAACTTTTTCTCTAAAACGTAGCATTATGAAGATATAATAAAAAAACTTGACACAAATCTTAAAAAAGTGGCATTTTTATGAAAAAGTTTTGACTTTGATGTGACATAACTATTTACATAATAGGTCTACAAAAAAACTTAGTATACAAAAGTTGTAGATAATTTAATATTCTTCAACCTTTGAATACAATATTTGTTTCTAAGATGTATTGGCAAAGAGTTATGACGTATAAACTGAAAAAACGGCTCAGTTTTTGGTGCACCACGGAGAACGCACAAGGATTAGGAGGTCGAAAACTTGGTTTATAAACCACGGTACCGACCTTTATAACATATTAAAAAATCAGAACTACATAACATTTTGCAAGGTAAGACCCCTTTTTCAGTCTCTATTCCCCAGACTATATGGTTTGACTCTTACTTCGAAGCTGCAGAGGTACCATGATATAATGTATCTTATGCTGAAATACCTCTACTGTTAAAACATTGTTAATAATAAATTTATTTATTACGGATCATAATGAGTAATATTTTATTTGAAATGTTGTAGTATAAATTAATAATGAATGTAATAAAATAAGCATTTCGAAACTGAAAAATGAGGAGTGTAACATCTAAAAAAGAAATGAACATTACAGAGAAAAAGTCAGAATTTGTTCATCATATTCCTAATCCATTAGTCGTTAGTCAAACCACACAGAAAAGTATTATTACACGAATTAAGCACACGGAATATGAGAGAAATATCCATGCTGACTTTAAAGGTAGTGGAGTTTTTGATGGGCCCTCAACAAGGATTTGCTAAACTTTGCTGTTTAATTTGTGAATGGAGCAGTCGTGGTTCAGATTCACACTATATCCAGAAATACTGGTCTCCCAGGATGTTCTTGATACATGGAAAAGTGAATATTAAGAAAACGCTTGTTACTTAAAAAAAAAAAAAAAAAAAAAAAAAAAAAAAAAACTCTGCCTCCTTTGTACATAAAATTTGGTATTGCGTAACTTTTGGTTCGAGCTACAAATACGAATAAACTACCAGATTTCACTTTATTGCATGAAAAATTTCAATGTCAGAGTAGACAAAATTTAAAGAGGGAATTAGATTCAAAATGTTTTCAAATATTCAAAATTTAAAAACCTATGTAAAACTGTAATTTTAAAACCTATGATGAAAACCAAGCATGGGATATCGTTTGCAAGTTTGCACTAAGATCCTCCGGGGCGTCAGATCCGAATATTACAAATGTGAGTCGTTGCCTTTTGCTTATGTTAGAAAAATAAAATTCAAGAAACCACATCCAGTTCTCACCGAACCGCCACTTTATTTTATTTTTCGAAAACTGAAAAACGATACAATCCAAAAATATTTCATTGCTTTCTTTTTTAAATTAAAATACTTTCTCGTGCAACAACGTTTACACAATTATAAAAGCCGTTTGTTATCCCGTGGCTGAAATCTAGCGTAATAAACAAATGCAACCGCATTATTAATTCAGAAACCTTACACCTCCCCCCCAAGAGTTATATTAAATCATAATTTAAAATAACCAAACCATATACACCCTGAATACCCACAAAATATTGATAAGAGAAAATTATGTAAAAAGAAAGCTAAACAATTTGAATCACAACATCAAATGAAGCAGCATAATTAGTTCACCTTGAAAGTCATTACATGAGATATTGTCTCTAGTTCACAATCTCGATAAGGCATCAGCATTGCTCAACTTCTGACCCTTGACATAAGCTATCTTAAGGTTAAAACGTTGAAGAGCTAAAGCCCAACGTTGGAGTCTAGGGCTTTGAGGAACCGAGTCTGACAGGAATACAAGTGGATTATGGTCAGTCATTAAGAATATCTCCGCTCCGAACAGTATTGTTGCACAAATTGTCTGTATATAGTGTAAATAGTGACGTATTATTTCAAAATTCTATTGTAATTTATTTTTATCCTATTTTATTTAGTAATTAATAGCGATTATACAAGTTAGAAAAAGGTGGCAACACCTAAAGTAATCGAGAAGTTTCGAGATATTTCGTTTCCGATAAATTGGCTGGAAATTTCGAGAATGTCTCACGCGCTTGTATATAAAGGACTGGAGAACGGGAAAGTTTTCAGATTGACTTCGGGACTTCGTTGAAAGCTGATCGCTTTGTTTACCTATTGGAGTGAGCTTGTATAATCGCTGAATTCGAAGTTATTTTCGTTGAAGCTTGTGTTGAAGCTTGAGAGTAATTAAACTGTTGCCTGTGAATAAATTTTGTGAGTTTTCTGAAGAGAGAATAAATATTTTTAAATCGTGAAAACTGTGCCATCATTGCCTCAGTGGAAAAATTCATAACAGTGGTGTCAGAAGTGGGATAAAGTCATCTTGAATGCCGACAACTAGAGGAATGATGGAAGACCAAATGAAGCAGTTGATGGAAATGATTGCTGGAATGAAGGCCCAGCAGGAAACCACCGCAGCCGAAATGAAAGCCTGCCAAGAAACCGCCACAGCCGAAATGAAAGAAATGAAAGCCTGCCAAGAAACTGCCGCAGCCGAAATGAAAGCCTGCCAAAAAACTGCCGCAGCCGAAATGAAAGAAATGAAAGCCTGCCAAAAAACTGCCGCAGCCGAAATGAAAGCCGGCCAAGAGTCCACCGCCGCCGCAATTGCCGCTACATCATCGGAGATTAGAGCTTTAGCCGCCAAGTGTGAAACAACATCTGCAGCAGTGAATGAAATCAAAGAAGAAATGAAGATGGAGCTAGCCTCAATGGTGGAATCAACCATAATAGAAACTACCTCAAATGTTCTGCTATCCGTGAAAGAAGAAGTATTCAATGCAGTAAGAAAGGAAGTTGATGAAAAGTTTGAGGAGTTTAACGGAAAAGTTTCCATCGTGCAAGAAAAAGTTTCCACTGTGCAAGAAAAAGTTTCCACCATGCAAGAAAAAGTTTCCACCTTAAAGGAAGAGCAAGATAGATTCATTGACGTTGTTGAGGAAAGGCTGCGAAAAATGGAAACGCGTGAAGCTGTGGCCATAGCTTCACCTAATTGGGATAACGCTTCCATCCCCTTTATGGCGCCGCGCTCTAACATCAAAGTGGCCCCTTTTGATGGGAAGTCGTCTTGGCGCGTTTATCAAACGCAATTTGAAATGATTGCTTCTGCGAATGGTTGGGACGATACTTCGAAAGCATTCCATCTCGCAGCATCTCTTCGAGGTGAAGCTGCTGACATTTTACAGACACTACCTGAAGAGAAGCGGGGAGAATTCGTGGCGCTGGCAAGTGCGTTGGAACTAAGGTTTGGTGAGCAGCATCTTAAGGATTACAACAGACTGCAACTGAAAGTGAGACAGCAAAAGGCCAATGAAACTCTTCAATAATTGGCATCGGATATAGAAAGACTGTCGCTCCTCGCTTTCCCAGACTGTCCCTCGGACGTACGAGATAACCTGTCTCTTCAGTATTTCGTGGATGCCATCAAAGATCCCTGTTGATATAGTGAACTTGAATTGACTTGCTGTTTTGTTTTCATTATTATTATTCATATGTTTCATGGTTTTCTTTTTTGTGAGTGGCATCATGTTGATGCTGTTAGTTTTATTTCTGCACTGTAGCTTGTAGTTGTTCTATTTTCTTTTGAATTAAACCTTAAGTTTAAAGTAACATAAGTTCTATATATTATTCAGTGTATTTGCGTTTCTATTAACTTAACTACAAATTAAAATGTGTAGCAGGTTATGGGCCCAGATTTGCATCCCATTGCACTAGAGTTAGAGTTCATGAAAGTTAGGCCTAACCAAACAGAAACCTGAATCGAAAGAGTGGTTTAAAATTTGTTTTGGTTGATTCATTGAGAAGTAACTATGGAACTTATCGTGACAGATAAACTTCTTGGATCGGAAAATTGGGTCCGATGGAAATGGATGGCAGAAGGTCTACTTATGGAAAAAGAAAATGCGTATGAGGTGTGTTCTGGTGAGATCATAAAACCGGAATCGGTTCCTGAAGATGCTACAGTGGATGTTAGAAATAAATACAACAGTGACCTAGCCAGTTTTAATAAAGGTAATAGAGCAGCGAGAGGAATTTTTTCAAGGACTCTACATTCCAGAATATGCGATCTTGTATCGGTGTGTAAAACTGCCAGAGAAATTTGGTTGAAGCTGCATGAACTATTTGAACAGAAAAATACACAAGCTCAGTATGCCTGTCAGATGCAATTTTCATCTTTTGTGCGAGATCCAACAAATACAATGGCTATGCACATAGCAAAATTAGATCGTTTAATTTATCGGATGTCTGATTTAGATATTAAGCCGAATGATTTTGTTATAATGAGCAAACTTTTGGAAACTTTATCTAATGACTTTGAGCCACTGAAAATGGCTTGGTGTGCAAGACCTGAAGAGCAACAAACACTAGTCGAATTGAAAAAACTGTTAATTGCTGAAGAGCAGCGACGAATGTCACAATTTTCAAGAGAGACTGAATCAACTGCTCTACTTGCCAAATCTTATCCTAATAAAGTCCATAGTGGCACAGCAAGATATGATAAATCTGTAAACAAGCAGGGGAAGCCATTTAAATGCTTCAGATGTGGAAAAAGGGGCCACATGAAAAAGGACTGTGTTGTTAAGAAAAGTAACGTGCAAGATAAAAAGTTTAAAGATGAAGAGGTTTTCATTACAGAATGCATAGAAACTAGTAGTGATGACACATGGGTCATTGACACAGGATCAACGCAGCATATGACTAACCGAAATGATTGCTTTCAAAGTTTTACAAAATACGAGTGCCCAATAGAAGTAAGAGTTGGAAATAGTTCTTCAATGAAAGCATATGGTTATGGCAAAATATCTATGAAAATGTTAGTACATGGTTTCTGGAAAGACAGTGTAATAGAAAATGTACTATATACTCCAGATGTTTCGAGAAATTTATTTTCTGTCAGCCAAGCACTAGACCATGGGTCAAAGTTCAACATGTCTAATGACAAATGTGAATTTATAAAGCCAAAAGGTGTTGTAGCTGTGGGAATACGTCAAGGTAACTTATTTAGATTGCTATGTAAAGTTATTTTGCCTGAAGTAAACAATGTAACAAACATTGTCACAGTGTCTCCTTCTGAAGCTCAATTGAATGAATTGAATTCTCTTCAACTATGGCACGAGAGACTTGGACATTTGAATAAACAGCATGTGAAAAAGTTTCTTCATTCTCAAGGTATAGTAGTATCTAATGATAATGAGTTTTGTGAATCATGCATATTAGGTAAACAACATAGGTTACCATTTAAAAATCGTCAACAACGTGCAAAAGATGTTGGTGAAGTTATCAATACTGATGTCTGTGGACCTATGGAAGTAGAATCAATGGGTGGTTCTCATTATTACGTATGTTTTACTGATGATTATTCCAAATATAGAAAAGTGTATTTCCTTAGACACAAATCAGAAGTTACTAGTAAATTTGAAGAATTTTGTGTTTTCTTCAAAAATCAAACACAGAAGCCAATCAAGGCAGTTCTCAGTGATGGTGGATTAGAGTATAACAACAAAGATTTTAAGGGTTTGCTACAGAAAATGGGTGCAGAATTTCGTTACAGTACACCTTACACCCCCCAACAGAATGGATCTGCGGAACGGAATAACAGAACTCTTGTGGATTTAGCTCGATCAATCATGATTGCTAAAAATTTGCCAAAATCCTTATGGGCTGAAATTGTGAATGCTGTTGTGCATATATTGAATCGTGCTGGAACATCAGCAGTTGCAGGAAAGTCGCCTCATGAAGTTTTTTGTGGCAAAGTTCCAAGACTTGATCATCTCCGAATTATTGGCACAGAGTGTTTTGTTCATACTCCTAAGCAGAAACAGAAAAAATGGGATCCAAAGGGTCGAAAAGGAATCTTAGTTGGATATTTAGATGATGTTGATGGTTATCGTGTATGGTTCAAAGACACACGAAAAATAGAACGTACAAGAGAAGTAGTATTTTCTCCTGAATTGGTATCAACATCAGCTATTGTTGCACTTGAGCCAGAACAGCCCAACATAGATGATACTTCTACCCCTGACTACACTGGAACTGAGTTTGACCCAGATGAAACTTCTGATGATATACAGTGCAATCGACAATTGAGAAACAGAAATGAATTGAAAGCCCCTGAACGCCTCATTGAATGCTGTATTTCAGAACAGTTAGAACCAGAACATTATAATCAAGCACTTAAATCAGAAAATGCAAATGAATGGCAAGAGGCTATGGATGAGGAGATAAAGTCCTTATCAGAAAACAATACCTGGTATTTGACAGACCTGCCAAAAGGAAGAAAAGCCATTGCAAATAGGTGGGTGTACAAAGTTAAGAGTCTTCCCAATGGGGACATTGATCGGTTTAAAGCTAGGCTTGTTGCAAAAGGCTTTTCCCAAAGAAAAGGAGTAGATTTCTCTGAAACGTTCAGCCCAGTGGCACGATTTGAAACCATTCGTGCTTTGATAAGTGTTGCAGCAAATGAAAATTTAGACCTGGTACAGTTTGATGTCAAAACGGCCTTTTTGTATGGGACGCTGGAAGAAGAAATCTACATGAATCAGCCTGAAGGGTATGATGACAACTCGGGTCGAGTGTGTCGACTGGTCAAAAGTCTTTACGGGTTAAAACAGTCGCCTAGATGTTGGAATAAACGATTCAAAGAATTTCTAGAAAAGTATGGTTTGAAGGAGAGTGATGCTGATCCATGTTTGTTTTATTGCAATGATAAACAAAAGAAATTGTTACTAGCATTACATGTTGATGATGGACTTGTTGCCCCAACACCACTGCTTAAGAATCATTTTCTTGAAGAATTGCAGCGTGAATTCAAAGTAACTTATAAGGATGCTGACTATTATCTTGGTGTGGAGATTAAGAAATTGAAAAGTGGGGATATTACTATCAGTCAACAGAATTATGCTGATAAAATTTTGGAAAGGTTCAACATGAAGGATGCTAATCCTGTTTCTACTCCTATCGAAAAGGGCCATCTCTCAGGGGAAGATATTGCAGGAATTGACTCTGAAAAGATTCCTTACAGACAAGCTGTTGGTAGCCTGATGTACATGGCTATTGCTACTCGTCCAGATATTGCCTTTGCTGTGTCATACTGCTCACAGTTCTTGGATAAAGCTGAACACAAACATTGGTCAATGGTAAAAAGAGTGCTCAAATACATCAAAGGAACACTTAATTTTGTATTAGTATTCAAGTCTGG
The DNA here is from genome assembly GCA_963978545.1 of Linyphia triangularis. Classification (NCBI taxonomy): domain Eukaryota; kingdom Metazoa; phylum Arthropoda; class Arachnida; order Araneae; family Linyphiidae; genus Linyphia; species Linyphia triangularis. Next base: position 57,086,248 of record OZ021724.1, on the reverse strand, counting down.
TTTTCAACCTGGTGTGTTGGAAGCATACAGTGATGCAGATTATGCCAGTGATATAACAACCAGAAAGTCAGTTTCTGGTATTGTATTTAAATACAGTGGTGGAGCCATTGGTTGGGCAAGTCGTCGACAACAGTGTGTGTCTTTAAGTACCACAGAAGCTGAATATGTAGCAGCAAGTGAGGCAGCTAAAGAAATAGTTTGGCTGAAACGCCTTTTCGAGGACATTGCTCCACTAACATCAGTTCCCATTCTCCAAGTTGATAATGCAAGTGCTGTTCGTTTGGCTGGCAACCCAGAATTTCATCAACGAACCAAACATATTCACATCAGATACCATTTTGTGAGAGAAAAGTATTTGAATGGTGAAATTCGAGTCCAACACATTGACGGGGACCATCAACTTGCAGATATACTGACTAAAGCATTACCCAAGAAACGCTTTGAGATGTTAAGAATTATTCTTGGCATGGTACCAATGAGACAATAGCAAGTTCAAGGGGAAGTGTTGATATAGTGAACTTGAATTGACTTGCTGTTTTGTTTTCATTATTATTATTCATATGTTTCATGGTTTTCTTTTTTGTGAGTGGCATCATGTTGATGCTGTTAGTTTTATTTCTGCACTGTAGCTTGTAGTTGTTCTATTTTCTTTTGAATTAAACCTTAAGTTTAAAGTAACATAAGTTCTATATATTATTCAGTGTATTTGCGTTTCTATTAACTTAACTACAAATTAAAATGTGTAGCAATCCCGATATACAGCAAGCTACCAGGATGTCAGACAGCAAAGATCTAAAGTCCACCCTCGTCTATGCCATGAGAGTAGAAGCCGCACAGCAAGCTTCTAGAAAAGATCGGCGTTTCGTACGTGGAACATTGGCAGACGATTCCTCTGAACTTTTCACGAAGAAGTTTCAAGAACTGGAAAACAAGATGGAGCGAATTATGAGAAATATTCCTGGTTCGAAGGATCGAAAAACTAGAGTGGTTTGTTGGCTCTGCAACCGGGAAGGACATTTCAGACGTGATTGCCCTGAATTGGACAGGAGAGGGGACAGACCCTCGTCCGAGCCTCAGCAGTTAAACTAAAGAGCGGCTATCTCGCGAGGCGGAGGTCGCCGTGTAGAGCAGGTGGTGCCCCACTCAGCCTCTATCACATCTCATCTCTTCAAGGAGGAAACCATGGTTTATTCGTGGAGGGCGAGATTAACGGGACTCCCTATCGTCTAATAGTTGATTCGGGAGCTAATGTAACCATCGTACGGACGGATGTAGCCCGGCGCCTGGATTGCCAACCTCTCTACACGGCGCCTTCAGTTTCGCTACAGACTGTGACTGGTGACAAAATTTCTGTACATGGGAAAATGAAAGTCAACATCTCATTTGGATTTAACACCTATACTCACACCGTTTACGTTGCTGAAATCTTAGACCCATGTATTCTCGGTCTGGATTTTCTAAAGAAAAATGGTATCACTTTGAATTTCGAGAAAGGCGAGCTTCAAACAGGGAAAGAAGAAGTTCCATTGTTCGGTTTGGACTCGGAAGAGCCGTGTGCATATCGAATAGTAGCTCTTGAAGACATCACCATCCCCTCCATGACTGATTTGGTTGTAAAAGGTTCAACAGAGCTCCCGAAGGCCTTCCGATTCGGAGTAACGGACTTCCCATCATCGAATAGCGTCCCGAAAGGAGTGCTTGTAGGAGCGACGCTTGTGGATCTCTCTCAAGAGGTGGTGCATGTGAGAATGGCCAACATCGGTGATTTTAAGAAAGTTATCAAGAAAGGAGAAGAAATTGCCACTTGCACACCTGTTACAAGCATCGAACGAGGATCGAAGGAGCTTCCGACCGCACCACCCGCGGATTTAGTGGACCAGCTTCTCGAGGACTCTCGGTTGGAAAGAAGGCAAGAGAAGATTGTCGGAAACCTTATAAAAGAATTTCAGGACGTTTTCTCCATGTCATCGAAAGATGTAGGAAGAACGAAGCTTACACAACATAGAATTGACACTGGGACCCATTTACCTATCAAACAACATCCTCGAAGACTTCCTTTCGCAAAAATGGAGGAGGTCGGGAGATTGTTACATGAAATGGAAGATAATAGAGTTATCGAACCCTCCTCAAGTCCATGGGCCTCTCCAATCGTACTCGTTCGAAAGAAGGATGGTTCCACCAGGTTTTGTGTGGATTACCGGAAGCTGAACGAAATTACGAAAAAGGACAGCTACCCTCTGCCAAGAATTGATGACACTTTTTACACTCTATCAGGGAACCAGTGGTTTTCGACTTTGGATTTGAAGAGTGGATACTGGCAAGTGGAGATACATCCCGACGATCGTGAGAAGACTGCCTTCACTACCGGCCAAGGATTATGGCAGTTTCAAGTTATGCCGTTTGGCTTGTGTAATGCACCGGCTACGTTCGAGCGACTAATGGAGACTGTGCTTAGAGGACTTTCCTACGAGACCTGTCTGGTATATTTGGACGATATCATTATCACCGGGCGGAGTTTCGATCAACACTTGCAAAATGTGAAGAACGTGTTCTTGAAGCTTAGAGAAGCCCACTTGAAACTTAGCCCATCAAAATGTAAGCTCTTTAGGCGGAAAGTCAGTTATCTCGGACACATCATCTCATCCGATGGAGTAAGCACAGATCCAGCCAAGATCCATGCTGTGCAAATTTGGTCTCGACCGCAAGACGTTCATCAATTGCGAAGCTTCCTAGGACTGTGCACGTATTACCGTAAATTCGTAAAAGGTTTCTCCAAGATCGCCAGACCCTTGCATCGACTAACAGAGAGCAAGCAGAAGTTCCTATGGACAGCCGACTGTGACGACTCCTTCAATCAACTGAAAAACGCTTTAACATCCGCGCCTGTTTTGGCTTTTCCCGATGTTAACAAGGACTTTATTTTGGATACAGATGCCAGCAACGAGGGAGTGGGCGCCGTTCTTTCCCAGGAAATTGAAGGACAGGAGAAAGTCATCGCTTATTTTAGTAAGAGCCTGTCCAAATCCGAGCGGAACTACTGCGTCACAAGAAAAGAGTTACTGGCAATAGTAAAAGCCGTTGAGCACTTTCATCATTACTTGTACGGCCGAAAATTCCTTTTAAGAACTGATCATGCGTCTCTGACTTGGTTGCTTAATTTCAAGAATACAGAGGGACAAATAGCAAGGTGGATTCAGCGCCTGCAGGAATACGACATGGATATCCATCACAGAAAAGGAACGTTCCATGGAAATGCAGACGCTCTTTCTAGAAGACCATGTCCGGAGAATTGTCGATTTTGTTCCAATGCCGAGTCTAAGTTTGGGGTTAACACATCGGCCGTTCGGAAAATAACCACCAAGTCGACTACTTCAGACGTGGACCCTTGGAGTGACCAGAATGTTCGAAAGAGTCAGGTTGAAGATCAAGACTTGAAACCTTTAATTGAATTCATGGAAGCAGCTACCGGAAAACCCAGTTGGCAGGAAATTGCACGCTATAGCCCAACAATGAAGAGATATTGGGCTATGTGGGACTCTTTGCACTTGAAGAATGGAGTTCTCTATCGTCGATGGGAGTCCGATGATGGCAAAAGCTTCCGGTGGCAATTAATCCTTCCAAGTTCTAGAGTTACCAACGTTCTAGAAGAACTTCACAGCAGTTCTACTGGAGGGCATTTTGGTGTCACGAAAACTCTTCAGAAAGTCAGGGAGAGATTCTTCTGGGACAAAGCCAAGTCCGACGTGGAGAAGTGGTGCAAGTCCTGTGATGCATGCAATTCGCGGAAGGGACCGAAGACCCGAACTCGTGGAAAGTTGCAACGTTATAACGTAGGAGCACCATTCGAAAGAATTGCTTTGGACGTCTTAGGCCCCCTACCTTTCACAACTAATGGCAACAAATACATCCTAGTTGTCATGGACTACTTTAGCAAGTGGCCAGAAGCATACGCGATTCCGGACCAGGAAGCCACAACCGTAGCAGAAGTCCTCGTACGGAATTGGATCTCCTGATTTGGCGTACCCCTGCTGATACATTCCGATCAGGGGACGAACTTCAACTCTGCCGTCTTCACTGGGCTGTGTGACTTGCTCGACATGGAAAAGACTCGTACAACTCCCCTGCACCCACAATCCGATTGAATGGTTGAACGATTTAATAGAACGATTCTGAATCATCTCTCCTTGTTTGTTTCCAAGAACCAGCAAGATTGGGATCAGAAACTTCCATTGTTCCTTTTGGCCTACAGAAGTGCTACTCACGAGACCACCGGATATACGCCATCTCAAATGATTTTCGGAAGAGACCTTAGACTACCCTGCGACCTCCTCTTTGGACGACCACCGGACACCCCTTCCTCGCCTGTCCAGTACTTAGATGATCTCCAGGCACGTTTGGAAGCCGTACATCGGTTCGCCAGAGAAAGAATCAACATCATGACAGAGCGCATGAAGGTCCGCTACGATGCCAAGGCCACGGAACGTTCATTCCAGGAAGGTGACAAGGTGTGGTTATGGAATCCTAAACGTCGGAAAGGACTCTCCCCTAAGCTCCAGACGAACTGGGAAGGGCCGTATGTGGTCCTTAAGAAGATCAACGACGTCGTGGTAAGGATTCAACGGACACCCTCCTGTAAACCTAGAGTTGTACATAACAATAGACTAGCCCCATATTATGGTAGAAGTGATTGAATTGCCTTTCCTCTTAAGGACTTCACTGCCCGGGACGTGCAGTCTTTAAGAAGGGGGAAATGTTGCACAAATTGTCTGTATATAGTGTAAATAGTGACGTATTATTTCAAAATTCTATTGTAATTTATTTTTATCCTATTTTATTTAGTAATTAATAGCGATTATACAAGTTAGAAAAAGGTGGCAACACCTAAAGTAATCGAGAAGTTTCGAGATATTTCGTTTCCGATAAATTGGCTGGAAATTTCGAGAATGTCTCACGCCCTTGTATATAAAGGACTGGAGAACGGGAAAGTTTTCAGATTGACTTCGGGACTTCGTTGAAAGCTGATCGCTTTGTTTACCTATTGGAGTGAGCTTGTATAATAGCTGAATTCGAAGTTATTTTCGTTGAAGCTTGTGTTGAAGCTTGAGAGTAATTAAACTGTTGCCTGTGAATAAATTTTGTGAGTTTTCTGAAGAGAGAATAAATATTTTTAAATCGTGAAAACTGTGCCATCATTGCCTCAGTGGAAAAATTCATAACAGTATTGTTTCAAATCGCTTTAGAGCCCAGATGATGGCAAAAGCCTCCCTTTCAATGGTGGACCATTTCTTTTGAGCTTCATTCAACTTTTGGCTACCAAATGCTATAGGATGGAGACTACCGTCTGCATCAGACTGGCTTAAACAGCTCCCTACAGCATACTGCGAGGCATCAGTGTATAAATAGAAAGGCTCGCAAATTTCCGGCACCTTCAGTTGAGATGCTGCACACAATGCCTCCTTTAATTGCCGAAAAGCAGTGTCAGCATCTTTATTCCATGGTAGCTCATTGGGAACCCGTTTTGTAGTAAGTTCTGTTAACGGCAGTGCAATGGCTGCAAAATTGGGTATATATTGCCTATAATAATTGCAAAGCCCTAACGCGCTTCGTAGCTGTTTCTTGGTCTTGGGTGTTTGCAAACTGCTTACCCCTTGGATCCTTTCAGGATCTGGACCATGCTTACCAGAACCTACTAAGTGTCCTAAGTACTTCACTTGAGACTTAGAAAAGCTGCACTTTTTTAAGTTGACCGAAAAGTGTAAGTTATTTATCCTTCTGAAAATGAGTTTTAGATGTCCCATATGTTCCTCCCAGCTGTCCGAAAATATTGCCAGGTCATCTATGTAGGCACATGAAAATTCAGAGTAATCTTGTATAGCCTCTGATATCGCTCGTTGGTATGTGGCTGCCGCATTTCTAAGACCGAATGGCATTACTTTCCAACGGTAATGGCCTCTGTGTGTTCTGAAAGCTGTAAGCTCCTTGCTGTCTTCATCCATTGGTATCGCCCAGTAACCCTTCAGCATATCTAAAATTGTTATGAAATTTTTCTTACCCACCAGAAACGTTAACTCATCTATATTTTGCATTGGATATGCGTCTGGAATGGACACACTGTTCAAACTTCGAAAGTCAATGCATAATGTCAGGGACCCTTCCTTTTTATTAACGCATACTATAGGATGTGCAATCTCACTTTGTGTAGCTTCAATGAGATCTAACTTCAATAATTCCTTGATTTGCTCATCAACTTTCTGCTTTAACGCTTCTGGAACTCGGTAAGACTTGGGTTTGATAGCATCTTTATAACCCTTTATCCGAATAGTATGCTTTCCTACTTTAGCTCTCCGAATCTTCCCAGAAAATAAATCTTCATTTTCCACAATTAATCTGATTAGTTCACTTCGTTGCTCTTCCGACCAAATGATTCAGCTCTACCTCCTTTAGATAATTGTTTTTGTTGATTTCCTTAAACACAGGAGTTTCATACAGTTCTCCAAACTCTTCATCATCTTCGAACACAATTCCCACGGTCTGCGCTCTAACTAAGTATTCCCTGAGTTTATTGGCATGTAAAAGTCTCAAGTTATTCTCTGGCATTCTCACGTAATACGAGTCTGGATATTTTCTCTTCACAATTTCAATTGGACCAGTCCATCTAGCGTATAACTTGTTGGTGGAATCAGGAATCAGAGCCACTACAAGATCTCCCTCTTTGAACTCCTTGTAGCGTCTCCGCAGATTGTAATGATGCACATTAGGGCGTATCGAAAAAAATCGAAATTTTTCAAATCTTTTAGCGGTAGTGCGGAAAATTTGCGGACACCCATCACTAAGACTTGTGTGAAATTTTAAAACTCTGGGTTAATATCTTCTGTCGCCTCAATAGCTCGAAAGTTCCGAAACTTGGGCTAAAAGTGATTAAAATTCAAAAATTCATAAAAAATTCCAGATTTCGCTGTAAGTTTAAGCATGGTGCTTACTAGTTACTATTTTTGACAACAACAACGATAATTTTTTTATAATAATAACTGCTACCTCAGCAACACCAAATTTTGGAAAATAAAAGGCTAAATTTCAAAAAAATAAATAAAAAATACACGTCACACTTACCTCATTTTAAAGGGATCAGAAATTGTATTGCCTTTCAAATATACGATTGACGATAGCATTACTACTTGTAATCCTTTTTTGTCTCGAATTTCGACATGTGTTTTCTGGATTCTAGAGTAGCTCTTATGAATTTATCCCTGTTTTCAGGCCCAACTGTTTTCTCGGAGGCTGCCGTGATAAGTTTCACAATTCGCTCGACTGCTTGTGTATGTGAAGGAAATTGTATGAAGAGCCAGCAGGCCTTCGGCATACAGACCTCTGTCATTTTCAAAAGATTTTGAGAGCTTATCTCTCGAAGAACTGGCGGCGATGTCACAAAACAATTTTTCTAGTCAATGAGATCAATGTAGTCTTCAGCTTCAAAATTGATATCAGGAATAACGAATCTGCGCACACCTCGGCTAATTTCTCTTGCCTTTATTATTCTTCGAGCTGCAATGATTCTGATATGACATCTTTCATCAGTTAACATGGCCAAAAGCATGTTTTCTGGAGCAGCAAAATAAGCGTTTCGAGAAATAACTGGATCTATTACGTCACAGTACTTCTTAGGCAAGTACCGAGATAAGCTTATGAAATGCTACAGATGTCTAGGACCGTCTTTTATGGAGTGATTAATCTTAATTCGGAACCATGAGGGTGCGTAGACTCTTAGAATGAATTCAACTAAAGTTAGTAGCTCATTTGATGGGTCTGATGTAGGTATATATAACCTCAGTATTCCATTTGCAGTTGTTAGCCAGCGGGCCAAATTCAACGTTCCTGGTTCTCGGTTAGCTAGATCTAAACTACAAATGTCAGAACTAACGGCAATGCAAATGTCGAATAAGTATTTCTGATCTGAACTGAGTAATCTACTATCAATGTGTGGCAACTCGCTTTTAATGTTATTAAAAGCAACGACTGAAAGTTTTTCACATCCTTTAAGTTTTCGTCCAATGTCTCTAGTGTAAGATGAAGGGCCAGAAGACTTGCCTTCTATTGACTGGAATAAGTGTTGTAATGGCAACTCATTAAAATGAAGTAAGCAGACAATCCATTGGAGTGGTCTCTGAAGTTTCATTTCAAGCCTGCAAATTACACCAGTAAACATTCCTGTGTTCACCACAGTGCCGTCACACCCGACAACTGTGAGCTTGCTAAAATCATCCAAAAAAGTACTTGTTACGTATTCGTAAATGCTGTTCGATACATGAAGACTACATACACTTTCAGGTGTAACATGTCCCACGTACGAAGAACCAGGCTCCGATACAATACAGTAATGTGCTTCTACAATTGTTCTTTGGAACTGCTTTCCCTCGAGTGTTTCTGATGTTAAAGTTTTGTCATGCCGGCCAATAAAATAAAGGCCAGATAGATTGAAACGATTTTCATTTAATTTTGATATCATTTGCTTGTAAACTCTTGATTTTTCAATCCATGCTTTTTTTTTGTCTGTGACCGAGACTGAAATTCGATTCCGATATTAAACCCAAATCTTTCATAATACTCGATTCAATAGCAGCCGTGGCTCTGTTGGAAACACCATATCTTTGACTGACAATAATTGTGTTGTCCAATTTTACACGCATCTGAAGACTCCTTGAATCCTGCTCAAGAAACGGTGCGTAGGGCACGTCTTTGGTATTCACCTCCATCATATCTTCATTTTCCAGAGTAAAGCTTGAAACAGAAGCAGGAGACGCCATTTTCTTTACTTTGCACTACATTTTGTTGTACTCGCATTTGACGTTTCTAACGTCGTTTTGTTTCGGGTACATCAACACTTCCAATGAACATTTTTCTTTCCGTTCTTTGGTCTTTAAGGAATGCCTGCTCATTTGGTGGAGCTTTGCTCTCTTTTGGACAGATACACTCTTTAAAAATAGCACATTTACAGGAAGATATGACGAATAGTTTCTTTGCTTCCGTTTTAAAGTTCTCAACATTTTCAAGAACAGTCTTGCTTTTTCCCACACGTTTTATATTTTTCATGATTGAAAGATATTTTTTATGGTAAGCGTGTATCATATCGCAAACACGCTTATGTGAAACAGAAGGAATGGATGAATCGATGTATAAACTTTCAATTTTCAAAGCAACAGTTTCTGCAATAACAGAGAAGCATGGTTCTTTATTTCCATCAGTTTCATTACCAATACGCCATCTCTCATGAGCGCAACATCTTATGACGTCTTCATGTGTTGGCAGCATGCGTGAAAAATCCTTCGGTGTTCCAAAAATAGGGCATTGCAGCATTTGTCGACTTGAAAACTTTGAATGCAATGATTCTTGCATTTCTAATATTTACCAATATCTTTTACTAAAAAATGACTACGACACTAAGCTACGAGTAAAAAAAAAAAATCCTGAAAAAGAAACGACTACATTGCTGCAAATACGTTTGATATTAAGATCGAAACTAATTGAAAGAAAATATTCTAGAGTTAGACTAAATACTAAACAAATGAAAATGATCTATTGGACATGATTTATTGGTCGCTCCGATTTGTTTCTCGGGATGAAAATAGGGGTGTTCCACTTTACTTTTCTGGCAGTACGCCAAACCCAGTGTGGTAGAAGATATTAACCAATAATTCTTGCATACTTTTTGTTGTTGAAAAAAGTATTTTTTATTACGCGCTACCTTATAACGATCAACGAAATCTGCGACTGCTGATTCAATTTTTCGGAATTTCCGGTTCACAGAGGCGACAGAAGATGTTAAACTGTAATTTTAAAAAAAAATATGGTTGTTGTTGTTAAACAATATTAACATTTAACCACTACCCCCAATCGTTAAACGAAATATGAGAATTTTTAGGAATTTTTGAATTTTAAACACTTTTAGCCCAATTTTTGGATTTTTGGGGCCACTGAGGCGACAGAAGATATTAACCCAGAGTTTTAAAATTTCACACACTTATTACTGATGAGTGTCCACAAATTTTCCGCACTACCGCTAAGAGATTTGATAAATTTCGATTTTTTCGATACGCCCTAATGCACATAGCTCTCCTGTTGCCTCTTTGTAATAATCCGCTCGTTGTTTTGCTATTTCAAGTCTTCTGCTTGTTTGCTTTGATTTTATTGACTCTAATTCCCCACCGACTTTTGCTGTAACTACTTCCGTACTGCCTTGTTTATCTTCTTCTGTATCGCTTTTTTTACTCTCATCTTGTGATCCCCTGTCGTTGCCACCTTTCTGGAAACAATTCCTGGCTAGGTGTGATGTTCGTCCACATATAAAGCATGCTTGTGGTCTTGTTCCTCTGAAATCTTCACTTCTATAACTGCCCCTACGATGCAAGGGTGGGCTGTATCTTATACTATTACTCTCAAAATTCACCTTATTACGATTTCTGTTCATGTGGTATTGATTTCCACCACCCGTTAATGACTTCCCCCTTGACTCAAAGACGATGTCGCACTCCTTACCTAACTTTAAAGGTTTAAACCAATTCTCTCCTTGCTGAATCCTAATGAACGCTGCCATTTCTGGGTCTAGAGTTTTGAAAAGTTGATCTGAAACTATTAAATCATTTACAGTCTGCAACTCTTGTGCTTTTTTCCGATCACAATAGTACAGCCACAAAGCATTTAACCTAGGTGCAAATTGAAAGAACGTTTCATTAGTATATCGCCTAGCCTCTGTAAAGTTCTGCAAACAAGCTTGTGGAGACGGTTCATATTCTCGCAACACCATTTCCTTCACAGTATCATAATCCTTAATATCTTCTCCTTTGAGATAAGTCAGTAAATTCAACGCCTTCTCACCTAATAAGGTAATCAAAAGTTCTAAGCGAAATTCTGGTGGTACCTTTTTGGTTTCAAATGCACGTTCTAATGATTGAAAGAATAATACCCAATTTTCCGCTTTTTGTGAGTACACGAATACTTTTAACAAAACTTTCGATCGAACTTCTCTCTCCTTCATTGCTAATTCTATTAGTATAATCACTCACCCCACCGTCAATACTTGTCCTTTGTCCTTGCTGCAATCGCGCCATCTGCAGTTCATGTTCTCTACGTTTTTCTCTTTCCACTTCTTCCCTTTCCCTCTGTTTCTCTTCCCTTTCCTCATTTTCAGCAGCTTTCCGTTTTTCTATTATTGTAATCAAAAACTCTTCCCAAAATTCCGGATCTTCAATATAGCGTTGGTTGCTTTCAATACCCTTCCTCAAGTCCACTACTTTCGCGGTAGCATTTGGTGTTTCACCCATTTCTTCCAACACCCGCCTTAAATCTTCTTTCTTGCTTCCTTTAATCGCAAACATTTCTCCTCTTCTATCGAAATACGTTTCCCCGCACAAAGGTGAGTCGTTGCCTTTTGCTTACGTTAGAAAAATAAAATTCAAGAAACCACATCCAGTTCTCACCGAACCGCCACTTTACTTTATTTTTCGAAAACTGAAAAACGATACAATCCAAAAATATTTCATTGCTTTCTTTTTTAAATTAAAATACTCTCTCGTGCAACAACGTTTACACAATTATAAAAGCCGTTTGTTATCCCGTGGCTGGAATCTAGCGTAATAAACAAATGCAACCGCATTATTAATTCAGAAACCTTACAACAAATATCTTGTTCACAACTTGCCAGCATCATATCAGAAAAGTGGATGTTGACCAATGACCTTAAAGCTACATTTCCTAGATTCCTACCTAGATTTCTTCCCTGTTAACTGTGGGACGAACAAGCTGAATATTTCCACCGTTACGCAACGTTATTAAGGAATGTGGTTTATGTCTATGCATGCAGACTAATGTTGAATGATTTTCAAAAATAATCCATGTTTGGAATATTAAGAAAAAGCAAGCGAACTCGTTAATTATGATTTAGTGTCACTTTTACACCAGTATAAATTAGGCAGCATTAAAAAATATTATAAATTAGACAATGCATTCATTAATGTGATTTTAATCATTATAAATGTAAATACAAAGCAGTATTTCAACTTAAAAAAAAAAAAAAAAAAAAAAAAAAAACACTAAAGTCAATTTCTTTTTTTTTATTGCTTTATTTTTGTTTAGCTCGTTGAAATCATAAATCTTCATAATTTCATAATAGTTGACCAGTGCAATTAACATATCTTTTAATAATTACTAATCTAAACTAGTACTAAAAACTTAGGGATTGAGAAGATTGGTTTTATTAAATCATATTACAGAGCATGTTGATAAAGGGCAACTATTCACGAACATCTTTTCTTGAGTAGTTACAGTGTTTTACGCATAACCTAATCAATTTGTAGCAGGATAACAATTGCAAGTGACATTTGCCGTATATGTTAAAAAAGGTTCTAAAGTAGTCATGAAAAGAAGTCGGTAGTAAAGTCTACCTAAGGAAGATACAACTTCTAGTATTTAGTAACATCTAGATTCAGACAGCATTATTATTTTTTTTAAAGTTTGTATTTCAAATTTGGAACTTTGAAATTAATTTATAATTTGTTAAATGTTGTAAATGTTTTGGCAAATACATATTTTTAAAAACCATGATAATAATTGTAATTAATTAGAAAATAAAGAAATAAACACCAAAATACTAAATAATTTAAGTGACTGAAATAAGTAACAATCTTTAATAAAGTTCTATATTAATAGAAAGTATAAAATTTGAATACTTAATAGGTCACAATCATATATTATCGCTTTTTAATTACAAAATTTGTAAATTGAAAAAAAAAAAAAAAAAAAAGTTTTTATTTCAAAGTTCTTGACAATAAAAATTCTTCTATATCATGGCATAATACTAGTGAATTTGAAAACCCATAAAACTAAAGGGGGGGAGGAGGGGAATATTGTTATGAATTTTTCCGCTGAGGCAATGATGGCACAGTTTTTAAAATAAAAACTAATATTTATTCACTCTTCAAAGGCACACAATTTATTCACAGACAGCAGTTTAATCACTCGCAAGCTTCAACACAAGCTTCAGTAAGAACAACTTCGAATACAGCGATTATACAAGTTCACTCTAGTAGGTAAACAAAGTGATCAGCTCACATCGAAGTCCGAAGTCAATCTGAGAACTTTCCCGATCTACGGTCTTTATATAGCAAGCACTTGAGAACATTCCCGAAATTTCCAGCCAATTCATCGAAAAAGAAACATCTTGAAATTGCTCGATCGCTTTAGGTGTTGCCACCTTTTTCTAACCTGTATAATCACCGTTAATAAATAAAATAAAATAAAAATAAATTACAATAGAATTTTAAAATAATACGTCACTATTTACACTATATACAGACAATTTGTGCAACAATATCAACTACAATTAAAGATCAAATTTAGAAGATTGAGTACCGAGATGCAATTTCAAAATTTATTTTTCGTAGATATAAATATGCTTTTCGAGCATATGATAATTTTCTAGCAAGTAATTGCTTTGGAGTGAATTATTTAACAAAAAAATAGAAAGTAAATTTTCAAACTTTTTGTCAGTGATCAGGTGGTATTGTTAATTGGCCAGTGTTATACAAATAGCAGGTGCGCTAAAATGTTGTTGTGGATTATCCTCTAGCTGTCTGACGAAGTCATACAAAGTCCATTAGACCATTGACCCTAAGGAAGTCGAGGACCAGAAGGGGGGGGGGGGGAGTATATGTGGAATATCTCTGGAAAGTACCAGACATTCCAGGATGTGTTCAGGAGAAGCCTGGTGAGCTTTCGTTCTAATGTATTTCTATGTAATTTACATGCTTTTTGCATAAAGATGGCATATTAATCCCTCCTTAAATTTCTCTAACATTCGTTGTATTTACAAAGAATAATATCACTCCATTCAATAGACGTCTTTCTAAAATCTATTTATTTAAATTAAAAGAAAATAATTTAAATGTACATTAATTGCAGAAATATTAGGGGTAGGAAAAAAGTAGTTAGCATGAAAGCGAAATTAAGGCAAGCCTTCATTAGTGAAGTATTTAATTCCTTAATCTCTTTATTACGAATAAGAGCTCATTATTTTATATTTTTCTTTAAATTTTGAACACATTCCATCTGGCTTTATAATTTTCTTCGTCACAACCACTAAATTAATTAATTGCTGGAATAGAGAGTAGGAAAATTCTCCATTGCAAGATTTTAACATTAGATGTTAAAGTTAAAAATCAAGAAGCGTTAAATAAATAAAAATTATATATTATCTTTTCCAAAAACCACTACTTGAATTGCAAAGATATCCCAACTTAAGGTGGATAAAAATTTAATTTCCGAAAAAGTATTTCCAAAATATCATAGCAAAATATTCACATGAGTTCAAATACTGAATTATTTTTTAAATAATTACCGTCCAAAAGAAGCGCATAATTCATGCCTATTCTTTTCCCCATGCATAAAAAGAAATATATTTTGAATGATATTTTTACAGTGATATTCCAGTATTTAATTTGAACTTTAATTTTGCACTTGAGAATAAAATTTTGAGAACAACTAGAAACACAATACTCTTCTTACTATTTAATTTTTCGCATTACCTAAATGGCAGAGTAGGAATTGAATAAAAGATACATTACTTTAGTTGGTCTACAATAAAGTACAGGTCAAACGATAAAGTCTATAAGTGCGAATAATACTTTAGTATTAATATTTAAATTTTCAGACTGATTTAACTTAATTTAAAATGTATTTCATAGCCATTTATTATTGATTGGGAAGATTATTTACGTTTTGTAATTAATTTGAATTTTGTGCTTTGGCTTCGGTTCTTCAAGTTTAATTCTAGAGTAGTGAAAAGAAACCGAATACTGGCTCAAATTATTGTCCTAACTGAAGATATAAAACTAGAAAAGTTTATTTGTAATTTTCCTGTTTTAGGGTTTATTATAAATGTATATATATTTTTTATAAGGGGTCATCTATATACTGAAACATAATTAAAGTTTAAAAAGTTTAATGACAACTATTCCATAATATATTCGATGTTTGGATAACGTCCTTAAATGCTGGAATGGCATTTTTTTAAAAATTATTATCCCACTGGAGGTCTTGCGCGTATATATGCGTCATTTGATCCTCAGTTTTTCCAGCAGTACATAACATTTTTACATTTATAAATAAAATTTAAAATAAAATATTTTTATTACGATGATAGTTTATAACCTATCTAAAACAAATGAATAAAAAGCAATTTTAAAAAACTGTACATTTGAATTGGAAAAATAATTTAAAAATTATTACATTGAAAATAACTGTAGAATTTCGCATATTCCCTGAACTGTCAGTGGATTAATAACTAAATAATATTTTTTTAAAAGAAACTTTATTGTTAAAAACTCTGACTTTTTATTGCTTCCACTAGATCAGTGTTCGCCACTAACTTTTAGAGGCGGTCCGTATGAATAATTTTGGGGGTTTTCGCGGGCCGGATATACTAAAATATGTATCTTTAATTATTATCGATTTAACAATATGTAGCATTTCTGAAAACAGAAAAAAACTTAATTTTTTTTTTATCTTAGTAAAATTACAATTGATAATTGATTCTTTTTTTCAAATAACTAAAAAAGAATAATAGTTTTTATTATTAGTAAATCGAAGTCTAAAAAAGAAGTGATTCTATTGTTTCAACGTGACAATGCGACTTGACGTAACTTTTTGATTAAAGTATTTAAATCGTACTTCCAGGTTACTCTGTTTTAGTCGATAACAATTGTGAGACGATAGCGGACGCAATCGTTCAGGTTCTTTTATGATAGAGTCGATGTCTTTTCAAGTATTTATTTCAGTCAATTTTAATAAATTGGCCAAATGAGTGTCAGTTAAGATATTCCTGTATTTATTTTTGATAAAAACCACCTTCTTGAAAGCTTCCTCATATAGTTTCTTCGGGTACGTAGTGGAGTAATCTGCGTCCTACATAGTTAACACAAATTATTTTGAATAAATTACAATTATGTAAAATAAAAAAGGGTCCCTACCATGAAATTTGATTTATTGTATCTTCTGCTGTGCTGGCGGGCCTCAGAAAAATCTGTCGTGGGCCAAATCCGGCCCTCGGGCCGCGTTGTGGCTAACGTTGTGCTAGATCCATGGTCTAAAAATCCCAATAAATAACCTGCTTTTCATTTTGACGTTTAGTTGCAACTGGATTCCTAAATAAGCGAAACTATGTTTTGTCTAAGTTGTATAACGAATGAAAAATGCTTTAACTTATCATCTCATGTATCATTAGGTTTTCCCTGCTACTTCCAATACATTATGGGATTACAGTAAAATTTAAAAATTTTAGGTACATGGTTTACGAAGTATTCTAGATCAAATGAAAAGGCTAAAAGTTTTTGTATTGTTTTTTAGAATTTTAACAAAAATAAATTAGCAAATGGTGTTTTAATAATTTTCAACGAAAATTGAAAAAAATTGTAAACAAAACAGATTAGAGCAAACAGTTTTTCTTTGTTAATAATTTGTTTTTGTGTTGCCGTATTTAAATCACCAACTTTAGCTCAAAGGATTACTATATAAAATATTATCAAAAATGATCAAAAGTAAAGGAATGCATGAAGAGTTCCAACCAACCAAAAATCCAATTTTTTGTACATAAATCAATAGTAAAACTTCCACTTTTATAAATAGATTATTTCCACTGATGTCTTTCTTGACACGTACTGTATAAATTAGGTTTCCTGAGTGTTAATTTTCACAGTATATGTTTGTTGCATGTTGTTAAGTTGGATGATAGAAGTCCAATGTCGAATATTTGCATACGTCAGTGATTTAGGGATTTTGTTATTAGCATAGGGATTGCATGGAATCTATCCCGCGAAAAATGATGTATAAAAGGAACTTACTATTGATTATAACATCGAGGAGAAATTTATTCTTGAACAGATTTTCGTAGAATATTTGCTTTAATGAGGATTGAAAATGCAATAATTAGATTTAACTTTAATTTGGAAGAGATCAAGATATAAAGGAAGATTTAAAGGCACGCGCTATAGATTAAATGGTTTATCAGGAGTAAAAGTGATTTGACAAAACAATTATAAAAGGTTTGATGATATGCAAGTTCAAAAGAAAGTATTTTAAGTTTTCACAGCTTTTCCGAAGTGACCATATATAATTTGTCTCAAATAATACTTTAGGATTGCAATTTGCTTTTTGGGGAGAACATCACCATATCAATATTACCATATTTTTCAAACTCAAAATTGCCTTGTTGCTGCAATGTTTTTGGTTATAGTTTTTATAGTGCCTCTAAGATCTTTCAGATATATTCAATTGCATTCTTTTATTTTTATTACTGAGGATTACGTGTAAAATAAATACTCCTCAACGGAGATTCGTTAGAGAGGTCATCCTTAGTTCAGCCCGATATGCATTGTTCTCACTGGTCAGACCATTATGAGAATATCCCCCTTTTCAATGCTCCATAAAAATTTATCTACCCTTTAGTCTTTTTTTATTTTAGAAGAATGAGTAGAATATACTTCTCCGAAACAATCCCCTTATATACAAATTACTGAATGTCTGAAAACATCTCATGGCAAATCTAAACTCGAATTCCCTTGTATCAAATGTGCATTGTAAACTAATCACTAATCTAATAATTCGTGGACTAATCAAATCAGATGTGGACTAATCAAATTACTCTTCTATAAAGTGGCCAAATAATGTCATTGGAGTTGTGTCTTAGCATAAAAGACGTAGTGTGGCTCTTTAGGGATTGTTTTAAGTGATTGGCTCTATGGTGGAAATTTTCATTTTGTTTTCTTATTATAGCCTAGGCAATGAAGGTTTTAAGTCGGAAGAAATTAGAGACAAGCTGAATTTTTGCCATTTGCTAGGGCCTAATTAGAGGAGCATTTCCTCAAAACTCCCCTCCCCTTGTGCTTCCTCCGCCACCCCCCTTAAATATCGTTTTTCAAGCCTTTTAGTTATCGCTCGTATCTCCGTTAATATTCATTGTAATTAAAAAAAAAAAAAATAATAAAAAAAATTCCATTTTATTTCTTATTATATGTTCTTAAAAATGCTCTTATACATTTTTTTGTCAAAATAATACTTTTCGCAGAATTTGGTAAAATAGGCAAAATTTTAGAATTCATTAAAAAAATGTGTAGTTTTTATGGCACAACTTTTAAATTTCGGGTGATATCTCAAAACAACTGAACAAAAGTTGTAGAGAAGTTTCCAATCGTTAAAATTATATATATGTACTTTTACTGATGAAGGAGGGGGAAGGGCTGAGGGAGGGAACACGTACAGAAGGCAAGAGACCAGTGCGCATTCATCACCACTTTTAACGAGGTAGGGCTCTCTGCCTTTTGTGTCATGCCTCCAATAGATTTCATTAGGAGCATGAGGCCTTGTTCAATAGTTGTATTTATCTCGCTTTAAATCTAGTTTTTGTTAACAGTTTAGCTCTTCCATTCACTTCTGAATTGATTTCCATCATTAAAATTTACTATTGTACATTTAAATGGGCCGATTTTGCTAAAGATATGTGCTCAATTTACTAAAAGTAGGGGAGCATTTTGATTGCATACCAAATTTCCTATTTTTTTTATGCATAAATACATTGAAGAATTAGCTTGATGCATTTCAGAAAATTAATCCATATTTTGGAGGTTCTGTTTGAAAAATATATGTTTGTCATGAAATTGTCCAACTTACTACAAACATTAATTACCCTTGATTCTCTTATTATATCATCTGTATTTATCTCTCGTTTAGTGAACTGTGAGTAGTACTTCTCTAAGATATACATACTGTCCTTGAATGGTTGATTGTGTTCTCGTAGAGAGTTTACTAATGCAGAAGTGCTTTGTATATATGCTCGGATAAACCTTGAATATGAATGATCGGTGAGCATGTTTTGCCCTATATTCTGGTCATAAATTGTTGCCAGCAAGTCCACTTTCTTCCATGGTGTGTCCCACGGAACCCATAAATGACATAAAGGAGAGGGGGGGGGGGAAGGGGAACCATTATAGCCTTACAATTATCTTAGAATTTTTTTAATCAGTTTTAGCAGAATAAGTTACCATCTGCGACGTCTTCAAAAATCAGGGTTGGTCAAAAGTGACAATACGCTTCTGATTTTGTTTCCTGTTCTTTTCTGCTATAAAACGTAATTCGGCGAAAATTGTTGAGTAATAGAAGCTTCTAAATTTATAAATGGAATGGCCATGATATATGTCGCAATACATTTCTCTTTATTGTTCTTATGTTCATAAAACCCTCCCAAACCGGTTGGTCGCCAAATGTAGTTTAAACGAAATAGAGTAGTTATTGTGTAATCAGAAATGTTCATGTAAGCTTTCATTTCTTTATAATCGTTAACATTAGTATTCTTCAATCCCCTACATCCATTTTACTTTAAGTATGTTCTTTTCCTTATACACTTAAGGTGGTTAAAGGCTTACTTCCGTTTCTAAGTTTGTAGATGGTGTTCATTCTACCCATAGCATGAAAAGTGTTCCGGCCATCGAATGTTCGAAAGTTGGCATCTGCGCTGTCAAAAGCATGCTTTTGGAAGGCATCTTTATTAACTATTGGAGATCCCGTACTTATATATACTATAGGTTAATGCTTCGTAATAAAAAGCACAGACACTTATTGAAGAAATTGAAGAAAACATTTTAGTTAAATACTTCAATCCATGCTAACGATGAAGTGTAAATGCTAGTAGTGCTAATCCAATGTGCAAGGGTGATAAAAAGGATGTAGGTCTTACATTTGATATTATATCATGATTAATAACTACACATTTTCTATTTGTATTTTAATTTGTGAAACATTTTTCTTTTAGTGATTCTCCGACTAAATGGATTGTTTTTCGGATTGTTTTACCCTCCAGACTTAATTTTGTTTATGTTTGGATAAGTGAAACTATTTATTGTAAGCCACCTTTTTAATTTTGTCCTTTAAAACAATTATCAGCTTTTCTGTTTCGTGGTCATTCTCTCTGTTTTTGTACCAATTATGGATTATTTGATGGACTGCATTTGACAAATATACAATATTCTTTCGACCAGAAACATTACAAAATATATTTTGGTCTTTAAGATGATCTTTGGGGTGTCTATCAGAATATGAGTTAGATTTCCCTGAAAAGTTTGGTTGCAATTCTGTAACAGAATTCTGGCATTTACCACCTTGTTCTATGATATTACAAAGCAGTAAAAAGTTATTTTTGTACGTTCTCAGTCTACCTACAGTTCGTTCACTTAACGTTGTCTTAGAAAAAGCGTTGTGGAATTTTTTATGGTATCGATGAGGCCTCATGAGCTACAAGATCATTTACACTTAAAAGAAGGACTCTTACTTTGTCTCCTCATTCATCATTTTGATCATTACATTTCTTAAGTACATTTTCTTTTATTTCTACTGTTGCTACAAGGCGAAAGTTTATCCTACGATATAAATTATACTTTAAATCAATTACTACATTTTTTCTACAAATAAAGAAACTGGTTTTAAAATCTAACTTCTGGCTTACATACCCATATAGCACACATCCTCCCAAGGACGTCCCTAGGAAGTCCCCAGTCATCCTTGGGACTCCGAATGACATCCTAGGGACTTCCTTGGGAGGATGTGTGCTATATGGGTAGGTAGCAGAGTTAATATAGGTGTCATAGACTCACGAGGAGATAATTTAGTCACTACTGTAGTACTTGTAGGTCTAGTGTGTTTTTCCTTACACAATGTTAGTTCCCGGTTATCTCTTTCATTATAGCTGTGAAAAACAATCATGTTGAAATTGAAATTCTACTCATGTAATTTTGTACATGTGAGTGTAACTCTTCAAGTAATTCCTCAGAATCTTATAAAGAACCATTTTTTTCTCAACACGTTTCCATCCTCCATTGTTGCCACTTTCATTATATCAGTACAAAAATATGTTGAAATTAAATAATTTATAGTTAGTGGTGTGTGTCATCCGGCTGACCGAGAGAACGATAGAATGGTGGAAGAAATCCTGGCAACAGATTACAGTGATGCAAAAAAGTTTTATATTTGAAATATTATTTTATTACTCTTTTGAAAATGTAGATTTATGTGATGTTTTGTGATAATCTCACCACTATTAAACAATTTTGGTTTTAGATACTTCATCTTGTATGTGATAACCATTCAAAATGAACCACTCAGCTAGTTCGCTGGATGAAGTCACGTTAAGAATTGATGGAAAGCACCGCCTTCACTACTCCACTGTCGTTCGTATCGTGCCTGAGGCCTAAGAAGTCTTTAAGAATAAAATGTCTCCAAGTCAAAGAGTAATAGTTTGGAATTTTTCTGCCTTGTCTGCTTTTTCTTCTAAACAGAATGTACTACCTATTTGAAAATTCTTATATCATATTTGGTACTGCTTATAAAAGTTAACATATTTTTGAAATTTTGTAATAAAGTTAGTAAGAAATATTTGTTGCATAAAAAACTAATAATTTTAGAACGTAATAAAAAGTTGTTAAATACTATTTTCTGAAACCTGTAAAGGTAAGAATAGGATGATTCGATGTAGAAAAAAAATGTAATCACTCAAGCATATTGTGGAACTAATCAATAGTTTCTTTTTAAAGTATTCCTAAAAATGCCTATTTTAACCTGTGAATTATAGGAAGCACATTGTTTCCTTAAAAGATACGAATTAAAGTTTTATTTTATTAGAAGGGGAGTTTTCTACTCGTGTATTATCCGTTTGGAAAACCTGATTTAACCATGAATGTTTGGTTTATAAAACCCTGACAGAATCATAATACTCTTGTATAAAAACTTTTGTGTTTGCTAGAATATACATCTTTAGTAAACATATAATTAGCTTGATTGAACAGAGTTTTTATTACTGTATTATATATAGTTGAAAAAAGAGCATTAAAGAATCGCAAAACTTAAACCACTCACTCTGTGAATTCAAAAGCAACACAACATGACAATATAAGTAAGTGCTCCTACTAGGTAACTAGTGAAGTGTATAGTGTTCAGAATCTGTCTTTTTGAGAGCAGAGTTGTTTTTACACCAGAAAAAAAAAAAGGTTCCTACTTTTATCTTACTAACCGACCTTACCCCAATGTACCTTAATAATTTTTTTGGGTAAAAATTATTAATTTTTTAAATCTAGTATATATAAATGCTCACACTCTCGCTTTTTACTTATTGTGACAATAATAATAAAAAACAAATATCGACATGATATGTGGCGAGATTAATAAACGTTCTTACTAACCGATATTATCCCACACTTGTGTAATATCGGTTAGTAAGAAAACTATGTATAAAAGCATGAATACATAGTTTCTTTATTATCAATTAAATTTTCAAGAATGGGTCCAATGAAACTAGCAATTAACTAATACAACAATGAAAACAACAAATGAAACCAGCATGGAATCTCTTAGGGGGTTTGTAGAGAATCGAACTTCTTGTTCTGGGAAATTACTGGGAGAAATTAGGTCACAATAACTATTAAGACTTGTAATTAATCCTATTGCTAGGATACAACTACAGAATTCGGCAATTAATCAATTTCAGTACCAACATCGTAAGTAAGTAGGACCCCCTATTTCGTAAATTAGTTCCTTGATCGATAACGAATTTCTGCATCGATACATTGAATAGTTAGTCTTTGTATGAGGTTCTAACTATTAGAGGCAGCACAGATTTCATTAAGGATAAAAGTGTGGGAGGAATTTTATGTTCATTATCTTTCAAATGTTTAATTGTGAGGAGTATGGTATGTAGTTATGAATGCAAATACTATTGTAAGATAACACTAATATTCACAAAGATTATGCCAGATAATTTTTAAAACGTTAAGAAAGAGAAGGGTATATTGGGTACAAAAATGGCAAGTTAAATTTGAACTTTAAAAAAAAAAAAAAATTAAAAAAAAAAAAAAAAATCCCGATTGTGGCACAGTAACTGACAATAAAATTCTATTTTTAATCACTCTACAAATATAGTATATTCTATGAATTCTTTCAACTAATGGGGTTATTAAAAATGTAGAATAATTGAGAGATTACAAATTTTTATATTACAACCTACAAATTTGGAAAGTTTAGATCGCAGATTTTCTTAAGACAATTTTCTTCAACATTTTCTTTGGGAAAGAGAAGGAAGAATGGATAGGAGGTGAGGAAAGGAGGCTAGATTTGTATTGGTTTATCTTAATTTTTTGTGGGTGAGGATACAAAATTTTGGTCATGCAAAAATAAATGCCAGTTTTAATGAAAAAATTGTAATATTGACCATTTACAATTCGTAAAGTCTGAACCATAAAATTTACAGGCATGTCTTATTTATTAGTTAGAAGATCTCTGTAATGTAAGTAGAATTTAATTCAATTGCAAGTGGCCTTGATATTCGAGAGGGAAAGTTCTTCTGAAGTTACTCTATGGCAAAGATCACCTATTGGTTACAGGTTGAGATATTGGATGGAACATGAGTATACATTATCATCAATTTCGTCATAAATCTTGGAAATTTGGAGATCTATTTGTTCATAAGAAACTTTCAAGAATAATTTTTTAATATCATCAACTTTAACAGGAGGAGAATCCAGTTATTAAATACCTCTAATTTGCACATACGTGGTATTTATCTTGATGCGTTGCATTACAAACGTATGCAAAATCGATTTTTCAGTGACAATTACTGTCACGACCTAGTTTGATTTTTTAATCCTATATTGATCGGATACAACTTAAAGCTTTTCTAAATGGCATTATTAATCAATAAATTACATACATTGTGAATTTAGCCCTTGGATGGTTGATAAGGAATAGGGCTTCACTTTTCTTAAGGACTAAAAGCAATAAAAATTAAGTAAATATAAAGAAGAAGAATTAAGTTTTCAAATTTCTTCCTCCCAGATGCTTAACAGTACATTTATAAAAGTATTGCAGGTTAAATATCTACCATAGTTTAGAAGACATATCTAAATGTTTCGTTATAAAAAAAGTTACACATTGTCGCTACAAATTAATTGTTAATATATAAATGTGACAAACAACGTATGGAATATCTCAAATCCAATTTGTTATTCTTTGGTGAGGATGATAACAATTTAATTATTTTTCCTGGCTTCGTTTTTGTTTTAGTTTCTTAAATATTGAAAATAAAAAGAACGCTGATGGCAATTTCAAGCATGGTTTTCGAATATTTTAAATTTAAATAAATCTGGGAGTACGGAACTACCTGCTTATGGTGTAGTGTACTTGACCACGTTTTAATCAATTTACAAAAACTAATCTTTAATTCCCTCATTGCAAATTTTATCAACTTTATGAATTCCTAAGTTAATTTAGGGTTCACATTAGGATGAATTCGACTGCTTGGTCATTAAATGTTCACATTTAATCAATTTTCTACTTGAAAAGAGATGGATGAATGGATGCATACAAGGAATTGGGAGTGGTTTCCATCTACTTTGATGCTTCTACCTCAAGTTCTCATACTCATTGAGATCTCTGGTGGTGTGTATTCGCCACGATTCCACATTTACGTCGTTCTTGTTAATCTTATAGGAATTCAATTCCTGCTCCCAGTGTAGCTAATTAGTTCATATTGAGTTAATGGTTTGAGTATTTATTTCAAGTGAGAATGACTTAACTTGAAATAAGAAAAAATAATGTTAATAATTCAGCTCAGAGAAGCAAACAGAAGTACAATAATTAATCCATAATCTGCGTTCATGCTAAATAATTAGCAAGATTTAAAATGCCTCGAAATCTCATCCTTTCTACTTTAAATTGCATTATTAAAATAATGAAATTAGGAAAAAATATACTCATATATTCACTTTATAATGTATAACGCGGAAATTAGAGTGTATAAATATGTGTTTGCACTAAAACATCTGTTCAAATATTGAGTTTGACATGCACTAATTCTAAATACATGCATGTATCTAGTCTGTCTTATTTGTTTTAAAGTAAACATATGATAAAATGTTAAAATTTCGGCGAAATTCTTCAATAAATAGTTATGATTAATGCATGAAATGTGGTGTTTCTCAAAGTTTAAACTATTTTGGTATATTTGTCACGCTTTTACAGAGTAGCTTGCAATTTGATCGATTGAATCTTAATATTTACGGAGTATTAATTTTTACGACCATAAAAATATACTGAACATGCAAGAAAATAAGATACTGAAACTGCAAATTATTATGAAAATAATTAAGATTAATTATTATTCATCTTAAAACATTCGCAACTATATAGAATGAAAGGTTACTTTACTTACTTGAAAGGTTTATTGCTTTGAATTTGATAATGAAAGGCAATAATACAAATATTTTTCACTCTCTCTTGAATTGTATGGAAATTACTCTATTTAAAAACATTGAAAGTGTTGTTTAGTAAAACATTTTAAAATTTATATTTAATTTGATACCATTACATTTTCTTAGCAGTTTTAATTACAAAATCAAGTTTAAACACTTGTTATTATAACTTTAGTGTTGTAAAGTGCAATTTATGGGAAAATCTTTTGCACTATAGGTATCTCTCATGGAATATAATGGATACTGTGGAAACTTATTTACTATTACAAAGGTGAAAGTTTAAGGATTAACTATGCACTTTAAAACTCTATGCAAGAGTCAATATATACTTAAGGGAAGAAATACTGGCTGCATTAATCACCTTTTATCCCAGTTAAGCTTTTATAAAATGTACATTGAGATCGACTCTTATGTCAACGGAGTCTTTTCACATGCATTAAAAGATTTATTTACTAAAGACCTTTTGATAACAATGTAAGAGTTCACTTAGATCGAAATCTATAGCAAAATATATAATTAAAAGATGCTTAATATTTCGGAATTTCTCGCAAGTTCATGCTAGTTAAGGACTTGATTTTAATTACTCTAAAATACATAGTTAAATATTGGTAAATTCCAAGGGTAATTAAAGATTATAATGTCATGTCCCATAACAGAATACTAGACCTAACAATTTAGGAAACATTGATTTTGAGATTTTCTCTTCTAAGAAACATTAACAAAGATATTTACAATGAAAGCAAAATTCATTAGCGTACTTAAAAAACTTTTAAAACAATTATTTATAGTTTCAGATTTTTCATTCCGACCAATTTTATTTAAAAATTATTCAGAATGTTTTTATTGACCCTTAAAGACTATATTTTGCTTTCGGTAGAGTATACATCAATAAAACATAATATTGTAAGTTTATTTGAAGAATTTCTAAAAATTTCTATCTTACGATTTATTTCTATAGGGTTGGTTGTTTTCAGATTATCTGGCGCCGTCAGCAACACGAGGGCTATAATGCGCCGAAACATTCGTCATTAGACAAGCCAACATACATTTACAAACATCCATGCCTACGACGGGACTCGAACCCGCAACCTCGCGGTCTAGAAGCCAGCACGCTAACCACTATACCGTTTGGTCGGCCTCTATAGGGGATAAAAAAAGAAAATGGAACAAGTAAAAATACAACATTTTACTGTAAAAACACTTTCGTTGTTTTCAAATTTTTTTTTTTATATTTCTATCAAAATTTTGAGTGAAGTTGACTGATTTACGCATACATTGTTTTACGGGCTCCTCTGCAAAAAGTGAACGTTTGGATATTAGGAAAAGTTGAAATTTTGTCAATGAGTTCTTCTTAAACTCAAAGTTGTAATAGATAGGAAAAACATTCTAACTACTGGAATTAGACATAGTCTGATTTTTCTCATCTGCAAAGAAGATACTCAGAGATCTTACATCTATATAAAAGATAACTAAATATTCAAGGGGACAAAATACCTTAAAACACAGAATAGTTTGACTTCTTACTAGAAAAACTCTCATACCTAGAGTGAACAATTCTCTTTCAATCGTTTGCATACATACTTATTTTAAAGACAGCACTTTTTTTAAATTTAAAATTTAACTGTGATGGGAACGAAACATCTTTTTTCTTTTCTTAATGCTGTTCCTAATTTTTCTGGATTTTATTCTTAATGTTGTGCCGAAAATTTAGTAACTTACCTTTAAGTGTAAATACCTTTAAGTAGTTGAATAAAGGTTCAGCCACAATTATATTACTCGATTTTTTCACCTTTTATTAGAAAGGTAAAAAAATTAATTTTATTTATGAAAGGAGGACTTTTGCTTTGAATTAAGCGCTGAGACTGTCATTAGAAAAATGTATATCAACATTTACTATTTACAAGTATAAATGTCCTTACTATTATTTCAACTGCACGTACTATAATTTTGAACTAGTTTACGTGTTAAAAACAAATGATGATAACAAATAATAAGAACAATGGTTGGTTGTTTTAAGATTATCTGTCAGCAACACGAGGGCTATAATGCACCGAAACATTCGTCATTAGACAAGCCAACATACATTTACAAGCACCCATGCCTAACACAGGACTCGAACCCGCAACCTCGAGGCCTAGGAGCTAGCATGCTAACCACTATACCGTTTGGTCGGCATATTAGAACAATGATAAATTATACTGAGAAGTACTCAGTGAACTTGGTGTTTTCGTGAAAGAATACATTGTGTGCTGCTAACAAACTGAAAATGTAGACAGTGACGATTTTTACAGAAACTAAGTAAACGACTTCGGAAAACTACAGTATTAAGTAGATAACTGTAAGGAACACTTGAATGCACAATAGGCCTGTGTTTTACAAGTAGTGACTATCAATAAAATTCTGGTTGAAAATTTGAATGAAAAGTTGCGTAGTTAAACAACAATCAAGTTTAAAAGTTGGAACTGCATGTCAAGTGCTTGTAAAAGTTACGACTTTTTCATACTATTAAAACAACATTTCTTTAAAAAAAAAAAAAAAAAAAAAAAAAAAAAAAAAAAAGTGAATAAATGCGAAATACATTTCTTTCCCTACAAATTAGCAAATTATATAGTTTAAGTGTAAATTGTTTTTGAAACTTGATTATTTGCAATTACATCAAAACCGACACTTTGCATAAAATTACTTTACTTATCGATATATTTTATCGTTTTGCGAATAGAAAAAAAAAATAAAAATAATAATAATAAATAAATACTGAAAACACATAATTTTATAAGTAAAAATATGTTAGCCTATCCTTGTCTCTTAACTTAAAGTTTCCTTTGTTCTGCCAGAATACATGCAATAGTATTGTTTTAAAACAAATTATATGTTATTCTATCAGGAATCACAAATACCTTTTTCATCACTGTGTATTATTAAAAATATCTTTTCTTGCTTATACACATGTTTACAATGCAATAAAAATATCTACAAAACAAAAACTTTTGCATGCTAAAGCAATATTTTTGCTGAAATTCCGGCCAAAAAGTGAAAAATCAGGGCTATTAAATTTAAAGCTGTTTTTTTTTTTTTTTTTTTTTTTTAAATTCGCTAAATTTGTACTTAACATTACTATCCACTTAGCGCTTAATTAATAGCTCAGTTATTCAAAACAGTTAGAAGAATGTTCCAATTTCTTCTACAAAAGTCTTAAAATAAAAAATTAAAACTTAAATCAAAAATATTTTTCATCGAACTCAAATATAATTCACAAATTTTTTAAATGTCTCTCAACTTTTTTGCTAACTTGCACTCTCTTAGAAGGTAAAGTTGGGAGGAAATATTCTTGAAATATGAATTAGAAATCGATTTCATTACTATGCTACTACACTTTAACATTGTGAATCACTTGGTATATTAAAGATTACCAGGCTATTTTTTAATTAAACTGTATATTTGGACACCGTCTTTGACAATTGTTTTTTTAAACCAATCACATATCTTGCAAATGACGAGTTACTACCTAATATGCAAATTTAAAGATTGAAAGTTCCTCAAACTTTGTTAAAAATGTGAATATTATTAAAAAATATACCACTTTTGATCTAGATCTAATTTCACCGCAATACTATAATTTCCATTTAAGACTCTATTGTATAAAAGTATTAAATTGAACAAAAGCAACATTTTCCTAACGTCACCTTTTGTGTTAAAATTGAGCAAATTTTGTTTAAAAAATAAAATGTTTGAAAATTTGACCGCTTCTGAGCCGGATTTAATTTCCCCACCATTGCATACTTTCATACATAGAAATTTTAAATTAACCAAACGGACAATTTTTTCTATTGTAACTTTTTGTGTTAAAATTCAGCGAAGAATTCTTCGAGAAAAATTTGAATTTTTTAAAAAATTAGACCGCTTTTGACCCTGATTTAATTTCACCACCATTATATAATTTCACGTCAATACTTAATTGTGTATAAATAATAAATTGTCAAAGACTACAATTTTCCCAATGTAACTTTTTGTATTAAAATTATTGAGCAATCTTTGTTTGAAAACTTTAAATTTTTAGAATAAGACAGCTTTTGATCTAGATCCAATTTTACTATTGTTTTATGATTGCACGTTAAGACTCTACTGTATGTATTAAATTCATCAAATGACAACATTTTCCAATGGAGGTTTTTGTGTTAAAGTTCAGCAAACTTTGCTAAAAATTTTAATTTTTAAAAAAAATGGGACCTCAGATTCAATTTCTCGGATTCAATTTCAACACAGTTCTATAATATCACGGTAAGATTTTATTATATATCAATATGAATTTAGCCAAGTAACAACATTTTCTTATGGTAGTTTTTTATATCAAAATTTGGAAAACTTTTTTAAAATATAAATATTATTAAATAATGGAGCTCTAACACTATTGATACAGGTACGAGGTGAGGATAATAACAATTTAATTATTTTTTTTATAACAATGTGCAAAAAAATTAAACTTTTTTGAATCATTTTCAATCAAAAACGTGGTGAAAGTAACGCTATTTCGCGAGGAGCGCAGAAAAGTAACTTTCTCGCACCAGTGTGAAAAAGTACTTTCTCTCACGCCTCGTGCTCAAACGTTATGCAGTCTTAACATTGAAATTACATATTTTCAGAAGAAATTCATTGACTGGAGTTGCAAAATTTATTAAATATATCTATTAAAAATATTTTTTGCACGTGATTACAAAGAATATTGTATGGAATATGTGGTAGAATACTTTTTCAAACTCGGTAAACTATTTGACTCGTGCTATCGTACTAGTTAAATAAGTGTTTTACCTCATTTGAAAAAGTATTACTTCCCCAGTATTTGCATAAATAACTATTCCTGGTCCCGTTTTTGTTTTAGTTTCTTAAATATTGAAAATAAAATGTGCGTGGAAGGTAATTTCACTCATGGATTTCGAATATTTTAAATGTTAATAAACTTGGAGTGATTTAAATATTATTATTTATTATATCTATACCAATATGCATTTAGCCAAGTAGCAACACTTTATTATAGTAATTTTTCATTTTAAAATTCAGAAAACTTTCTTAAAATTTAAATATTATTAAATAATGGACCTCTAATACTATTGACAAACTTTTCATCACAGTTCTATAATTTTTATTTAAGATTATACTAGATATAAGAATTAAATTGGCCATGTGGTAACATTTATGGTATGTTTTTGTGTTAAAGTTAAGAAAACTTTGCTTAAAACTTACATTTCTTTTTAATTTTGCTCGTTTTATAAACAAACAAAAGTTCAACACTATTCTATAATTTTATGTAACGACTCTATTATATATAAATATTAAATTGGGCAGTTGGTAAAATTTTCCTTTGATAATTTTTTTGTATTTAAATTCAACAAACATTGAAAAAATTTTAATATTATTAATAAACCACTTTTGAATCAGGTCCAATTTCACCGCCATTCAATTATTTCACATCAAGACTCAGCTAAAAATATTTAATTAGATGAATGGCAACAATTTCTAATCACAACTTTTTTTTGGTAAATTTCAGCAAACTTTGTTTAAAATTTGAAAGTAACAAAAGGACTACTTCTGACACATATCCAATTTCATTGCTGTTCTATTATTTTGTTTAAGACTCTACTTTTAATTGGTATTGTATTGCCCAAATGATAATACTTTCATATGAACTTTATAACTAAACAATTAATTTGGGAATAATTGGCATGTGACACATGTTATTAGAGTATTTTCTTTTGCTGAATCCGATGAAAAAAAAGGCAAGATGAGGTAACTATTCTAAAAAAAGTCATAGTCCTTTTTATAAACAAAAACTCATGTAAGAACCGAGGAAAGGTAAAATACGACAGTATAACTATCCTATAAAAAGTTATAGTCCCTTTGAATATTTTACAGACGAAAATACATGCAATATAAAAGTACATGTAATGAGTCAAAACTGAGTGGACAAAGTTAATAAACAACCGAAATTTAATAGAAAAAGTACCAGTTAGTAATAAAATAAGTAAGTAGTAGTGAATAATTGAAATAGTAAGTAAACAAAAGCATATGGGATAAAGTGTAAGTATTCAAATCGGTTATCTTTTACATGCATTTTCGTCTATATATAGGATAGTTGTCCTTTTATAGGATAGTTATATCGTCTTGCTTTTTTTATTGGATTCAGCGTCAAAAAACACTCCACATACATGTGTCACAAGCTTGGGTTGTACAAAAATAAATTTTAAGTTTTAAGAACCGCCTCTTCAAAAAACACCCTTCTTTGATATATATTTTTATGGATCAATTTTTTATTTCTTCATGTCGTATTTTACCTTTCTCGGCTTTTGCATGTGTTTTCGTTTATAAAAAGTACTGTAACTTTTTTAGATTAGTTATATTGTCTTGCTTTTATTTTATTCGATTCGGAAAAAAAAAAAATGTCACACAGATTGTTCCAAAATTAATTTTCCAGTTATAAAACCTCCTGACTCCCCACAACCTAAAAACACCATTCTTTGTTAGATAGTTTTATGGACTCTTTTGATTATTCATTTTTATGACAAATGAAACGTTTTTGAAAAGTTTCATGAACTAACTTAAAATTTTTATAAAAAAATTAATTATAATAAAATTGGAAGTTTTTTATTTTTTTTTTATTTTTTTTATTGAATATTTTAAAAGAATGGACCCCTTCTGACGCAGTCCCAATTGCATCGCCATTCTATAATTTCACGTAAAGACTCTACTATATATAAGTATTAAATTAACTGATTGGAAACCATTTCCAATTGTACTTTTGTTTGGTAACGTTCAGCAATCTTTGCTTAAAATTGGAATATTATTAAATAATAATGGACCACTATTGGCCCACAACCTGTTTAGTCGCCGTTCTATAATTTTAAGTTACGATTCTACTATATTTATTAAATTGGCCAAACGACAACATCTTCCTATGAAATGTTTTTATGTTTAACTTCAGTAAACTCCTTTGAAAATTTAATATTAAAAAATATATGATCCCTTTTAACGTCATTCACCATCGTTCTATCATTCAATTTAAAACTTTATTATATGTAAGTATGATATTGACCAAATGGCAAGATTTTAATACGGTAACTTTTAGTGTAAAAATTGAGTAAACTTTGTTTAAAATAGTAAATTTTTTGAAAATATACCCGCTTTTGAACCAGATTCAATTTCCCCATCATTCTATAAAGAAAATATTCCATAAAAATTCAGTAAACGTTGTTAATTATGAGTTATGTTCATATTATGCATATAATAAAATAACTCATGTTTATGCATATATGTAATAAGCCCAGAGAAAGCCAAGCACAAAAGTACAGATAATCGTTGCAAAATAATAAGTCAATCTCTGTCAGGCAGCCATCTACGCAATTTATTAGAGAGAACACAACACTATTCGTTGTTACATGGAGGTAGAAATCAAGTTTGAGAAAAAAGGGAATTATGGGCACACAAATTTAAGAAGTCACGAGTCTGGAGGCACTTAAACGTGAGATCTGCGCGAGAATTAATAAGGTCTCGATTATGTGGAAATGGTTTGAACTCTTTAATGACTGTGTTCGAAGAATAGATTAAGAAAAAAGTAAACATTCATAGAATCTTTTGAAGGTTGCAGTAAAATGTCATTGCATGTATGTGATATTTATATTTACATGTGCTTCTTTGATCATTGGTAATAAGCATATGGGAAGGTCATATTACTAAAAAGAAACACTAAGATGGAAAATATTATCATTATTGAAACTTGTAATATTTATTTTGATTTTGCATTATAAGGACTGATTTTTTTATTGGATATAAGGAGTAAATAATTTTTTAACACCAGGAACAATTGAAACAAACAACTTAAATATTAGAAAAAAATGTTTTAAGTATTGTTCGTCGAAGAAGTCAAGTTTGTATCGACCCCACATTTCAGATGAGGCATCGTAAAAAAGAGTATCTATTTATCTCTGAAACGTATGAAACTACATCACCAAGCCCACCCTAGCTTTTATCTCAATAAATGTAACATAAACACCTTTTCACAACTTTCTTACTTTTATTGTTTTTCCATTCATGGTTGTTTAAAGTTTTATTACAGCAATTTCAAATACGGGTCGATAGAGAACGTAAAGTGCAGTTCACGTCTTATATCCTTTTGAAGAATTTCTGATTAGGTATCTTCCAATTTTATTTATTAAAAAGAAACTTATTAATTTTCTATCTATTCGTATTTTAAACAGTTTTATTATGAAAAGTAAAACTTTTGATTGCTAATTTTTTTTCTAAATGTTGAGTATTTTGTTTTTAATCTTATAGGGCGTGAAAAAAGCTTGTCAGGCGGATTATAGAAAGAAGAAGAAAAAAAAAGTTACACTAAAAAAAATAACTCGACTTTATGAAAGGAATATAGTTTAAAGTTAAAAAAATTCATGGTAATGGATTTTTTTTTGAGGAGCAAGAGATTAATTTGTTAGTTTTTTCGGCTTATGCATCATAACACCTTTTAAATATCCTTTTCAATAATTTATAAGACATTATTGTTTAAAGAATTTGTCTATCTGATTAAATTGGATCTGGATGTTAACAGAGTGCTAAATTATCCAAGGCATTGATATAGAAATTAAATAATGTGAATTAAAATGATAGAATTATTATTTTTGTGTCTTTTCTCCTTATGTTTTGTTTAATTTTTACTTTTGAAATTTTTGTACAAAATTATTATGAATATATTACAAATTGAAAACAAAGCTGTAGTCAAAATTTTCCAAGCTTAGTATTTTTATTTGAAACAGATATTTTTGTAAGAGTTCACTTTATCGTTAAGTTAATCTCAATCGATATTGTAAGGGATATTCGTGACGAATAATTCTATTTTATGTCTCATTCCAAACATTCATTTTTAAATTTGTATTTGAAGTATTTTGCCATATTCTTTCTAAATTTTGAAAGAGAACAAAATAATTACAGGTTTTATTATTTTTAATTTTATTGAAGTTTTGAGACTTTCAAACGAAAGTATTAAATGCCATGTTTCTCTTTTTTTTTACTGAAGGTTATGAAGAAATATTTTTATTCATGTACAGTGATTTTATTCGCGCAGCAAAATTTATTGATGAATAATTCAAAACACTCAAGAGTTTTTTTTAAATATTATTTCAATAGCCTCATGTAAGATTTTTTCCTCATTTTTAAACAAAATGTATCACCTATTAAAATGTAAAAAAAAAAAAAAAAAAAAAAAAAAAAAAAACCCTCACATTTTTATCTTTTCAAAGAGCATGTTTTTCAATTATAGGGTTGTAGTGAAGGAAATATAAAAGATGACTAATTGAAATAAACGTCAAATGAATGGAAATTTTCAAGGAATTAAACTTGAGTCAGTACCCTCTTCCGAAAAGTAATTAATTTACTATTCTATAGTAAATAACTAATATGCCTCGAATGTGAAAATAAAACAACATCTTAGGCAACTCGTCAATATGGCACAGTTTAAAAATACCAGGTGTATTTGGTTGTGATATGCAGACTCAGTGTTAGAGTTAGCAATATACACGGGAACGTTTAAATATCCAACATATTTTACTTGTCGATTTCCGATTAAATACTTGAAAGTAATAGAATATTGAAATTACTTATCTATCAATAGCAAAAACTAACGTAAATAAAGTAATTTTTCCCCAAATTTGGTATTGCTTAAAGCTGCGAAAAAAGAAAAGTAAATAGATCCGTGGAAATGTTTTTCTTATCAAGTAAAACCCGCATGACATCAAGTTTCCTTGAAGTTACTTTATAACGTTTACTTGGTGTTTCTAAACGCATTAATTAAAAAGAATTGAATTAATGCTTACTTATAAAAGAGGGTTCTGATGATTGAATTCAACATGTACTTTTAAAAGCTTATTAAAAAGTACGCTATTTTTTATTCATTTAACTATTTGATGGCTTTCACTGTTCGCTAAGCACCTTGTATCTAACAATTTAAAGTAACGTCGTAATTACCATTCATATGATATTCTTGTTCTAATCGCCACAATTTAGGGTATTTTCTGATCAAAAATTTCTTCTGGGTTGAAGTAGATTTTTAGCAACTTTAGCCTGATGAAATATACTCTTGATTTTATTGTCAGAAGAAGCCTTGATATATCTTCCTGTCCTTCTAAAATACATTAAAAATATAGAAGAATAATAGTAAAACATTCGTGTTAATGACAACATTTCTTTTGGTTTAAATTTAAAGCCCCACAAGAAATTGTAACAAAAACAACCCCCTACTATTCCAGTTATTAGAAATCAAATCAATAAATTTTCAATTCTTTAACACTGTGATAACATTGCATTGTAATACAATATATCGTTTTCCGTACTTATATATATATGAAGATACGTTTACGAAAACGTTTCGATTGTCTGTTTCTCAGAACCACATATCAAACATGTACAGTTTCGGTCACATTTAACGTACACAATCTTTTCCTGTTACGGAAATACCTTAGTTACTATTACAAACATCCTGCTGACTTTCAAATTGATATACGATACAAATATTTAAAATTTAAAGTTTAAGCTTACTAATTTACGAATTAATTTCTTATCACGATTTCCTGTACTTAAGAACTTAAGTTCCTGTAAAAGTTTGATATAGTAACTTTTCTTGACGAGACCTTTCATTTGACATATCGCCGCCCATGTCTATAAAATTAGAAAGACTATATAAAATATACAGGGAACAATACAGTGAAAGGGATAAGACGGTAAAAAAATCTGCAAGAGCTAATAAGAATTTTTTTTTCTATGCCTTAAAAAAGAAGCTCAAAATGTGACAGATAGCGGTCCAATAAAAACATTATATCAAATAGTGAGGCAAATAAGTGATTAAAAAGAAAACTCACAGAATACAATAAACGAAAAGAAGAAAAAATACTTACTTCTGATGATGAAATGAAGGTTGAATGTGAGAACATCACCCCCTATTCAAATTGACTACACCAAAAAAACAACAAAAAAAACCCAAAAAAAAACCAGACAAACTACTGGTTCTAGGTTGTTACAGTCTGCACTTAATGGTTCCCCATTGCATAGTCAGCAATCTATTAAAACTATTTACTTTACCTCAATTTGTAAAGTGGTATGCAGATTATCCTATTCCATTATTACTGTGTAAGAATTTTTTTTTTCTACTTTCTAAGTTTAATAACAATTTATCAATCGTGCATGCATTCCTCGTTGTCATGCCATCTGTAATACACTCTAAAAACTTGTATTTACCATGTATCATTAATATAAACTACTAAATGAATTCCCATCGAGACATTCTTTCCTTCAATGCAATACTTAGATTCCTCAATCTAGCATCATAATCAAAACTAGAGTGCTCCTATATATTTTTTTTTGCTATACGCTGAACTTTTTCTAACAAATAAATATTTCATCTTAGACGAATTGATCAAACTTGCACTCTAATCAAGATATGATCTAACTAATTCCATATAAAGTGGCAAAATAATGCTCTCAGATTTGAATAAAATATTCTTCCTGATGAGTCTTAACAACGTTTAACTATTTTATTTGCTACCATTCAATAATATCCTAACTTAAAATTTCAAATTATTTCACCCTTAAGCGAGCACTAACCCATTATTTATTCGTTTCAGCTTCTAGTAGAGAGTAATTTGCATTTATATTCTGATACTCGAAACATATTGCTAAACATTTGTAAATGTAAAAAGTTTAATATATGCCACTAATCAAATTAATTATAATGAACCGTGTAAGGTAGAGAATGTTTTTTTTTTTTTTTTTTTTACAGAAATCTGATATACAGTCGGTGATAAAATTTAATGCATTCAGTTATTTGTTTCTTTAAATGGTTTTATAAGCTATTTTATATGTAGCTTATAAATTTACTGTTAAATTAACAGTAATAAATAAGTAGCAATAAATAATTGTAATTATAATCACTTTATTTTGAATGTGGTTTGAAAACCCATAATTCATTATTTTCTCATTAAACAATAAGACAAAAAAAAAAAAAAAGTTTAGGTTAGAATAATTTAACGATTTTAAATGTCATATATATGGTGATTCAAAATGAACAGAAAATTTTAAAAATAACCAATTCTTGAACAATTGACAGCAGGACGAATTGGATTTCCCAAAATTACACAAAAAGAAATTTCTCATCAGTCAATGGTTATATAAAATGTGTGATCACGTTCTACCGTTGTTTAAGTTAGCTGCAGAAATTCAAATGGGAAATAATTATTTTTTTCCTTCGAGGGTAGAAATTACTTTTCCATTTAAATTTCTGCTACCTTTACCATTACACAAATATGCCTCATACACATAAGACAGCTTTAAATGTTTAGTTAAAAAAAAATTAGAGAATTATCATAAGTCATCAACTTCACTAGCTTTAATGAATAAATGGCTTTTAATTAAAAAAAAAAGTTTAATTTCGACTTGCTTTTAATCACTTATTATACTAATTAATCATTTTATAAAAAAGATTTACTATTGAATATTTTTTTCAATCCTCAAAAACAAAGACTAGCATTTAAGATAACTCGTCATATTAGTAAGAGAACAATTTGAGTAAAATA
Source organism: Linyphia triangularis (assembly GCA_963978545.1). Taxonomy (NCBI): domain Eukaryota; kingdom Metazoa; phylum Arthropoda; class Arachnida; order Araneae; family Linyphiidae; genus Linyphia; species Linyphia triangularis. Next base: position 57,048,312 of record OZ021724.1, on the reverse strand, counting down.
TTAAAAACAAAGGAACTGTATGAGAAAAATTAAGTAATGCTGTTAAAAAAAAAAAAAAAAAAAAAAAAAAAAAAAAGTAGATAGTGTTCTTTTTTTATTTTCATTTTATGCCTTTTTTTAATTTTTTTTTTATCTTAGAATGTGGAAAAGAGGTGACATGGATGGATTAATTTTATATTTCTTTTCAATGTTTACTTAAGAACATGACATATTTCTCTTACATTATTCACCATGATATTGAGTAGTGCTTCATCTAAAGTAATTTTGCTTTGTTCCTACGAATAGTTTTGGAAATCAGGGAAGAATTCATTAAGACACCATCAAGTCTTTCATGAAGCGGTAATAGTAAAAAGCATTTTATTATTGTCGTAAATTAAATAAGGTGTAACTGATTAAAAAAAAGTAGTGATCGACATTTCTTAAATGAATAGATTTCTAACTGTTAAGGAAATATTCAATGCTGCCTATGTTTAATTTCTTACATTTTAAATGTTGCCTTAAATGATAATTACATGTAGGTTATTGGTTTACTGAATATGGCACTGTTAAATATTTATAATTGTTCATATTTATTAAGCAAACAATAAATCTTAGTAATTTTAACTGACATTGTTTTAATGTTTTTTCTCATAGTGTAAACTGAAGTAAATTGGTGAAGGGAAACTGTATCATTAAAAATTATTTAAAAAAACAAAACAAAAAGTATATTAATGTTGTATTTTGACTATCATGCCTATCTTATAAGATAAACAAAGAAGATGTTTTTTTTAAAAAAAACTTTAAAATAAAAAATAAAAATTTAAATGATACGAATATTTTAAGTTGCTTTATACATATCCTGAAATTTTGGGTAATTTCTGAGTAGAAGCTATCTGTAGAAGCTGAGCATAACTAGCTAGTAAGATTATGGGGTATGTAAGCTATCAGAAGAACATGTGAACTACATTATATCAATGGAGGTCCGTAATTGTAAATGCTAGTGCAGCCGGAAACATGCCCCCCCCCCACCACACACTTTTCATAATCATTCATGAACGCTAAGTCTTTAATCTTAATAATCTTTAATACTCAAACTCAAATCAAAGTATCCTTTCAATTTTAATAAAATGAATAAGATGAGAAAGAAAACACTTATTTTTTGAAAACAAAATCAATCCTTCTTTCTTTTAAACTTGCGAATCAGTCAATGATGTCTTCATAAAATGGCGTTGTCTTGGTAACACACTCACCTCAGCCACGCAGCTTTTCATAAGCTGAGGCAATCAGCTCATCGAATTCTCAAGGGCAGCCGAAGTTAGAAATAATACTTGATTGGCAGCACCGCTATTGAATAGCCTATAGGGAAGGCTTCTATTGCTTTCCATTGGTTATCATGGCAACATGGGTGCCCGAAACACGTTTCAGGAAACACGGCTGCTGTGTTCGGAGGAAGATCACTTTGATTGAAAGCGGGGTTTTTCTCGTGAATAATTCAGACAAGAAGATTGCCGTTTATCGAATTTTTTTTCACTTACCGTAGAAATCGATCTTCATTTTAGAAGTTTGTCAAGTAAATAATTTTAGTTATGAAAAAATAAATTTAGATGCAGCCCGGCTGTACTTACTGTAGTGCACGAGCCGCTACTGCATTAAAACATCACTGTTAATAGATTTTGCTATTGATACAGAACCGAATTGTGTTTCAAACGAATATTAATAATAAAATGTTTAACTAAAAAACAGAAAAAATACTCATGTTTTGAATTGTTTCTCATCAAGGAGATCGTCATAAATCAGGACCTTAAAATGATGTGTTTCTGAAAGGACTGCAGGATTAATTTTAAAATCAGTCCTTGAACCCAAATACTTTTAATAGCTGTACGGCAAAATACAGAATACATAAATAATGTAATTAAATATCAGATGCATATAAAATAGTAAGGAAAAGGAAATAATTAAGAGTGTTATTGAATAGAAAATCATAATAGCATAAGGTTGAAATAAATTTCCCAAGGACCTGTAAAAATATACTCTATAGTAGAATGCACTCAAGGATATTGTCGGGTCTGAGTACAAAATAGTGCTACCAGCACTCTCGGACTAGTAAAACTTATAGTGGAAGATTATCGAAAAGTAAAAAACAAATTTAAGTTACGAAAGAACAGAAGACATTTCTTTTATTTCAAATTCCTCAGAAAAAACTCTTACAAAAAACCGTTTTCCTTTTTCTCTCGAGACCTTTTTTTTATCATTCACTATTGCCACTCACCTTGGAAGTAAACAATTTAAAGTGGCACTGAAGTAGCAAATATATACATATAATTAAACAACTTTTAACATCCTCCCACCTTAAGTTGTCTGTTGACAACTTAACATATAATTTTAAGTTCAAACTCTTGTGTCTGTGGACTGTGTGTTGCCAGGACAGTCTTAAATTTTTGCGGAAACCTCCAGAGGATATAGTCTTTGAATCGGTCGAATAATTTGTCCACTAGTGGTATCCAACCGTACTACTCTGGTAATCTCATCCTTTCCCGGGAACATCTCGATAACGCGTCCCAATGGCCAGTCGTTGCATTTTACATTATCACTTCCAATCAGCACTATGTCATCTACTTGAATTTTCCTATTGTGTTACCGGTGATCGTTTTTCTGAATCAGGAGTCCTAAATATTCAGATCTGAATCTTTTTCTGATGTCTATTATTAATTTTTGACGATATCTCAACCTCCTGTTCAAAAGCTTTTCATCAATCTGATCCAAGTCTGGAACTCCAGGATGCCTGAAATCTTGTAAAAAAGAGTTTGGAGATAAAGCAATTAACTCACTATCACTCTCGGCAACATGTGTAAGAGGTCTTGAATTAATTAAAAATTCGGTGTCACATAAGATGGTGGTCATTTCCTCATATGAAAGAAAAGCATTACCTAAAACTCTTCTTAAAATTTGTTTCATCACGCCAACTAATCTTTCCCAAAAACCTCCATACCATGCGGCAGTTGGCGGGTTAAAAAGTCATTGAATTTTTTTAGTTGTACTGTATCGAGCAATTTCATCCCAGTCTACAAGTTTCAGCTGGTTTGAAGCTCCCACAAAGTTGGTCCCGTTGTCGCAATATACTATAGACGGCCCTTCTCTTCTTGCTATGAAACGACGGAAACTTTGAAGAAAGGCTTCAGTGCTTAAGGATGAAACAAGCTCCAAATGAACTGCTCTATAAACTGCACATGCATAAATACAAATCCAAGATTTTGTTCCATCTTTCAAAAGAAGGGGTCCAGCCATATCGAATCCAATTATTTGAAAAATTGCAGTGTCCTTAATTCTGTTTTCTGGAAGAGGAGATATTGGTGCCGTCAAGTTTTGTTTGGCATGTCTTAAGCAAACAACGCACTTCGATATTACTGACCTCACAGTTTTCCTTGCGTTTAATATCCAGTAGTGCTCTCTTAATATATTAGTCAGCATCTGTGATTTTGCATGAGAATTTTTCAAGTGTTCAGTCATTATCAATCTTTTAATGACTTGGTGATCCGAAGGCAAGATCATAGGACTTCGAAAATCCAAAGAGTATTTCCTATAAGTAAGCTTAGTTCGCAATCTGAGAATTCCTTCATCATCGGTATATATATCTAAATTCTTCAATTTTTTCTTATTTTCTTCTACAAAATATTTATTTTGAATAATCTTAACAATTTTCTTTTCTGCTAGCTCTACTTCTCGATATAATAATTCACCAGTTATCCTAGAAGATGCCATTTGTTGACAGTTATAAATAAATCTTTGCATCCAAGCTATCATGCGCACAATTTTATCATAGTTCGAAAAGTAATAACTATACCACTGAGATCCAAGATGTCGACATTCATTGATCTTCTTTCTGCTGGATGTTGTACTACAATATTCGCATTCTGCCGATGAACTTAAGGTACAGATGACAGATTCTGTTTCAAGATCAATTTTCATTTTCTTTCTCTCTTGCGAGATAGCAGCTTCATCAGTTTCTTGCTCTGTAGCAGGCCAGTTTGCTTCTACTTCGGTAAGCCATTTTGGACCCTCCCACCATCTAAGCGTTAATAACTGATGTGCCGAGCAGCCTCTTGAAGGTAAATCTGCTATATTGTGTGTTCCAGGGATATGCCTCCACGTCTCCGGATCGGTCAACTTCCTGACCTCTTGAACTCTATTATTCACAAAAACTTTCCAGGAGTCATTTTTCTGTATCCAGGTTAGTACTGTAGTTGAGTCAGTCCAGAAATGCTTCTCAGCGTTCTTCCATTGGAGACCTTCCACTACAGACGTACACAATCTAGCTCCTATTGTTGCTGCAAGTAACTCGAGTCGTGGAATGGAAATAGGTTTTACTGGTGCAACTCTTGACTTTGCAGCTAACAAATGAACTGTAACTCCTTCAGAATGTTGAACTTTAACAAATACAGCAGCTGCATAAGCTTGTGCACTGGCATCACAGAATGTATGTACACTAATACCGTCAATACAGTTAGGATCTTCTGAAAACCAGCGCTTGATGGTCACTTGCTTTAGAAGGTGGAGTTCGCTAAACCAATCCAAAAACCCCTTTTTAATATCGGTTTGTACTTCACTGTCCCACGAAGTGTTATCTTTCCACATTTTTTGCAGTAACAACTTTGGTTTCAAAAGCACAGGACACAAGAAGCCAACGGGATCAAATACTTTATGTGAGATAGAAAGGATAAGTCTTTTTGAAACGGTCGCCAACTCATAATTTTCCAGCCAATTTAAGTTTATGCTCAATACATCTTCTTCACGATTCCACTTTAAACCTAACACTAAGGAAACCTTATCTGGATCATCATCATCTTCTGTATATTGCCATTCTCGTAAATTAAATTTTCCTTCTGACATGATATGCCGAGATTCTTCAATAAATGGAGAAATATCCCTTTTGTCCTTCAAGCTGGTCACGAGATTGTCTACATAGAAACTATGAAGAAGCTTATCGACTACTTTTACATCAAATTTATCGATTCTTAAATATTTCCTCAAATGATACTCCAACACCGCTGCTAATAGAAATGGACTACTTTTCACGCCAAATACCACTCGAGTGTGGCGCAGAATTTTCAAATTTTCATTTTTCTCTCCTTTCCACCAAAAGAATAGCAGAAAGTTTCTTTCTTCAGGTCTTACACTTATCTGCAGAAATGCTTTCTCTATATCGGCAATGATTCCATATTTACACTCTCTAAATTTCAACAAAAGGCTAAGAATTAATTCTAATAAATTAGGGCCACACTCCAAACACTGATTTAAGGATGGCGATCCGATTTGTTTCGCTGAAGCGTCAAACACCGGTCTCACTTTTGTGGTACCTTGTTGTTTCACAACTGGCCTATGTGGCAAGTAATGTGCATGGTGAACAGCTTCTTGTGGGATTTCTTCTATAATTCCTAATGATTCCCATTCTTTAAAGACTTTGTCGTAGTCTTGAAACAAGTTCTCTGACTGTTGTAACTTACTAGTTGAAATTTCTAATCTCTTTAGAGCAAAATTTTTGTTACTTGGAAGAGGTAAATGGTCTTCTTTCCAGGGCAAAGCTATTTCATAACGACCTTCTTCGTTTATTTTAATCGTATCTTCAAAATATTGCTTTGTACGATAATCTCGCTCCTTACGAGATTCTGTCTCAATAGGATCAGTAATTCCTAATACTTCCAACCTAAATAAATCCGATATACTTGCATCCTTTACAAACATATCCATCGTATTATCTTCTTTACCAGTTGGTAATGTTGTTTTCCCCATCGCAGTCCATCCTAAATATGTTTCAGTAGCGACCAGGCCTCCACTTAAAACTTTTCTTTTTCCTGTAAAAAGTCTGCCTGATACATCAGCACCAATCAAAATGTCAATAGCGCTACCCTTTTCTTGACAATCATTGAGATAAATGCTCATAGATTTCAATTCTTTTGTCCAAGGACCTTTTGCCACTGACGGCACATCATCGCATATGTTATCTTGATCTAATACATCAAATTTACACAGAAATTTACCATACAAGGATCCCAGTTCAATCTTATAAATATTATGCATTTTTTCGCCAAGTTTTGAACCTCCAAAAACGGAATGTGATATTCTTTGTTGTCGTAAAGGTAAGATTTCTAGAGCTTCAGCAATTTAGCATTAAGCATTCTTAAGTAAGACCGTTGCGATCCTGAATCAAATAATGCTCTTACACACATAGTAGACGTTTTGCCAATTAATTTAACTTTCAACGTCTGTAATAAAACTTTTGGGTTTTCACAAAAACTCGCCAAATTAATCGCATTCTGCTCTCCTTTATCTTTCTTGTCTACGTTATTCGGAGTAACCTCCTCTTCTCTTGCTTTATTCTGCGAGGTTTCTGGGCACATTATTACGCTGTGGGCCTTGGTACAAACGGGGCATCTTATGAAACATTTGCATCTGTCAGCTCGGTGATTTGCTTTAAAGCATTTGAAGCAACGACATTTATTTTTCAAAATGTTTCACTTATCTATAATAGACATTTTTTGCGCCTTGAAACAATTGAAACTCTAGTGTTTTTTGTTGCAAAAAATACACGAATTCTCTTCTGATTCATTTGTACTCAACAAACTAGCTGCAGACGATAACCTATACTGATAATGGTTTGGCGCTCTTTACTTGACAAAAGTATCATCTTTGAGGCCAAAACCTGTCATCGTCAAAACAATCCGTTCTTCGGACTCAACTTCGGACTTTAAAAATGTTAGTAAACTATCAGTTTATCCTTTGGATCACCACCATGGTCGACATTAGGGCTTCTCTGCCAGGCTCTTAGAAAATCTTCAGGCATGCACGATTCGACCAAAGAAAGAAGCATAGCCGCACTTTTATCTTTTGTAACGCCAAGTGTTTCAAGTGCACGAATTTGAGTCTCTAAATTATCATAAAGCGCACTCAAATTAATTGGCGCAATTTGATGAGAATTCTTTAAAACTAACTTTAATAGCTCTCGTGCATAGACTTCGATGAGCAAATCTTTCCGACCAAAGCGTGCTTTTAAACAGTCAATTGCTTTTGGATAATTTTCAGCAGTTGGTGGAAAACTTTCAATAGCCTCTTTAGCTCTCGAACCTTCCACGGTTGCTTGTAATAAATATTGGAACTTATCCGAATCTTCAATGGTAGTGTCCTTGTCAATTTTTTCAAATTGACTCCAAAACGGTAGCCACTCCTTAATATCACCACTGAATTTCCTTAACTCCAATTTCGGTAACGTAAATTTTCTTCGCGATTCTACATTATCAGATACAAGAAGTTGAGGATCCAATCGACTCTGTTCATGTATACGAATTCTCGCCAACGTCACTTCATTTTCCAATTTGGCCTTCTCTAATTCAAATTGGTATCTTTGTTCTGTTTCATATCTTTTAGCTTCGCTTTCTTCTCTGATTCTCATTTGAAGTTCTTCTTTTTCTTCATCTTCTTTGATTTTTCGGTCCGATACAGTGTTTTGTAGAAGAACTTTAACGAAATCCGGATCCTTTCGGTATTCATCGCTATTCAAAATTATATCTTTTAGATCCGTTACCTTGGCATCATTCGGCACATTTTCACCTATTTCTTCTGCCACATACTTCAAATCTTCTGTCTTAAAACCTTTTACGTCTTTAAACATCTTTAATCAGGATACTTAATTTTCTTACTAACGAACCTTCAACTATTCTTACGAGTTTACTGCCCGTCCCGCCGAGGGTACCAAAAAATGTCGGGTCTGAGTACGAAATAGTGCTACCAGCACTCTCGGACTAGTAAAACTTATAGTGGAAGATTATCGAAAAGTAAAAAACAAATTTAAGTTACGAAAGAACAGAAGACATTTCTTTTATTTCAAATTCCTCAGAAAAAACTCTTACAAAAAACCGTTTTCCTTTTTCTCTCGAGACTTTTTTTTTTATCATTCACTATTGCCACTCACCTTGGCAGTAAACAATTTAAAGTGGCACTGAAGTAGCAAATATATACATATAATTAAACAACTTTTAACAGATATATTATTAATAAAGTAGAAAGTTGTTTAATGCAAATATAATAAATAATTCAAATTTAAATAAGTAGCTCCAGCACGTATAAAATATTTATAACACAATATTGAAATTAACTTCAAGTGAAGCTGTAATAGAATAAATACTAAAGTTGTATTGGATAGATAATTGAAAAAAATAGTTCGATATTTGTTTTTATGCGATGGGATAAATATATAGACTAGTTAAAATCATCAAGCTAGAAGGGTTAATAATTAAAGAAATAAAATTTTTTAACGAAACTTAACATGATCCCTATGTATGTCGAACTAAGTTGTACATTCATGGACGTATTTCATAGATTTTAATAATTGTTACGTATATCCTAAATAATTTTTAGACTACATTTAAAAACATACTTAATTAAAATTCATTTATAATAAACGATCTCTTTAATGTAATAAACAGTTTCAAACGAATTTACAATCATATACAGATATACCAACAATTTAATAACAAAAATTTGTTTAGAAAATGAGGACTTATGAAATTGTAAATTAAATTCTATTTGTTTAAATATATAACTTTTTTTTAGAAAATATATTTTTTAAATATTAAAATTTTAAAAACTATTTTTTAAAAAAACCTATGGAGAACAGACTTTAGCTTAGCATTATGTTATTTTTATGGTTGTATAATGTATATGTTAAAAACGAATTCCTTTGTGTTAGAAGTCGTAAAATCTGATCCTTTTACGCCACAATTGCTTAAAGGTTACCATATGTACATTGCTGAAACGATTGCAAAATATTCTAGAATAAGTAATGCTATCCCATCTGTCGTGTCGATTTCAAAAATCTGACCATTACTGAATCGCTTTGCAACACCATCACTTTTGATATTCCCTAAGGTGTCAAAAGTAGGTTAAAGCACAAAATGCAAGCATTCCTTTGGGTAAGTCGATCGTATTTTGAGTCGAAAAAAAATGAAGATACATGAAGACGATTTCTCACGTGAAATCTACTCTAAGGGATTTACTTTCAAATGCAGTTAGCTGTTTACACACGTTTGCAGGTAAATACGATTTCAAAATCTGAGTTTTTAATGCAAAATTCTTTTAACTACTTGAGAATAGTGCGTTTTACTATTTTAGCTCCATTTATAAGCCTGAGCTAAAAAAAAAAAAAATGTCAAAATTAAATTCTTTCTGTAAACACCTGTTTGTCACCTATATTGTAAACGAAAGTAATGAAATTTGGTAAAAATCGTAGAAATGGTCTTAAGTGCCATTTTAAGGATGCAATTTTCTACCTCACAGATGATGTATTAAAGTGAACAAATAAGGGCAAATGATTTTTGCTGTTTGTATATTTTTTAAGGGATTACAGTAGTGATAGAAATCGAAATAATAATATTATATATTTAATGTTGATAAAAACTTAATCATAAAATGTTTAGATTAATTTAAATCATTACTATTTTTATTTTACTTGAAAACAACAAAACAATACCAAGTTGGATTGTGACAGTAACTGTCACTAAACCACAGTTTCTACAGAAGTTTATCTTGTGTTTCCATAAAACGATTATGTAAAATTCATGACAACTGAGGACTGAAATATTCCTTTATTAATGCGGACGATATATAAAAGCACCCTTCTAATTTGGATAACTTTTATACAAAAATGGCATCAAGTTGGTGAGTATGTCATCAAAGAAAAGAAAGACACAAATAAAAGAATACTTGTCATGGAATATTCAAGTTCTATTCCAATATCTTTAGTATCTCTTTCGGTTTCTAATTAAAAAAAAATTGGAGATGGAGAATGAATTTTATGTAACTCAACTATTCTAATTGATACCTTTCAATGGATGTTTGATGCATAAATGAAAATTATGCTTTAGGAAAATATAGATTTTCGTTGGCTGAGAGGAAAAACTGCTAAATCCAATTTTTCAAAGTTTTCAGGATAGGAAAAAGCAACTAAAGTTTTGATTCAACATGAGCTTAGCTGTTTCACGTATTAATTATTAAGTACAAATTTATTTCAATGTTTAAGTTGCATTTTTTACTTATCAATGGATTTTTCTTATTTTGTAAAAATATTTCAAAAAGGGATTTCAGGCCAGATATTGTGTTAGCAACTTTTCACACAAAACCGACGTTTGGCTAAATTGAAAGTAGACTTCCAATCATCATTTTCATTACTTCTGGTAGGAAATCATGTAGAAGTTTTGTTTCGTAATTTTATACCGACGATATCTTTCATTTAGTATATCGCATGTAACTGTACTGGAATGTTGACTTCGGAAAGGAGGATGGGCAAAAATTTTGTATAAGCTTATTACATTTTTATACTATAGAAGCAAAACTCCTCTAAAGAACAACTTGAATGAATTTTATTGTTTATGAAGTGCTTAAACCTTATGAAAGGAACATTTTGTAAAACTGGAACTGTTTTCTTAGTATGTTAAAATATAATCTTTTTTTAAAAATCCTGTATATTAACTTCGATTTTGTTTGTATGTGTATGACTGTATGTCGATGGCGGGTAAATCTGTGAAGACCTAACAAACCCCCTTTTCGTCATTCAATCATGCTGAAATTTGGAAGATATATTCGATGTCGATGACAATGCATTCTATCAAGGTTTTGGGGTCTGTTACTGTCACTAATGCCTGATTTACACGCTACCAGTTACTACCGCGACAGCCGGCCAATTGGCTGGAAGATCATTGGAACCAGTTGGCTGGAATTCTAGTTTACTGGTGTTTCATGTTTACACGGTGCCAACCGACTGGAAGAATACGGGAATTGCGCGAGCATAATTTGCTGACGATTTGGTTTTCTTCTTTGACTAGCGGCAGCTGTTGATTTTTTTAAATAAAGTAAAATCTAAAATATATAAAATCTAATCTTAAAATGTTTAAATATACAATTTTTCTCTACCATGCTCATTTTTAAGGCTGTTATAGACTCTTTGCACATTTTTTTTTAGTCTTTCCCATTTAATATCTGTAACAAAATCGCAATTTTACTAGTTTGGCGACAACGGGTTACCAGATACTTGTAAAATTGAGTTTTTTGGGTAGATTGTAATAGAATTTCGTTGTTTTGTAATTGACTCTAGTATTTGAACATTTTACAGTCACTGATCTCTAATTAGAACTTTCGTGTTATCATTGTGTTTCATAAATGTTTTAAATAACTTAGTACAATTTTCTACTGCCTTGCACTTCCTAAAATCTTCATATACATAAAATTTGGAATAAAACTTATGGTTTCTTTTTGTTTTTAAAACAATTCTCTATTTTGTTTATAATATTGAGTTAAATGTAAATTTGCAGGACAAAAGGTGGAAATCTTAGAAAATGCTTTTATACGAAATACATATTACCTAAAAAAAAAAGCCTGTCCAACAAAGGAAGTTAAATGTAATCTCTCTCCCCCCCCCCCCCCTTTAACTTATTTTAATGTTGAATTAAAAACTAAATATTCGTTTTTCTGTGGACTAGGGTTTTGATACATATTCTTTCTTTGATTGATAATTCTTTAAGATTAAAATTTCATCTTAAAAATGTTAGCAAATTAAATATCATTAGTTAAGCAATTTGTAAGCATACTGGAACTAAAGAATTTGGATTTAAAAAAATGACTAAATTTATCTTTTCATTAAAAAAGATTTTGTACTTTAATCAAGTTCATAATTTGCACTTGAATCTTCTTTGGAATTCTATTCATATAAATGAAATAACACCAGTGAATGAGTCAGACAAATAAATTTCATATAGATGTTTTATTCTTACAATAAAATTGGAAAAGTCTAAAAATCAATAGCTAAAAACATTTAAATTTGCAATTAAATACCACCAGTGTAAGTTTTTACAAAAAAAAAAAAATATCCTGAGTGTATATTTAAATAAAATAATCCATTTTCTTAAATTTTGAAAAGAATCATCCCAGATCATTATTGCAGTTGAAGGTTTATGAACAAGGAAGAGGAGCGATTTACGACAGGTCCGAGTTGTTCAAGATTCAGAAGCCAATTTTAAAAGTATTGCTAATAATAGAATTCATTGGAAACAAACGCCTGTGATTAAAGCAATTCCCATCTCGATTCTGGTCTAGACTATCAAAAGTGCCATGTTTGAACCCTGTATTAGGCGACAATGTTCTTTGGGGTTCAGAATCCATGTCAAGTTGTCTATCCTGGAATGAGAAACCGTTATCAGGCACAAATATAGGTTGTTAAACGTACAAACCAAAAATACAAAGATTGCAGGAACTTTAAACAGGCGTGCAACCAGGGGAAAGGATTTTAGGGTTAGAACAGCCCCCTAGAATCCCAAACATTCCTAGTGTTTTGTTATGAATGAATAAGAAACACTTGGTAACCGAAAATAATTTCAAAGGATACATTTTTAATCTACCGTGATTCAGATAGAGTAAGTTAATGTATCGCACTAAAGTAGGTATTAGACCCCAAAACTGAAATAAATGACATATTTGTAAATCTCATACTATCAAAAAATCATTGTAGATTGCTTTTTGACTTCTTGGGTCCAATAAAAAGTATTGTTTAAAAAATTTATAAACATAGATGTCTGTTCTCCAAATGTTGTTATTGTGTTTCAGTGCTTAATGCCTTTCATTTCAAACATCATTAACATATAATAAAATGATTCTGATATTGGTGTTTGTGTCCATTCGCCTAAAAATATTGCTCCTTCTAATTGAATAAACAAGAAATTTTTTGCATCAATTTAGGATCAAGGTTACATGGATAATACAGGATATAGAAAAAATATGCCATATTAGGTTTATGTGTTTAACTCGAATACTGGACAAAAACCATTTTAATATTTTAGTATATGTGACAGATTAAGAAACTGCAAAAATATTGATTTGTGAAAAATATAAGATGAAGAATTTTTATGTAGAATTTGTTTTTGTAAGAGAAATACAGAAGTTAACTTGATGGAAAAACCCCTCCGACAGAAATTTTCTGGTTGCACACCTGACGTTAAAACTAGTTCCATGATGCAATAGTGAATACTAAATGGTTTGCAATCCTAGGAAGGTTTCAAAAAGTGCTGACTAATGCTGCACCATGAAAATAATTACATGAAGCCGACTAGAAAATAAATGTGGGAAAAGTGTCAGAGGGGATATCAGTTGAGATGCATTTAAAGACTTAATGTTGCTGGTAATTTTAAATAAAAGCATATTGTTACATATTAAAATATTTGAGTAGCATAACAAATTAACTATAACACATTATGCAGTATTAGTGAGAAGTTGCAGCTTGCATGTTTAAATTTTTACTATTTTCATATAATTAATTTCACAAAAACAAAAAAGTTGGATGTTAAACACAAATAGAAATTTTTAAAGGTCAGCCAGAAACAGAAAAAACAACTTTTTACAATAATAGTTTAAATGCGTTGGATGAAAATCTTGGTTTGCAATCTAAGCCATTGCAGCACATTCGAGTGGCAGACAAATCAGGAAAAACCAATTTGAAGACATCTGTTGCATATTTGTACACTCTTGTTGAAGAGTAAAACTGAAATGCAAGGGTCATTATACTTTTTTCTTGTTATTCATCAGCACTCTTTTTGTCAGTTCCCAAAATACATTCGAAAATACAAAAAATTCAGAAACATTTTCACAAATAAAGTTACGTTTCCTTAGCGTTAATAATTTCAGCCAAAATAACTACGTTGATAATTTCAGATAAGTGTTTACTATTTTTTCCCCCCATTCACCTTGTACTTTGCTGCAAGTTTTTTTTTACAACACATTTATACTAACTTTCATTACATTTTAACTTTCTGCTTTAAGTGGCTCAATGTTTTATTGTAATTGTGATAACATCCAACAGCCAATTACTTCAAGTCTAAGAGCTGATGAAGACAAGTTGCACTCTGCTTGTTAGTTTTCTTTCACAACCTAGAAAAGAAATTTTAATTGGATTAGCATTGTTTTCAAAGAATTTTTTGACTTACTATCCTATCTCTGATTCAGACTAAAAAACGTTTGTTATTGATGGCATATATTTTCCATTAAATGACATCCAAAAACAAACAATTTTTAGTTAAAAATTAGTTTATTTCACAATCAGGTTATAAAACTTTCCAATGCAGTTAACCTATTCAAATTTCGCATAAGCAGTAGAACTTAATTTACATAAACACTCAACATGCATTCAGAGATAATAAGAGTCGATTGTGATAACATCCGACAGCCAATTACTTCAAGTCTAACAGTTGATGAAGACAAGTTGCACTCTGCTTGTTAGTTTTCTTTCACAACCTAGAAGAGCAAACAAATATTGAAATTATAATGTTAATCTTCAAACAAAATATACATATCTACAAAATTTGCTGATAAAAACACTGCACAAATTATCCATTTGTGAAATCTATCTCATGTTGGGTCCTCCTTATGTTGTGTAATAACCGAGTAAATTTATGACTGAAATTTGTACCAAAACATTTAAGCTTTCCTAAAACTACCATTATTTGACCCTATATATTCATTAGAATTTTAACTAAATTCAAATACCCAAATGTAAACAAACATCTTATTGTTGACATTCTTAACATTGGCACACATATTTCATTCTAGTAACCATTAAGATAATTCTTATCTTTTATTAAAAGTTACATAATAATTTAAAAAATCAATAAATAAAAAGGAACAGTTAGGCTTACATATGAGTGGTTGTAACAGGTATTATTCTCCTACTATCTACATCCAAAAACATTGTACGTCGGCATATTTTAATGTGATTGTGAAACACAGTGCCGTTTCAATTCAGCGAAGGATTTCATCTGCCGTCGCCAAGCTTACTAGGGTTGCCTTTCAGAATATGACGAAAATTACTTAAAATATATTTGTATGTTTTAACACAACCAAAAATACTAATAATTATACTAACCCAAAGCTAGATGTTAGGAGAATGAGTTTTCCTTGACAGTTGCTGTTTTCATTATATAATCCATATCATTGAACCAGTAGCATTCATGCATCTACAATAGCTTGTAGAAACACATTCCTCGAAACACGATTACGATATTACGGGCAAAACAAGTTCCTAAGATTTTCATAATCCCGGCACAATTATACAAATTTAACCGTTTCTGACTCATTCCAATGATTTGGCATCATTTCAAGTTTCCATATATACAGCTTGTTCTTGTTATAAACATTATCATTCAAGTCTTTAAAACTTTCAGAGATGCGAAATAAAACTATTGCAGGTGTTTTACATGGTGCACGAGAGTATGAGGGTAGGAAGAGTGGTGGGGGAGGGGAGTTGACACGCCAGTAAATAGAAAATGTTTTATCTACTGGAATCACCAGCCAGAGGCGATCACGTGACAAACTGGCTTATCCTGAGACTGGAATGATGCGTTTACACGCTACCAGCTGTGACGTCACACGACTAGGGATCTCAACTGGAACGCCGACTGGTAGCGTGTAAATCAGGCATAAAAGGTCTCATTTACGGAATATCAATAAACCAAATTGCCTTCCTTAATCGCTCTTTTCAGTTGCCAAAACTGTTTTAATAAATAAACAATAAAATTGTTTTATTCAGAATAAATAAAAGATATTTGGATAGGAGTGCATAAATTCACGTTAATTTTAATAAATAAATTTGAAACGTAGTTTGCCACATATTTTGCTGATAGAGATGTGTTAAAGATTTAAAATTAGAATTAAATACAAAGCACACGCTGACACTTGCAATGACGCTATGTTAATGAATATAAAAATTGGCAATGCATAAAAAGGAGTTAAGTGCACACAACTGGGGGGAAAAACGATTTTTCAATTTTTATATTTTCTGAAATAATGAGCATTTATGAATTCAGTAGAGTTTAAAATTTTATTTGAGTTACACTAAGAGTTTAATGATTTGCTTTTAAGTAATTATTTATTTAAGATGAAATAGATGTAAGTTTTTACTAAATCCTTGTTTTCTTGAAATTCTTTTTCTATCCAACTATTTTTTAAACTACTGATTACATTTCGCTAAAACTTTTTCATATTTAATAATCAGATAGCATTAAACATTTTAACCCATGGATATAGGTATAAAAAAACTAGAGAAGAGTGAATTTAGTCCATAAAAAAGAGTCAAATTTTACTATTTTTTTTAAAGGTATATGTACTTATTGAAATTATTAATAAAAAAGAGCCAAGACTTGAAACTATAAATGCATCGGTTAATATTTGCAAAAGAATACATAGCAAAAAATTAAGTTGAGTTAAATAGTAATTTTTATTAAATACAGCTTAAAAATTTCCTTAATATGATTTAGACAGAGAATCAGTTGCTAGCACTGTCCTCCTTAACTGACTTTCATTAATTATGGTACTCTCCATAATTCATGCTTATATAAATTTTCCAAACTATTCCATCATCCATTTTATGTATTTAGTGTAAGGCTCCTGATAGAGGTGGATAAATTTAATACGTTCATATATTTTTTAATCATATATAAATAATTCGTGTTTTAAAATAGCGATGGGTTTAATAGTAGAAAATAATACAAAATAAAATTACTTGCGTAATTTAAAAAAAAAAAAATGTAGCTTCGATCATTATAAACTTCCTTACTTCATTAAGTGCAATATAAACTTTAAGATGGGATAAATTTATTGGCTGATGGGGATTTTCACACATAATTGAAGATTACCGATTTTAAAGACTTTCAGTGAAATTAAATTTATGTTTCAGGTCGTCATGGAATTAGAATTTTATAAGTAGTTTGAGAAGGAATATGACTGAAATTTGACGTTGAGCTGAATGTACCCTACTGAGATTTATAATAATATATGCACTTCATCTGGGTTGCTAACTCTAGAAAAGGAATATTAAAATAGGATAGTAATTCTTAAATGTGTATAAGTCTAATTTATTTTTGCTAACTATTCTTACGTTTAGTTCATTGTTATATATTCTTAATTTTTCTTTTATTACCATTTTGACTAATCTATGTATTGTCTGGTTAAAATTTCGTATCTATTATAATTCATTGGTATTCATTTCAACTTAGTTTAACATATAATCAGGTATTAAACCATCAATAAATACATTAAATGCATTTAATAATCTTTAAATTGTTTTAAAATCCAATCTGAATATTACTTTGGATATTAACTATTTCTTTAATAGTAGTTTCTATTTATGGGAATTATAAATACTGTATTTTTTTTGTTAACCTTTTTTTAAATTTTTTTATCGAACTTTAGAATTTATATCTAATCCTATATTGAGATTTTCTTTGCAATAAAATAGACACTTAGTTTTATGATCAGATTTGAACATCAATATTTAAAAAAGATTGTGCCACTTTCTTTTTTCTTTTTTACTTTTCTCATAATTTACATTATGCCATGGAACTTTTAATTGAGGCTAGTTGGCTATGAAGGTTAAGTCAAATGAAGAGTTAAGGTATATATATTTTGTTTCGCTTCGCCATAGAAAAAACTGTATTTTTATTGGGATTATTAGCAATTTTATTACATTTATTTTCATTACAAATGTTAAAGTGATACGTGACGTAAACTTTTTTTTATGAAAAACTTATATGCATTTTTTAGATTGTTATAATCCTTTAGTAGATTAAAAAAAAATATTGATTGAGTATTTATTATTTTCATATTTTAGTTTAATTGCATAAATGAAATGTCTTGATAACTTTTTGGAAGAGAAAATCTAATTTCACTATAGAATGTTAAAATAATATGTAAATATAAAAGGAATATACTGACCGGCTCCCTCTAGTTGACCTAGAAGAAAGCACACATAGACCGGTTTGGTTCAGTTGCTGACAGAAAGAAAAGATCAGAATCACCATACCCCCATATCAACCAAATTAACCAGAACCGGCCAGTAGGTGTGCTTTAGTTGATTTCAATGATATTTATGATAAATGTTGTTGTTTGTAAATTTAGGTTGTAAAAATTGTTTATATGTTTCGGAAAAGTAGGTGGCAAAAATGTATGGATTTTGCCAAATCTTATTTGGCTAAAAGTATCGAACCTTTTTCATATACTGTAATGTGATGTTTGGAAATACTTCTTTGTTATGTTATCTCTACGCGATTCTACTTTTATAGTAATAAGGCACAATCTGAAGTAAATAAATCAAAGAACCTTTGCTTCATATCAAGGAATACGTCGACGTATAAAGGCTTATACATTTATCTGTCAAAGGTGACCTCACTTCGAGTTTCGTGGATTCAATTTAGTATCCGCCTAAATTAATATCAAACACGTCTATGAAGAGAGAATGTTGGAGGAATGCAATATTTCTTCACGTCCAATCAGATTGGTAGTTATCGTGGAGAAACTTGGTAGCAGGAAATATTGGGTGATTCAGAACAGTTTACTGGTTTAAGCTAAAATTTTCTTCTTTTGATAAGAATATTTCTCATTTATCATGTACCTGTAACTTTAACTGGATAATTACTTTTCCGTAGAATTTTCTGTATTTGATTCGATATAATTCTTATAAGAATTCGGAAAGGTAAGTAGACAATGCAATGGTTATATTTATGTCCACTAAATAGACTGTATAGGGCAATTTATTATGAACACCTGTGACAAAAATTAAAAGCCTTATTCTCATCCAATTTCAAATTGTCCTATAAAAATTATTTAATTCTTAATGTATTTACTTATTTTCTTTTTATAAAATTTATTGTTAAATATTTGCAAAACTAAAGATGTACAATAATAATAATAATAATAATAATAATAATAATAATAATAATAAAATAATAATAATAATAATAATAATAATAATAATAATAATAATAATAATAATAATAATAATAATAATAATAATAATAATAATAATAATAATAATAATAATAATAATAATAATAATAATAATAATAATAATACTTTAGTTTATAAGCATTTTTTACAATTATCTCAAAACAGTGCTTTTAAACACCTTGGTCCACTTTTAAAAAAATCTATTCAATATTTCAATCTAATTTTTGTGAAAAAATGTTATAAATCTCAAAGTATTTAATTATTATATATATATTTTATTTGCGCAAATACTATATTTGCAACTATCTAACAACGAATTCGTTGAGATTTGAATAATTTATCGGACATTGAAGTTGGATAAAGATACGGCTTTTAAATTCTGTTGGTGACTGTCACGTCTTTATAAGTAAATCAACTATGACTTCGCACTATTGAAAAGGTTGCGACTTGTTAAAAAAGAGAGAAAGCATAGTGTTAATTATGGTTAGAGTGATTGTATTGTAAAGATATTGGTAAACAATGCAATTTTGTGATTTTTGAAAGAGGTATACTTATGGACCTTGGTGTCATGAAAATGTAAAGAAAAAACAGTGTGGTATTACACACGCAAGAGGTGGCACCAATTAAGCATTGAGAAGGTTTCATAAGTTTTTCATTACGGTTTATGATTTATAGGTATATAAGAGTGCTCTGTTAAATCTAAGTAACTGTAATGTACCCGAAAATTTAAATTTTCATATTTTCAAAAAGGAAATGTAAAATTAACTTTTTAAATTTAAGTTAAAATAAGCTGTTTATTCTATTTTTATGGAACTCTATCCTTGAAAACTCTTTCCACACATTGCTAAAATAGTTTTAATAGATTTCCATAAATGAACTGTCAAAGTTGAATAGTCACATCAGCAACTCTCTTCATTGGAAATTATTTTCAAACTATGCAATATTCACTTATGTATATACTAAGTGGTGAGTAATATTTCTATTTTGCGTACATACTGTTATGAAATTTTCGAAGAAGAAATGGTGACACAATTTTTACTAAATAAAAACTATAGTTTAATTTCTCTTCGATGCTCACAAAACTTCTCCGAACAACATGAATAAATGCTATCAAGCTTCAATACAAGCTTCGATACATACAACTTCGAATACAGCAATAACACAGGCACAGCGAAAGTAAACGAAACATCCGATTCTTTCCTAACAGCAAACAATACTCGACTGAATTGGCGATTCCATTTTTCGCTTCTTTAAGTAGTCTCGCGGCAGAATATTCTAATAAAATATAGTCAAATAATCACATGATGGAAATGCATCTAAATTTTCCTGATTGATTTTGATGTTGCAATTTTTTCTAACCTGTAATACCGATGTTAAAAAATAAATAAAATAGAGCTTTAAAATACATACGTCACTGTTTGCAATTTTATTCTGAATAAAATAAAATTGAACTTTAAAATAAATACGTCACTGTTAACAGTAATAAAAAATAAAATAAATAAATAAATAAATAAGTAAATAAATAAATAAATAAATAAATAAATAAATAAATAAATAAATAAATAAATAAATAAATTGTCACTATTTACAATTATATGCAGACGATTTTTGTAACAATTCTACTTAATGTCCTGTTTTGGAAATTGTGAATATTTAAAGCAACTATTTACTTTATATAAATATATAATTTAAAAGAATGTTTATATGAAAGAAAAAGTTATAAAAATGGCACACTATGTAAAACAACAAACCATTAAAAATATTTTTTGATTTTCAGAGTTGTTCAATGCAAAAATATTGAAAATCTGGAAGTGATTTTTTTAATATGAGTAGGTTACCGCTGCTCCACATCTTCATTTTCCGGATTCTTCATGACAATAGGGCACAATGAGGTAAAAATAAGTAAATTTTTTTTTCCAAATAAAAACTTTCAAATTCTTCTGTGGTTGATAAATTATATTCATTTGATCCAAAATAGCTGTTTTCCTAACAAAAAGAGAAGTTTTTAACAATACTGAAGAGAAGCGTTCTTCGTTGATAATCCTAATCAATTTATATCACCGGACCCTATGGGATATCTGTAAATATGCGTTTCTTATATTAATTCCAACGTAATTATACGTTCATTTTCATGGTTGTTCATTAAAAATTGGCAAGGGAACCATCAAGACAAGTTTCATAATTATGCTTATATACAAAAGTTATACATTTTATTGTAATAGTCTTTGATAATCTGATAATAACAGATTAAATAATCTTGTATTTGGAATAGAAAAATTCTAGGTATTCATCTCATTGAAGTTTTTTTTTTTTTTTTTTAATTGCTATAGAACTATTAAGAGTTCTCACTCAAACAAATTATGATAATGACAGCATATTCATTTGATATATTACAAGGTTTTATATATTTTAAATATCTATTTTTTTTAAATAGAAATGACAAATAATTATTTCCAAATTTTTATTTCTATGAAAATTTACACGAATTATACATGTCAGTTTAGATTTTACGTGAAAATTAAATTTTATAGTTAATTGTATTATATAATACTAACTAGTCGGATTTAATTTAATTGCAAACATCGTACGTAGCTGTTATGTAATTTTATAAAGATTGGATAAACGTTAAAATTGTTCTTGAACATTGCATTTCATTTAAAAACTTTGGTAAATAATAAAGATTTCTTTAACTTTGTTCTAGAAGAGTAAGATTACAAGAAAAAAGGAATAAATGAAAAATTAAATGTACTTTACTGATTTAAATATCTGAAATTCTCGTATTTCGTTCTATACTGATTAGAGTATTTAGAAAATAGTTAATTAATTTTATAAATAATTATATTTTTTAAGGAGCTAGAAATAAAGAAAAAATGTTAATTCATTTTTTTTTCTTTTTTTTTTCAATAATGTGCGAGCAGTTAGTATGATTTAAAACTGCTCCTTTTGAGATCATAAAGCATATATAAAATAAGTTCGAAATAAACTACAAATGCCTACAATTAATGTAATGTTTAGAAACAACTCCTTAAGAATTTACTATTTTTTTCCTTGGAACATTTTGAAAATTAATTAAATTATTAATTTATTTTATTAAAGCCTTTAAATTATGAAAAAAAAAGCACCTATCACATATCCATTTAAGATTATGATGGATTGATATTTTAAAGTTGCTGAACAATATGCGATAATCAATCATCGTCCTTGACCACAAAACCATACAAACATTTTTCTGAATTATACATTCAAATTTATAACAAAAGGTCAAAATTTTATTATTTTAATTTATGAAAAGATGCATCTTTTTCTTTTGTACGTCCATCATCTCCTAAAACAAGTTAAAAAATAGTAGTATAGGTTACATGTATATATATTTAGAGAAAGATAATAACTTCATTAATATTGAAATAAAAGGAAAGCAAGGATAAATTGACAGATTTTTATCCTATACTTTGAGCCTCTTTCTGGAAAACTAAATATTTTTCATAACATATAGCCTATTATTAAATATTTTTAATCAACATCAAGTTCTTAATACTTCCATTTCCATTTCTACTATTGGGAAAAAATCGAAATATAGAGTTTTTTTTTATAAATAAAGCTAAATATTCAAACATATAATTTAAATTTAGAAACGAAGATAAAAATCTAATTAAAGATTTTGGTTTTATACCAATGAAACAATATTTTGATTGGATACGTTTTAAGTTAGTTTTTTAAATATCTTTTGTGAATGAAATCAAAGTAATTAACTCCCAGGCCGCGTTGGATTTAATTTAAGATAATTTCAATTCAAAATTTGAAGTGTACAAACTTTTAAGTAGAAAGATACTAAACTTCGAATACTTTTAATTTGAAATAAAAAATAACTGCTGAATGACAATTTTAAAAAGTACTTTAGTGTATAGAATTTTAACTGCTTCCCAACACTGATCAAAAATAAATTCACAATTATGATAGTCCCCAGAATGGGGATTTGTGAATTAAAGCAGATATTTGAAACAATAATTTAATTAAGGATTCATTTTACAAAGAACTATATTAAGATTGAAAAACCTAATTTTATATCTCCTTCAGGAAAAATAGAAAAATTTACAGTCTAAAATATTTCTGATTAAGTTATAAAAAGTAATATCGCCTTAAAATAAAACAAATCTACTTTTATATACCCTTTAGGAAAAATTGAAAACTCTCCACTCTGAAATACTTCTGATTGAGTAGTGAAAAAGTAATATCGCCTTAAAATATTCTTGATCGTTGTTATGCTGAAGGAATAATAGTTATAGGAATAACAAATCATAATAATTTTAAAGATATAACAAAAACAATTTATTCACCACAATTAACACTTAAGAAAACCAGTATTAATATCGAAGAAAGGCAATTTCTGAACTTGCATATAACTTTGGGCAATAATTTTTGATAAGAGATTTGAATTTAATTTTAGAGTAATTAATCTAACATATTGGTTTTCAAATATAAGAATTAGGGTGTATACAAACATAATTGTATTACAAATTAATAGGATATATTCTCTTTGCAACTCAAAGTAAAGCATTAAACTTGCACTGAAACAACTTAAAAGTGTTATAACTGGCAATTCAATATCAATAGGTAAATATATATATATATATATATATATATATTTATATATATATAAAGTTATTTTCAATCAAAGCAGACTAGAATCTCCCATGCACAATAGAAACAAAAACATCAAACTCTGATAACTATCTAATAAAGTGACAGATTCTTGCTAGTGCAATATGCTCAATTAAATCAAGAAATGGAGGGATTCTGTCTGGGTTCGATTCCAAAACGACTTTCTCGAGTTGGTAAAATCACGTTTCAACTATATCTTTTTAATCTCTTTAAGTGAAGTGATCCAGTAGGGTAGATCGTTAGCAACGACAATGTGTCTCGTATCCAAGCCTTTTTAATTGGATGGCAGGATGAGCGGAGAACGGTTTATGAAGGCTTGAAGAGATTTAATTGGTCTCTATTTCAAACATTGAGATTCAGAATTGGGGGAAATCGTGATGTGGATTTAAAAAAAAATAAAGCAAAATTGTTTGGCTGAAACAGCATAGGTAATGAAAAAGTTATTTTCATCCTTTAAATTATTATATAAAAGAAAATTTTGGTTTAAATATGGTGATAGTATGTTGATAAAAAATATTCTTTCGAAGACTTGAAAAAAAAAAAAAAAAAAAATAACAATTACATTTTTTTTGTTGTTGCTTTAAAACATCTATAAGGTTAATATGAGAATTATTTAAAATTGCTTACTTTAGAGTAAAAATTGCTAGATTTAGGAACATTAAAAAATTAATTGGAAAGCTAATATTGCAAATAGGGAAATGAGATCTTGCATCTACTATTTTTGTTTACGGATTTCTATTAGACTGCTTGTATTTGGTAATGCTTTTTGGTGAAATCTTTGCAAGACCACGTTACGTTGTTTTATTTACTCTAGGAGTTGAGAAAGTTCAGCCAGGTACTGGTATTTTAGAATAAAATGCTTCTAACTAAATACTCAAGAAATTTTCCTGCATTTAGTTTTTGCAGATTCTGACATTTTTTTTTTTAATATTTTAAAATCTTTATCATGTCAAAAATCACACATTTTGCTATTATCAAAAATCAAAGATGGTAAAAGCAGTAAAATTTTAACTAATTATTTAGTGAGGCCAACGTTGTTTAAGTATGACAGAATATAATTTAATTTTATTAAAATCATTCTTTATTAAATCAATCTTTTAAAACTTTGTCCTTGTTTTCTTGATAACTGTTTTATTAATATGGTGTTTTATTCTAACAACAATAGTTCAACAGAGAATTGTTCTATCATAAATATTTTATACAACTGTTAATACCCCCTTTATAATATTGTGGTATACCTTTTATAGTATTGCGGTTGTTTTGATATTCAATTTTATAAATTGGAAACAAAATTGATTTAAAATTACTTTAAATGTTTAAGTTCTTGAAGAATCTGGTTTTTGACAATGCTTCTTTGAGAAAAATCAATCAATTTATTTATCATTATTTAAAAATGAAAATCTTTTATCCCTTACTAATTTAAAAAGAAGTAGTTATTAGGTGTAAATTTTTTTAAAAATCTGCAGTGTATGCGTACGCCTGAATAAAAAGTTTATTTATTTAAGTGAAATTATTTAATCGATGCAATCGGGTAACAGAATGTAAGAGCAATTAATAGAGAGGAGCTATATAATAGTTATTTTTAATTAATCTTAGTGACATTATCAATGAAGTGTAGTATGTTTTTAAATCCTAGAAGTTTAAGTTTCCAATGTAGGTTTATGTATTTTTGTTATGAAACCTGGTTATATGGAAATAATTAGAAAGAAAAAAAAAAATGCACAATATTCATTGAAGCATGATGCATTTAATATAATTTTCTAAGTAATTATTTTATATTTAATCATTAAAATGATTTCCCGATTTCAAAAGAATTTTTTTTAATGATTTATTTTTTTGAAATTTGAAATGTCAAATAAATATAATTTAATACATCCCTCATTAACTTTAGAGGGTTTATTATGTAAAATGCATTTTTAGCTTAGTTGCATATTATTGTTTGAATATTTTCCTATTTTGTTACAGAAAATTTTTAAGACTTTTGTTTTTTCTTAATTCAATTTCCCCCTAATTCAATAAATTCAATAAATTTTCCACTATGTTTAGCAAACAAACATGATTTGAGAAGTTAAAACAATAACAAACTGGAAGAAATTAATTAAATTCCGAGTTCTTTGTACAAAAAGCTATTTACTTTCCTCTTATTATATTGTATTCGAGTTGAATTTCACGGAACAAAGTAAATGTTTTCCTTATTGGAATGAGGGATACTTTCAAAATTAACAAACGTAGTTTGTTTTGTTTGAGAGTGCAGTAAATTAATTATTTTTATATAATAAGAGGAATAATTAACCTCCGTTGATAGTGGGTTAGTTATAATTACATGAAGGGACAGTAACATTTCTATGTATTATAAAATAAGAGATTGATAATGGTAATTATATTTTTGGTTGTATATCCAATAATCAAACCAATATTGTTATTATAAGCTTTTTCGTGATAATTATAACACATCAGTTTTTATTTGATAAAATTTGGAAAAAAGAAAAGGTACGTAATAAAAATAAATAATTTTTTTTAATACATCAATAATTGGAAAATAATAACGATCACAAATAAGTAGTTTATGATAATAATTCAAGAATAAAGTTTGAGAGGCAAAACATTGAAAATTAACAAAGCGAATAAGTTAAATCTTTTTCTATTTTATTAATATTAATTCGTAATAAGTAAAAAATTAATTTCAAACATTTGTACTTTCCATAAATCGAGAAGAGCAAGAGTAACTTAAAAGGCTGTAATTGTAGATTTAGTTTTCCATTATGCATTTAAAATAGTTTTAAAAATATAATTGAGTGACTACATTTATATATCTTTAGTTGGATGCATGAACTAGAATCTTAACTATTGCAAAATTAGAGAAATTAACCTTGGATGTTACTTTTTTTTTTTTCAAATTTCCTTTATCATTTACATGCTATTTTTGATCATGAAAGTATTGTTCTTTTTACATTGAACATTTATTAACATTTTTGTAAACAATGTAATTAAAAAAATTGATTTCAGACAATTGTTACTTGTTTTAAATCAGAAGAACATTTTTTGAGAATTATAAAAGAATAATGAATGTTAGAATAGTAAGATATTCTCGGTTTTTTATGGTAAACTTCATCATATATTCTTTATATACAATTCTTTGTATACCAATACTTATTTCATGAAATATGATTTTCATAGTTTTTTCAAAAGGAACTAATACAACGAATACTAATCCAAAAGTTACATCATATACTTAACAGGCAATATGTTTTTAATTAGAAAAAAAAATATACCATAATACAACAAAAATGTACAATCGACACTAAGAGAAAAAAATATTTAAAAAAGTTTATTTACAAATCAATACTAATCGGCAAATGTACATCTTATATACAATATTTTTTCTGTATAAAATTAATTTATAAAAATCATGAATTAAATTTTTATAATTCATATATTGATTATAACATTTGGATTCCGTTTAAACCATAGATGTGTACACATTTTTTAAAAATTAATCTCTGAATAACAATTCACTTCAAACAGCACTTTTTTCATTATCTGTACTTAAAATAATGGCTTCAGACAGTTTTTCAGAACATTAATTCTACATGCCTAAATGTTTGGAAGAATAATTTATCTATGAAATGCACTAAACATACATAGTTTGCTTATATAAATAAAATGTGTATATATTGTTTTAATAATGATTTTGATTTTCATTCCATCAATCTTACTGCTTCAGAATTAAGTCCGAGGCAAATTGCAAGAATACATTTTAGAAGATTATCCCTTCACTTAATATAGTCATAGTCATAGTGAATGGGGAGGTCAATTGAGCCTAGGTGCTGATTCCACTAGGGAATATTGCACCAACCCCTTTATTTTACGACCCCCTGTCAAAGAAAACCAGATTTCTTAAGAAAGGTCAAAAGGCTTTTGACAGGTTCCTCGTGGATTGTATCCAGTTCTGTTCCAAGACCTAAGCTTGAGTGCCTAATGTGAAGAAAAGCTTCACATTCAAAAAGTATATAGTGGGCTGTTTCCTCTACCATATTCACTTAATATTCTTTTAAAAACCATGAGTTAAATATAATAGCAACGAAGGAATTTTTTTTCAATTTATTCGTGGTTTTGTAGTGTTCATAAAAAAATTCGCATTCTATTATTCCTTGTTTTGAAAACCATCTGGTTCTAATAAAAAAATATAAATTTAATTACATATTTTATAAATATTTAAGAGAAGAATTTACTTGAGACTAATATCTAAAAAATTATAAGAAGGTAATATTTACCGTTTATATGAATTAAGTTTAGAACACATTACATGCATTTTTAATTAAATATTTATTTTCTTTAAATTTTAAATTCATATTATGATTTCAGGGACATTTTTGTTGATGTGTGTTTTTTTATGTAAACTATAATTGCCAAATAACTAAACCAATAAATATCAATTAATGAGAGGCTTAGAAATATCGTTTTTGCTTTTTATGAAGAAATTTAATTAAAAGTGGTACTTGTCTTGTTAATATTTTTTTAAAAAGTAGGTGCGATTAAATTTGTTAAATATGTGCACTTATCTATTCTGATTGTTTTTGTAATTGTCAATAATCTTATGGAATTCTAATATTAAAGTTACGAATAATTTTCTTAAACTACGTCAAAATAAAAAAAATTACATTTTATTTATTTTTGAAACATTTTATTTTCTTGTATAAAACTTTCTACATTTCTTTTATTGTATATCTTGAAAAATAATTTAACTTTTCTGATACTATACTTTTTACGTATGTTATGCGTACTAGTTAAAACCTGATTCTAATAAGCCAATTTCAAAAAGTAATCTGGATTCACTATTGATTGCAGGATAACACTGAATACATTTTTCGGTTAGTTAAATAAACGAAAGTGTTTATGGACATTTAATATATATTAGAGAAATACAAATGTAAAGTGACATTTCTTTTCCATAGAATAAATTCATTTGTCTAAGCAACTGTGTAATGGGATTGTTTAATTTTGACTAAGTTATATATTACGCTACTCACATTATAATAAATATTTTAAAATGTTTAAAGACTCAGATATGAGTTTTTAAAAAATTATTTTATCTTTTCAAAATACTCATGTTTTTCTTAACAGAACTGAATAGTTACCCCTACTAAATACGGTTAATGGGTTTCAAAATTGTTACGGTACATTAAGTCTCTGCTACGTAATTTGAAAGATTAATAAAATATTAAACGGAATTTTTTAATGTTTCTTTAATGACGTGTGTCAAAACTAATGAGTTATTTTTTTTAATTAAATTCGTACTATTTATAATAACCTCATAAGTGCGTTTAAAGTAATAAATGCAGATTCAAAAACGATCACAAAGTTAATATAATAAGCAACAGTTTGTCTTTAAATACATTGTTTCCGTGTCAATAAAATTATACTTAAATAAATGTAGAAAAATCCCCTCATATTTCATAAGGATTTAAATTTTTTATTTATAACCGATTATTTTATGGTTTTTGGCTTTTGGGTTTGAAGAACTATTAAAAGTGATTTAAAAAATTTGATAAATTCTTATAGATTTAATTTTTTATTTTTTGAACACAACCACTTATAACTTTTTCAGAAACATTTTTAAATTTTCTCATTACATTTAAGATAAAAATATAGTAACTTAAATAAACTATCTAACATAATTTAAAATATTGGAATTTCTTTGAAAGAAGGTATTCAATGTTTTTTTTTAAATTTTTATTTGTGTGAATCTAATTTTATGGATATCAATAATATATATATTTTTTAAAATAAAAATTGATACCCTATCAAATAACTATAATCGTCTATATTATAATTAGAATTTAGTTCTTGAATATTACATCACTGATATGAATTTTGTATGAAAGTAAGTATGATAAGTTCTTGACAGTTTTGATTAAAAACTTAACCAACAAATAAATTAAAGGTTTCTTCCATAAAAGATGTTTCCACTATTCAAATCTCTCAGATTAACTTTCAAGATAAACTATTGTTGTATTTTGGTCAATAATGAAATTTCCTATCACGTAACCCTTTTAAAAATTGCATTGGCCTTATCTGCTGAACGTTTACAACCAAAAAGTTGAATAAATTGCTTTTGAATAAAAATTACAATATATATATGATTTTTCAGAATTCAAATTACATCTGAGTTACCAAACTTCTGTCATTAAATGTTTTTTGTCTAGTCTGTTTGAAAAGTATCATTCACTAATGGAAGAAAATTCTAATATTTGTATGTAGATTGTATTTCTTATTAAATTATGACATGTTAACTTCCCTTAAAACTTAAAGTTATCCTATTAGTGTTTAAACTGTACTTACAGTAGCTTGGACTTAAGTTTTTTTTTAATCAAACAATAATAATTTTTAGTAATTTTTTTATACATTAATGCTCTTTTATACGTAATATCATTTATTTTACATTAATATTCTTTTATACTTAATACCATTTATTTTACATTAATATTCTTTTATACGTAATATCATTTATTTTACATTAATATTCTTTTATACGTATTATCATTTATTTTACATTAATTTTTTTATAAGTAATATAGTTTATATTTCATTAATAATCATTGGTAATAATATTTACTCGATAATAAGAACATTGGAGTGTAAAAAAAAATCATTATCTAGGCAGTGTATAAATAAGTGTACATATATTATACTGGCTTTGGAAGTAATTTACCAACTCATCTTACTTTTTTGTTACCTCTAACTTGATGATGCGTCAAATCCATTTATGCATTTATCTATTCCGGCGTTCCTTTTCGGAACTTCGCTTGTAAGAATTTGTAATGGCTTATCCATTTCACAAGTTTTTTTTTGTCAACGTTGTACTTCACTACTATGTGTCTGAGTAATGTGTCAGAGTCCGGCTTATGTTTCACTCGAGATAATTGACGTTGATGTTGAGTAAAGGACATTTTGTAGTATTTTTTTTGAAAGAAAATAAAAAAAATTCCCTTCCTGTCTTTTGTTTTTCAATTCTATTTATATATCAAGTAGGCGTTTTATAAAAACGGTTTTCTGAATATTTTTAAAGTGCTTTAGAAAAGAAAAAAAAGTTTTACCTGTTTTTTTAAATTTAAATATCTCAATTTCTTCATGAATGACAAATTGAGGATTGCAAGATTAATTGACTAACATTTAATATTACTAATTGGGATGCTATAAATATGTCAATCTATCTAAAATAAATAAACTATACTCTTTAATTTTTTGACATTGTTTGCCATGCATCTTTTTTATATATACTTTTAATATTTTATTTGAGTTATAGCGATCGTTAAATATTTTTTGAATAACTATTTGTGGAAAACGTGAAACACCAAAATTCTAAAAAAGTCATCAGCTACTTTTCATTCAGTTGTGGTATAAATGTGCAAAAAATACAAATAAAATACAAACTTATGGAAATAGAATTTAGAGTTTTTAATAAGACTATTTAAAAAAATAAGAGCAGCAGTAGAATATTTTAACTAATATTTATATAATTTTTTTAATTTAGTAACTATGGTATTTATAAATCTGAAATCCTGGCGGAACGCTTGGATTTCTAAATCTTAAGTAAAACGTAGAGTATATGATTGTACGTAAGCATTTGTTATATATGTTATGTAAGCAGTAATACATATTTTAAAAATAAATGCATAATTTTGTTTATTTAATAGAGTAAGTTAGTCCAAACAATAATATAAGCACCTTTATATATTTGTATACTACTTAAAATACGATTTCAATCGTTAGAAACTTGCATAAGTAACAGTATCAAAATATAAAATAAAGTATAGTAGTTAACTCAATAAACTAAATTTATTTCATTTTCAAAATTAGTTTAAACTTATTTTCAGAGATATAAATGTCAAAAAATATATTTAAGATATTGCAATGCTTTTTAGATTATAAATTACACAAGAGCAATTTAATATTTGGAACGAAAATTAACAAATTTGCAAATGAAACATTATTTGAAATAAAATATAACCAATTTCACCCTTAAGTAATTTATAACAAATTACAATTTTAAATTGAAAATTGTATTTTAAATGAACTTAAAGTTTTTGACAATAATTAAAATATTACATATTATATTTGCTACGTAGAGTTTAATGAATGTCCTTCCCGTAATCTTTGCTATAAAAAATGCTAGACAACCTTTTACCAAACGATGTTTGAAATTTTTTTAATATATTGCCTTTCTAATAATTTGAAACATTTTTAATGCTTCGCAATCAAGAATTCAGAAGAAAAGTTATCAATGTGATGAACAACTTTTCTTCAATGAATCGAATTTCGAAAGTAGTTGCCTAAATAAAAAATATTACTTTTCTCCAGCATCAGCTATAGAAATATAATTCCCTTCTCCGAAATAATGAAATAAGAATAAAATACTTTTTACATTCACAATACATTTCACCAACACTAATCAGTATTGCAGGAAAAGTTAATTTTATCAGATTATTAATTTCTTTTACTTGAAGATACTCTAGAACAACTTGTAGAAAGTAGGGGAAAATAACTCTGAAAGAAAATTCAACTAAAGGTATTATTGTTTTGTTCAAGCATATAAAAATACATTTCAGATTTGAAATCTAAATTGTAAGTCTGGCTATTATTATTTCTTATCATTTTTCAGTTTGTAGAAACACAAAATAACATCTAGCTTTAGTAAAGTAAGTTTTTTTTTATGTACTATTATTATTATTTCAGAAAAGCACATTGTTTTTTTAAGTAATGCCTTATATTTTGTGGACTTATTTCCATGAAATATTTCAGTTTACGGAACAAAAATAGGTGAAATAATAAACAGGAAAGAGAGCATTAAAAAAAATGAAGAAAAAAAAAAAAAAAAAGGAGCAAACTCTCATACGATGTTTATTTTTAAGAAACAATTAAATAATTTTTTAATTAAACCCACGGTAACTCTACGCACAATAAGGTAAGAGTTCTAGTAAAAGTGTAATTTTTGTTAAAATTAGTGCATGACTATTACGTAAAATAATATAAGACATGGTTTTATGAAACCTTTTTAGTATTTTGTTTTGCTATGCTATAAGATTGATTTCCTTTCATTTTTACACTAGTTTCTAAAAATTTAACTATTTAATTTCTAGGTTTGTTATACTACATGGTTAGAAAGAAATTATTTAATTATTGAGTTGTTATTTACTAAGATTTTAGTGAGTGCTATTTCTCAGCCAGAATTTGGTAATTATTCAGTTAATATTAAAACAGGTAACATATAAGCAACTTAGAAACTAAATCAAATGAAACAATTATTATCTAAAATTACATAACTGAACAACTTATGAAAGAGCAAACATTTTAGATAATTAAATTAATGAATACTTATTATTTTTAGTAACTTCTTATAAATTAACAATTTACAAATAGATATCAATTAATTACTTGTTAAATACTGCTTGTTGGGTAAATAGTAAATAAAATGCTACTTTCTAACTAGCAACTATTTACTAACTGAATAAATTTTAGTTTACAACTGAATTGCTCTTAATTATTTATAGAATAGTAATATGTATAATTAACTAAATAACTGCTTTTTAATAACGTATATACTAAAAATAATTTTTCCCAAAATAATGCAAAATCGGTAAATATTTTTTTTCAGATAAACAGCTCATTCTAGACCGAAAAAGTTTATCCAGGCACGTTTAAGAAATAGTATTTTTCCCAATGAAATATATTTTCAACTGAATTCAGATTTAGACAGAAACAAATATTACTATCTGAAATGAAGAATTATAATTTTAGTGACACATTGTGTTTAAACTAAGACAATTGTTTTCATTTTATTTGCTTAGTTAATTTTCTCTTTTAAGTAAAATGAAATAAATTTACATTTTTGTACCCATATGACTTGATGAATTTCGGAAAAAATCTAACAAAGAATGCAAAAACTACACTGTTAAAAATTTTGTTCCACCTTGCACCAAAAATTGGTTCCCATTTAGCTGCTACCAACATTTGGTGCTTAGTTTCACGATTTAATGGTGCAACCTCGGACCGTAAGCACCATTAAATCGAGAAACTAAGCACCGAATGTTGGTGGCAGCTAAATGGGAACCAAATTTTGGTGCATGGTGGACAATTTTTTTTAACAGTGTATCAAAGAAAACAAAGGAGCTCAAGAATATCTATCCAGTATTAGTGCTTTTAAATGTAAATCATGCGTATGTGCAAACGGATCCACTGCAAAGGTTTTTGTAAAAATTACAATCCCCCATATAGACTTCAAGTTATAAAATACACATACGGCTTCACTTCAATGAACATTTATGTTTTTCTGATTGGAAATATTTTTAAAACTCTGTTACGTACTTGATTTCATACTTCCACTCTCCATTAAATTCTAATTACAGATGTGGACTCATAAGCTCGTTAAATATATACTTAAGAACTGTTTCACAATTAAGTTGATTTGGGGAAAGTGTAATAAATATGTGTTTTAAGAATTCCCTTATATATGATTGATTTATCACAAAACCTAAAATTTATTACGATTTGGCAAAAATACTTTAACCCAACCTTTAACCAAATATTATGTGTAATAATGACATCTCCTCTTTAAGTTGTGATGTTTGTCTATTAAATGAATAAAATTTATCTTTAGTGCATCTCAAGTTATTTTAATGAATGCTTTAATGATACGAATCATCACCGTTTATATTATTGGTAATATAAACGGTGATGATATTGTCTCCTATCAAGAAAACGGTAATCTATGGTGATTGGTCCCTAAAGAATTAAGCTATCCATTTAATAAGGGAAAGACTTTTCTATATACATGAACCAATTCATTTCAATATTTAAGAGTTTAACATTGTATTTCAGTATTTAAGAGTTTAAATGAAGTCTCGAATAATCATTAATTGCTGGCTGGATGAATCATTGAAACTACCTTAATCGGGTAAAATTCTACAACCTACCAAGGTAGTTTTAAATAAATTGTGATCTCGAACTTTAGGTTAATTTTAAATAAATTGTGATCTCATTATCTAGGTTAATAAGAAAAATTTACGACTGAGATTGACTCAACAAATGTGAGTATAAAAGAACACATGTGGCCATGAGTTCTTATTGACCAAAAATGTTCCTTAAAAATGATGTTCATAAAATTTATATTTTGGTACAGAAGGAAGTACACTGTTAAAAATTTTGTTCCACCTTGCACCAAAAATTGGTTCCCATTTAGCTGCCACCAACATTTGGTGCTTAGTTTCACGATTTAATGGTGCAACCTCGGACCGTAAGCACCACTAAATCGCGAAACTAAGCACCAAATGTTGGTGGCAGCTAAATGGGAACCAAATTTTGGTGCATGGTGGACAATTTTTTTTAACAGTGTACTTTAGATCGTTGTTTTGTTGTTTTGTAATTCTCTCACGCGAGAGTTACGCTAGGGAAATACTTCACCGTTATATTGCACCTACAACATATGCAAGTATGCATCTTTATTTTTAGCTTGAGTAGATGAAAAGATATGAACACCTGAGTAAGCACATCTTTTCCTTTTCTTCCTATCCATGCCATACTAACAAAGGGATATTGAAATATTGAATCTAACACATGTAGTAGTCAGAGTTATTCTACGCACCATTGCTATGTATTGCACTGGCTCGTTGCTTGATCTTTCAATCAAGTGGCCAAGGTTTTAGCCAACAGAGCTACTGAGTTCTCCTGAAAGAAGTTTTTTTCCATGCCACTCTTTTTCCTAAAAATAGCTCTGAATACAATAGTAACGATCAAATCCTCTTAGGCAAGCTCACTTTTTTTTCGAATGTTATATGTTTCGTTTCGTAGTCATTTTAAGTGAAATGTGCCCCATTTCCAATTTTATTTTTCTATATAAGTCAATCATGTTTAATTGGATTGGTATGTTTGAGTATCATTAAATATCTTTTTAATAATCTTATTGAATTTTACCAAAACTGGAACAGAACTTTGCTGCAAACTCTAAGATATTTCAGATAAATAAGAAGAGTGAGCTCAATAGAGTTTCTTAGAATTTGATAGTCTGCCGGTAGGACTTGACCAACAATCTAATCTAGGTGTGTTGTACATGAGTATACCTAATCGTGGTTTATGCCAAAACATGTAAGGTTGAAAAAACAATTTTTAAATAACTGCAAGAATTGTAAAACTGCATTATAAAAGCATTAAATTTTTATTTTACTCAATTTTTTCTCAAATTGAGTCTCAATTTTTTTCCTAGACATTTTTGTGAATATTTTTTTACCTACAATTTCCTTGAAAATGATCAGTTACGTATTGCAAATAAATATTTTGTTAACTGCTACTAAAATTAAAGTAGGGAAAAAATTGCATTCGTTGAAATTTTTTTTCTAAAATACTGAATTTTAATGTCAGTGTTATCAATATTGAAGTTGAAATTATCTATTAGATTGTTAACAAAAATATTATGAAGTTCTTGAGAATAATCATTATCTTAATAATATTTAACGTTATAAATCACTTTTACTCCTTATTGTCGAAATATATTTCTTTAATGTTTCATACAGAAAAGCAGGCCATTTTCAGAGAAAAAATACCTATAAGTTTTCAAAATGGAAATGATTTTGGATCTAAAGTGAAATCATTATAAGAAAATTTTAGTATGAAGTATATTTTTTTTCATTTCATGAATAAACTGTAGTCTTTGAAATATGTTGATAGTTATTCTTAAGGGTTTGTTGTATAATGACAAAACTCATTTTTTATCCATAATTCGCAGGTGCATACTAATGCGTATCGAAAACAACAACAACTTTTTTTGGAAATTCAAAATTTCAAGTTGATAAAAAGTTCGGAATGGACCTGAAGTTTGATTGCTTTTGGACAAAAAGATTTTTTTTTTTTTTAAATATAAATATAAAGCAAAATTTTATTTTCAAGAATACAAATTTAAAGCTTAGAATATTAATTAACAGTAATAAAAAAATTATATTTTCTATTTAACATTTTTAGGTCTCCCGGAATATTCATGAAAACCTTAATTTGTTTACAAAATACGGATATTTTTCAATTTTCAACCCATTCTCTTGGTTAGTTTCAATTTTTTTATTTGTAGTCTAGGTATAGTAGTACAGCATTTTGAAATTTCGGGAATATCATTTTATGATAAGGCGTATACTAAACTCAAGTGTTAAGTCTTGTCACTTCTGATAGACCTTGGTGTCTCCAACCAACAAAGACTCTAGGTGTGAGACATGAAGGTAATGTTATTGAAATTGATTCAATGTCACTGAGTTTGAGTGATGAAACTGTACTTGATAGAAAATTGCTTCTTCCTGAGCAAACCCATCAAGTTAAATTATTTCAGTGAAACAAGGGCTGACAGAAAATCTACTCTCTTCTTCGACAGAATGTGACTGTAGAGCATTTCTATTGGAGCAGAAGCTCATTTAGCAAGTGCTCTACGCGGGATTTAAATGTTGTGATACTAGAAAACCAGGCAGTGATAAATCGAAGGTGTTACGTGAAAGGGTATAATACCATCAAGGTATTAGTTCAACTATTTTTCACTCTATTTATATAACTGAAAGCATGAAGCAATAAGTGCAAAAATTACAAGTAGTAAATGTTGTCTCATAAGTAAATGAGAAGAATATGTATCTTTGGTATAAGAACTACATTCAACATAATTTGGACCCGCAACTCCAAACAGTGACTCTAGACGAAACGTATAATAGCATCATCATTACATGACATTATATTGAAAACCATAATGGTGTATAAATTTTCATTACAAATTCAGCTATTTTTTTCAACTGCGAGGTTGGATGAAGTGGTACAATATATAAACGTGAAATTCGATTTGCCATTTTCAGTCATTTTGAATGGGAGAGGTTTCTAAGGTTTCTGTTTGCTAAATCTTAGGTGAATTTGCTTTTTAATACAGCCAGGCATATTTTCCAATATTTCTGGTAGGTGTGCAACTTCTTAAAATCAACTTCTGTGAGAACACTATGTCACTGCATTCAACAACTAGTAAATCTCGATAATTTGTTAAACGTTTTCTTATTAGACAGTAAAAGAAGTATTTCAGGAAATTGGACCATCAAGAGTAATCATAACTTTCCTAAGAGGCAATTCATTTAAATGAAGTAAACAAACAACTGCTTGTAGTAGTTATTTTAAAGTTTTTCGAATAAGGAAATTAACCTATTAGAGAATTCAGTATTTCATGCAGTACCATCATAACCAAGACCTTGAATAGTTTTCTCATCGATGTAACTTTCTTTCATAAATTGTAATGATGATACTACTACGTTTCGTTCAGAGTCACTGTCTGGAGTTTCGTGTCCAAAATATGTTGAATATAGTTCTTATAGCAAAGATACAAGTTTTTCTTGTTCATTTACTTGACCATATTTACTACTTACAGTTTCTACTCTTATTACTTCATTCTTTCAATTATATAAATAGAGTGAAAAATAGTTAAACTAATACCTTGATGGTATTTTTCCTTTCACGAAGAACTTTCGATTTAACTTTTACCACTGCCTAGTATTCTTGTGTTACAACATATTTTACAACTTGCTAATTGAGCTTTTGCTCTAATAGAAATGGTTCTACGGTCAAATTCTCTAAGAAAAAACAGAAGATTTTCTGGCATCCCTTGTTTCACTGAAATAATTTAACTTTCTGGCTTTTACCCGGTAGAAGCATTTTACTATCAAGTACACTTTCATCACTCGAACTCTGTGGCATTGAATCATTTTCAATAACGTTACCTTCATGTCTCAAACTAAGAGTCTTTGTTGGTTGGAGACTAAAAGATCTTGCTGAAGTGACATGATTTAACACTTGAGTTTAGTATATTCTATATCATAAAATGATATTCCCGATTTTTCAAAATGATGTACTACTATACCTAGACTATAAATAAAATATTTGAAATTAGCCAAAAGAATGGGTTGAAAAATGAAAAATATCCGTATTTTATAAAAAAAAAAATAAGGTTTTCATCTAGATTCTGGGAGACCTAAATGTTAAATGGCAGATATAATTTTTTTATTACTGTTTATTAATATTCTACAGATAAAATGTTTACTCTTGAAAATATTTTTTTTTTTTTTTTTTTTAAATTTAAAATCTTTGTTTGTGCCAAAAAACAATCAAACTTCAGATCCATTCCGGAAGACCTAAATATTTTTCAATTGAACTAATTTTTTTTTTTTTGGTAAATATGTAAGCATAGTGGCAACTTTTTATCGACTTGAAATTTCGTATTTCCAAAATGTTTTGTTGTTCGATACGCCCTAGTGCATACATTAGTGGCTTTTCTCTTATAAGAAGAAAGTATTTACTTATGAAAGCAAGTTAAGATTTATATAATGTTACTGTTTGTCGTATTTCTAAACTGTGGAAATTCTCAAGGTAATGGTATGGTATACAGTTGAAAAGTTATCATGAATATCAAAGCCATGCTTCTCAAACTGACTGTACGTATTCAGCAACTTTTCTTGTTTATCTTTTAGATAGTATGTTAGAAAATAGTATTAATTAAACACATGTATAACTTTTAAAAAGAAATATTGTATGTACGTAATTTGTATTTACCGTACACTTAATTATGAAATTAGAGAGACGGGTGCTTCACAATATTTTCTTGTGATAACATGTAATGAAATTTTGTACTAAACTTATTCGACACTTAATAACTGAAAATTACAAATTAAAAAACATTTGCATTGGAATTGATATAACACACCAAATTTGATGTTACAATTTCTTCCTTTATTCACATTTAATATGCATCATGTTACTTGTTTACCTTTCTCTCTAGGAAAACATTAAGCTTCATAGTTTAATGCCTCATCAGACGAAACGGTCGTTTCGCCGCTAACCTTAAAAAGGCAGAAATGACAGTAAGTATCTATTCTCTGCACAACTTCCAGAGAAAAAGTCGAAATTCACTATTTTCAAGCATGCTCACAGAACTTCATATAATTATACAAAAAATACCATAGATTCGTCTCGGTGATATCTTTTAAATAAAAAAAAAAAAAAAAAAAATGAGTACCTAGGATAAAAGACAACGAAGAAAAAAAAAATTGAAACTTCCAAAATGAAATAAAAAAACGAGTTCTAGCCCGATTTTGATAAAAAAATTTAGACAAACGTCCAGCCATAACTAAGCTATAGATCATCAAACGGATTAAATTATAGGATGCGGAATGTTTCAACTTAAAATACGACGCTGGTTTAAACTTCATTAAATTGATTTTCTATTTTTAATTAATTTAAAACCACTTTTTTTCATTTCATAATTTGGTGACAGATAAAGGCGATCAACTTGTAATTGTGGTTCAGATATATATGCCAAAAGTTGCCAATCAGGTTTGCTATCATTTTGAAATTAGTTTTTCCGTCATGTTAGGCTTAAGTGAGAATGAACGTAACGTCAAAGTATAGGCAGAACGAATTGGACTATAACTACATGGCTTATAACATCTTTAAAATTGAATTAATTTAATTTTTGAAGAGACAGAACTAAAGAGAAAAATTTGTTCTTCAAATTGCATGTGTTATTTGAACTGAATGACAATTTAGAGTGAGTTAACTTTCAAAAACATTTTAATTTCGGAAAAGCTCCATTGAAAAATGAAAATAATCATATTTTGTTGCAAGATACTATGGGCTGAATACAAAGTATAAATGTGGACGTTGTGCGACCTGACGTCACAGTCAATTCATTACAGCGGGACTAAATGAAACACGTATTGCGATTGGATAATGGAATTTGCAAAAATGTCATTCTTTTTTAAAGATGTGTTGATAATGCTTGGCATAGTAAAAATAATTTATATTGCAATAATTAGACTGTAAAAAACTTGTAATATTTATTTGTAACAATTTATTAGAATAAATTTTCAATGGGATGAACGCTCTAGACTTGTATGTTAAAGGTCCCGGATTTGATTCCTGGGTTAGGTGTGGATGTTCGTTGTCATTCGGAATCCACGTTAAGCTGTGGGTCCCGTACTGATTAGTCATTATTATGCACTAAAATAGGTCGTTGTGCGTACAAACTAACCAATCGAGCTGAAACTTGACTTACAGGCTCTTTGTCGATGGCAAAGTATTTCACTAAGTTTTGGGGGTTGAGTTGTCATACACAAGTTTCTATTACTCGTTCGTGGTCGAATTTGATGGTTACTGCCGTCCGCATTCAACCAATTTGTCAATTTTCAAGAAGATTTTGTCATGTAAGATATCATTGAACTCAACTCGAAGAATTATGAATATTCATGGTACAGTACCCCCCCAAAAAAATCCGAACGATGGCTATATCTTGTGCTCTAGTTGTTGAAATAACAAACAAAAGGTACCGTTGTAAATCGTGGAAGGTTTTCAATAATTGCATGAAGTTTTTTTTGTCATGAGGGGTCATCTACATATTAAAACAGAACCAAACTTTAAAAAGTTCAATAGCAACCTCATAATATTATCCCATATTTGGATTCACTATCCAAAAAAATGTCGGAATACAAAAATTCGTAATTTTCTAATGAATGGTTTGTAATTTAAATGATAAAAAGAAAATTATAAATTAATGTTAAATAAAAAAGTTGGTTTTTTGGCCATAAATACGTAAATAATTAATATATTTCAGTAATTTTTTTTTTTTCAAAAGATAGTTTGTAAATGGCCAAACATAAATAGCAATCAACTTTTGCATCAATTTCTTTTTTAATAATTAATTATTAATTAATAAAACAATTAATTTTTTTTTTTGAATAGAAACATATATATACATATTTTTTTTGCTTTCATTAGATTTACCATGGTCTAAAACCCCCACACAATTTTTTTCTTTCCATTTTGACTTATAGTTATCGATTTTTTAGCGAAAATGTAAAAAACGCTCACTTTAAGGGACCGTATAGTAGATGAATTTTGAAAACTATCAAAGATTAATTTAAGGTAAACTAGAGGTGTGGAAAATCGCACAACGTTCAATTATCGTAAAATGGGGTGAATAGGAACAACGGAGTGAATCGGAACAGAATTTCTTGAAATTAAAAAAAATATATATTATTTTATACAAACAAAGCAGTTTTATTTTTTATAGATATTTTTTTAATCTTGTTAACGTGTTTGGAATCGTGGAACATATGTTTTGTGTGGTTTTCAACTGTGTTCTTTTTTTTTTCAAAAATTACTTTCTTAAATTACATTTAATTAAAACAACATTTTTTTAGCAATTTCAATAAGTTATCCCTTAAAAATTTTACTGAATCATGTGATTTTTTTATTTTATAAATAATTTCAACGATCAAGTTACATGTGTGTTTACAGTGACATGTTTCTGTAAAATAATCAAGCTTTGCTGAATACTATTTACTA
This sequence comes from Linyphia triangularis, assembly GCA_963978545.1. NCBI lineage: Eukaryota > Metazoa > Arthropoda > Arachnida > Araneae > Linyphiidae > Linyphia > Linyphia triangularis. The sequence continues at coordinate 57,006,465 of OZ021724.1, read as the reverse complement.
ATGCCTACATTTTATGTTTATTAATTTTCTAATTATCAGTAGTATGCGTTATACTTCTGCAATTACAGTTTTCGATATTTTATTTATTTTGTTTGAAAAATTCACATCTTTAATGTTGTAAATAAATTCTGTTACTTTTTCGTTTACTTGCTATTTTTTTATTAATCTTAAACATGACACTATAAACCCAAGTAGTTTCTATGCAGTTTTAGATTATTATTTGTATTTTTTAACGTCGTGAAACGCCGCATTGAACGTTCGATTTCTCCCGTTGTGAAGTAGAACCTTAAAAATACCTTTCGTTTTATGGAAATTCTCAATGAAGACCGTCAAAAAATGGTCGAAACATTTTAGCTCATAAGTGACGTGTTTTTCAACATATTTCATTGAAATTTCGTATATAGAGTAAATGATGTATTTTAAATCAAATGAAATGATAAAAAATAGTGATTCGTATTGAGATTTTTGAAGGTAACGTTATTTTTACTTAGTAAACGGTCCCTTAAAAAAAAAAAATTGCTTCCGATAGATAGAAAATCGCAAACAAAACATTTTGGTGCAAAACGTAAGATTCTACGATAATTAGAACCGAAGATATATACATCGTTCTGATTTTTTTTTTTTTGGGTACTGTACCAGGTGTACTATAGGTGACACTACTTCTGGTTTATCAATTTTGAAGATAAATATGGCATGTTGAGTGTCGTTGGGCTTGTCTTGAAAAATTATGAATGTTTAAGGTACCAGGTATAACATAGGTAGTACCACTTTCCGTTTATCAATTTCCAAGATAAATATTGCATTTTGGGCTTTTGTTTTGACGAATTATGAATGTTTAAAGTACCAGGTATGTTATTGGTACCACTTCCGGTTTATCAATCTTAAAGATAATTATTGCATGTAAGGTATCGTCGAACTCAGTTTGAAGAATTATGAATATTCCTGGTACTAGGTGTACAGTAAGCAAAAAAAAAAAAAAAAACAGAACGATGGCTATATCTTAGGTTCTAATTATCGTAGAATCTTACGGTTTGCACCAAAATGTTTTGCTTACGGTTTTCTATATATCTGATGCAATATTTTTTTCTTGAGGGACCGTTTACTAAGTAAAAGTAACGCTATCTTCGAAAATTTCAATACGAACCCTTATTTTTTATCATTTCATTCGATTGAGAATACATCATTTACCCTGTATACCAAATTTCAATGCATTATGTTGAAAAACACGTCACTTATGAGCGAAAATATTTCGACCATTTTTTGACCGATCTTCAGGAAGAATTTCCATAAAACGAAAGGTATTTTTAAGGTTCTTCTTCACAGCTGGAGAAATAGAACGGTCAATGTGGCGCGTTTCACGAAGATTAAAAAATACAAGTATTAGTCTAAAATTGCATAGAAACTACTTGGATTTATAGTGTCATGTTTAAGATTAATACAAAAATAGCAAGTAAACGCAAAAGTAACATAATTTATTTATAACATTAAAGATGTGCATTCTTCACACGAAATAAATAAAATATCGAAAACTGTAATTGCAGAAATATAACGAATACTACTGATAGTTAGAAAATTAATAAATATTAAATGTAGGCATTAGTAAACAGTATTTAGCAAAGCATGAATATTTTACAGAAATATTTCACTATAAACACAAATGTAACTAGATCGTTGAAATTATTTATAAAATGAAGAAGTCACATAATTCAGTAAAATTTTTAAAGGATAACTTATTGAAATTGCTTAAAAAATGTTGTTTTAAATAAATAGAATTTAAGAAAGCAAATTAAAAAAAAAAAAAAAAAAAAAAAAAAAAAAAAAAAAAAAAATTGATAGTTTACAGAAAAAATAATTAATAATTTAAAAAACTAAAAAACACGCTTTAATAGAAAATTAAACTAAAAAGTAGAAAATAATCAATAGATTAAAAAACTAAGAAACACGCTTTAATAGAAAAGTGAACTCAAAAGTAGAAGATAATTTTAAATAAGTTTGAAATAAGAATAGAGTGATTAACAAGAAATATTTACTTTATCGTACAAAAGCGTGGGGTGCTTTTTAAGATATTTTCATAATGGCTCTACTTTTACCAATATCTGTCATTAAATATTTACAAAAATTGACATCAAGCACCCCACGCTATTTTACGATAAAATAAATATTTCTTGTTAATCACTATTCTTATTTCAAACTTATTTAAAATTATCTTCTACTTTTTAGTTCACTTTCCTATTAAAGCGTGTTTCTTAGTTTTTAAACTATCGGTTATACGATAACTGAACGTTATGCTATTTTCCACACCTCTAGTTTACCTTGAATTAATCTTTGATAGTTTTCAAAAGTCGTGTACTTAAAGTGAGCGTTTTTTACATTTTCTCTAAAAAATCGAGAACTAATAGTCAAAATGGAAAGAAAAAAATTGTGGGGGGGTTTTAGACCATGGTAAATCTAATGAAAGCAAAAAAAAAGAAAAAAATATATGTTTCTATTCAAATTTTTTTTAATTGCTTTATTAATTAATAATTAATTATTAAAAAAGAAATTGATTCAAAAGCTGATTGCTATTTATGTTTGGCCATTTACAAACTTCCTTTTGAAAAAAAAATTACTGAAATATATTAATTATTTAAGTATTTATGGCCAAAAAACCAACTTTTTTATTTAACATTAATTTATCATTTTCTTTTTATCATTTAAATTACAAACCATTCATTAAAAAATTACGAATTTTTGTATTTCACATTCTTTTTTAATGCTGAATCCAAATATGGAATAATATTATGAGGTTGCTATTGAACTTTTTAAAGTTTGGTTCTGTTTTAATATGTAGATGACCCCTCGTGATAAAAAAAACTACATACAATTATTAAAAACCTTTCACGATTTACAACGGTACCTTTTGTTTGTGATTTCAACAATTAGAACAAAAGATATAGCCATCGTTCTGTTTTTTTTTTTTTGGGTACTGTACCGTAGATGATAAAGAGAAAAACGATGAAATGGACAAATTCAAAAAATAGAAGTCACCAGTGTTTTAAAAAAAGTTCTGATATCCCCCAAAAAAACACTTTTGAAAAGTAGAAAAAACTCCAACCTCAAACACACACAAAACTTTCTTGCAGTAAAAAAATCATAAACATGATGAAAATTTTCAGCCTCAAACACGGTGATATAAAAAATGGCCAACCTCTGATTACAACTCTCGGTTGTGACTAGCTTAGGAATGTATGCTTACTTAGTTTACTTTTAAAATTTAAGTTCCGCTCCCATAAAAATTTACGCTGCTTGAGGTTGGCCCAATTTTAATCACAAACCTTTTACCCACCGCCTCTCCCCACACAATAAAAACATTCCAAAATGCATATATCAACCAAACAAAAGCTTAACACAAACACTTCAGTTTCCTACTTAAAAAATTCTTAATAAAGATTCAAATGCGAGCGTTTGAGCACAGTTTCTCTATATTATTTTGAAAATTACATCTACATGAGCATGAAGATTTACACTACTTAGTATTTCCTACCCAACCAAATGAAATCATATCTCCTCCAATATTCGTGCAAACAGTCATAAGTTAGTTTAAACGCAAGCATTGTTAATATTCCTATGACGGGCGCCAACCACAAACAACGTACATTTTTATGGGAGCGGAACTTAAATTTAAAAAATAAACTAAGCAAGCATACATTCTTAAGCGAGTCATTCCCCCAAGGTCTAATCTAATAAACCTTAGAGCATTGTGTTCCAAGATACGAATTCCTCATTAAATAATGTATTGTGGAATCACTTATACGGACAAAAGTTGTATTTTTATGTACTTACATACATAAATACTATTTTCATGATGATGCATAGTCTGCAACAGTAATATTCATTGTTTAATCTGTATTAGTGTGGAATTTCTAGCATCTTGGATTTTATTACATTGAACTATGGTATGAATTCCTCTTGTTGAGGTTTTTAATTGACATATTTCAAGTGATTTTAGAGTTTTTAATTTTTTTTTAAGAATGTTATTTGACTTCTGATAAGATGACAGACTCATTATAATATGAGTCTTTTTGTATAAACTTTCATGATATTGGAGTAATGTAAAACATTTATTCCTGAGAATATATATAATATTCAAAACACAGAATAGTCGCCGAGATTTTAGACTGGATTGTTAATTGAGTGACATTATTTCAATAGAAAACTGTACAATCTAAAAAGTTTCAGAATTCAAGTCTTGTAAATTCAACGCCGCAGAAAGTGGATACTTGTATTTTTATACTATTTATAGGAAATCACATTTGTTATATGGATAGATATACCTCAGATATTATTTTTAGTAAGTTTACTGATATGTTGACCATTTATTTTTATTGAATCATTCAGTTATATACTTTTTACTAACAATTTTTAATTGCTTATAATTTTTATTTATTTTCCCGGTTGTACTATTAAGAAATGTAGTTTTTGTTCGGTACTCTATATCTTCTTTTTTTTATTAAAAAAACAATAAATGAAAAATTTCCAATTTATAAATTAAAGTCATTGTTATCAAAGTCAGTTATATACTTTTTACTAACAATTTTTAGTAATTTATAGTTTTTATGCATTTTTCCTGCTGTACTATTCCTGTTTTCCAGTTGTACTATTAAGAAATGTAATTTTTGTTTTCGTACGATACTCTATATCTTCTTTTTTATAAAAAAACCCCCAGTAAATGAACAATTTCTAATTCATAAATTATACTTATTCGTATCTAAAGTCAATTAATAATTTAAATCATTTGGCTGGAATTTATTATATACTACAAATAAACTATTATACTTTGAAACATATGTTGCTTGTTCTTTTATATCTTGTAAGGACTTTGAAGGAACTAAAGCCAGCATTTGGTGGCTCACAATTTGTTAAATGAAATCCACAATTCTTTATTTGAAATTGTTATGAGTATGTTATTTTCATCCTTGTAAAGAACATATCGATTTTAACTTACTCTGCGAAAATGCGTCTTGTTAACGAAAGATTTATACGTATTCTTTTGACAGGCTTACTGGAAGCAAATTTTATTAAAGTAACGAAGGCTCTTCGATTTATCATAAATTATCTGCACTCACTTAAAGTTTCCTTTTTCTTAAGTGAGCTGCCATTCAAACCTTGAGGATAGCAATTTAAGCGTAGTTGTTTCTTTTTTGTTGAGAGAAATCTTAATGACTTGTAATTTACAAATGTAACATATGAGTTAAAATGCAATGATTAATGATTTGAAATGAAATAATATATTTGAGAAAAATATTGATTATATTTTGATAGTGTTAGCACACTATCAAAATTTTTATCTGTATTGGATGACCAGGTCAACGTTTATTCTGGGTAGGTTTTCTATTGAACTTGTACTTGAGGCGAGTAGACTTGGTGTTAGAATTTGGTATATTACTCAGGAAAAAAAAAATTCTAAAGATGGCTGTATCTTCGGTTTTAAATATCGTAGAATCTTGTGGTTTGCATCAAGGTGTTTTGTTTTTGATATTTTATAAGCGTAATACAATTTTTTTTATAGGCCCTTTACCACAGAAACTTAACTCTAACATTGAAAATTTCAATGCGTTCCCCTATTTTTTAACTTTTCATTCGATTTATAATACATCATTTACACTAATTACAAAATGTCAATTCATTATGTTAAAAAAAACACATTATTTGTAAGAGGAAACGTTTTGGCCGATCTTCAGGGCAAATATCAGTGTTAAAAGCGTATTTCGGAAGGAAAGCACGTAGAAATACAGCGTGTTTCGGAAGATTCTAAAAATACAGGTAATTGTCTAAAATAGCACGGATTCCTATTTAAGAACTTATGGCTAAAAAAGCAAATTTTCTTTTTAACATTAATTTTTCATTTTTTTTCTTCTTTTTTTCGCCACAATTTTAATTACTAACAACTCAATCGAAAATTATAAAATTTAGTATTTTTGGATTCTAAATCTAAATATGGTAAAATATTGGGATTACCTTTGAATTTTTTAAAGTTTGGTTTAGTTTGAATAAGTAGATGACCCCCATCATGAAAAAAAATATATATACAATTAATAAAGACTTTCCACGATTTACAAAGGTACTTGTTGTCTTTTATTTCATCAATTAGAATACAAGATATAACCATCGTTCGATTTTAATTTGTGTACTGCACAAGAAGTCACAACTGGTCAACGGGGTCAAGTCGTGATTTACGGTCTACTTGGGATTTGGCAGTGAGGTACCTGAAAATTATTTCTTGAGAGAGGGCCCTCAAATGCCATTGGATGGTTTTCATAATTTATGAAGAGAACATCAAATCATGGTGATAAAAAGATAGAGCAAGCTCTCGGGTCCTTTTCTCTTCTCGATTTCCATTATGACGATTTTGTATAATTAAGACGGCTGCGGTTGTTAATTTACACTGCGGTTGCAATTTTGGAATGGAGTACGGACAAGAGCGAAATGCGAAAGACATGTAACCATTAAACAAGGGTGTAATTACATACAGGTTTGATTATAATGGTTTTTTTTTTTTTTTTTTTTTTTTTTTTTTTTTTTTTTTAAATAGTTTGAACTAAGATAGATTGAGAAGCTTCACAGGGCCGAATAGAAAAGGTCGTATTACTAAAAAGAAATTGGAATGGGATGTAAATGAAATAGTTGACTTATTTGATCATTATGTTAGTAACATGATTGCATAGTTATGTCCAGTTTTGTATTGATAGTTCATTAAAACTCTAATAACACATCGTTTTCTTAAATAGGGATTATCTCTATATATGTATTGCTTAAAAAATCATTAATGCACCAAAAAAAGATAATTTTAAAACCTTTGATTTTGTTAAAACAAATTCAATCTGAGTATCCATCCCCAAAACTTTTTGGTATGTACTTTATACTTTAGAACTTGTCATCAAAAGAAACAAAATCATTTATTATTTACTCGTACTAAAAGCTTTGTTGACGTTCCCAGACGTTTTTCGTTTTTTTCCCGGCTCAAGTCGGTATAAGTTTAACTTATTGAATAGGAAATTTAAAGTGACATACTTTTTTAGATGGTTAAATAGGTGTCTTTAAAAATAGTAAGAATTTTTTTTCCATCGTAACATTATTAGATTATTTATTATAAATTTCGCAATTCTTTAAATTCAAAAATGAAAAGAAACAAAAAAAAAAAAACAAAAAAAAAAAACTTTTTTTAAAGTAAGTAGTACAATTTTGATTATTTTAATGTTTAAGGATTAATTTATTAATAAGATGAATTTATTTTTCAAAAATTATATTAAAATTAAGGAAAAAATAACAAGAAATTATACAGACTCGTAATTAAGACTAACGTTAAGGAAGTAACGCAATCGATTATTTTATTAAAACTTAGTGAGAAGTAAAATTGTGAATCGTTTAAATATTTACTTTGAAAGAAATTTTTTATTCTGCTGCAAGCGAATAGGGATATTTTTTAAGTGAGATTTCCGTTTGTTTAACTTTTTTTAACCAGAAGAACGAGATAGGTAACCTTTTAAGTCCACAATATATCAGCTTTTAAGAACGATGAAAATCATGAAAGTTTAGTTCAATTACAAATATTTTAAATCGGATGACTTTTATTTCTAGGTTCATCTAACTAAAAGCATTAAAGTTTTAGCTTAAAAATATGTTTTTAATGTTCATAATTTAATCTTTAAGAAAAATTATAATCGTGAAAATTGAGACCTCGCAAAATGATATGACTCAATGGAAATATATTAAGAAAATAACTTTCTAGATTCATTAAATAGTTGATGCGGTTTATTTCAATAAATTGTGATGAATTTCCACATGCGAAAACTGAATATTTGAAACAAAGAGAGAGAGAGATTGATCTACTAGATATACATGGTAATATAAGACATATGAGGCATTGAGCACACCAGAAAGGATCATCCCACAATTTGATTTTTGCTGTTCCTATCCCGTTTATCCAAAACAATTCATACCAGATAGAACCAAATGCGGTATCTAATCACCGACTTAGCTGACCATTAGATAAATCAAATTACATTAGAATTAAAAAAAAGAAGAAAAAATGGCGTAGAAACATCAGCGCTCAACGCCTCATGTAACAATTATGCAAAACTACATCATTTACAAAAAAAAAAAAGAAAAAAAAAAAAAAAAAAAAAGTGGTAATTGGTTTTTCCATTTTTTTAAAAAAATGTATTAAAAATATCCAAGCCTATTCATGATTTTCAAAGCATCAAATTTTTGTTAATATTTACTATACAGATTTTTAGAAAAAAATTCCTAATCTAAAAATCAATATAATTTCTTGTTACATTTTCAGTTTAATTTTCAAAATAATAATAATACTGTCTAATTTATTCTTGTTAAAATTCAAGTTCTTATAAAACGCAGTAACTGACACAGAGCCATTAGAATTTTAGACAAACTTTATCAAGACATCACGAAACACACAAACACACGACTTCATCAAAGGAAGTTAACCACGCATCTCCACATTCTTCAAATTGAAAGTAAAACCAAAACTCGAAATGCGAACTAAAAGTACAAAAACACTACAGTTAAAAGTTAATTAGATTTTCGATATGCTTTAAGAGCATGACGTAATAATTTCTTGTTCCGTGACCGAAAACTCTTGTTAAAGCACAACATACGGCCCCATCGGTCACAAAACAAGATAAGTTTAAAACAAACAAAAATAAAAATTTACACAAATTAACACACTGTAAAAATCTTGTACACAATTTCTTCAAACTTATTTCTAAGCAAGGGTTTAGTTAAAAAATCTGCTTCATTCTCCTTAGAACAAATATACTTAACATCAAACAAATTTTCATCTTTCAATTGTCTTATAAATTGATATTTTATATCAATATGCTTTGTTTTGATGTTCTCTTGATTATTCTGTAAAAAATATATAGCTGATTGGTTATCACAATATTGCAAAGGTTTAATACAACCACGCAAACCCATCTCATTTAAAATTCTAGAATACCACAAAACTTCTTTAATACTTTCGGTTAAGGCAACAAATTCCGATTCCATGGAACTTAACGCGATACATTTTTGTTTTGATGATTTCCATGCAAATGGAATTCTTCCAAAAGAAATTACATAACCACTATTAGAATGTCGGTTTGTGTAATTGCATCCCCAATTTGCATCAGAAAAAGCAATTAAATTTGAATTACGTACATTTGAAATGTTAATCTTATAGTTCTTAGTTAAGAATACATAATTCATAATATCAACAACATATTTCCAGTGTTGAAAAACATAACCATTACAAAATTGTGACATGATATTAACAGCTACAGATATATCAGGTCGAGATCGACTTGCTAAGAAAGATAAACAACCAATCATTGATCTATAAGGAAATTTCTTCATTAACTCATTTTCTACAATCTCTTCTTCCTTAATTTTACTAGGTAGAATTGAACCAACTTTAAATGGTAGCTTAACAAAACTTTTAGGAAGATCTTTAAATTTCAACATTAATCTTTCTATATAAGTACATTGATGTAAATACACATAATTATTAATAGTTTCAAAATTTACTCCAAGTAAATATTTAATATTACCCAAAATAGTTATATCCAATTTCTTAGCAATTAAATTAATCACTTTATCTAGCACATTTTTGCATTTAGAAAATAAAATAATGTCATCCACATAAACAACCAAAATTACATCAGAATTTAAACGATATGCACAATTAGACAATTGTAAGTTTAAAAAACCAATTTCTTTCAAAATATGATCAAGTTCTATATTCCATTCTCTGGAACTTTCATGAAGACCATAAAGTGCTTTTAACAATAAACAAACTTTGTTTTCAGAACCTTTTTCAATATAACTTTTAGGTTGTTGCATATAAACAGGCTGTTTAAGAGAACCATACAAATATGCTGATTTCACATCTATTTGACAATGATACCAACCTAGCATAGAAATCCACAAGATATATAATAACTTTATAATTGAGAAATTAACAACAGGTGAAAAAACATCATTATAATCAATACCAGCTTTCTGTTTAAAACCTTGAGCAACAAGCCTTGCTTTATACCTTTTTGGAACATTGTTTTCATTCTTTTTAATATTATAAATCCACTTACTTCCAACTATATTTTTACCTTGTGGTTTATCTACCAATGTCCATACATTTCTTTGTTTTATAATGTCCAGTTCCTCATTCATTGCTTCATCCCATTTCGCTTTTTCATTACACATTTGAGTGTCCTCATATGTTTTAGGTATTTCTACATTATAACACACTAACAACATATTTTCTGGAAATTCAGTATACTCACATTCATCATCAACAATAGAATTAGAGGTACAAGTTTCACTTTCAACGGATTGTACAGGATCAGTTTTAGTAACATTAGCATGCACAATATTTGGTTTAAATTTAAACAACTCGGGATCAAAAACTAGCTTATTTTCTTTACAATATTTTTTGACATCTTGTATACTATACATTATTTTGTCATCAGGCGTGTGATACGAAACAAACAGTTTTTGAGATTTGGTTCTAGGTTTTTCAACCCTTCGCCAATCTGTAATATCAAGAGGAGCTAAATGCTTAGTATTTGTTTCTGGTGTGGTTTGTCTGTCCTCAAGTTCAGACATTTCATTTTGATTATCTGTATCAACACGTTCTGAATCAAAATGTGTATCAAGTGATAAAGTCACATAGTAATACTTATTTTTCCCAAATAATGCTAACACCCCATTTTGTCCTTCATCTATTCTAACATGAACCGTTTCTATAACGCGTCTTTCCTTAGGCAAATATATTCTGTAACCCTTAGTATTTATACCATACCCAACTAAGATTCCAGGTTTGGCTCTAGGTTGCAATTTATTTCGGTGAACTTTTGGTACATGGACAAATGCTAAGGAACCAAATACTTTAAAATGTTTAACCGATGGTTTAAAATTTGTCCATATTTCATTTGGTGTGACCTTATTTAAAGCATGTTCTGATCGATTTTTGACATGTACAAAAGCCAAAAGAGCTTCAGCCCAAAACTTGGGTTGTAAACCACTGTCCTGTAACATGGCTTTAACACCATTCATTGCAATTTTATTAAAAACCTCACATAAGCCATTTTGCTCTGGAGTGTAAACTGAAGTTCTTTCAATTTTAACACCCAAACCATTTAAGAAATTTTCAAAATCTTGGTGGCACCATTCGAGTCCATTATCGGTTCTAATACACTTAAGTTTACAACTTAGTTGCCTTTCAGATTTAACTAAATATTTCTTAAAGCATTCTAATACATCAGTTTTATTTTTCAATAAATAAACATTTACTTTCCTACTATAATCATCAATAATGCTTAAATAATAGAGGTTCCCACCCAAAGATGTTACAGGAGATGGTCCCCATAAATCCATATGTACGCGTTCTAAAACACTTTTAGTATTGCGTTCATATTTATAATTTCTCTTAAGAGATGTCCTAGTTGATTTAGCAATTTGACATATATTACAAATTTTATCATGATCTTTGAAATTCAGATTTTCAATTCCTTTAACACTGTTATGTTTACACATACTGGCAATTGTATTTACATTTATATGACAAAATCTACGATGAATAATATCAATATCTAAATCACTAGTAAATGCAACACTTTCATTTTTAGGATAACCACTCACAACATACAATTTATCAACTCTAGGAGCACTAAAAAAATACTTATTATTAACATCGTATATCACCATCTTATCATTTCCCCAATTAATTCTGTTACCAGCTATATCTATATTTGCTCCACTTATCAAATTACGACACATATTTGGAGCATACAACACATCTTTTAAATTAATATCTACATTACCTTTTGGGTCAAGGACAGTAAATATGATATTCCCCACTCCTTCAATTTCAGATGTGCAGTTTTTATCACCAACCATCACTTTCTGGGGAGGAAGTTCTTTGAACGTAGAAAACATTTCTCGCTCTTTGCAGAAATGTGGAGTGGCTGCCGAATCAATCAAAAATTCCACTGGTTTAGTTTCTGTTGAAGCGACTAGTTCACTTTCAAGCGGTTCTGCTTCTATGTAGAATGATTCATTTCTCAGTGGATTTCTTGCTTTCTTCTTTTTAAAACACCTGGCCTCTGAATGTCCAAATTTCTTACAGTAATCACAGGTAAGTGGCGGCCCCATTCGACTATCTGGTGATGGTTTCATTTTTATGCCTTCTGTGCCCAGTACACGACCACTGCGTACAGGATGATGGTTCTTTGCATTCTTTTGCTTCATTTTAGAAAACATGGCATTTTCGATGACAGTTGGAATTTCCACTCCATCTTTATGTTTCAGCTCAATACGGTCGGACTCGGTTATGAGTTGCTTAGATATGTTTTCCATTCTAAATTCATCATCTTTTATTCTTTACAGTATCTGCACTAGATTTTCATAATCGGGTGAGAGACGTCGTATCAACTGGAAACAGGCAAGTAGTTCAGGAATTTCAAATCCCGCATCTTTGATTTCGTGTTTTTTATCAGTGACACGCTGGCAGTATATTCCAATTGTCTCATTTACTGGATCAAATCGAAGCGAGAAAAATTCATCGACGAGGCTGGCTAAACGTGCTCTTGACTGGGTTCAAAATTATCTTTAAGGAGATTCCAGGCTATTTTTCCATTTTCTGTTGACTTAAGCAATGTCTGGTATTTTCTTTCAATACCTTGAAAAATAGTAGTATACGCCCTTTGTTTTCTCCAACGTAAATCTCTTTTATCGCGTTCAGTCGCATCTTCAGATAATTCTTCTTCAGTTCCATCGATGAATTGCCAGCAGTTTCGATCCATTAATAACACCTTCATGTCCAGCTTCCATGAACTATAATTGAAGTCTTATAGTTTCGAAAATGTAAAGTCATTGTCTCGTGCCATTTTTGATCGTTACTTTCCGATCTTTAGAAAAATAATTTGAACTCTGTGTCAGAAATGAAAATCAAAGGTGGACAAGGCCCATAACCTTTTTAAAATTCAAGTTCTTATAAAATGCAGTAACTGACACAGAGCCATTAGAATTTTAGACAAACTTTATCAAGACATCACGAAACACACAAACACACGACTTCATCAAAGGAAGTTAACCACGCATCTCCACATTCTTCAAACTGAAACTAAAACCAAAACTCGAAATGCGAACTAAAAGTACAAAAACACTACAGTTAAAAGTTAATTAGATTTTCGATATGCTTTAAGAGCATGACGTAATAATTTCTTGTTCCGTGACCGAAAACTCTTGTTAATGCACAACAATTCTCTAATAGGAAATGCATAAAAATAAAGGAATTCTTTAGAAATGTTTAATAATTTCTGTTTATTAATTTTCTCGTTTGTTATATTCCTCTATATAATTAATGTCAGATGCAAAGAATATTTTATTGTAGTATTAGTTGTCATTTTCGTACTTTCTGTAATTAGTATAATGTAGGAAAGGTATAATTTCAATCAGCAGACGATGGCATTACATTATACTATGGTTAGTTGGTTGTTTTCAGATTATCTGGCGCCGTCAGCAACATGATGGCTATAATGCCCCGAAACATTCGTCATTTGACAAGCTAACATACATTAACAAACACCCATGCCTAACACGGGACTCAAACTCGCAACCTCGCGGTCTAGAAGCTTGCACGCTAATCACTACACCGTTTGGTCGGCACATTATACTATGGATTTATTTTCTTACGCAATACGACATAAATTATCGTTATGGACCATAATGGTTTATCTAACATTTTATTGCCGTTGCATTTTAGTGATCATTTAACCACGTTTAAGTTTAAATAGTTTTCTATCTTTTTTTCCTTCTATAATTACTTTCTGCGTGTATTTCACACAAATACATAAATAATCATACGAAGATTTGTACAATATAAGGAAAACAAACTAAAAAAAAAAAAAAAAAATATTTATTTGCATAATATGCATTAGAACGTTTACTTTTCATCAAATGTTAGAAAAGTTGGGATATACTTCTTATTTTGTACCAGTTTTCTCAATTATATTTAAGTTATCTCCAGGTTTAATTTTATTCGGAGTTTTTATAAAATATCTACCTACTTTATAATCTATTTTTTTCAGCCTAAGATTTACCATTCCATGTTTAATGGTACAAAAAAAAATAAAATTGTTGTACCAAATTAAAAAAAAGAAAAAAAAAGAAGGGGGGGGGGAAGAAGGGGAGGGGGATGGTTTTATTCTTTCACTGAACCATTCCAACAGAATGTGTAAATGAATAACTAGATTAAAAAGAAATAACAATAGGCATAGTTCAATATTATATAGTAACAGTATAAATATATTGTATAGAATAAGTAGATTAAATGGAAGACAAACATAATTTAAAGTAATAATCAAGAAAATATGTACAAAACATTAATAAAAAAAAAAAGATTTTTTTTTAATAGCATTAAATTACAATCTTGTATTTATTTTTGAATTTCTATAAACTGTAACTTATCTAATATTTATATTCAACAAAAATAAATTAACAAGCTAAATTTAACTAAACAAATGTGCTAAAGTTTTATAAGAAAATATATTAAAAAGATCAGAAGTTGTTTTAGTACAAACTGTTTGTGCCCACTCTGAAGAGTCAGAAGATAGTACAACATGCTCAACAGGTAATAAGATGACAACCTTTATCAATGAATGTAATAGATCAATAATACAAACGAGGATTATAATAATGTGACCTACTTAATTTAAAAGCTATTTTTTAGGGGAAAACAATTATGCGTAGAAGTCACTATTAAAGAGGAATTTTTTTTAATGAATTTAATCGCAAAATTGAAAAGAAAAGCTGTGTATTTTTTCCTTTTGACATTATTCTGCCAAAATGTTTGAAAGCATTTGGATTAATTATTTTTGCTGTTTAATTAAATAAAGAAAAAGTCACGTGTCAGGTAAGTCAAATTAAGCGTATTCATTAAATAATTAATTTCTAAAGACTTTGAGTGGGAAATTTATATTACGAGTTTTCTGGTTGAACATTTAGTATTTTTGCTTAGCAGGGACTTTTTTTTTTTACAACTTTGCTGCTTGTTATTTAAATGATTTTTTTACACTACAAAATATAATCTCCAAAACATGTGCATTTCAATTTTAAATTACATATTATGAACAATTTCACGAAGCATTATTTTTTTAAACGGAATGTTGATTATTTTCGAGAATGTAATCTTACACAAATATTGCTATATTAATAATATCATAAGAATAGTAATGTAAATATTGATCTGGTTCTAAATAAATTAAACACTTTTTAACACGCTTTTATTCGCTTCGTATGTATCTATGCAACGGAATCTTAGAACTCAATTTTCGACCAATTCAAAAAGTTGGATTAATTTGAAATTTTGTACAGTTATCAAGGACCGATGACAATACAATAATTCAATAAGTTTGTTGCATTATCGCAAGGATTAGCTCGTGTTGCCCTTGCGCTGTTAACCCCCAACCAACCAACCAACCAACCAACCAACCAACCAACCAACCAACCAACCAACCAACCAACCAACCAACCAACCAACCAACCAACCAACCAACCAACCAACCAACCAACCAACCAACCAACCAACCAACCAACCAACCAACCAACCAACCAACCAACCAACCAACCAACCAACCAACCAACCAACCAACCAACCAACCAACCAACCAACCAACCAACCAACCAACCAACCAACCAACCAACCAACCAACCAACCAACCAACCAACCAACCAACCAACCAACCAACCAACCAACCAACCAACCAACCAACCAACCTTCTCCGGAATCGAATCCTGGTGTCCCGTTACAACCCCAGTAGTCACAGAACCTACCATCGACAGTTGACAAGGCAGATATTTGAAAGATATGTAGTGGGCACTACGATTATACTATCAGCAAAAAGTTATTCAGATTTATCATATAATAATAATGGAAGAGACACCGATTGGTTTTGATCTAATATTAAAGCGTTCCTTTCATCTGGTTGGAACTCTGGATTGCAACTAGAAATACCACAGTTTTGCATGTAAATGTGTACAAAATCTAAGGGGCCATAACAGAATTAATGAGCTATTTGTGGTTTCACCTTAATATGGCGTTTATTGAGACAGAAATGAGTTAATCATTGAGACAAGCATATGACTACTGACCGGATCAACCAATAGGGAGTTTTCATCCAAGTTTCACAATTGAATAATTAATAGTTTAAAAAACTAAAAAACACGCTTTAATAGAAAACTGAATTAAAAAGTAGAAACTAAATAATAGTTTAAAAAACTAAAAAACACGCTTTAATGAAAAAGTGAACTAAAAAGTAGAAAATATTTTTAAATAAGTTTGAATTAAGAATAGAGTGATTAACAAGAAACATTTATTTTATCGTAAAAAAATGTGAGGTGCTTTTTAAGATATTTTCATAATGGCTCTACTTTTACCAATATCTGTCATTAAATATTTACAACAATTGACATCAAGCACTCCATGCTTTTTTACGATGGAATAAATATTTCTTGTTAATCACTCTATTCTTATTTCAAACTTATTTAAAATTATGTTCTTTTTAGTTCTTTTTTCTATTAAAGAGTGTTTTTTAGTTTTTTAAACTATTATTTAATATACCTGAAATAGTTTGTGAACTGTAGACAAAATTCTGAAATACAAAAACTTCTCCGAATTAATTAGAAATTCAACACGCTAAATCTTAAGTAAGGATAAAAATTAACTAAAGTTCAATGAAAGCCTTTAATTTAACATAAAGTATTCACACTTTCTTTAAGCAATTAAAGGTCTTAAATTCGTTTAAAAACAATAAAACGTAAAATATCCAATATCCAAGCACGGAATCCGTCTTTGTCTTGCAAAACTCTTTCCGAACTCCAATAAACATATTATATTCTAAGTCAAGAGAACACCCACAGTTAGTGGAAAATAATCCTCTTTCAAACTCTTCAAGAGGCTTAAAGGGCATTTCGGTCCCGTACAAATGATCAACACTTTAATCTTTACTGGCTTAGAAGATATTGCGAGATCCACCCACAAGTGATCGTTATTTTCAGATATATTTCGAAACTGCTTGCTTAGAAAAGCGTGAATATCTTAAAACAACTTTAATTTAAGCAGGAAATTTTCAATTTTGAAAGTTGTTTTTTAAGTACACATCTTATTAAACTATTCTATCGAGGTATATAAGTAATAAAAACTTGTACCACTAAGTAAAGTGAAAATACTTTACTATAAATTGTTTATAATTACCTAACTGCATCTGAAATTCTTCCAATAAATAATGTACTTTTAAAATTTTATTTACGTTATATATTTCATGTGGTTTGCCTAAAATAGATGGCAGAGATAAAATTAAAAAGTTTTAAAAATTGCACTATAAAATAAAAACATTAACATAAATTATTAAAAGAACTTTAAATTTACTATCAACTATATTAAACAAAGTAAGATACCAGGGCGTTTGATTATTGATTTCTATAGCGTTCATAAATTCCATTTAGATTCCGAAAATAAATTCATTTTTCAGTAAAGATTATTTATAAGTTACCAATCGAAGAGTCAGTGAAGGATACCAGACTCTAGATACAAATGATTATGTAAACGTTTCATGCCAGGTAACTAGTTTTTCTCTACCGTCCAAGTAGTTGGTTTTTAATTGCAAAACATTTTTTATTAACTGTTTTGGTCTACTTCTTTTCTAGGTCTCTCTCATTACAAACGACTGGCAGCATAGCACCCACTCAGTACCCAAATTTCTCAAAATGCTTCAACAGTGGAAATGAAAATCTAGCATTCTAATAAACTTTCCAACTGGCATGCCAGTCATTGATAAATTCTTATTGTCCTATATTTCTAAAATTAGGAACAATTGTAATCCAACTGCTGAATCCTCACTTTCTGAATTTATTTTCAATAAATGTCAAATTTACAAAATTATCGATATTTTTTTGTTAAAGAAAAAATAATTTTATTAATTTACGGTTAATGATAATTGTCAATTATTAAATATAGCTACGTCTTTTGGAAATTGTGATAAATCATGTAAATTAATTACATTAACAAATGAACATGAATAATTAACAATGGTTTGGTCATTTTGATTAATTATGTGCAATTTATAGAAATCTCAAATCTAATACAATTTAATGTCATAAATAGGAAGAGCATAAAATTTCGTACATTAATAATCTGTTTATTAATATAATTCAGTCAATGTAAAATTTTTATCATATTTAGTAACTGTTATTTTTAAAAATGCATCCAATTCCTTACAAAAATTCAATCTAGGTGTATGGCAGTCCAAGTTCACTGCCAACAATCTTTTACCAGAAGCCACTCAGCAGTATTTTGACCTCTCATATCGGCTCATTACAGTATGCCTGAGAGCTGATTTTTTTTTACATGTAGCTGTCAGCCACTTTAATAAGACCCCTAAGTTTCAAGCCACCAATTATATAATCAAATTAAAAAATGGCAGAAAACGAAATATTTTGAAATTCACCCAAAACTCACTAACTGATCATCAAATTACTAAGGTATTTCTAGCAGAGCTAGAACTATGAAATTTGGTATGCTTGTAAGGTTTAACATGTATACAAAGGAAAAAATCTAAAAATCGAGATTTCCCCTCCGAAACTCTACTAGTAGCCTTTAGAATGTATAAATAGATGACAAACTCACTGCACGCCGAAAAGCCTCTAAAATCAAGAAATAATAAAAGAAAGTTTACTTGGCATTATAAAATCGATCACTGGCGATATTTTATTGCCTACGAAATGATCGCCAATTGTTAATTTCTTTCCTCTTTGCCAACTTTTTTTGCATATCTGAATAAACTACTTATTTGAAATAATTTTATAGTATCATCATTCGTATTGAATGAATAAGTTCTTTATGGAGTGCTGCCTGATAAATTTAACTTTCTTAGAAAAATATCGTGTAATTCTCGGCGAATAAGATGTCGTTATGAACGTTTTTCAAATCTTCCTTAATACCAAATAATATTTAAAAGAATTCGGCTAGTAATATAGTTCTCGCAGTTGACCGCAAACAAAAAGTTAACTGTCAACATTATGTTATATAAATGTACAAAAAAAACAAAAAAAAAACAAAAAAACATGTAAGCTTAACCCATTCAATCCCAGGGAGTTTTCTTGCAAATTTAAAAATTATGAATACTAAATATTTTAAAACTAGTTTGTACAAATAAGTAAAAAATTCAAAATTAGTACCTTAAAAAAGAAGTAATGCTCCCCCCCCCCCCCGAAAAAAAATCTTTGTTAAAAGGCACTAAGTTTTTCATGCAATGATTATGGCCGTGAAAAGTATTGAGATCTAAAGAAGAGTCAAGTTTAAAGTTGTTGTAAATTATGGGCAATACAAATTAGTAAAAATTCCCCTTTATAAGCCTAAATATCTAGCTGCAAAAATATTTGTGACACTTGGCCATTATGTATTCTTGTTCACTTACTCGTAATAGCCAAGTCACACAAATATTTTTGCAGTTAGATATTTAGGCCTATGCAAGGGAATTTTGACTTTGAGAAGAACATTTTACTAATATTCATTGCCCGTAATTTACAACAACTTTAAACTTGGCTCTATTTTAGATCTCAATACAAAT
The DNA here is from genome assembly GCA_963978545.1 of Linyphia triangularis. Lineage (NCBI taxonomy): Eukaryota > Metazoa > Arthropoda > Arachnida > Araneae > Linyphiidae > Linyphia > Linyphia triangularis. The sequence continues at coordinate 56,986,801 of OZ021724.1, read as the reverse complement.
TACATAACAAAACATAAACAAAATAATAAAACATAAGCAAAGATACATAAACAAAAATAATAAAAAAAAAAAAAAAAAAAAAAAAAAAAGGAAAAAAAAAAAAAAAAAAAAAAGAGGGATAAATTACATTACCAGTGCAATATTATTGCATTTGTGAAAACAAATGCTTTGAAAACAATTGCATAGCCCAAAAATCATTGTTAATAATTAATAACAACCGTTTTATACGATGATTTCATAAATTATTATTTTAAACCGGCTTGTTTGGTTATAACTAATACGACCCGATTACTATTAATAACAACAATATATAATCAATCGCCTTGACCATAACAAATTTACAAATCCACTTACAACATTTTACTATAAAATTGACAATATTCCTTTTGCGTCTTAAAATTACAAACAAGTATATTTAAAACAAGGTTCAATCTCATTGGAAATTTCAATCAATAAAAATATCGTGGCTCTTTTTTATAAATATTCATTTTGACAATAGAAGTTGGGAAACCTAAAATGAAGTGAAATAAATAAATTTGCGTAAATTTTACCTCACTCCACGCAATTCAACATCTTAGAAAATGCATCGAATTCTTCAAATCCTTGCATTGAAAGAAGGGCATACCAACAATATTTTTTCTTTACGAAGCTCGTTCTTGACTGAGGATATTCTTCGCAGGATGGATATCTCGTAGCAAGAAGGATATCGAGTAGAATAAGGATATCCTTTAGAATTGATTCCATGTCTTCCAGACAGACCAGACGAAGAGAGCGATTTACTGACTTCTTCTTTTTGGTACACATTCAAACTTTTGATGGGTTCGGGAGAAAAACACTTTCGAAAATTGATTCCGTATCGTCTAAGCATTTCTCTGCTTAGCAATGCATAGGATTTCTTATTAGAGCTGGGATACGCTATCAACAGCAATCAACAAATGCCTGTGAGCCTGCGGCGGAATCGAAACTATATGAGGGAATGCAAATATTTTGATGTTGAATTCAAGGATTTTCAAACTGCCTTAAATGGTTCGATTGGATTTTGGAAAAAAAAAAAAAAATGGTGTTTTGTATTAATCATTTTTTGAAGTAGTTCATTGTTGATGAAATATTTTTCTTTACAGGAGAGTTGTCATCGAATCAGGATATAATAATTTTTATGTATTAAACTTTATAAAGTAAAATTAAACTGATATGAACTCTTGTAAGATTTTTTTTTTAAATTTTAAAACGCTGAAAAGTAATTGGCAAAGCTTTTTTTTCTCTTATTAGCACACTTGAAAATCTACACATATATATCGACACATTTATAGTTTTTATATTCTATTTTGCTATCATTTTTATGTAATTAAAAAAAAGCGCGAATATTTGTTAATAAAATGTCCACATATTTGAGTTTCAAGCAAGATTATTTCAGTTTTCATGTGTATAATTTAGTGAATAATTAATATTTCATATTTATAATTCGTTACATGCTAGAAATTGCATACCACAGTTTCATTATAATTTTAAAAACATCCAATTTAAATCCAATCTTTTTATTTTTCAAATATTTAAAATTAACCAAATTTTTTAAAAAGTGGAAAAATGAAAAATCTCTATACATTTCTTTTATTATCTTAGTAAATATATTTCAGCACATATGCAATATTAATTTTTACAAAATTTACGTCTACTTATTGAGAGTGTGGATAATCAAAAAGTTATTCAATGATTGTTACTAATTTTATTCTAGTACCAATATAAAACTTACTTTAAAATTCCCAGTTAAAAAAATAAATGCCATTTTAATTATTAGGTAACTAGCAGTGATTGACATTCAAATTTAAAAACGAAATATTTTATTATTAACCTTGTTCATTTATTTATTTATTTATTTATAATCTAGTCCAGAATTATAGAACATCTCAGATTATTGTTTTGGAAAATTTAGTAATAACCTAAAGAAACAACAAACATTTGATTCGACTAAGTTTTCTTTTTCACATTAAAAGCAGCTAAGAAATTTCCAGAGAAAATATCACATTGATAGTGAATTCAGAAGATTAATACTTTGTGTGCCAGTGCCCTTAAAATTTACCAGTCCTTGGGGTTAGACATTTTCTCTGCCGTCGCATGAATGGTATAAGCATTCAATGAAACACATTCAACTCCTCAACTACTGGATATATTTTAAGGAAATTTTAAGTGCTTAGTGATTATATACCAGAGTAATCAATTAGAATGTGGTATTGTTTAAAACATGAACACGATTAACACACGTATTCATCGCGTTCATGCTCATAACATCGTGTTCATAAGACATAACAATTTGTCAAGTGCTGAAATTTGTGTTCTTCCATACTAAAGGATTTTTATAATGTTGCTTTGATGACAATTTCATATGTAGGGATTTCTAAAATAAGTGTTTAGAATTTCCTCCGAATCAAACTATTTTAAACCGATTTAATTACAAATAATTAAGTTAAGGGGACTTGGTACCCTTCAAACTTTTTATTTTATTTAAGCCTTTAAAATTATAATTTTTACATATTTGGAAGTATTACCAAGCAAAAACTACATTTTATTTAAAAAAAAGTTCACATAGTGTTCTACTCTTTCAAAATTTTAAAATTTAAAAAAAAAAAATTCATCAAATTTCAAATGTTATCTTCTTTTTCATTTTTCAATATCTTTTCCTAATTTAAAAAAAAATAAAATATTCTCAGCATTATACTCTAACTTTTTAGGCATCGGAATTAGAATAAGTAAAATAATTTTCGAGGAAAACGATGATTACTTTACCTATATGTAAAAAAAGCGTAAAAAACGAGTATTTTTCAACATTTAAATTTGGAGAAAAAAGAAGTTTTTATTTTATTCAAAAATTCATGCCTATTTTTGTCAAATAGATATCTAGAATGACACAAGAAAAATTTCAAGTCATTTTATTAATATTTGCTGAAGTTTTAGCTTTTTGAGTAAGGTGGGAGTTTAAAAAATCATGAATTGAGCAAAATACATTCGAAACATCAAAGAAGCTACTGCAGTAATGCTAAATTTTCCATAAAAACATAGTTTTTCTGCAATCGCAGTTATCGGATCAGCTCAAAAACTTGCCAGAATAAGGAGAATGTTTCAAAGATTATAAACATGGAAAAAATATAAAATTTATATTTTTATTATTTTTTGTGAAAACAAGAAGTACCAAGTCCCATTAATTGACTAAACTCATACATAATATTTTTTGTTTGATAATCAATGCAAATGAAGTTAATCACGTAAAAGGTATATAAAAATATGTGAAAAGATAAATTTTCTTCTACAAATTATTTATATTTCTTCTCCAACAAAATATTTACTAATTTTAAATTTGTGATAGATCAACGAGGTTAGAACTGGTTAAATAATTGCTTTCGCCAACTTATTAGAACATTGACTCTTCTTTTTTGAATGCTTGCCTAGTATTCCAATGAAAGCTGATATAATTAAGAGGTATTTTTTTAAATTTCTTTATTCTATGAGATTTCTCTTTGCTTTAACTCTGCACAAGTATTAGTTATTCTGTTACAATAGTTATAATAGTTGAAATTAAAACAGACACTGACATAAAATAAATTTCACCCCTGAATATTTCTTTGTCTCAGGCTTGAGTTTAATTATAATTTATATATACAGGGTGGTCATAAAGAAACTTTGCTGATATATGGACATCTTGAGGTCGTTCCGTTCAACAGATCGAGATGAGATTTCCGGTATAGTTATTCAGAGGAATGATCTCGAAATTCTGTGAATAGTAATAAAATGGTACTCACGGTTACGGTTATAGTTACAGAAACTCGAAATTTTCGAATGGCTACACCTACTCTTTCCTGTCACAAAATGATCAGGGTTATATATGTCATCTGAAGGAATTAGTTTATTGAGAACTACTTACTACTGATAGTCACTGGGTTTATCATCTTAATGGTGAATGTACTTTGGTGTACTCCAAGTTGAATGTAATGAGCCTCGATATGCATGCGCGTGAAAATTTTTACATCTTAATGTGTAAATATATGCAAGTACGGATTTCATGTTTCTAATATTTTTTTTTTTCTTACACAGAATATGATTCCAAACTTTTCTTTCGCATTTCCCTCACACATTATTTGGTCAGTTGTATAATTCTAAGCGAAGAATCTGCCTGCACGTGCAAAATATGGAGGTCTTGAATTTTTATAGATGCATATTCTATAAAAATTATGATACAATTTAAAAAATACAAAAACATCTTTAATAGATTTAATGGAAATCGTTTTAAATTCTAAAACTCCTAATAAATATCTTCATTACAACCACATTCACAGAAGGATACACAAATGCTCTAAAAAGCAGATTTATTTTTTCCCAAAATATTTCTTCTGAGGTACACTGAAAATTTCTAAAATGATTCAAATAAGTAGAACAATTTAATCTTTAAAATGTTTTAAGGTGTAGAATCAAAGTATTTTTAGAAGATATGAAAGTTTAGTACTGAATGAACATATATATTTTATATATTCCTAATTCACTTCAATTAATAATTAAAAAAAATGAATATGTAAATTCATTTTTATGTAGCATTTTTGAAAAACCATGCATCGTATCTGAAGAGTTGAGATAGAGTCGATGTCCCCTTACGTATTCTTTTTTTAAATAGAAACTACATTTTAAATGTTTTCAATGATTGATTTAAGGTTCGACTCACTTTGTCAACATTCATTATTTTAGATTTTCTGTAAGTAGTAAACTGTGTATTTCGTGTGTGAAAGTACAAAATGTAGTCAATAACAATTCCTCCTCCATATAGAAACCTAAAAATAAAAAAAAATAATAATGTATGCAATTCTGGGTTTCAATTTATTTCCAGTTTGTGTTAACAAAATGTTTCAGATACTTTTGCATTATTCTTGGAAAATCTCATTGAGTTTATGCTTTGCAGGTTATTGATGAGATATTTTTTCCCACAAATCTTTAAAAAAACTTTGAAATTTTCTGATACAAATTCCTTAATAGAATGTGCATGCTAAGTAATTGAATATTTATTTTTGTAAAGGTAATTTTAATCTAGTTAAGAGCTGCTTTTCAATAAAAAGCGCAAAGAGGAATATATAAATATGTTTAAATGTTTTTCGAAAATGGCTCATTTTCAAAATTAAGGGCAACAAATAATTATTTCTTACCAAATAACATTTCATTGCTATAGTTGTGCTGGATATATGTTTGAGTTATTGTGTAAAGAGAACTACTCGTTATGCTTAATCTTATTTGCCCTATATGAGTTGTTTTCTATGTCATTTGACAAGAAAATTGGATGGCTTTATCTTCCTCTACACTTAGATTTTGTCAGATTTGATGTGAAATCCAAATGGGTTTTCAGAAAATTGTATTAGGTTGTCATTTTTACTGAAACTTTGAGGCAATAGTTGAATTTATGTTATGAATAGATTTTACTTAAAGACCAAGTAAAAATTTATAAGGAAAAAAAGCAGTGAAGGTGATAAAACTATATTATTTAAAAAAAATTTATTTATTTTAGAGCTACATGTGTGTTTAATTTATTATTTTAAATGTTTTAGGGATTGAATAAAATAATATTATAAACATATATAAATTGGCTTTGTTTAGGTATTGTTAAGGGTAGGTTTCATTTCATACTTCTAAATTGGATCGAATCTTATATATATATATATATATATATATATATATATATATATATATATATATATATATATATATATATATATATATATATATATATATATATATATATATATATATATATATATATATATATATATATATATATATATATATATAATAAATGATACAAACGAAGTTAGTTCACTAAATGCTTCCAAAATCAGTTTATTTCATTGTGTGAATTGGCAGAATGTAAACGGTAATCATTATAAAATCAGAGTTTTTTTTTTAACTATTTTAATCCGCTTCATTACCTTATAATAATTTTTCTACTTAATAAGAAAGTCATCAAATTTGAAATCAAAATCGCTTTATTAGTAACTTGAGTACTGAACTGAACACTTGAATATAGTGCAGCTTTCGAAGTTTAAGATAAAGAGAGTTAAAATATTGTGTTTCATCATAAACAAGATTGCATGTTTCTAGATATTTTTAGGTTAATCTTCTTTTACTTATTAGTTTGTAAAGTAAATCTAGAAATATATTTTTACTGTAAATTCTTTTTACAAATATAGTAGGTAACAAATTTAACTTTTTTTTGCAAAGCCAGTTACCAATATTGTGCTACCATCTACATTGTAAATCTATATTAAGTTGTTGAACATCTGAGACGGAGCATTTCACCAATAGTGTACCTTATCTCGCTTTGTATAACAGGACATATATTAAGGTTAAGGGACATATTTTTAAATGAAAATGATAAGTTTGGTCTTAACCATACCAAATACTTAAATAAAAAATTATTTGTCGCTACTGATAAAGATGTGTCATTTAAAGTTTCCAATTGTTATTTTATTTTTCCTAATTCGGGAGTACTTTTTGCGAGATCAGTTACCAATATTGTAGTAGCACAATATTGGTAACTGGCTTTGCAAACAAAGTTTCATTTGTTACCTACTATATTTTTAATGTAAATGTTACTGGAATATAAATGTTAATTTTACTATATACGTATGATTGTTTGCTATATTTTATGAAAGATTAATAGTAACGCCATCTTTCAAATCACTCCAGACCTAAAAGTAATAATTCTATAGCCCTGAGAAAGTCGGTGTTGACCTAGCATTGGGATTTAAAAAAGGATTCACAGTTGAAGTTAGCATGAAAAAGTGTGCTTATAAAGTACCAAATATATTAGTTTTTTTTTAATATTTCAGTCATTGCTTTTTACAGTCTGCTTTGCCCTTGTTAAACTCGTGGAAGTTCCATGCTACTGCATCACTACTACAAAATTTATGAGATTTATGCATTTCTTCATGACAACTTATCAAAATTATAGTATCGACCTACCTATTTTCCATATCAAACACTTTCTAAACTAAACATTTTAAGCATTTAGGCTTTTGCCTTTATGTTAAGGTAGTAGTCCGGTGTGACGGCCGAAATTTCGACTTTTTTTCGTGACCTTTTTTCAACAAGTAAATAATATACGATCGTTTTGTAACTTTTACATATTTATTTTAGTACTTTAAATGATACAATTTTTTTTTTTAAATTTAATTTTCCATTTATTTATTTACAATATGTAATGTCAAAGTGGAGTCCTCTAAAGAATGATGAGCTGTTTCCGGGAAGCACACAGCCTTCCGTAGTCATCTGAAATGAAAAAAATCAAAAAGATTATTATTGTGTAGACCTTATTCTAATAAACTAACCAATAATATACATAATAAAAAAAAAATTAAAAAAAAATTAAAAAAAATAAAAATAGCGGACTTGTGAAAAAAAAGTTCTCAAAATGTAATTTTTTTTGTTGATAAAATGTTTAAAAAAATTAATTTATTATTAAAAAATTAAATGTTTTAAAGGTTAGGTATTTAGATATGTGTATGTAGAATAACTGGTTAAATTTTTATCCAAATCGGTTGAATAGTTCTGAGTCAGTGCTTCCCCGAAAAATTCTTATATTTCGTCTTTGTCAATTGAAAAGGTTAGCTTAAATATGTATACCTGGGTATCTTTAAATAATAAAGGTTGGAAGGACAATAAAAGAGTGAACGGTCAGAGCAGCTGCCGCTGGCGTGTCAACACACTTTCATACACTCTACTGCGGGCTCTCGTGTTTTGCCTATAACTTTGAAAATATTCTAAATTTCGGTCTGAAAATTTAAGAGCATATTTTTAAAATGTGGTTCTTCCGAAAAACGCAAAAAAAAAAAAAAAAAAAAAAAAAAGATTTTTTTTTACCCATCACATCGGACTACTTCATTAAACTACTGATAGAAAGTTTCATATGCTCTACATTTTGTGTGTTGTAAAATTTGGACTTTCCCTTCCAGAAATCTCGTTTAAATTATCTGTAAAAAATTACTATAGTATTTTATAAATACCATACACATAAAACATGCTTCATTAGGCTCTAATTTGTAAAAAAAAAATAATTATAAGTATCCTGTATTCTAACATAAATACTGATGTGAAATTGAGATTTTTTTTGTAAAAGAATTACATTTAGTTTAGCCCTTTCGAAATAAAATGTCTTTTTTGCATATAATATACTTATTTATCTAGAGAACTTAATAATATACCATTAAAGTTTTAAACTTCAGATCAAAAATTAAAAATAATAATAACACATAAGTTAAGCAATGAAATGCTTCAAGCTCAGTGCAAATATTTATTCGTTATCAATGAAAAGTCCCCTTTCGTAAAGTTTGAATTATATATTTTTAAAGTTTTTTGATGAAAATTATTTCGGTAAAATGTTTAAAGTCTTACACATAATAGAAGACATTTCATAATTTATTATATGGATCACTACGTTTGTTTTTCTAAGTATTTGCAGGTATTTGTATAGCGAAAAAGTATTAAAAGTTTAAGTGATCAAAACATTGGTATTGATAAGTTAAACATTGTGCTGCTTTTCACAAATAAATCAAATGGAAATGTATGCAAATACAAAATACAGAAAACTAAAGCTTGTGTAAGCAATACAATTATGATGTTGTTTCGAATAACAAAAAAAGGTAGAAATTAAATGTTACTTTTTAGAAGTTAACGTATATGATTATAATTGGATCATTTTGATCATAATTGGCATTTAGTAAAAGATACTGCCAAACGGTCAAGGGAAGAAGGTATTTTAAGCCACTTTTTAAAATTTTTATGCATTATATTTGTTACGGCTAATTTGGTAGATCAGATATATGTGAAATTGGCGGTTACTTTTAAAATAACCGAAAAGACAGTTTATTATATATATATATAAAATAAAAAAAAAAAAATATTAAAAAATTCGTTACTTTTGCTGGTTATTATTTAAAATACCCAACTTTTAACAGTTAATTTGATTAATTTAATAGGATTTATTAAATTAAATGATGTAGTATATATTAATTGCAAAGTGACGTTATTATTGAGCAAATTCTCAAACATAACAGAGAGGAAAACATGTACAATAAGACTGCGCAGAATTCAATATTGATCAATCATGTTAATTACAGGCTAACTGTTATTATTCACAATAGTTGCTTAGTATGATTAATCTGAAATAAGTGGAAAATAATATATTAACTGAATATGTCTTTAAGTATTTTATTGGATTAATTTAATTTTATGTAAAGACATTTATTTTATTAAATTAATTCACATGTCCATTTTAATGAGATATTTATATTTTCTAATTTAAATTAAACAATGAAATTAGTTGTTTTACGATATTTTGCGTGTATTTAACGCAGCTTTTATTCCAGTGTTTTATTCAATATTAGATTTCCAATTTGGTCTGAAATTTGACTGTTAATTACTTCTGTTAAAGTAAAATATTTATTACTCAGTTTAAATAGTGTAATTTATTTAGTAAAGGAGTTTTGTATATTATGCTTCGTGTATATAAAACTAATTTTATTCCAACGTATTTTTGCAATATTTGATTATGGTTTTAGTTTAGAACTACACAATTAATTGCTTTTAGAGTAAATTATGATAGTTCTGCTAAAAAAGATAAATTTAAATTAAATACCTCGTTGAATGTAGAAGTGTATATATTTTAGTGGGAATGAATGAACATATTTTGGAGTGATTATCATATTAATCTAGGAACACTGCAGAGTTCCGCCGCCAAGTCCGATGTCAAAGCGGTAGACATGCAAATGTATATTATGTTGACAGAGCTTAGGCCAGGTTTTCGACACCTTCTGATTCTTCTGTTTCTGACCAAAACTTTAGCTAGGGCAACAGCAACAGCCAAAACTATTTGATGAATTTTGGCCATTTTTTAATTCTTCTCAGCTTGATTAGAGGAAGTACCTTTTGTATGATTTGATGGGTAGGTGGGTATGAACTAAATTTTGATTATTAGGGGGAATTCACATAGGCAAACAGTACTTGGCCGGCTAGAGTTTTTATAGAATTAATACCAATTCAGCGCAATGGATGCAAAGTAACTAAAGCAAATGAATTGAGATTAATCCGAAATAACTATAGCTTGCTAAGCTCTGATTGTTTATAGGGATTCCACATATTAATTCCCAATTTTGTTGATTGTGTACAAGTACCCCAAAGAAACTAAACACGGCGGCGGCAAACATTACATTTCACATCTTTTTCTGACTGATTATTTTAATTGTCATGTTTTTTTTACAACGTCTAGTTTTTATTTTTGGGAGATAATTTATTTATATTTGTGGTTTCCAATATTCTTCTAAAAATCATAGTTTTTTTAGGAGAAAAAATAAATGCTACTACTTACATTTCACTATTTATGGTGGGGGAGGAGGGTCTTACTTTAAAGAGAATAGTTTGAAAGTAGAATAAAGTAAGTAAGTAAAGAGAATAGTTATAAGCTTGAAATTTAGTTTGCTACTTCAGGCTCTAATATTATACTTAATTTCGATAATTTGTGTTGCATATATGGTAACTTGCAATTGTAACTTTATCCAACATATTATAATAACTGAAATTTTTTGTTCAATCGTACTTAACTTCAAACTATGCTGTTCACATACTTTGAAACTCAGAGTTTTTAAACTCAGGTATTTCCAAAAAGTGCCTTGCTTTCATAAATATGTATCTTATTTTGATGCTCTTCACTACATTCAATATTTAAAGAATCTGCACTCCAAGTCAAATATCCAAATCTTATTTCAAGATTTTGCCTAGAATTCTGAATGAAGTGAGTTTTCTGAATCGTGCTTTTGTGCATGGATTTTGGAATTCAAAGAGTTGAAAGGGTCTCATTACTCGGTTGAAAATATTAGAAAGCACAACTTTGGTACTTGAGATTCTGTGTATAGATTAAAAAAAAAAAAAAATGATAAGGTTTTCAAAGAAAATAATTACAAATGAGGAATGACAACCTTTTTTTTAAATAGTTATCACAACAATATTTTAATTTATCAAGAGTGAATTTGTTTTGGAATTTATTTTCTTATTTTAAATCCAATCGGTTTTATATTTGTACTCAATAGTTGCATCTAAAAATGTAGTGGGAAAGAAGATCAATGCATATGCATTAGGGGCCTAACATAAATGGATCAATAATTATTGGTGACATATTTTTTTTCATTGTTAAATTTTATTGTTATCTCAGGGTTCAACTTTTTAAGGAAATTTCCTTCTAATTTGTCCCCCGTTTTGTTTTCAACCATGTATGATTGATTTAAAAAAACCGGTTTGCATTAACGCTTATAGAAAGTAAACAGGCTTTTGTCTTTACATTCCATTCCATATTTAAAGTGTGAGTCAATGATGTTGGTTTACGTTGGCTTTAAATAATGTTAAAACGTAAATTGAATACGCTTAGTCCAACTCAAAAAGTTAAATTGATCAATGAAACTGAACAAAATCTACGATGAAAGAAGAAAGACGTTGCTTTAAAGAACATAATTCCTCCGAATACTCTTTCAACCAATTTGAAAAACAAAGAGGATTTTTAGAAGACGTGCATCGAAACTCTATCCATCGTGTAAAGGAGTGAAGGTATGTGCCTTTCATGGTGTCGAAGCTGATGTATTAAAATTATTTGAGATATATTGAAACCAGAATACCGAAATCCCTCTCAGTGGGATGACGTTCAAAGAAAAGGAAATTACTCGTTTACTAAAAGTTGAAGGATTTATAGCAAGTGCAGGATGACTAGAAAAGTTTAAAGCAAAACTCAATATTGTCTTCCGGACTCCACATGAACAAGCAAAAGATGTGTGATGAAATATGCCTTGAATTGAAAATAACTCCCGAGTGACTGCCGATAACTTGAACTTCGAATAACTCGAAGAATTTGGCTAGTCCTTTGAACTTCAAATTATCGCGAGTTGACTGTATAATTAAAAGTGATTACAGAAGTAAAGTAGAATTAGAATTTACTACACTGTTACATTATGTACAATGATTTACACATTCTCGATTACAACCGTATTGAATATCTAAAGGAAATACTTTTTCAATTTTTGAAGGAAACCCTTTATTAGTGTGTGCAACCCTAGTTCATACATTAAAAAAAACTTTTGGAATTTAAATGATTTAAGGATTTTTTTAGTTAAAATAAATATAGTTTTGGTTTCAAGAATTGTTTTGCGTATAATATATAAGTATGAATATACTGACGTATATTTTGTGATTATAACGCAAACGTGTTTGCATATTTAAAATTTTTGCGATGTATTCTGTGCAGTGTGAAGATTTACTTTTTTTGACTTTTCAAATTCAAATTAGAAGTATATATTTTAAGGTAGAGTTTTAGTTTTATTAAATAGCTATACATACTTCCATGTGTATGATAAAGCAAAACAATTGAGATAAAACCCTTTGCTCTTTAATTAAAAAAATAAATATTTAGAATTGTTTGGTCTTGAAAAATAAATTTTATTTAAGACGCGAAAAAACATTTGAATTGTAGAAAATTTTTCGGTTCGTAAAATAAAGCTGTATACACCCACATGTCCTGTTGATGATTTTCTATAGTATAATTTATTTTGGTCAAAAACGAAACAAATTCAGTAGAAATACCTAATTTTTTCATTAAATAATTCTATTCGGAATATCTTATAAAAATTAAAAATAAAGCTTAGATTTTTCTTTAAATAAATTTAAAAATATTTTTTTGATATAGCTTTGCCAAGAGCTTACAAAACTTGGTATAGTGATTTTTTTTTTTTTTAGCTTTCTAATGGAAATTATTATTTTATTTCGAACACGGGTCTTTACAAAACAGGAAATTGATGCTATTCCACACTCATCAATGAAAACTAAACTGAGATTCATTAATAAGATTAAATTCATATATTTAAATTTCTATAACATTAAAAAAGAAAATGTCAAATTTAAAGTTTAGCAATTACTTTTTGCAAAAGATTTAATAACATTTTATAAATTTTTTTATATTTTTACTGATGAAAAAAATCAAGCAATTTTAATTGATCTAATTTTAATAATGTATTTTGAAAACGTATTTACATAATTAAGATTTACCTAAAAAAATCAAAAATGAACAAGTGCTAAGAAGAGAAAATTAAAATTAACCTCGTTAATATGCCGAACTTTAATAAATACTAGGGGAATGGAACATCCCACAACTTTCAATTGCACTTAATATTCGTCTATGTATTTATATTTATCAGGGATTGGTGTAAGTAGTCGTTTTCAGTTTCATGTGTCTCTTAATTTTAGAAAAATGACTACTTAGGCGATAGTTTTGGAGATAATTACTACATTGGCTATAAAAACTCCTCCAAAATGGTGATATTGGCGTTATGTTTTTTTTTTTTTTTTTAAATATTACATTATCCTTTATTTCCTGCAAAAGAAAAGAAGCAGTCGTCATTGGGAAAGAGTCGAGAAGAGAACTTTGTGTAAAAAAATTCTTTTTTTTGTAATCTCTTTACACCACTTTCGCATTTCTGCGGAATGTAATGATTTCGATTAGAAGATATGTTTTGCTTACATTGATTTAACGACCATGGCTTGTGTTGGGATTTAATTTTCTTTTAAGAATATTAACTTTTTTCTGCTTTATAACCTATTAATATCTGAAAATTATACCATTTATAGGATGTTTAAACAGGTTAACAAAACTTTTTACCAAATATTGAAGGAAACGAGTTTTTTTTTTTTTTTTCGTTTTGTTTTTTGAAATGTATTACTATTAAGTTATTTTAATTTATCAATGATACGCTGTCGAAGTATCTAAGTAAATACAAATGAAATATGTTTTTACCGTTGGTTAAATGTCCATAGTATTTTAGTTTATTTTTTCCTGATTTGTTTTTTCTAAAGATTAATTTTTTTCTCATTATAAAGTTAAAGTAATAATTTCAACCACTATAACTGTATGTATTATTTTTATTTCAATTGAAAATGAAATGTAATTAGTAAGAAATCTATCTTCTAGTAAAAACATAACAAAAAATACCTTATTGTATAGAAAAACTAAGCTTTAAAAGAATTACTGATCTCCCCGTGTTTCCTCATAAAAAATAGATGAAACTACCTCAAGTGGAATCTATGGGAAGTAAAAGATAAAAAATATCCTGATTTCCAAGTAGTCAGTGATAGCAAAATAGGTATCACTTATATTGTTTTCGGAACAATAATAAATTTTCTACTTCCAGTTATTGCTGTATGAAACAAATATAATAAATAATTCATTAAAATATCTTTCTTACCGTCTTATTGCAAATAAAAACATGTCAACATGTCTCAAGAATCATTTGATGGATCAGCCTTTATGAAATGATTCAATCCCTTCCTTCTTCATGGTCAAAGGAAAATATTTTCCCTGTCTAATAACTGAACCATCTTGTGTTTCTTATTTGTGCAAAGAATATGAAGCTAATGTTAGTATTATTCAATTTCATTTCTTTGATGTGATATGATGCTAAACTAAAAAATTCGATTGTCATTTTGTCAAATATCTTTTGCATTATTGTAATGAGTTACAATTTTCGAAATGTGGCTATACTTAATAAACATATTGACTGATAGTAATTATAAATTGATATTATACAGATGGTTGTTTAAGGTTAGTCACAGTATTTGGTATATTATATTGCTTCGTTAGTTAAGTATTTCAAGATGAAATTATGTTTTTAAAGGTGTGATATATTTAATGTACCACTGGCTTAAATGGGAGTATATTTTTAATTTGTGAAAAATAAATTTAAATTTTGAAATAGCTTTATGTGGTTAAGAGTTTAATGAACAACGTTAGGTATCTTTTTAAATAGTAAATAAAATGACTTTTTAATTTTATAAATATTTTTAACATTTATTTTGTGGTGTATAGTATACTTACAGTATTACTTTTGTAATAATTCTTTAGAATGTTGTTAAAAATGAGTAGCATTATTTGTTAAAAAATAATAATAAAATCGTAGACACAACTTTAGGTGGAATATTAGAAAATCAAATGTTTTCTTTGAAGGATTAAGTATTGAAAATATGAAAAAGCTATACTAATATAATTAAAACTTGCAAATAGTTTAAAATTCTATAAGATCTTATGCAGTTCTAAATAAGGTATGATATATAAAATGGTTCCAGTATGAAATTATATTATATTTTATTATCTTATTAATTAGCTATGCTATTTAAAAGAACATTGTGTTTTATTCACTAACCTGTAATTTTTTTTTATCTGATTGGATTATAGTATATTGGTATGAAGAACTTCTCAGATAAGGTTATGGTGCAAATTATGAGTGAAACTGAACTATACACACTAATAATGTCAATAAAAACTTTGCAGACAAGCAAATTAACTACTCAGAGATATTTCACACTCATTAAAGACTCCGGTTAAGACTTTTTAGAGCTTAACGATACTACTCTTACGAAATTTAATGTATAATAAGTAAGAGATATATATTAGTGTAATTAAAAGAAATAAAGCTCTCTAAGTCATTTTGACATGAAGGCTAATTTGTTAAACATTATTCTTAAGTATAACTGAATAAATAAATGCATCTATGCATTTGTTTCAAATATTTATCTCAGTAAAATATGTTATGTCTAATATATCCACATTTTACGAAAGCAATAGCCATTCCTATCTATTACTATCTAGCTACCTACACTCTAGGGTTATCTGTTTCTCGTTATAGCTCGACCAAGTGGTTTCATTCAACGTCATCTACAATTAAGTTCCTATCTGACAATTATGCGAGAATTAACTACATTTTTGAAATTGAGAGTTTTGGTGAATCGATTGGATGCAGTTTCTGCTAATTATTGTAAATTTTTGCAAGTGTACTAAAAGACAGTATTAGTTACTTGATTTCCACCTTCTCAGTTCACTGGAATTATATACAGCAATGATTTATAAAATATTCAAATATAAATTTCATGTTAGATCCGATAGTTATATGAAACATATGAAATAAATACAAAATATCAATGGATAATTACAATGCTCTGAAGACTCTGAATTATTATTGTACTTCATTTGCCCCATGTTGTAGTGCTACACATTATATTTTAACTTGGAGTTAAGATGGTACAAAAGTTACTTTATACAAAAATAAAGTCAGAAACAAAAAGGCAAACCCATCATGCTTTTTAACAAAAGCATAATTCAGTAAATATTTAAAATTTAAAATACTCCACATGAATTTAATATACAGGGTATTGTTTAATTTTTAAAAATCTTTTATTTACTGTTACTGGTAGACTAACAGTTGTTAAACCGATAAATTTTGCAATATTTGTACTTATTGTTAAAAAAAACATGAATATTAATTACACACATATTTATATTTCTCCGCAGGTAATATATATATATAGAAACTATAGAAATATTTTCATTATAATATTTTATGACCTTTTACAATTCGACTTTTTTAATAATTTTTCCAAGCAATTTTTTACCATGTTTTGATGATTTAAATGAGGAACAGGTTCCCATAAGCTTTTTTAATACAAAGCTGAAAAATCATAACAAATACTACATACAATCATTTAGGCTTTGTTTGACATTGTGTAATGTAATTAAAGGAAGAACATAACAATTAACAATAGCTGTTAAAACTTTCATCAGTGAGAAAGTGGAGAGTATTTCAAAATATGTTCTGTTGTGACAGTATATAATAAGAGTGTTTTAACGTTTTAAGACAAGAGGCAGTTCAGTTTTTTTCTCCCGATATACACGAAATCCATATCTTGAGATTGCATAATGTACTAAATAAGTTAGAATAATACTTAACTTTAATCAGTTTTTTTTCAGTGTTTTTTATATTGAAGACTGGTTTGTACACTCAACGAAATTGTTTTATTCTCAATGACGGCTAATCCGGGACCTACAGCTTCAAATAGGATGTCTAATAACAAACAACGTAAATGTCTAACCTATCTTTTTCCTCCGGTGATTAGAATGCCACGAAATTACCTGTTATTCAAACATCACTGTTGTTTTTCACAGATGTTGCAAATTCAAATTGATATATCTCCAGAAGCATTAACAATTGGCTATTCAAATTTTTGGAGCATTTAATTTATATAATTTTGAACATTTTGCCTTCACAGAATTTTATTTTTTAAATTCTGCTTTAAAATATAACATTTAGCGTAAAAGATAACATAACAAAATTAAAAACTTCTATATTTTTGACAAACATATTGTTGCGTTGTACGGGTTCGAAAGATTTGACGCCGAAGCAGATCAAAACTTGCAGAAATTTATTCCAAAAATAACTCTTCACAGTTCTCTTACAGCTCCAGAACTTCTCGTTCTAGTAGACACAATACAGCTCTTTTCACCTCAATAGAGCACAAAACAGCAGTTAAAAACTTGACAACAACTGCTAAATCACTGCAAAAGACAATGCAATACAGTTCGCTCAGTATCTCCAGTCAACTAATTCAGTGACTCAAAATCCGCGAACTAACTTCAGTCAACTATCGGACTCAGCTAACAACTAACTCCGTGACTACTCAAGTCAGGAATACAGCTCTCACAATGAACGTTGAGAGACAACTCACTCAGTGATTCAAAATCAACTAACTACTGACTGACTAATTCTACTCACTGCCGTCCTTATATAGGGGAGGCTGCGAACCTTCACGAACCTTCCAGAGGTAGATGTCTGGAGAACTTTCCAGAGAGTAGTCGAAAAGACCTATATAGGATATGGGATACATGTACCTATACATGTACCGAAAATTTCGTCAAATGGTCGCCAAGTTTGGCGACATTTGGCGATTTCTCGCCAAATTTGGCGACAAAAATTAGTCGCCAAAACCGTCGCCAACTTGGCTCTATCTCGCCAATTTGGCGAGATTCCCATTACCATAATGTTAAATGCCCTGCCCCTTGAAACTCGCTTCCCAGAGTTACCTCTGTAAAACCCGCTATCAAACATTGAGATGCTCACTGCAAGGAAACCAATTTAAGGTAGAACTATTGCACTGCCTTGTACATAAATTACTATTTACAAGATTAACACTACGAAATATATTTACAAATATACAAAATTCGTAACAATATTTATAAATAATTTATTTTTTATTTTTGTTACCGGACCCCCTTAAATAAGATATACCTTTTATTTTACTGTTATATTCTGTATTCATTCAGGAAGACCGCCAATTATTAAGGGACGTTGTTACCCTCTATACCGGTAATGTTAATTTGACATATTTCATGTAACTTTTTCTGAAAAAGTATTTGACATAGAAGCTTATTTTTTTTCAGTCACTTGTATTTCTTGTAAAGTTATCTTTTGATTGTGAGTCATTTAATTTTTTTTTAAATGAATATTTGTGAAAGCTCCTCAAATTTGGTAAAAATCACAAGTTTGTTTTGCCAAAAAAAAGCCGAAACAAAAAACATTTTTAAAATAACAATAAAATTTCACTTCAGTATATACATATACATTAAAGGAATATGTGGTAAAAATTTCAAGAAGATAGTTTGCTAAGTTTCTTAGAAAAATGTACATGAATAATGAAAAAAGTAATTTTAATTTATCAATGGTTACGCTATCGAAATATCTAAGTAAATAAAATGTCCTTTGTATTTTCTTTTATTTTTTCCTGATTTTTTGCTAAAGATTAAATTTTTTTTCTCATTATAAAATTAATATATTAATTTCAATATCAATAAATGTATGTATTATTTATATTTCAATTGAAAATTTAATGTAATTAGTACGAACACTATATTTTAGTAAAATCATAAAAAAAAAAAAAAAAAAAAAAAATAATAAAAAAAAATAAAAAAATATTGTATTGGAAAACTAAGCTTTAAAAGAATTACTGATCACCCCGTGCTTCTTTATAAACAATAGATGAAACACATCACGTGGAAACTATGGGAAGTAAAAGATGAAAAGTATCATGATTTCCAGGTAATCAGTGATAGCAAAACAGGTATCAGTTATATTGTTTTCAGAACAATAGTGTATTTTCTACTTCGGTTATTGCTGTACGAAACAAAAATATTAATAAATAATTCATTAAAAGATCATTCTTACCACCTTATTGCAAATAAAAACATGTCAACATGTCCCAAGAATCATTTGATGGATCAGCCTTTAGGAAATGATTCAATCCCTTCCTCCTTCATGGTCAAAGGAAAATATTTTCCCTGTCTAATAACTGAACCATCTCTTTCTTATATTAGAATTACATACTAGAATTACTTGTGCAAAGAATATGAAG
Source organism: Linyphia triangularis (assembly GCA_963978545.1). NCBI lineage: Eukaryota > Metazoa > Arthropoda > Arachnida > Araneae > Linyphiidae > Linyphia > Linyphia triangularis. The sequence continues at coordinate 56,967,511 of OZ021724.1, read as the reverse complement.
CTATTGTTAGTATTATTCTATTTCATTTCTTTGATGTGATACGATGCTAAACTAAAAAATTCGATTGTCATTTTGTCAAATATCTTCTGCATTATTGTGTTGTGTTACAATTTTCGAAATGTGGCTATACTTATTAAACATATTGCCTGATAGTACTTATAAATTGATATTATACAGATGGTTGATTAAGGTTAATCACAGTATTTGGTATATTGGATTACTTTGTTAGTTAAGTATTTCAAGATGAAATTATGATTTTAAAGGTGCGAAATATTTAATGTACCACTGGCTTAAATGCGAGCATGTTTTTAGTATTATTATATACAGCAATGATTTATAAAATTTTCAAATATAAATTTCATGTTAGATCCGATAGTTATATGAAACATATGAAATAAATACAAAATATCAATGGATAATTACAATGCTCTGAAGACTCTGAATTATTATTGTACTTCATTTGCCCCATGTTGTAGTGCTACACATTATATTTTAACTTGGAGTTAAGATGGTACAAAAGTTACTTTATACAAAAATAAAGTCAGAAACAAAAAGGCAAACCCATCATGCTTTTTAACAAAAGCATAATTCAGTAAATATTTAAAATTTAAAATACTCCACATGAATTTAATATACAGGGTATTGTTTACTTTTTAAAAATCTTTTATTTACTGTTACTGGTAGACTAACAGTTGTTAAACCGATAAATTTTGCAATATTTGTACTTATTGTTAAAAAAAACATGAATATTAATTACACACATATTTATATTTCTCCGCAGGTAATATATATATAGAAACTATAGAAATATTTTCTTTATAATATTTTATGACCTTTTACAATTCGACTTTTTTAATAATTTTTCCAAGCAATTTTTTACTTCATGTTTTGATGATTTAAATGAGGAACAGGTTTCCATAAGCTTTTTTAATACAAAGCTGAAAAATCATAACAAATACTACATACAATCATTCAGGCTTTGTTTGAAATTGTGTAATGTAATTAAAGGAAGGACATAACAATTAACAATTGCTGTTAAAGCTTTCAACAGTGAGAAAGGGGAGAGTATTCCAAAATATGTTCTGTTGTGACAGTATATTATAAGAGTGTTTTAACGTTTTAAGACTAGAGGCAGTTCAGTTTTTTTTCTCCCGATATACACGAAATCCAAATCTTGAGATTGCATAATGTACTAAATAAGTTAGAATAATACTTAACCTTAATCAGTTTTTTTCAATGTTTTTTAAATTGAAGACTGGTTTGTACACTCAACGATTATTATTTTATTCACAATGATGGCTAATCCGGGAACTACAGCTTCAAATAGGATGTCTAATAACAACCAACGTCTATGTCTATTCCATCTCATTCCTCCGGTGATTACAATGCCACGAAATTACTTGTTATTCAAACATCATAATGGGCGTAACGCCTTGAAGAACTTTTTTCAGGCACTAGTGTTTTTCACAGATGTTGCAAATTCAAATTGATATATCTCCAGAAGAATTAACAATTGGCTATTCAAATTTTTGAAGCATTTAATTTATATAGTTTTGAACATTTTGCCTTCACAGAATTTTATTTTTTAAAGTTATGTTTTAAAATATAACATTTTGCGCAAAAGGTAATATAAAAAAATTTAAAACTTCAATATTTTTGACAAAAATATTTATAAATAATTTATTTTTTATTTTTGTTACCGGACCCCCATAAATAAGATATACCTTTTATTTTACTGTTATATGCTGTATTCATTCAGGCAGACTGCCAATTATTAAGGGACGTTGGTACCCTCTATACCGGTAATGTTAATTTGACATACTTCATGTACCTTTTTCTCAAAAAGTACTTGAAATAGAAGTTAAATTTTTTTCAATGCCCTTGTAATTCTTGTAAAGTTAGTTTTTGATTGTGATTCATTTAATTTTTTTTTAAAATGAATATTTGTGAAAGCCCTTCAAATTTGTTAAAAATCACAAGTTTGTTTTGCAACAAAAAAGCCAAAACAATTTTTTTTTTAAATAACAACAAAATCTCACTTCAATACATACATATACATTAGAGGAATATGTGGTAAAAATTTCAGGAAGATAGCTTGCTAAGTTTCTTAAAAAAGGTTCATGAATAATGAAAATTATAGTTTTGAGAAAAACGCATTTTAAAGAAAACTCTACTTGCATTAATAGTTCCCAATTTTGTTTTTGAAAAACCATTAAAAATGCTTCTAGTTGTGGTATTATTACAAATGAGGTATCTTTTTAAAGGTAAGAATTAAAATTTTGATAAACAATAATAAACTCAAAATCAATTATTTTTAATTTTTTGTTTACCAACTCCTCTTAAGAAGCTGTTTTTTTGCAATATTTGTAGCTATTGTTTAAATACAAAGGAATGAATATACGCACATATTTATGTTTATCCACGTGCAATATATGTATGCCAACTATTGAAATTTTCATTGAAGTATGTACGGTCTTGTAATTTTGACCTTCTTAATAATTATACACACATATTTTTTTTTTTTTTTTTAAGTTTTGATAATTAGAAAGATAAACATGTGTTCCTAAACTTTTTAAAAACTTAGCTGAAAAATTCATAACAAATACCACATGCACTGTTTTTTATCATTTAAAGTTTCATTTGATATCGTGCATTGTAACTGAAGAAAATCAAAAGTGACAATTGCTGTTAAAAATTTCAATAGTGGAGGAGTTTGGGTATATGTCCCGTCGTAATAGTGTACGTAAGAGTATAAAGGTAGAGGTGGTTCAGATTGTTTCTCTTGATATAGACCAAATCCAAGTCTGCATAATATAAATAGACTTTAAACACTTTTTTTTTTCTGGATTAGCCAGGCTATTAATTATTAACCAAACTACATTTGTATAAAATACTGTTGCTTATCAAAAAGGAAATTTTTATACTCAAGTATTCCTTGAAGGTTGCAACAAAGTAACCATGGTACAAAGCAAAATATTAAAGTAAATATTACAAGTGAAATTAGTTCAATTTTCTTCGTTATTAGTTGACATAATTTATGTCCAAGAATGTGATATCATTTTTAATAATTCATCTTTCGTATTTGATTATAATCAATTCTTACAAATGATTGTACAGTTTGTGAAACCAGCAATTATTTTTATTACTGAAATTGGTAACTTAATTGTAAAATGAATTGATTTAAAACTGTTTTTCACATTATTAAACATTGTTAAGTAAAAACACTATTTCAGCAATTTCTAAATTTTACATATTTTGACATTTCTAACACTTGCATATGACTTTTACATTCAACAAAATCGTCAATACTTTTGATATATTATGGTAAATTTTATGCAAACTAATTAGTATTTTAAAAAATAGAGGAAACAGTATTAATATAAAGATAACTTTATTGTTTCTAAAATAAAGCGGAAAATAATTTTTAAAACATGATAAGTGATCAACCTTCTAGGAATTTGTTTACCTTACAATCATGAAAACTCAATCAAGCATTAGAACGAGACTAATTTTCGCATTTGTTGTTATGTCGATTAGCAAAGTAGATTTTGCATAAGGGAGACTCTGGTTGCCAGAGCCGAGTTTTTGTACATACTAGCCTGACTTTGATATCAACATATCCTGTAATTAAATATTTTTTTTAATTGTTTGTAGTATAATATATAGCTAAATTTGTTTTATGTATATTTGTAATTATTTTTGCAGCCTTTGATTCAAATTATCATCCGAAATGCTTAGTATAAGTTATTGATTCTGCTAAAAACTTTCAAATTTATTTTTTCTAATTTACTTAGAAATTGTGTTAAAATTTTTTCTTATCTGCTTCAACAAATGTTTATATTCTGAACAACATTTCAGTAAACATAATTTATACATAGTTTTTAATAACAGTTTTACACATTGAGCGCATACTCATTTATTTATGAGAAGAGTGTTTTTACGATTTATGGAGAACTAATGCAACAATATTGCAAAATGTTACACAAATTCAACAATCATTAACAATGCCTTCTTTGGTTGTTTTGTAGATAAAAAGTATTAATTGAAATTTTGAAATAAAAGTTCCAATGTCGTACCAAACATGTAATAACATTTCTTAAAAGAAAACAATAAAATTAAAAGGACTCACCTCATTACTTTCTCATTCTGTTGATCGGAGTTCATCTTCCACTGCCATAATAATGTGGATGCAATTTTAAAGTCTTTATGCCTTTAAATTAAATCTGTAAAGGAAAACCAACTTACACGAATAACACGGCAGCCATCTTTGTCTACGAAATCCAAGATTTATTCTACTGAAGGGATAAACCGTCGATTTAAAACGAGCAGATAAACGCCCTATTTGGCACAAACCGGTACTGTGATTAAGATTTTGTAGGAAATCCACGAATACTCTACGGTTCATTTCTCGACTGTAAATACTGCCGTTAGACATTTACACTAATTAGTATACTGTGGTGAAGTGACCATTTTTTTTTATGTAACTGTCGCTCTTTCTACTTTGTTGAGATTATTTATTCATGGAATAAATGTTGATTTCAGAATTGGTGCATGGAAGACAAATTTCTTTGAATTATAAGGGTGTCGATGCCTTTTGGACATTGCTGAGGTAAAATACATGTTTTGGGGTAGTATCAGTGTTACAGAAGGTGGGGTCGATTTCGGAGGAGACGTTTCTGAAGGAATTCACGTGTCACAGTTCTGAGGGGAGCACATGATTATCAACCCAATGGACACTCTCCAGAATGAAAGAGTCATTTTAAAGAAGAAGTTATTGAATTTTAAGTAATGGGTTAAAAGCTCAAGTGGTTTCAAAACGAGGTTTTTAAAAACTCGTGCAGAGCCCGAAAACGTCACATGCCTTTCATTTTCATAATTTCACTATTTTCCTTCAATTTGCAGCTCCTCTACTTGGAATGGAGACAGGGAATAATCCGTTGCATGAAGGCTTCAATGGTGAGCTGCAACACCACCCCTCCGAGCAAGTAAATCCTTTGCCTCCAATCTGACGTCACAGGAGTCCGGAATAATTAATGAATTTCAATAGTTGTAATTGGAATTTAAATTGAAGCCAAAATGACATTTAGCTAGATGACATTTTCAGTAAAATTATAGCTGTGATTTGAGAACAGCTTTGACATTATAGCTTTGATAATTCTATCTCTGGCTTTAAACATTTAAAGGGCTTTTTAACTAATGTCGGTTGATTATTGCTAGGGTATTAAACACATAATTAAGAAATTGTCATGTTGGTATCAGTAGTTCCAGACATCAATTACACGTGCACATCTTTACATATTTTTGTGTTCTTGATTATAATGGAAATTTGGTGTGTTTGACATGCTGTAATATGCACTTGTGCTGAAACGCAATTTGTTGAGTGAACAATGGACAATTTTTAATATTGTTGCATTTAATCAAGAATCTTTTTAAGGTACATCAATTGTTATTTTTTACTTTATTGATGATGATGCGAGTTTATTGCCACTCTTTGGTTTGTTTTGAATGGGATTGGAAGGGTTATCCACAAGAAAATTAAGGTGAAGGGGAAAAATATCTAGAATTGTGAAGCTCTCAATTAAAAGTTGTACTAATTAAAATAATTGGAAGTTTTAAATATGTGTATGTTTTGGGGGATTGTTTCCATATTAGAGCACTATATTTTAGAACTTAGTCCACTCTTTAGGTAAAACGGCTGCTTGCCAGATTTTGCACACACGAATGTACATTTTTGGACTCTATGGCCAGAAGTAGAGTATTTATAATTAAATTGGGCGAGGGTTGCAAGTAATGGGCCGTTATGAGACATATGCACTCGTCCTAACTATTTTACTATTTAATAATAATTATTACAATATATAATAATAAATATTATAATGTATAATAATAATAATTATTATTATATATAACAAGAATAATTATAATAATGCATACAAATAATTATTGAAATAAATTACAATAATTAGTATAATATGTAATGTATTTTTTTGACCATAAGACACATGTATTAATTAATTTTCTACATTTTCTTGTGGCGTGTGTGTAGAAAAAGCTATGCCAAATATCAAGAAATAACTATTCTGATAACTATATTTTTGATTTCATAAGGGCACCGATATTTTATAGCTTGCGTGGATCGATATTTGTGTTCGCCGCAATCTTTCGACATCAGTAACAGAATCCATAAAATATGTCTGAAATATCTACATGAAACAGATTTTAAGATTTGGTATGCATAAGCCGGTTAGGTCTGAGCAAAGACGCCAGTTTGAAAGAGAACTTCCCAGAATGCTAGCACGCTTTCAAGGTATACAGACAAAGCGAATTATAACCTGCATTACCGAGATCAATTAATTGGGGGAATGTTTCATCAGGTAATCAAAGCAAACCATTAGTTTCAGGTGCATAGCTTTATAAAACTCTGAGTGGTAAACCCTGGGCACTTGAATCACATACCTTGACAAAAGTATAAATAGGGTTGCGATCTATTTCTATAGATTATTTAAACTGTAACATAACATAACATAACGTAACATAACATAACATAACATAACATAACATAACATAACATAACATAACATAACATAACATAACATAACATAACATAACATAACATAACGTAACGTAACGTAACATAACATAACATAACATAACATAACATAACATAACATAACATAACATAACATAACATAACATAACGTAACGTAACGTAACGTAACGTAACGTAATATAACGCAACGTAACCCAACACAACACAATACAATGTAATATAATATAATGCAATGCAATGCAATGCAATACAATACAATACAATACAATGCAATGCAATACAATACAATACAATACAATACAATACAATACAATACAATACAATACAATACAATACAATACAATATCACGTCCTGATGGCGAGTTCTGTAGAATATATTCAGCTCTTAATCAGACTTTGTTTTCAGATTTCATCAGAGAATTACAGATACAAATCAAAGGATTGCTGCAATTCCAATCTCTAGACGTATTCAAACAACATTTTCATACAATACGAACTAAACACTTCATCTGATGTGATCATCAGGCAGGATTAGGTTCGAAATCCCTTGCAACAGCTATTCGGTTGGTCTTAATGATGAACTTTCTTTTACGCAAAAAATATTTCCGCTAACGAGATAAAGGTATCAATACAGAGACTAGAGCCTGATTTTATTGGGAGGAAGTTGACTCTGGCCAGGCTCGAGAGAATTAACACCCAATCGTTATGTTGCAGTTTTATACAGATGAATGGTACGTATCAGGATATCATTTCATGGTTTTTAACCATCCTTTATTTGATTAGTGAGGAAGTACACTGCCAATCTGAGGTATTGTTGTCCTCCCATAAAAAAATCTTAAATTTTATATATTTTTTTAATTGTTTTTATGTCCCCGTAATATGTTAGTCGGGGTTAAAATATATCTTCTACCGGTAAGAAAATCTTACAGAAAAAAGTGTAAGTAATATTATTATTTTATATTATTCAAAGCTTTAATTTTGTTTGATAATTATAAAAAAGTTATATTAATTAATCACCAGAGGTAATTTGAAGTTATTTTATAAATTATATTCATGAAATTATAAGAGTATATTAACTACTATAATACTAACTACTATATTGGAGATTTCGAACAATTTCGCATTAACGGGGTTTAACTGTATAAATTTAAAAATGAGTTATAATACCCTATATTCATTATAAAATTTAACCATGTTTATATTTTAGTTATACTTAAAAACATGGTTCTCAACAGTTGACAATATTATAGGAACATTTTAAATTTCTATTGTCAAGTGCATTATCAAGTGTATTTCAGCCATATAGGTTGTTAAATTTGAGCATCTCAATGCAAAATATTCCAGTCGTCACTACGTACTATATTCCTAAGTTTTATTTATTTTAATAAGTCAGTAACTATTTTATAGATTATTTTCATTTCAAGTAGTAGTATTAAACAAAGTAATTAATATTTGAACAACGCCCCCCTCTTGAAATTCTTACTACTAATATAAGCCGAGATATTTTGGCACAAAATAAATGTCCTTGTAGAGTTTTTAAAGTATGATATATACAATGCATCCAACTATGGAATAAAAGCTGTGTTTTTAATAGTTCCACGTATTCTTCAAGTGGAAGAGACAGTTTTATATTTAGATAATACATTCGGAAAGGAGACTTTTATTTTACAAAACTGTAAAAGTAAATTCCTAGTACTACTCCTAATTTGTATTAATAGATGAGTGTAGTATCTCGATTTCTCAATAATCATTTAATCTCTATGCAGTAATTCTTTAAGCGTGATTGAGTTAAATTATTAGAGTTGCATACAATTGGAAATTTCAAGTAAGTCTGTAGAAGATATTTAAAGGTTTAAACTTTCATTAAAGGATTTGAACTTTTTAAAATACCAACATACAGAATTGTAAATAAAATACGTAAATTGTAATTAAACTTATCATCAAGTTATACTCTTGTAAATAAATTTAGTGATACATATTTGTAAATGATGTAACTTATTTTAAAAACCCGCTGTGACTAGTTTTGAAAGCAAAAAATTGGAAATTTTGAACAATGAATTAAGAAAACCATTAAGCTGAAAATGGTATATTTTAAGCATCCCCATATATTTAAGCATCCCATATATGTGTTTAGCACATTGATCCTTAACTCAGCAAATTGACAGCAGCAAACCAGGTAAGGCACTTTCTTAATCTATATTTACTCCTGGTAATAAATCGTATTGCTAATTTTGTATCTTTTCTTTGTTAAACTCTTATCATGTGTGCATCATTTTAAATTGAGGATTTTCACTAATGCGAAATTTTTGAGATGTGAACCCTGGACCCTCTCTGGGCCCACAAACTCCGTAAGTGAGAGAATTTAAAAAAAAGTGAACTCCATTGGATGAAGATTCGAATTTGGAACCTGCCTGTAGGGTCTCTTAACCAATTAAGTTTTTTGGTTGTCAAAGACCTGCAGGGGGTAACTTAAATTTTGTCCTATGAAAGCGGGATGCAAAGTTTCTTGTTATGTGTCTCTATTTAGTTGGTTACTCGGCATACTTAATCCCAAATTACTAAAAACTATACGCTTGAGACTCTGGTAGAAATGATGAGTCGTTATTGTTCTTATCTATACTTTCTCTCTCTAATGTTAAAGTGAGATTTGTTAGTTTGGTAATTTAAAGAATATGAATACTCTAAATGTCTAATTGTAGAGCTAATGCAGGCGTTTAATTAAATAAATCTTTTATTTTGTAATTTTTATATCTCGTTCTATGTATCTAGTACTCCTTATTTCCAATTATTTAAACAAACTATTTTAAGGATAGGAGCAATATACGAAAAGCGTCCAACTTTAAATATGTATAACTATATACCATTACTCAACTTTATAAAACAATGCGTACGTTAATGTTATATTGTGACCGTGATTCCCTATTATGAAATTAATAATAACATTTAATGAAATGCATAGTGACACTTTTTTTTTTGGTAGGACACCTTATTTACACGGTGATCTGTTGGTATCTTTACTTTTATTAACTTAATATTTTATGTATTATTAAATCGGTGGCAATTATAGTAATTTACCTCAATCTATGCTTTTCGTTTACGATTTTGCATATTTTTTTTTTCCTTTGTAGCTTTCTAAAGCTTTAGTAGTTCTTTTAGAAAGTTCTATAACTTCAGTTGAAGATATGGTGATTTGAAATAATATTCTTTATTATCAAAAGCATTCTTTAAATTAATTTAATTGGCTGCACAAGCACAATACCAAATTACATTTGCTCAAATGATTTAAACTTCTAACATTTTTACTGTCCAGTAGCACACATGGAATTAATTTTAGCAGTGCTGTTTATAATATTTTTTATGGGAAAAGATAAGCACTGTAATATTGATTGTTCAAATAATTTTTAGCACTATTTTGATTGGTAAACATAGTTTCTTCTCAATTGCTGCACAACGTAGTGAATTAGAGAGGATTAATCCAATTTTATAATTATTTTTGATTCTCTTTAATGAATTACTGATAATATAAGGATAGTGAAATAACAGTCTTTAATACTATCTGTTTTAATTTGAGCTTATTTCTTAACTTCAATTATGTACATGTAAGTAACTTATAACCTGAAATTTTTTAGAGGTAACGTGTTTTAATTAATATGAAAAATACAGTTCATTTGGTGTTTTTTTAGTTTTTTTTTTATTTATTTTCCAAAATACGCATAAAAATTGTTTCAGCCCACTGGATCTATCTTCCCCATAATTATTCATAAGTACTTAGATAAGTCATACAACAAAAAAAGTGAAAAATATCTTAACTTTTAAGAAAGTTTAAGATATATGCAAGCAAATGGAAACAACGGTTATGTCAATAAGTGTTTCATGAAAGAATATGAATTCCATTCCATTTCTACTACTTTTCCTAAAAAGTATTTTTCATTTTTCTATTTGGATGATGGAGATAAATAAACAACTTTTAAAGTAGATTTGATACTTGTGGGAAATCAGAGTTATATATTTCTAAATTTAATAAAGTCATATTGATAAATAACAAACATGGTTTTATCATAAAGTCAAAGTTATATTTTTGAAACGTTGAGAAAACGGGGATTGTCGGTTCCAATTTTTTTTCTGAATTTTGAATTTTTGAAGAGACGGAGTTCGCAGTTATCCTTTTTAGTACTTACCTATACTAAAGTGTACTTTAGTTTCTTGCTGTTCTGCAATCATTGCGATAAGGGGTTATTTTCAAAAAGTGTACAAAAAGCAATACAAGTCTAAGTTTTTCAAAATATTGTATTAAGAATATATCAAAGTCGAAAATATATGTTTCTAAGCATTAAAAGTCGGCCAACGTTTTAAATATAAAACACTTTTTGTGACTGAAGTATGAATTATTTTAGTACATGAGTAAAATTTAGTTCGAAAAAATTAGTTTTAGAAGGTTATATTTTCTTTTCCTCACTGCTGTAAACATTATGGTTGGTGCAGTTTCTTCTAGGTTTAATTTTTAATGATTTTGATCTAATTTTAGTGAAACAAGTGCAAAAATACTGATTACACTGTTAAAAAAAATTATCCACCTTGCACCAAAAATTGGTTCCCATTTAGCTGCCACCAACATTTGGTGCTTAGTTTCGCGATTTAATGGTGCTTACGGTCCGAGGTTGCACCATTAAATCGTGAAACTAAGCACCAAATGTTGGTGGCAGCTAAATGGGAACCAATTTTTGGTGCAAGGTGGAACAAAATTTTTAACAGTGTAGTTTTACATGTGACAATAAACTACTATTTTTTAAAAATTTTTTTAAGATAATTCATGATGTGGCGAAGCACGACTTAATCTAAACTCATTGTTATTGCAAATGAGACATCGTTTAAAGTGAATAATCATAGTTAATTATATAATCCTATGAACATCCCCATTTTCAAGATACAAAGCAGCAAGAAAATTCATAAAATTGTATCAGAGTAAATGAAATTTCGTAAACACATTCGCAATTATTTGAACTCTGAGTAATTCCCGTCACGAATGGTACTTGGCTGCACTGATTGAAAACTTGTGACAGCCCCTGTCAGAAATAAAACCGGTTTCTCTTACTGAATTCTAATATAAACTACCCGTACGTGTTCTTTTTAAAGTAAAAAGTATACTGATACGTGCAATTATTTATGTGTATACTACCAAATTATCCTTTGACATTTAATTTTTCTAAATAAATCTAAATGTCGTAAGATAATTTGTCACCTAGAAAATAAGGAAGCGTTCATTTACCATTTATAGGGCTTAGAACTACAAGGGGGAGTAGGAAGCGATGGGACAACCACTTTAACTTTTAAATAAACATTTTTTTTTTAAATTTCTGATTCTTCCACCAGGTGAAGTAATCATAGTTTCATATTTCTAGTTAGGAATCATTTTAGTTACATGTTTTTATAAGGTTATGTAACAAAAAAGCTATTTTACAACACTAAAAGTAAATACTTTTCAATATTTTCAATATCTTTAATTATTGCTAACATAATTATTTTTAATGTTTTGTAGACAATAATATAACTTATGTGAATTAGCAGTTAGGTTAAACCTAAGACCAGCATGTTTTTAATAATAAGTTATTTTATTGAAACGTTGTGTGCAGGGAGAGATGGGACATCCTATGACATATTCAGCCAAAAAACTGTGTTTAAGATACAATTTTTTTAGTTTGTACAGTCAGCATAATTATTTGTCTGAATATATCATAGGGAATAACTTTTTTAATTGTGTAACAAGTAAGACAATGTATTTTTGAAACTTTAAATGATGTTAAATAAAATAAAGGTTAAAAAATACACAATAAACTTTAGGTACAAATGGGAAAAACATTTCTGTCCTTTTTTCATAAAATTTTTGAAAATTAGGCATATATTTTAACTTTCACACACATGTCCCATGTCCCCTCATATGAGGGAATGATGGGATATTTGTTTTGCTCTTTTAATTTGCTTATTAAGCTAATTTAAAAATAATTACCATCATATTTATCTTTTTAAGTGTGTTAAATGTTTCAAGATGTTATTTTAAAACATTCAATGTTACATCAACAGAAAATAGTTTATTAGATATATTTTTGTAAAAAGTGTCCAATCCTACGCGATTCGCCCCTACAAGTTTTTTTTTTTTTTTTTTTTTTTTTTGCATTTTAAGTGCATGTTCTAAGTTAATTTTTTTTTTTTTTTTTTCAACTTTTAAATTTTTTTTCAATCTTTCATAGGGGAAATATATATTCAAGGTTAAATTAAATAATAATAATAAAATTAAGAGTAAAAATAGTAAAAGTAAATATAATATTAAAAAGTAAATATAATATTAAAAAGTAAATATAATATTAAAAAGTAAAAATAAAACCAACAAGTGTCAATAGAAAAGTTTAATAATTTAAACATCAATTTATTTTCATATTTTTAGTGTAAGCATATATGCAATGTATTCCCATTGGAACTTTTGATTTTAACTTTAGAATTATCTAGTATTTTCCGGAGTTTGCGAGAAGTGCCTTGAATCTCGTCGAATGTCATCGATAAATCTATAAAAAGCCCCATACTTCAGTTCGACCACGCCTTTTGAAATAATTAACACTTTACGCTAGCCAAACGTCACCTTCGCCTTCCATATTTCTGTCAATAAACGTTTGTTTACCTCAACCACGATTTGCTTCTTAGGACTGTCTTCACTTTTTCACCGTTATGTATATTATAGACTGTATGGTTAAATACTAAAGAATAAATGTAAAAGTATTTATAAGAAGCAAAAATAGAATAAGTAAAAGTATGATTTGAACTTTTCCCCTTGAAAAACTTTTTGCATAATACGGTTTAATAGCTTAATATATTATATTCGTAATGTTATAGGATAAATATGTTTCATAAATTAGTGGTTCAAAATAATGACATTGGTAATGCCTCTTTTTATCTAAAACTTAAATAAGTTAGACAAAATACTGTTTTGTCTAACTTATTCACAAAATTATTTGAATTGTACTTAAAATAATATGAATAACGTGAATATTATATTTCAATTTATTAAATACACTTTTAAGGTTCTAAAAAATAAATAGAGGAGTCTCCACTTCTTGATGAAAAATATGAGTCTTCCTTTTAGAAAAAGAATATCCAGAACCAAGTTGCGTTTGGGCAAACCAATATAGTGAGTAATTTTCTAAGCTTCCCCTTTTTCTTTTGTAAATAACCACTAGGGAACCTAAACCCTGTCTGTCCTGCTCTAAGCTAACAAAAGCAAAACGACCACATAGCTTCTTTCCTTCTTTCGCAAAAATATTTTCCTAACTTATAAACTTTCTTCCTACTGTACTGGGTAAGCGCAACAGCCTCGCTTCTCCGTTTCCTATTGGTCGCGCATGTCGAGTAAAAGAACGCGATCAAGGGGGTGTTCGAACCGAGAAGGGAGCTCTGACGGTTCTCCAAACGACACAATTCGCAAACGAACGACTGAAATCGGAGCGCTTGTCTCCCTGCCTCTGTTATCCGCTAGGAGGAGATCCTGGCTCTCCCTAATAAGTTCTTGCTCTTCATCCTCCGAAGTTTCTTTTACACAGCATCAGTTTCGAGAGACATTGACTTCTCCCAAAGTGATCGGTCTCATAAAACTTTTGCTCTTTTCTATTTTCTCCTCGTTACTGAAAATTCGGAGCTGTCTAAGTATCACTTATGGGTGGAAAATTCGGAAGGTATGTTCTTTGCTGTTTCTGGTCTGAAATTTAACGGTCATTTGTTTGAGTGTGGATTTGGTTCTAAAGCTTTTCAATGAAAAAAAGATATATCGATGCGCTTGATGCAGTATATTTTTTATGCTTTAAAGTTTTAAGGGGACGTGGGACACTGAAACTACAAAAATATCACCAAAATGAGGTTTTTTGTTTTCGTTATATAAAAATTGCTGTCGTCACTAGCGTAAATTTCACTTTTGAATTTTTGAAATACGATAATTACAAGAGGTGAAATCTTTATCTTTACTAACCATTTTAACGTATTGCACACTTGTTGGCAAAAGTTAAAAATGCATTTTACTTAGCTTCGCTTTTTTCACATTTTATGTAAGTTCGAAAAGCTCCTTGCTATTCACTTTTTGATAAATCTAACTAATTTTTTGTAGAAATAACTGTTAATGTATTATAAATGCTTTTTTACACATGCTTTTTTATGTCACATAATATTTTCTCTTTTTTTTCTTTTAGAAAGCTGAAATATGTGCATTTTTAATGAAAAATAACTAGTGCCATGTTTATAATTTTATTTCTGTTCACTTATAGCACCTAAAAATAAAAGCATGTTTGAAAATGTTCATAATATATTGAACATTTCTCTTTTATATTGGTTAAAATATTGTGTCGCGAGGAGCATTTTACAAAAAGTTAAAATTTCGTATTATTTTAATGCATTTTTTCTCAATAATTTACTATCTATTTTATATTATTTACTCAAATTTTGATGTTGTGTTATAAGTCATATCTTCTAAGCTTGTGTCAAATTTTATTTAATTATAAGCAAAACTACAGAGTTTTGGAAAAGTGTACAATGTCTCCTTTTAAAGTAAATTAAATTGATAATAAATTATAAAGTAAATAAAATTGATATTAAGTTCTAAAGTAAGTAAAATTGAAGTTTAAAATGAAATACACTTGAAGTTATAAATTAACATATTTGAATTTTTAAATAAAGTATAATTGGAGATTTAAATGTAATAATTTAAAAGTTTTAAACTTAATACAATTTACGTTTTACCGTAGATTATGTTTGAGTTTCAATTCAATAAAAAACAATGACGCATAAGATTATTTATTTAGAAAATAAAATTATTAGAAGTAACATTACCACTCTTAAATTACTATAAATCAAATTAAGTTATAGTTAGAATTCTGAATACCATAAAATACGATCAAACATTTTATTAGATTTTATAAGTTGAAAAACATCTCTAAAATAGTTTTACTTTACAAAACTATACTAGTACAATTGTTAAAGATCTACTTAAATAGATTAAAGCCTATCGTGACATTTTAGTAATATGCTACTTTATTTCATAAAAAAGGGTGTATATTTTTAAACTATTAATGTTAATCCTAATATTTCGAATGTGATTTAACTACTTTATAATTTACAAAGATATGCATTAGTTTTGTTATGATTCAGAGTTTTCTTTCTATGATACACTATGTTTAATTTTAAAGAAATATAAGATAATTGAAGTAAAAATTAAATTATTTCCAACTATAAACTGCAAACATTCCCTTCAGCTCATACTTTTAGTTATGTATTTTATAGTATACTTATGTATACAAATTTAAAACTGATAAGACGGTTTATGAGTAATATTTTCTTGAACGTTATATTTCTACTTACGTGGCACAGTTAATACATTAGACAAGGATCATTATGTTGTGATTACAAACCGTAAGAGGTGGTCAAATGCAGATTTCAACACATTCTCGATGGGGTGCCTTATCTGTCACCTTCTGTAGACCTCTCATAATGAGATTATATGGCATATCACATACCCTGTCAACCACCCAAAACCCATATTTCTCGAATTCTGTCATCAATGCGTTAATATAATGCTTCTAATATTCATACTAACTCTTTTATGAATTCGATAGTAGTTCTCTCTTTGTTTGATGAGTCTAGTATCGTAAGAAAATCACCCCCACTCTCAATTTTCACAATGTTTGACTAAATTAAAGGTTTCACATGCCTATATAAATTTAAAGATATTCACATGAATTGAAAATTATATCAATTTTAATATTTTTAAACATCTCCCACATACAATTTTTTGATTATGTTATTTTATTGTGATGCTTAATAATAAGTTTGTTTGAATGATTTTACACGGTTTTCACAAAACCATATTTAATAACCAGAGATTTTTTCAAATAACCTCATGATAATCTCATAACGGCAAAAGAAGACAAAAAGTACTTTATGAATATTACTCTTAAATTGAAAATTGTCAGTTAACTTACCGGAGTTAACTTAAATGGTTTGAAAGTTGTGTAAGTAACAAAATCTGAAAAGCTTTCTTGTTAAGTGTATAACTATTTATTCTTTTAGATATATACTATCATGCCATTTTAATGATTTGATGTATTTATATTAAGAACAATACCAAAATATATAAAGAGTTTGAAGTGAATATTAATTTTGTTTTTATAAAGTTTAACGTAAAATGATTATTTGTTTTCATAACACTAATTTCATTATTCAGTAAATAAATAGTCTTATAAATTCTGTATATTTTTAATATATTTCATAAGACAAACAATAAAATGCCGCAATGGAAATGAAAATTTCTTTCAAAAATTAAACTCTAAACTATTTAAATTACACAATGACACTATTATGTCGTTGTGTAAATTACATAGTCTCAAGTATCAATATACAATAGTGTATAGCAATAAAGTATACTATAATATATCGCGATAAATTTTATATATTACTTTAAATTATGCATTTTAGTGCAGATAATTGTTAGTAGCTTTAGTAATTTGACATGTTTGCATTATGAAGTAATTTATTGCCTTTTAAGTTTGGAAGGTCACCAATATAATTAAAATTAACTTTTTTTTCTTTTCCATTCTATTTGCTGACTATGAATGTATGAGATTTATTTAACAGAGAATTTTTAGAGTGGGATATTTTTTGTATTGGTTTAGTGACAGAAAAAAAGTTGGGTGTTACGTGTTCTTGTGTTTTCTTTTTTATGGATGCTACTTTTTGTTTGGCCAGCTTGAAACATAATGAACATTTTAAATTTACTTCATGGGTACGTGATAAATCATTTTGAATGAGTGTTTTATCTCTTACCATGTAAAATGAAGGGAATGTTTTATTAAAATTGCATCCCAGTGAAGTTAAAATATCCGAATGTTAATCAGTAAAAAAGTATATTATTCAAATAAGCACTCCAGAATTACTTTTTCGATGACTTATCGATTTGTGATATAGTGTACGTTCGTATATTTACTTTACATTTAGATATTAGTGTTACGTATATTTAAAGTTTGGAATAAGTTTCAATTGATATAAATACAAAGCAGAAGTTAGACAGTCATTGATTACTACAGTGTGAATTTAATGCCACGCATTTCAAAGTTTATCTACTCGTGAACGTACCAGTTTAAAAATTTAAATTAAATTATTGTATCACAGAGATTAATTGAAACGTTCTCTTTTATTTTTTTAGCAGACAATCTTTAGGTGTTACTGTAGATGTTCGAAATTACGTCATCTTTCGCGAATTCCAAAGTCTGTTCATTTTATCAGATTTAGTCTATGTGGAGTACAACAATTTGATGTTAGATTTGGCTGTTGTAATGTTCATCTTCAGTTCCGCAATTGTGAGTTGACTGTTTAGTAAATGCAGAAACTTCATTTCAACTTCTTTCAGTTTTTCATCGTCCAAATTGGAGGGACTACCGGATCTTTTCTACTCATCCAGTTGTCCTGAAACATTGAACTGATTGTCACCGTTGAACTCTTGGGTACTTCTGCATCAGGATATTTCCTGCCAAACATTTCATGACGTGAGAATATAACTTTCAGGAAATATAACACTCCAACATGAATAGAAAATTCGCTATTCCTGGTAAAACACCACGTCACCACGTTGAACAACAAAATCTTCACACATGAAATCTCTGAAAACGAGATCACTGATGCCGATTAAATTATATTTGAAACAATCGACTCTGTTATCTATCAGGAGGAAATAGAAACTCAATACGTTTTCACTGAATTACGACCCATTAAACATGACTTTAAATTTACCCTATCTAAATCAATGAATTTATTGTACGAGAATTTAAGCTGTTTTCATAAAAGAAGAAGCATAAAACCAAATTAATCTGACATAAATTCCACACATGTCTCTCCAACATATCTCTTGTCTCTCCATTTTGTCTGTGACAGTCGCAGTTATGTCATTTTAAAGTTAGGAAATCTTTTCTAAAAGACTCTGTATATAAGTTTAAATAGGCATGTTTTGATTTATATTTTGATGCTAGAATACTAGATTACTATAATAAATAATGAATACATTTGAGAAATGACAATAAAAGCCTCCTAAAAAATATTTCTATGGACAATTTTAAATAAGATAAATTAAAAGTGAGCTAATTGTTTTGTAAAAAACTTGCACTTAACGACTCTAAGAATTTCATTTCGTTTGTTTGTAAAGTTTCATACATCACCCCTCTTTGTCAGTGAATTTAATTTCGCTTGTTTGTAAAGTTTCATACATCACCCCTCTTTGTCAGTTTTACTTTAAGTATAAAAGAATTTTCATTATAGTTGGTCATTTCTGGTGATCCTGTATTTTGAGACTACAATTCTATCTGTTCATCGTTAAGGTATCCGACTACGTTCGGAGCAATTAAAAAAAAAAAAAAAAAAAAAAAAAAAAAAAACTTATTAATGAAACTTTTTATTGCATTAATATGTTTATTATATGGTAAATACATGAAATTGACAAAAATATTAACTTTTTTAATTTAAATTTTTTCAAAAAATTGACCAATATTTTGTCAAAACGTCTAATGTTGTAAAAAAAAAAAAAAAAAAAAAAAAAAAAATTAAAACATATTTTGTTTTACTTTTTACTACATGATTCTATGATATTCATGTGTATAATGTTCTAAAATATAAGTTATATTTTCAAAAATAAAAAATAAATAGGCTGTTGCATAAGATATTACACATAAATTTCAATATTTTCGTAACATATTGTTATGTATATATATACATAACTATAACTTTCCGAAAATAATAGGTAAATCAAATCTGAAAGCCATTATACTCAACATAGTATAACGAACAACTGTACAATAAATTATAACTTTATCATAAATACATTTTGAAATAGAACAAAAGCCGTATTTCAGTATTATCGAAAAATCTATTCTTTAGAAAACACGATGATTTTGGAATCTCTCTGCATGGATTTTCGTATTAACAACTATTTTTGAACGACTGTAACTAAACTTCTATTTAAAGTACAATAAAAATACAGACTGATTAGAAAAGAGAAATTTTCAATTCTTATGAAACGAAATAATAAATAAAAAAAAATTTCATTGATTTTGCCATTTTAAACGTAGTCGGGCACCTTCCTTCATTTTTTGTTTCGCTTCAATAAATTCGCTAATGGCTTGAAAGGAATTTAACATCATATATTTATGAAGGATAAATTTTTATTCGACAATAAGAAACACCCAATCATATGCAAATAAAATTTGATTACCAATTTTCAGCAAAGATCCATAAAAGTCAAATCGTATTTTTTTAGCAATAGCAATGTTCGTTCAATAACAATGATCTGATAGTCGTCGTAAATCAACACTTGTGGAGACGTATTTTCTATATAAAGTTCAAGCATAAATAAAGAGCATGGCTCATGAGACATCATGAAAATGCTTGTGTCATATTAATTATATTTTCTATTAGCGTAATCGTTAAATAACTGCTATTGAATAACGCCTGCGAATGTAGTACCAAATTTGGCCAAAGTCCAATGATTTAGAATAATATTTGGCCAAATATTCAAAAGTGTATCAAAATATAATGCAAATTTATAATCTTCTTCAGTGAATAATGAATCTCGACTTGCCTTTGAAACTCTTCTGGAGATATTGCTTCTTTAGTCAATTAATAGTACTATTCGTACATGGAATAAGCTATGTGAGACTTCATAGTTCCCATTATTCTTAAGAAAGTGGTTTTAAAATAAAGTTCATACTTCAGAATTTCTCCAGAGTATATTTAATTGCAGCCTTTTGCAGCAATATGTAAATGAAGCAAAACTAATTGCTCTCATATTTACTAATTGTTTACCTTTATTATCAAAGTTATCGTAATGTGTCACTTTTAAGAATTTAAAAAATGAAAATGAAAAATACCTTCCTTGTGTAATTTTAACAATTTATTGCCATTTCAATACAAAATATATATATTAAACAAGTTCCTTAAATGGAAATCTAGCGGTTATATTTCAAAGTGTCAGAACTGAAGTTAATGCAGAAAATTCATATATTTGTGCACCCTCTTTTATATCTGAAGAAAGTCTTGCCTTTTGCATTTTTAATGCATTTCTTTTAGTAAGTATAAGGCACCTTTTAATTGTTATATCTTACTGTTATATTTGTAAACCCTGCAACTGATAAAATATTTAAAGCTCATTGCTCCTTACAAATGTTATCTACAATTACTTATCCTGCCTGCATGTTATGTAAAATTCTAAACAAAGTAAAAACTTGAAGCTGACTCACTATCTACACCTGACTTATCGAAGTTATTTTACAAAATCAATAATTGTTCTCTTTAAAATAATAAATACGTTTTAATGTTTATGAATTCATACACATATTTCAGATGAAAGCTAAACTAATAGGGATGTTTATGCAATAGCAATAGTAGTATAACACTATATTCCAGAACTTGTATGCTTTTCCTCCAAAGAAAAAGTTCATAATGTTATAAGTCAGAGGTTATCGACGACATACTTCCAGAATGAATTCATTTAATATTTTAGATATATAACACAATTTGCTTCTCACCGAACTTTCTCACACATTAAAATTTCTGTACAATCAATCTACCCACTTTAATATATAAAATCGAGGAAATCAACCAAAGTTTTGCTTTACCAAATGCCTCTTTGTCATTTGCATATCAATGATTGAAATATACAAGAAACCAAACGATTAATTCAAATGCATTGATTTACGTGGATGACATTTTTGTAAACAGAAGTTCTTAACACATCCCAAATCTCTTCCTTTCAGTTTAATATCCCGAAGGTCTTTTGATGTCACTTTTCCACTTCTGAACACAAGAAAAATGAACTCCATTCTCAATGACAGAATTATACTAATTTTATTTCCTCTATCTACGATTCTTTTCTGGTGAAATCTGATTAAGACCTCCAACTGTAGTCTTTGAAGTGGAAAGCAACTTTCTTAAGACGAAAGTAATTGAATTTTCATTTTCGATTTTTGCAATGGTACTCCAATTTTATTAGCACAAAGATTCTTATATATTTTTTTCTATTTTTGTGCTAAAGCTTTCAGTGGTAAGGCTTGACACTGTTTGGTAAAAAATGTCTATCATCAGAGCTTTTGTATTAAACGTGACCATTATACTTCGAAATTTGGAGGAAAATAATATGGTTGGAATAGATTTTTATACATTGAGGATTGAAAGTAATTTTATTTATATTATAACTTATTAGAAAAAGGGATGTTTTTTTACCTAACACTTGAAAAAGCAACGAAAGTGTGTTTTTAAAAGCAATGCATTTCTTATTTGTTCAAATTGCCGAGATATTAAAAAAAAAAAAAAAAAAAAAAAAAAAAACTTCGTATATTATTACCACTAAAAAAACCATATAGCAATATACAGGATGTGATAAAAGTGAACTCAGATCTTTTATTATTAATATCGCTAAAAGTAATTTTAATAGAAGATTAAAAAGTACTTGTTTGTTTATTGACTGGTTGATAAAAATCATATTAGTTTTATATCAGTTTAATTGACGGTCCAATCCATGTGCAGCATTAATTGTTTGTGTGTGCAATGATTTTCAAGATGTTTCTTTTTTTAAAGATCAGGGGTCAGTTTTCTCCTCTTGAATACTCTTTTATAATATAGAAAAAAAATAGCGTCGAAAGATTTTATACCAAATATCGCCAAAAGGGACTTTGTATCACTATTCAAGATTTTTATGTAAAATCTCTTTTGAAATTTCATGTATTTGATTGAATATCTAATAAAAAATAGAAATTTATATTAGATTCCGGTTTACATATACAAACAAAAATCAAGGTTTTTATGTAAGAATGAGCATATTTTTCTTATGGCACAATTTCACCCCAAGGAGTAAAGTAGCTAAATTTATTTTACATCAAATTTAATTCCCTTGGTATTACACTCTATACATTTCCTTTATCTGCAACTGTGAAATAAATGAGGCTTCAAAATCAAAGTTCGATAGTTTAACGTAGAGATAGGCAAGCCCAAAAAAAGCCCATGATGTTCTGACATCAAGGGCTTTTTTTGGGTTTCATCCTTAATATTGCCGTAGAAATGACATCTAAAATGCAATACACAGTAAAAAAAACTTTTTAAGATCGGAGAACAATACGTAAAAGCTTTGAGAGTTAGCTCTCGAGACTGAATTTTTTATGATTACATCTGTCGGGTTAGTTGTTGGCTGGTCACTAGCATTAACTGCCGTGGTTAGTTTGCTATCCGCAATAACTTCAATTATTTTAAATGACCAAAAACTGTGATCAAAAGTTTCGTTTAGAATTGAGTCATTGAAGCAAGGAATAGGAATATTAAAAGGTAAAAACACAATTATTTATTATTTTAAAACACTCAATAGTATTAGCAGCAAGTTATTTCGCTCTGTGCATTTAAATTATGGAAATGTAGGGTAAAATCATGAAGTCTGGGAACAATGGGCTAGTGGATGGTTCGGACTCAATGGGTTGTGAGCTGCTTGTGATTACTTTGCCTTTTGGACATGGAGGCTTGGGAACGTCTGCATCCTAGGACTTAGATGTGATGAGGTTGATGGTTATCGATGCCGTGTTAGTGATGAATTCAGAAAGGGACTGGTATTGTGGGTGGCTCGGTTGCAATGGGTTGTGAACTGCTGATGTTGAATTGGAGAGTCTGGACATGGAGGCTCGGGACCGTCTGTAGCTTAGGACTTTTCCTTGGCTGAGATAAATTTGTAATGTAGGGTGCTGGGAAGCAATGTGCTGTCGTGGCATCTTTCATGAGAGGTTTGGGATGCATTCGAACTGTGGGATGCTTCCAAGAAAATTGTAAAAGCCTGGACTTTCCCTTGATAAATTATTAGCACCCATCTCGTCTAGAATGCGATCTGTTTCCTCCGTGAAAATTACTGCCATCAGCCGTCCGAAATTTTCCAAAAGACCGAGAACATGGGAAATCGACAAATACACGTTGTGGTTGGTTTTACTCTCAATGAGTGCTTTCCACCCTTGAACCTAACTATAATTATATATCAGTAGATTTGATGATTTGTTTGAAAACTAAAAATAAATAAATTAAGTATTAATTCTATTCAGAAAAGCAACCGAAATTAAACTACATTCAATGAGAAGGTAAACTTCGGCGCCTCTAATAGTAAAAGAATTATTAGTACAGTATCACAGAAACTATACATAGTTCACTTTTAGGTATTCTCTTTTTTTTTTTTTTTTTTTTAAACTTCCTGTGTTTGCATCAAACGAATGCTAGAAGAAACTCGTCCCTTTTTAACTGGTCTGCGAGATATGAAGCAGTGTCGAACTCCTTGGGGCTGTACCCCGAGAGATCATTGACTCTGTTGAAGAGAGTGGTGCATCTTGGCGTACCGAGAGCGCTTTGTTTCTAAGTGATAATTGTGGCGAGGGCAACGGTTATTTTCATATTTTTGAGTTATACCAGTTTTTACAATCTTGGCTGACCACCGATTGGTGCGATTTTTACTTCTCTTCAGTATTACATCCGCTATTGGATATATATCTATACTGTAAAAGCATTTATTTATTTATTTATTTATTTATTTATTTATTTATTTATTTATTTATTTATTTATTTATTTATTTATTTATTTATTTATTTATTTATTTATTTATTTATTTATTTATTTATTTATTTATTTATTTATTTATTTATTTATTTATTTATTTATTTATTTATTTATTTACACTGTCAAACAGAAAGATCAATTCCAATTACATGACAGGACAAGAACACATTGAAACAGGGAAACAAATAAAATAACACAAAAAGATTAAAACATTTATGACAATTACGAAAGTAAGGACGTAATATCACATTTTAGCTTTAAAAAATTATCAAAGAAAATATCACAATGGAGGGGGCAACTTGTTTACTAAGTCAATAAATGGATTAATAGGTTGATTCTTAAGATAATTTTTTGTACAGAAAGGTTTACTGAAGACAATTTTATTTCGAGTAACATGTTTTGGAGCATATAAATTAAGTAGTTGTAATATTGTAGGACAATCAATGCTATTATTTAATAAATTGTAGAATAATTTAAATACAAATTTAGATCTACGACATTCGAGTGTGCAGTTTGGAAAGATTGATGCATTTAAGTGGTCCTTAGATTTGAAAGAAATAAAACGTACAAACTTGTTTTGAATTTTTTCGATGGTTATAATTAACGATTTGGTAGATGGATTCCATATAACACAATTGTAATCTAAAATGGAACGAACTAAATAATTGAAAAGGTTAATAAGTACAGAAATATCGGTAAAATTTGAGCTGATTCATTTGAGCAGATTGATGCATTAAGAACTGAACCCATTTGCTCTGCCAGGGGACCACTGGTGTGTCTGTGTAGTTCATCTCTTCAATCTTTGTCTTGTAAAATCATCTCGTAAGACATCCAGAGCTGTAACTGATCCCACCACCATCAATTTTTGCCACCACAACATCAACAAAACCCTCCAAATTTCCTTTCATACCCCAAAACATCTGGTGTTTACCTCCAACTGAGGATAGCAGGACCTCTTGAGCCCTCTACTTTAAAAACTTGAGTATCTCGCCACCTGTGCCCAATTAATCAAATCATTACAATCTGATTAAGTGTCTCAGGTAAAAACAATTCACTAAAGGTCACTTTACCACAAAATGAACTTGCATTACAAGTAAAACTCTAAAATTTTCAACGTAAGTAGTTTAGGTTTTCTAATTGTACTTTTGATGAACATAATGTTAAAATTTGACTTTTTTTTTTATTCAGATTTTTAATTTTTTTTTTAAAAGTGACTTCCAATAAGTTTCTAAAACTTTTCAAAGTTAATTTAAAATAAAAGTAGTTACGGCTTTTTAAATTTTTTTTTTTACGAACAGAATGCTAAAATACTTTTTGTGAGGTAAGGCGGGTAGTTTTATTATTATATTAAAGGGGCTATTATTTTTGTTTCCCTGTTTACGCAGTTTTCGATCGCTATTTAAAGTTGCAAAGGTCCTGATTCGAAAACAGTTCGTATGCTTTTCGACGAACTTTAGTGGACAGGCAGCGTGGCTGGTGAGTTAGTAGGAATGTTGGACACAGGCAATCTGTACTTAATATTAAAATATAGCTGCATTTTCTACATTTGTTGGCGAAATCCGAGGAAATCCATTCGAAGAATTACAGCAGAATTCGTATTAAAGCCATCCAGCATGCAAAAAATATTGAGAAACAATCTGAATCGTTCACTGGATATTGTCGTTCAGAGCAACCTTGAAATGTTGGATGAGTTGATATTTGATGCATGTGCTTCCATTTTCATTGACACACTATAGAAGGTGACAGAAAATCTCGTCATTCGTTTTCGCCACATCTGTACTGCGGAAGGTAACGATTCTGAAAAAATTGTGATTTGATTGTAGTTGTTGATTGCTGAGGACAAATTCAAAACATGTTTTTAGAATTTTGCAACTACAGCAACATTTGTAACTTATTTTAAAACTTTCGTTTCAAATTTGTACATCTTTTAAAATAACTATACTTTTGTTTCATTCTTCTATATAGCTTTGTTTTTGAGTAATTTAATTTTAAAATCAGGGAGTCCTTCGCTGTATTACCTTAAGCCTCATTATCTTGGGTTTCTTCTACTTGGTTGTTTTTTTTTTCTTCATTTTTCATTTAATCTCTACTATTTGGATTGTGCTCAAGTGGCGGTTCAAAGATCCTTGGAGTAAAATTTCAATGTATGCTTGTTTTATGCGTTATTTTGTGTTATTTTCTCTGTATTTGTATTATGTTGTGTAGTTTTCTGTTTTTATTTGTATGTATATATGTATGTATATGTGAAAGGAGTTGTATATATATATATATATTTGACACTTGGGAAAACATTGAAAATTTAAACATTTTGCGTTCTAAGAGATAAGATAACTTTACCATTTATTTGTATGTATGTAGAATCCGATTCGCTTCTTTTTATCAACAACACTTTCGGGTAGCAGAACAAACTGGTTTCTGATAAGAAAACAAACGACAAAAAAAAAAAAAAAAAAAAAAAATTGTTAGACGGGTGCATGAACAATCACACATCGACTTTCCCGTCAAATTATCGTTTGGACCCCCAGTCGATCGTCCCCCGTTGTATGATAGATCACCCTCCCCACAGGGAACACTGGAATCAGGGTTTCAGCTGAATGACTTAGAAATAATGTACCCTTACGTTGTAAGAATCCAGATAAAATGTATAGCAACAATGCTTTCTGAGTCGATAAAGTAGATTTTATCAATCTAAAATAGTGTTTTTTGTTTTTTTTAGGTATACTTTTATTTTGAATTTTCGGATACATCGGGAATGGGGAGAGGGGGAGGGGGGTGAGAATATTATTATTCCCCCCCTTTTTTTTTTGCTTTGAAATTTTAAGTAAATGTACCATTCCATTACGCTGTAGTGCGTTTATTGTGAAATTCAGAAATAAATGCATTCACAAATAGATTTATCCTTACATTCCATCACACTAGAAATCCATTTTTTTTTTCAGTATATTAAGTTAAAAACTTTTCCTTTTGTTACAAAATGATTTTACTGCATAGACTTTTGAGTACAAACTACATACGTAAAATGTAGGTTCTTTTGATGGAGAAACTTCGTTTATTGTAAAGTTATCTTTCTGGAACTAAACATATAATGCAATCTTTCTGTTAAGTTGTGCATGGTTGCGCATTTCGTCTGTGAAAGTTTAATTTGAAGAAAAACAACAAATTTGACTTCACTTGTACATACTAATAAGAAATCCTGAGAAATGCAACGGAAATGAAATACCGATTTCGTCCATGATTTAAAAGAAATATTTAGTTACAGCAGCGTTGAACAACATTTTTTAATTTTCTTGAAACTAAGAGTAACAATGTAAAAAGTGGTACTACACACATGTTTCAAAGAGCAAAATACGTGATAGATAAATATGAAAAAGTTATGGGTTCTGCATATTGATAAATAAATGTGATTAGTTTAGTTTCGCACAATTTAAAATTCTATTAAATTGCCAGAGGGAATATTTTAAATTAAAATAATTTTTGTTGGTAGAAAAGCATATTTTGGAAGTACCAAGTCACCCAAATAATAACGTCGGTAAACTATTGATATAAACTCTAACTAAAATGTTACCCAGTTATCTAAGTTTTTGCTTTCTATATTTGATTAATACATACCTTGATAATTTAGTGTTCAGCATTTGAGTAAACAAACAAGTTAGAAAGTATAGTGTATTGTAACAAATATTAATTACTAAAGCAGTCATAAAAATATGGATATAAATCAAACAGCAACCTTGAAAAAAAGAATTTTAATCACATGCATTTTAGAAGTATCATGTTGATCACTTTAAAATGTTGAAATGATCATGAATGTAAAGTATGTCTAAACAGTCAGTTATCACATAATATCCGGTGATACCTTTATTTTCCATGACATTTTTTAATGAAATATACACTAGACAGTGCATCTTTTTAACTTAATAAAAGTTTAAAGTAAAGTTATGCTTGTGGAAAAACTAAATTACAGTTTCAGCGTTCCACAGAATGTATCAATTCTCCATATGAAAACAGAAAACATGCGTTGCAAATATAGAATAAATATCTGTTTCGTAAATAAAATATTCAATTTATTCCAAAAATAAGTAATTGTGTGTGGTATTTTTTTAATTTTAAAATCTGATAACGCGTTCTCCAATAAATTGATAAAAATTCATTGGTAACAGTTTTCAATTAAATTTATTTCTGTTTACTTGTTTCAAGCACATTTACGAGTATCTCAATTGAAATATAAACTATTAATGAAACATCTGCATTAAACATCATGACTAATAAATGGAATTAGAATATTGTACACATCCTTTGGTTCAAAATAAAACGAAATTATAAACTTTCATACAACTTTGAATTAACTAACCGAATTCTCCCTTTCCACTGTTTTTATTTAAAATAATTCTTTTATCGTAAATCAAATTACCCTCCGCTCCTCACAATGGGTAGACTTTTCTTACTTATTCAAAACACTGTTTCATATTTTCCTACAAATCCAATAGAATTGATAGAAAGTAGCAACTATAAAAATATAATCAAGTCTGCAGATGCTTCAATCAAACACCTGTAAGTTCATGTGTGGTAAAAACAGCAAAATAATTTATGTTTTGTAAAACTCTATCTTTCTGAAATATTTCTAAATTTACTCCATTGATTTAAGGAGAGCAAGAACTTTTTCGAAAGTGTTAAAGCTGCAAAAGGCTGTTTTGGATTGACACTTCCAAGTTTAAACTTAACCTCTAAGATTATTGATTGCAACCGCGTTGTAGTTTGGTAGGAGTGGAGAATATATGTATCTTATTAATCAGGGTTGAGCAGGAATTGAGATTCAGTTTGGCGTTAAGTAACTCAATTTAAAGTTGTAATACTTATTCTCTTTTTTCACTGTTGATGAAGTATTGATATATTTTTGAATTGTGTATGTAAAATGTAAAGTATTTATTCGAGAGGATATTTTATGAAACAGTTAATCCTGTCATTTTGTTCTCTTATATAATGTTAAAAGCAAACAATGCATATTATATATTTTGGTTTTAAGCATATTCTCTAATACAATACATAAAATTTTACCGGTTAAAAAGTGGTCATCCTCGCTTTAAACACATGTTAATGCAATGAATGGAAATCAATTATTTATATCAAATTTTAATTTTATACAATATGAAACTCAATATAAAGCTTAATTAAGAATGCCTTAAAATACTTCTCTTGTATCAAGATCAACAATTAAAAAAATAAGTAAATGTGTTTTTGACATTAAGAAATTTTCCTCATTTATTTGATTTAACTAAATTAGACAGAATATTGATGAACTCAAAGTTGCCATGAGTACATAACTATTTTTGTATTTAGAAAGAATTGTTTTATAGGTTTAATATTTAGGTTGGTTGGTTGTTTTCAGATTATCTGGCGCCGTCAGCTACACGAGGGCTATAATGCGCCGAAACATTCTTCATTAGACAAGCCAACATACATTTACAAACACCCATGCCAACACGGGACTCGAACCTGCAACCTCGTGGTCTAGAAGCTAGCACGCTAACCACTACACCGTTTGGTCGGCGTTTAATATTTAGGATTTATCTTTTTTCAAGACCTCCTTGTAGACTGCGATATTTCTACCTAAAACTGAAATTCATAATCTTCCACAACACATTTTACTATGCTTGATATCTTTAATTTTCTCTTCCTTGCTGGATATCCTAAATTTGTGATAAATAAATATGTTTTAATACATTACTTATCAACCTTAAATAATATACACTTCCCAGTGATGTAGAATAATATTATTCTAAATGAAATCAAAATGTAAAAAGTTGGCAACACATTTGATATAATTTTTACCAAACTAACAATATTCTATTCTTGTGTTGAATAATATTTCTCAGCTTAGTCACATCGACAATTCTTTAAGATTTGTTACTTATCTTAAATACTATTCATCGTATTTTAAGAGAAATTTACGGTATGTATAATTGACAATTAGTTTCGATGAGTCGTAAAATTTTTTGCAATGAAACTGCTACTTGTAAAATTATATAATACAAATTATGCTATCAACAGGAATATCCTTAATAATCATAGAAAACTATTTATAAATTAAACATGAATAATAGACTTGAAACGTTTCTATTATAAGTTTATTCAATGTCACATTCAATACAGAGAAATCCTTCACTGACAATTTTAATAAGAGTAAATAATTTAATCCTCAAACGGCCAACATAGATTTCGGTGAAATCGGGCTTTGCCCATTAAACGGTACAAATGTAAATCAGTTGTGACAATTCGCCCACGATTCCATTAGAATACAGAGCATTCAATTTATTTTAAGCTGGGTAACTACAACATTTTATTTAAATGTATGAGGTTATTTTTAGAGTAACCTTTTAAAGTGGTTAAAAATTATTTAATTACAATATAATGACTAAATTATTGTGATACTTACTGCATGTAATTGCAATGTTTAAGTCTAATTTTTTTTTTAACTAAAATAATTTGAAAGGCAGTTGGTCTGATTAACAAAAAATAAATAAATAAATAACTTCTTAGCTTTTAAATCTTTAACAGAAATAACTGGGGGAAAGTTTGTATCTTGGTTCATATTTTACATTGAAATTTTTAATTATACAATCATTCATAAAACATTTCAAATTATATATAATTTCAATCCGTACTAATTTTAAACTTAATCTACACTCGAAATGAATTTTGAGGAATTTAGTATAAAAAAGAAAATAAATAATAATAATTACAATTTTCGTTTTATTTGTATATGATCCAAGATACAACACATTTGCCTACTGTGGATCACTTAATACAATAATGAGGTAGTTAATTGTTCTGTTTGAAACAACAATTTTGATAAGTAATAATTAATAAGATATAATTCATGTATCATATAATACGATCTAAATATTCAGTCATGAATTATTATTAAATAAATGAGTATGCCAAGGTTTTGAAGTTAAAATTATGAATATTTAACTAAACTAAATTAAAAATGAGTCATTTAAGTTGTGATAGACAATTTCGTTCATCCTCTGCATAATTTTATATCCATATATTTTATAATCCATAGCATAATTTTCTCATTCGATTTTTTTTTTAAATGTATAGGTAATCAGCAGTTCATCGTTCATGAGGTTGTTTTAATGGTCGTAAAATTACAAACTAAATACATTTTACAATCGAATTAATAATCAAACCCCTCAATTTCTTATACCATTTGAGTTACACTTGTTATTGCTCCATTCTCTCTTTTTTTGCCTTTCCCTATAACTCTCGATGTTCTTTCCACTGCGTCCAAGAAGACGTTGAAGAAGACGAAACAAACATAATACATTTTTTGTAAACAGTCTTCTGCATTCTAGGTTCACGAAGTCTTTTGAAAAATGTACCCTTTGAACGTTATTTTGCTAATATTTTTCTTCATTTGAATAGTTCAATTATTATAACACTAGGCAGGTTGAAGAAGACGAAATAAACATATTTTGTAATGGAAAGTGAGTGTGCAAAACAAGCGATGCCTTTTTTATTTAAATCTTTGATTAACATTAAAAAGGTGTTTTTTTTTTTTTTTTTTTTTTTTTTTTTTTTTTTTTTTTTTTTTTAATCTCAAATGATAAAATACTAAAAATCATAGAAAATCTTATATTTTTAGGAAAAATAATTTTTTTGAAAATAAATCAACATTTTTATAAAACGGTAACCTCATATTAATATTTGACATTGGGCACATGTAGGGTAAAAATTTTATAAAGCAGCTAGAAGCCATTTTTGCAAAAAGATACATAGAAGTGAGTTGAAAAGTGACATTTTGAGATAAATGCACTTTTCTGCGAGCTAGAAAGTGTATTGGCCAAAATTATACCCTAACAGAAGTAGAAGTGTTTGAAATTTTAAGATATGCCAAAATCATGAAATCGATCATTCTGAAATTTTAAGACAATTGTGAACCCCCTTTAAACATATCTTTTAATCATTTATCAACTGACCACCACCTTTTCCACCGGCGTACACAACACATTCTTGCCTCACGCACTCCCGTAAAGCGCAGAACTCCTTTTATTACTAATTACAATATTCCGTAGGCAAATTCCTTTACAAAATATTCCTAGTTCAGTTTCTTCTACCTGCTGTAACATTTTTGCCAGATATTTTAGAAACATCTTGTATATCGCACTGTTGATGCTACGCTGTTGGAAAAGTGTATTGCACTGCCTTTGGAAAGTGATCACTTTTCCACGAACAGTGTGATTACTTTCTAAAAAGCAGTGTTTTAGATAGAAGGTTATTTAAAATTTTCAACGAATGATATATTTGAAAAAAATAATCAGTAAAACTGAAATGATTACTTTTCACAATCGTAAATGTAGTTTTTGCTTCACTTTAATATAACAATGCGTTACTATTGTAAGGAATTTTCTCTGAGGAAATGGAGGCTCATCTTTTACAAAATAAAAACTGGTAATTTGTTCATCGTTTAGAGACTCGCAAAAGCTTCAGTGATCACAACATCAAGCACTGTGATAATTCATACACCATGAAAGTAAATGGGCACTGACCTCTCTTCAAAGAGGTTTCCAAAATCAATTAACTCAAAATTCTATTTCCTGGTCCGTTTTTATGTCTTCGCGTGCGAACTTTCTTGAAAAATTAAAAGCTAACGATTTGTCGATCAGCAAGCGCAATATATTCGTAAAATTTCTTTATTACTCACTTGCTGCCAACTTTTTCAATCCCGTATTATAACTGTTAGCAAATAAATTCTAAAGAAATATGTACACTTTTTACTTTTGAATGCAGGAAAATTGCGTAACAATATCCTTCATGATGTTTACTTAGCGTTATAGAGAATATTCTACTATAATGCAGTCTAAACCTATTTTGCCTATGGGCAGTTTTTGTTATGTAGGTAATAGCTGAAGTTGAGAAAAAAATTACTATTTTTAAGCCACAATCGCATTTTCTACTTGTAGTTTAAATTGAATAACTAACACTTTTGAACGACATTTGAGTTAAATAAAAAAATAGCATGACAACAGCACATTCTTTTAGTATCACATGTACAAAAGCAATTAATTTTATAGTTTAAATTTCTTTGATTAAAGTCTAAAATAACAATAGGTTTTTATTTAACCGTTTATATCTTTAAACTGTTGCTGCATATCTAAGGATTAAATACACTGTAATCAATAAAGAAAATAAGTAGTTATTAGTTAGTATATTTCATTAAGGAAAACTTAAACAATCACATACTTGATAAAATAAACATTTCATACTAATTCAATTTCTAAATCTTGTAATGTTACTTAATTCCGATTTCCCATTTGTTTATACGGTCTTAAATAAACATTTATATACGTTAGAAAGAATTCATTAAGGCTGCGAGAAAGTTTTCCTTACAATACCTTAAGATAATAAGGTTAGTAAATGAATCGTAGGATATGGACAACTTTAATTAGAAAGATAAATAAATGGGCACTAACGACTTTTTTTTAATTATGCACTATATTTCATTAAGTATATTTATAGGAATACAGCTGACAAGGTAGTTATAGCGTATATATTATTGCAGGATTTTGTGACGATTCTTTTCTTTCCAAAGTAGTAATTTCTCTTCGCAATCTTAAATACACAGGCTATGCAGGGCCTAGTATAAAGCAATGTTGCTTAAAACAAAGAAATGGTGTCTCTTAGTAGTTACTTTTAAATGTAATAAGATACTTTAATAAAAAAATATATATTGTTATTTTAGATAACAATAATAAAAGTATTGTTAGAATATCTCCAGAAAAATAGAAATTGTAAGTATTTAATAAGTCTCCCAAAATGTGTATTTATTGTTGCTGGTCAATTTAGCGATAAGTTAGATAGCTATCAAATTTTAAACTCAACAGAATTTTCAATAATAATTGCAGCTGTTTCATTTTTTTTTTCAAATTATAAAGCATCCATGGTGAAAATCATGGATGCATCAATAAAAAAAAAATAGTTCGGAAAAAAATAAAAATAATCAAATAATTAATGACAAGTCAGTATAATTTTTTTTTTCTTTTGTCGAATGATTGAAATTTGGGGTAACCAAGCACTTTTGAAGTCATAAGTCAGGACAGGTAAAATAAATTAAGTTATCAATGATGGCATTTAAATAGAAAATTCCGAAAGGATAATTTAGAATGGTTTAATTTAATGACAAGTTAATGTAGCGTGATCGAATTTCATGACACTATAACTATAGTTTTAAAAATCTTTTCATGGAACCGATTAAATATATTCGTTCTACACTTAAGATAAATCTACTTTTAAGAGTTTCGTTAAGGCAAGAATTAAGTTTTAATGTGTTAGAATTAACCCTTTACAATGAAATATTGAAAGAAGGAACTCTATCAAGTGTACATATAAGGCAAGATTACATATATTAGATTAAGAAAAACTAGTGTAATTTATTCAGTTGTCTTACTCTATCTTCCTAAAAGTAGCAGTATACAGTGGATAACGTTTTCTTTAATTTTTTACTAGAATAATAATTTTTCATACTTAACAAGTGCTAGAAAATTAACATATCTGCATACAAAATCTTCGTTTTTTTATATTTAATTGATTGTTTAAACTTCAATCGGTAATTAGGGTCTAATTGCACCAGTCATAACTCAATTTTCATTATTTCAGAATTTTTAATTTAATTGCAAATAATACACAGCGATTTGCTACAGTTGACCTAAATGACTTTTTTCATAGAACTTTCATTTGAAAGTAATCAAAACTACTTATTATAAAAATATCAAGAATCAAAATGAAGTAAAAATTATTTCATGGATATACTAGATAGGTTCCCTGCCCTGTATTATACACTATAAACTATACAAGACAATATTTTGTTGATTTATTTTTGTTACTTTTGGTAATAATGTATTACACTAACAAAAACTAGTTCTTCAGAAATAAAGTTCAAATTTTGTGGTAGGTATTTTTATGTATACCTTCATAAAAATGTACGTAGTTTGCAAAGTACTTTGCGTATCCTAAAGAACATAATACTATTTTAAAGCTTACTTTCACAAATTTTCAACATATACTGTTACTTTAAATAATAGATTGACCCTTCTCAGAATTTAAAAATAATCATAATAACTGTATTTCAGAGAACGTCTTTCAAAATTATAAAAGTTTCTACTGTTATTTCTATTTATTACGTTTGTTACCACGTACTCATACAGTTAAGATATTATTTAACTAAAGTAGAAAAGTTCAGGCACAATAATTTAAAAAAATATCCACCCATCCAAATGAGAAATTAACACAAATACAGTTTTTGATTACATTTAAGTCAAATTGTAAATTCAAGGTAAAAATTACGCTACTCTAATAAATCCGATATGTTTCAAATGGTATTACATTTTATTGATATTTATTATTTCAGACAATATAAAAGAAGTTTTAATTTTAATATCTTGAATAGCAATATGCACAAGCAATGGATTTTTAAAAAATTAGTTCAAAGAAAATTTACGATAAAAGAGTTTTCTTTTATTCGTATTGTAGCAGTGCATTAAAATATAAACGTTCGGTAGAAAAAATTATCTACTTTTTTTTTATTTCAAACTGCGCTTGTTCGAAATAAAAATTAATTGATGCAATTACATTTTGTTACCTCACAATAATATGCCTCTAAAACAAAAAAAAAGTTGCGTAATACTGACCCATCAAGTTATCTTTCAGTCACGATATCTAGAACCATTGGAGCTTGAGGCGGGTACAGATTCGATCATAGATTAATTTAGTTATCGGAATTGGATATTTTTTTGGATAAAAATGAAAAAAAAAAAAAATATCGTAAGAAGACGAAATTAACAAACAAAAAATAAAAAAGCACAACAATCTTAGTTTCATCGTAAACTAAGTTAATGGTATGTCCCTGACAATGAATACAGCTTAGACAAGAGTATTTTACTGGTATAAAAATCAATCAATAATTAATGTACATTAAACAGAATCCTTGCTTATGGACCTTCAAGCTCTTTTGCAGTAATTTATTTGGGTTATGAGGAATTGTAGTGCAAGATATTGCGCTGAAGAATAACCTAATTATTTCTAGAGAAATTGATAGCATAAATAATCTTGGGAGTCATTACATAAATGTCTTCTTTTATTTTTAATAACTTACAGGGAAATCTATAAATGTAGCAACTCCTGTAATTGAACACACAACAATGTTAGATAGATTTATCTTTTGATATCGTCAACTGGTGTAACATTGCTCAACGGGGAAACTTTGGAAATTTTAAAAAATTATTTAGCCCTTAAGATTACTTTCTAAAATACCCGCTATAACACTGAGGCAGTTTCAATCAGTTTCACCAACTTCAAACAGTTTATTTTATCATTATAAACTTGAATTATATCTGATTATGTGAATTAATGAGGAGCTTCCTTGGCCGTGCTTACTCAATTGAATAATTCACTCCTTGTTGTGGCCGACCAAACGGTATAGTGGTTAGCATACTAGCTTCTAGACCGCGAGGTTGCGGGTTCGAGTCCCTTGTAAGGAATGGGTGTTTGTAAATGTATGTTGGTTTGACGAATGTTTCGGTGCATTATAGACCTCGTGTTGCTGACGGCGCCAGATAATCTGAAAACACCTAACCAACTACTCCTGGATGTGGTAGCTTTTTGATGCCTAATTTTTAAAAACCAACACAAATGCCTATTGCTTTTCCTAAATATGACCAGTAATGGAAGCTTTGGATTGGGATTTGCATTTTAATTTTGAGGAAAAATGAGCTCAATATTTCATCCAGGTCATAGAAATGTTTTGCTTGCAAGCAATTCCTGCTGCCTATTTCTGCTATATTTAAGTGCGTGATTACAGCTATTTACCACCTGGTAATTTGAATTTGGTTACTAACGAGATCAGTGCCTGAGCGAATATATCTCTTTCCAACCGCAACGCACTAATGATAGGACATTAAGACCATGGCTCGATTTGGTTTTCAGTTGATATTAAAGAACTACTGTACAAAATTAAAACGTGTCTAAAATATCTATTCTAAATTGGAAACAAATTCTTTGAATAAAATATTACTTAGCAAAGTTTAAAAATCCCATTTAAAACTAAGACAAATGGTATTAGACACTTATATTGCTTAGCTCTAACCAGTTAACTTACTTGCCTGACTCGGGATGTTAACCCGATATAATTGAACAATTTGGATTACTTCTGTAAATTATTTTAAGGTAAAAATCGTAATTTTTTTCTGATGAAATAGAAACAAAACATTATTTTATAAAGCGTTATAAGAGGCAACATCAACTAATAAAATTTAATTGCATCAATTATTTCAAAAATCGGCATTTTTTCTTTCTAAAATTGTTTAAAATTTGTATTCTTCAAGCACGAAAATAAAAGTTGAAAAATAGACTAAGTATTCTCAGTTGAAGGTAGTTAAATATTCTGACGGAAGGCTTTACAATTGTATTGTCATTTGTTCACTCCGTAAAAATAAGCCAGTCTTAGGATTGGGACTTAAAAACTGAAAAATCTAAAGTCTGTTTTTATAGAATCACTTAAAATAACGCAATTGTAAAAATAAGTTTGCCATACGTAGAGTGAGTTACATGCATAATTGATATAAGGTAACTTTTTAAAACAAAGTTTATTTTAAGTGTCCTAATGAGTCCGATTTGTTTCAAAAGTCTGAATATTCCATGGAGAATGTAAAATATTTTTATTTTTTTATTTTCTTTGTTTAAAGGAAGTGCGAATTTTAACAAACTGTAATTAAAAGATATTTCAGTAGTTTTTAGTCTGTTTCAGCAATAAAATTACGAGTGTGTTGTTAAATGGTATAATGTTAATGGTTAAAATGGCATTTTTTTTTTTTTTAATTTTTTTTTTCTTTTATTATTATTATACCAATAATTAATTCAATTTCAATGAATGGTTAGAAGTAATGGTAATGATAAGGAAATAACTGACATGTTTGAAACAAGACTCCACTTCTTTTAGGCGTAATTTTATTGGTTTTTGGTTTCAAATTATAGTTTGTCTAAATATAAATAACTCACAACTTTTGGATTAAACTACTTTTTTAATAAAAAGTAATCAATTATAATTGATAAATAAGAGAATGAGGGTCGAAATCACAAAACGGGAAAATACGGTTCATCAGGGCTTTAATTTTGAAACTTCATGTAAACAAATTTGTTATTCCTTATTTATTTCAATAAACTTATTTTCTAAAGGAATTCAAAGTTTGCACGCTAAATTATAATACGAAATATTTGTTGTTGTTGTTGTAATCCAGTAAAAAGTGACGTGATGGTAAATAAATATTGCTCCATATAATTTTTTTTAAATTTTATTTCTTATTACTATTTTTTTTAAAGGTTTTAATACCATTATTATATTATTTAGTGAGTAAGACAATTTTCTAAGTGGCTAACGAATTTTGAAATTAATGGATTTTGTTTAAAATTCTCGAACAATTTCTCTCTTTTCGTTTTCTTTTCTTCTAAATATCATAAAAAAAAACTCGAAACAGTATAAGAAATTAATAGATTAATTGCATCTCGTACGCTTGACGTCGAAATGAATGTCTCCTTTCTACATTGCGTTGCGATTACGCTTAACTGAATACGAAGACCATGTACGGTCATAAATAAAGCCACTTGTCAATGGTCATGTTAATGGCCACTTGTCAATAAAACATTAAAAATGAACCATAGCCGAAATGATGCATAATAGATGTACGCCCGAAGTTAAGATTAATTATCAATCGTTTTTAATGTAATAAAAAAAATTATGTCTTATTTCCTTAACATGATAACGTATGAATTACTAGATTTGCACTAAAATGTGAGAAGTTTACATTGGATGGTTACGGTGACGTTGGATGACTACTTTGGCTGAAAACGGGGACGTCATCGAAATAACGCAATTGTCGGGGAACTAGTAAAGAGATAGAATAAATAAAAAACAAGACTAGTTTTTGCAGAAAACTTTATTTTTTTATTTTTATATGATATTCAGAGTTATTAATTAGATAAAATTTGAAAAGGAAAGGAAAACAATTGTTGCATACAATGCAAATGATTTCGCTTGATACTCGCCGGGGACAGTCACCGAAAGAACGTTTCCAAAGTTTAAAATTATTTTTTATCAAATTATTTGCACCCATCCCCCTATTTTTTCAAGTTTCTTGATAAAAAAACTCATTAGGTTTTGTATTTATTTAATTTTTCATGAGCATTTTCTTTAATTTCATATATAAAAATACATGGGACACATTTTGGCCCATTTCGTGATTTTGACCCATGTATATATATTTTTATCTACATTAGATTTTCCATGCTTAAAAATCCTAAAGATCTTTTCATTCTGACATTTAATTGCCAAAATTGCCATTATGTAAAAACGTGACATTTCAGGGTACGTTTATCAAAAATTAGGAAAAGTACGAATAAGAGTTTGGTCATTAAAAAACTTGTGATCTTTCTATAAACTCTATTTTTTAATGTTGATAGAAACCAAAAATACTTTTTGATCATATATAAAGCGTTTTGAAACGTGCAGTGATAATACTTTGGATATGTGTATATTAAGCATTGCTCATCAAATGATACGTGGGGTGAAAAAGAGGATTGTATTGAATTTTACGAAATCTAGTAAACGAGCCACTTACAAAATTAGTTTGTTTGTCAGAACTATAAAAAGTTGCCAACGAGGCGCATAGGTACAGACAGCTTTATCCTCGGACTTTAAGAATCAAAAATAGCATCGGTTGACAGTTTGGATACTTCTACCAGAATATAATTCAATTTTTTCTACAGCCATTAATAATATAAGATACATTCTTCTTTTTCTTATCAAGGACTATGGGGACTAAGACACCTATGCTTAAGAATTTTGTACCCCTTACAGATCGGTAGTGGGCAGTACTTCACAGGATGTAAGCTCACACTCGCGAGATGGAGTGTGCAAGTCTACCTATAGCCACCGAAGAGCTCATTTCTACCTCTTTTAGGTAGCTATCTGGTAGATGGCAGCACTACAGACCGTATGTGGAACTTCTTAATTTAGATGCAATAACAAGCAGAAGTTTCCAGCTGAAGACTTGACTTTGCCA
The DNA here is from genome assembly GCA_963978545.1 of Linyphia triangularis. NCBI lineage: Eukaryota > Metazoa > Arthropoda > Arachnida > Araneae > Linyphiidae > Linyphia > Linyphia triangularis. The sequence goes on along the minus strand of OZ021724.1, from coordinate 56,927,202 downwards.
ACCCCAGAGTTGATTTGTATGGAAACTTGGAGGACTTTGCGACCACGACTTATTTAACGTGCTCCAGGCACCATTAACGAACACGGCGGTCTTTAGTCGGTCCCAGGCCCGAACTCGCAACCTAAGCGCTCGCAACCTTCTAGTTGGGAGAACAATACTCTCCCGACTGGGCTACGCGCCCTAAGATACATTAAAAAGGATATAGACCTCTTGTTTCTTTTTTTCAAGAGCGTGTATTGATATCCATTAGTTTAAAATTAATTTGGTATATAATCGTTGAAAGAATTGGAAGAATTTTTAGAACGTACAAAACTATATATGAACCAAGTGAACATTCCAACTAGCATCTATTTTTTAATGTAAACTTTTATTTAATTGTTAAGAGCTAACTGGAGTACAATACCTGTGGTGTCTGGAAACGCCACAGCAAAAATAAAGTGGATGAACAATGACTATCCACAAAATAAAACGTCCTTTTATAGATTTGATATCATATGAATAATTAACTATATAGAAATAAAAAATGAAGCATATTTAAAAGCATGAGAACTTTAAAAAAAAGTCATCAGATAGATATCGTTTGCATACATACATTTGATTCCAGTTTATTACTTTCCTATTCTATGTCTGATTATGAGTATATGTGTCCTACTATTATTGATTACTCTATCCTTTTAATGTTGAACCAACCAGAAACGTATTTCAGATGTTTCTAAAAAAGTAAAGTCTTGAATTAAAGCTTGAGAAATAGGATACACATTATCTGAGACAAACATTTGAAAGGTAACTTTTTTCTGTTATGGTAAGGAAAGTATTTGAAGAAGATAATTGTGGTTCATTCTGAGGGCGACGTTCTTGGGAAGTATGTCTTTTATTATAAGTCATCGTGCCTACGCAAAATGGTTTTACTGACTTCCTGATCTTCATTTTCATTACGATCGACAGTTCTGAAACATGAATTTCTCTTAGAATATTGATGGGTCCATTAAAAATGATTGCGTATCTCTAGTTGTGTCATCAAGTAAATAATAAATAACATTTACTGCCAGATTGATCACTGACATATCATATAATTTAGTAACTTACCTTTATTCGGCTCCTTTATATTAAGAAAAGAAAAAAAAAGAGAATGGAAGAAATGACTTAACTGCATAAGTATTCAATAGTTATGAATTTACTGTAATTTACGAATTGAAATAAACGTAAAGGAATTTATTAATGAAAAAATATGGAAATTTCCTCAGCGACAACCACCTAAGAATTTCCTAATTGGCAAATCAAAAAATTTATCAGAATTAACAGAGGGGAATTAGCCATTTTAAGTATTTTCAATAAGGAGAACTAGCTAATCGATTTGTCTTTAAAAATAGTGAGTATTGTTGTTTAGGTGTTTTGATTAGTATTTGAGACTGTGTTTGATTTTTTAATACTTCAGATAAATAGATAGATAAATTCATGTTTTAAGAGTATTGAATTGTCAGAATGCTATGATTTCACAGTAATTCGGCTTTATATATAGTATAATACAGATAATAAAGAAAATTTAAAATGATTTTAAAGGATACTAGAATGTCTGTTAGCCATAAACCAAAAGTTTTCAAAAATTGTAATATTGAGAAATATGTCCAAAAGTGCGATTTTTTTTTTACATAATCGCACTACACAAAAATACCAGAGAAACTAGTACAAGCGAGCTAGTTCCAATAAACGTGCTATGTCACATATGTACGTCCTATTTAGTAATCATCCCTGATAAATATTAAAGTATTAGACTACTGTGCCAATTTCAGTAGAAAATCGATAAAAAATAGGTAATGCTTTTAGGCTTTTTTTCTAGATTATAATGTAAATGGGAAAATACGATTGTATTAATGCATTATTTTTGACTTGCAGACTCGCTGACTGGACAGACTCGCTGACTCGCTTTGACTGAAAGTCAATTCAAGACAGTTAATAAAAATAAGATGCAAGTATCATTTGAAGGGTATTTTGGAAAAATAAAACTCCTTTAATTAGTTAGATGAGAATTAAGTGTCAGTTGAGTGTTATTTTATTTTCTGGTATTATATATAGCATGCAAACATGTATATGGATCTTTCATGAATGAGATGCATTGAACTTTAGAGATTCTAGCGAGTGCACCATGTACAAATATAACAATATCACATAATTGTTAACAAGTATATCTTACTCACTGAGATTGTTCCGGAAAAACTGATTAAAGAAGTACTTTACCAAAATTAAACTATGAATTGAGATTTAGGTGAATTTTCCCCATCAATTCTTGATTTATTGCTTTGAAATATAACCAAGAAACCCACACTTATAATTAATAAATAGTTGCAGTTTGCATTTAATATCAAGGAGTAAAAAAATGCTTAGAAGATGCACGGAAAAATATTTGTATTTAAGAAAGTGACACGGGTCAAGAAAAGGTCAATAATTTAATATAGGTTAAATAAAACAAGAGTATCAGCATTTAGCCAGTACTTTTTCTATGGGGACAGATTCAATTAGTTATATAGGACAACAGGCTGTAAAACTAAGTGGACGTTGATGAGACAATAAGTATAATCTTTAATTCATTTCCAAAATCAACTTTTTAAATTATCATGACAAAATTATAAATTAGAAGTAATTTATTGGGATATTGAATACAGCAAACTGAATGATAAAGTAAAATATCAAAATAAGAAATCTTTAATTTGAAATCTTTATTGACGGAAGTCCACTTAATTCAACAATAAAGGCAGCATTTGTCTCCTGGTAGTATAAAAATATATTGTAATATTCGAGTGATGGAGATTTATGAATATTTGAAGAAATATTATTCATGGTTTACCGAAAAATCTTAAATTCAAAATAATGGTTCACTGAAAAATCTTAATTTTTTGTGTGGCTATAATGACAAATATGAAAATAATCTAAAACTTGTGACTTACTTCCTCCGCTAAGTTTTTCACTGTCACTTGTAGCGTCGAAGAGGTTATTTAATTACTGCAGTCTCATATGCATGGACTAAAAAGATACTGGTGGTGTATTGGACTAAGTATTAGGTATTAATGGACTGTGGAAATGATTCCTAATTGGAAGATTACATTTGAAGGGTTTTAAAGATAACACTGTGAAAGATAAAGAATACAATAAAATATTAGTACCGTCAAAGTTTATTTTTATATTTTGTATTTATTATTTTTTAAGAAAGTTTTCATCAATAAATTATTTTATACAGTTTTATTAATTTAGTAAATAAATGCATTGCTTTATATTGAATAACAAATTATCTTTAAATGTTTTCTGATATGCCTGAATGTTATTTTCGTTTTCAAAATAACAGTATTATAATAAAGACAATTACAAAACGATAATAGAGAAAATTTCGAATGTCTATATTAATGATTATGCATATAAGAATGAGAATTTCACATATTTTTATAAGAAAATTTCTCATTATCCAAATTTATGAAATTTTGTGAATTACGACTAAAAGATAACCAATTTACTTGGAAATTACTAAATTATAGACATTGTATATGCAGTTTTGGTAAATTCTTTTAAGCATTGGTAAATTCTGTTAAGCATTGGTAAATTCTTTGTAGCATTAAATGAAGCATTGCCTTTTAATGTAATAAAAAAAAAAATAGATGTTTTAATCACGTTGTATTTTCAAAGGGATAAGAAATTAAAAAATAATGAATAAACACCATAAAAACACGCATTGCATTAATGTATTTTATTAAAAAAATATAGGTTCATAATTGCTGATTTTAATAAAATGGTAAATTGTTCATTGACGATTTTCGATACACGTTATACATTAATTATTCGGCTATTTCCAAAGGGTTGCCTTTGAAAAAGCTTGTAATGCAATGTTTTAATGAAAATTTTTTAGTACGTTTTTCTCACTAATTAATTTGTACTTTGAGTAAATGCGACTGTAAAAATATCATTTATTTAAAAATTGATTTTGAAACGCGTAGGATTGTGACAGTCAGTGTCGGTACAAGACTTCTTCTTAACATGTTAATAGTTTACTACATCAGATCGAGACACCAAATGAGTACAATTTGGTGACATTTAATTATTGAAAGCTTCTTCTGTTGAGATTGATCTAAAATAATATTAAAAAACCCTCCAATATTTTTTATAAACTAAAATGTTATAGAGCTAGAGGATTTGGATGAAAGCCTGGTGAGATAAATTGTCATTGAATATCCAAGTTTCATCCCAATACATCCATTTTCAGCCAAGCTGCAGTACCCATTGAATAACTAAAGAATCACTTTTCTAATTGAATTTCTTAGAGCTTTCGATTGATTTATAGTTTAAGCTAACCGAATTGCAAATTTACTTCTTTTTGTTTTTTCACAGTACTTTTGATTGAGTTTTTGGTATGTTAATGCAGAATGTTATCCATCAATTTTTAAAAATAGTTACAAAAATCACGAACAGATGGCACTATTGAATGAATTTTTTTTAAGTAAAACGTCTGAGAATATTGCAAAAAGTACGTAACAATGTTGCTGGAAATGGTGGTTATTTTCAAAACATCATTTAGTAGTTTGCGCAACATGTTCAAACTGGATTATTTGGGTTTTTCATTCAACAGTGTCATCTGTAAGTGAACTTTGTAACTTTTTTTATTAACTGAAGGAAATTCGCTAGTTTTCCAAGTAAAACGCAGCAAACTTTACATTTCTATTGCTTCTCATTTTTCAAAAATTCATTTGTGAAAATCGTTGATCCATTTTGGATTACCTTGTATTATATAATTGTATTAAAAAGTGTGTATGAGGAATGTTACTGGATATGGAGACCAAGCATACCAAGTGGTTTTTTTTAGAGTCTGAATGAGTTATTTTATTCTAGGTAATATATGTGGAAATATATATAAAATTATTATATTAGTTGCTTATAAAATTATCACATTACAGTTAATTTAATAACATAAGCGTTTTCGAAGTCTCCACAAACAAATATAAAAATAATGTAATTTTGTTAGAACATTTTAATATCTTAAAATTAAACTACGTATATTATTTAAAAATATGGTTTAGTTTAACAGAAGACATTTACTGGGTTATACGATTAACGAATGTAAAATGTTAAAATACGAAATAATTTAAGATTAAAAGAGTTCATGCAATAAAAGCCCCCCCCCCCCCAATTTCCGGTAAAACTACTAATATCAGCAATATTTTAACTAAACACAATTTTAGTCGCTGATAGTATCATATCTTTACGGTAAAAATCTACAATAAAGGCACAATTTAAAATAATTAAAAGTTTTGGTTTAATTAAAAATCTTATTTTAAAAGCATTATTCTTGCTGGAAGTGCTACCATTACCATATTATCTTCAGTATTGATCGTTGAAAAGTTAATTTATTATCAAGCCGAGTTTCAACAGCAATGAATGTTTTGAACCCAATTATCCCCAAACGATATTTTATTTTAATCACTACAATATGTCAGCGGAATAGCAATTATTTTCCTTGCATAATTTGTTTGATCACAATGAAGATACCGATGAATTATGTATTTGTTTATAGTTAATACTTAAATGCAAAACAATATTTATGAGTTAAATAATTTATTTCCTTATTCAACTTTTTTTTATTTTAATTATATTTTGTTTTAAACTTTGTAGTTTAGTGTGCTTACTTGAAAATATGTGTTTAATTTACTTTTCTCACACTTATTATTTAAAAAGTTAAATACATACAATATCAAAAATTGTAGTAATCTTTATTTAAATTTCCTAAAATTTAGATTGATGAAAGGAAATACTATCGATTTACATAAATAAATTCTCCTCCCTTACGTCAAAAACACCCCAAATAGCGACAGCTACACTTGTTTCAAAGGGGAAAAAAATAATCCTTACGAATCCGTCTTACGAAAGGAAACAGTTGGCGATAGATTTCAATTTAAAAGAAATATTACTTACGCACCTGGTAGCCTACTAGATTTCCAATGTCTTTTCGCTCGCCATTCCATTTGAAAAATAGTTGCGTCATTTTAACGTTTAGATCTAAACTTAAATTACTTGAAATAAGACTTTATACTAGAATGGGTTCTGTACGAAGAAATTTTATAAAAGTACGTTATTTACCCCGATATAACATGGTTTTTCACAGTCGTGATCGACAAATGCGTCGTTTCCTTTTCTTTGATAGCTAAAGAATTCCTTTTATAGTTCATGAAATTTTATTGAATAATGTTTCACCAAAATTTCGCTGCATTTTTCGCATGAGTTGGAAGTTTCAATTTATGATGATTAAATCAAATAGTGTGGGTATAATAAATAATTCTGAAGTTTATTGGTTTCATGCTCTACCATAAGTTTTTTGAAACTCAATTTAAAACAAAAATAGAACAGTTACTTTTTATAAATTGAATATTATATTGTATATAACTGTATAATAGAAAAAAAAGTAATTCTGTGGATTACTTGCTTATATATGCGTATGTATATGCTTAGTATCATTTATTCAAATTATAGATAATAATAAAAAGTTTAATATTATTATTATTAGGAAAAATAATAAGAAGTGTAATGTTTATTTTATTTTATTCAACATTTAATTAACGTTTATCAAAATTGCCTTTCAGACGTAAATTTATGAGGTATTCACTCTGGAAAAATGCGTTATGATTTTTCTTGCTAATATAATCTCAAAGTTAATTATTTTTGTGACGAGTTTTAAATTACCAGTTTCTGAATCTTAATGTTACTCTCAGAAATACAAAAACAAATCAACCTACGCGAAAGGGAATATAGCGCTATTCTATCTCTAGCTGTTCCCTTGTGTTCTCCAATTAATTAACTGTTCTTTCCTAAACATATCTACGTAAGAAAAGAAAACTCGTTAACTCTGAGAACTAACTTGTGGATTTTTTAAGTACGCTTTTGAATGAAAACCTTATCTCTCTAATTAAACTCTTCTGGTAGGAATCTGTCACCTAAGTGTTTCTAAGAATTACATTAGAGGGATCATCTCCTTGTCTTTAATACCCGAAACAAATTGCAATTCCTGAGTATTGGTACAAATTAAACAATGAATATTTTTGATATAAATAATAGCTTTTAAAATTTACATATTTATAATTAAATAGAGATTTATTTGATAGTGATTACTTGTTTTGTGTTTATTCATATATGTGTAATGAAATATTTGTTGGACATATTAAACAATAAGGATTATTTATTAGGGCTTCCCATGCATTGATATGAAAAATAATTGCCGATTTATCATACCTAATTGAATATTCAGAGAATCAACTCTTATTCTTTCTAATATAATATTTATGCTTAAACGTAAGGAAGTAAAAATTTAGATTTTAGAGAAATAAAATTCCGACGTGCATGGTTGGTTGTTTTCAGATTATCTGGCGCCGCCAGCAACACGAGGGTTATAATGCGCCGAAACATTCGTCATTAGACAAGCCAACATACATTTACAAACACCCAAGCCTTACACACGGAACTCGAACGCGCTACCTCGCGGTCTAGAAGCTAGCACGCTAGTCACTATACCGTTTGGTCGGCTTCAGACATGCATGAATTAAGGTCTAAGGTCAAAGTCTTCCTTAAGGTCATCCCTGTATGCAGATAAAAAAGTGATAATGAAATCATCTAGTGGGGACACATTCCCAGTTGCATAACAACTTCGGCAATTATTATTTTTTTTTTTTTTTAGTAAATCGACCTTTGGATACCGATATTAGCCAATCTCCCACTGGATAAAATATACTAAAAGTTATGAAATGTTGATGCACAGTTTTAAAATTCATATATTTCATTTATAACAAAGATCGGAGGGGGAAAATATATTTTGCGATGTTTTGACATGTTTATTTTTTAAAAAAAAATCGTGTCCGCCGCGAAAACGAATGATGGAAAAGCTTCGACCACAATTGACCAATTTTCCGAAATCCCTGTTTCCAGCATTGGACAATACTGCTGTGCTACCGGGGATGTTGGAGAGGAGTAACCTTGTTATAAATGATAAACAAATAAAATGATTTTGAGACGTATTTCTAATTTTTATAATTTGAGAGTTTTTTGGATTAAAAGAATATTTGTTTACATTAACAAAAACTATCTGAGTGGCTCCGCGTTATGAAGCCCGTCAATGTGTATAGATATGGAATTTTTTAAACGGTCCAAAAGTTGTCACCGGTACATATTAAAATCCCATTTTGAGAAACTATTTTTATTATAATCTATAGTGCCCTGTTTCTTCCACAATTTCGCTTCAAGTAATATAAAATGTGTTTTAATTTTTTTTTATTGCGAAAGTAGTGAAATTGACTGAATGTCATGTGATTGACTTGTTTTATTTAAGTATTTGTTAAAAATCTTATAAATACATCATCAGATAACCAATTAGTATTAGTTTTGTAAAATTTAAAAAGATTTTAAAGAATATTTTTTAAAAATACACTATTCCAGCAAAAAACGACTTTTTCTTTTTCTTCAATTTTTCCCTTTAAAAACTACATCTTTATTTTAACGACTAGGACAGAAACTTATAATTATGCATTTATAACATTTGATACTTGTAGGAATATTTTATTAGATTTTTAAGGAAAAAGTTGAATTAAAAATAAATCTTAGTTAATGTTAAATTCACTGTTGCTATTGAAAGTTTACAACTGAAAAATGATAACTTTTAATAAATTCTTTAGTTTTCTTTTGACTTACCACTTCTTTGATTGGAAAACTTCATACATGTAATATATTCCCATTGGAACTTTCAATTTTAGCCTTAGAATTCTCTTGTATTTTCCGGAGTTTGTGAGAAGCACCTTGAGTCTCGTCGAACGTCACTGGGAAATCTATAAAAGCCCCATACTTCAGTTTGACCACGTCTTTTGGAATAATTAACTCTTTTCCCTAGCCAAACGTCACCCTCGCCTCCCATTTCTCTGGCAATTTACCTCAACCAAGATTTTGCTTTTTAAGACTGTCTACAGTATTTCCCTTTTTTATATATATAGCCCTATTAAATATTTCGCTTAGCATTTGAAATGAAATATGGATGGAAAATAAAAAGGTTGGTTGGTTTGTACGCTCAACGACCTATTTTTTGTACGATAAAGGCTAGAAGGTTAGTAAAAGTTAAGTTAAGTAAAAGCCAATACTAGAAGGCTAGTAAAAGTTTATTCTGTATCAGTTTAAATTTTGCAATAAACAAGTTTTATCTATCTAAAAAAAATTTAATTTTATAAAAAAAATAATTTTTTTTTACTATAGGGTGGCATTTATTATTGTTAGTAGGGTAACACATACACGTTAGTTTTAATGGGGATACGGCCTGTCTAAAAACTTTGAATTCTTGAATACAGTATAATATTTAAATCCTGTTTGAAAATGTAAGAACCATGGATTCATAATCGATAAAAATATCTTTTGAGGGTATCTTAAGTGGCTTCATTAGTAATTACATAAAAAATCCCAAGTGTGTCACTATAAAAACACAGCTCCAAATCTATTAAAATATTTTTCTAGATTTATGCATGTTGCAGTTTTAAACATAAGACAACTAATAATCTTAATTTTATATTTTAAATTATAAAATCTCATTTGTACCTGTATTGAAAAAATCCTCCTATATATTCTCAACTTTGTCTCTTCGCGAAGTAAGCTCACTTCTCTTTCAAAAAGATTCATTGCTGCTCAAATCCAAGCTCGCTTTACTCGCCTAAAGTAATTTCCATTTCTATTCATTCGCTAAAATGTTAATTGTTACGTAAACATAGGCTCACTTATCACACTCTTTAAAATAATAAAAAGTTAATTAGTACGCAAAGCCCCATTAATACAACCCCCTCTCTCCCGTCTAGTAATGAAAAACATTACCTAGTTGATACAATAATAGGAACTTTCGCAAAGGTCCATTATCAACCAAAAACCAAAATTTTTTAACAATACCAATTTACAAAAAATTAATGAACACAAATTCATAAAGTTTTTTCTTCAAGACAACACTATATTTATATATGCTTCAATTCAAGTTTCATACGAAAGTTCTCGCTTAAGTTCGCTAATGATTAATATTTCTTAAAAGATATTGATTTTTTTTCTTGCAAAAACAATTTATTGTTATTTGTCTAATCTTCTCTAAAGTTTAGGTTCATTGTAGAAAATTTATAAATCTTCATTAGCTCTTATCTATATATTTAATAGACAATACGTTTTTTGGGGTTAGTCCGTCCGCCTAAACTACTCAACCAATTTCAATGATCAAGGTGTCATTTTAAAGGAAATAAGCTGTAGATTTGCCAAAACGAGCCAAAATAATTTATTAACACTTTATTAATTAGTTAAATTTCAATATTTTTCATCATTAAGCTACTACAAAGCCTCAATGATTTTGAATATAAGAATGGCAACATCCTTAAGTAAACAAACCCGCTGCTGGGGGGTTCAACCAACCAACCAACTGTTGCTAATTTTAAAGTTATCCTTACTTATGTAAACAACAAACCCGTTGCTAATTTTAAAGCTCTTTTTAAACTCTTCGTTTCAAAGTAGATTTTTTCTGTTTTTCTGAAGCATTTTTGTATTAGAGTAATTATTATTTTGAAGTATTTCTATCCAGAAAATGCCTCGCGTTGGACGTCGTTCTCTAACGGGGCGACTTATCAGAATAAATAAAAGATATTGGGACTTCAATGTAAGGGCATATCTAATGAAGTTTTAAGTCAGAATGTTGGCGGATAGTATATTTAACTTTCTATTATGAAACTTGCAATTTGGGTGTTTTCTCTATTAGGCCCTACATTAAAGTTATAAAAATTTGGTTACATTTTTTATGGCTGGCAAACCTATTCGAGCGCAGCAAGATGTTTTAACCACAAATTCGAGCGGCAAAGCCGCTCAATCCGAGCGCAGCGAGGTGTTTGGGGGTTGGCGAGCGTTAGCGAGCAGGGGGCGAAGCCCCCTAGTCTATATATTTAATAGGCAATACGTTTTTTGGGGTTAGTCCGTCCGCCTAAACTGCTCAACCAATTTCAATGATCAAGGTGTCATTTTAAAGGAAATAAGCTGTAGATTTGCCAAAACGTGCCAAAATAATTTATTAACACTTTATTAATTAGTTAAATTTCAATATTTTTCATCATTAAGCTACTACAAAGCCTCAATGATTTTGAATATGTGATTGGCAACATCCTTACGTATGTAAACAAACCGGCTGCACAGGGGTTCAACCAACCAACCATCCGTTGCTAATTTTAAAACTATCTGTGTATGTAAACAAACCCTTTGGTAATTTTAACGCTCTTTTTAAACTCTTCGTTTCAAAGTTGATTTTTTCTGTTTTTCTGAAGCATTTTTGTATTAGAGTAATTATTATTTTGAAGTATTTCTATCCAGAAAATGCTTCGCGTTGGACGCCGTTCTCTAAAGGGGTGACTTATCAGAATAAATAAAAGATATTGGGACTTCAATGTAAGGGCATAGCTAATGAAATTTTAAGTCAGAATGTTGGCGGATAGTATATTTAACTTTCTATTATGAAACTTGCAATTTGGGTGTTTTCTCTATTAGGCCTTACATTAAATTTATAAAATATTGGTTACATTTTTTATGGCTGGCAAACCTATTCGAGAGCAGCAAGATGTTTTAACCACAAATTCGAGCGGCAAAGCTGCTAAATCCGAGCGCAGCGAGGCGTTTGGGGGTTGGCGAGCGTTAGCGAGCAGGGGGCAAAGCCCCCTAGTACTTCTTTAAATGATCTACCCATTTGGACTTAGCTAATTCTTTCCCTGCACATTGATATTTATTCATTTATTTACCTTTTCGTCTGTGTATATATCAATCATTGCGTAACCTGTTAGGTTGTTTCATTCTTGATCAAGGGTATTTTTTATCAAATTGATTCTGATAGTCAATTTCTTTCTATTGTTGTTCTTACCTTGTAGCCACTGATCATTGTTCAAATATTTGTTCTTGTTCACTTTTATCATTCTTCTGCCTTTATGCATATTTATTCTTGTCGACTACGTTGATCCCTTGCTGAAAATTCTGTTTAGCTTATCTTACTAAGGCAAACTGTTTTAGTCTAGAGTAAATTAATTCGTCATTAAGGGGATCTGGGACTCAAAATTTTTAAAATTCTAAAAAAAAGTTTTATTATTGTAAAACATAATACAAATATTTTTGAATAAAATGGCAAACATTTTTTTTCCATCATCAGTAGAACTTGAAATATTTAAGTTTTTGTTACATGACAACATTATCTCAAACATGCTATCTTGAAACTTTGAAACAGTTTTTGATGCCGTTTTGTCCCTCTTTTGAGTTTAAATTGATATAACTTAAAAACTACTAGTAATAAATCTATGAAACTTACCACAATTATTTTTCATATATATTTCTTTAATTTATCTTCGGGAATTATGTTTTTTATTTAACTTTTTTTAAAAAGTTTTTGGATCTTAGCATACTATGGATTTTATACAGTTTTTGCACAATGTATTTTTTAATTTTTTTTTCTAATTACTTTCTTGATAAATCACGAAGATAATTTTTTATATGAATTATAAGAAGTCATTTTAAGCACAAACAAAGTGATTTTTAAAAAAAGTTTTTTAAATATATCAAATTTAGGAAATATTACAATTTTGAAGTATTTTAATTAAAAAAAAAATGTTTTTTAAATTTGAAAATTTAAAATAGTTTTTTAAGTTTCAAAGCATCATACATTACTGAAAAAAAATTTCAGAAAAATAGTTCTAAAAATAAAGATTTTAGAATTTTGAGTCCCGGACCCTCGTAATAATTAAATCGAATTAAATTACAAAAGTTATATTCATTAGTAAAGCAATATTATTCATTTCATATAGTGCATGTTTCGGACTATATAATTGTATTATTAATATTAATGATTGGATATTGAAATCAAAGTTTTGTTAATACACTTTTAATGAGTTATATCAAATTAATTAAGGAAAAGTTTATCTCTCTAAGATAAAAATAACGTATAAATTAATAATTCTCTTTAGAACCGTAGCCTGTTTCTAAACTTATCGTAGAAATGATAGCAGTCATCTTGAGGGAGATGTTTCTTTCAAAAAACATACAAGCGTGATCGTCAAAGAATTTTCAAGAAAGAAAATTTAAGTATGTGGGTAACACTGCTACATTTAATCTTATCAGTATTAGATCGTGCGATGGCGTGGTTTCTATCTTTAATAATTATTTAATTAATGATATTTCTGATGAAGATTAAGTAATAACTTCAATATTTGCGAAATTCACATTTATTCTAAATAATATATTGCTCCTTATTTTAGGAAGAGAGGATGTATCATTTGAATAATGAGTAAAGTAACAAAAACTATTTAATATTTCGAATTGCTTATTTTGTAATTAGTTCTAGAATTTAGATTGATAATAAAGTACTTTACTTGTCTTGAGAACGCAAAAACTACTAAGAATTAAACAATACTTGTTCAGTATTCTCTCAAGATTTCATTCCTTTTAGCAAAACCAAGAATGTTATTTTCTTGTCATATAATCTCTTGAACTCATAACTTTTAATTAAATTTTACTAGTTGTATACTATAAAAACACATTTAAAGCAGCGATAATTTTTTATAATGAATGCTACCTTCAAGTAAAATTTTCAAATTATCCGAATAAAAGATGATAATCCCTTCTAGTAAAATTAATAATTAGTGATATTATCATAAGTTTGGATGAAGGTATGTCATACGTGAAGGCATGTGTTGTAAAATTTATAAGAGCTTCTTTTTACTTAAAAACTAAAGAATATTTTATTAAAGAACTTCTTTACATTTTTTATATTTAATAGCAGTTTAATCCAAGAAATTGTGTGTTTTTGTTGGAGTAATAGATCCCCTCTCATAATAAGAATTGTCAGGGTAACAATAATAATCCCAGATAATAGCTTCTTAATTATTTTACACAACTTTCTTAAACTGGTAATGTGATTTTTTTAGTTAAATAATTCTTTCATGAGTGAGACAATAATGTTTTTTAATGTAACCAAATATAACATACTTGAAGTCCAAAAATCTGTTGCAATTGGAAAATCCTTAAGAAGGCAACACACATATTTTTTGTATTATGCTCGATTTAAAAGTATATTTTTGATATTTTATGGTTTTTGCGATTTTTGAGTTATCCATAGAGTAACACTTGATTTCTTTCTTTTTATCTGTATAAAAACCTTTTTTAAAGACTATTTCAATACACAATTTTAAAATTTAACTTTGCCTGCACCAATTACCTGAAAACACAGATTTTTATTTGTATATTAATATTTAAATTTGCCATGAGTTGTTCTCGGGCAAATTCAGCATTTTTGCAATATTTCCATTGATGTGTTTCTTTCAGTATTGCAAATCATACACATCCTCCCTTCAAATCAAGTCAAAGGGATTTTGTATGAATAACTTAGTATATTGGTGTGTTTCTCCCATGGTTCTTTGACTATTAAATCACAATCTTGTTGTGTCATGTAATCCGACTTGGAGAATGGGGACGCATCTCTTTAAAAAAGCAATCTGGAGGTGTGGTGTTTGAACTTTTAAAAATGTGGGCTCTTTGAATAGCAAAAGAATCTTGATATCTCCGAGCATCTTACTACATCACGTCGTTTTGGATTTAGCCGATTACAGCTCGGAGATGCTTCTATCTTCATTTTCATGACCTATCCCTTGCCTCCCAAGATAATAGAAGTCCCAGACGAATGGAGAATAACGCCGAGTACCTGACACAAAATGCCACGAGTTGTTCTTAGGAATTTTCGCAACATTTTCATTGATGGGTTTGCATTTTCGCAACATTTTCATTGATGGGTTTTTCAGTATTGCACCCCCTCCCCCCCCCCCCCCTTCAAAGCAAGTCAAAGTGATTTTGTCTGAATAACTAAGTGTATCGGTGTGTTTCTCCCATAGTTGTTTGACCATTTAATAATAAAATTGTTAAGTCTTGTTACACAACACGAATAAGGACTCATCTCTTTGAAATAGCAATCTGGAGGTGTGGCGTTTGGATTTTTAAAAGTACTGGGTCTTGGTAAGGCAAAGAGAATCTTGACATCTTCGAGCATCTTTCTACATTATGTTGCTTTGGCTTTATCCGATTACAGTTTGGTGCAGTTTCTATCTTCATTTTCCTAAACTATCCCTTGACTCCCAAAGCAATTGAAGTCTCAGATGAAGTCTCAGATCTATCTATCTATCTATCTATCTATCTATCTATCTATCTATCTATCTATCTATCTATCTATCTATCTATCTATCTATCTATCTATCTATCTATCTATCTATCTATCTATCTATCTATCTATCTATCTATCTATCTATCTATCTATCTATCTATCTATCTATCTATCTATCTATCTATCTATCTATCTATCTATCTATCTATCTATCTATCTATCTATCTATCTATCTATCTATCTATCTATCTATCTATCTATCTATCTATCTATCTATCTATCTATCTATCTATCTATCTATCTATCTATCTATCTATCTATCTATCTATCTATCTATCTATCTATCTATCTATCTATCTATCTATCTATCTATCTATCTATCTATCTATCTATCTATCTATCTATCTATCTATCTATCTATCTATCTATCTATCTATCTATCTATCTATCTATCTATCTATCTATCTATCTATCTATCTATCTATCTATCTATCTATCTATCTATCTATCTATCTATCTATCTATCTATCTATCTATCTATCTATCTATCTATCTATCTATCTATCTATCTATCTATCTATCTATCTATCTATCTATCTATCTATCTATCTATCTATCTATCTATCTATCTATCTATCTATCTATCTATCTATCTATCTATCTATCTATCTATCTATCTATCTATCTATCTATCTATCTATCTATCTATCTATCTATCTATCTATCTATCTATCTATCTATCTATCTATCTATCTATCTATCTATCTATCTATCTATCTATCTATCTATCTATCTATCTATCTATCTATCTATCTATCTATCTATCTATCTATCTATCTATCTATCTATCTATCTATCTATCTATCTATCTATCTATCTATCTATCTATCTATCTATCTATCTATCTATCTATCTATCTATCTATCTATCTATCTATCTATCTATCTATCTATCTATCTATCTATCTATCTATCTATCTATCTATCTATCTATCTATCTATCTATCTATCTATCTATCTATCTATCTATCTATCTATCTATCTATCTATCTATCTATCTATCTATCTATCTATCTATCTATCTATCTATCTATCTATCTATCTATCTATCTATCTATCTATCTATCTATCTATCTATCTATCTATCTATCTATCTATCTATCTATCTATCTATCTATCTATCTATATAAACTTTCAAAAGGGCATATTAATCTACTTTTGATGCCGTGCCTACTACAAATTCTACTTTTATAGATTTTGTTGGACTACCAAGTATGTTACACATGTTTAATTTCTTTTCTTTAACAAAGTAGGGATTTTTTTTTAATTACGAAATAACTTTTGAATATTTCAAAAATATATCAATTTGATATTTTAAGAAAGTTTTATAAAATAATTAAGAGGCTACTTATTTTAACCTTGGCACTCTTATTCTATGAAGATGTATAAATATTTCGCTAAGAGAACACACTATTTGTCAGTTTAATCTGTTGTGAAGTGGAAAAAAGTTCTTACACAAATATTCTCTAATTTTGTGTAAAATTGAGCTTTTTACATATATTTGTCTACACTTCCGACTTATCTACATTCCCTTTATTATGATATTAGAAATTATTAGTTTTGCCGGAAAAGATTATCATCTTTTATTCCGATGATTTGAAAAGTATACTTAAAAGTAGTATTCAATTTAAAAATAAACACTAGTTTTTAAAAAAGTATTTTTAGTGGTAAATAAATAGTATAAGTTAAAGTTCACAATTCAAATAATTTCTTGACCAAAATATAATATTCTTGATATTATTATTCTAAAATAAAGTTTTGATATCAAACTTAATTGAATAAGTAGTTTGCTAGTTTTTGCATCCTAAAGACAAGTAAATAATTTGGTTATTCTTTTGAAAGCAAGTAACATACATAAGTATTAATAATATCTTAATTTCATTCATTATAGAAATTTTACATCCTCTCACTTTATAAAAGAGAAGTGATATATTACTTAAAATAATTCCTTATTTTGTAAATCTTCATTTTTTTTTTTTTGTAAAACGTCAATAAATAAAATAATGTTAAAAGAAAGCTTCTCCGAAAGCTACATCTTCATATAATTAGGATAAAAAGTAAGATTGTTACTCGCATAATTAATTTTCTATGACCCCTTATACCAAAATTTGAAAATAATCAATTTTGTATAATGGAATGAACCCGTTAAATTTAAATACTACATTAATGCCTTAATGAAATGTTTTCAGCAAAAAAAAAAAAAAAAAAAAAAAAAAAAAAATGGCAATCGTAGCCCGTATGTAAAGTGAAAGCTAATTAAATTCACAACAGGTTTCCCTGCATGAATCGGAATCCAATTGCATTTATAGAGTACACAAGCCAGACAGAAAACCTCAACGTAAACAATCTTTTTATAAAATAAGCACTCAATTATTATAGTGAATTTTCTGTCAAACGATCTGCCAACCAATAGGCTACAATTCTCTCACAAAACCAATTTCTTGTAGCATAAAATCTCAGTAAATACAAACAATCTAGTCTCCGTCCCAATTCATTTTCACTTCGTATTGTGCATAATCCGACAGAATACTTTGTTGATTTGCAAAAAGAGATCAAGCCAGGCTTATTGGCTTTAACGCCAGGAATTTCATTTCCTTCCACCTTCGAGGGACATCTTTGGACTTGATGTATGGGAACAAGGTGGGAAATAAATCAGGCCTCGTACTTGCCTTGATATCACGAAATCCTTTGGAAGGGTTATCGTTCTTATTGCACCAAGGTCTACACGAGGGATTCTCTTGCGTAACTCGCGTTACGTAGGTTATTTGGCTTCATAGAGATATTTATTAGAAGTTACTTATGCATTATGCTATTCGAGTTTCCTAAATGCTGATTGTAAGAGTTATGGTAATATAACGTTAAAAAAAAGTTTTTATAAATTTTCCTTTTTATATTTAGATAGGGGAAGTAATATTTTTACAAAAATTTTAAAATTAAATTAATACTTTATATTATTCTTAGGGAATTAAGTGTTTCTTTTAGAGGTTCTTTTATAGAAATGAAAATATATTGTTTCAAAACTTACTATGAAGCATTTGAAAATTTACTTTTTTCTGTTCATAAAATGAGTTTTTTAATTACGTTATCAAAGATGAATAAAAAAAATTAAAATAAAAAAAGTACATATTTTAACTAAAATTGCATGTATGTTAAAACATACAATTTACTAACAATAGTTTTAATGACATTGAATTTAACCTGAATAATATATTTTAAGTGTATATTATTTAAAGTAAGAAAACATGTACTTAGAAATAAAATATTTCTAACTGTTGAAATTTGAATGACACTAACGTTGTCTCTTAAGCTACTTAGTCTCTGAAATAACATGAAGCATTGTTATATGATCGTTTCATCCATTTTTATAAATTATGAACACTTTTTAGTAGATAAACATAAAGTATTCAAAATTCAAGTGACCTATTCTTATATTCTCTATGTTTTATATTTATTTTTTATAATCCATCAGTACAATAATTTTGATATCACATTTTCAGTATTAAACTGTATAAATTATGAAGTAAAAACCTGATCAACTTGTTTAGTTATCCAAAAGAACGAAAACTTTAAAGTTCTTTAAAACAACAACAACAACAAAAAACATTTTCAAGACAAAGTTGGTCATTTGATATTTTACAAAAAAAAAAAAAAAAAAAAAAAAAAAACAGAAAAAAAACCAGGATCCGTAATACTCAAGTGACATTTATCTGAACATCAAGTATCCTTGGTAACGAAGCGTTGTTCAGGGATTTTGAGTGGCGTTTTGCTAACAGCGACGTGACAAATTTTCTTTGGAAGAGACATAAACGAATAATAATAAATCTGTATTAAATTAAAATGTCGAAGAACTTGCAAGATAGAAAATAACTATCTTCCAAAATTAAATTATGTCTCGTGTATGATTTTTAGGCTTTTCATAAGTTTGGATTCGATGATTTAATTAATATTTATAAAAAAAATCTTTCTTGCCTAAGTATTATTAGTGTTAATTTATTAATTTACATTTTTATATTTATTTGGATTAACATAAATAGAAACAATGATTGTAGTTGTTTGAAGTTTGAAAGATAATTAAAAGTTATCAAGTGATACACAAAAGTTCTAACTAACCCAATAGTATAGATATAAACAATATAAGTTAACGACATTAATGTAAACGGCACATATCATGTATAATACGATTATTATATGTATTTGCATAAAATATTTCTTGAGAGATTTTTTTGTCAATTTAAATATAATAATGATATTTAATACAAAATTCAATAAAACAAATATTAAATAAAATTATTTACTAAAAAATTTCACTGAATAAGAAAATTCAATATGAATGTTATATCTACATTACTTAATTCTTACTTAAAATGAATATCTAATTGGATTACCATACATAATTTGAAACGATAATTTATTATTGCACTTATCAAATTTCTTTTAATTCATATGACTTAACTTTTTCATTCACCTGTCTAAAATTTCAGTACTTCAAATCCTCAATTAATTATAAAATTTTAAGTTACTTATCTAGTAATTTTATCCGAATGATAATTAAACATTTAATTGATGAATAGCTTAGATAATTATGAGGTAATTAAGAATACTTTTTAATCAAAAGACTCTAATTTGAATTAAAATCAATTTTACTAAAAGGAAATTATACAAAATATATTTTGTCGTATTAAATAAGGATTTTAAATTCTTATTATAGTTCGTATGCAAAATAAAAAAGTAAAATATCTGATTAATTCAAAAGTAAAACATATCGCAGGTCTTTAACCTTGAAAATTGAGAGATGTCACAATAAGTAATTTCTGAACACACATTTTCAAACATTTCTAATAAAAATGCAATTTACGAAATGGGATATAAATGGTTTACTTTTCTTATCCTCAAGAACTCAAAATCTATAAATTTAATAATACTTCTTCAAAAGTTTTTCTAGAAAACTAGATTTGTGAACTTTGAATAATTCATCAGCAGAATATAAAGTATGAATGTAAATGTAGTAAATGTAGGAGAACGTGAATTTATAAAAAGGACTAACACATTTTTATGTGAATGTCGAAGCAAAAGAAGTATGAAAAATTTAATTTTATACTTACCGATTATAAGTAAGTGATTGAATAATCATTTACTGACTATGCTATTACATTAGAGAGTTAAATACTTAATTGTAATTATTTTTATCTAATAATAAAACACAAAGTCTGTGTTGTTCATTGCCCCTATTTTTATGGCTTTATAGAAAGTGACTTACAATATGAGTAGACTTTGAAATTTTAAACATGAGTAGTTTTGACTTTTTAAATATACTTTTCACAAACATAATGTTACAATTTTAATTATTTTTTAAAAATTATTTATTTAATTTTTTCAAATTCTTTACAGTGGGAATATTATTTAAGCGTATCGCTCTTAAATTTGAAACGTAACTAGTTCTGACCTCCTAATTTTGATTTTTACAAACGGAATTTTATGTTACAATATTCTCAGAAGTGTAAGGGAGGTGTGAATTATTGCATTAATGGGGAAGATTTGTTTATTTATCAACAAGAGAGGTATCTAATAATATAAGTTTACGTACCAATTAACTTTTCAGCTAGCGAAGCTATTTTGTGCTTGGTTAGCAATTAACTTTTCGGCGAGTGAAGCGAGCCTGTGTAGCTATGCTTACATACCAATGTATTTTTCAATGAGCGAAGCGAGCCTGTGCTTGCCAAGCAATGGACCTCATAATGAGGAAATGAGGAAAGCTAGTCTGTTTCACAGAGTGTCAAAATTGAGACATATATACAATGACGGGTCTCCGAAAAGCATGACCACGCAACTAGTTAAGAAATAAATTAAAAATCTGTTAATATTAATAAAGAGGTTGGTGGTGAATGTGGTTAATTGAAATTCTTGAATAATTTTGAGTGACACTTTAGCAAGCAAATTTTTTTTTTAATATTTCGTGATAATATAGAATGTGAAAAGAAACTTTCAACCTTACAAAATTTGGTCATTTTGTAGAACCGTTTAGCTTTTGACATAATTGTTAAAACACAGTAATTGACCAGGTTCCGGAAGAAAGTGATAGTTGAAGTAGTTATTTCACTTTCAGTAGTTCGTGACAGCTAACGTTTTGTAAGTTAGACAGCCCCCTCCCAAGGAAGTACTTTTACTTTAAATTACCCATATGTTAACACAGGGTTAAGAAAGTATTGGTTTTTTACCAATAAAAGTATCGTTATTTAACTCATTCTGCTTCATTTCTTATGAAAAAAAATTCATAGCATTTAGTTTTAACACTTTTATTACGTGGTAAGGTCTTGCTAGAATTTTAACAAACCATTTTCTCAAACAACCCCCCCCCCATTTTATATAAATATTCACATAAATATAATTCATTATTCAGTATGTGTATATGAGAGTAATTATCTGTTATTCAAAACTGTATTATAATTTATTTTAAATTATCCTATACATTATTAAAATACTAGATGTTCTAGAATTCATGTAAAATACCCGCTCAAATGAACTTCTACAAATAAGTTACATATTCTTAGAATGATTTGCATGTATAATTATGAGTGGCCCACCTAATACATGCAACCAATAATGTATTCTGCTACTGTTTATTTTCTGACAAAAGTAACATTGCTTAGATATTTTAAATTGGTCTGCCTTAAGATGAACCTGTACATGGTTATTTTATTTTTCAATTATTTAAAAGATTTAGTCTGAATTAAACTTAATTAAATTGTTTTGTGAGTATATCTTGAATGACGCACATTTCTAAAACTCTAGTTTGAAAGCTTAATACCTTTACATTTCTTTAGTGTAATTTTTTTTCAAAACATAAATTTTTTTGAATTCTTGTAAGTCAAAATTTATTCTTTTTCAAGTGCATAAGCAACGTCATATCTCATACAATTGTTTCGTTAGTTTATAGACTTTAGGCATACAGCCGTCAAGAATAACTGTTTTATGCAGGCAAGAAAAAGCTAATGACACTTTTGCGATTACTAATAGAATTTTGAAAAGTGAATTTTCGTTTGAAGAAATTATTGGTAACAAATTTTGACAGATGAAACAACATCACTCCAAGTAATGTTCGAAATAAGATAAATATGTGCATTACGTTGTTATTTATATTTCATTCACGTTTCAATAGACTCTCTATCTCCCCCATCCTTGTTTTGCGAAACTAAAAATACATTTTTATCCTAAATTACATTTTTTTTTTTAATTTGCATTAATATAGTGACATTTCTAAGTGGGAAGGAAAATTTCATCTAGTTATTTGAAAGCTGCAAGTAATAAAATATAAAATTTGAAAAGTTTAAATAAGTTTTTAAAGTAGTGGACGACTTATTCCTTATGCTTTAATGCTAATTGAAGGTGGAACCGTTTAATAAGAAAATATGTAGTGAACTTTGTTGGCTAACATTTAGTTTTCGGTGGCAATTTTTTTTAAAAAAACTTTTAAATTATCTTGATAAATGACTTTTAGTCCCAAATAAACCACAGGAAAACTGCAAATATTTTTAAGTCATAGAACAAAACTATTTAACCACCTTCTTTTGGTAACTAGAAACATTTTGAAAATATTTATTTCGCATGTTAGCTAAAATGAATATGAAAGGAAATTAAACACAAATAAATGCTAAATTAATCACTCAAGATAAGAATTATTTCTCCTGATTTATTTTTATGGGATTAGGGGTATTTGGGTACATTGAGAAATATGGGTCAAGTTATTTTCTCAACTAACAATATCAGTAAATTAAATTCGTCTATGAAAACTTGCAATCCAAATGTACTACTTAATCTAAATCAATGAATATATTTATAATAAAACCTTGATGTTCCCACGGACCACTTAAGAACTCTTTCGGACTACCTGCAATGCATAGGGTTTGAACCACAGTTTACGATTTCGGGTTGACATACAAAGATATACTAATTAGATAAAATATATTTTGAGATCCCTTTATAGCATTTAGCAAAGGAACTTAACCTTTTCTCTTTATCTAAAATAAAATAATCAGACACTCTGTTAACATAAAAATGAAAAGTAAATAAAACTAAACAAGACCGTAACTAGACTTTCCTTTCGGGATATTTTATATCTTTCAATTTTTAGACCATGTTCCCTCACACTCCGATAAAAGTTTTATAAATCACAAAGAATAATATAGTCATTTTAGATAATCAACCCTAATAGATGTGATAAGGCTACTTCAGATTAGTTACAAGAACCTAATGCTTTTGATAGATAAATTTTTCTGTTATAGTACGTTAAACTCGGAATTTCTGAATTGGAAACCTAAATGGAACACTTTTTATGATTATAGCAGCACAGTTAGTACTATACCTTATTCATACGCTAGAAAACATATTAAGAAATTCCTCAAGTGAATACAGCCTGCATGGACTGAACTTGATCCCAATCCATTGAATAATTATACGAATTATATTAACGATAGATTTGGCAGAATGAAAATAAGTAAGAACATTATTTTGTAAAATAGTCAATTTTCAACAATAAATGCAAGTTTTATTTTTTTACTTGAACTGTATATCAATAAAAAGTAATTTTTAATAATATTCAAGTATTATTGTGCATTTTAAGACGTTAAAAACTATAAGATTATAAGTATATATTTTGTATATACTAAGTATATATTTTACCAACCATTACATTTTCTGGCTATATTAAGCAAAAAACTAAAACAATGACACATATGAGGTTTTTTTTTGGGGGGGGGAGGGAGGTTGCCTTTTACCCCAATCTTTGATTTCCTTAATAACAGTTACATTTTATATCGATATATATCTGCTCCAGTTGCTTAAATAAAGGCTCATCTGCTTTCAAATCACATTACAACATCTCGTCATGTTTTAACAAGCATGGAAGGATTCCCTTACAATTAATAATGTCAATGATAAATTAATGAGATACATGAAAGTTTAAAAGCATCCTCCTATGACAGTTTAGTAGTCTGTATTTGCCTTCGTGAAAATGAGTACCAGTTCCAGTAAATAATGGTAGTCGAGGAGAACATAGGGCAAGGAAATCGGAGTACTCGGTTTGTAGTGGGTAATCAATCAAGAGTTCAAACATCCTTTTCCATTATTTATGAGGGATTTATTCTAAAGATGAAAGCGTCAATGTAGAATAATTTAAATTTAGCTCCACTTTTGATAGTTTTATCCACCTATGATTTTCCAAATATTGCTTTGGAAGTTTAATTCAAAACTTCACAGAAAAGATGGTGAAACTGAGTGATATTTGTTTTCGGATTTGAAATATGCTTGGTGCGCTACTTGAATATTTTACAAAGTTTTACAGTAAAGCATGAATTTTCAGAGCATGTTGACAAGTATGAAGAATATTATTAAATGGATTGGTACGTATTGTTAGTAAAGTTATTTTGGATTTAACTTTACTTACTATAGAAATTGCTTAAATTGCTATGCTTTTGTCTTTTATTTATGCAATGGTATATGTAGGTGATGTGTGTAGGAATTTTCAAAGCAAGTCAACAACTATTTATTATAATAACATGTTTTCAAATACATCCAATTACTACTTCAATGCATTCGATTTACCTTAATTTCCCACAAATTCATTTGAACTATTTTTTTAAATCAAAAATTTAAAACAATGTTATATTTAGTATTTTGTACTAATATTAATACTTTTCGGTAAAATTATAACACTATTTACTAATAATGATGTGCCATATTAGTTTAGACACGCTATGCAGATTTTTCTTTTTTTTTAAATTTATTCTTTGTAGCATAGTAGAACTTTTTAACCATACATTCTATTTTTGAATGTATATATATTTTTAAGACATTATAGACTTTTCATAAAATGAGTGAATAATCTATTGCATTATGTTTCATGCGATCTTGCAAGACATGCATATTATTTAATTTTTGAAATTCACAATTAACTTTTAAATTAATTAAGGCATTTAAAAAGTTGTTTTTTCTTGTAGACAGCTTAGTAATATTATACTTTTTGTTCCCTCATTTCTATATATTCCTTTAGTTATATGCATTTACCTTTTAATCTAAAAAAAAAATCATCATAAATATTATTTTGTCAATTCTTCAAACTATAATTAAAACAGGAAAAACAAAAGTGGTTTACTTAAGAACTTTATAGTTCATTATAGTTAAAAAAGAACAATCAAACGTAATTAAATTCTGACAGAAAATAATACATGGCTTAAGGAAATATTATTTTTATTAACTCTGTAAAGAATAATATAAAATAATAGTTGAATATGTTGTTGTTATAGATAAAGAAATAGTTTTATTAAGTTTATTTAAGATGAATATCGGCTTAACACATTCATAGTTTTAATGGATTTTGTGATATTAATTTTTTGGATACAAAAAATTTTTCTAAACAAAACACATGATTAAATGTCAAAAATTTACACGATTTTTTTTTTTTAAATGAAAGAAGTAAAAGATTAAATACTTGTCAACCATTACAAATTCATTTCTATTTTATATGTATTAAATTTATCCAAAATATTTTATTGACTTTTAATTAAGTTTTTTTTTTTTTTTTTTTTTTTTTTTTTGTTCTCAATCAAATATCAAAAATTACTTACTAAATCAATTGTTAAACTCATGATATATGATTAGTTGATATGTTTCATCAAAGATTTGAAAAAGTCTAATTATTCTGATATAATATATGAAATTTATCAAATTTAGAAATACAAAAAAGGAGATATTTATTTTAAACAAACACAAGAATAAATTCAGGAAGACAAAGTATGTAAATTGTGTAAATAAGAACAATAAAAAAAACATTTAAATTGAAAAACCATAAAGTCACCCATGTTGAAACATTAGCATAAGAACTTGTATACAAATCGTATCCTAAAAATCGCAACTCTTTCTAAAAATGCAAGATTTGCAGATTGCAAATCAAAACTTACAAAAAGCGCTACTGGTTTAGAATTTTTTTCTTCTTCAAAGATCCATTTAAGCCAAAGTTTTCGGTTCGTTTAGTTTAGATATAAAATGTAACGACGTTGTAATCCCTTACTTTACTACAGAACTATTTAAATTTTTTTTTATTTTATTTTCCTCTTGCTTATGCCAGAATTTTGTAAGAAAAGAATAGCTCCAAACAATTGAATGAAGTTTTCAGAAATGGCTTTTCTTTTTATCATTAAATAAATGAAGGCAGACAGAAAGAGGAAGTCGAAAAGTGTTTGGTAGTAGTGTGTTCAATATTTTCTAAAGGTCTTTGTCAGTGAGAAAAGTTTAGCTTTAAATAGAAAACCCAATTAAGTGAAAATGCATTTTTTTATATACCTGATTTTAATACTGTTAAAGTATAATTCTGTATAAAGCAAAATTTTAGTAATTATTAGCTTATAAGCTTTGCTGGAACTCCTTGCTTCTTAAATATTTTAGTACTTTGTATTTAGTTTAACCAATTAAGAAATTACTTAGTAATAAAAAACAGTACTAAGTAAATCATTAAATATAAACTAAGGAGAATGAGTTATATTTCATACATTGATTATATAATTTTTTTTCCTATTCAACATAGTGATACGGAGCGCAAAAATATGAGTTATAAGGCTTTCACCTTGACAAAGGTCATTCTAATCGTATGAAGCAACAAAAGTTTATTTTGTTAGAAGATAAGATTGTTTGTCTTTTCTGCAATTTCTGTGATGAAAGAAAACACTCGAGGCAACAAAATACTTCTGTATTTGGGAAGTCTAAATAACACCAAGTACTCTACAGTTTATTGCACTGATAACCAACACAAAACGTTGGAATCACATCAATGTTATTTCTTAAACCTAATCTATGAAAAGTTTATTTAATAATATGAAATGAAATTTCTCTTATATTTTAGTTAAATTTCAGACAGAATACAAATGCGCAGAGAATCAGTTTTTATTCAAGTTCCAGTACTTATTCAAAATGATCAGTTTTACCAAATCTATTTAATCAATCACATAATTATGTTAATTTACATAAAGGAAAACAATGTTTGAGATTAATTGAAAATCATCAATTGAAGTGTAATCTAATGATAGTGAATATTTTTAAACTTTTATTCAGGAGAAAGTAGACACGAATTTCTTTATTTTAGTGTTAGATGTAGGCGACATAATCAGAATGATTTAGCCACTTAAAAATCATATCTTTAATTTACCTAACTGATATACTACAGTATCATTCAACCTCATCTTAACCCTGAGGGCTTTTCTTCTCTGGAAATGTCTCATCGCAAAGGAATGTCACACAGTTACAAATATTAAGATCAAATTCTTTAGGTTTGTGTTTAAGTTGAACAATATAAACATAATTTCTTTCTTAATGTAATTTATTTTGCTTTATACTTGATTCAATTGCTTACGTAGAATAAGAAAATGATTATATTAACTTCAATTTTACGTGTGTATGAATGTGTGTTGGGCAAATATGTGGTGTGCTAATTAACCCACTTGCTGTCATCCAATCGAGCTGAAATCGGCAGATAGATTCGTCGTCGATGACAATGTATTGTGTCCTGTTTCGGGAAAAAAATAATTAGTTCAGGGCTTAGAATCGATGATTTCATCATAGTGGCCTGAGTGTGTTTAATCAAACTGCAGTTTATAATGAGTCAGTATAATGAAAATCGATCGTGAAAACCTTGTGTACTTAACATATCTTGCAGGGTAGTTGCTTAAATCGAAAAATGTAACTTGCGCACGACAATAAGAAATAATGCTTAAGACATTTAAAGTTTTTTATCAAATCTAACCAAATGGAAAACTACTCAGAAGAAAACACCTTTGATAAGAAACCATTACAATTTTTATTAAAGTGAATTATAGCTATTTCATTGAACTGTGTTGTTTATTGAGGGTGACCTTTCGGGTGAAAAACCAGTTTTATTTAAAAAAAAAAAAAAAAAAAAGCATTAGGAAAAGCTTTCGCCTTTGACGTTTATTCTTTCATTTGAAAAACAATTTCCGTTAAGTATGTATTCAGTACCTGGGCTTTATTTGTGTTGTAAAAGAAACACCAAAGAAAGGGATAAAAACAGTATCGCAGTGCATATCTTTAATGTTATGGTTAGTGCTTCGTTAAATTTATTGACAACTGAGAACCTAGAAGAAAGCATTATGACTTGACGATCTATAATGACGTTGGCAACTGATATTAAGGACATCTAAAAGGGTAATGTTATTTTTGTTTGGAAAGGAGATGGGGGGGGGGGGGCTAAGATGTACCTACAGAAACACATTTACGAATATTAAGAGCAATTGGATTGAATATCTTCTTAAAATGTTTTAAAATTGTGGATACTTTTAAGTTATTGACTTTTAAAGTTTTCATATCGTATTTTTAATAGTACATTTTAAATACTAGTTCATATGTAAAGGTTTGCAGAAACAGAAAAATAATGTGCTCTAGGAAAACTAAATTATATTCGTGTGTCAGTTTTTATTAAGAAATATATTTGATACTGGAAATTAAAGCATTTAATGGGGAATTGCATTTCAATTGGGGGTAGAAAGACACACATTTTCCTCAAAATCTATTTTAAGGACAAATCTTTTTTCATTGTAATGCAATGTTTAAAATGGTATAATATGATTATAAATGTGTCCATTAGAAATATTTTTCTTAATTTTAGAAAAAAAAAATATCGCAATAAAATTATACACTTTTTATACTTTAAACACTGTTTCCCCAAAATGCTGTTTTTTCATGCAAATTTACCTTTTTCCCAACTAGTATTTAATATTTTATTTCGAATTTCTTTTGCATATTTCACTTTTACATAAGCATACATATGCCTTTAAAGAAATAAAATTTAGATTATTTTATTCAAATTCTTAAGAGTCTTTTAAATTTCATAATTTTTTTTCAAAACGACATAAATTGAAAACAAACTTTTAATAAACGAATATGAAGATCCACGTAAAATTATTTTAATATTGGATGAGAAAATATTTAACCAATGCTATGAATTTCTCAGAAGAAATCTTTGAAAAAAAAAACCCCTTTTACATATGAATTAGATAGAAATTTCCAACCCTCTTATGAAGCAAAAAGTTTCTAAGATTTAAATATTATATAAAGACAAAGTCATTTGATATATTTATGAGCTTGTGAAGATTCATAGTGAAATTGGGATTATTTCTTAAATTATTTGGAAAGAAGAAAACCGTTATATATTGAAATTCTATCATTTGAAGAGTTTGAAATATATTGCAAATACATTTTTATCAAAATAATTTTCCTGTAAAATTTGCAATACATCAATAGTTATGTTACTCGATAGAATTTTCTATTCTAATAACGAAATTTTGGTTTCATATAAACTTATTTTAGCATATTAAAGGATACGTTTTGAAGCACATCATTAGAAAATGAAAAACCAAACCGTCTATTTAATGTTAAGTTGATGATTCAGTTTCAGATGCTATAATACTAAATTTGATAGTGCTTAAATTGCCTTATTTAAATGACCAAGTCCCTCGGACTATAATAATCTCTCATTTCAATTTGTTTTTCTGTTCTTTTGATTGCATAAGCCTGATCTACTGCAAATGTTTCTTTAATGTCATTCTTTTTTCAAATTATGAATACTTTATCGATATAGTAACAGCATAAAAATCTTTAAACATTAAAGGGACATATTAAAACAAATATTTCAATATCTAAAAAAAAAGTAACACGATTGGAAACTATATCACATTATTTAGACTTGAATCATACAGTGATTGCAAGCAGAAAAAATGGCTTTTATACAAACTATTATTGAAAAATTCCCTACATTTTCTTATCGCATTAATGGCAATGAATAAATATTAACCAGCTGATTTAAAATATAGACACGTCAACTTCTTTAATCACCCTTTATCGGCAATTCTTTTCTAAAATTAGATTCTGGGTGTTACAATTTATGAAATTCAACACCAAAGGATAGTTACCAAACTACATGCTTTCTGGAAAAAAATATAATTATTTAACGTTTACTTTCAATCGTATATTTATGAGTTCTAAATCCTTCCTCAACGGAATGTTATTGACATAAAATGCAAATTTTGAATCTGAAATCAACATCTGGAATCAATACATAAATGTAAGATGCATTCTGATGTAATAACCTTTTCTAAGCATGAAGAAGCTCTTCCATCTTAGATAGACGAGATAAGTGGGGCAGAAAGCATTTACCCATCATTGCTCACGACATATCCGGAATTCTTTTCCGTCTAAATGATTGTGTCCTCTTTGTCGAAAGCAGCATTCTAGGCACGAAAAAGCCGATAGGTCAAACGAAGCAGAAAAAATGCGATGCTTCATGTTTGAAATAGTTCCTTTAGGTGGAAACGAAGCATGCTATCTATCGAGTAACCTTCAAAGCCATGAGGTGGTAGAGAATCCAGCAGTAGCATATGGAAAGAGGTTCTTCGATCAGAAGACAACTCTGATACAGGAATATAATGTTTATTGCTTGGAATTGATTTCAAAGTGCAGATAAAAATAAGTTATGAAAGCTTCTGTTTTAAAAAGAGAAGAAAGGACTACCAAATTTCGAAATGATATAACTGTGAAGCCGTGCGAGGCAGATATAAGTTGTATTTTGCATAGACAGATATGGAGTTTTGTACTCACCAGTTTGCAAAATAAGTTATAATAATGAACTATAGCAACAAAATGTGGTAAAATCTTAATATATTTAATCCAGTTTTGATTTTTGACAAAACCATCCAATTGAAAACGAGCCCCATCGGTAAACCATTTGAAATCATTGCCCCCCTCCCCCCCCCCGCTCCCAAATTTATTTCCGTCAATCCCTTTTTTAAACCTGTGAATTTGAAATTCCATACCTGTCTATCACGAAATTGTGTCAATTTAAATTTAGGAAGTCACTTCTGAAAGACCTTATATGTACCATGGATAGGTGGTCGACACTCAGTGTTATAACTGGAAATTATTACTTTTAAAAATTTAAATTTGATTTGATAAATTGGATGTTTTATAAAGATAGCTACTGTAGTATCAGGTTTTGGAACAAGTACATTTCATCAGAAAATAAATTTACGCCTAAAAGTTTTCCCTAAATTTTTGCTTACAGTTTATGTATAGTTTGTAATCAAAAATTATATAACTATACTATTTTTGTAATAAAAATGATGAAATCCGCTCATTAACCAAATATTAATATTATATTTTTTAATAAATATTTTAATATACGTTCAGGCCTTTTACACCACATAATACAAATTTTAATTATATTCATTTCCTTATTAAATAATTTTACAAGTGATAGTAAAGAAATGTTTTTTCAAGAAAGATGTATTTTATTAAATTAGGGTTGAAAAATTTGCATTCATATTCTTCTTCCATAAAAAAGGAAAAAGAAGAAGAAAAAAAAAATTAAAATTCAAGCTAGAAAAATAGTAGATTGTAATAAATAGTCGTAAGAGCTTATTTATTTTATAAACAAATAAAAAATTAATAAAATTTTTGCAAAGAAATTGTGATAATTTAACTCAATTTTGTATGGAAACAAAAGAATGCCTTAGAGGCACCCACAAAATACTTATTTTATCAATGCTCAAGTGTTTAATTAGTGCTTTCTTTTCTTATTTAATTTATGAATTAAAATTTAACTTTTATCAAGCATAAATTATTCCATTATTTATTGCTACAATATAAAATAATAAAATAAGTAATTTATAAATTAAACCATTAAAAGTTACTTAATGATTGAATGCATCAAAATAAAATCGTTAAATTGGTTTTGGTTGTTATTTTTTTACTCAAAGATTTATTTGCCTTGGGCAACTAAAAAGAAAACTTCCTTTAAAAACATTTTAATTAATTGATTATGAATTTACTGTTCAACAGTTAATTTTGTTGATGGAATATATAGTTTCAATACTCCGAACAAATACTTTACAATGAATATTGCCTTACACAAAAACTTCCATTTAATATACATATTCAACTATAAATCAATTTATATATAATTTATTTTTTTAATATAGAATATAAAATTCACTTTAAGAAATAACTTGTATTGCAAAGAAAATAACACTTAAATTTTAATAAAACTTATGGCGTATTAGGATCATCTTAAAAAACAGCAGTTTTTAAAAATTTAAAGTTTTGCCTTGATATCATTAGTTAAATTAAAACTTATTATTTAGAAATTTGTTAATTTCAAATGAGGAAATAGATTATATCGAAATATTTTTGCTAATCTATATACATAATTGTCTTTCGTACGGCCCAAATTCGGCTGTATTTCTGAGAGCAGAATGGCAACGACTTCAAATGTCCAATCACAAATCTTCTAAATGTACTCTATACATGAATTTCCAAATTCAGCAATCCAGCCAATCAAAATATATCTTTCGAAATTTTATTGATACATCTGGCAACAGCCAACAACTTGGATTCACTATATTTTGTTTTCCTTATGCTGATACGAATTGTTGCCTATTTAAAACGAATTGATTTAATATTTATGATGATACAATAATAAATAGGTGCAAGATGTGTATATTTCTTTTAGATTAGAATTACGGATATATATGCGATAAAAACTGAACGCGGAATTTCCGTTAAGAATATTAATGTTTTTAGGCTCACATTCAAGGATTGAGTAAAAACTTCAGCATTCCGGATAAACCGCAAATTATATATATATATATATATATATATATATATATATATATATATATATATATATATATATATATATATATATATATATATATATATATATATATATATATATATATATATATATATATATATATATATATATATATATATATATATATATATATATATATATATATATATATATATATATATATATATATATATATATATATATATATATATATATATATATATATATATATATATATAGATATATATATATATATATATATATATATATATATATATATATATATATATATATATATATATATATATATATATATATATATATATATATATATATATATATATATATATATATATATATATATATATATATATATATATATATATATATATATATATATATATATATATATATATATATATATATATATATATATATATATATATATTCAGGTTATGATTTACTGTATGGTGCCTCTTAGAGACTTTAAAAAAAGTCACAAAATTGAAAATAAAGTCAAAAGGATGTGTTCCCAAATCCAAAATGGTGTTGAAACTTCGTGTTGCCAAATCAAAACGTCGTGTTGCCAAATCAAAACGCAGATGATCAGTAAGACCAAGTGGATAGGTTGCCACTTTCGGTGCCAAATCGTCATCTTTCAAAAAGTCGCCAAGAGGCACAGTACAGAAATTTGAACTTTAATTTGAAAAAAAAAAAAAAAAAAAAAAACATTTGGCAAAATTGCTCTAATTTTCTTGCAAAACTTGAATTTCAAAGAATTTCGGTTGTTTGAATGCCGAATAGTTGGCCTTTTACTGTATTATTTTTTATGTATCACAGGTAAGATTATGCAAACATAGTATTGCTAATAATGCTTCGATAAGAAATTTCGATGCACAACTTAAATTATTTTAGCGTTTTATACGAAACTAGTCTGTAAATTTTAATTGTTTATTAAAGTAAATGATCTTTTTTAAATATATGTTCGAGACTGATTAATTTTATTGTTTTCCAAAAACGTTCTACTACATTACCAAACTGTCCCTGCGTATCGATATAAGCATTTGGATATTGACGTCGCAAGTCATCCTAATAATCCAACTCTTTCAGTTTCATGGCACAATATCATTTTCAAGGATATTTCAGATCATGCAGCTGAAATAGCATTTTGCTACGGCATATTTTAAATGCCTCACTTGAAGCGAACAAAGCAATCCTGGTTCGCGTCGCGAACCAAGGGTTTGGTGAGCGTTGGTGCATTATAATTTATAGCTATTGTCATTATACTATACGTATTTCTTAAGCATACAATCACCCAAAAGAACTTTTGAAAAGTAGAAAGAAAAAAAAAAAAAAGGGGGGGGGGGGAAACAAAACACCAACCTCAAAAACAAAAAAAACTTTCTTGAGTATAAGAAAGCTGTAATCAGAGGCCAACTTCTGCTTACAGCTTTCAACTGTGTCTCCCTTAAAAATATATGCTAACTTAGTTTACTTTTAAAATAAGCCCCCTTAAAATTTGCACTGTTTGAGATTGCCTCCCGTCATACGAATTTAAACAATTATTGCGCTTAAGCTAATTTAGATCTGTTTTGACGAATTAAGGAGCAAAATACCGATTTCGTTTTGATGGGTGGGAAAAACTGCTTTAAATGCTTTGGGGCTTTGTTACCTATGATGTAGTCCACCTTAACATGATTTACCATAATATGTTTGGCCCATCTGATAGCTGTGGAGTTAGCGCTCTGGCCTCGCATGCTAAAGGTGACGGGTTCGAAACCCGGGTTGGGCATGGATGTTTGTTGTGGTTACGTTATCCACGTAACTACAACAATCCACGTTAAGCTGTAGGCCTGATTAGAAGTCACTGTGCATAAAATAGGCTGTTGTGGGTACAAACCAACCAACCATAATATGATGGTTTGTAGTAGAAGCAATATTTTAGTGGTAGTTACTTTATACTACTTTTTAAAACATAAAATTTTTAACCATTTATAAACTTTGGAAAAAAAAAAAAAAAAAAAAAAAAAAACATAATAAATGAAATTTCTAAAAACTTTACGTGTAAAACCTATTTAAAAGTCTGAAAATCCGATTTTATGACAGATGAAAAAAAGTAGTGTCTTATTCTGTAAACAAAGAGAATCTAGAAGATTGGGAACTTACCACACTTTGTTGAAAAACAATTCAACACTAAGATAATATTTAGATACCAGGAGGAAGTTATTCATATTCCCACAATAATTTCGCTAAGAACACTATTATTTTTAAGTTGTTTCACTTTGGTAACTGTTTTGCATTGTTAAACATATCTTTTTAGTCTGAGAAATTTCGTATAATATATCTATTTAGTTTGGCGATAAGAATTTTTTTAATGTCAATGATTGAATTTTTTTAAATGCAAAATATTCCTTAAGAATTATCTGTTCAAAGTGAGGTAAGATATAATTGTTCTAATAGACATCAGCAAATGTATAGTTCGGTTTACACATAATTTTACTCGATATTCACGATTTCATTCCTTAACTTCTTTCTATTGCACGAAACCGTTTTTTTAGCAAAGGGTAATATGATACTGAATTAAATAAGATATTTTGAATTCAGCATCATATTTTGAATTCGCTTAACAGTTACTCTTAGGTATATATATATATATATATATATATATATATATATATATATATATATATATATATATATATATATATATATATATATATATATATATATATATATATATATAAAAATTTATCTCCTCTTTTTATGAAAATCACACCATTAGCAACATTAATTTATGTTTAAATTTTCCAGTTATTTTTGGATCATCCGTTAAAAAATCCAAATTTGAAATTCGTATATTGAATCACTTAATGAGTTGAAGTGGAATGAGTCACACAATTTTTCTAATTGAAAACTGAACCAAATACTATAAAATATTATAAGTGTATATAACTGTCACAAAATGATGTTCAGTAAATTGGTTTGTGAATACCTAAATTTTCTGAGAGATCAGTATGAAAGGGAAGAAAATGTAATATTTTTTTCCCTTTTTTCTTTTTTACCATCCGATGTAATTATCTTCCCTATTGTGAGTGACGTAATGAAATCGGAAAAAAATCATTCATATGCATATAAAACCTTTTTTACTCGAAAAAAGAGAGTACTTGTCATATTTCAATTAACTGATTGTTATGAAAATCATCACTTTGGAAATATAAAACTATACTTTTTCCCCAAACAAAAATTATTAAAAAATATTACTATGCATATGAATGAATAAACCATTTACATAAGACAATTATTATATAAAAAATTAATTTCATTATATATTTAGATTTCAGTTTTGAGCAAATATATTATTTATTTTGTAAATATATATATATTTTTTTGAAGAATGAAAGCATAAAATAATTACATGAAATGAAATATCTAAGTTTTCTGATATATATTAATGTCCTTTAAAAAAAGGGATTTTTTTTAATATAATGAGATTTGCACATATTATTTGTTTGTATTATTATTAATAGAAAATGATATATAATTTAAATAGTATGTCTAACAATCATAGTTCCAGCTAATTGCCCTAGGGAAAATCCCAAATAAACTGGTTTAGTCCAGTTGCTGAGAGTAAAAAAAGGTCGAAATCTTCCCACCTCCATATGGACCAAATAGCAGGAGCAGAATAAAAAGTTTATTTATAAAACAATGTAATTTAATACTTAAAAAATATTGTGAACGATGAAATAAAGTAGTTGCAGTTGCGTTTACTTTTTCTATTTCTTGACTTCAATTCAAATATAAAAAAATCAATGAATTTTTGAAAACATCGAAAATACCTGACTTTGGGAGAAGGTTTGTTGTCTTACTATTTGTTTTACCGTTGCTAATTATAATAATTTTACTTAAATCTTTATATAACCATCATGTTTTTCAATGTTTAATGTTTAGGGTTTTCATGAATCCTTATCCATTTCGACTATTATAATTTGTTGTTACTTTTATATTTTTTTATTTTTATAGGGACTGGCAGAATTATGCCGAGAAATTGTATAATTATCTTCTTTATGGATTGATTTTTACTATTACATTTGACACTTACTATTTCACCAATTAAAAAGAGGGCAAAGTAGCCCAAATTTTCCACTTATTTATGGGATATTATTGTCAAGTAAAATTAAAACATACCATTGGAGTTTAAAATTAAAACAAATAATATTAGTCTTCATTCTATTATTATTGAACATAAAAAAATTGAAATAACAAACCACTAATTTAACTTTGATTAAACAACTGATAATTTTTCTTAATGGACCACCTGGTATCAATTTAAATAGTAAACATTATTTTACTAAATTGTTTATTACCACGTGATTTAACATATATCAATGCCTTTATAACTTCAAAACGTATTACTTTGGTTTATCACATTTATCATTTTGTTCAGAAATTTTAATATTCAAACTTTTGTCTTTCAAATGAGGCTAAGATTTCCCTATTTGAAATATAATCTCAGATGAAGGTATATAGTAGTATTTGTTAGGACTTCAACCAATGCATTGAATTTGTATGGCGGCCACTAATTGATTATGAAATGCATAGTCTTGTAAATATATTTGCTCATCGAGAACCTCCTAGACATATATATTTTGCTAAAATTTATAAGCCTCTAGAAAACCATTTTATTTTCAAACTATTAAAGGATTCAAAAGATTATTAAAAACTCCTAAAAGATGAAAGTATACATGGAAGTTACACAATTATTTTACAAATGCGCCTATAAATGTTTTAAAATAATACTCCTCAAAATGGAGTAAAAGAATAAAAATAAAAATTAAAAACTTTTGTAATGTTTTTATAATACAACCTTATCAAACAAGCAATATTATACAAGAATACAATCTTCTTGGGGAACTGTTATCTATCAAAATAATATGGAATTATTTGGTTTCATATTTCTTATACTTTAAAAGTTTGTAATAAATGTATCACCAAATATTTATAAATTGAGTAGAAATATCATTTACTCTCCTTTAAAACATAATTGATTTTTCTATATATATGCCACAATCAGGTTCATGCTTCCTTTTATCGCAGGTCGTAAACAACCTAAATAAAGGCTCGAAGTAAACATAAAATCATATAAATACGTGCCTCCAGTTTCTTGATAAGGCATAAAGAGCTATCATTTTTGATAAATCATTTTCCGTTGTTCGCACAAATATTTTAGTACATCAATGAATCTTTTTCAGCTGCCTATAATTTATCAACTCACTGTTTTTGGTACAATAAATGTTTTTCGAAATTTAAACAATGGAATTTACACGAAATTAATTTTTATATGGTAGTTCCAAAACACTAGTGTGTGTGTTAAGGTTTTCAATCTTTTCTAGCGGTATGTTCTTAGATAATTAAATTATTGTTTGCTATACTCTTGACTTATTAAAATAGTTGCAATCATCCATATCACTTAAAAATGTTATCTAGCAAATATATAAATAAAAACTGTGTTTAAACTATTAAAAACGTTAAAATGCTTTCTCTTTAATAATACTTTTTTTGTAAGAAATAAAAAAAAAATTCAAGTGTCTTTTTTAAAAATGCAAAACTTATTTTAATCAAACTACCTTTTAATAGCTCGAAATACAAACATTTAAATCAAAAACATGTTTTTATAATAATAACAAAACATAAAGAAACAGTGCAAGTTGTTTTACTTTGTGTGTATATATATATATATATATTTCCAAATTTTTGAAATTCAGGGAATAAGAATTTTGTAATTAATTTTTTTTCCATCAATGTATTTTTTTTTTTTTTTTTTTTGCTGAAGTTATTTACGCTTCATTTCTAAAGAATTTTTCACGACAAGATACCCAAAATGTATAAATTTATATTTCCTACAGCTATCCGAAAAGTATGATCGAAGTTTTTTTATGATTATTCAACAAAAATGTTTTGCTAATCTAAATGTTGAATTAAAAAAAAAAAAAAAAAAAAAAAAAAAAAAAAATTAAAAATTCCAAAGAAAGGAATTGAATAAATTAGCTAGAAATATAAATACACCTTTCTATTTTAAGATGGATCTGTTTTTGAAAAGTAAATTATTATAAAATATTATTAAATTACAACATGAAACTAATAGTTCCTCCTCTTCACAAATATTGCTGGTTACTTATATAAAGAAATTCAATTTAGTGAAATAAAGTATTAATTATTTAATAATATTCTGAAAAGAAAATGTAGCTAATTAGGAGAGAATTAACATGCTCAAAATCACGAAAAAAGAATTATGACAAAATAAAAAAGAAAGGAACAACAACAGAGCATAACTTTTCTCTTATAAAATATCAAGATATAAAGAAAGTGATTAACTGAATAGCATTGAAGTATATACGTTTAAACAAAGAAAGTAATGTGAATAAAAAAAAGTTTTGATTTTGAAATTGTATGGTACATTTGGAAGTAAATATTTTTGTTTCAGAAACTTGATTTAGATTGATATGATGATAATTTATGATAATAGTTTAGATTTTTTTGTTTATTGATATCTTGGAACGCTTCAAATCAGTTTTGAAGTTAAGGAATCAGATATTCGTATTATACAGTTTATTTTATGCATTTCATGACATACAAATGCGTGTGTAGAATGTCATGTAAAATTTTGATTCTAAACATTGGGTAAAAAGTGGTATTACTTAAGTAAACACAAATTGCTCAAACTTTGAAAAATATGAAAATTTAAATAACTTTTTTTAGCTAATAATAAAACTGCTGAGTTTGCATCCCAAACCGTCATTGTGAGTCACTGTTATATTATTTTTAATAAACATATTATAACGATGTTCCCTTCTACGAAAAACAGAATAAACTTTATAATTACTAAATGATAAAAAAAATATTTAAAAAAAAAGTAGGGCCATAAAACGCTCAATCACAGTACAAATCAACAGTATTTATTATTGACTCAATTAGTTGGATATCCACAACAACCTTCTTTGTATCTGTGGAGGCTGAATGTGTGTCAAATATGTTCAGAAATTTCAATTTAATCCTAAAATATATCATACATTGTGTTTTCGTTTATAAATACGTTCTGAAACAGAATTAAATAGCACGGATTCCAACACTTACCGAATAGTTCGTCCCTTAAAATAAGTTGTCAAATTATTCTCATTCTTCCCTAAAGTTACATACCATAAAAACATATTTAGTATAAGTAGTTTGCACTGCATGGAAATAACATAAGCTGCGTGCAGATTTTTTAAAAGATTTTCTACGAAATCGTTATAGTTTTAAAATAATATACACTGCTTTTTTATTCATAAATAAATAAAAAATGAAAGTGTACTTTTTTTAAAAACACATAATTTACTGGGAAGCTATTATATAGATGATTAATAGACGAAGAACCTTATCTACAAGTATAAAGTAAGATCAACACCTTAAATTGATGGACTTTGAACAAGTACAGCAAATAATATATTTTTATTCAGGGCAGCATTTTTCATCCGTTCTACTTTTTGGTAAAAGACTGCGCAAGATACATTTTATTATTCCTAAAATATTACTCGCTGGTGCTGGAAAATTTTACGCGACATCTAAAAAGTGATAAAGCACGAACGGAAACATGGAGTGCCGAAATAGCTAAAATGTAAATGCACTTAAAGCCTGTGAGGGAACAGAAAACATATTAAGTAAACACATTTTTTCTTGTCCCAACGAAGTATGCATTTCAAAAATTTCTTGTTATTTCTGTGCTTTAAAAAAGAAGAATTTTAACATATATTGGGTCTGTGGTTTATTTATTGAAGACAACTGACTCAAACTGTTCAATATAAATTCGTTTAAAATATTGTACAAGTTTCAAAATATAATAAACTTTACACGAAAATTTAGTAGTTCTTTGTGATTAAACCGAATTCAATAGTTATGAATGTTTAAATGGTATGTATTTATTTTCTTTCTTATTCACTAAACATTATTTGTACTATCTATCCGAAAATAGCTCTTCAGAATAAAAAATTTTTTCACAGGATAACAAATTTACACTCTATAAGGGATATATTGTTTAATTTACAAAAAGTTCCAAATAAAATTTTTTATAATTAATATTTTTTACATTACATAAATTATAATTTTATTAGTTGTCCTCGTGTATATAATTTAAATAAAAGTTAACTCTTTTTCTCAATTACTTTTCTTAAAGAAGCGAATTTCAAAAACTAAAACATTTCACAATCTTTTTAAGATTAAAAAAATTATTCATTATGCCATTCAATTTTAGTGTGTCTTTTATTTTGGTGTTACTCACTGATAAATGAAATATTTTTAATGAATGAGGAAGTAAATAATGAAAACAAATATGCTGGTTGGCTATAATCAAACCTGATCCTATCTAGAGCCGCATGGATCTTATAAAAATCATCAGACATTCATAAGAATTTGTATACGTACTTACTGAGATCATGGTTTGTGATATCTAAAAATTTAAAATAATTATTTCTTTTTATTGTTAAATTATTTTTGACGCTTCAAGACAAAAATTGTACTTAATAAATTTAAAACTTTACAGGAGTGCTTTCTTTTTGGTCGAAAACTTTTAAATTCTCTTCTTTGAGCGGTGCATACTATTTTAAAACTTAGGAGAACATCTTTATTAAATGGATTTTAAATCATTATAGTAACCGAATTTTTCATAAAATTAAGAATAAGGCATTCCTATGTTAGGTTATATATAGGGAAACAGAATGAAACTATTGAAAATGGATCACATCATTTTATTCATTTTTACATACAAAATATTTGCTGATGCAGCGAATAAAAAAACAAGTTCCCAGCAATGTGAAAGATAAAAGCAGAAATATCTGCTGACTTCAATAAAAATCATGATCTTGAAACTTCCTGCCCAAGGGAATAGGGACCGACAGCAAAGTAAACATTTAAAACGATGTGAATGTTGAATGTATGCAGTGATATTGAAAATGTTTAAAATAAATATAGCTAATAACTTCAAATAATTTCAAATACAGGGAAGAAAATTCAATTTTGTGGGATTTTCAAAATCCCTCAACTAAATTGAAAGGGAATTTAATGCAGGATATTTTATATTTGATGTGAACATAAGTCACGTAAGAAAGTAAGTATGAATGGCACCTTAAATTGAAGCTAATACCTGGTAGATTGTAATACTCAAACTTTTTAAATAAAATTAAGAAGTGGTACATTTATGTAGTCTTACTTTTTAGAGCCTTCATATTTTTAATATCAATGCTATAGATGAGTAGTAGGATTAACCTAATAGTTGGATTTCACATAATGTGTGGATTTTTGTCTGTATTATTTGGCTTTCATTATGTCTAATAAATTGCATTCTAAGAAAAATAATATTTGAGATATCAAATTAATAATATTTATAAAAATAAAACTTATATTTTAAATTATCGCTAACTATAAGTTATTAATGTGCATTGATTTTAATTTTGCATTTAGACGACTCTTAGAATAAATATTTTTAATAAAAGTTTACAATAAAAATTATTTAAAATTGAGATCCAACAATAGCACTGAAAGTTCAATTGTACGTATGTAACGAAAGTAATACATCCAGGATAAAGATAGTATTTCTATTACAGAAAACGTTTTTGATTAAATTCCAATTTACACTCTTTATAATATAGGGGATACTTGCGTACCTAGGTCCACCACACTTTTACTGAATAATGTTGAGTTCTAACTTTTTTTATTCATTTGGGTAAATGGCAACACCCAATTGCTCTTTTGGCAGCCATTTTGAAATCTTAAAGGAGAAAGATGTTAAGTGGAAGATGTTTTTGACCCTCTTGTTACACGACAGGAGTTCTATACATTTTGTAGCATAACTTTATCAATGGTTCGTAATGCTGCACAAATGCGTTCTTTAAGTTCTGGCAGTGTTTTCAAATAGGTGGTAGATAAACAATGTCTAAGACGTAACCCCGCAGAAAGAAATCACATGGTGTTAGGTCTGGGGATCTTGGTGGCCATGTGGTTAAGGGTAAATCACCGTCACCCGCAAGCACATTTGGTATCTGTTGACCTTTGGTGGGAAAAATTTTGTATATTTCTATTTACATTCATGTATCATTTATTATAATAAGAGTGGTAGTTGCGAAAATATGATTTTATAAAATCGGGTCCATCATTTGTACTCACCCTGTATAAGTAGATAATCAAAGATACTCACAATAAAATCGTCAAATTGTTACTTTTTAGATATTTTTGCTGAAATACCAAAGTAAAACTTAAAATTTACACTTAAGTATCAATGTATATCAGGGAAAAAATAAAAAATCTGACTTTATCCTTTGTTCTATATAATTCAAGAAAAAATGTCGTGTATCATAATAATGTGTGAAAAGGTTTTTTTTTATATACATCTTTTTATCACAATGAATCATATAGGCATTATAAAAAAGAATAAAATTTAACAAGTTTTTGTAAACACCATAACCCCCCATTGTTACATTCATCATCCAAAGAAATAACGTCTAATACCAAGTTTCGTACATTTTGAATGTATGGTTTAGTGATTTCATTGTTGATAAGAAACTGTACGAAAGCATCTGTTTTTCAGGAATATAAATGGTAAAATATTTTATTTTATTTGTTTTTGTTTGAAACAATTATTTGTTAAAAGGCAAACTTAAATATTATGCATCTTTTGAATGCAATAGTTTTTTTAATTATTAATAATTAATTAAAAAACAATTTTTAAGATGGTATAAATTGTAAAGTTTTTTTTTTTTTCAATATATAGTTTCTACTGTTGAAAATCGTATAAATACATTAACACTGATATATGGCTATTTCAAAATTTAATATTAAAAATTTGGATTTACCATAAGGAAGTATTGTAAATCGAATGATGCGTTCTGAAACACAAGGATTTAAATTGAAGTTTTAAGTAAATAAACTAAGTTTGAATAAATTATTAGACAACCCCTTAAAATATAAAATTTTATACAGAACTATATTAAATTGCAAACGAGACACATGGGGGCAAAGAGTTTTATTCTAAGACTTTTCTATATGAAAATATAAAATAAGTTTGGAAATATTTATGTACTGTACATTATTTACAGAATATCCCAGATAAATAAGATTGTAGGCAAGGGTTGCGTACTTGTTTTGAACTTATTAGAATTTGAAATTCTAATATTTATTTTGCATGAATAGTTTGTTTTTCAATGAAACTCGAATGTTGATTATTAAAATCTAGATGTATTTTCAGTTGGTATTTCTTCGTAGCACAATTTATATATTTGATCTAAAAACACTGTAGTTTGTAATCAGTCCATTGTAACCGATAAGGTTTTAATAGAAACAGGAAAAACTTTGTTTTAAAAGTTTTTGAGTTTAGCAATACATACTATCTTTGTAATCAGTCTGAAATGAAAAAAATTATGTGTATTGGATTCGTTGAATTATATATATATATATATATATATATATATATATATATATATATATATATATATATATATATATATACATATATTATATCAGCTGAGTACGTAACTTTTATATACCCAAATATTTTTTTTTGTTTGCTTTCACTACATAGTGAAGAATAGTCAATTAATAATCAAAAAAGAGTGATTTCATTGCACCCAATTTGTTTTGACATCAATTTTAAATTCCATTTTGAAAAAAATTTGTAACAATAGTAATTATCCATTTTAATAAGTCATTAGATTAAAGTAGTGTTATTTATTTAACGAATATATTTCTGTAAATACAAATGTTTATTGGCAATTTTTTCAAATAAAAAATAAAAAATTGGATTGCCTTTGAAAGGAGAAACAACCAATGAATCTTTTGAGAGCAATAATAAAAAAAAATATATAATTGATTTGAAATTCAGAAACATTTCAATTCCGTGATGTTTTTATGAAAGGCAAGACTCATTCTATAATATACAATGGATTACATAAGTGACAAATAAATATGATAAGAAAATCTAACAAACTATATTATTTCTAGGG
The DNA here is from genome assembly GCA_963978545.1 of Linyphia triangularis. NCBI lineage: Eukaryota > Metazoa > Arthropoda > Arachnida > Araneae > Linyphiidae > Linyphia > Linyphia triangularis. The sequence continues at coordinate 56,882,232 of OZ021724.1, read as the reverse complement.
CAGATATTTTGTATGCAAGTATCCATGCCAATACTACCTCTGGTATGCAAACATTATTTCTCGTAAAACGTTTATTAAATTATTGCTAATTTAAAAATATTCCCTAATTAAAAAGTTTGACTTAAACTATGGAAATGTAAATACAGTGATAAAAACTTACTTTTATTATTCTTAACTACACTATTCTGATAGTTAATGTCTTTTAAATTCTTTATATTACCTAATTTGCAAAATATGTAGTGCACATTCATCTAAAGTTAGTTTTATGCAAGTAATTTAAACCCACTGCAACCGCATTCGTCCAAGAAAATAATTAAACTCCTCAGAAAAATCAATTTTAATACCTTTACGAAACTATCCAAATCTTTTAACCTACTTACGAAATTTAGAACACTCATCTAATCAACCACTTCATCGCCATAAAAATTACCTCGTTAATAAGCAGATCACGAAATTCCGTCACAAAAGCCCAGATGTGCACGGCGCAATACCTATGCACAAAGGCTTTCCGCCATTTCCCTTTAGGGTACTAGACCATCAAAATACGTCACTCCAAGCCCTGAGTGTGGCTACTCTACATTCATTCTCAGAAATAATCGAGATAAAGGAGAAAATGAATCAAATGGTTTGGGGCGTAAACACGTTTTCTGTGCTCTTCAAATCAGAATGAGCGTCTCTTTGCGTGTCTTGGGGACAATTTCCCCTCAAGGCTGGAGGGGGGTTTGAGGCACCCCTTGCTATTTAATGGAGCTGTAAGTGAATGGGGTTAATGGGGGACGTGAACACTTTCTTCCCATTGTTAGAACGATAGGGAAATCGGCAAAAAATTGAGTTTCTTATTCCAAGATTAGAATCCATCGCACCACTGTGCTTATTATATATTTTTAACTTATACTTTCTTAGTATTCTGGAAGACACACATTTATTCAAGAGCTAACCTTTACGGCCGAACTTTTAGAATTAATTTTGTAAAAAATTAATTTGAATAGAGTTTTAATTTTGCAAAACTTTTCTCGAGAGTTTTTTTCTATTGTCTATTTATGTTCCCCTAGTTACATATTTTAACAATAAGTCGCTTACTTATGTCGTTTGATTTTTGTTATAAAAATAAATTTTATTTTTATGTACGGAAGATTTAGCAAAACATTTTGCTAAGAAAAAAAAAAAATGTTCGAAATTGTGTAATTGTTACGATTGGTTTCAAATTATTAATATATGATTGTAGTATATCGCCTAATATATAATTAACTCAAAAGTATATTATAAAACAGTTAAATTATTCTCCATTAAAGTATGTACATACACAATACAAATCATTTTCATGAAAATCACACAATCGTCACTTACATGGTTTTTACATAAAGTTGTCCATATAATGGTTTTATAACTGATATTTATACATTATTTGCCCTTTTATGTTTATTTTATTTTTTATTTTATATATTTTTTCCATTTTTTTTTTCATAAAGATACATGTTTTTTTTTGTAACGCATGGGTATGTATAGGTTTTGAAACGGATATTATATACATATATTAGTTGGAAAAAATATTGATATTTGGAAAGTATCCTCTACATTAATTTTAATCACTGACAAAATACTTTGTCAAAGTTCTATTATCATAAAATACTTAGCTTTGTATTTGTACGAAATTTACACAATTTTTGGTTTAAAATATCTGGTGGATTTCTTATGACTTATTTTACAAAATGTAAACGCATGTTTTAAAAAACTTTTTATTTATTAATATTACAATATCCTCCATTACTTTATCATAAACTTTGAAAATAATATTAATTACTTTCTCTGGTAACACTGGAAAAATGTTCATATCTATTAAAGCAATACTTTGGTAGGTATTATGTCACTAAAAGGAAATCATAAGGTTTATCGGCTAATGGCTTACTGTTAATCATTCTTAATTCTTCTTATATTTAAAGAGAGAGATACTGTCTGAATGGAAAACATTGCTGGCAATGAAAGAATCAAACATTTTATTTTCAACAGCTTTACATTATTGCACATTCTGTTATTTATTTACACTGTTGGAGACAGTGCATGCCTCTGGATGAAAACGTGTGTACTATTTGAAAAATTTTACGTTATTCAGTTCTGATTATATTATCATTGCAATTATTCATTTTTAATTAATAATATACACCGATGAATATACATAAAAAAAAACACGCGAATAATTTTTTTTAGGTAAAATATTAAATATATACGTAAATAGATTAGTCAATTAAGAGATTTATTTTAGCCCCTTAAAAAGATTGGTCAAATAAAAAATTGCCTTAATACTTAGAAAAATCACCTTTGAATAGGATTAGAGTGCACATTTGAAGTGGCATTGTTTGAGATTCTGTATTGTTCTAGTGCTCATTGTCGTTTAGATTGGCAGCAGTTTTTCTACTAGATACTGAACCGATGACGAAAGATACGAACCATCCCGTAACTTGTGTTCCAGTACATCCCAAAGATTTTTAATTGGGTTAAGATATGGGCTCTGCGGTAGCCAATTTATGTGGGAAAATGACTCCTCGTGTTTTCAGACAAATTTTCAAAAATTCATGTTTTGGTAGATCTTCTTGGAATTGTCATCTTGGAATATGCCAGTTCCATCGAGGATGAAAAATCTATTGATTGGATGATTTAATCAGACAAATTTTTTAAGTAATCCAGATACTTCATTTATATTCTTATATAATGTTGTCGATAGCTTATCAGATCCATTGAAACAATACTTATTCCGTTGGACCTCACAGATGGCACTATGCATGAAAGGTCCATTGCTTCTTGAAGTACCCTTCTTACTTTGATGTACACATTTTCTGGATTGGACTGAATCATGACTCATCAGACCACGTAATATTTCTCAATAGTTTAATTTTCATTCTCTTTAGAAAATCGGAGTCGTTTTTTTGGTTAATCAATGAAGCAACTAATTTTCTTGAGGCTTTAAGTTACATTATTTTAAGTTCTCATCGCATTGTGCATGTTAAAATGGGCTCCTTAGATGCATTGTTAAACAATGCAGTGTAGCCAATATTTGATTTTTTGTGATTCTTCTTCATCAATCGCTTGAGAGCTCTTCGGTCCCGAGAATATAAGAGTCTTTTTTAAGCACGTTTATTTCAAAATGTTGATGGTTAAACACTATCCTTCCAGATTTTAATAATGAGCTGGATACTGCATTACCCAATTCCAGTAATTTGCGATCTTTTCAGTCCTTTTACTTTATTGATCCAGGCTTTTAATTTTACTGTTTAAATGCAGAAATATATTTTTCGCGACCAAGCAAGACAACTTCACATACTTATTAATTACAGAAATGATCACTTGTACAGTTCTTCAGCACTATTTAAAAGTTAAGTTAGCAGTGCCAACATGTAAATCACTCTACTACCGAGCTAATTTTATTGGCCATGAAGAAGCAAGTTTTATTCCTAAAACACTATACTTTATACTTTATTGTTTAAAAACGTACCAGGTAATGTAATCACATCAAATCATTTTATTTTCAGAAAGCATTTTAAATGCAACTTTTCAGAAGTGGTGTATATAAGATTCCATAAATTTATTTTGGGGTATGTGTCACTGTGAGAAATTATGAAAATCACATTTACTATTATATAAAGTTATAAGGCGGATTTTTATCTAATTTTGAGTTATTTTAGAAGACATCTCTTTTTCTAAATAAATAATCTAGCAATGATAAAATTGAGTTATTAAAATCATTATAAATAGTTTTTTTTAATAAGATGTCTAGTAAGACACTCATATTACATTTTCTTATTAAACCACTACAAAGTATTTTAAATATTAAACCATAACAAAGTATGCGGTATTGTATTAGTTGCACGCTACAAATGAAATATTAGTCGGGACCAAATCAATTGTGAAGTTGGAAAAGGTTAACGGGTAATTCTACGGGACATTTTCGCTCTTTTTTCTACTCTACTAACAAACAGATTAGAATGATAAAATTATGATGAATCTGGTAGTTATGTGTCTTATAAAATATTAGTTGGAGGTAAAATTATGTAGAAAAATAATAAATTTAACTAGGTTATAACGCCTGACGCACGGAACACGGACGTGTACCGTGCGTTGGTGGCATTTTAATGTATATTTGAACTAGTTAAAATAATTCTGTTTCCATATAACTTTATCAATAACTGAGCCAAATAAAACAAAAACATAACTAAAAAATTTAGCATAGCTTTGCAATTTTGATCAGAATTGCCCACTTACAGTTTTCACATATTTGTCGTTACTTTTCAATTTAATTTAAGTACTCAATTTTTGCGTGGAGTGGACATTTGATATTTAGTCGATGGGGTAAAGAGTAGTTATTTAAGGATATCCAACTATGCATAATAAACAATTCTTTTATCCACCACATATTAAAATAAGTACGTTAGTAGCCAAATAAGTACGAATATAGAAAATAGTATACATATATTATTATAAAAAGGCAATTTCATTATAAATTTTTTTGTTTGACCAGCATTTTTTGTCTTTGAAATAAGCAGATACTTTAGATAAATTTAAAATGATCGACGAGCAGCTGTATTTTTTTGTGGGTGTCTCATATTCACAATCTAGCTTTTAAGTTATCAATTCAGAAAAAAACTTCGATTTCTAAATTTGTTAAGTTGAAAACACTTTCGAAAATAGTTTCCACGATGCTATTTTCATAGATTTTCTTCTTCTATAAAGTCTTTTGATGTTTTTTCCCATTCCTTTGTAGTATTTTTGTTGAAAAGTTTAGTTAGAAAAGCAATTTAATCGGAAGGAACAGTTCTGAGTACTTTGTATAAACTTGTAAAATAAATCTTCTAATAAAGAAATGAATTGTAGGGTTTTCTAAAGAAACTCTTTTCCCTTTTCTGAGCCAGTGTGTCCAAAAAGAAACACTCACAACACTTCAAGAAACGAAAAAGATGTCGATGTTGAGTTGAATCAGACGTTTTGCTAGTGTGGAAACTAAAGCTTTTAAATTCATTTTGATTCGTAGTTTGTATAGTAACAGTATAACATTGATAAAAAAAAATGTCTTACTCAACCAACCACTTTTTTAGTTTCTAGTTATTGGGAGAAAATAAATGGTCAGATGGAGGAAATTAGTGGTATGGGAGAAAATGGGGTACATTAAAAAGTACATTTTCTCACGATAAGTTTAGATTTTTTTTTTTATTTAATTCTGATGAAATATATTTTAAGATTAAGTGAAGTAATTTCAAATTAAGTTTCTTGATCAAGAAAAAAAAATTATATGCTCCATTTTTTTTATCAATATTTTAAGTTGCGTCATAGAATGGAGACATAGTCTACACAGCCATGGACTAAACTTGCCACATTTTTGTGTATATCATAAAAGAGCAGCATGCTTATTAATCGAGGTCTGCTGAACACTTATAAAATTAATGACTCTGGATGGAAGCATAATACAACATGAACAGAAAACAAAATGTTTATAAAATAGCGTTTCTATAGATATTCTTAGTAAGTTTTATCATATAAAGTTCAACAAAGTCAATTTCGGAGAACTATTATATCTTTCTTGGCATTGATGATGAAGTATACAATATGGTGTCTAGTTGTAAAGTGAGTTAGTTTAAAGTCGTGCACATCAAAGTTTACCTGCCCATAAAATTATTGGTTTAAGAGTTGAAATTTAATTACTGAGTTTAGTTGAAATGTAGGCTTTTATTTTTAGCAGATAAACTTTAGGTTGTGAACTGATCGAGCAATCTTTGAATTATTGAGTACTGATGCATCAGGATATTTCTTGCGGAACTCTTCAATGACTTGAAGATATGATTTATGAGCAAAATAACACTCTAACAAGAATGTTTGCTGTTCCTTGTAGAACACCATGTCGCAAACATGAACAAAAAATGCTTCACACATAAAGTCTCTGAACAAGATATCAATAATACCAATTGAAATAGATTCGAAACAAACTACATTATTAACAACCGGGAGGAAACTGAAACTCAATGCTTTTCACTGAATTTCGGTTCATTAAGCTTTGATGAGTACGAATTTAAAGTCGCCATATATTTGCCACATATTGAATGAACCTGAATTCGATAAGTCAAGTGGAAATTATTTCTTTATTAATATATTCTAGAAATAATAAGTTTCAGTAAAATTTTTGGGTAAAATATGTTTAAAAGTTCCCTAACATGAAATTAGTTTATTTGGTACTTAGTACTTTATACTTTTATTGAAATGCTCACTTAATAAGGCATAACCATTATTTTCTCAATATCCTCGTCTCAAATTATCAAAATAAATTGTAAAACTATTAAAAAGCATTATTTAAAAAATTAAATATAATGCTATTTGTGTTATGTATATTTATCAGCTGTATATATTATGCCTTTAAATTTTATTGAAATAAATTTTGCTGATTGATTTCAAAATGCTTTTTCTTAAAACAAAAAACCAAAACTTTTTTGTATCACAATTTTCCACCACCTGACACTATGTTTTAATATTTTTTATTCGTATTCTTCATCTTCAAGCAATATTTCTTTCTTGTGTAATTATTCTACGTACCTATGGGGCTCATATTTTTCTACTAGATACATTTCTATAAAGCTCATATTATGTAAATTTTAGTACAACTTTTTAAAGGCTCATTGTCTGATAAGTTTGAAGACATTTTATATTTAATACACTTCTATAAATTGCTAGTTTTCGAACTAAATCTTTTCAGAAAGTAATTAAAGTTGTGTAAAAGATAAAAAACAAACAAAAATTAGTATTATTCAAAATATTGTTGAAACTTATTACCAACAATGATACAAATCATCTCGTTAAATTTTAGTTGTCCAAGAGTTTAAGATGGCGGCTCAAGGGATGTTTGATTTTTTAAAAATGTATATATAAAGAATTCTATGCATAAGTTTGAAATGATTAATTCAACAAGTTTTTATGTAAGTTGATTAAAAGATATTCAATTCCAGCAGCTCATTTCTGTAACTCCAACCAAAGAAACAAAAACAGAAACTCCATGAAACTTCTACCTCCCTTGCCGACTTTTTTTTTATCAGACATCATGGTTTTTTTTATGTACGGAGGAACGGAGTGTTAAAATAACAAAGCTCTTATTAAATACATTTTTAAAAGATTGTTACTTCATTAGAAAGAGCAGAATTCTAATTTTATGGTTATTTTTCTTCAATCTAAAGAAATATACATTTCAATGTGAAAATTCTTAAGAGATATACGAATATTCTTTTAGCAATTTCAACGTCCATCAATTATTAATTCCATAAAAATAGAATAACGCCATTATGGAATTTTTAACTTTAAAAATTTATTTAAATATATTATTAAAATTTTCAAATTCTATTTGCACTTGCACAATTACAGATTATTTGCTAATCTTATAAAATTTCAAAGTCATCGAAATTGCTATCCGCTCAGAGTAGTCATAAAAAACAAGTACTACACAAATGAATTTATATCTATATATATAAAGCATAATTTTTATGCAATTGCAGTTATCTGATCAGTTCAAAATTTTACTATAATAAGGAGAAGGTTTTAAATATTATAAACACGCAAAAAATTGAAAATTGATATTTTTATAATTTTTTGTGAAAACAAGATGGTACCAAGACTCCTTGAAAGTGCATTGTTTTGTGTAGATATGAGAAACAATTGTTGATATTTTTTATGTGATGAATTTCAGGTTGATCATAACATGAAAGATGAGTAAAGAAATTTCAGAAAAAATTAGGAATCGAATAAGATCTTTGAGCAAAGGATGTTACAAAGCATGCATAAGCCCATAAAATGGATGCATTCTTAACTTTGCATACTTTGGGAACATTGTATTCGTTGGTTTTGTCAACTCATAGAAGTACAATCTAGGAAATAGTCGGTCGTTAATCTGTGTAATAAGAATGTTTTGCTATCTCATAGTGTTTCAGAGAACAATATGACATACTAATTACTATGATATTTTTATTTCTAAGATCAACTCTAATACTTGCAATTTCTTAGGTGACCCATTTTTCGAATATATTTAAATTAATTTAAGTCAACGGTAATTTTAGAATGGTTTAGTACAGCTTAAATTGTTTACTTGAAAAAATAAGCTAACATTTAAAATCAATTACATACAGTTTAGAAATTAAAGTACTAAAATATTAAAAAAAAAAAATAGTTTTAATTAGCCAACGGTCTATAAAAATGTTACATTTCGATTATTATTTTTTTTTTTTAAATTTTAATTGAACTTTTTACATTAGTAAGTATTATATACTTATTAAGTGTATTTTAGATATTTAGTAGGTTAAAATCAAAATAAGAAATTCATATTCCGAAAGCTATCTTTTGATCGTTAGAGTATATAGATAACTTACACAAATTCATAACTCCCATTCATAATAATAATGATTGAACCAACTTCGAAATAGCTCGGTAATTACCATGTTTGATATTGTTTTTAATTGCTATCTATACTTCCCAAACAATTGTTTGACTTTTAATGAAGCAGTTAATACAGGAAGGATCATCCAATAATTACATGTATTTAATCAAGAGCTCATTTCAAAGTACTTAAAATATTTTCGTACACGTAGTAATAGGAAAGAGAAAAGTTTCATCGAGGGTTTTCATTAGACATAATATGTTAAAGATGCTTTTGTAGGGAATTTTACTACATAACTTGCTTTTCAAGACATCACGAGAAAATGCTTTTCATGTCCTTCCAGACAAATACAAGTTTCGAAAATAATTCTTTGAGATAGATATTTCATATTAACGGCTTAAAATAGAATTATGAAGTAAGTGTGAACATCTGTCTATTTTATTAAAGAATATAATGAACAGATGTTCACACTTACTTCATAATTCTGTTTCAAGCCCTTAATATGAAATATATATCTCCAAGATTAATTTTTGAAACTTGCATTGCTGTAAGAATAAAAAACAATTAAAATTGTTTAGCACAATTCTGAATTTTCAATATGGAAAAAAAAATACCATTATTTTCATTACTATTTATAGTATCAAAGGACAGTTATGGCAACTAATTTTTATGTAAATGTGAAATTTAATATTTATTGCATCTTATAGAGAAAATGGTAGATTGAAAGATAGTCGATTAATTTTTTCTTAGTTTCAAATTCGAAATATTAAAAAAAAAAAAAAAAAAAAAAAAAAAAAATTCTAATAATCCTTTATAAAAATGCAGGGTTTTGAGATGTTTAACCCTTGACAGATCTTCCTTTGGTACATTATATTTCTGTAAGATTTAAAAAAATAACAAATAGTTTTGAAACCTGCGTCGGAGAGACAATTTAAATAGTAATTAAAAGGAAGGAAAATAACAGCGAAGTAATTGATCTTTCATTCAATATTGGTTTCAAATTGGGCTCATTTTATTAAATTTAATTATTGTAATTCTTGAAAATTGATTCTTCTTCTTATAGATCTTAATATTTAACTGATTTCAATCTAAACTTTTCATATGTGTTCAGTTAATGTTTTTACAAAAGCTATTTTAATTATCTTTGAACAAGTAATATTGTGTTTATGAAAACTACTGCAAAATAACACATTGATTTAGAGAAGCATTTAATTTGAATATTTACCTTGCACTTTATAGAAAAAGGTAATTAGAAAAAGATATAGATACCAACTAGAAATGCTGTTTTAATCAACGTGATTTTTTTTCAGCTCCTCCTTCTCACATTTGGTTCTGTAGTGTTTTTTTTTATTCAAAATTACTTTATGTTGAGAAAAAGTATCATTTAATTAAATTCGTAATAATTAGGATGTAATATATTAACCTTATGGAATATTTCTGTATTATAAATTAATTTATGAAATGATAGCCACAATTTTGCTATGGTACCAGTATGTTTCCAAAAAACAAGGATAACATTCTTAATATTTAGATTAGATTAAATTATATTATATTAGATTGTATATTTCATATTGAAATTGCTAAAATTTTTAGTAATTTTCAAATTTATGGTAACCCAGAATTCTAGTAGTACGTTAAAGTTGGAATGGTAAAGTTTAGAATAAGCATTCAAATACCAATTAAATTATTAAAAAGTGGCAGCATCATTTAATTTAATATGAGATTAATAAATTAATTTAATACGAATTACCTTTTTTAATGAAAACATATTATCTTAAAGTTAAAACAACTGAAGTAGTTTAAATATATACAAAATAGAAAGCAAGATAAATGATTTATAAAAATATACATTTATACTTAAAGTCATACTTCAAAGATAAGAGAAAGTGTGTATTAACACTATAAAAGAATCTATCAGCATAAGAGAATTAAATATAATGTGTACTTAATAATTTCCCCTGATGGTAAATTGCATCATAAAATATATGTGTCAGTGTTGTTAGAGAAAACATTTTTTAGAAAATAATTATTAGATATTGCCTCAAATTAGGAACATTCAAAGATTAGAAACTCTACATTAAAATTGGAAGATATTTCTTTTTCTGTATTTCCTTTTTCTTATTTTCCATATTTATTTACTCAGTTTAGTTTCAAGATTATACAAAAATGTAAGCAAAATAATATAATATTTAATTACTCTCCATATCTCTAAATATTAGAATGCATGAAATAATGTTTATTAAAATTTTTATTATAAACATTTCACATGAAATATATTTGTTTATTGATCTTATAAAGCTAATTGCAAGCGTAATGTAGGGAAAAGTGTGTTGAGCAAAAGGAGGAAATTTAGTTCTAATATTTTTTATCGTAAACATTATTTATATGGAATAAATTGCGATTTTCTTATTATATATAAGAAATAGACAATTGAATTTTATTGTTACATAATTAAGTCATTAAGTTATTGATATTAAATTTCTATTTATTAGAAAAGTCATCCAAGACTTCTTAAATTTATTTGTTTATCCTTAATGTGTTGATGAGTCCTTTCTTTTGAACAAGCTTATTAAAAGATATACTGTTTTATTCTTAGAAAACTAACAAAATTAACATTTATTTTTAAAATATTAGGTTTCATGAAGTAAATCATCAATCCTATATGAAAGTTGTAATAGAATTGTTGAAATAAGAAAAATGTATCGTTACTAAATTTGGTTTTAAAATAAATCTATTAATCTTTAGAGAAATTATTTTAAGTAAACCACAAATTTTTAAATATAAAAAATTATAAACTAAATTACATCTATTTAGGTAATAACATTCAACCTTTATTATTGAATCCTGCATGAACACGCTATATTCAAACAGTGATCAAGAAAGATAGCATTTTAGTTATTTTAAATGAAGCAGAAATTTAAAAAGTGTCTTTTTATGTTAAAATAATGAAAAAATGACTTCAATGTTTGTATTAAAATGTCGTCTCACACATCTGTCTAACCAACTAGATAATAATCTCCGTTACAAACCCACATTACTTTGTCATTATCCAAAGCGGTTTCATTAAACAGCAGAAAACAACAACTTAGCAGAGAAGAAACTGAAATGACGCACGTAATGTAAACAATCTGCGGTCTGTTATTAAAGTGCTCAAACCTAGAAAATCTCCCTTTTCTGAGTTCGGAAAAGCAATTTTATTAAGACAACAGAATATTTTTACCGTCGTAGCTGAAAGAAGATTCAAAATGTTGTTTCGAATAAATCGGGATTTAAAATAAACCTTTGTTTTGAAGTATTAGGAAATTGCGAAATAAGAACTGTTTTCATTTCAAGTGAAATTTTACTGTTATTAGTACTTCAAGAAATAATCAACTGTAACTTAACACAAGCTTTGAATTGATTGTGGATTTATAAAAAGTGTAGTTTAAAGTAGCAAGGCGAAATGATTTTCATATCTAGTGTGTTTAGGTCATGACAAATATATTTTTAACATTTTCTTTGATTTCCCACAGCTTATGTCAACTTAGATAAACTTATATGTATCTAACTAAAGTCATAATGCAATTTAACATTTTATCATTTATTTTTTTTTATTTTTTTTTATTTAAAGATAATTTTTACCTGAAGAGATTTTTTTATTTAAATATATTTTTTTAAAAATATTTTTTCAAGCAGCTTTGGTGTCAAAAAACAAGTTCCACGCCTATATTAAGATATGGAGACAAGGTTGGAATTATCCATTAAGTTACTTTGGAATAAATTTCCATATTATGGATAGTATTTTGAGCAATAAAAAAAAGGCTTAAACTTGAAGAAATCGTGTAGCTACAAAGACAGTGATATAAAAAAAGAAGCCAACCGCTGATTATAGCTCTTGGCTGAGTATCGCTAGAATGTATGTAAACTTAGTTTCCTTTTAAATTTTAATTTGCCCTCCCATCAAATTTTATTCTGCTTGAGGTTGGTGCCCGTCTTAATTCCTAACTTTTAAAATCTTCCAATTTTCCCAATTTTTTTTAATTTGCACATAAAAAAAGAATATAACTTCAGTTTCAATTTCATAATCTTTGTGTAAAGGACCAAAATTTAGAGGTATATTAATTTTATTTTGAGATTTGCATTCTGGTGCATTGAATCTAAGAATTACATCGTTAGAAGGCCAAATGTTGTTATGAAAAAAAAAAAAGAAAAAGAAGAACAAAAAAATAATTTTCACTTTGGAGTTCCATTTTTTCCGCTGATCAAACGTTATAGTAGTTAGCGTGCTAGCTTCTAGACCTTGAAGTTGCGGGTTCGAGTCCCGTGTAAGGCATGGGTGTTTGTAAATGTATGTTGGCTTGTCTAATGACGAATGTTTTGGCGCATTATAGCCTTCGTATTGCTGGCGCCAGATAATCTGAAAACAACCAACCAATAAATTTTTTCCATTTATTCACATGTCACAAAAATCTGAATAAGGCTAAATAGGTGAAAATCAAAACATATTTAGTCAGAGAAATTGTCTTATTTGTATTAATTTGCCACATTTCAAAATATGATACATTAATTTTTTTTCATTGAAATGATGAGTTTACTTTATACAAACACATCGCTAAGCCAATTCTACAACTAAGAAAATTTAAAATTTAAATTTTTTTTATGTGTGCAGGACTAGTCATAAATTACCCGCCTTTATTGTGTGCCACAAGTCAGCAATCTCCTATTATATATATTCAATTTATATTAAATCCATTAGGAGTTATAGTACAATTTCAATTCTTTGAAAAATTTTCAAATTAGTTTTTTTCTCAAAACTACGGTTTTGCAGTTATCTAGTTGTATTTTTAGGGTGACGATATATTAACATACAAGTGATTAATACAACACTTTTATATATTTAAGGTGTTATTCCAGTTTTTGGAATTACATAGGAATATTCAAACAAATTAAATTACTTCAATGTAAATACATAGTTATGCATTCATATGTAAGACAATAGCTAAACATAAAGTTTTAAAACTGTTAATTTTTCAATAGATTTTATCGGTTAGTAATTAAATTATTTTTCAATTTCAGCTATCTCCCAATGATTCAAGAACAGCGTGAAGATTGACAGCACACCTGGAACATTTCTAATGGGCAAGATATAACATGACGAATAACTTTAAGAGATATCTACTAAGGATTTTCACTGGATTTCAACTAAAGGCTATTGCTTCAGTTCATTAATGTTGTCATGCAATAACTTAGTTTGTAAAATAGATATGTTACTGTTAAATGTTACTATTTTGCTGTCATTTGTATTTAAAAAACTTAAAACATTTTCACAGTAGTGAGAATTCTTTTGTAACTATTAGATTGTACATCTTCCATTTCAATCCTTAGTTTTAATTGCCATGTAAATACTATAAATGACAATTTGATTTAATTTTTCAGTGTAATTGTTTATACGAATTTAGAATAACGGTAGAGGAACTTATTGACATGGATACAGAAATTCGTGAATCTCCACCATTAAACGAATTCTTTGGTCTAGGTACCATTACAAAAACAGCCAACATAACCTTAGAGTCAATATGTAATAGTTCAAATTTGAACAATGGAACGAACTGCGGCAATTTTTCCGATATTCCTGACTACGGCCGAGAAGACTACAGTGAAGCCATGGCGATGGAACGTCTTCTAAGTGTTGTAGTCCCTATCCTCTTTGGCATCATAATACTTGTTGGGCTCTTTGGAAACGCCCTCGTTGTCCTTGTGGTCACATGTAATCCTCAAATGCGGTCCACCACCAACTTGCTGATCATCAATTTGGCAATGGCTGATCTTCTGTTCATTGTATTCTGCGTACCTTTTACAGCTTGGGACTATTCCCTTCCCTATTGGCCTTTTGGCGATATCTGGTGTCGAATTGTTCAGTACTTGGTGATCGTATGTGCATATGCAAGCATTTACACCCTCGTTTTAATGTCTTTAGACAGATTCTTGGCAGTTGTCCATCCCGTCACATCCATGTCGATTCGTACAGAACGCAATGCGTACTTTGCAATAAGTTTAATGTGGATTGTCATATTCCTTTGTTGCATTCCTGCACTCCAGAGCCATGGTGAGTTGTATTACGAGTTTGCGTACACTCAGTACTCGGTCTGTGTGTTTCTGGCTACGCAAGGTTACAATTTTGCCGCTTTTCAGATCTGCTTTTTCTTGTCATCTTATATTATACCTTTAGGACTGATCTTTTGTCTTTACCTCTTCATGCTTAAGAGGTTGTGGTTTGGCGTCACTCCTGGTGGACACATGAGTGCTGAAAGTGTGAAATCTAAAAAGCGAGTTACCAGGATGGTAGTTGTGGTTGTGGTCATATTTGCCTGTTGCTGGTGTCCCATACAGATAGTGATGGTGTTGAAAAGCGTAAATGCTTATGGTCTTAGTCGGACCAGTATTATGATACAGATTACTTCTCATATCCTTGCTTATATGAATTCCTGCGTAAACCCAATTTTATATGCGTTCTTATCGGAAAATTTCCGTAAGGCATTCAGAAAAGTTATTTACTGTAATAATAGACAGAATTTTCCGCAGAGGAATGTATTAGACAGAACTGACAGAGAAGGTACTTGTGCAACTAAGACAACTAAAGTTGCAAATGATATATTGTGAAGAAACTTTTCTTTGTCAAATGAAATTCGAAACACATTCTTTTAAGATACTTAATATAATGTTTGATTTTTAGCACATAATGATTACTAGTAACAAAAAATACAGCAAACATCGTCCACAACATATACAAATCCTCTTTTTGTTATTTGTATCGCATTGATTTGAATACATACATTATCAAATAACCTATAAAGCAAGAATCATGAAACTGTATTTAGAGAGAGTTTAGTTTCCTAAAAAGGTGCGTGACTTTAGAAAAGAGTTGACGAAAACAATTTTTATTAATATTTCAATTGAAAGTTAATAAATGAAAATAAATCTACTAAATATATATTTATGTATTTTCATACATTTATTTTCTTATAAATTTTACCGTTAAAAATTTTGCATTTTAGTATAAAACCTTAACTCTTGTTTGATTTTAACTGAATGAATTTTTTTTATCAATTTGGGCACTGGAATAACTTTTATTTTAAGTATAATTTAGTAATATCCCAAATTGCTATGTAATCTTGATATACTACTCGACAATACTTTCTAAAATATTAACTTGCAATCAGCTGTGTATTTAACTTTATTTACACAAGAAATGTACATTGATTATTTACCTGACACAAAATGACTGTTTACGAAATGAATAAGTTTTTGATATTTTAAATTTAGAAAAATTACGTATTGAATATGTTTGTTATTGTTACGTGTTCATTCAATAAATAGTTGTTTAAATGTATATCATAATATTGTATGTAATAGTTAGCACTGTATACAATTATTTGATGGATTGAAGTAAACGTATGTAAATGTTTAATTTTAAGATTTCCGATGGGCTTTAAATAATTAACGTTTGTAGTGATCTTCAATGGTGATTTCGTTCAAAATATGCATTTTATTTAACTCTAAATTATTAGCAACTAAACAATAGAATTATAATAATGACAGTTTTTTTTCCAACAGGATGCTCTACTGTGACAAAGAGGAAAAAAAAGCACGAATATAATTCAGATGTCTTAAAGTTTAAAAAAATTTCACTTTATATTAACACTTCAAACTCCATTAATCAAGTTCTAATATTGTTGTTAAATATGGTGCAAAATTTTGGCAGTTTTAAAACAGCACTTTGGCTAGCAATATAATATGAAAAGGTCTTATTAGATTAATGGTGAAGATATAGACTTTCACAGATCAATCTGATTTCACTCTTAAGAGCCACCTGTTGAATGAAAAACTAACTGCTTTTGTAAATAGATTTTTTCGTGAATTTTTTTCTGAGCATTCATTTATAACCCGCGAAATGCTACTGTATATCATTTTTGTTCTATAATTTTTTTAAAAATTATCAACGTTTTTGACAAAACAATAATTAAATTGTTTTGTCAATAATAAATAATTTTATTATAAACATTATACATTTTCTTAATGATATGCATTAAACGTAAAATTTGAAAAACTTAAAATAAATAAAATTTTATAATTTTTAATTATTCTTAAGTGTATTTGAACCATAATTAACATATTATATTCATGTAAATGTTATTTAAAGATGTCGGATTTTGTGATATATCTTGAAATATATGTCGTGATATATTTGGTGTATATTTAGAATGTTCATTGTGAATTTATTTTACTATGGATCGGTGTATAGTGTAAAACTTGTTTTAGATACTAGATATATTTTTGTTAAACGTATTTCAATTACTGTAGCATTCCAATTGAATTGTAAAAGATTTCGAGGAAGAACTGTGCTTTACGGGGCTCCACAGAACTTCTTCTAAATTAATTTAAGTAGATAACGTATGTCAAGCATACCTTTCAGGAATTATTTGCTTGTATGTTTAAAACTTCTGTAATATTATGAAATAATAAAATATTGCATGCTAATTAGTAATACAATTTCTTAAACTTCAAATTATTATCTTATTTACCTGCATCGAATATTTTTGCATATACAACAGTATACGAGTAAGTAAAGATTTGATTACACATTTAGTCTTGTACAATTACGACACAGGCAATAAATTTTTTAATTTTTTTATACGGATTTCTTCAAGAGGAATGAAAGACAAGATTACAAAATAAATACTTTTGATCCATATTAAATCCTTTGCTTGCTTTTATATGTTGGCGAGTTTCCAAAATTCTCTAAGGCCTCGTGTACGAGACACAAGAGGCGGGCAGTGAGCGTCGGGCGGGTAGTTACTAGAGAGCTGCGTCGCCGTCGTTGTGTTCATGTTTATATTGACTACAACGGAAATATGGAGACGGCCGGCTATGATGAACACGAGCATTTGGGTGAAACTTGTCGCTTTATCTCACCGCCTACCGCTACCACCAGACATTAATTTTCGCTTATTGTCCAGAGTCTTTTCAGTTGTGTATAAACACTCGGTCAATGAGGAACTTTCACATGTTTTGCTTTTATTTTTTAAATAAAAGTTGAGAAAAATTCATGAAAAACAATACCATTCTTTCAAAAATTTGAGCTCGGATAGATAGTTAAAAAAAATTTAGTTTTTCACTTTGCGATTTGGCGGTAAAAAGATACTTTTGCTTGTAACGTCAATGTGCAGATGATGAACCAGTCTAAAACCTGTTTTAGACGAGGAGGGAGTGGGGTTCCCTCTCGGAATTTCGACGGAATTTATGCGTAACTACGTCACGGTTTCTTATGCGTTTTTGGTCACTTGACTTTTGCTTGGATTTCAAACTCGATTTTTGATTAATTGAAAGCATAAAGATAAAAAGTAATTGCACTGCTCAAATATGTTCGTTGGATAACACTAGAAAATACAAAAAATATTCATCTTCCCCACTTGTGCAAGTTCCTCATTTGGTTTTAGATACTTCATTTTGTAGGTGGTAATCTGGTAAACATTCAAAATGAGGCGATTAGTTAGTTCACTGGATGACATCATGTTAGGAATGGATGAAAAACACCGCCTTCACTCTCATCGTAGTCAGTATCTTACACTGCTCTATCGCTCATGTTGCTCTACCGAAAGTCGTTCACCTTTCGTACCGTACTTGAGGACTAAGAATCTAATTGCCTTAACCATTGTCACAACTTTCAAGCTTATAAATAATTTCACAACTATTTACAATGACGATTGTGTGTGTGACTTCATAATCCTCTACTTATGACGTCACGGCAAAAATGCTCGTGTGTTAAAGTTGTCATTGGAATTTGTGTTTAAAAATCATGTATTTTTGTAATGCTTTCTGCTGTAATCAATTTGGAAATGGTCCCGATTGAGCGCGGAAGAGTTTCCTTTAAATAATTTCACTATCAAGATACCAACTTTGTTTATAGTATAATTCCAAAACCAAGTTCCGGTCCATTTCCAAATTCCGCTCCAAATGATAATCTTGATAAATTCTTTAATGTCAATTATTCTTTTTCGATCGTTATTTTTGGGAATTCTAAAATTGTACAATTCGATAGATTACCAAAACAAGAAAAACAAAGTTCTGACACTTTTTAGAATAGTAATGTTAATGTTTATCGGCAGATTAATCTTCGTAACATTCTATGTGAGTTGTAGTAACTTTTTATGTGAAATTAATATATTTCGATTACTTTGAACTTTAGTGCATAGTACTGGATCAATACATTTATATAGAAACTTAAGATTAATGAGTATTTTATAAAATTGAATACTAAATTGTGTATATAAATATACAAAGGTTGTACACACATTTTTATAAAATATTTATATTAAATTTTAATTTAAATTGGGGAAATTATTTTGTAAATAATTAAGAATAAACTAGCGGTGTGTAACATCGCACAACTTTCAATTACACTTTAATATTGGTCACTGCATTAAAATTTATGATATTATTTACCATTTTTATATTTTCACTTATTTAAATAAAAATTGACAGAAAAAAAAATGCCAGTTTGGCGATACTTTTGACAATAATTTGTACGTGGGAAAAAAAAAAAAAAAAAAAAAAAACTCAAGTTCGAAAAATTGGAGATGTATTTGATAGATATGATATTGTCCTTTCTTGTGCATGGAACATGGCACAGAAACAAATTAATCGTTGATGAGCGGTGTTCAAGGGCAGAGAGCTCTGTGTTACAGTCACTCGTTTTTTAACTTTTTACGCTTTTACCACATTTCTGAGAGAATTTCGAAGGTAGGGAGGATTAGAACATCTGAAGAGGCATTAGCTTAGAGATTTTAATTAAAATCGTTAGAGCCGTTTTTTGGAAATTTCTGAAAAACACAATTTTTTCATCATATTTCACAATTTCAACATTTTGTCTATTCGCGATTTTGACGAAAACCTTAGGGTGCGTTCGTAAACGTAATTTTTTTTGGTCCGATAACTGAGTAAACTTGAACCGGATTAAATCATCAAGTCAGTTATCGGTGTATTTTACGGACGTTCAGTTAAGAAGATCGTCGTTTGCTATTTGTTTACATTTGTCATGATTTTTGGAAGCGAGTTTTAAGTGTGCAAAAGTGCACTTTTACCGTAAAAATGAAGGAATGTTTAGTTTTTTTGACGGCCTCATATTCAAATACATAATTCGCTTGAAGATTATTTAATTTATATCAATTAAAATACTATTTTTTGCGTATAAATATTACCTATTACTATGTACAAAAATACTGATTACTTTTTAGAATATAGTGTTGCACAAATTGTCTGTATATATTGTAAATAGTGACGTATTATTTCAAAATTCTATCGTAATTTATTTTTATCTTATTTTATTTATTAATTAATAGCGATTATACAAGTTAGAAAAAGGTGGCAACACCTAAAGCAATCGAGAAGTTTCGAGAAATTTCTTTTCTATGAATTGGCTGGAAATTTCGAGAATGTCTCACGCGCTTGTATAAAAAAGACTGGCGAACGGGAAAGTTTTCAGATTGACTTCGGTTTTCGTTGAAAGCTGATCGCGATCGCTTTGTTGACCTATTGGAGTGAGCTTGTATAATCGCTATATTCGAAGCTGTTCTTGTTGAAGCTTGTATTGAAGATTAATAGTGATTGCACTGTTATCTGTGAATAAATTGTGTGAGTTTTCTGAAGAGAATAAATACTAATTTTTATCTGAAAAACTGTGCCGTCATTACCTCAGCGGAAAAATTCATAACAGTGGTGTCAGAAGTGGGGTCACGTAATTTTGAATGCCGACAACTAGAGGAATGATGGAAGACCAAATGAAGCAGTTGATGGAAATGATTGCTGGAATGAAGGCCCAAAAAGAATCCACTGCCGCCGAAATAAAATCCGAAATGAAAGCCTGCCAAGAAACCGCCGCAGCCGAAATGAAAGCCTGCCAAGAAACCACCGCAGCCGAAATGAAAGCCTGCCAAGAAACCACCGCAGCCGAAATGAAAGCCGAACTTTTCGCTACGATTGCCGCCGGACAAGCCCACCAAGAAACGACTAACGCCGAACTTGCCGCCGCAATCGCCGCCAGCCAAGAAGCAACATCATCGGATATTAAAGCTTTAGCCGCCAAGTGTGAAACAACATCTGCAGCAGTGAATGAAATCAAAGAAGAAATGAAGATAGAGCTAGCCTCAATGGTGGAATCAACCATAATAGAAACTACCTCAAATGTTCTGCAATCCGTGAAAGAAGAAGTATTCAATGCAGTAAGAAAGGAAGTTGATGAAAAGTTTGAGGAGTTCAACGGAAAAGTGAACAACTTAGGTGACAAAGTTTCCACCATGAAAGAGAAGCAGGAAAAGTTTCAAGACGCTGTTGAAGAAAGGTTTGAAAAGTTTCATAATGCTGTAGAAGAAAGACTACGGGAAGTGGAAACTCGCGAAGCTGCGACCATTGCAACTCCTAAATGGGATAATGTTCCCACTCCCTTCATTGCGCCACGTTCCAACATCAAAGTGGCCACTTTTGATGGGAGGTCGTCTTGGCGCGTTTATCAAACGCAGTTTGAAATTATTGCTTCTGCGAATGGTTGGGACGATACTTCGAAGGCATTCCATCTCGCAGCATCTCTTCGAGGTGAAGCTGCTGACATTTTACAGACACTACCTGAAAAGAAGCGGGGAAAATTCGTGGCGCTGGCAAGTGCGTTGGAGTTAAGGTTTGGGGAGCAGCATCTAAAGGATTACAACAGACTGCAATTGAAAGTGAGACAGCAGAAGGCCAATGAAACTCTTCAAGAGTTGGCATCGGATATAGAAAGACTGTCGCTCCTCGCTTTCCCAGACTGTCCCTCGGACGTACGAGATAACTTGTCTCTTCAGTATTTCGTGGATGCCATCAAAGATCCCGACATACAGCAAGCTACCAGGATGTCAGACAGCAAAGATCTGAAGTCCACCCTCGTCTATGCCATGAGAGTAGAAGCCGCACAGCAAGCTTCTAGAAAGGATCGGCGTTTCGTACGTGGAACATTGGCAGACGATTCCTCTGAACTTTTCACGAAAAAGTTTCAAGAACTGGAAAACAAGATGGAGCGAATTATGAGAAATATTCCTGGCTCGAGGGATCGAAAAACTAGAGTGGTTTGTTGGCTCTGCAACCGGGAAGGACATTTCAGACGTGATTGCCCTGAATTGGACAGGAGAGGGGACAGACCCTCGTCCGAGCCTCAGCAGTTAAACTAAAGAGCGGCTATCTCGCGAGGCGGAGGTCGCCGTGTAGAGCAGGTGGTGCCCCACTCAGCCTCTATCACATCTCATCCCTTCAAGGAGGAAACCATGGTTTATTCGTGGAGGGCAAGATCAATGGAACTCCCTGTCGTCTAATAGTTGACTCAGGGGCAAATGTAACCATCTTACGGACGGATGTAGCCCGGCGCCTGGACAGCCAATTTCTTTACACGGCGCCTTCAGTTTCACTACAGACTGTGACTGGTGACAAAATTTCTGTGCATGGGAAATTAAATGTCAACATCTCTTTTGGATTTCACATCTACACTCACACCGTTTACGTCGCTGAAATTATTGACCCATGTATTCTTGGATTGGACTTTTTAAAGAGAAATGGAATTACTTTGAATTTCGAGAAAGGCGAGCTTCAAACGGGGAAAGAAGAAGTTCCATTGTTCGGTTTGGACTCGGAAGAGCCGTGTGCATATCGAATAGTAGCTCTTGAAGACATCACCATCCCCTCCATGACAGATTTGGTTGTAAAAGGTTCAACAGAGCTCCCGAAGGCCTTCCGATTTGGAGTAACGGACTTCCCATCATCGAATAGCGTCCCGAAAGGAGTGGTAGTAGGAGCGACGCTTGTGGATCTCTCTCAAGAGGTGGTGCATGTGAGAATGGCCAACATCGGTGATTCTAAGAGAGTTATCAAGAAAGGAGAAGAAATTGCCACTTGCACACCTGTTACAAGCATCGAACGAGGATCGAAGGAGCTTCCGACCGCACCACCCGCGGATTTAGTGGACCAGCTTCTCGAAGACTCTCGGTTGGAAAGAAGGCAAGAGAAGATTGTCGGAAACCTTATAAAAGAATTTCAAGACATTTTCTCCATGTCATCGAAAGATGTAGGAAGAACAGAGCTTATTCAACATCGAATCGATACTGGGACCCATTTACCTATTAAACAACATCCTCGAAGACTTCTTTTCGCAAAACAAGAGGAGGTCGGGAGATTGTTACATGAAATGGAAGATAATAGAGTTATCGAACCCTCCTCAAGTCCATGGGCCTCTCCAATCGTACTCGTTCGAAAGAAGGATGGTTCCACCAGGTTTTGTGTGGATTACCGGAAGCTGAACGAAATTACGAAAAAGGACAGCTACCCTCTGCCAAGAATCGATGACACTTTGGACACTCTATCGGGGAACCAGTGGTTTTCGACTTTGGATTTGAAGAGTGGATACTGGCAAGTGGAGATACATCCCGACGATCGTGAGAAGACTGCCTTCACTACCGGCCAAGGATTATGGCAGTTTCAAGTTATGCCGTTTGGCTTGTGTAATGCACCAGCTACGTTCGAGCGACTAATGGAGACTGTGCTTAGAGGACTTTCCTACGAGACCTGTCTGGTATATTTGGACGATATCATTATCACCGGGCGGAGTTTTGATCAACACTTGCAAAATGTGAAGAACGTGTTCTTGAAGCTTAGGGAAGCCCACTTGAAACTTAGCCCATCAAAATGTAAGCTCTTTAGGCGGAAAGTCAGTTATCTCGGACACATCATCTCATCCGATGGAGTAAGCACAGATCCAGCCAAGATCCATGCTGTGCAAATTTGGTCTCGACCGCAAGACGTTCATCAATTGCGAAGCTTCCTAGGCCTGTGCACGTATTACCGTAAATTCGTGAAAGGTTTCTCCAAGATCGCCAGACCCTTGCATCGACTAACAGAGAGCAAGCAAAAGTTCCTATGGACTGCCGACTGTGACGACTCCTTCAATCAACTGAAGAACGCTTTAACATCCGCGCCTGTTTTGGCTTTTCCCGATGTTAACAAGGACTTTATTTTGGATACAGATGCCAGCAATGAGGGAGTGGGCGCCGTTCTTTCCCAGGAAATTGAAGGACAGGAGAAAGTCATCGCTTATTTTAGTAAGAGCCTGTCAAGATCCGAGCGGAACTAATGCGTCACAAGAAAGGAGTTACTGGCAATAGTAAAAGCCGTTGAGCACTTTCATCATTACTTGTACGGCCGAAAATTCCTTTTAAGAACTGATCATGCGTCTCTGACTTGGTTGCTGAATTTCAAGAATACAGAGGGACAAATAGCAAGGTGGATTCAGCGCCTGCAGGAATACGACATGGATATCCATCACAGAAAAGGAACGTTCCATGGGAATGCAGACGCTCTTTCTAGAAGACCATGTCCGGAGAACTGTCGATTTTGTTCCAATGCCGAGTCTAAGTTTGGGGTTAACACATCGGCCGTTCGGAAAATAACTTCCAAGTCAACTACTTCAGACGTGGATCCTTGGAGTGATCAGAATGTCCGCAAAAGTCAGGTCGAAGATCAGGACTTGAAACCTCTCATTGAATTCCTGGAAGCGGCTACCGGAAAACCCAGTTGGCAGGAAATTGCATGCTATAGCCCAACAATGAAGAGATATTGGGCTATGTGGGACTCTTTGCACTTGAAGAATGGAATACTCTACCGTCGATGGGAGTCCGATGACGGCAAAAGCTTCCGGTGGCAATTAATCCTTCCAAGTTCTAGAGTTACCAACGTTCTAGAAGAACTTCACAGCAGTTCTACTGGAGGACATTTTGGTGTCACGAAAACTCTTCAGAAAGTTAGGGAGAGATTCTTCTGGGACAAAGCAAAATCCGACGTGGAGAAGTGGTGCAAGTCCTGTGATGCATGCAATTCGCGGAAGGGACCGAAGACCCGAACTCGTGGAAAGTTGCAACGTTACAACGTAGGAGCACCATTCGAAAGAATTGCTTTGGACGTCTTAGGCCCCCTACCTCACACAACTAATGGCAACAAATACATCCTAGTTGTCATGGACTACTTTAGCAAGTGGCCAGAAGCATACGCGATTCCGGACCATTAAGCCACAACCGTAGCAGAAGTCCTCGTACGGAATTGGATCTCCCGATTTGGCGTACCCCTGCTGATACATTCTGACCAGGGAACGAACTTCAACTCTGCTGTCTTCACTGGGCTGTGTGACTTGCTCGACATGGAAAAGACTCGTACAACTCCCCTGCACCCACAATCCGATGGAATGGTTGAACGATTTAATAGAACGATTCTGAATCATCTCTCCTTGTTTGTTTCCAAGAACCAGCAAGATTGGGATCAGAAACTTCCATTGTTCCTTTTGGCCTACAGAAGTGCTACTCACGAGACCACCGGATATACACCATCTCAAATGATTTTCGGAAGAGACCTTAGACTACCCTGTGACCTCCTCTTTGGACGACCACCGGACACCCCTTCCCCGCCTGTCCAGTATCTAGATGATCTCCAGGCACGTTTGGAAGCCGTACATCGGTTCGCCAGAGAAAGAATCAACATCATGACAGAGCGCATGAAGGTCCGCTACGATGCCAAGGCCACGGAACGTTCATTCCAGGAAGGTGACAAGGTGTGGTTATGGAATCCTAAACGTCGGAAAGGACTCTCCCCTAAGCTCCAGACGAACTGGGAAGGGCCGTATGTGGTCCTTAAGAAGATCAACGACGTCGTGGTAAGGATTCAACGGACACCCTCCTGTAAACCTAGAGTTGTACATAACAATAGACTAGCCCCATATTATAGTAGAAGTGATTGAATTGCCTTTTTTCTTAAGGACTTCACTGCCCGGGACGTGCAGTCTTTAAGAAAGGGGAAATGTTGCACAAATTGTCTGTATATATTGTAAATAGTGACGTATTATTTCAAAATTCTATCGTAATTTATTTTTATCTTATTTTATTTATTAATTAATAGCGATTATACAAGTTAGAAAAAGGTGGCAACACCTAAAGCAATCGAGAAGTTTCGAGAAATTTCTCTTCTATGAATTGGCTGAAATTTCGAGAATGTCTCACGCGCTTGTATAAAAAAGACTGGCGAACGGGAAAGTTTTCAGATTGACTTCGGTTTTCGTTGAAAGCTGATCGCGATCGCTTTGTTGACCTATTGGAGTGAGCTTGTATAATCGCTATATTCGAAGCTGTTCTTGTTGAAGCTTGTATTGAAGATTAATAGTGATTGCACTGTTATCTGTGAATAAATTGTGTTAGTTTTCTGAAGAGAATAAATACTAATTTTTATCTGAAAAACTGTGCCGTCATTGCCTCAGCGGAAAAATTCATAACAATAGCAAACTGTTTTAACATCATATAAATAAAAAATTTGTATTTAGAACTAAATTCAAAACTTGTTAAGTTTATGCACTATTGATGATTTAGTGTGAGTAAGCTAAAATATGTGTTACTGAATTGAAAGATAAAAAATGAACACAAATATGAATAAGATATTAAAATGAATGTTGAAACCATATTGCTACCAAAAAAGAAAGATGATTTCAATTAAATTGAACTCAAAATACATGAAATATTTCACATTATAAAGTTTGGAAAAGATTTTGCTATGCAGTAATAATCAGAAAAGAATAAAATTAAAAAAAAAAAAAAAAAAAAAATGGTCTTTAGCATAGCATATTAAAAATTCTGTTTGTAATGTTTATTAGTACTTCTTTACTAATGCAACTGTTTACTTGGAAATCACCAAATTTAGAGAGCATATCAATCCCGATACCAGTAGTATGTTTGGAACAAAAGCAGTATAGGATCTTCATTGGGGATTTTTTATGAGTTGAATTGGCGGTGTTGGTGCTTTTTTCAATTTCTGGGAATCCCTATATGGTTGTTTGTTTGGATGGGTTATCACTCCAAGAAGGCAATTTTTATCTGGTACACATCTAATGGAAGAATACCAATATTATTTAATCTTGAGCTGCATTTACCTTTTTTAAGAATTTAGTTTGCACTCTACTTCCAATTTTTAATATTATAGTTGCTAATTGCTAAACTGCAATTTATTTTGTTTACATTGCACTTTCCACCTCTGATATTATGAAAGTTACATAAGGAGTTACAGTATGTGTAGTCGCAAAGGGAAAAAAAAGTCGACAATGGGGTCTTATACAACTTATATGTTTTATTCTAATATTCAAGGGGATGGCAATAGTGAATTATGATTTTTCAAAGAGCGAGGACACCCTAATAGAGGTCTTTTGGAGGCAAAACACTTCTATAATAGTGTGTGGACATTCTATACAAAACACTAAAAAACATTTTGCTAGCCTGCCACTTGAAACCATGCCTTAAATCAAGGTAAACAAAGTGCCAACTTCACCAATGTTAGTTACATCAGTACACAAGTACCTATCTTTTTATTTGCCTGCCTCGAAAAAATTCTTGGCTGCATAGAAGGGCTTTTTTTATTGCCCCGCCTTGGATTGTGTTTTTCAACCTTTAATAGTACATTGCAATTTACACTGCAAAATACCTGTGCTTGGCTGAAAAATACAATTTAAAGGGGGGGGGGGGGGGGCTAAAACCCAAAACATTTTGAAGACTATCGATATATTGCCCAGAAATTATCTTTCATGGATACTGAAGACAACTACTTCCCACGCATCCACAAACAAGCTTATGTAATGCTAAAATTGTTACCATGCATGAATAATTACATGCAACACTATTTTTCTACCATTTGTACCTGCAACTTTGTTATCTGCCTTGTTTCATAATTGGCATATTTAATTAAAGACTGTAGAAACATGTAAAAAGCGTATTTTAAAGCTTAAAAAAAAATTCTAAAATTTCATATTTACTACTTGACATTCTTATTCACAAATGGTAACGAGCAAAAGTACAATATTTCGCTTACTATTCCTAACAATGAAGGGCGGTACAGAGTTTTACTACGGGGGGGGGGGGAGAGGCTGTTGAATAGCTTTTGTAAATTTTGTGGCTCTTAAGTTATACTACTATACCATGAGATAACTTTGATTATACAGAATATATGCTACAAAGAGGTAAAAAGTCTCAATAACATAAAGGCGACATAATGGTTGGCTACGTGTGAATTTACGACAGTAAATTTGAGATGTCAACAACTGTTTGATTCAGGTTAAATTATTGTTAAATATGATAGACAGATCTAACAGCAAATACATATAAACATTTGGAAACTAGAATTTGCTTTGTTGTCTTGCTTCGTCCTCGGCTTTTTCATCTCCATTTTTTGGGATGAGAACATTTATATTAAAAAAATTTTCAGTGAGGATTTGTTAAATCTTGATTGATTTTATCCAAAGTCTGAGAGCAGCGCACGTTAAAACATCAGCAGTCCATGAAAAATGGAGGGGGCGATCGCTGGATCCACCAATGCTAACAATAATGGTATTTGTATTTCAAGTTTTTTTTTTTTTTTTTCTTTTTTTAAATATTTAGAATAGGGTATTTGACACCATCAACAAATAATTACCAAATGCGGCATATTTATAGTATTTAACGAAATAATAATAATGCAAGCAGTTTTAACTCGAAATAATTGCTCAAATTTTTATAAATCAAATTTTAAAAATTGCTTTTCTGAACGCCTCGTCACGTGATCAGAAACGCTCGTATAAACTCCTCTATGGAGTGTGACGTCAATGTTGACCACATTTGTAAGCAAACAGCTTCATACGTTTATTTTAAAGCTTGGTTCATCTCTTTTCCTACTATATGATAAATTATGACTATTGAAGGTAACTTTTAGGAAATATTTATTTAAAGAAGTATTATTGGAACATTGGAAGACGGTTTTGTAAAGGCACACATTTCGAATTTACCCAAAATAGATGCTTTGATGGTGGGGTTCTTTTTCAAGTCAAGCTCAGAATTTTATTCTGCCAAGTTTAGAAATGTTAAAACATTTGTGTAAGTATCAACAATTCTCACAGTTCTTATAATTAGAAAAGCAACAACAACACCCCCTTTTACAGTTATAATAATCATAAAAACATTAGGATAAAAAAAAAAAATAGCAATTAATATGATCCGCTGAGTATTGTTAAAACGGAGTGAAAAGGAACAATTTTCAACTTTCAAAGTAAAAATAGAGTATAATAATATCGTTAACGAACATATTTTTGACTTAGGAAAGTGGGTCTTACCTTTTTTTATAAGGATCAAGCCCAAAAATGTTGGAAAAAACGTGACTTGCATTTATTTTGATTTTTCTCATGTTGTTCCGATTCACCCCGCAGAAAGGGATGAAACGGAATACTCGTTATAATTTATAGCTGATATTATTTAAAAAAGACAAAAAGGTGAAAAAGACAAGTAATAAGGCATTGAGGTAAATAGAAACACAAGATTATCATAGACAAAATCCTTTAACCCTTTATCTACTGACTGTACTTATAAGTCCAGTCATTGTATTGGATTTCTCATGGTACTGTACTGATTTAAATGCTTTGAAACCCATAGGGACTTTGAAGTCCACTTCTATGAAGTTTGTTATTCACCTATTGAATGATCGCACAAGATTGCTTCTTTTTGGAAACATTAAGTATTTAAAAGAGTTAGTACAAATTTTAAAAAATTTAGTAAATAAAGGGTTAACTGCTGTGATTGGGTGGTTTGATCTTTTTTGGCGCAAGGGCAACACGTGGTTCATACTGCTCCAAAAAATTTGGTTAAGATCAATTTAAAATTTCAGTAACAAAGAATTGGAAAAATTAATTTAAAGTCAAAGATTAAATATTTTAGGGGGTTGGAACCATTCTATAAAAAATGACTCGTGGTCTGTCAGACCGCATACAGTAATTAAAGGTTAATATGACAGACAAAAAATGTTTTTGTCAAAACAATTCATGCAAACAAAACAAATATTTTAGTTTCAAATTTACCAAAAAAAAAAAAAATCAATATTTCAATAGTGCATCAGTACTTAAACTTAATACTGTGTAGTTAAAACATTTAAAAGAATTAAATAAAGTATTACTTGCATCAAAAGGATCTCCACAGAAGTGAATCGTAGTCTGTGGTGAAAACTAAGTAGATTTTCTTCTTGCAAGATTTAACTATTTTTTTTTTTGTATGTCTGCTTTCCTGGGCACATGTGTAAACAACTTTTCTGGAGTTTTAATTGAAGTACTTGTACAGTGGGGTACTGCATAATACCGGTACCTGTGAAACATTTCTTGGAACGAAATCAAAAGAAAAACAAATTTCGAGCTGAAAACTCACTCGCGATTGTGATGTTGTTTATGCAAGATTGTCGTCACACAGTCAGATGGGTTTTTGAGCAGCGTTTTAGGGGCGGGGCTTCTACTTGCATTTTAAAATGCAATTTTTAGCGTTTTGCGGCATTATTTTGAAAAAAGAAAAAATACGTGTCTTTTATTTTGTGCATACCTTTTATTTAAAACATATTTTGAAAATTTGTCAAATACCCTATTGCCCTATATAACTCATTATGATAGTTATTTACAAATTAACTATTTTAAGATTTTATATTGACGGACAAAACCTGAGTTGCGCTGCAGTTAATGTAATTTAAACAGTATATTTTTCCTTTTACACCTCTTAATGGCGTATATAGTTGCCTTTTTAAATCACCATTTTCCTACATGGATGTTATTATTTTAAAACAGGCTTTTACAGAAAATTTTAAATTGTTTATCATACTAAATGCTGTCTAAAATATAATTTTATATCACAAACAATTATTTTGTCTTTTATATCGCATGTAGACATAGCATGTGCATTTTCCAAATGCAGTACATACTTCACTTAGGTGTTCATTGTCAGAAAAAAAAAGAAGAAAAAAAGTTAAAATTATGATCTGCATAGCTTAATTTAAACTATTTTTCATACACTTCTATTTGATTCAAATGTATATTGCCATATTTATTCTTTGAAATATTTGCTATTATATTTTGTTACCATTAATCCGCCCATTTTCTTTTGAAACACAGCAGAAATTGCATCAAATAGTCCATTGGACGTTCGACGGAGAAGGATTTAAATGCAAACATCAGCCTCATCTCTCCCACCACTGAAAGCCACTGACCAACATACACTGGAGCACTAATAACTTCCATCTATTAGTGTTCAACTTGATCACCATTATCCTTCATGTTCAGTGTTTGGTGTGTCGAGTTCGCGGTATCGTGTGACTCGTACCGTTCTCATCCTGTGTTTCTCGCTGCTCCACTCTAAAGGTCGCAATCCCATCCGCCGATGATCGAGATCTTAAAGCATCACAGCATCAACACATCATCACAGCTCCACCTGTTTTGTCACGGGTGTCCCTGCCTCTGACATAATGTCGTACGAGTTTGTGTAATGTTGTTCTCGCCCATTCCTGTATCCGATAAAAAAGCCTCCAACTACTTTTTGCATGTATGCTTTATATGCTCTTTCAGGTGCACGCCCTCTTCAGGATCACAGATCCCTCACATCTCCACTGGTTCTTTCGCTGTCCTTGCGCCCCAGCCAGCTACCACCCCACTGCAGGACGTCCACCCTCACGATCTCCCCCTCACTCACCATCAAACTCCAACATTCTTCCAACACTCCAGCCTGTGGAACCAAGCACACAACTCTTACCTGTGACACTCCTCAACCATGCACCTCTCTCAAAAAGGAAGGTGTCAGCAGAACCTCCGCTCCCAACGATAACCATACTCTTCGATGGTATCCCCATCACCTCCATGCGGAGACCCCTTCACCCCACCGACTACTGTCCTTGTCACTTCTATGACTGCACCAGAGCATCCACATATCAACCTTTTGTGACAAGGCAGACACTTTGACGCCGGATCCGACTGACTGATTTTTTTTATCGTGTCTTTGACGAGGATAGGTAAGGAAAGTGTAAAGACTCACAGTTTGCTGTCGGGACAAAGGGTGCTTTTATCAGGAGCGTATGTCATCAAGCTAGTCAGTGGACCGCGTCAGAGTCATCATCTCCGATCCATTCTCAGGTCTAATCCGTTTTTTTTTTTTTTTTTTTGGTTTGTCTGCGTCAGTCCTCCTTAGCGTCCAGCAACCGTCCAAGCCTCCTTCTATCTCTTTTCTCAGCCCCATGACCCGCGCTTATCCCCCCCCCCACCCAACAGGGACTGCTCCTCCCTGACTCAAGCCACATTATTTGCTGTGAGTCCAGCGACGTGTGAGTCTTACATTGGCGAATTTCCCTAACGAATTGACATTGGTTAAAGCGAAGCATGAGAAAAACCTGCCTCCTTGGTTTGGAAAAGTTTGTAAAACACACAAATAATTGAAGGGGATGTGTAGGTTTTGCCTAATGCAAAACACCTTAAAACTTATAAAATAAATATGGCATAATACATTTTGGCACAAAGTTCTTGAGAAAATTATGCACGTCATACTCTTAGAGGAAAATTTAGTTTTATGATGTAAAGGATGATCAATTTGCTTAAAGGTTTATGTTTAAATTTGTTGCCTTAAAACTAAGATACAATATAAAGTTTTTTTTCAGTAAAGGTAATTAAATTTAATGCATATTCCTTTCTCTCCAAAATATATTTATCTATTTTTAGTCGTACTTTTTAAATTTGTAAAATCCGTTTATAGTTTTATTGAGGTTGCAGTAAAGTATTTATTGAACGCATTAAAATGTAATAAATTTATGTTAAATAATTTATTATCGGATGATAAGCTACTCTTATTTCTCATTAAAATTGTGATGGCTGCACAAAGTTAAAAAATTACAAACACATGGTTACTATGATTAGCTTATTTTATATATCTCATTTAAGTTTTTACAATATTTATTTTAAATTTTAATTTCGCAAACCTTTTTTGACTTTTTAGAACTAAGCAGGTGGTATTATGCTTTAAGAACTCTACATCCAGTGTTCGCCAGTTAAATATTTCCAAAGGGTATTTTCACTCCCACTCTAAATTTTAAGGGGTATTTTTAAAATATAAAGGGTATTTTTTATTTTTTTTTATTTTTGAAATTCAAACAAAATAAGTTTAAAAAAAAAAAAAAAAAAAAAAAAAAAAAAAAAAAAAAACTAATAGCTACAACAATAAGAGTGATGCACGATCGTGATTTCGCGTATCAGAGCAGAAACATGCTTTTTAAATGCTTACTAAAACACTTGATGGTTATAAACCTTAAACTAACTCTGAATAATATGCTTTTCGGTGACACCACGTTGACGTCCCGCGAAACTATCGGAGAAATGCTGACGACACCTTGAAAATGATCTAGAAAATGCCAGCAACACCTTGAAAACTATTAGGAAAATGTAGGCAACATTGCGAAAACTATCGCACCAATGACAGAGAAGTAAAGCTTGACGATTTACTGTATTCCGAAAATCTCGAAAAAATGCCGGCGATAGACATAGGTCTAAGTGATCTGAACTCCTAAACCAGTCCTACCGGAGCCAAAATAATAATAAAAAATCCAGATTAGACTTGCGAACGACATAGAGTTAATCTACGTTTTACATGATTTCACGCATGAGGTTACCTTTTTTCTCTATTTTGTGCATGAAGGCATGGTAAAAAGCCGGCAAAATGCACTTAATTAAATAACATACAAAATTACATTTGGAAATTGTTGGATGCCCCTCTACAATCTACCTACTAATGTCGCACTTGGTATCAACAGCCATTCAATGACTTTAGTCAGTCACTGGCACGTTTGAACATGAATGAGCATGCATAACAGGCGGTTTCGAAGGGGATGATCCGTATATTGAATTCCGTTGGAAAATAAAAGAAAAGTTTTGCATTTTTTCAGAAAAGAACGCTATTATCAAAGAAAAAGGGCAGAGAGGTAGGGCAACCCTTCTAAATACTGGTAGGAGGATCGCTGATTTGATAAAATCGATGATTATTTTTTTAAAAGCAACCATGATGTGCCGATGCGTGAATTCACTCATGAGTTTAATTCCATGGAGTGAAATTGATTTTCAATGAGTGTTCAATCAGATTTCACGCATTTTGGCTAACTCTGCCTACATCCATTAATGACACTAAGTGTAATCGTGATGAAGAATGCCAAGGAATTTTTTAATTTTCAACTTTATGATTTTCTCCATCTTCACAAAAAAAGGCCCTATTGGGTTCAAAGTCATCGATTATGCCTATTTTTGTTGTTGACCTATAGGTTAATCATAAGTGTTTTAACGCATAGTGTGTTCTATATAATCGATTCTGATTATGTTCCCCATCGTATTATATATAGATATTAAAAATATGTCAGAAATATGATGCATACTTTGATTTCAATGATGCCATATGATACTTACATTCTTGACCAATTTTAGTGTCTTTGAGGGGTAATAAGAAAGACCAAATACAAAAGACGAGTTCTACCTGCATCGATCAAAAAATGCTTTACAAGTGATCTTAGCAGTGGAAGAGGTTCATTAAATATGATTTTTTAAATTTTTTATCTGATGCAAATATGTTAGTTTTAGAAGAATACTTGTAAAGTGAGCAACATTTTGTTATTTAGGGTTAAAAAAAAAATAAAAAAAAAAAAAAATAAAAATAAACTAAAGTGTTCCAACGTGTACTGGTTTCTTAAAGTTAGTTGTGTTTCCTTCAACTCCATTGGCCCTTCGGAAGGACTGACTATTATCAAGTGCATGAATGGTGGA
This sequence comes from Linyphia triangularis, assembly GCA_963978545.1. Taxonomy (NCBI): domain Eukaryota; kingdom Metazoa; phylum Arthropoda; class Arachnida; order Araneae; family Linyphiidae; genus Linyphia; species Linyphia triangularis. The sequence continues at coordinate 56,848,138 of OZ021724.1, read as the reverse complement.
ATAATTACCTGGAGTCACTAAGTTGAGGATGGAAGATGATAAATGATATTTCGCATCTCATATTAAACACTTCAAGATCTGCTTGATATTTGCTCCTGTAATTCAACAAATGACTGTCAAAGTAATTTTGAGGGTCGCAACAGCCCTTTAAATTGCTCAACAACGTGCTGTGACTGTACTAGACATGGTTGCAGTAACAGAGACGTAGACGATGAAGTTGACATTAATAGAGATTGACAAGTCTAGGAACCATGGTAGGAAAAAATAGGATAATCTATTTCAGGTTTATAAAATGTCCCTCTATATCATAGAGCTATGTTTTTAAAGCTAACTTATATATAACAATTTATAGTTCAAATGTAGTCTAAAATGTTTCATGTGTTCCAATTTTTATCAGATAAATTCATTTTGAGAAATTTAAGGATTTCTCTGCAAATAATCTACAATTACAGCTATTTATTATGAGTTTTTATTTCAGAACAATTGTCTTCCATTGGAAACAGGTTAAAAATCTATTGTTTACTGCACACTCCCCCATTTTTTTAATATTATAGGATATTGTTGAAGGATAAAATTAAGCCACTTAAAAAGTTTCAAATTTTAAGACAAGTAGCAGAGTATTTAAAATTTAAAAATAATCATTTTGACTAGATTTGCACTCACACTAGAATTTGTATTCACTTTGTGCAAATCTATAGTAAAATTTCTTGTGCATTTCTCTAAATTGCTAAGAAGAATTCAATAATCGATTTTGAAAAAATTTCAGCTTGCGTTTGAAAATGTGTAGTTCAAAGTCTATTTGCATTCGACTAGAAGTAAAAAGGACCAGGTTTTAGATTCCACATTTGCAGTGAGAAGATTTTACACTATATTCATGAAATGATAACTTACATTGTAATTCTTCCAGCGTTAAACAACATGTCCTTCAAAGTTAAAGAAAAAAACAGCAAAGCGCACAGTCGTTGTCCTATCTAGCCTTCTTAAATAACTTTTTTCGTGTCTTGTACTAAACGCATATGTTCATTAACTGCAAAATAAAATATTAAATATATGAATTGTAAATTTCCCAAAAATAAATGTCTAATTAAAATTTAGCAGTCAACCCAAAAATTACACAGAAAAGGATTAAAAATTATAATTAGTGTAATGATATAGTTTTATTATTTCTGAAAAAATAATAACTATCATCCAACAGTAAGATACCATGAATTATACTATGAGTTCATCGGCTAATCATTCGGTACCTATGTTTTGTAACTCATGTTTAAGTTTATAATATAAAAATAAATGTTCCTTAGACTAACACAATTAAATTTGGATTCAGGAATAATTCGTAATCAAATTCAGGAATTGTCAGGAATTTATAAATCAAATATTTTTTATTGAAATAAGTGCCAGAAGTAATACAAAATATAGTTATTTATTGGAAAAAAGTGCATACTGACTATGAAATTTTTTTTACTGGGTAATTTTTGTCAGAAGTTACATTTATTACAATATAAAACTTTATTCTAACCACTACAACGCTCATGACAGTCAGTTTTAACAGTAAAAGTCTGGAATCATATTTCTTCTTTCATCAGGTTTAAAGTTTAAAATGATATATAAGTAAAAGTGCTACAGCCTCGTATAAAATGAAAATTTCTTAATCCCATAGACTGGTATAATGGAAGTTACAAGAAACAGAAGTAAACAGATCACTGCGGAAAACAGAATGTTGAATTTAATTTTAACTAATCTACAGTATTCATTTAAAAAATTGCATACTTTGGATGGTGAAGGAGTAGATGGATTGATTGATTGGAATGATCATTAGACGGGAATCCGAAATGAACATCAATACTATCGCAAAGAAAAAACACAGAAACAAGGATGCTGACTTCATTTCCATTTAGTTAGTGGGATGCTCATGTTTTGACATTCGAAAGTTTTCTTTTTTACCACGTACATAGAGTTACATCTTTAAGATAAAACTATGTTTCTTTCAGAATTGGTTTCTTATTTATTGTGTCAGTGGTCTTATATGATTTTTCCCCTTTCTGAAGAATTTACTGCACCAATATTTATATAGGGTTGATTCTGGAAGTTCATTCAAGAAAATATTGTCAAAGCGGATTTTTATTTTTCTGGTTTTCTGTCACAACAATGTGTTTATCTTCTATTTTATTGTCTGTTTTGGTATTCCCCATTCACGAGCATCCTGCGCAAACTTTCATCAACTGTCAGAAGCAGTACGAAAAGGAAAAACTGAATTGATATGCAACTGACAAACATTTCCTATCGGACAAATGCAGATCCAAAGTCTACAAATTATGAACATTTATGAGACATTAATTTTGTTAATAATTAGTTGTGGAATTCCTGCTAGTTTTTAATTACAGACATTTTAATACAGGTTCTTGGTCACTGATCACTCCAAAAGAAAGCAGTCGTAAAAAATATTTAAAATGAAGGTTCTATCAGAATATTGACACTTACATATTCTAGGTAAGATGCAAACTAATTCCTATAAGCATTTAAATTACTTTAAAATACATAAAACTAGAGTTGTGAAATACATAAGATTAGTAATCATACTATAGTACTGCATGACGATTAAAGATTATATCTAAAAAATATTGAAAGATAATATAAGAAAATTTGATTAGTGTAAAAGATCTTCGATTTCATATAAAATAATATTTTTCAAGTAAAAACAATTAAAAGTAATAAAATGTGTGTGCGAATGTAAAAAAGAAACTAAATGTGAAACTAAAAATTAAAACCCACAGCAGATTCTCTTTCAAATGTATATGTGTATTGTTGCCGATGGTGGACACATGGGGCAATAATTATATTTTATTTAGATAAAGTGTACAAGACGCAAAAATATTTTAACCATGACCACATTTTCGGTCAAAAAAATTCAAGGGAAAACTAAAACAAAGGGAAAAAACCTGTATTTCTCGTGTAGGATTTCAATAGTTATGTATTTAAAATTGTCTTTCAATGTGTTGTCTAATTTTTATTTTAAAAAAGTCACTAAAAAGTTCAATAGAAACTCCACATGTTAGGGACACGTTATTCAATGTAGAAAACCGCATATACCTTAACTCCAAAATTATATTACTGTATGGAGAAGGTTGACTATGTTTTAAAAAATGTATGACTCCTTATGATACAATTGAAAAATACCTTCCACGAATTACTATCCGTATTTCCTTCCAACAATTTGAACAAAAGATACATTTTTAAGACTCTTATTTTTTTATAAGGATTTTGGATTCCTTTTGGTGCTATACAATGCTCGCGTGTCTTATTTATGTTTGTAAATGTGCATTATTTATCGAACTGCGGACTTTGATACATTTTTTTGTTGTTGCTATATTCATACTTTTCTAGATAGAATCCATAACTTTCGTAAATTATTAGGAACGTTACTTTCAGATGATAGCGCATATTAGTTTTCAACTTCATCTTTATTCATTTTAAAGTTAGTTGAGTGTTTTTATAATTTAATTTGTGCACTATATATACTATTCAATAGATAAAAACATCTATTGTTGGAAGAAATGTGTTTTCTAACGTACCCAAGAAAAACTAAGTTTAGTTCAACTCTTAAATTCGTAGGAGGTTCCTTAAAAACTACTTTATATTTCAGTAGTACGAAATCATTTACATAATTATACTTATTCAAATTTTAAATATACCACAATGGGCACTTGATAATGTTGCTTCAGACTGGTTTTTTCCCCTTTTTTAAGAAAAAAAAGTTGGAGCACATAATTTCATATATTTTTAGCTAGTGGTTAATAATAACGGCAAGAATCTAGCCTACTAATGTTCATACTAAAATGGTTTTAACATATACATATAAAGTTGATTTAACACATATTTAATAGTTTTTTTAAGCCTTAATTGTTAAATAACTAATTTCCATTACAAAAGAATTGTATTTCAACTTACTGTCTGTAATAGAAAAGGAAATATCATGTATATTTTAGATTCTGATTTTAGTGACATTTGAATAGTAACCAATGAGTTAAATTCTTAAAAATGAAATTTTAAAATATTTAATTAGGACATTCATTATTAATATATTCACAGATTCATTGTTTTTGTTATTATTGAGTAATAATAGGCCATTTGCATTTTAAAATACACTAGAATAATCGATCATCAATCACTTCAATATAAAAACCATAAAAAAGTTAAATTGTCTGTAGTAAATCCCATCACGTATTATATAGTAATCTAATTAAGTCTTAGGAAGACTTTATAAGAAAATATGAGCATTTATCTCATATAAACCCAATATAAAAACAAATATATCATTACGGTGGTAGGGGAAAGAGAACTGACTCTGTAAATAAATTATTACTGCTTTATTAATTTGTAATGTGTAGAGCAATTGGAGCATGTAATACTCTATTATATTCTGCTTTCTAGATACAAAATGTGAATATACTAAATTATTCCTCCGTATATTTTAACCATTTCTAAAATGCAATGCTATGGTTCTCAGAATTAAACTTAAAAGCCAATACATCAATTTCATGATTTTCTAGCATTAACACATATATAGCTATGAATCAAATCATTTAAAAAATAATATTATAATATTGGCAAGACAAAACATATATAGACAACAGTTTGCCAGATACAAACTCTATTTTATCTAAACAAAATATTTGCTTTTCTCGTGAGTATAATTTAAAAATAAAAAGTTTTTCCACGTAAGCATTATTTGCAACCCCCTAGATGTGTGAGATTTCTTTGTAATTTTAAATATTATTAGTTTTTAGTTAAAACTTTTAAAAAAGTAGTTTGAGTCGAAATATTCATAGGACCAAAATCCGGGACCTAATTCCTAAAATAAATAGAAATGTTTTATTTAATCATTGAAATATTTATGATTACTCTTAATAGGAATATCTTCCATGAAGACCATATACAAATATATAAAATCACTTTAATTTACGAATTTCCTAGAAAACATAATCATTTCTAGACACATAATCTAGATATATGTTATAATAAACATTATTGCTTCCTAAAAATTTTTTTGTAAGATTTCCTTTTCAAATAATCCAAAATATGTCTTATTTGACATAAAGAAAATATTCTGTATTGAAACATATTTTGCAAAAGTCGGTGGCCTCGCTTTCATTACATTTTATTTTATGTAAAACCCTTATGTAAAATTATTTATTTAGTTTCTCCACAGAATAAAAAGATATGCAGCGTTGATGATTATGTTTACAGTGGAACATCCTCTTTCATTTACAAACGAGGGGTAGTGCTTGTTTGAAATTAAATTTTTAGAGAACTCCAACCTCGCGTTATCGTTCTTCTTTTGAGAAGAGTTTTAGTTAAGCTGAAAGCTGAGGGCTTAATATTCTTTTTCGTTCACTGCTGAAGTAATGAAGTTGTTAATATTCCTTTTTAATAAAAGGATAGAGATCACGTAGTGTTGTACTTGGCATATATATTAAGATAAATAGATTAATTATTAGTCATTTACATTCGTGTTACTTCAAATCTAATGAAGTTCAAACCCACATTTTTTGTTGCTAACAACAGCAGCTTTTGAATATTTAATGTATGTTGCTGTTTCTATGATATTATATTCTTGGCTCATAGCACTTACAATATTCCCACAAATAAATCCTCTTCCAAAACATGAATAAAAAACAAACAAATGGCTTCTATTGAATATTTTGAGCATCAAACTTTATTTTTATATGCCATTCTTGATTTAAAAAATAGAGTCCAGCCGGAAAATAGAATTCTTGTTATCAGTTTTTGAATTATGCTTTCGTTTCATGAAATCTCCTTCAGAAACAACCCTATAGAGATGATATTTTACCTTAATTAAAATTATTTCTGGTCTCAAATTAGGTATAGTTCATTTTTAAAGCAAGACGGTCGAAGTGTTTCCACAACAATCTCGGCTACCCTCTCTCATACACATGCGTATCATTATCAAACCTCCACGGCATAATATAGAATATTAAAAATTCTCCTATGAGAGATGAGCAACTTAGGCAGTCCATCATCTACGCTATTACTTTATATTCTTGAACAAAATTAGCAGTGATGTTTATCATGAAATTGTCATACAGGGGTTTCACTAAACTCACTGACTTAAAAAACGAGATATTTCTTCAATTTCTTTGTTCTACCAAAACGTTTTAGATTGTCAGGAAAACATTTCCCCTCATATTTGTTACAAAATAAGGTGAGACAGCAAATTGTTTACTAAACAAAGTAAGTGCAGTTAATTTTTTTTATTATGGTCCTCCCCTTTAAATTTTAGATTTAAACTGACATATTTAGCACAGCCCTTGATGATTTTTCTATCATGAGAGAGAATAAAACCAGCTGAAAATAAAACAATTAAATTGTGAAAACATTTAATTTGGCTTTGTATTTTTCAAAGTACTTCATCAGGCCAACTTTTCCTTTTGGTTCGACAAATAAAATTCCTCAATGGCTCGTTTAGAAGCAGACAGTCTAAATGTATGTGAAAACAGTAGCACCGACATTCAAAGAAAATATATCTAATGCCACGTATAACCAATTTCCGTATGTTTAGGGTATGTTTTTTTTTTTTCAGAAAATTGATCTACTACTGGAAGGATATCAAGCACTTACTCGGCCATCCTATTTGAAGATTTTGTATTGGATTTCTGCAAACGAAGATACTTTTTCAGGGCAATATCCAATTAAATTTATTAACAGAATTACAAAATTATTCCCTAATCAGATTGTAGCAAAATTATTAAATTATTTAGCAAGCTTTATTTGTCATTATTGTGTGAGTTTCTTTTTAAAAAAAGTTACTGATATTTTTTACCAGACCTTGTATTACAAAAATATAATTTTCCTTTTTCTTTCATAAATACCATGTTTACTAAGTTTTAAAACTTCCACGGATATTTTGAAGAGTAAGTTATTTGTCCGCCTGGCATATGAAATTTTAGAAACTGTGAAAATGTTCATAGACATATTCTGAAAAAGATGGTCTCAATTCATATACTGTTGTGGAATCATCTTTGGAAAGATCAAAGTTGAGCAGCTCAAAATAACATTAAAATTATTTTGAAGCAGAAATACCAAAATAAAAGTTTTCATCACGCCATTCTAGACAATCACGAGCAAAATAATATTTGTTTACAATAAGCATATAATTGGGTATATAAAAGATCGTCTATCTTAAAATATATTTGCAGCTGTAATGAAATAACATATTTCCGAATTTGGATACCAAATATTTACTGCACCACAAAAAAAAAAAAAAAAAAAAAAAAAAAAAAAAAAAATCGTGATTGGATAGTCATTAAATCCAAAAAAATGTCCAGATCTGAAATTTCTGCAATGTCAATTTGTTATTTGAATCCAATCAAGAATTGGTAAGAATTTGATCTTTGACATGAAATAGTTCTCCTCCATTCAAAATAAAAATAGAAGCCTCTTTGGAAACTTTCAAGGAATAAACACTTTAACAAAAAATACTAGGCTTTTCTGCTTCAAGTATCGCATAGATTTGGATTGGAAAGACTCGTCTTCTCAAAGCATCAGCAATCAGTACGCATCAGAATAAAGAAACCGTATTAAATTTCAAAAAATGCGATGACAAATGGATTTCTATTCTTCTGTGCAGGAAGCATTGTGTTTTATCGTCTTTATTTCTTGTGAATAGGTTTATTTTAACAGAACAGTAAAAGCCAGAAAAGGAGTTTTTTTTTTATCAGGCCTCCATTTCATGGTGAAGTAACTGCCAAGATAGAAAACAGCTGTGCAAAATTGAGACTTTTTTTTTATTTTTACTAACGTATTATCCAAAAAAAAAAAGGTCTGGGAACTTAAATGGGAGTAGTTATCTGCGAAGAAAAATTGCAAAACTGTTATGTTAAAGTTTAGGATTACTTCGACATATGAATTTCAAACTACCATTCAAATGCTAAGAAAAAGAAAAATTCTATTATTGTTTGAAATGGGGCATAACATTTAGAGTCTTTATTGTGATATTCATAAAAAAATTGGATCCATTCATAATTTCTTGCACTTTTCTAAGGTAAACAAGGATAATTTGATTAAGGGGTAAACTAAGATATATTTAGACTTATATGTATAAGAGACTTATATGAGACTTGTATAGAAAAGATAAATTAGGATTAAGACATTAGAAGTTGCATCAAAACATTATTATACTAATATTACATTTTAGCCACTATTTTGATAATTTGTGTACGTTTTTTTTTGGCATGCGCAAATATTGGCTACAAGAAAACCTGCACAGTTTTTTATAGGACGATATATAGTTTTTAACTAAAGCTTAAATTGAGACCATTTTTAAGAAAATTATTTCTATAGGTTTCTGCTGATAGATATTATGGTTTAAAAATCATCAAAGTAACTTATAGAATATATTAAAGCAGTGCAGTTTCAACTAACTAAAAATGCTTTTAATTAATTTTAATCAGACATACTAACATATAACTACTTCAGTTAAGTTGGTTGAGGTAATTTGGAGCTAAAAGTTTGGAGAAAATAATAAATTGCTTTATTTGTTATTACACAAATCCAGGAACTTTAATTTTCATAAAACAATATTTTGAATTTTGCAAAGACCTTATAACAGTAATTAAATCTCTAGGATGGATTATGCTGAACATTGTCTGATTTGATGTTTAATTACTTGAACGATGTTTTAAATTGTAAATTTGTTATGGTCATATATACAAATAAAAAAAAGCCTCTTAACATACTTTTATTAAGTTTTGGTTTTTACTTTTATTAATTATGCAAATTTGATAGCGAATACCAGTTCAGTTACGATGATTTAGAACATTATTTGAATTTTTTTTTATGAAACGTAATTTAAAGATTTATAAATGTTTAGAAGCACGTTAAAATATTTAATCATTTCTCAATTTACTTTCATCCTACAATATTAGTATTCAAAGTACTACACACACATTTTGTATCTACATTGAGCTTCTTAAACCACAAACAATACTTCCTTGCATAAATAGATAAAGGTGACAAGATACTGTGGCTTCGAGAAACCTGTCAGTGTGTATTTTATTATCAAAGAAATTATAACGCAGGTTTATAAAAGTAAATTCTTATTATTTTACAAGAATTCTAAAGTTCTAAAAACTGAAGCTCTAATCGTAATCTGTTTCAAAGCCTAAATCTTTCGAACTCAACATTAGCGAAAATACAAGCTTCCTGTTTTTAGAAAATCCTGAGTTTCAATCCAAGCACCCACATCTCAATTCCAAAATACCAGTATTATTAATTCAACAGCCTAAACTAATCTGAATTTTTTACAATTAATAACCACTTAATTATTTTAAAGATTGGCAAATTTCGTTAACTTTCTTGAAAAATCTAAACAACTTAACTGTTGCCGTAAGTTTGAAATTTGTTTTTACGCTACAGTTTACAATGATAAAAAGCAATAAGTAAAAGTTATTCCAGGATAAATTTAAATTTATATTTATGAAATCTTAAAACTATCTAAAGTTATCTCGGTAATGGTTGCAACAATTTAAAATAAAAGGAAATTGCTCAACCTCATTAAAAAGGTAAAACAACATTAATTGATACTAATATTCACGTAACCATTTAAACAAAGCCTCAGCCATGTGCCCCCAAAACACAAAAGTGACCTTTAATAATTAAAAAAAGGTCTTGAAGTAACAGGGTTTAGTTGTAACAAACCAAATAGCTTTTGTAATAATATAATACCAGAATTCATACTATCAGAGATACGTGTAATGATGAACAAGTAAACAAAACGATAAGAGTGAATATTGAACACGACTTAAAATATGGTACTTTATTATAAGTAATTTTTTGATTCTTCAAAAATTTTGAAATTGCATGTAGATGACTATCGTTAATCGGACAAACAAAATACCATTTTCAAATATGGAGATTGTGTCGGGTTCAGTTGTAACAAACATTGTGGGTCCTGTTGTAACATGTTATAACTAGGAATATAGAAGAAAGAATCAAAAGCAGCGTCTACTGACAGTGAATCTGAATTGAACGACGAAATGTGTATCATAGGCTGAAACCCTTTCTAGAAAATAAATCAAATGAAAAGGAGATTAAATGCAAAAATTGTGAATGGTGGATTCATGAAGTCTGCTCTACCGGAGAAACGCTATTTATGTGTCAGAATTGTGATTCTAAATATTCGATGTAGATGAGGATATTAAATGTATATATTTACTCATACAAGAAGGTATATAAAACTATTTCTTCAAACGTTTTCTCATTTTAACCCGTGTTACAACAAGCCTATATAACTATTAAAAATTGACTCATAATCGGGGTTAGTTGTAACATTTTTCGAAAGTATAAAAAGCACTTTCCCTGAAAATTCTATTCATGAAAAATTAAACTCAAATAATATATCAGTAGAAAAAAAAAGAAATCTTTCTTCCTCCTAAAATTCGAATCATACCAAATACAGTTATACTTTAGATGATACAGTTAAATATGTGAAAAGTGTTACTTTTAGACACGATATCTCGTACTGTGTAACAGAAGAGTACAAGAGAACTTTTATATAAACTCCTTACCTATAGTATAAAATACAAGATACTCTATTCGCTGTTTAAGCATGTATTGTATATAGGTTGTAGGTCCTGAAATTTAAAAAAAAAAAAAAAAAAAAAAAAAAATAGTTGTTAGATATTGGTACAATTTATATTAAGCTCATAAAATATAGTATTAAACTGTTTCTTATTGCAAATTCAAAGTATGGAAAATTTGCAAGTATTCAATAAGAATAAACTAATCAATCGATTTAAAAGTAACTCTTTGATAACTGTTATATGTTATCCAGATTAGTAATTGCGGTTTTCAGAAAAATATGGTAATTAATAGAAAAATTAAACAAATAAAATGTGCAATCACATTGGCATTTACGTATTATCCCATCACACGTTTATGAAATAGTTTGCCAAACGGATTCTTTTTGCCCACCGAAATAGTTGTGCCTAAGTACTGTTATACAAGGTGAGACCGAAAAGTAAGGTGACTGATGTCCTAATAATCACTGTATTATATATTTGCAGATAAATACATCACTGTCCTTCAAAGTAGTTCTCGCCGTTTACAATACACTTCTGACAACGTTCAAACAAGTTCTTGAAACTTCTGAAAAAGTCCTCCTTTGAGACTGTCTTAAGTTCCTTGGTAACAGTAGCTTAAATGTCTGAGATGCTTGAAAATCGGTTTCCCTTCAGTGCCAATTTCAGTCGAGAAAAGAGGAAAAAATCTGCTGGAGCTAAATCATCGGAATAAGGATTTTTTTCCTCTTTCCACGACTGAAATTGGCACTGAAGGGAAACCGATTTTCAAGCATCTCAGACATTCAAGCTGCTGTTACCAAGGAACTTAAGACAGTCTCAAAGGAGGACTTTTTCAGAAGTTTCAAGAACTTGTATGAACGTTGTCAGAAGTGTATTGTAGATGGCGGAGACTACTTTGAAAGACAGTGATGTATTTATCTGCAAATATATAATACAGTGATTATTATGACATCAGTCACCTTACTTTTCGGTCTCACCTTGTATGTTTTATGAACATTAATTTTTTCTAGTTTTTGCATATAATTTGCTAGTGCACTGCATTTATGTGTTAAAAATTTATTAAATGTTATAAACTTTTAAAAGAATGAAGCACTTTGATTTTTCTCCCAATAAACTAGTCATGCAATATCTTAGTATTCCATATAAAACTAGCATATAAACTAAATGAACATAACCGTCGGTTTAGAGTGAACATAGCCTGAAATTCTGTAAAATATCTTTACTTTAAAAGAGTGTAAAACATTTCCAATAATTAATACAAATTTTAAAAACCCTCTTTACAATAATTTCAAGAACACCGAAAACAATTTTGCTTCACTTCCGACTATGTACTACAGGAAAATTTTCGAAACTGAAAAATAAATTTTAGAACAATCTATGCATGTGACACATGTTTTTGGAGTATTTTTTTACTCTGAATCAAGTAAAAAAAAAAAAAGCCGGTTTAACCAATCTAGAAAAGTTAGTCATTTTTGTAAACGAAAATACACGTAGGAAGCGAAGAAAGGATAAATACGACATTAAAAAGAATAAAAAAAAATTATTTGTTTCATTAAACTTGGCAAAAACATTTTATGTGTCATGAAAATAAAGAAACAAATTAGTCTATAAAAATATTTAGCATAGAAGGGTGTTTTTTGAGAAGTTTTTTTTTTTTAAACTGAAAATTATTTTTGGTGTAACCTAGGCATGTGTCGCATGTGTGTGGAATATTTTTTGACGTGGAATCGAATGGAAAAAAAAAAAAAAAAAAAAAAGCAAGACGGTAGAACTACCCACTATAAAGTTAAAGTAATTTTTATAGAAGCAAATGCATATAAAAGTGTATTATTTTTATTACTTTTTATTTATAACTTATACATTTGTTTCCTTACGATTTCAATTATTCACTTCTACTTACTTTTTTATAACTACTATTACTACATTTTTTTTTAAACACCCTTCTATGCTAAATATTTTATTGACTCTTGTAAAGAGTTGCTTCACTATAAAATTACTCTACAAACTTTCTACATGGCAGAAACACATCTATTTTGACATGAATTAATTTATCTTTTCAACAAGAGCATTTTACACGAAGCCCACGTATTGCCAAGTTTTGCTTAGAAAGTTCTTATATTCTATTATTTTGAACTTGGATTGTATTTTACCCGTACTAATAACGTTTTAGTCTATGTATGACGAAATTTTTTTTTTTTTTTTTTTTTTTTAATTTCTTTATTATTTTCAACAAGTGTTACATCCTATCTTGTTGGTTATGGTAAAAGTACTCAAATTCTTAAGTGTAATGCCTACATGCTATCTAAGGAGTAGGAATATAATACTATGGTATAAATCAACTAACGAATTTTGGTACTTAATAGAATAAAACATAAATTAATTATACTATTATAAAAATTTGATAACGTTTTTCCCAAAGTGGAATTTTGTAAATATAAAATAAACTTCTCTCCCAGAAAGTTATTTAGAGTGACATTTAGTTGCTCGTTAGATTTCTATGTCTTTTCAAAGTGTGCATACCTTTTTAAACATTTCTGTGTGTCAACTTCAACTGCTATGATCAGAGAAACTGTTTAAATTTGATCGAGTCCATGCGTTCTAGACGCATTAATCGATAATTTTCAAGTGACGGTTACTGGGTGTCAAAAAGAATAAAAGCGTCTGTAGGTAAAAAGAGGAAATGTTAAATTGAAATGATTCTACCATAAACCGATTTCACTGAAAGCTCAAAAAGTTCCTTCCCTCTTTTATATTGCCTATTCTGGATTTTTATGTTAAATAAAATTTATAGCCAGCCCCTTTCCATCTAAAAATTCTTTAAAATAAGGAACTTTAGTGTAAAGTGTTTTCAGTATCCACTAAAATTGTCGCCTCTTTTTCAAGGAATAAAGAGGTAAAAATTGTAATTCATAAAAATGGCCTCATTTTACAATGAATATCATAATTTTGTCTAGTATTAAAATGATCATCGGGATGACAAAATTTATTTTAGGGTGAATAGATAAAGAAAAGGTTAATATTTCACTCGAATAATAATAATAATAATAATAATAATAATAATAATAAAAACCAAAAACACTCGCATTCTATAAAGTCAGTGTGTTTCGTGGTGTCCTCTAGATGGACACACGGAAAACACGAATACAAAATTAAACCAAATATAAAAATGTCCATTTTATTTTTTTAGAAAATTAATATTGTTAATGAGATCTATATGTATCGGATGTTTAAAAAAATAAGAAAAGCTCAAGAATGGTTGATCGAGAATAAATGATTATATTAAATATTCTTTGGTGAGCATGATGGATGTATAGACAGGACGTTAAAAATATTGCTTCAGTGTTTATTTTCTTTTTGTTAGTAAATATAAAGAATTATTGTAAATTGCTGTACATCTTATGGATGTAAATTGTGTGAATTTTACGGGTAATTTATTTTTATACCTATAGAATTTAATTTTTTAATGTACCCTGTATAAAAAAAAGTCCAATAACTAAATGGTTCCTGAGGTCAAATTATCAATATGGAGATGGTACATATTTAATCATCTCTTTTAATAAATAATGTTTTATGCTTCGTTCATGTTTCTTTGTATAAAAATATTACTTCTGAGTAGGAAGAAAGGGCTTCACGGTCAGATTGCAAAAAAAAAAAAAAAAAAAAAAAAAAAAAAAACTATATTAAAAATTACAAAAAATTAATAAACCGTTAAAATTTTACACAAAACGGAATTTTCTAATCATATTTCTTTTGATCTCTTTTAAATTTCTAAACTTGGAAAGCGTAAGGGACTATCCGCTTCTTCGGTGCACATTATTATTATTATTATTTAAATTTTCAAGCATTTTTTATAAATATATTAAAGCAGTATTTTTATTCTTTAGCGAACAAATTATTAATGTATTTTTATATATTTTAGAAAGAATTCCAAAGAAGGAAGATGACGCATTTTCTACAGTAGAAAGAATATGCCACGTACATTACCAGGCATATTCCATACATCTATTTAGGATTATTTGTACATTTATCTAAACGATTAAAAATAATGTAGAACACGACCTGTCTTCGAATTACTTGTTTTAAATTTCTCTGCATACAATTATTAAAACATTAATGGAAATTAGTAGTAACAACTTTTTTGTATCCAAATTAAAAATACAAAATTTTCAATTACATTAAAATTATTTAATTTAAATAATTACACATTTTAAAAGAAAAATAGTTATGGTTTTTAAAAACATTTTTTTTATGTGGAATTTGTTTTCATATTGAATAATATGATGCTTTTAAAACACAAGCACGTTAAAATATGGCCTAAAAAAACATTTATGAAAGACACTTTACTGCAACGAAATGTATGGTTGTGCTATTGCATGTATATACCCTAGTTAGGCAGAGGCAAAGCATTTTACTAAATCCCTTTACAATATTTAATTTCACATTTATTTCATTAGTTTAAATTGAACCCTTTTAAACCAATTTTAAAGGGAAAGAGTTTATTCAATAAATTCTTTTAATGTTTACAAATATATGTGAACTCGAAAAAAGTTCATGTTTCACTTTTGAATACAACTTTTTCACTTTTGAAATTTTATACATTTGAGATTATTACACACTTTATTTACTAGACCTGATGTATATATACATTAAATTCAATTTAAATCGGTGTTACTTTTAAATATTTCTCAAATTACTGTATTTAGCAATCATATATTACAAATAACACCAATGAGCTTTTTGAGTAAAAATTATTCTGATCAAAAATGCTTAAAGATTTTAGCTTTTTCAACATAAAATTCTAAATGTGGTTAAAGTTAATAGCCCGTCCTCTTTACCCTTTCTTGGTTGTCTACAGATTTCTTAGGTCTTGAGATCACACAACAAGTAAACCCTTTTATTTCGTCCTCTGACAAAGAGGGACCATGATGGATGAAGTGTGGTAATACTTCGGATAGCTTCAGAACAATGATTGCCCTGTCAAGTGTCTCTTTACTGAACGATGGTTAAGCATATGAGAGAGGAAGTTTTCCATTATTACTCCAATGGTATAGAGGAGTACTCGGTCAATAGCTGAAAATAAGGACACTGAATTGTGGTAAAAGTTTTGGAGGGCCTTTTTATATAAAATAATTTAGATAGAAAATCCATTGAAGATATACCCTGCTTTTTTGGTATAGTAAATGAATATTTTTATATTACAGTTATTTTCTGTTTTTGATTTTATGTATCTAAAACTATACAATAATATTTCAGTTAGACATTATCATTTTCATTATCAGTTAATAGTAGAAACAAGTACGGATTAAACCACCTTATGAATAAATGAGAATATTTAGCTTCTTTGTTTTTAATAAATATTATATTTAGTATTGTTTCATACATTTTAAAACTATTTACACTAATACATAAAATCCAAGCATTTGTATTTGGAAATGTATAAGTTGAAATCTAAAAAAAATAAGTTAAAAAAAAATCTGCCCCCTCCCCTCCCTTCTTTTTCAACAGACAAAATAATTCCTGCAAACAATCGAGAAAAATATTTTAAATATTACCAAAACATACAAACTCCTAGAGAAGGGAGGACCGCCCTACTGGAGGTACAGAAACTTTGTAAAAATTTAGTTTGAAGGTGAATTATCTAGCTAAATAATTACACACTTTTGATTTTCTTAAATAATTATTAGAATAATAAAAAATTAAATTGTAAACCTCTAAAATTGTCCCTTCTTAGAACATCTTTTTTCTACCTTCGGACAATGATAGCCGAACCAAGGAACAGGAATCTGAGGGTGGAGAAAGAAAATATATATAAAGTTTTAAGCTTTTACAGGAACTGTAATACAAAAATCCTCTATTTTTTTTTATAGTCTTTTGAACGGCAATATGACTATGAAGTTGGCAACAAACAAATTTGAATCTAATTATGTTATCAAATAAACAGAACAGTTTCTGAATAAAAAAATTCCCAAATTAAAAACTTAAATATGTACTCAAATAATTATGGTCCTACCAAACACTTTTAAAAATTAAATACTTTCTGAAAGAAATATAAACAAAAAAATTCTCAAAATGAAAGAAACTTGGATTAAATTTAACATAATTCAATGCAACACATATATCAAACTTCCCAAAAGAGAACTTACTTTGATTTCTTACAGTGACTCCAACTACAATAGGAGTGCTAACTTGGACATAAGGACATTTCCGTCAACCTCATACTCATCCATGTTGTTATACGCAAATTTTGGGTTGTCCAATTCCATCTTTTGCATATAATAGACATTAAATGAAGCTGTGCCAACTTTTGCTGTTATTATTACCACAAAATTTGTATTGATCTTTTCCCAGCTTTCTATCAAGTATAAAATCCCTAGTATTCCGTTTTATGCAATTCACTCTTGCTTCTATTGGTTGAAGCATCTTTTCCTTTTTTCTCCCACTAAAATCAAGGTGCAAACTTTCAAATTCAACATAGGATTTATCCTCAGGAAAGAAGTCTTATTCTCCTCACCATCTTCTAAAAATCATAAAATAGTCGATTTCTTGGCTTTTTAAATTTTGCTTCCTTGCATGATTTTTGATTTTGCCTTTTTTCCCTATTCTATTATTCTCTGCCTCGTTTTGAGATTCTTCCAGAGATGCCTTCATTGGAGTGTCAGTCAATACTCATAATTTCCCCTTCCTGGAATATACGGCAAGTGTGTTCTTTCTTAGTGGTGGTTTGGGAAAAGGTTATATCATTTCTGGTCCTTTGGTAAGTCATTAAGAAATAAGGTAGTGGATGTATATCTTGGTATTCCTTCTAGCCATTTTGAATTGCATGGTGTTTTACGGATATCAGTTGATAGAAAAGTTTGATGTAAAACTCTAAAATGATAGACAAGATACAAAGCTAAAAGAATCTAACCACCTCTTCCATTTCTCTTAAATATAGCATCGAAAACTTAAACAATAAAATTTTGCTTTGAACATTAAAAATGTGAAAAATATCATCAATCACTTGCCTAAACCTAGGATTTCATTGAAAACACATACACGACTGAAGGATCCGTGTTAAAAAATTGCCAAAATGCCTTCACTTAAAACCTATAATTTCCTTTATTTTAATAGGCAATGTCTCTTGACTGCACTTCTTGGTAGGGAGATCTCCATCACACCACAATTAAATTAATTTTCAGTATTTCTACTTTTATCCTACTGAACAGTGAAAAACTTTAGAAAAAAGACCAAGTCAGTCTGAGGTCAACATTCCAAAAACAATGCACGTGGCACGTTCCAAAAACAACAAAAACAAGACACGTGTAATATGTCAAAATTAAAGAACTCTTCGACATGAGTTCCCATAGAACAATTCAATTTGAAGTTACGACCACAAGAACCAGAAAGTGAAACCAGAAATCCATTTGCAATTCGCTGGGTCAAAACTACATATTTTACATGCTTGTGTCATATTCCATACATCAATTTGATTATAGATAGTATCGATAAGTGTAAACGATAATTTCTCATCTTGGTACCAAATATAAGTATAGTATACGAACGAATATTTGGCCAATACTTTTATTACCACAAAATATAATTCAATTTTAAGATTTTTTTATATAAGAAAACTCAAAATTCTGCAGATTCATATAGCAATGAGTTGTAGTCATAATAGCAATGCTTTGTGTCACTAAATTTTTCTACATATTATCGTTTGTGGTAGCTCCACATCTTAACAATTGTGCATGATTATTAACCAATTAAGCATTTATAAAAATGCATTTCACATAGTATTTTTTGACGAAATGACGAAGATTTCATTTTACATTTCATTGGTTGTACAAAAATATTAAGAGCAAGATTCTGAGAAGTTGAACCACCCCTGATTCACACCATCTCCGATTATCCCCAAAAAATTACAAGTTGCTGCTACCCTTATTAGATGATAAAATCTGAAATTATTTGTTCCGTAGTTGCACTGCTCAAATTCTATGACGTGTCAAAGATGATCTTTAAAAATGAAAAAATTGGTGTTTTTGTGACGCATGAAAACTATTTTTATCCGTTTAAAAATTCACAAGCAACTTGCCACCTGCATTTCTTCTTATATGGAATGTACTAGAATAGATCTTTATAAAACGTATAAAAAGTTCATAGCAAGTCAATTGCGCAAGGTCATTCAAGGTCATGAAATGTCCAGGTTTTCATGTTTTTTACCATTTTCAAGACTGAATTATATCTTGCGCATTTGATTTGTCACTTCAAACTAGGTGTCATTGGATAGAGCTATATTAGTACTATTTATTAATACATAAAACATTGAGGCAAGTTGAACACGTTGGAATTTATTTGGCGCCAAAATCGAAAAATCTCCGAATTTGACACAAATTTGAGTTTGTATATCTTGCTGCGGGAACAATATATTGACACAAAGCTGAGACTATTTAAACACTCTCTTATTATACTTAATGAGAAATAAAACTTTATTGAGGCAAGTTGAAGAGAACAAAATAAATGTTTTTTTTTGTTGCATCCCCATCCTTACATATTGATGCATTATTGTTTTCATTCATGTTTTCAAAAATTATTCGATTTTCACTTCACTCTTCCTCATGTTTATAACAATTGCTTGTAGTATGTCTTTTAAGCTAGGAACTTAGACTGGATCGGCTCCAGAAATTTGCTAAGTACCAAAGAAAACTGAGCTTCGGATCACGCAATGGCCACTTAAACTCATCAGCTTCTCTCTGATGAAGAAATTTCATTTTAAACACGTCATCTCCACAATCTTCTAGTAGTTTACTAATGTAAATCCGTTTATTGTATATAGGACAGCGTAAAAAGAATGAGACCGAATTTCATATCTGCAGTTCTTATCTGGAATTAGCTTTATCTCTTTTATGATATTCTCCGTTTGTTAGGGGACAGTAATTTGGAGTTCAACTGCAAATTCACCATGCAATCATTTCCAGGCACAAGTCAGGCCACACCTTATAGACGAAGACAATACCACTCAGCCCTAAATTTATAACTATGATGTTTTGCCCAGAAAAAAATTGCTCATCAACATTTGAAACTGCAGAGGATTTGTTCCTTTATATTGCTATAGAGAAGAACATCAAATTTCTAAATTAGTAACTAGTCAAGACAAAACCAGAAGTGCATTTACAAAAAGAATGGAAGCAGTGACAAAACAGACCAATTTTGAAATTACTGCAGCTTTTGAAGAACCCACTACAGATAATAAAAATTACATCTAATCAAGTCTTATGCGCAAAAAGGATAGGCAATGAAACCCAAAAGGAAAGTTCAAGAACCAAAATCAAAAACAATTTAGAATACTTCAACAAAAGAAATAAAACAGGAAATAAATTAACACCCCAAACTGTTGCAAGTATGATGAGAAATCTCATAGTTGATGGAAAGAAGAAATTTTGTTCAAATGAATATTTGACACGGGAACAAGTTTTGTCACATTTCCACAGAATGAAAGATACGATCGAAATATGCAGTGCTATTGAATATGAAGTCATTGAACAATATGACGAATTTTATCTTGGAATCATTAGAGACAATCAGGTATGTAGATGACATGAATAGAGGCAATTTCTATTCTCTATAGTGCGTTCTTCAAAATCTGCAGTAATTTCATAATTAGTCTTTTTTGTCCTTGCTTCCATTCTTTTTGAAAATGCACTCCTAAATTTGTCTTGACCTGTGATTGTTTTAGAAATTTGGTGTTCTCCTCTAGCAATATGTAAGGACAAATCTTCTGCAATTTCAAACGTTGATGTGCAATTTTCTTCTGGGCAAAACATCAGAGTTATGAATTTTCGGCTAAATGATATTATCTTAGTCTTTAGGGTTTGGTCTGACTTGTGCCTAAAACTGATTTCATGGTGTTTTCACATTTGAAATCAAAATTACTGTCCCCCAACAAATGGAGAATATCATAAAAGAGATAAAGCTAATTGCTGATCAGGACTGCAAATATGATATTCAGCCCCATTTTTTATACGTAGTCCTGTACGATAAACGATTTTATATTGGTAAATTGCAAGAAAATTGTGGGGATGACGTGTTTCAAATGGAATTTCTTTACCAGAGAGGAGCTGTTAAGTTTAAGTGGCCATTGCTTGATGTTATCGACACAGTACATCGAAGTTCGTTTTTTTCCCCCCATCTTTTGAAACTTTCTGGAGTCAATCCAGTCACAGTTCCTAGCTTAAAAGACGTACAACAAGCAATTGTTATAAACATGAGGATAGGGGAAGTGAAAACTGATTAATTTTTGAAAATATGAATGAAAACAGTAATGCATCACTATGTAAGGATGAGGTGCAACAAAAAAAAATCCTTTATTTTTTTCTCTTCAACTTATCTCGATAAAGTTTAATTTCTCATTAAGTATAATAAAAGAGTGTTTAAATAGTCTCAGCGTTGTGTCAATATATTGTTCCCGCAGCAAGATAAACGAGCTCAAATTTGTGTCAAATTCAGAGATTTTTCGATTTTAGCGCCAAATAACTTCCAACTTGTTCAACTTACCTCAATGTTTTATGTATTAATATATAGTACTAATATAGCTCTATCCAATGACACCTAGTTTGAAGTGACAAATCAAACGCGCAAGATATAATTCAGTCTTGAAAATGGTAAAAAACATGAAAACCTGGACATTTCATGACCTTGAATGACCTTGCGCGATTGACTTGCCATGAACTTTTTATATGTTTTATAAAGATCTATTCTAGTACATTCCATAACAGAAGAAATGTAGGTGGCAAGTTGCTTGTGAATTTTTAGACGGATAAAAATAATTTTCATGTGTCACAAAAACACCAATTTTTTCATTTTTAAAGGTGATCTTTGACACGTCATAAAATTTGAGCGATGAAACAACGGAACAAATAATTTCAGATTTTATCATCTAATAAGGGTATTAGCAATTGGTAATTTTTTGGGGACAATCGGAGATGGCGTGAATCACCCCCTAATGTTAAGTGGCTCAATCTCTCAGAATCTTGCTCTTAAAGCTCCAGATGAAATTTTCTAGTTGTATTCTGTTATGAATGTTCTGATAACGTTAGGTCTTGTAGAACTGTATGATTTATGACTGAATTCAGTGAATTCATATTAGGCTCTTTAGAACTAATTGTTTCAATTTTATTTCTGTGTAACGTACACATTTTTTTTTATACTTCGGTCCTTTCAGAGATCGTGGATTTCTTTCAACAACTTTAATTTGTAGAGGAATTTTTTTATTACTTTTTTACTGATATGACTTTAGTTATTGTTTTCTCGACAACTCCAAGAGCTTTGCAATTGCGTTTACTGACTCTATCAAAAAAAGGAACACATTTTCTCATTTCTGAAATGAAATTTTACTGAGACTTTTGCCTTCGACTTAAAAGTTTTTTTTTTTTTTTGTATCAATAGTTAAAATGTATTCAAACCCAAATCACCAAATTACGTTGGAATGCATTTCAAATAGTGATTATATGGTGTAAAGCAGTTATTCTAAGAGACGTGTGAAGGGACAAAATTAATAGACATTTATTCATGGATGTAATAATATCATTGATTAATATCGTTGTTAACAATATTGTTGATTTAAACTTATCATTCGTGCACTTGAATGAAGGAAATATAATCTTATATTCCCTTATTATATCATTCTACATGGCGCGAGTTAAGGAATTACTTAGAATAAATATTTCCTAAAGGTACACGGCATCTCAAGGCATACCAGATAATTAGAACTTCTTTAATGCAGAGGCACGACCTGATAGACTTTCAAATTACAATATGGTTTGTTCTCAACTTGTGGGTGCGTCAGTAACTTCTATAGTAAAGTCCTAGGCAGTATCGTGAAGTACAATAACAACATTTTGTGGCTCGTAGACTAAGTTTACAGTTAATTTTGAAATTCCAAAAATGATGTAAACATATAAATGTCACTCTGATAGATTTCCTATACGTCACTCCGATAGTGTATGAAAAAATAATAATTTGAACTTTTTGCTATATATTTCTTGTAGTGTTTTTTTTTTATATAGTTTCTGATCTGAAAACACGAAAGTTCACGGGTTCATAACAGTTTTCTTGGTTGGAAACAACGAAATTAATAACTACGAAACTCCAATGCTTTGCATTATAAAAATTAATACAACTGCGTTGTTGTTTTTAACACTTTTGCTAATTTAGAAAATTACACTTTATTTTACTAAGGTGTAATTTTTGTCATTAGGTTGTAAATATTCTTGTAAATACTATTTTAATTTTTCTAATATCTCATTAGTTTGTAATCGAAAGGTTGGAAGTTGCCTCTACTTTTTAGCACATTATATAATTCTCAAGGGTCAAGAGGGAATTCTTAGCCACCCTTTGAAATAGAAACGCGTCATTTAGAAATAACCAGTGTATAAACGAATTTTTTGTATTTGTATTGTGTAGGTGTATTCATTTTGTGAAGTTTCTTATTAATTCTTTTTACATTTTTGAAACTCTATGTCAATTTTTTAGAGTATCTAAACGTAAATCTAATGTATATGTTTGATGAACAAAGATCCAATACGCCGTACTGGGAAAGGATGCAATGATTCCCTATACTAAGAAATTTGTTGGTTAAATTGAGTTGGTAATAACTACGTTATTTGAACACATATGTGGCACTAATTTTGTTTTACAAAATATTCTAGATTGTCGAGTTGACATTTGGATACAGTTCCAAAACGAAGATATTTAAAGCGTAACAATTTCAATTTTCTTGTTAAAAGTAATCGACTTAAAAAAAAACGTTTCTAGCCTTTTCAAATTCATGCAAATATACTAAAGATAAATAAAAAAAATTATACGTAACTAAACATGGGTAATCAGCTGTTTTAAAAACATTATTGAAAGAAGATAAAAAATTACCTTTAAAAACGTATATAAAAAGAAAATTTTAAAATTGATAAAGAAACACTTTAATATAACTTTTTAAATTCATTACATTCAAATTATAAACATTATTTATGTTATTTAATTTTATGTATACTATCTTACAATAGGTAAATGCTTCTTGATCAGCATAAATATTTGAAAAGCATGAAAACATAAACAATTTCGTACTCTACAACGGACACGAATTTACGCCCGAGATTCAAAATAAATTTCGTATTTATCTTTAAAAAAAGAAATTGTAAGGTAAAAAATGTAAAACACAAGTTTATAAATAAATCGGCAAATATGGAATCACACAATTCAAATGATTTAAAGTTGGTAGCAATTTGAACGACCTTTGAAATCTTCTATATTCGACTTCAAAATAAAATAAGTCCAATAGAAGCACAAAAGGCTGTCAATACATACTTTACGGATGGAAAATGGGGCTCAGCTTTGTTGAAAATTGTGATTGACGTATGGTGTTGGATAAATATGTGCATATAAGAATATGGACAAGCTTATTATTAAATTTTAAATATTTCGAAATATTCAATTCAAAGAATTTCTAAAAATATAGGTTTTATATTTTTAATGTGCTTGAAAAGTACTCATGGAGTTTTTGAAAATCTAACCGAGAAATAGTTTTCTTCTATTTTGGTTACAGTATTTATAAGATAAGAATATTAAGATCTGTCTTCACCTATTTATATGGTGAAAGATAATGATCTAATAGGTGTAATGTGTACTCTACATGACTTGATTTTTGAAGGCTATCCAAATGTTTCATTTAAAATTATTCATTAATTTATGTAGTAGCTTGTTAAAAAATAGACTATTCAAAAGAAGGTTGAATGTTCAATTTTATACCATAGTGTGTCGAGCTGTACAATACATAAATTAGACTAATAAACCTAAAAAGTTACAATAGAAAAATATTATAAGCCAAAACCAGATATTAAGAAGCCAGAACCAGATATTAAGAAGCCAGAACCAGATATTAAAGGCAAAATATTAAATATTAAATTTGAAATCCCGACTGAGTGTCTTCTTCAGGTGGCTTGAACCAGTCGGGATTTCAATGGATACGTTTCTGAAGTGCGATTGATCGATTTTATCAATCGTCCTAAGCATCCACCAAAATAGACAGGAAGTCAAATACCCATATATTAACATTTAAATTCGTATGCCGTCTATATTCCAAGAAAAGAAAAAAAATATATTAAACTGAACCTTCAACCAGTAAAGGCTGTTTAATTGGATTTCAATATCACCCGAACATTGGAGTCAAAAACCAAAGGAAAAAGATCCCTTGTTTTTTGATATTAGAATTATTAACGTTTATCTCTAGCAAATTTATGTTGATGAATCATTTCATATTATCAAACGTTAGACAATGTCTTAGAAATAATTCACGCTCAAACATATTTATAAGCAATTTAGAATTATAAAACATCAGACTTGACAAGTGCAATTTTATAAGTATATCGGGCATCAGATAAAAATTTCTTGAAACAAGCACTTCTTCACCATTTTTTTATAGTTTTGAAAATATAAATTTATATTTATCATACCACTATGAAAACAAAAATAATCAGAATGACAGATACACTCTTTTTGTCTCATGGCCTTCAAACCAGCCCATTCGTATTTCTTCGGTGTTCCCAGTAGGTATTTCGTGTTCTAACAATCAGGGAAGCCAAAATTTCTAGCACAAATTTAAAAAAGATTGGTTGAAAATATTAAATAGATTAATATACTGAAATTAAAGTTGCATTAAGTTTCTTTTTATATAAACACCAATTAACTTAGTCAAGCTTAGTCATCTGCCCTATTTATTGATCGCACAATTTCAGGTCGGACATCCAGTTCTTGTTATGTGATACTTAACACGGCGTCTGATTTCCTGGCCTTTAAAGTTTATGTTTAAAACGTTTTCTGACCAACACGTAGCGCGATAACGGAATGATAGACTTGTTCTTACTCTTAAGTTACAAAGGGAACGCATAAAGACGTTTTCTATCACAATTTTGGAGTTCATAAAAAACCGAATTCAGGCAATTTCAATTAAAAAAAAAAATCCCTTTATTAGTTTTCGCATTTTTTCAATCTTTCAAGATACTTCAGTCATCCTGCATAATGATTTACTTATGTGAGTTATTGTATACTTTGGTTTCACAATTTAGCTATGGTATCTGGGATTAAAAATAGCAATGTTCGGAGAGTGGATCCTTTCAGTTATCCAATGCATTCCTGAGGTATTCTGCATTCCAAATAATATAATACATAAAAGCAAAGTTTTTCATATAGATTCTTTATATGCATTGCCAATTTTTATATTCATTAATATAGCGCCAATTTTGTTGTCAACCTGTGCTTGTTGGCTAATTTAAAATAAGAAAACATCTCTATCAGCAAAGCAGTATACGGCAAACTAAGTTTCAAAATTTTAGTAAAAACGATCATGAACTTATGATTTTATGTCGAATTATCTTTTGTTTATTTTAATTAAAATAATATTGGCAACGGAAAGTGTTTCAACAATGATCGGTTAAATAGGATTTGTTAGTAATCCAAAACAGTCATAGAAACGTTTGTAAAAGTGACATTTTAAAGACAGTGACAGTCCCCCAAATTTGCTAGAATGCATAGTCATCGAAATCGAAAATATCTGCCAAGTTTCAACCCGATAAGATGACGGCAAGTGGGTTAATTAGGCTTCCTCAAATTTTAACGACAGCCGCAAACAAACAAACGAAATCGAAGTTACAATAAAGGATTTAAAACTGCATTTATGTGCCCATATAATGAATGTCCAAGAATTCCAAATTTTATTTTTGTGTGACTTCTGGATATAAAATAAATAAATAAATAAATAAATAAATAAATAAATAAATAAATAAATAAATAAATAAATAAATAAATAAATAAATAAATAAATAAATAAATAAATAAATAAATAAATAAATAAATAAATAAATAAATAAATAAATAAATAAATAAACATGCGTTCTTTTAACGTTGATCCACGGCATGCATTCATTTTTGGTATTTCACTTTCTGAAACATTTCCAAACACCTTTGTAGCCTAAAGCTTAACTGAATTCAAAATTTCTGCTATAAGCGTTTTCCGCACCTCAAATCAACAATTTTAAGTGAAAGAACTCTAGCGAGTGTTCTCTGGGTATTTCGCTTTCGAAAAGATTTTCATGCATAGTTGGGATGTGTGGACTACCTAAATTACAATTTTAAACTTTCTACATTGTCTGGAATCCAAAATATCACATTTGGGAACTTGAATTATTTTTGCGTTCCAATGCTACCCTTAGGAATTTCACGTTCCAAAATATAATTGTGCAATATGCAACTCTTCTGAAGCTTAAACTATCTAATTTATAAACTTCAGAATTCTGAGTCCTTAGAGTTTAAAACAATATTAAGTGGGGCAGGAGATTATAGCTTTATTTTATGGGGCGCTAGTAAAATAGCTTTTACACTACGTATTTCGCAATGGTTTAAAATAGAAACATTCATAGACCTTCACAGGAAAACTTAATGACTCAGTTTGTTACCATTATCAATCAAGTGCAATAATATAAACTATAATATAATCGATAAGTTTTAATAAATTTCCAAGCATTTTTTTCCATTAATTGAAATTTTTTATTCACCGCTACGGCTGCTTCATACATAATTGTTCTTGTATATTTAAAACCAAAGGTAAAGGTGCATTTATTTTTCATTATTTTCAGAGGAAATTGTTTAGTTTTATGTCTCTACTTGCCATTAATACCATGTAGAAATAAAAATCATACATACAGGTTGAAAAAAAAATTAGATAATTTTCTCTATCGATAGATAAACACTTTTATTCAATTTGTAACTGTGACTTACAAAGACTTCCAAGTATGAGCAACAAATAAATTAATAAAAAAACAGATTGAAAAAAAATCATTTAACACTTGGTAAAAGATAAATCTATTTTTAATTTTTCATATGTTATTTTTATAATTACAAAATCGTATGAAATTGTAAAACTTAAATAAAAATACTTAAAATACGATATATAATTTTGTATCTTTCTAAAGGATTCTGAAAGCAATAGGATCGTTTGGTTGGTTGGTTGGATATTTGGAGTTATATGGCACAAGAGCTACACTAGGGCCATCTGCGCCAACGTATCAGATTTTTGAAAAAAAAAAGAAGAAAAAAAAAAAACTTAAAAAAAAATCTATGAGTATTAGTACATTTCTTGCTATCAAATGAATCCTTTTTACAAAAATGGCAGGTTTTAATCTTATTCACAAAAATAGAGGGTTTTAATTTTTTTCTCGATAACTTTATTTATTTCAAATTCTATAATGATCTATAGAATAGAATTTTCATAATTAATTTTTTTAACTGGATAGATAAAACTGAGATATATATGGAAAAAAAAAGTAACTAAAAAAATAAATAATCTGCAAACTATTGCTCAAGGAGGTAGGTATTAGTAGTATGTCCAATGATGCTCATTGTAAAGTGATGTCTGATAAACATGTCTTACTCAAATGTTTTAAAATGGTCCCAAGAGAAAATGTCTTATGGATTAAGATCACGCCATAGTCAACTCTTAGAGCCATTGCACCCAATCTACAGCTAGGACACTATCATACACTATGAACTTATCGACGCCATTTCTTGTGAAGCAATTTTGTTGCAATTTATTCTTTCTCCATAAAAGGATTAAAAACTTTACATTTAACTGTTTGTGATGTCACAAATTGTAACAATTCTTATATTAATATTAAATTTCAGGAACAACTAATTTTTATGAATTTCAATCGTTTTTAATCTAATGTAGAAATAACTTGAAATATTATATTTTCCATTATTGAGCCCTAAAGTCAAACCAGATTTCAATGAAGCTTCGAAAATTTAATTTAAATTAATATTTATGTCGAAATAACTTATCGACTAATATTTTACTATCTAGTATTTAGCAATGATCTTTGAAACTTTTTATGTTACTTTCTCGTCTACCCAATGTAGAAAGTATGGCTATGGTCTACAAAATTGAAAAACACTAGTTGTCGTATTTTTGGACCAACACAATACATTAATTAAAAAAATATACAAATATCTATGGTATCTGTTTTATCTTTGTTTTGTTAACTTTTTGAAAGCAGGGGAGGGTTGGTTGTGTTTAAAAATTATTTGGCGCAGGGGCAACACAAGGGAGCAAACTGCGCCATGCAGGGGGAAAGAAATCGCATATGGGGGGTGCACGATTGTTAAAATTTTAGTTCAATCCTTGATTTTATGAAAAAAGGTAGATTTCTATATGAAATTTTAAATAATAGTGAAGCATTAATTTTCCGTTCGAACTAATATATTTAAATCCACATTATACTCTTTTTTTCTTATGAATTTTATCACTTTCTTCATTTTCATTTTTAAGTTTTAAACATCAGGAGGAGGATACAATTGCAACCTTCTGAACATCCCAGTCAGATCCCACGACCTCTACCTACCTACACCTCCTTTGCATAAGTTGAATCGAGGTCATGACCCATTTTTAAAGTTAAAATATAAATACGAATTTAACATCAAATACTTGTATCGTTTTATTGCAATGTACCTTGGGGTAGAGCAAGTACAGTCAGACGGCTTCTAAGTTATTAGTTAATAATTAAAATTTACTAATTGCAAGTCAACTTTGATTATTATTTTATTAATTTTTCTTATGTAGATTAGAATCTCAAATGAAAATGGGATTTCTACGGTAAGTAAAAAAATTTCGATAAATAGCGTTTAACTAAAAGCTAAAAAAGTATGGTTCCTTCCTTCTTTTATATTGCCTTTTCGAGACTTTCTTGTTAAATCAAGTTTAAAGTCATCCCCTTTCCAACTAAGAAGTCTTTATAATAATTAAAATAGTATAAGGTGTTTCCAATACCCACTAAAACATTTCTCCAGTTTTTCAAGGAATAAAAAACTATAACTTGTAATTTCATTAAAATGGCTTCCTTTGAAAATGAATACCACAATTTCGTCTAGAATTAAAATGATTATCGCGAAGACAAAATTTATTTTAATATGAATAGATAAAGAAAAGAAAAGGTTATTCTTTCTCTCGCATAAAAAAAACCCTCGACTTCCTTAAAGTCAGTGTGTTTAGTGGTGTCCTCTAGAGGAACACAAGGAAAAAGCAAATTCAATATTAAACCAAATCTATAAATTTCGATTTTATTCAACTAAAGAATCATTGTAAATTAAAATGCATCACATGGATTTAAATTGTGTGAATTTCACAGGTAATTTATTTTTAAACCTGTAGAATTTAATTTTTTTTTAACATCACCTGCATAAAAAAGTTCCATTACTAAATATTTCCGGAGATCAAATCATCAATGTGGAGCTGGTGAATATTTAATCATCCTCTTTAATAAACATTACTCCATGCTTTGTTCAAGTTTCTTTGACTAAAGATATTATTTCAGAGCAGGATAAAATGACTTCACGTTCAGATTGCAAACAGAAATCATAATTTAAATTACAATTAAATTTCTAAACTTGGAACGCTTAAGGGGACTATTCGCTTCATTGGTGCAATTTCTTTTAATTTTATTTTTCATATATTTTTTTATAAATGGTAAATAATAGTGAAGCCTTAATTTTCCTTTCAAATTAATAAATTAAAATCCACATTATACTCTTTTCTTCTCATGAATTTTATCACTTTCTTCATTTTTATTTTTAAGTTTTAAATATCAGGAGTAGGGTGCAAGTGCAACCTTTTGAACATACCAGTCAGAGCCCACGACCTCTACTTCCCTTCACCGCTCTTTGCTTTCATGAACAACACTTCACTCACTTAGTAAGGTGAAAAGGACTATGTTTCATATTAAGTTGAACCGAAGTCATGACTCATCCTTGAAATTTAACTATAAATACAAATTTAATAACAAAGATTTGCATTATTTTATTGCAATATAGCATCATCGGATTTCTTTCCTTATCGTACATTTACCTTAGAGTGGGGGCTCATGGGGTATAGCAAGTACAGTCAGGCTGCATCTAAATTATTAGTTTAAAATGAAAATTTACTAATTGCTAGTAGACATTGATTATTTGTTTTACTAATTTTCTGAAATGTAAATTAGAAGCGCAAATGAAGATAGAATTTCTACGGTATGTAAAAATATCTCCGATAAATCAAAAACTTAATGAGCAATGCACAATTGAGGGGGAAAAGCACCACTCAAATAAACTAAATCTGACGATGGTCGAGCGAGTACAGCCAGAGAGTGAGAGTTCCAAATGGTTGCACCATTGCCATGGAAACAACTGCTAATAAGGAATCTCCCTCCACGGTAAATGTATAAATGTGGCCTCAATTGCAACCGTTGTGGATTTCGCGACTTTGGCTGTGCTTGCAAATTCGCTGTACTAATTGGCTCATGTGTGACTGAATCGGGATGTGTAGGGTGGGTGAGAAACGAATATTTCTTAGAATTTTCTCTTTCACACAGAAATAGTTTCCATGGTAAGTTTACACATGTGTTTTGTTGTAACTTTAAGTTAATACTAAAATCCATAATTGAACCATTTTGAAACATAGTGCCCCGTTATACGTAAGTTTTCAGAAAAAAAAAAAAAAGAAAAAAAAAAGTGTTTTTCTTTTTCATAGGATTTTGTGAATTTTGAAAGGAAACTTTGGCGTTTGAGTAATTAAGATTAAAGAATTTCCATTCATGAACGATTGTTGGAAGTGGGGGATGGGGAGGGAGTCACTCTTTCGATAGCACTAACATTTTTGACCACGTGCCGCACTGTTACTTTAATAAATACTGTAAGTTCAAAAATTTAAAGTTAAGTACAAGTTTATTGCAGGAAGATCGGCAATAATTCTAACTTTCTTATGAATAAGATAAGCAGCAGATTACATGTTTATTAGAAGTCTTACCAAGATTTAGCATTAAGCACAGAGAAAAATCGTATCTAATGCGTTACCGCTTAAGCTCTTAACATTCAATGCAACTAGACAAGACATATATTGTTTGCTAATTAAAGTAAGTCTATATTTTCTATTTAAATGGTAATACATTTAAAACAATTTAGATTTCGTTTTGAATTGTCTAGTTTAATTTTGAATTTCACTGTTTAGTGCTGACATCTAGAGTTCATCATTATCATTTATTTTATCTCTCGTATTCCTATACATACATATTTCACACCAGACAATATTCTAATAAATATTTAAACAGTAAATAAGAAGTCTATAAAATTTAAATTATTTTGAATTTTTTTAATATTGTTTAATGTATGTTGTAAATACACCCTAATTTCAGGAAAAAATTACTTTAGCTTGCGGTGGTGACAAAACTGGTTTTTCCTAAAAACAAACCGGATTTACTGGATATTTCAATATCTTAAGAAACTGTTTTCAACAAATACACCCACATACATTTAATAGTACCAATTTATGATATGTTCTATTACAATGGATTAAAAAAATAAACTGCGCTCTTCATAAAGAATTTTAGGTGGATATAAAAGCATTGTTCCCCAAATTTTTATTCACTTGTAAATAATTCAAGGAAAAATATGCAACTTAATTTATATTCTAAACAGAAAATATGAAAGCAACAATATCTCAGGGACGCTCAACATCTTATATATAATTTCCCAACGGGATATCGGAGGTAAAGAAGGTAAAAAAAATCTCTGGCTCTATGTTTTTTTATTTTTTTTTATAAATAATGTGAATAAAAATAGGATAACTCAGTTGTAATTCAAGGAATGTTTTTACAAATGTATATATATAGATTTTTTTTTACAAAAGTGGTTATCTGTATAGTAAAACTAAACTTTATTAAGTTAACCATATATTTTGTCATAATCAATCTTAAAGTTATTCCATTTTTTTAAAGTTTATAGTTTTGTAAACTATAATTTAATATTCAAAGCCTTAATGTACATTTTTTATATATAATTAGAGAAAATTTGAAACAAAACACAACCATGCAAACAGACGTTAAGAACTGAAAATATACTGTAGTACGGATTTTTTTTCTTTATTTTTGCTTTCAGTTGAAATTGCATGATCTATTTTAATTTGAAGTTTGACATTTGCATTTTTAATATCTACTTTACACTAATGTAAAGAAAAACAGATACAAAAGCTTCTCTGTTGTCCGAGGTCAACAATCCCGGGCAAATTTAGTAATGTTAAAAACACTTGCGATATTTCAAATGAGAAGTCGTATCAAGAAAGAATTGCCTTATTTCAAAATTCAATCCAAAATTGTGGCTTTCAGTACAAAAAAAAAATAAAAAAAACATTGTAATTTACTTAGTACAAACTATATATGCTATCGATACATATTGTTGCGTTGGTGGGTTCGAAAGATTTGAAGCTAAAGCAGATCAAAACTTGCAGAAATTTATTCCAATATAATTCTTCACCGACTCTCTTACAGCTCCAGAACTTCTCGTTCTAGTAGACACAATACAGCTCTTTTCACAACAATAGAGCACAAAACAGCAGTTAAAAACTTGACAACACAACTGCTAAATCGTCGCAAATGACAATGCAATACAGTTCGCTTTGGAACTACTCGGAATGTTCACTGAGACTCAGTAAATCCAGTCAACAAACGGACTCAGCTAACAACTAACTAACTAACCCATCTCATGGCCGGGCTTATGTATAGGGGAGGCGAACACTCTTGAAGTTTCTAGAGGTAGATATTTGGAGAACTTTCCAGATCGTAGTCGAAAAGTCCTATACATGTACATGGGGACCAAAATTGTCACCAAATTGTCGCCAAATTTGGCGACATTTGGCGATCTCTCGCCAAATTTGGTGACAAAAATTAGTCGCCAAAACTGTCGCCAACTTGGCTCTATCTCGCCAATTTGGCGAGATTGCCATTACCATAACGTTAAATGCCCTGCTCCTTAAAACTCGCTTCCCAGAGTTACCTCTGTAAAACTCGTAATCAAGCATTAGTAGACACACTGCAGGGAAGCCAAGCTAACGACGAACTATTGCCCTGCCTTATGCGAAATGTACAGAAATTTATCTATTTACAAAATTAACACTACGAAATATTTACAAATATACAAAAATTCGTAACAATATCAATTGGATGGTTTCGATAATATTGGTTGATGTGCATAAAATTTATTCACAAGTTAGAAATGAAAGTGTTTTATAACTCTAATACGGTACATTTCTATCATAGAAAGTTCACATCTTGGCTGCCATAAGAGATATCGCAATAGAAATTCGATATTAGATGACAAGTTTTATAGTCAAGTTTTCAATCTGTAAACTGAAGACAATTTTTATTTAAGTAAGTTGTTGGTTGGTTGTATTCAGATTATCTGGCGCCGTCAGCAACACGAGAGTCACAACAGCACGTCAACGCACGTCACACGCACGTCAGCAACAGCTATAATGCGCCGAAACTTTCTTCATTAGACAAGCCAACATACATTTACAAACACCCATGCCTAACACGGGACTCGAACCCGCAACCTCGCGGTCTAGAAGCCAGCACGCTAACCACTACACCGTTTGGTCGGCTTATTTAAGTAAGAATTCTGAATTGTGGAAGTGTTTTTATGTTACGTCGTCAAGTTTAACAGGGGAAGATTGTAGTCATTAATGTCTTAAAAATGTATATATATAGTATAACCTGATATACCACACGATAAACGTTAGAAATAACAGCATTTTGATTGCAGTAACTGTCACAATTCAAACTGTTTATAATTTATTTTTGTTTACATTGTATGTAACAATTCTTGAAGTGTAGGGCTGTATAATTTTTTTTTTTACCATGAAAGCTGAGGAAACTTGTTTTTTAAAGCAGCATCAAAATTATACTGGAAGGAAATCCAAAAAAATTAACCTTTAAAGGAAAAACTAGGGGTGTGGAACATCGCACAACTTTCAATTACACTATAATATTGATGTCAATTTATGTTACTTACCGATTTTATATTTTCAACATTCATTTACAAAAAATGGCCGGTTTGGCGACATTTTTTGCGATAAAAGTATATCGCCAAAATCATCATTATGGTGATATACTTTTCGATAATTCTTATATAATCCTTTCCTATAAATGAAACTGGGGAGAGAAGAAAAAACGATCTTTGATGAAGTATGCTCAGGGAAAGAGAGCTCCGTGTTATAGGAGTTTGTTTCTCAACTTTTTACGCTTAAAGCATTTTTACGGGAATTTCGGAAGTGAGGACGTTTAGAATACCTTAAGAGGCAATACATACCACAGCGATTTTGAACGAAATCGTTCGAGCCGTTTTTTAGCAATTACTGAAAAACATGATTTTTTCAATGGCAGTTACCTTATGCGCATGCGTGATTTTAACGAAAACCTTAAAAGTAGGTCCCTGTGCAACGGTGTGCAAATGATAGTGCCTTTGCAATGGTAGGACCAACCAAACTGCGCACCAAATTCGAACATCGTAGGTCAATTTGTTCGGGAGTTATGATGACCACAGACACAAAGACACACACACAGACAAACATTTTTTCTAGATCACTTTTTTTTATATCAGGATGTTCCAAAACGTGGAGAAATGCCAAAAAGCCGATTTTTTTCTTCTTTTTGATTGAACTATACTTTCATTACCCTATGTATACATATGGGTAATTGAAAATAAAAAATTAGGAGTGTACGTGTGAAAATTGTATAAGAACTTTCAAGTTCACTTTAAATGTGGTTACTATAAAAATTGTATAATGAATCATAATTAAAAACTAAAGCTGGTTGTTACAAACTCTATAAAAGGTGTGTTGATTTTTATACTTCTACTGAGAAAATCAGATTGATGTTGCAAAGTTTGTGGTGCCATCTATTTTATTTTTATACATTCATAGAATTTAAACATTCCCATAATTTAAAATTTTTGCGAGCATTGTTTCTCTAAATTTCTTTCAGAACTTTTAGATAGGAGAAAACCAGCTTTCGTTTTGATTTGAAATATAACTTTTTTTCAAAGTAATTATGTATTGTTAACATTAGAAACGAAGGTTTTTCATCAATGACTATTAAAAAACATTGCTAAGTAATCTAGAAATATAAAAATAAATAGTTTAGATGATCATGTTTAAAAATAAGAAGTTTTCAAACTGTCATCTCTTCTTCTGAGTCAGAGTTAAATATTTTTTTTTTCAAGCAAAACACAAACAAATTACTTTTTTTTGGGAATAATCTGATTCAAGTAAAAATGTGATAAAATATATACTATAGTTGTTTGTGTTGAAATATATAATTGTTTATAGTTTGGTCATACTTTCATCAGATTGCACTCTCTTATTCGCTTGCAAGAATTAAGTGAGGTATACTCAAGCCATTACATTGTTACAGCAAGATCTGGACTGCTGAGAGTAGTTTGAGTGTGGGGAGATGAATCTTATTAAAGACCATTCCGCATTTGTGTCTTAAAATTGAGAAAACCCTGAACACTGCCACTAGGCACCTTGGTAATCACCATCCTGTCTAGGAATCAAGAAAGCATAGATTGCAGTCAAAAAGTGGAATACGATCCCGCAACTCATCACGTGCTAGACACGCATTCTTTTCGGAATCAAAAATATCCTGCTCGAAATTTGATGAATAACATTTGAATATATATTTGATTATTTAGGTAGAGTAAAAAATGTTGTTCAGGTTATCCCTCCGTATATTACTTTAAACACATAAAAATTTCAGTACGCGTTGTTTTGCGTCAAAAGTGACTTGTCTTCGAGCAATATCAGGCAAATATTTTAAATTTAAATCACATCATTTTGGTTAGAAGTCAGTGACGGCTCGTGCACTACAGCCAGTACAGCCGGGTTGCATTTAAATTTATTACTTCAAAACAAAAATCATTTATTTTACAATTTTCTAAAATGAAGATCCATTTCTACGGTAAGTGAAAAAAACAACAAAAAAACGATAAATGGCAATCTTCTTGCCTGAATAATTCACTAGAAAACAACTCTTCCAATCAAAGTGATCTTCCTCCGAACACAGCAGCCGTATTTTTTTAAATCGTGTTTCGGGCAGCCATGTTGCCATGGTAACCAATGGAAAGCAATAAGAGGCCTTCCCTCTACGCAATGTAATAGCA
The DNA here is from genome assembly GCA_963978545.1 of Linyphia triangularis. Classification (NCBI taxonomy): domain Eukaryota; kingdom Metazoa; phylum Arthropoda; class Arachnida; order Araneae; family Linyphiidae; genus Linyphia; species Linyphia triangularis. The sequence goes on along the minus strand of OZ021724.1, from coordinate 56,811,500 downwards.
GTGCTGCCGATCAAGTATTATTTCCAACTTCGGCTGCCCTTGAGAATTCGATGAGTTGATTGGCTCAGGATATGAGAATCTGCGTGGGTGGGGTGAGTGTGTTATTAAAACAAAGCCATTTTATGACGACATCATTGACTGCTTCGCAAGTTTAAAAGAAAGGAGGATTGATTTTGTTTTCCAAAAATAAGTAAGTGTTTTCTTTCTTATCTTATTCATTTTATAAAAATTGAAAGGAAACTTTGATTTGAGTTTGAGTATTAAAGATTATTAAGATTAAATACTTAGCGTTCATGAATGATTGAGAAAAGTGTGTGGTGGTTGGGGGGGGGGGGACGCATGTTTCCGGCTGCACTAGCATTTTAGATCACGGGCCGCCACTGTTAGAAGCATATATGTCACTAGTAATTTGAAGTTTGCTCTGCAGAATTTCCTTATGCAGAAAATTCGTGCATTCATGAAAACATTTAATTCGAGTTGGGTTGGCAGCAAAAGATTCATTTCAACAAATGTCGTCAACGTGGAGAAGGAGAGATTTATGTCTCTAAACGTCATAAAATATTTCTTCATGTTTGGTATTTTCACTTTCAAGAAACAGCTACACAAGCAGCTAAAGCAACTAAAAAGCATTTGAAAAACCGCAGCCTAAATAGCATTCAAACCAAATTCTTGAAGAGTTTAAATGGCGTTGTACTGCAATTGCTGTATTTTAGCGATGCTGATGACTGATATAACCGAATGTTTTTAAATCACTAATCAATATTATATTGCGCTTTCTTAGAAGAGCATTGCTCATAAAACTTTCAAAGCTATGATTATTTTTAATTTGTTTTAAAAGCATAGAAATTTTCCATTGGAAAGTTTGTGGCGCCATCTATAAAGTCAGTATGGAATTATAATCTGTCATGAGTGAAAGAACATATACCATGAGTAGTTGTACAACTATTAAAAAATATCGTCTGATTTCAGGGATATCTATTCTAAATTTTATATTTTATTATTCATAGAAATCTCTTTTATTTGCAGAATTAACAATAAATTATTAGCAAACTAAGAATAAATAATTAAACTGCCTTTAAAAATATTTGGTTATCACAGTTATAATTATTTATAGTTTAACAGTTTCAATAATTTTACAATCTAACCAAAGTAAGCAGTGGTACAAAATAAGACCCCAGCTAAAGGAAGAGCATAAGTAAAATGGGTCAAATAAGTAAGCAAAACACAAGATAGTGATATTATAAGCTAGTTTTGAATTATTTATGTAATAAGGTAGATTTATACTTTATCAAATTGACCTGATATTTGCATTTTTTAAAGTTTATAGCAATAATTATGGATTGGAGATCGTAAATGGAAACGTTTCTTTCAGTGCAAAATTATACATTTTGTTCTTAATTAATAGTCACGTAATGATGGATTTATTCTTTTAATAAAAATTCCATATCCGGCAGTAAACTATCCAAAAAATATATTCCCTAAATTCCGCACATATTTCTTAAAACTGACTCTTCTTTTTATCATTTGGTTTTTCCTTTATTTTTAATTGATACCTAAGTAATTCCCTCACTGAAAATTAATGAAATTTGGTATTCTAACATATTTTCATATTTATAATTTAGGTATGAAATAATATTATAGTGTTAATCGAAACTTATAAAAGTTATATTAAGTTATTAGGAGTTAAAACAATTATACACATTTTATAAGATAAGAATCAAGTCAATACTTTCATTTTCATTCCATACAATACAACCCCATATACTGACTGCACTCGAAATTTTCACATACTAGACATACTATATTTGAGATTCAACCAGATTTTCAATTTAGAATAAGAAATTTTAGAATACAAATTTTAAAAGAATTGTTAAATGGAGATGCTTGTATATGATATGTATCAACAATAGTTTATTGAACTATTTAAAAATGTTAATATAAAATTAACTTCTCTCAAAAAAAAAAAAAAAAACTTTTGAATTTTCCTCTTGACTAATAACACATTAGCTGTCTCGTAATTTCATTTTCATCCATAGTATTATTAACAACAATGAGTCTTTCATTTCCAATATTCCTTTAAAGTTAAAATTTCCTTTAAAGTTCTATCTTACTTATTCCGATGCCATCCCATTATTTAAAAAAAAAAGACTTCCTGGCATAAAAGTTTCATTCATCAAAATTAAAATCGAAGGAACTCTCCAAAAATACTTATTATCGGAAATATCCCATTATCCGGATTAAACAGTGGACGATTGAAAACAAGGAACTTTGAAACGGAAGCCAAAAGGAAAAGCTCTCATATCGATCCGCCAAACCACATGCATAGTTTTAAAGTTTTCTGTCTTCTAATGCAAAGCTTTTAAAGTGAAAAACAAGAAAGCGAATTGAAAAAGAGTTTTTCCACAATCGGAAGAAAAGATGAAGGTCAAAATTACATATTCTTTTAAAAGCATTTACCGAATCATGCACCCTCAGAAATCGAGCTTCAAAAAGGAGTTAATGTATTTTCAAACTATTGATCCAACTTTTTCATCTTGGAGTTTGGGGGATTTAATGCAAAGGACATTCTTAACGTTTGGATAAGATAATGTAGGGAAATTGATTTTTTTCACTTAAAGCTGTACATTTGGATTGAGATTATATGTTTCTTTGAAGTTTTTTTTCAGGGTGAAATATAAATTTCAAATTTAAAAAATCAGGTGATTTTCAACGATGTAAATGCTATAAAAATTGTTACACTACTGATAACTTTAGATAGGTGTTGTTCTTCTCTTAAGTATTTTTAATTTAATAAGAATTCTACTCTTTGATAATTAAAATATTTTAAGAGCTTTAATTTAATAAAAACTTCATAATATTACATTTTAAAAAAGTGTTTGGTAGAGCAAAATGTCATGCTATTTTTATATATATAAGCAATATAATGCAAAGTGTATTTTGAAAAGCTGTTAAAATCTGAAAATATATGGAAAACTGAAGTTTAGTTTTATATTCGCTACAATATTAACATATCTTATTTTAATTCTGATATATATTAATAATTATAAATCATTTTCCAAATATGTTTAACTAATTATTGCAAAAATTCTTATTTTCTAAAATGTCAATTTTCAGTTAGAAAGTAAATGTTTATTTTAAATGTTGTTGTTTTCTTAAAGATTATCTTTTAAAACTTACAGTTAAAAAAAAAAAAAAATTTCAATTTCAATATGCTGGGATCATGATATTGCAATAAAATTCTGTAAAACGTTAAAATAATGTACAGCCCAAATAGTACAGTGGTATTGGTCAATGTCCGAAACAAGGGTTCTGGTAAGATTGGCCAGTCCATGCTGACTGAGCATCGTTCCAAAATACAAGATTTTTTTTAATAAACATGTCAAAACCATCACAAAACATACGATTTACCCCCCCCCCCCCCGACTTTTCTTATAACAGTGTATGTTTCAGTTTTAAAACTCTGCATCAACACTTAAAAACTCCCAGTATATTTTACCCAGCTCTGGACAAGATTGATCAAGGTCCGTAGCAACGTCCAGTCTAGCGGTCCATATCGGGATTGGCAGTGTCGAGTCGGTATTGGCCAGCGGATTTTTGGTACTTTGAAAATTATAGAACCTATTTTACTGATGCGAGACACGAAATACATTGATGCTAATTAACTTAATGTATATTTACTACAACTGTTCCAAAAAGTAACTTTATTGTGACTGTCTAAATTTATTACACTAATTTTGATATTAAAACACAAAAGTGTTAAAAAAAATTATGGTATCTTAATAACAGAATCAAACACTGCTTATATACTAAATAAATGTCAAATTTACATAAAAACTATCCTCTATAAATCGACATTAAGAATATGAATTATATAACTGCAAAAGGTTTGTGTTAAATACATTATGTGACATGCACTTTATACATTGTAGGCATACAAGATCTGATTACATATATTCTTTTTTTTTTTTTTAATTTTATAGAATTTTAATGGAAAATAATTTACTGTCCTTATTTATTGTTTTGAGCATTTTTGTAAGATGCATTCAATACCAAATGGCACTAACTTTCATTTTATACTTAAATAATGATTATAACATCAGTGAACTCGCAAATGATGATAAAGGGTTGCAGTTAAAATAGTTATCATGAAGAATAATCTTTTTACTTTAAAAAATCATCATTTAATTTTTTAACTTTTTTTTTTTATTTTCAAGAAAAATCCCACGTAATGAAAGCTTTTTCCTAAAAGCCTGTACTGTTAAACGCTAATACAGTGATTCTCAACCTTTGGGGCGTGCCCCCCCTAGGGGGGTGAGAGCATACTAGAGGGGAGACGCTAGAATATCCAAGAGAAATATTATTTAAAAAAATTGATTAACTGACTGAAAGGAAAGCACGCATGCACATAGAAAACAAAATACATTTCGACATATTTAAAAAATAAAGTAAAACAACTTACTATATCAAAACTTACTTAATCAAAACATACTAAATTAAAAACAAAGTTAATAACTATTAGTGACTTCCATGGGCCTGTCTTGCAGAGCAAAGTTTTTCGAAGGAAGGCTTAATATTAGAAATAGCCACTCTCAGTTCTATTTCTATATTTAGCCGAGATCTATATTTTATCTTCAAAGAAGCCACAGCAGAAAATCCAGTTTCACAAAATTAGGATGTTAAAAATGGTAATAGAATGCGAAACTCCCTTGTTTTCAGTGCAGAAAAATTATTCTCTACTCCTGCCCAAAATTCAAATAGTGATTTATTACTAAATTATCTTTCGGTTTTGTCACTTGTAGTGAAGTCTATGAATTTTTCTTCCTTATCAATTGAGAGTCCTTCGGGAGTCTTAGGAAATGGATCCCTAACCCTCTCGTAACTTGCTATCAGTTTGTCCTCCGCAAGAAAATATTTTTTTAAATTCTTTGCCAGCATGGCTAAATGATTTCCAATGGTTACAAAAACAACTTTTACATGTTCTTCTTCAGCCTTGTAAGTTTTAGTACAATCATCCATATTTGCAACCATTGTTAGTTTTTTTTTTTTTTTTTGCTTTAAATTTCTGCACCACAATTCCAATTTTCTACAAAGAGCATTAAGTTTATCACTCGTATCCAACATTTGTGTATTTGCTCCTTGGATTTGAAAATTCAAGTTATTTAATTTCTCAAATATGTCTACCAAGTAGCTCAATTTCATCACAAATAAACCATCGCGAAATTTCTCGGCTTCAGTTCTGTTTTCTTCTTCTTGGAAACACGTTGCAAAAATTTCCCACGTGATAACCATCTTGCCTTTCAATAAAGTAGTAACTCTGAATGTACTGAACCCATGTCTTTACAAAGTGCTGAAAAGATTTTCGATTTCAGGGGTCTGATTTTTATATAATTTACTACTGTTACAACCGTAGTTAACACAATATTCAGACCAGAACTCATTTCTTTAGAAGCCAAAGCTTCTCTGTAGATCATGCAATGTGTCCAGATGCACTGAGGCGATTTTTGTTTTACAAGTGCTTGTATACCTTGGAATCTTCCGAACATTGAACGAACACAATCGGTGCATATTCCGACGCAATTTTTCCATTCTATGTTTGCTTCGTTCATAAAATCATTTAAAATAGCAAATAATGCGAACGCTGTTGTTTGGAGTTCTATTGGTTTGCAGAGAAATAGTTCTTCTACTACTGACAAATTATCACAAAATCGAACATAGGCAATTAAATGAGCATCTGTATTACTATCTGTTGCTTCATCAAACTGTATTGAAAACAATTTGTCACGCAACTTCGAGAAAAACTGACATTATACATCTTCAGCTATATCCCCAATTCGACGAGCAACAGTATCATTTGAAAGAGGTATGGGCTGCAATTGTTTTGAAAAATTATCTCCAAACAAAGTTTCTACAATCTCAAATGCTTCTGGCAAAATAAGCTCTTCACCAATGGTGTGAGGTTTTTTACAACTGGCAATTTTATATGAAACTTTGTAAGATGCAATTAATGCTTTTTTATTCACAGCAAAGTTTCTTTAAAAAATGCTTTTTGCTTTTTATATGATTTTAATTTTAATTCGAAAAATTCTCTGGGTTTGTTGACGTACTCACTGTGAAGCGTTTCCAAATGTCGCTTAAGTTTATTAGGTTTCATGCTGTCTGCGGCCAATATTTTTTAGCAAATGATACACAGGGGCCTTTCTTCTTCATTTACTTCTGTACTGATAAACTAAAAATTTTAGTATTCTTGAAAATATTTTCTTGATTTTATTTTCGGAATCACGCTTGAATGTGTACTTACTGATGCTTGACTATCGTCTAATGCTCGCTTACTTCCTCTTAAATATTTATCCATGAGTCTGCATAAATCTGTTGCCGTGAATATTTAATGTGGGGAATGCAATTAACACGAAAACATATATAACCTACACATTCACGATAGATTCGATAGCGATAGAAGGATAGACTCGAATGAGACTGGCTGGAAATGAAACTTGTGTTTTTGAACATTTTCTTTCTTCCTATGAGAAAACATTTGCTCTGCGCATGCTCAAGACTGCATCGGTCGTGTTCAACGCCTGCTTGGCAAAATGCCAGATGTGGTTTCTCGCCAACGTTGACTCGCTTTTACTCTTGTTTGGCAGTTATTTAAAAATAATTTTAAAACAGAATCCAAAGTAGTCAATATACATTTTTGTTGTATACATTTTATTGTAAGCGCGGGGGCGCGATGAAAATTATGATTAAAAACTGGGCGGCGAATGCTGAAAGATTGAGAAACGCTGCACTAATATATATATATTATATATTAGTTATTTTAATGCCTCTTGGGTATTTGAAAAATTTTGTATTCTCCGAGTCATGTATAAATTTCTTAAATTCTTTCATTTCTTTTTATTAGTTTCTTGATTTATTTTACAAATACACTATTATTTCACATAATTTCCAAGATTTTATCGAAAACATTTCTTTGCATTGAAGTTTGAGTTGATTCATATTTATTTGTAAAATAGTTAAAAATGTTACCATCAAATTTATTTTTATGTTCTAAAATCAGCTTTGATCACATATTCTTATAAGTTGCTATTCCAAAATAAATTATCTAATAGAAATGTATATTTTACTGCAACTTGTAACGTATTTAAATTGTTTCCACGTCACATAATTCTTCCTTATAGAAATAAAGCCCCACTCTTAACATTTAAACAGTAAAAATGCAAAGTTAATGCCACTTGGGAATTCCAGAAGAATAGTAATTTAGTCTTTACTTAATTCTCAATAGTTTTTTTTTTTTTAAATGTATATTTGCATGTCATATAATTTTACAGTTTGGTGCTAAAATGAAGAAATTAGCATTATTTATTTATAAAATAAAAGTCAGTAAAAGTAATTGCAAATTTTTTTAAAATAAGAGAGTTAACCAAAATTTAATATCAGTAAACTCAAGTAATATTTATAGGACATTTTATTACATTTATAAAGCCTCGAAAAATACTTTAAAATATTCATAGTTATGGTTTTAGGGAAAAAAAATTATAGTGGGTAAATTTTGAAATTAATCAACATAATTTTTTTTATTTTGAAAATATGAACTGGATTTCTTTCAGACACATATTTCAGCTCAAGATGTTTGTGTTTAGTAGTAATAAATTATTACTCTCAATTTTATTGTTTAACAAGTTACTTCAATTTATATTTATCTGATAAATAAAAAAGCTGCTTGTATCTGTTTTGCTGCTTAGTGTTTGCATAGGTATCATATGTATAAGTATATGAAATTTAAAATGCATAGAATTTATTTGTATAATACCTCATTTATTATTTATCTATATCCTGCCCGGTTTTTATTCTACATAAGAATGAATAAGTCAACTTGTTAATATATTTTTCAAAAATATACTATTTTGCTTCCTGTAGTGAATTATTCTTGCACATTTTCTAGCTTATTATTTTACGAAATCATATTTTTATTGGGAGAACAAAGCTTATAAACTATCACACCGTTGCTTTGTTTTATAATTCTTAGAAAAAAAAAGAAAAAGGAAAAAAAAAAAAAGAAAAAAAAAAAGGAACATTGTTAAATATCCATGAAATCTCAGGTTTTTTTAATGTAGGCTACTTGAAACTAATAAAAAGAATGTTTCGTATTATTTTTATTTGAAAAAAAAAAAAAATTTTAGAGACCAAATTACTGCCTACTTTTGAATGTGTATTTTTTGTATTTTATCTCTCTTTAGGTTCATTTTTTATTTCTCTTCCCACGAATAAGAAAAGATAAGAGTGGTATATTTCGGAATTAATCTACCACTTATTGGTTTCTTGGGTATAATAAAGATTGATCAAGTTACTAAGAGAACGATTAGAGAAAACACGGAACTTAGAAATTGTGTTAAATAATTATTCCGGATATCAAATTACTACTTTATAGAAAATTAGAAGTAAAATAAAAAGGATTTTAAAGATTTTTTGTGTATGGCTTTAAAAATATATTTTTTAGTAAGGATACAAAGGAACACATTAAGTTTTATAATGTTTTCAAAACTTTCAAATTCAGGATATGTACTTATTAGAAAACACAAAATGAGTATTTTTTCATGCATTTATACTATATTACACATTCAATTGTATAATAATCTATGAAATGTTTTAAAGTATAACTTTGTTATTTGATATAGATTTGCATTTCTTAAATAAAGATATGATATAAAATTTTATAATTGACAAATGCCGCAAAATTCAGTTTTTCGCTACGATCTTATTTATAAGAAATCTATCTTAAAGAGGACATAATTCTATTCCTGTTAGATTATCTTATTTATTTTCCAGTAATTTCCCTTTTACTTATGATTTTTAACTTTAAAATTGTATGGATTAACTTTTTAACCTACTGCTATATATACTAAAGTGCTAAGCACAGAGGTTGTACCTTCATTTTCGTTTGCCAAATTGAGTTATTATTATCAAATGGTTCTCTGCAATTTGTTCTGCATTATGGCGAACTTCATAAAACTACATGAAATTTCCAAACTTTAGAAGGACATTTCTCATTTTGAGCTCAGTTGTAGATACCACTTCTGCGCTTAGCACGGCAGTAGATCTTAAAAATAGTCTGGTACGTCATCAAATACAAGCGTAAACCTGTAAATCATGCATTCTTTGAAGTGACTAATTTGCTTTAGGGTAATTGAGTGGAAAATGGTTGTAATCATCCCAAAAATTAAACGAAAAAAAAAAAACTGGTGCCATATCACTCAATATAAATGATATTTTTATATATATTATTGTCTTTAAAAGTAGCTTCTTTGTATGTTATTTTTCACTTTTAATTTAAAATTTAGATATTTTACAGTTCCGAACGAGACAGTATTGTGACATGAATTTTCCTTTTTAAGTTGTTATTAAATCTTTGGAAACCACTTAGTAGAAAACTTTAATACGACACAAATTAACTAAATAGAATTAAACAAATATTTTTACTAATTGACCATTTTAAATATTTAAAATTGAAACATTGAGCTGTTATTTTCTAAACCAATTTAAGAAACGTTATATGAATCGCAGCCATGATTAATCTTCTAAACAGACTCTTTCAAATAATATAATTCACTTTTTTTTAACTCCAGCTGTTATGTATATTATACTGAAATTTAATTTATTGCTATAATTATTTTACTAAATTAATTTTTTTTTAACTAATTTAATCAAAAACATTGATCCTAATCCAAATTATTCATACAAATGTTGTTTGTTTTAACAAAAACACACTTGTTTAGACAAAAAACTTAACGTAACTACATATTATATAAAATTCAAAATTAAAATATGATCTTTTTTTTAAGTAATATAACACAGATTGTTTTCTTAGAATTTTATCACCATATAGAATTTTTTTTTGTGAAACTTCGAAAATTTTCTTAGTAGCAATTAAAACACATATCATATCCATATCCATTTCAAGATGTCAAATTAAACAAGCAATATATATATATGTATTTAATTATTTATTTGTTTATATATATATTATTACAATGATACTATGATATGTGGAAAAGAAAAAAAAAGTACAGATAAATTAATCTTAACAGAAACCGTACGACTAACTAAGAACAAGATGATCTGCATTTAAATTATTCTCTTCGTTTAACAACAAATTAAAATGTAAAACAGATAACTGAAAATTTGAAGGTGATTTTGAAAGAAGGGAACTCAAACCGAATGTTATCTAAACCATTTAAATATTTTATCAATTGATGTAAGACGATTTTCTAATAAATTCCTTTTGTTAATTAACATCGTTAAGTTCCATCAGTTGGTAGAAAAGATAAATAAAATAATAAAATTATAATGCTATTGAGATGATGTGATAATTGACCTTCATTGTATTTATTGTTGTTTTCCCCTCTCTTCATATTGATATGTAGAATTATTGACGCCTTAAACATTTGTTAATTAATGTTAGTTTTTTTCTTTTTTTTTTTTTTTCTTCACATTTCTACCATTATTGCATATTTTAAACAAAATTAAGAAGTATTACGTTTAGTTGGAACTAATTTTTCCTTTAATTGAATGTTTAACGAGATTCTTTCAAACTCATCTGTAACTATGTTTTTTTTATAGCAATATTTCTTCATTTTTATTAAGTATCTTTTGATTTTTTTTGTCAAAATAAATCGCCTTTAATTCATTTTAAGTCTCATTTCAGTGTAGTCATAACAGAAATAACTCGAATTTCCTAAATTCCTAAAATGGCATAACATTATGGGTTGACTTTAATTTGGAAATGCAATTTATAAAAACTTTAAATAATTTAATTGCATATGTTAAAGGCAGAGAAGTAGAGTTCAAACTTACATTAATAATAACTTATTATATGGATCGATATATTTCCAACAACTGTATTAAAAAGAATATTTAGGGGTCTTCGAACATATAAGTAACATATCTTCTTTTTTTGGGAGCTTTTCTAATAAAAGTCATCTCATTTTTCATCGTTTCCTGTTTACTTCGGGTTAGTGACAAAGAAAAAGCTACAAGAAACTCCCAAATACGTATGATCTTATTTTAAACACATCCGTATCCTAAAAAAATATGTCTTTATATAATAATATATTGCATTTATAGCATATATTTAAAATTCTAAATCATAAAATTTTATAAGATTTCACGGTGGAATATTTTAAAAATTTAACGTCCTTTACATATTACATATTACATTAAAAAATAGTTTCTTCACTAATTTAGATTTCTGCTATAAATTTTAAATTTATTTAATAAGCTCATATTGAAAAATAGTTTTGTTTTATTCTAGAATTTGATATAGGACTAGATTTTACTATATAAGACCAAAAAATGGCTGATAATAAATTTTAGGCCATTACCATTCTATGGCATGTTATAGTATTGTGGTGAATTGTAGTTAAAATTTTTGATTTTTATAGGTTTGTTGCAGATAACAGATTTGTTAGTTTCAGAGATCAAAGTAAATGAGCTAAAGTTGTTTTTGTTTTATGTTAGAAATATATATATTTTTTAATGTACATTTGGAAACATTTGCGGGTTGTTTTGGAGTTTTCTTGTGTAATAACTATATAAAGAACATATTGTGCCGTATCATCGTAGCAACAATATAGGTGATTGCGCCTCATAATTATGAATTTTTAGAAATGATTGGGCCATCTTTGATAAAACTTCACAAATGTCACACCAACGAGTGAAAAAAGTGCGAACGTATTTATACCTAAAATAAAATTTTGTTTCAAGAGTTTGAACTGCTCCACTAAAAAAAAAAAAAAAAAAAAAAACACGTTTTATGTGAATATTTTAAATATATATCTAGACGTTGTTTTTTATTTTTTAACAAAATGTGTGTATTTAAAGTGTTTTTAAATTAATTAACTTAAAATGTTCTTGAAGTTGAAAATCCCATAAAACTCTCCCGAAACTAATTTAAATTACGCTACTGTTTGCTAAGAAGACAGATTTTGAATTAAAGTTATTTGTCCATTAAAAAGATCAAGAAAAATTATTACTGCAATCGCTTAGACTTCTTCACCTGTAAAACTGATTTTCGTTGCATTAAACTATGCTTTTTTTTTTTTTTTTTTCAAAGCTTAGCCATTGAAACACACTTTACAGCGAAAGCCTACGTAAATCATCAATGAGTAAACAAAGATCTAACGATAAAAAAAGGTTTCAGTACATCTTCATTGGTCTATTAATCTCTTAACATTTTTAATCACCTTTCACGCCTTGCTTTTCCCACTAAGCCAAACGTGTCAACAGTGAGGTACTGGTGAAAACTTGTTGTATGGTAGAGATGTTTTTATGTGGTTTACTTATCTCGCAAACGTTGGATAAGCTGCCTTATGATTTCCATTTATATTTATCCATTATAGACGACTTTGAAATGGATAAACAATCATTGTATTTAACTTTTACCTTGTTTAATTTGATCATTTAAGGTATATTTGGAATTTTTCAGATTTTTTGGAAAATTATTTTTATGATTTTATAAAACACTAAGCAGAACCACAATCGCAATTTATTAGCAAAGACAAACATAAAATGTCTATTGACAAGTTTTCTTGCCAGCCGTCGTTATTGGGTTACGAAAATGTTGGGGTGGTTACACATTTGTAATTGAATAACATTCGATGATCTAATCTAAATGCAAATTATAATTTTTTTAAAATTCCTGATTGATCCTATTATTTATGTATTTTTAAACGGTGATAAAATACATTACGCACTTTAATACATTGGAATAATTTTTATTTTTATTTTGGAACTATAGACTCCCAATTCTTTTCGAACTTATAAGGTTCACGCACATGGCTGAAATTCATATTTTGATTTTCTGCATTTTCTGAAAATTCAAACCACTTTGCTTAAAATGATATATAAATCTTATCGATTCAACAGTTAAAAGTATTTAAAATATTCTTTGAAATTTCTCCTTTAGTGTTATTTGCCTACGCAATACAAAAACTTGAAATGATTTTATCTCAAAACGTAGTTTTTTTTTTTTTTTTTTTTTTTTTTTTAACTTGATACCTTTTTCTCAGAAAGCAATGATACAGTTAATATAAAATTTCAACGTACTATTCGTAGATTCGCTACTGTTCACTGTTCAGCTACTGAAAAGAGTTTTCATAAAATTAATTTTTGCTATCAATGTTGTACCATTTTTAAAAAACAAGCAAAATAACAAGTTATATGAGTATAAAAGTACTAAATTTTGCTTAATTAAAAAAAAAAAAAAAAAAAAAATTAAAAAGGCTGTTTTCTGTAACATTAGAGCTATATAATGAATCGGTATTAAAAATTTTAGATTATTATCTTTAGTAGGTTTTTAAAAAAAATCACATGAAATAGGCAAATTTAACATGTGTGACATAGTTCGTATTCCTTTAACACATAAATAATATATTTGTAAAAAAAAATTTCTTCGTATGATGATCTTTAACTATTACTTGAAACTAAATGAAATAATTATGATCTTATAACAACAATCATAAATTAATTTATATTTTGTTTAAAGCTTTAATTTGTATTGTAAATTATTCTCAAGTATTTTCTGTAGGAAATTATGTTGAACTACAAATGAAACTTAAAATGCTTTATTATCCATAAAGTTGTGTTTTTCAATTTCTAAGAAAAAATAATTTAGAATACCCCAGCAAGATTCAAGATTAAGTTAAAAATAATTATTCCACTGAAGTATTTGATCCTAGTAGATTCACTGTAATGTATTATATAGTTTAAATTCCATAAAATTTCTTAGTTGGTTGATTAAAACTGAAGTTATCTTAGAAGAAAAAATCTCACACTGACAAAAGTCCTTACACTGATATAGTTATTCAAAAAATCAAGTTTTACGTTAGTTTACTTTCAGTTCTGTTTACCTTCACAAAAATGGAAGTAGTTTGAAAAGAATTTTGAATATCGTTACGAACGTAGTACTGTTTTAGAGCTACAGAGTTTGTAAATATTTCTGATAAAAAATATTTATTTCTACGAAACTTCACACTTTTCAAGGTTTAGCTTTAATAGTATATGATAACACACACTTTCAGTATGTATAACAAAACTTAAAACTGATTATTTTCTTAGACTAAACAAACTTTAACTAAAATTTGCTATGACACAAGCTGTACAATTAATTTTTCATTGTATATATGAAATATTAAGTAGATGACGCACCTAAAAATTAAAAATTGTCTTTAACTTTATTAACAACATTAAAAAATTTCCAAATAATTCTCATTTATATAAACCTTTATCTTAGCTTAATAAATAGTGAATATTTGCACACATTTCAGCTGTATGTCTCAATATTTAAAAAAATGTAGTACATTGTAAACCTTTATGTATATACAAACAAAGGAATTAGTCACGTTTTACGAATTCACATTTATCAATAGACACGTAAAAATTAATTTTCGTCTAAAATCTGTAAAAAAAAAAGTATTGACTCAAAAGTATTGATGCTTATTATTATTTTAACTATCAAATGACGGGAGCTGAAGTATTTGAACATAGATATTTTAATAAACCTTTCAAATCCTATTTACTATTAAATTTGTTTGGTTCTAGTTTCTATAAAGTGCTGTGAAATTCAGACCAATGAAATTGAATCCCATATTAACTATATAGTATAACGTATTTAAAATACACAAATAAGACAAATACTTTCTCATTAAGTAATTTGGCGAAAGTATTCCAAGAAATAATTCAATATCAAACGTTTGCCCACTTCTAAAAGATGAGCTGCAACTAACAAATTCCCAACTGATCATCTTAATATGATTTGTTTTGGGTTAAGTCACAAGCGGAATCCTTAAACGGGTTATGTTGAAGCACGTTTCCCTAGCAAGTATCCGAAAACCATATTTAGGGGAGTATAGCTGCACGAAACAGTGGTGCAGCTGTAACGAGGGACGATTATGTAAATTTAGCAGGAGGCAATGCCTAAAGGGATTGGAATAAGAGGACCGGCAGGATAAGGAATCATAATGATATTACGACCGATGTTTGTGTATTGTAAATGGTACTTTTACGTTGTTTGAATGGGGAAAGTGTATGATAAAGAAGCTATCGCTTTTTTAAATCAAAAGTAAAACCAAATGCTATAACATGGTTATTTCAAATGTTCTGATGAACATTTTACGTTACAAATTTATCTTTAAGTTTTCGTAAATAATCCCTAGCTATTATTTGAATTCTAAATTTCAAATCTAATCTTGAGAAACTTAAACAAAATACCTTAAAAATATTACCTGAACTTAAGTCTTTGACCAAAACTTTCTTTTTATAAAAATATATGTTTCAATTCAGAAAAAAATATTTAAAATAAATTAGATATAACCTCGATATCACGACTTTATTTAACAAAAAAAATCGGTGTGCCAATGAATACAAAGTTCTAAATAGCAATTCCTGAATGTGTGTTAGAAGTTTGTAGAATTCTAAATTAGATTGGTATACTTAAATAAAGTAAGAAACTTACAGGAAATAAGGTTGATTGTCCCTATGTGGTGAACATAAAAATATGCATGAAAGTTATAGTAAAAATGTAAAATTGTAATATTAAAATTTCAAATCTTAGCTCAGGTATTCAGCTAGTTGCATGTGATAAAGATGTATATTACGTCCTTTAAATTAAATGAAGATGTTTAAGAAAAAAAAAAAAAGTAATGTAACCGCTATTTTACGTGTTTAGTAACTAGTAATGAAAAATGTGTGACTGAGTTGTATTACCAATAAATGTATTAAATTCTTTACATGTGTTGTGATACAATTCCGATTTAAATACAGATGCCAGTTGAAAAGATATGAGAGAATTCTGGAGTTCCCTTTCTGTTGTGATGACAAGTAGGGTAGAATTCAAATAATAATATTCAATGGGGATACAAATTATTAATTTTTAAGGTCTGTATTCATGACGATTTTGTAGGTTTTGTTGCTAATGAAACAATAACTGTTTATCTGAAAATAAAGGCTTCGTAAGAAGCTTACCAAAACATAATTTAAGATAATATAATGCTAGAAGTAAGAGAGGTGAATAAAATCGGCAGAGTACATTTTATAATAAATCCATCACAATACAATGTTCACAAAATCGTGGTTCCAAGAAAATAATTCTAATTGGATTGGCTATCAAAACAACATGAAATGTGTATAACATGACATTATTATGCGTGAAATTCATTGAAATGGTAATAATTACAATACCAAATATAAGCTTAAAGTGAACATTGGAAACAGCAGGAAAAACATTTCAAAAGGCATTTTAAAAAATAATTTAAATTGGAAATTACCAAATTTATTGAAAAGAAGGAATTATTAGCAATTTTGTGAATACTCTATGTAACCTTAATGGAGACCCATAAGCAAAAACCAAAAATTTGTATTAATGATTTTAGTGGCACCCCATTTTTTATATAAGTAAAACATCTGTTTTTAAACAATTATAGATACAATTTATTTTTTTAATTTCATATTTTTTATATTCTTGTTATTTAGTGTTTTTTGGCCGAAATATACGCCTTTTTAAAAATACTACTCCTCCTTCAATTTTTAATATATATATATATATATATATATATATTAATTTTAAAACTAATTAATTATATTAAACTATACTCTAAAGATGTAGGGAGAGATTTTTTCCCATTTGTTTGACAAGCAATTTTAGAGAAATATTTTGTGGTTTTCGAAAGAAATTTTTAAATTTTCACAAAAAATTCATATTTTTTTAATTCTTAAAAAAAAGCTAATACAATTTTCTAAAAAAACCCCCTCCCTACATTTATAAAACATATTTTCATGATTTCAAAAATAAGAACAGTTTAATGATACCTAATTTCTTCTCAAAACCTTAGCATTTTAAACACAGTCATAATTGCCGAATATAGATTTCGAGAAAAATGAACTTAAAAATAAAAACTTGCATACTATTTCATACCTTTGACACAGAATATTTATTTAGCCGATAATACCGAATGTCCTAAAAATGAGCGACGATTTGAAAAATCCAAAAGAAAACTAAAGGCGATAGAAATGTGGGGTTTGCTGCATTCTGCTTAAATAACCAGGGAATTTATTCTCACCAATTAAAACAATTAGTTACAAAACTCGTCAGTAGATGACGCTGCTATTCTTTACGGATTCCAACCATTCAGATCAGTATTATTTTTACATTCTAGCGTAGGCTTCGAAAATGGTTTATTCGCTAGAACAGTGCATTTTAATTATTTAGGAATTTCATCACCTGGACCACAGTCAGTCTCAGACTGCTCCACTTTGTTGGTACAAATGGTAGTTATTTTAAAAACATTGTTTTGTAGTTTTCCCAGTTATCAGTGCCATCTGTTGACGAATTTTGTAACTAACTTTGAAAATTGGTAAGAATAAACAGTTTTCAAAAGTTTTGTTTAAAGTGGTCCAATTTATTACTATCACTAACAATTCATTATAACGTTAAAAAATTATACCTTTAGTTATTTTTAGGAAAATAAACAAGTTTTGTTTGTTTTCCAATTTTCCTATCCTTTTTTTATTATTGCCACCTTTAACTATTTTTAGAAAACAAAACAAGTTTTGTTTGTTTTCAGAGTCTATATTGAAATGGATATGTCATTTTGTATGAAGGAATTGTGACGACAATGGATTTGTTAAAAATTAGGTATGGAACATTAAAATGTCTACAAATATCACATGACTCGGGGGAAAAAAAGAGAGAGAGAGATAGAATAATACAAATTTTTCTGGACTGGCACAAAGCCTTCATAATCAAAAATTGCGATTCTTTGCGCCAATGAATATACTCAAGGAAAGTGCATCTTCAGACATGTAGTTTAGAATTTTGAAGAACTGTGAAGATGTGAATACATAAAATAAATAATTTAATTTGTTTTTCTAAAAAAAAAAAAAAAAAAAAAAAAAAAAAAAAAAATACTATTTAATTTAATTTAATGTTTTGTGTTTTAAAATATTGTTTTTATTCTCCCAGATTGTGACTTTAAGTGTCATAAAATCCGTGATATTGATATCTTTTCAAATTATTAAGTGAATATATGATTTATCTTTGAACTATAGGAATGCACTTCCTTTGAATTATTGTGTCTTATAGTCAGCGTTCTAATACAAAAGAAGCAGAAAGAAAAAGAAAAGTTAAAAAAAAAAAAAAAAAAATATTTTGTCAAGGATACATTTTTAAGCAGAATACAAAGTTATGCAGAAAAGCTTATTGTACTGTAGGGTAATGACTAATTCAGTTTCAACGACTAGTAATTTATATGTAAACCTACTTTGAGTCGTCACTGAATCCCTCTATGACAAACGAAAATGTAAACATTTTAAGTAAAAAAACTTTTTTTTTTATTTAATTCATGAATAACGTAAACAAGCAATTCTTCTAAAATAAAATTAAGTTCCATTTCCTAACTGTAAAGTTTTTTGTGTCTTTTGTAATTTTCTACGTAATTACGCAGTTTGAACTCTTGAAACAAACATTCCGTGTTTTCGTAGCTCTAAAACTATTTTCACAAATTATTTTTTGTAGTTTGGATTTAAAGAAAGAATAGCTCATTTTATGTTTTTCTCCATGTTCAGTGAAAGAAAACCCGCGTTAAGTACATGTCTTTACTTCTTTGAAAACTCTCATTTGCATGGAAGATAAAAAAAATCAAAAATCATAAAAACATCAAAAGTCTTTCACGTTTAAGGAAAAAACCATCGGGTCTTTTATACAGATGTTTGATGTTTAGTAAAACTGAGACCTGCCGGAAACTTAAGCACAAGAGAAAAACGATTTAAAAATATTTTGCTAAATCTTGTCACTTACAAAGACATGATGAATTTATACCAAAAGGCAGAAAGAAAAGAAGTTTCTGAATGATTAGAACAGTTTGCAATCTTGAGTTATATCACAACATTTACATGAATCACGCTCATTCTGTTTATGTCTCATGAAAATAAGTGACATAAACAAATTATATTTTTCTCTTTGCTTTTTAAGGCTTTAGTATTTCAAATAACTGTTCCAGATAAATTTTTATAAAATTTAAGTCCTTTGAATTAATATTTTATGATACAAGGATAAAGTTACTACACTCAAACTTAGAGAAAAAAATAAATTATATAATTGTAGTTTACGATAGAAAAGTCTTTTTTTTTTGTAAAAAAACAAGATGTTTCTAATCAAGCGATGTTTTCAATTGTATTTCTCTTGTAATCGTTTGTATAATACACGATGGATGCAAGTAGATTTTGTGTAACAAATACTATTTGCCTACGTCAATTTATTTTCTAGATGAAATTTATACTTTTTTAAATTTGGAAATTAAAATGGAAATTTAAATCTATACGACTTCTATTTTAGTCATATAGTTGTCAATTTCCATTTACACTGAATAATGTTTTCATCATACATGTCTAAGTGGTCATTGGACATTCTATCCCTTTTAAAGTAGAGAGAAGTTATCCATGACAAGCTAAGTTTAAATTAATAGTTTGTTAAGGCAGTTAGTACCAGACAATTTGACTTTAGCCACTGTTTCAATAACTTGTGTTGCTTTCAAATCTGAAAATTAAAAACATTTAAAATAAATCAATTCAAATGAGATGAATAATAATCAGACACAGCAGTGATTTGTAGTAAGGTAGTCTTTTATCTAGACATTGTTATACAACTGCTAATTCACACACAATCAGATATAGGAGAACATATCAACTCCAACAAGCATACAATAACAGACTTCATACAAACATAACTGCACTTCTATCTGATAAAGGGAATATTAAATTCCAACTAGAGTACTGACTAACTAGGTGATGCTGTCATCAGAAAAATCCTTAACTATAAGAGAAAATGGAAGAAAAGTGATAATATCATTATCTTAATATATAATATATATTTAATTTTCAAAACTATTTCCTGTGGTTTAAAATATGTGGCCTTGATATTTAATATTTTTCATATAATTTGTCATTCAAAATTTTATAGGTGTTTCATAAATAACATATGCATTTTTATTAACAGTAGCTTATTTAAAAAAATAGTGTTCATGAAGTACTTACAGCTTGTATTTTTATTAGTGGACTTTGTACTTAAAAATATCGAATATATAATTAAAAAGTAATCATAGGTTAACTATAAATTTCTTTACTAGTAGACAAAGTGTATTCACTTTCTTATGAGACACGTCGGACATGACTTTGACATAAATCAGAACACAAACACAAAACTTGTAGCACAGACATCTGCGTCTTCGCTTTCTCTGTTGAAAACGATCATCTGTTCGGTTCCAAGCTTGATAAAAAATGAAAAATAAGCGAACTTTGATTCCGCCGTAAAAGGGGGATGTCGTTGGAGATCAAAGGAAACAAACTTTCTACCGCCTCGATTTCGTGACAGTAGAAGTACGACGACGCCCTTAAAATCCCAGAGCTTTCACTAAAGTTCAGACCAACGTGACTGACACAGTAGCGACGGAGGGTAATAAATAAAGAGAAAGTGACGCCGACTTTTATGTTGTGCTTCGAAGACGTCTTTTTCGTGTCGTCGTCTCCCCTCCCCCCCCCCCTTTTTTTTTTTGGAGGGTCTTACAGAAATATGGTATGATGATCGTAAGAAGTAGATTTTCAGAGTGAACTTAGCGAGTACGGAGGAAAGTGCATCATAAATATTCAGGGTGGAGAAATACAGTAGAGGAGATGGAGATCTAGTTCATTCTTTTCATGAAGGATTGTAATGATGCAACAGTGTTGTTTTATAGGCAAATGCGAAAAGTGTGTGCGAGTAGGCATCGAATTTATTACTTTGTAAATATTGGAGGTACTTTAATGAGCAAACTGTTGAAAAAAAAAATAGGTAGGTAAAAGTGAAGTCGTTAATTTGATTATTAACTTTAAGAATAATTAAACTTATTTTAAGTTAAAATTAATTAAAGTAGATTAATCTTGATTTTCATAACACACATTTTAAACGCATATTATTTTTAAAATAAGTCTTAAGTTTAAAATTTAGCACAGGTAAAAGCAATGAGATATTATTTAAAAAAAAATAAAGTATAAGGAAACATCATAAAGCTGTGAAATCACTTATTGTGAAATTTTTTAATTATAACTGAATGTTAATAATTTTAAATTTAAGTTTAATTATATTTTAAATTATTATTCTTGCCATGTTCTTTGATTATTCCTTATTTATTTTAACTTGTATCTTAAGAACTAAAGGAATTGTCAATTGAAAGAGCTGTGAATTTCAAAGTCTCGTTGTCCTGAAAATCACATAAGGTAGCTCAGAAGAGGGTAAACTGCTGATTTCCCAAAATAAATTACTTTTCAGTTGATTGTTGCAAGGGTATTTAAAAGAGTCAATTCTTATGTTTTTTATGTAACCATCACTAATCTAGTAGTGTAAACGACTATTTTACACAAATCTTGGATTAAACAAACTAAACAATTATGTAATTAACCAATGTATTTAAAAATATTTTGAAATTACCACAATCAGTAAGGGATTCTGTCGTTCTGATTTATCTAAGCTTGAGGTTTTTTGTTTTGTTTAGTACCATTTTTGACCTGTAGTGGTTTAGAATACCTCCTGGAAAAGAACTTACTAAAATTGAAATTCGAAATGAGTGAAACTTGCATGGAAGGGGCAGGTCTATTTATGATATTATTAATGTTATTTAAAGATCAAAAGGTGCTGTCGAAAATTTTATCAAAAGAGGAACAAAGGGTTCAGTACAGAATGGATTAGTACCGAAATCGAAGTTGCCTGAAAGAGACCGGAGACGAATTCTTCGCATGGCTGTCCAAAAAAAATATACATTCTAGCCGAATTGCAGATGCTTTGAGTAAGAAGATTTCAAGGTCAACTGTTACTTGTGTATTGAATAAATGCAATACAGTTAAATACATAAAAAGCGGTACTTGATGAAAAGACATGAGCCTTTGCGAAGATAGGTAGCACTAAAATAAATGAAAGATAATGTGAACTGGAAAAGTGCAGTATTTTCTTAAAAACATTTTAATTTAAATGATACCGATGGTTTAAAATGTTATTGAAATGATTTAAGGTCAGAGAAGAGTATCATATATAGCAGGCGTTTTAAGGGAGAGTCTTTGATGTTCTGAGGTGCTATTTCTTCTAGTTTAAAAACTGATTTAGTGCTTGTTCCGACAACTGTGAACACACAGAAGTATCTGGAAATCCTGAACATACAGCTTTTAGCATATTGTTCGTCTTTAGGTGGTGGAAACTTAATATTTCAGCAAGATGGGGCATCAGGCCAAACTTTCGATGCATAAAAAAAGGGTTTGAAGAAAGAAACATCAATCTCTTAATATGGCATGCGCATTCTCCTGACGTTTTAGAGAACGTTTGGGGATATCTGCCAAGGAAGGTTTATGCTAACGAAAAGCAATAGGACTCATTGGCAGAGCTTGAAGAGAAAGTTTACAATGTATGGAGAGAACTTGATTATAATTACTTGAATGAATTGTTAAACAGTACGTCAGAGAGAATGGTTCGAAAGAAAAGAACGATTTTTAGAACATAGACTTCTACTAAATTACTAAACATTACTAAACATAGACTTCTAAAAACATAGATTACTAAACAGAGACTTCTTGAACAATTTCCGTTATTCACGAAAATCTAAACTGTTCTTTTATTTCTGAGAATGCTAAAAATCTAGTTATTTATGTTATTTTACTTCAAAATAATAGAGGTTAAAATGTTCTGATTGTCAATTTAAGCAATATATATGTTGTTAAGTTTATGTCTTGTATTTAGTTTTAGGATGAGAATAAATCAAAAGAAATTACGATAACAAATACAGCGTCATACAGAGGCTCTTTAATTAAACATTTATTTCCTTCTTGAAAACGTCAAACTGTCTCTCTGCACAGAATATAATAATACTCGCGTAAGAACACTAGCCATAGTATAGAATTTGATTTGCAAATTTGGAGAGGTAGACTTAAATAATTGTTCTTTAAATCGTTTAAATTGTTGTTATTCAAAATGTTTCTCGTTACGGAGAACATAGTAATTATCAATTAATTAGGTTTTCATAAAAATAAACTGTTTCATAGACAAGATTAAAATTTAATAATCAACCAAATTAGAAAAATGAATATTACCTCCAAAATTTTCTTTTCGGTTTTCGAAAGTGAATAAATTAAAACTAATTCGTTTTATTGTTGATGTTAGAGTTACGAAGTCAATGATTGGTAGATTTCTTTTGAGTTGTCAAAGTATTAGAATATTCTTTCTATACTGACAAATACATGTCTGCCTAACGTTAAGTCCCAACAAAATATGTCAGACCCACGTCCGAAAGATAATGTTCGCTTTAAATGCAAGACGTAGCTGGTACAATCCTCGGCCTGGTGCTCCGCAGTTCATGTTTTGAAACTCAGTTAATACGGCGGTAATTGTGACAGATATACTCAGAGGGCTGCCTGGTGAAAAATTTCCAAATATTCTCCAATCTGAAACAAACATGTGTAATAGATTCCAAGTCATAAAGCTGATACAATTAAATCCTAGCACAATAATTACCAAAAATTACTACAAATTGCTTCTGAAGAGTAAAGGTAAGTACCAACATTAGATTGTGTTTATGCCACCAACCATTTACTCATTCGTAGAGAAAGCTCTAAACATCGGCATGTCACTTCACCTACAAAGCCTGGTAAAAAACACACACACCTCTTTCCAAAATAACACCAAAACCACAATTAGCCACACTAGAGTCCTAGAGTCTTCAATTCTAGTAAATGATAGAAACTATACGATTTGTTGTTTCCTTGGTTAGTTATGAGTACATTTTCTTTTTAAGATATACAATTAAACATAAAAAATGGAGGTGATGTATGACCACACACTTCAATGCACTCTAATAGCTACCACTCGTTATTAAACATGTAAGATTTGTCCCTAAAAAACTGAAAAGAACGTTTGGGCTCGCTTGCCAAATTTCAAGGCAATGGAGGGAGGATGCTAGATTGGATTGCAAAACTCGATCCCGTTGGTCACTCATCGGATAGCCGGCTTCATCAAATACGAATGGAGACAGGTTTTCTTTTGATTTAAAAACAGAGCTGGTTCTTTTTTTTTTTTTTTGCTTCTCTTTTGCAGTGCACGCACTTTTAATTGGCCAGGCCATATTACCTGTTCCATAGTAAATAGGGCGGTAAAGCCTTTCTCTGAAGATTCTGTATCAATATTAGTTATTTTTTGCCATCCACTCCACATACCATTAGGGTTATACCCTTTCGGCCCGAACCATTGTCGTAGGCTTGGTTGTCCTCCTGTTCTATTCCATTGCTTGTCACTTAACTTCCACAGCTCAGAACAGGCCCTTCGAAATCGAATCCCTCCACATACGTTTTGTAAGTAGCACCTGCTGACTGAGTCATCAAACTGTTTTTCACACAGAAAAATGCTTCTGCCTAAACTAAAAATTTCCAACCATCTCAAAACAATTACCAAATTTAAAATTTATTTAATTAGTTTAAACTTTCTTCATCACAAAAGTATTACATTTGCCTCTTTCAAATTAGATTCTATAACTCTCAATATAAAAATGCAACTCAAAGTTGTTGAAGTGCTTTGATATTAAGCAGAATGTTGTTCCGAGGCAGTTCATGCAGAATATGCACAATAAGTTTCTCTTATACAAAAATCTTCAACTTAGTAGGACTTGTAATTGTTGAATATGAGCAGGTAACAAGATCAACACCTGATCAAATATCTTACTAGGCTGCATTTTTATGTTTTTTTACTGTATGGTATGGTTTTGTTAATGATAATCTGGACAAGGAATAATATTAGGTACATGAAATTCCAAATATCGTTATTTTTTTGTTTTTTAAATAAATTAATTTGCTGATTCGTTATTTCACCATGAAATCCTTGACTAGAAAAACTTACATAAGATTGATTACGTGGTAAATGAATGAACATTAGGGTGTCCTAAAAAATTAACTTTTAAAAATGTCATCTCTCACCCTCTAAAAATATTCTTTGTGTGATAGAAAACACCTTGAATTTTTTCAAAATTTAAAAAAAAAATATTTCGAGGTCCCTCAAGGTCACTGAATTTACATAAAAGTGGTTAAAATAATGTGAAATGGGGTATTTTTTTTATTAGCTACATGAAAAACTACTAAGGGGAATTGGTATCCTAAAATTTATAAATAATCGATTTTAAGTTTATTATTTTGTATTGAGTTTATTATTTAAAAATTTATTCTCCCCTTTAGAATGATACCTTATTTATAATAATGCCTCAACTAGAAGTATTTTTAATAATTTGTAATTTGTTGAAGACAAAATTGGTAAATATTTGTATAGGTAAAGATTTTTTTAAATGCGTTTTTCCCCAAAATACATTTTTCATTATTCATGTACTTTTTTCTCAGAAACTGCACAAACTATCTTCCCAAATTTTTTACTACATATTCCTTTAATGTATCTGTATATAATGAAGTGAAATTTTGTTATTATTTTAAAAATATTTTTTGTTTTGATTTATTTTGGCACACAATTCTTTGAGTGACTTTCACAAAAATTTCTTTAGAAAATAAAGTAAATAAATTAGAATCAAAAGCTAACTTCAGTAGAATAACAAATGCTTGTTAAATGCACTGGAAAAAAATTAGGCTTCTATGTCAATTACTTTTTGAGAGTGTATTCAACAAATAAATGATGGTAATACATTTTTAAGTTAAATCTTTACCACTGAATCCTATTATTTTACTTGGAATTTTTAAATCACATTTTATATTGGTGTTACTTTGGTTATATTGGTGTTTTATTGGTTATACTTGGGTGTATTACTAGTTTAAAGCTATACTTTCTCAGAAAGAAATGTATAAAGTGCTTAGAGTTTGTAAAATTCAATTAAAAAAAAAAATAAAGATATTAAATGGTGTCGATATTTTATTGCTAAATTTTTTTTATTATTTTTTAAATATTGCTATACATATTTTTATATAATATATATTCTGTAACTTTTGACAAGAAACTGTTCTGGTGAAAGAAAATAAACACCACACGTATATGAAAAATTACCTTTAAAATTTTTATTCTTTAAATATTGATTTTAAAAAATAAATTTATTTAAACATCCATCTCTAGTTTTGTCAATTAAATCTATAGATTGAGGCAAAACTTTCTAACCTTTTTTTGCCGCAAAAATTAGCAAATAGGCTTTTGTGTCTATTTTCCATAACGAAGTTTTCCAAATCTACTGTTTTACTCAAAGAATATAATATATCAAAATATTAGTAGAATACTAACTAAACTAATAACGCATATTATGTCATGATATGCAATGCTTTCTATAAAAAATTATTTCCATACTTATTTCTAAATTAATTCTTTAAATAACAGAAGCTGCATACTCAGATATTGTTTAACCTTTCGAGTCGTGTTCTACTTGAAATTAAATTATAAAAATGTGTTAAAATTTATTAATAACTTATATTTAGTAAAAAGCTTCTACGTGAAGTTTTTCAAGTTCTGACAACAAAAAGTGTTTTGAATCATTTCTAGGAAGATGTACATTTCTCGCTGACTGATGAATTTATTCAACAAAAAAGACAACTTCCAGTCCCTTCGCTTTCAGATGAATACGAATGCTACAATCTGTTCCTCTGTTTTCGTATGTAACAATTCTTTTCGTCTGAAACGTTATGCGACCAGAATACATTCAGCTGTCAAGAAAATACATTCATCTTTAAGATTTTTTAGACATTCTATATTCTCTTACTTTTTATTCGAAAGGGGTTGTAACAAATTTCTGGTTAAAATTTAAAGCATTTTTAGCAATGAATCATGCAAATGATTAGTTTGGAATTAAAGCAAAATGAAACTCTTATAAATCGAGCATTAGTCAACAAAAGCACTTGGTATATTTAAAACGTTTACCTTTGTAAAGCTAATTTTAATTTATACACTACGGGAAAAAAGTAGGACAGTCATATTTTGTAATTTATGCTTTGTATTTCGATCCTCCTGATCTAAATTTCTTTTTTTATGTAGTTTGGCTATTTTTTCTTTTTTATAAATGAGTAAATTTTATCTACCACTAGTAAAAATTTAGGAAAACAGTACTTAACGATTTTTGGTGAGTGAAAAAAGTAGAAGGACAAGTGCTAAAATAATTTTTTTTGGAATATTATAAACCTCAAAGGTAGGTGTTTCATTATTTTTAACTGTTTTTGTTAAGAAAAACATACTATTTTATTGAAAATCCGTCGTTTTCATCTTTTTAGAATGCCTAGAGGAAAACCTTTAAGTGAGTTTGAAAAAAGGCCAAATTTATGCCTACGAAAACGATGGCAAAGGTGTGAGAGAGATTGCACGCCAGCTACATATTAGTCCAAATACTGTTTCAAACTATATAAGAAATCCTAGTAGTCAGGGAACCAAAAAGAAGACTGGCAGACCTAAAAAACTGGCGCAACGCGATCAAAGAAAAAAGATTCGGGAACTAAAAAACGGATGGACAAATTGCCAAAGCTCAAAATAATGCAGGCATCACACACGTTTCAAGAAGAACTGTCTACAACTACATTAAAAGGTCCGAAAATTTCGTATTCCGAAAAAGGAAGCACCATCCCAAATGGAATGAAAGGCACATTGAACACCGACTGCACTGGGCTAAAAACCACAAGTCCTGGACGTCAGAATGGACATCCGTTATATTTTCAGATGAGAAAAGATTTAATTTAGATGGTCCAGATGGCTACAAATACTATTGGCACTGTCTCGGTACTGAAGAAAAGACTTATTTTACCCGACAGATGGGAGGAGGGAGTTTAATGGATTGGTTGGCAGTCGGGTACGGAGAAAGAACAAGCCTAGTGTTCCTGAGTGCCAGGCAGAAACACACAGATTACATCCAAGTCTTGAATTCAGGTCTCCTTCCCTATGGCGTTGAGCTAGGCGGAAATGACTGGATTTTTCAACAGGACGGAGCATCAATTCACACAGCTAATGGGGTTAAAAATTGGTTTGCAGCAAATAATGTTCGGGTTTTGCCATGGCCTGCTAAAAGCCCGGACCTCAACATTGTAGAGAACATATGGGCACTGATTGTTCGTCGCGTTTACACGGAAAGCAAGCAGTTTGAATCTATAGTTGAGCTTCGGAGAACTTTGAATTATGTATGGGACAATTTCTGCCAAACAGAAATTCAAACCTTATATGATTCAATGCCAAATCGAATTTTTGAAGTAATAAAAGCCAATGGTGGAAGAATTCCCTATTAATAAGACTTTTATTTGCATTATTTAGAAGTGTCCTTCTACTTTTTTCACAGAGTATGATGAAGTCAAAACTGATTTATTGCTGGTCTTGACCTGTATTTTTTTGTTTCAATTTTCAGATACAGTTATCTGTTTGTAATTAGTAATTTAAAGTGTTACTCATTAAATTGTTATGGAAAAAAATCAGTGTTTTTTATTTATAAAAAAAAGTCATGTGTCCTTCTACTTTTTTCACGCAGTGTAAGAAGAGTTAGCATTTGTAAATATTTCAAACAGTGCGTAAGGAATTTTAGTATAAGTTTAAAATGTTAATATAACTAAGCTTTTATAAATCACTATGTCACAAAAAGCAAATTTTACATGAGAGAAAAATTAATGTTACAGTTACGATCTTTTATCTCTTTTGCTATGATGAAACATAGGGCTTTTTAAAAACGTCTAAATAGGTTATTATTTAACAAAGGACAAAGTGCTTGATTCCACTAGAAATAGAGGGAAGTATTATGTAAGATGGTGCCAAAAACTAAATTTCAACAAATTTGGACATAGTGCGCTTTTTTTCCGCGATACAGTTAGTGTATTTTTTGTGTTAACACCCAAAAACGGCTTTAACTTAAGGAAAACAACTCTTGACAAATCACACACCAAAACAATATTCAAATCTTTTGCAATAAAACTCACTTAAAAGGTCACTTCTTGTCAAAATTTTGAAATTGTTCCCTATTCTATCAGAAACCCAAATTAATTATCTGCTTACAAAAAATGTTGCAAGAAGAATTTTGAAATTTCTAAGAAATTCATATGCGTAGAACTTCTTGCCAACAGAGAATATATTTCACTATATTTAAATTGCTTCTTCGACAGGTAGTATTCAATGTGGAACCACAAATAAATAAAAAGATGATATGATGAAAGTAGATATTGAAAAAGCAATATTTATGCTTTCATATCCCAAAAAATAATATTGCTTTTTGATGTCAAATTACAGTGCAGGATGTTTTTTTCATTTTGATTCAGTAATGCATTCTGTGCACATTCAAATACCTCTGCTTCTCTCTTCTACCATATCTGTAATTTCTATTGTAGAAGTAAAGTAATATCCATAAATATGAATGTAATCCTTTTTTCGTATAATTGAAAATGTTGTCTCTTGTAGCTCAAAAATATCCGATTCTGAACGAGTTTCATGAAAGCTATAAGTTATAGATGTATAATTTTTTCGAACTTTCTAAGAATATTATATTGCTCTGAATTCTTTATAAGAGCTTAAAAAATTATAAGATACTTCATTTACAATAAAAAAATTAAACTTACGTGTAAGTCATTAAAAAGAAAATACATATAAGTAAAATATGGAAAATAAAACATTATAAATTAAACCCACGCGAATGGCATTAAAAAGAATATATATATAAGTGAAGTCTAAAAAGTAAAACAAAATAACATAGAATGTTACAGAGTTATGATAAAAAGTGTTGAGTAATCCAAAGTGTTCCATTATACTTAGAAATAACAACGTATTAATTACTAATATTCATTAGTAATGTGAAAAAAAGTGCTATAAATTGTTAAGTATATATTTGTACAAAAAAATGCTTATATGCATTATACTATTGAAAAAGTTTATAAAATGCATTTTCTAAGCCTTTAAAATTGTGGTTGATATCAGTAATATGAAATGTGCTGTGAATGTGAATACAATGTGCTAAACAGTTGAGGCGCTAAAAGTTGCCAAGTATATATTTGCATAAAAACTAGAGGTCGGCGATATATCGATACGGCGATATTTTTATCGATATTTTTTTTTAAAATATCGGTAAAAATATATCGATAAAATTCATCGAGATATCTATATTTCCTAATGCGAATCAGGGAGACAGGGAAAGTCCAATTTTTGAAGAGTAGTTAAATGAACTAGACAATTGAATACCGATTATTTTGTTCCTCAGTAAATCCTTTAGTTTTAATTGATTTCGTATAAAATTGTGAAAATTAAAAGAACTCGATATGGAATACCAGTAACATATATTTAAAAAAATGGCGTTTGTCATTGAACAAATAAAAAATTGGGTTCATATTTAAAATATTACAAAGTTTGGAATTTTGTTTCAAATATTTGTTGCTTAATCACTTTAACAAAACTGAAACATCGTCGAATTTTAATATTTTTCTAAATTTAATTGCCACTGAATGGGTATTGCATTTGCAATCCAAAACTTTTATAGAGGTTTCCTTGTTTTTCAAATTATTCTTGGATGCATTACAAATTAACAAAATTAAATTGAAATTGACAAAAAAGCCAAATAAAATCACTATCTTCTCTCATAGCATAGACATTTTCAAATACAATAAGCATCAAAACAAATTAAATTGAAAGCGATATAATTGTGGAGTATATATCTCTTTCCATGGACCCCGGCAGGATTCAGTGATGATTAAAAATCTAAACATTTTCCTGGAATTGAGAGACACAACAAATAAATGATTATACAAAAAAGAAAAAAAAAATTAGTTCTTCTTTTACAATACCCAGTCTCCAATATACTAGACTATAGGCGCCTGAAAATTCACTCCCACGCAAGTGCAATATTCAGCTATAAAAAACGACCCACCCATGCCCACTGATGACCTATAACTTCTGGATAGCGCATGCTTGGTTACTGACTTCAAGTTGAAGAAGGCTTGGTAATCACCATAGAGATCTTTACTAGCAACTTCCCCCAAAATTAGTTCAAATTTGTTTGTAACTATGGGCAACCTATTTCAAAGAATTATGGGGGAAGTATTCAAATGACATCATCTACTTGCAGAGCAGAAACAGCAAATGAGCGATCTAGAAGTTGTAGTAGAGATCAGTGCCATGGGCTTTTTCGATTGTCTTTAATTTTGCTTTTTCAAAAACCAAAGTTTGTGTTGTATGCAACAAAAATGGCATCTCAACTAAAAGTAGTTTTAGGTTTGGCTACATTTCAGAAAATTACAAAATGACCACAGCAAAGTGAAATGTAAATATTGTTACAAAATATATGAAACATCCAGGAACAACACAAACATAGGGTTTCATTTGAAGAGAAAGCATAATGTAATGAAAGGTAAGATAATTTATTAGTATTTAGTTATTGTGTTTTGGTTCGTATTGGATTCATCTATTTTTTATTGGTAGAATAAATTAAAATCTGATTAACGAGTAATGAATTGATTATTTTTATGTGTTGTGGTCAACTATAAGAGATAAATACGTGCACAACGCGTCCGTTTTTTGTGATACACGTACCATTCTCACTCTCTTTAGGATTTTCGCATGCGCTGAGTATTCTGCGACCGGAAAAATAGGTGCTGCCCTTCAAAAATTTCGAGTTTTTTGTAGCTATTACCGCCATTTTGTTATTATTCACAGAATCCCAAGCTCATACCTCTGAATAACTATACCTGAAATCTTATTTCGATCTGTCATACGGAAAGGAAGTTAGAGGTTCATACGTCGGTAAAGTTTATATATGACCACCCTTTTATGTTATAGTGCCTGAACTTTAAATAATGTGTCAAAAAGTGTTATTAACAAGAGTCCACTGTATAATTTTAGTCGCCATTACCTTCCACCAGAAGCACAGCAAGGTTTTTGTAAAATATTACCTTATATTTTAGTGAATATTTATCTGTTCTCTCATCGAACTATTTGTGTTTGTAATTTCAGTCCTTTGCCAGCTGCTCTAAGGCAAAAAAAAAAAAAAAATGGTTTGGTTCTTGTATATATAACCCTACCGATCATTAAATTACAATACATATTTTTGTTTAATATCAAAGCTAGCTCAATGCTTTTAAATAAACTGCAGCAATTAAACGAAAGCAGAATTTTTTTTTTTGTAATAGATCCATTTCATTTAGAGAAAAATGTCGCCTTTCAAGAAGTAATCATGATATTTGCCCCAAAAACCTTCGCTTGTGGCAGAACTGAAAATAATTATAAAATGTGGGTATCGATGTATCGATATTTTATCGATACAATTTTCCATGCAACGATAAAGTATCGATATTTTTTTGGATCGATATTTCTGACCTCTAATAAAAACCACTTTTATGTATGGCCATTGAAACAAATATAAAGTATAATAACTAGTAGAGAAAGTTATATAATTTATTCTAAGTATTACAATTTTCACAAATGAAAAATAAAACGTTATTATTTAATCATAATATTTGACAATGTACAGGAAATGTGTTTTACAATGCAAGGAACAGAGAAAGATAACTCAAGAGATTCAACTAGTTACATCAGTGCTAATGCTCTTTGATTGCTATTTAGTGAGTATATATTACTGCTTCACCTTGACCACACCCGTCAAGGTTTCCATATCCCCTTGACAACGCCATTGTGTTAAGATAACACAATTGGCAGGTATTCTTGCCACCACGCCTTTAAATACTCACCCGTTTTAAGGAATCGGAAATATTCAAAAGAGGAAAACATTGGTGAAAGTACATGCAATTAAACTGATGAATGTAACACTTGTTTTAGTAACTAATAATACAAATGTTAAAATTCATTTAAGTATTTTTGAATTTTAATTCATTCAATATACAATAAATATTTCTTAAATATGTATCATCTCTGTAAAATATTTATATTAGTTGGGAACTTATGATAAAAACATATTTTCTGAGTGTAATGGAAGAGTATCTATCTATGTGACATTGAGGACACTTCTCAGACATGTAAATAGATAAGTATTGAGAGATTTTAATAAATTTCTAATTTTGCATTTTTCCAAATGTTCATCCGATTAACAAAATTAATTATATTTGTAAATATTTGAGTTTTATTAAATTTGTATTTATTGTATGGTTAAACGAGGTACTAATGTAAACAGTAAATGAAATTGAAAAAAGCTAAAAAATGTAACTTTTTTTGAAGAAATAAATGCTAATCTTTTTTAAATGCCAATTATACAAATATGAAAATTAAAAACAAAACAGTTTATCTTACAAATTTAAAAAATAAAAACAGTGGATGACAAGTGTGGTGTTTTTTATGCTTTTTTTTATAAGTTAACTTTTGAAATAGATAGAATTTTCTCGGGATAAGCCATCCGGTATTAATATTTCAGAAGGTATGTTTGATGTGGGAGGGTTGAAAATTTCTCGAGTTATATTTACTTTCTCATCCCTCCGCTATAGAGTGTAATGTAATCGTCTGTAAAAGCAACCAAGAGTATATATGTCTAACATGACATGATGAATAAAAAAATCTTAATTGTTCTCTTTCCTAGATCCAATAAACGTTATGTTTGATTTGAAATAAAAATATTTCAGATTTTTTTTTTTTTATCTCTATCCTAATTAAGTAATAAAATTTTGAAAATGATAAATATGTTTACCTCTTGTATGAAATCATAAATAATAGCCATAGATAGAAGTTAACAAGATTTTGTATAAAAGAACACGATCTTGTTGATATTTTTTATAAATTAATGTATCCAATTCAAAATATTTTCAAATTAAATAATTAATCAATTTTTCCCACATATCTTATAAGTAAGTCATTCTAATTAATGATATGTTCTTGAATGAGGAAATTCAGACTCTATGCAGATGCCATTTTATATTTACAGTATTGAATGAATTATAAATGGGAGTAGGGGGGGGGGGGATTTAATTTATACTATAAGCGACAACTTAAAATAGAACTTAAAAAATTTGTAAATAAATGAGAACTTGAATGTACTTTTATTCTAGTTTTCCAGAAAATACTGTTTTGTGATCATACTAAGAGCATTTATTTTTTCAAGTTTAACAAAGCTGGTTTCTTTGAATGTAACTATATATATATATATATATATATATATATATATATATATATATATATATATATATATATATTGTTACGAATTTCTGTATATTTGTAAATATTTTGTAGTATTAATTATGTAAAAAGTAAAATGTATGTACATTTCGTATAAGGTAGTGCAATAGTTTGTCTTCGCTTTCCTGCAATGTGTCTATTAATGCTTGAAAACAAGTTTTACAGAGATAACGCTGAGAAGCGAGTTTTACAAGGAGCAGGCCATTTAACATTATGGTTAATGGCAATCTCGCCAAATTGGCGACGGTTTTGACGAAATTTTTTTTATCAAATTTGCCGACATTTTCGGTCCCCATGTACATGTATAGGGCAAATTTTTATCTCTGGAAGTTTCGCGAATATTCCCCTTTCCTATATAAGCCCAAGAGAGAGGATGATGAAGTTAATTGAGTGGAGTTACTGAGTTAGCTGTTTCTCAGTGAGCATTCAGAGTAGTTCTAAAAGCGAACTGTATTGCATCGTCTTTTGCGGCGATTTGTAACAGTTGTGTGTCAAGTTTTTAACTGCTGTTTTGTGCTCTATTGTTGTGTAAAGAGCTGTATTGAGTCTACTAGAACGAAAAGTTCTGGAGTTACATTGGAATAAATTTATGCAATTTTTTATCTGCTTTGGTTTCAAGTCTTTCGAACCCATCCACGCAACAATATATATATATATATATATAAATTCAATATTATATAATATATATATAATATATATATATAAATTCAAAATTTAATAAATACTCACAAATTTCGTTGATAATTTTTCCGTAATGCTTAAAAGTTATTATTTCTTATTAACAACACCTGCACAAATTTCTAGAATTATACGTTAATATCTTCTGCCACCTCAACGGCACCGAATATTGTAAATTGAAAGTAATTTTTTTAAGTAAAAACATATTACACTTTCCTCATTGTAATGCGAAACTAAACTTTATTCCGTCTTTCAGACATAAGTTACAAAAGCATTATTGATTGTAATATTTATTGGACTGTTTTAATGACTTTTTTTATGTAAAAAATTCTAGCATGTAGATTCTGGATTCTATCGTTGCTCCATCCATATTCTGCTGTTCAACTGCTTTTCAATAGGACTCAGTGTTTAGTTTTACAATTTGCTCGACTGCTCGTGTGTGTGTGTGTGTAGAATATTTAATAAAATCCTAGTCGTCCATTGGCACTTAGCTCTGTATTAGTTTCAAAAGTTCATAAGAACTGATCTCTCTGAGAACTAGAGGTAATGTCACGTAACAAGTTTGCAAGCTCATGAAATCTGTGTAGTTTGTAGTTCCAAGGTTAACAGCAGGAATAGTGAAATCTGCGAACACAATTTTCATCTGGGCCATTTTCCTTTGTTTTTGCTTTGATAATCAGTATAGCTGTAAGTGTCTTAACATGGCTTCTCTCGTCAGTTAAAATGTACATTAGCATGTTTTTTGAATCCGCAAAGAAAGCATTGTGAAAAATTACTAGATGAATTATGTTAAGATACTTCTTAGGGAAGTTCCAAGATAAGCTAAGAAGATAATCCATTGGATTGGTATCTGAAGTCTCAATTCAAGCCTATGAGTTATATAATTAAAAGATCCAGTGTTCATGACCGGGCCGTCACATTTGAGAACAATAAGGTTGCTAAAATCATCCAATAACGTATTGGTTACGTATTCGTAAATGCTGTTGGTTTTTTATCAAGACTAGGAGACTAGATGCATTTATAGATGTAACATATCCCATGGACATGGAACCAGGATCAAATACAATACAATAATGATCTTCTACAATAGTTCTTTGGAGCTACTTGTTCTTAAGTATTTCAGTTGTTTAGGTTTTGCAATGCCGTCCATCAAAATAAAGGCTCGATAGAGTATAATTCTTTTTTAATTCTAGAATTTTCCCTTCGATATTTTATTTTTGTCAGTGACTAGACACTTGTTTGATTCAGATATTAAACCCAAATCTCGCATAACACTCGATGTAATAGCATCCGTGGCTCTGTTGGACACATCATATCTGAGACTAACAAGAGCTGTTTTCATCCAGTTTTAAACGCATTTGCAAGAGTTTTAAACGCATTGCGGGTGATGTTTGAGAGATTCGATTTTTAATGTTGTATAAGACACACCTTTAGTAAGCTTCTTGTTGGTTGGTTGTATTCAGATTATCTGGCGCCGTCAGCAACACGAGGTCTGTGATGCGCCGCAACATTCTTCATTAGACAAGCCAACATACATTTACAAACACCCATGCCAACACGGGACTCGAACCCGCAACCTCGCGGTCTAGAAGCTAGCTCGCTAACCACTATACCGTTTGGTCGGCAGTAAGCTTCTGGTATTCCTCGACTAAAGATATTGAAGCACCCGAAAAAATAGTTGAACCGCAGCATAGGGATGGATTTATCAGAGCCAGACTACTTGCCAGATTGTAGGTCCAAAAAAAGATTATAAGCAATAATATTTTTGTGTGTCTGAAAGAAGGAATAGACTTTCTTTTCGCTCGCTTTATAATGAGGTAAGAGTAACGTGCTTTTATTTAAAAATTGCCTTTAATTTCCAAATTCGGTGCCTTTGAGGCAGCAGAAGATATTAACGAAAAATTCTAAAATATTTTATTGGTGTTATTGTTAAAAAACAGTAACTTTTAAGCATTACCGCAAAATGATCGACGCATAATTTTTTAGCTTATATATATATATATATTGGTTGGTTGGTTGTATTCAGATTATCTGGCGCCGTCAGCAACACGAGGGCTATAATGCGCCGAAACATTTCGTCATTTAACCAACCAACATACATTTACAAACACCCATGCCAACACGGGACTCGAACCAGCAACCTCGCGGTCTAGAAGCCAGCACGCTAACCACTATACCGTTTGGTCGGCATATATATATATATATATATATATATATATATATATATATATATATAATCGTCACATGTTGTTTATAATATAATGAAAATAAATGTTGTCGATTGAAACTAATTAATTCGCTCCTCTTGATCTAATTTAATTAAATCGTGTTTCCTAAGTTTCAGTAGACAATGTCTGTTATAATTTCTCAATTAAAATGCGAGTGAACTCTTTGTTTTCCTTTGAGTTGTTAAATTGAAATAGACTGAAGAATTAAGACTTTCTTAGAGTTGTTTGTTGTAATTTAAGGAACCCATTCGTTACACATTCAGTTTCTTCAATCATAGTTTTGAAATAAATGCGTTTGAAAACGGAATGAAATTCCCAGAGGCATGTGTAGACATGCCATAAAATATAAGTTAATTAAAGATTTTACATCGAATGTATTGTACACACATACTTTAGTCGGTTGTAATATTAAGATACATTTTGGAGCAAAAGATTTCCATTAACATTTCAATTCTTTTTATTCGTTTAAATGTTTCTTTAAACCATTTTTATTATAAGATTTACATAAGACAAATATACTAATATTTAATAACTAATAAAAACAATTAATAAAATTATAGAAATTGAGATTGTGAAAGCAATGGAATACAGACGAACTACTGTTTTATGAACTAAACTGTAGAACACAAGTTACTTATAAAAGTTAATAATCAGATTTAATATTCGATATGGAAGTCATTTAAGAGCCTTAAATAACTTTTAAACACAACAAAAATTGCCAAATGAAATGAAATGTACAAACAATTTTTCAAAGACAAAAAAAAAAATATCCTCCGAAACCCTACTATCTCATGTTCAGTGGTCGGAATGATTGTAGAGCAAGAAAAGCAGTCTGTCTTCAGAAAGTAGGTCGTGATTCATGGTCCGCCCTTTCCTGGTTTTGTGTTCCAGTCAGCTCTTAAGTTGCTTATTCAGAATGGAGCCCTATCATCACTGCCAGCTGCGGGATCAATGTCAACAACAAGGGAGACCACGCCAAGCATTAATTAACGGAAATCGTATCCTTCTGTGTCTGTCGATGAGAATTAGACAGACGTTAGGATTCCTTACATGTCCGTATGCTGTGGTGGATGATAAGAGTTGAAATGAGTTAGAAACGGTGTTTTAGTGATGATTCGATTAATAGACCTACAAAGGACTTATGACTAAGAAGTTTAATATCCATGTAATGTGAATCATTTAATGAAAATGTTGAATTAATATATCGTGAATATTTTAATTAATTACTGCGTTATAATATTATTACTACGTTATAATATTATTACTGCGTTTGGTGGAGAAAATTGTCTGTATATAGTGTAAATAGTGACGTATTATTTTAAAATTCTATTGTAATTTGTTTTTATCTTATTTTATTTATTAAAAGCGATTATACAGGTTAGAAAAAGGTGGCAACACCTAAAGCAATCGAGCAATTTCGAGATGTTTCTTTTTCGATGAATTGGCTGGAAATTTCGGGATTGTTCTCACGCGCTTGCTATATAAAAGACCGGAGATCGGGAAAGTTCTCAGATTGACTTCGGACTTCGTTGAAAGCTGATCGCTTTGTTTACCTATTGGAGTGAGCTTGTATAATCGCTGAATTCGAAATTGCTTTTATTGGAACTTGTGTTGAAGTCTAATAGTAATTGCACTGTTCTTGAAATAACTTTTGTGATATTTCTGAAGTGAATAAATGGTAGTTTTATCTTAAAAACTGTGCCATCATTGCCTCAGTGGAAAAATTCAGAACAATAGACCTACAAAGGACTTATGACTAAGAAGTTTAATATCCATATAATGTGAATCATTTAATGAAAATATTGAATTAATATATCGTGAATATTTTAAATTGTGAGCAAGTAATTATGTTCTTATTTTTTTATTTGAATGGATAACTTGTTTTTAGGGTTGTTCATTAATTCTATTTCACTTGTGAACAAAAGATTAATTTTTTTAGAATATATTGGATTTTTAAATACTGGAATAACTTTTGTTTCAATCGCATGCAGGCATCAAAATTAACATTTTGCAAATTTTAAATATAAAGTTGTACCTCATATTTTAATTTCTTTTGTTTAAACTTATGTTCTCAAAATTAATGAGTTAAGTGTTTTGACAACATTACTTTCATTTTATCCGTCTTTTCACCAATTAAAAAGAGTTTTATACTCCTCGAGAAGAAATATTTTCCTTTCATTTATTTGGTGATACTGAAAGAGTGTAACAGGTAATTTAACTTAAAAATAAATACTAAACCTGAGCCAAATTTCAAGTAAATATAGCATAGCTCAAACAAATGCTCGCACGTTTTATTAACATATGATTGAGGCTCCCACAGGAAATATCATAATTCTTATTACTCGAGCGTAATATATATTTTGAAAGTTACAAAGAAACATCTTACCATTTTTGATAATGTGTTATTAAAAATAATATCATAGATAGAAAAAAACTCTTCAAAGTATTCAATTCTTCAATAAATAAATTCCTTAATCTCAGAGTTGTATTTTTTTTCTCAAAGAAGGATGTTTTTGTTGTTGAAATTCAGATAAATATTGAAGAAACTGCAATTTTTAGGAATATATATTCAACTATGGAGTAACGATCAAAATATTAGGAGTTTTTAATCTTATCATAGTTTATTACTTTAGAAACGCAAAAAAATACGTAAAGGTAGTGAATAACGTAAGTTAAATATTCAAAAAATATTATTTTTATGACTTAAACGTAATGAATCATTCGAAAGTTAAACAGAAATAATACCTTATCATTTCTAGTGATGCAAATAATGAGAATATTCCACTTGCTTTAAAACTGCTCAATAGCTAATCAAAGCTCGTATCTGACCCTAAAGCTATCAAAAATATTTCCTTAATTTATTTCTTTTATAAGATTTATGTCAACAAATTATATTGATAAAAAATAAAACACACGCTAAAATTCTATATATTAAGACCATGTACTACTTCAATCCGAGTCAAGCGTAACTATTTATGCATGAAACACAATCGCATAGTTAGGCTTGATATAATTGGCTTCAGTTAAACACGTTTAGTATCACAATTAGGACAAAAATGAAAATAATTTCCTCGAAAAATGATAGCCATCTGGAATTAAAGAAATGATTAATGCGGTTCTTTTTTGTTATTACTGAAAGGCGAGTACTAATTCAATTTTCAAATATTTCAGTAGGGTAATGGGTTAGCTTTTCTAACACTTAAGAAAATAATACACTATCTGGCCAAAAGTATCCGGATCCCAGTGGTATGGACTTGGAGCGTCCTGAGGCACATATTAATATGATGTTGGTCCCCCTTTTGCATCGATGACAGCCTGCACACTTTTGGGAAGACTTTCCCCCAATTTTTGATAGGTGACCATAGGAATTGCCTTCCAGGCATCCATCACAGCTGAAGTGAGTGCTTGCAGTGAAGATGGTCGATTTGGCTAGCTACGTAATCTGCGCTCTAATTCTTCCCAAAGGTGTTCTATGGGATTTAGATGAGGGCTCCGAGAAGGCCAGTCCAGTTTTTGAACACCCATTTCGTCAAACCACGTCTGTGCAAGCCTCGATGAGTGAATGGAGCAGTTATCGTGCTGGAAGAGAAATGGGCCTTCCCCGAAATATTGCCATAGAGTTGGGAGTGCAGAATTGTCCAGAATGTCCTCATACATCTCGGAGTTCATGTTTCCAACCACAGGAACTAACGAACCCAGGCCAAACCACGAGAAACACCCCCACACCATTATGCTTCCACCACCAAACTTAACAGTCGGCACAATGCAGTCACTATAAAAACGTTTGCCTGGCATCCGCCAAACCCAGACGCGTCCATCCGACTACCAGACTGTAAAGCGAGATTCATCACTCCAAAGAACAGTTTTCCACATGTCCACAGTTCAATGACGGTGAGCTCTACACCATTGCAATCGATGCTTCGCATTCTGTGGAGGGATGTTCGGCTTATGAGCGGCTGCACGACCATGGAATCCCAAGTCTTTTAACTCTCGATGGACAGTCCTGTTGCTAACACTAACACCTGATGAACTTTGGAACTCCTGAGAAATTTCCACCAACGAGGACTTGCGATTTTGTTTCACTACCCTTTTCAGAGTTCTGCGGCTGCGTTCACCAAGTGTTTTCGGTCTACCGGTTCGTTTTTCTGCAGTTTCACTGCCTCGACGTTTCCACTTCACAATTACATCACTCACAGTGGATTTAGGCTACTGTAGAATGTTCGCAATCTCCCGAACTGATTTCCCACAAAGGTGGCATCCCACTATTCTGCCACGATCAAACTCACTAAGCTCCTTTGACTAACTCATTGCCTCACAAACGCATAAATACAATCTGACAAACCACTACCAACACTTTTATAGCTTTCAATTACGTATCAAATTGCATCACTAGCCAGAACCACTTTTTTAAGGGGTGTCCGGATACTTTTGGCCAGATAGTGTATTATGCAGTTACATTATTTCTGATGACTTTACAAATATTCTTCTTCAAAAAATGGTGCAATTTGTTTACTTTATTTAAAACATATATAAAATTTTACGAAATTTTATATTGCATAATTTTTTTTCACATTTTCAAGGTATTAATAGATTTTAATTGCCCATTCTGGAAAAATGGTCTATCCAAGTAATAATTTTTTTCTCAATTTCAAAAAAAAAAAAAAAAAAAAAAAAAATTGAAAAATCCAAATATAATCTTTGTAATGAAAACGTGAAGG
This sequence comes from Linyphia triangularis, assembly GCA_963978545.1. Taxonomy (NCBI): domain Eukaryota; kingdom Metazoa; phylum Arthropoda; class Arachnida; order Araneae; family Linyphiidae; genus Linyphia; species Linyphia triangularis. The sequence goes on along the minus strand of OZ021724.1, from coordinate 56,769,723 downwards.
GTCCAACTGGATTCGTTAAATCACTGAATAGTAGTTGTATAAATTTATGCTACAAATATCCCTAATTCTTTCAAGGATTCTTTGGCCAAGAACTTTATTAATTAAGCTTTGATTCTTTAGTTGGATGTTCATATATATATATTTCATTTCTTCAAGGCAATTATTAATAATAGAATAACAGAACTTGGCTAAGCGTCGTGTAAAATAAACATATGCAAATTGAAAGAGTAGCGTATGCAGTGTTAAATATTTTCAAATGGTATTTTCACACCCTCTTTAATTTTGAAAGCATTTTTAAAATTATTATATATATTTTTTAAAACTAACGTAAAATATGTTTTTTAGCAAAATTAATAACTACAAAAATAACAATGATGCACGATCTCGATTTCGCGTATCAGAGGGGAAGTATGCTTTTTAAATGCTTACTAAAAACACTTGATGGTTATAAAACTTAAACTAACTCTTAACACTATGTCGTTCGGTATCACCACGGTGGTGTCCCGCAAAACTGTCAGGCAAATGCAGGTGACGCCTCGAAAATGACCGAGCAAATGCCGGCAACACTTCGAAAACTGTCGGGTCGGGAAAATGCACTTTAGAAAATGCCGGCAACACTACGAAAACTATCGCGCCAATGACGGAGAAGTAAAACTTGACGATTTACGATATCCCGAAAAAACGCCGGCGATAGACATAGGCGAAATGATTTGAACTTCTGAACCCGTCCTAAAGGCACCAAAAAAATAATAATCCCGATTAGACATGCGGACGACATTGTATTAATCTACTTGTTCCATGAATTCATGCATGCAAGAAGGGATGGTAAAAAGCCAGCGAAATTCACTTAGTTAAGGAACGTGCAAAACTACATTTGAAAATTGTGGGACGCCTCCCTACAATCCACTTATTAATAATTAACGTGGTATCAGCAGTCATTCAATGACTTCAGTCAGTCACTGATGTTTTTTGCGAGACACGTTTGAACATTAATGCGAATGCGTAATTGGTGATTTTGAAGGGAATGATCCTATTTGGAAAATAAACGACAATTTTGCATTTCTTCAGAGAAGGACGCTATTTTAAAAACTGATATATTCTGAATAAAAAGATCACGGAGGTAGCGCCTCCCTTCGAAAAACAGATAGAATGATGTCTGATTTTATAAAATGGAGGATTATTTTTAAAAAAATTGACCATGATGGACCGATTAGTGAATTCAGGCATAAGGTGAATTCTGCAGGGTGAAATTGATTTTCAATGCTTAGTTTACTCAAATTTCGCTCATTTTGGTGAACTCTGAGCATATGTTATTCAGGTATTGGCAAAAAAACTACCCTAGAGTCTTAAACAAGATTTATAAAAGGCATCATGTTTTAAACGCCTTAACCGAACACTTCCTACGCCAACAGATATTTAAAATAACGATTAAAATACTTTACCAGTCTTGTTGCCCCCAGATGAGCTTTTCTTTGCACAAGGATAGTCGTGCACGTCCCTGCTTCATGTTCATCTTTGGTTTTACTTTGAGGACCCGCGACTGAACCTCAAATTTATGTAATCGCCTTAGTGTAGTTGAGTTAGCAAGACAATGCCAGATTCTTTCCAACACTTATTGATGTAAAAACAAGTTTTAAAACGATTATTTTGGACGATTCGTTTTAATTGGCGTTCATATCTGGCAGTTGTTTACAAACTTTCTACCACATTTTCTTCGGTTACGTTTTGTTTGCCTGTTCTTCTATATTCCTTTAAAATCTTTGAAACCGTAGATTGTGAAACATTCATCGGGTTCGAGATAAATTGTTGTTTCTTTCCAGCTTTTAAAAATGACAAAATACACGATTTCGTTGCTTTAGATATATCACATTGAGGACCCATTATCACCAAAAGACTAATGTAAGATTTTCCAAACTCCAAGCTTTTATGGTCATTCCTTGTCAAATCAACCCTTACCACCCCTTCAGAATTTAATAAAAAATTTCTCACTTTTTAGGTTTATAGAGAAAAGAAAAAATGGCCAATGTTAGGTTTGAATATCATTTGGTTTTTGAAATACTGAGTTTCAATAAATGGACCAAAAGGTCGAAATTTCGCATTTCTTGCTTTAGAGATTTGCACATAATTTTGTCCCTAATTATCATAGAACATTGCTTTTGGTGTAAAAAAAAGCTGAATATTTTGGCTTTCTTATTGAGTATCAGTTGTACCTATCTTTAAATTTTTTTAATTTTAAGATCAAACAGTTTGACCTTTGACCTCCGATATTTTAAAAAGGGGTATTTTTATTATTATTATTATTATTTTTTTTTTTTTTTAAATGCATTTTCTTCATACATTAATTCTCTACAAAAATAAGTTGGTTTCATTTTGTGTTCGCAATGCGATGGTAAGTTATAAATTTAAATACAACACCTTATCCTTAACTTAGCACGGTAATCGCCTTTGGGTGCAAAGTAAGGATTCCCATATTCGCGATGCGTACTGCAAAAACATAAACAAGGAACTGAAAGTAAATTTTCTAGTTTTTTTAAAGAATTAAATATTAAAAATTTGATTATTTTATCTTTTGTTAAATGTCTGGGAGAGAGGCCATATTTTATAGTTGGGATTTCTAAGTTTGCTGTTAAACGACCAAATAAGTGCCTGATAGGATGTCATTCAACCGAATTAAGTAATTAAAGTGAAACTCCTTCAGATCCTGTTAAATCTTGGTATCTGTAATTGTTAGAAATTATCCTCAAACAATATGTTACCTGTGGGATTGTAACAACTGTCCAAAATTCGAGAAATTTAGGAAATTCATAGAAAAACTTTTTGATAAAAATAGGATTATAAGAGTAAAATACAAGCAGTGATATAATTTTTACAGGTTTACCCTTGAAACTTTGTAGACCCTTTGTAATGACTAATTCATTTATTTCTGGGAAACTTTCTACACTTTAACGACTTTAATGTTAAGACTAGTCATATTTTTTGAGTGCTAGTAAAAAATTTAAAATCAGATTCTTAACGATTTTTTCGAAAATTACTTCTTTATTATTCAAGATGCAGTTCAAGGATATAATCTATTTCAACTTATAAAAAAAGAAGTATAATGGAAAAAGAAGGTGAATAACTTGAAATGGTATGCATCTGATAAAAATTACGATGATATTTCAATGGTAACCGGAAGGTTATCGTCCCACCCCAGGTTAGGGGTATTCGAAGTTGGACCATGAAGACGGCAACGTAAGCGACAGAATTGCCCGCCCAGCTTGAGAGTAGCGAATGCCATCATCCCGCAGGGATCTAAGCAATCCGCCCCGCGCTGCCCCCCAGTGACAGCCACTACAAAGTGACCCTCAGATAGGGGCATGATCCGTTTTGATGTCCGCAGGAGTGCGGGGAATAAGCAGAGCACCCAAATTTGCTAGGGAGACTGACCACCGCTCCCCCATCTCCTGCGAGGCTCAGGCGCCCCGGGATCGCCACACCCGTACTCACCGAAGCGAGCCCCTGGGGGGTATTTCAATGGTAATACGATTAATAAAAAAAAAACGTGTTTCTATTTTTGGGATATTCCTTTTGCTCAATAGTATGAACAAACAAATTATTCTGATTGTTTGCAACGTTCTTTAAAATAATTCTCAAAATTCTATGTATGATCATGTTTCTAATTTTATAGAAAAAACGTTTGCATGATTAATATGAGATACGCAGACACTAATCATAATACTTTTTAGACAAGAATTTATGTTAAAATTTATTTTTCTATTATATATTTATAAGAAGATCGCAAAAGAAGAAGACATATGATAAGAGTGGACTATACAGTTTCTATTTAAATTTATAACTTTACATAATAACCATTTAAATTCATTGGAAAACTAGACAATTCATATTTAATTCCCTGTAAATTTTTTTGCATTGAGTTTTGCTTCATTTTGTAGCTAAAGTTGATTTTTGGTCGAAATTACGGATAATGTTTTGTATTTAAATTTAGTACTTCATATCCCATTAGCCAAATGAAACCAACCGATTTTTGTAAGGAATCAATCTACTTACCATACACTTACTAAATCCCTTGAATATCGGACACTCGATAGAATCTCAAAAGGTAATGTATTGTTTAAGAATAATAACAAACAATTGTAAAAATGCAGATTTAACAAGAATCTAATGGAGTTTCAATTTATGTACTTAATTCATTCGAATGACATCCTATGAGAATTAATTTCACATGTTTATGAATATGACAAACACAAACGAAAAGTGTTCCACTTTCCCCTGCAAAGGCACTTATTTAATTGCATATCAGTAAACTTGTAAATTCTAATTATAAAATATGGTAACTCTCCCACACATTTAACAAAAGAACAAGAATAAAATTTTCGTGTTTTAATTCTTTTAAAAAAATAGATAATTTAACATTCAGTTCCCTGTACATATTTTGCATTAGGTTGGTTGATTGATTGCTTTATGCCCTCGACCTTTTTTTGCGCAATAACGGCTTATTAGACCGGGACATACAGCTTAACGTGGAATCTGAACCACAACGAAGATCAATGCTTAACCCAGGATTCGAATGCGCAACCTTTGGCAATCTAGGCAAGAGCGCTAACCCCATAGCCATAAGAAATCCCCAAATTCAACTTTTTTTTTATCTCCAAAAGCAATGCTCTATTGTAATTAGGAACAAAATAGTCCTAGAAGCGACTGTAAATTTTGCACCCCATCGAAAATCACTCTGAAACTAATATGGAACGTAGAGTTATGCTAGCTGATTAATAATCGCGTGGTCTGCCGAAGCGCATTTGGCAGGAAGTGTCAGAAAAGCTTGACCGCAAGTGCAATTTTTGGGTACCAAAATACCTCATCGAATATCACTCTCAAATTCATAAGGAATGAAGAGAATTACCTACCAAGTAAGAATTACTTGGTCTGCCGAACCGCATTTGGCCGGAACTGTCCGGCAGACCAGTCCGAAAGTGCACTTTTTGGGTGCCAAAATACCTTATCGAACATCACTCTCAAATTCACAAGGAACGAAGAGAATTAACTACCAAGTAAGAATCACTTGATCTGCCGAACCGCATTTGGCCGGAACTGTCCTCCAGTTTAATGAAAAGGTGCACTTTTTGGGTGCCAAAATACCTCATCGAACATTACTCTGAAATTCACAGAGAATGAAGAGAATTACCTACCGAGTAAGAATCACTTGGTCTACCAAACCGCATTTGGCCGGAACTGTCTGACAGACCAATCCTTAAGCGCAGATTTGGGTACCTGAAGACGTCATCGTATATCACTTAATTAAACTAATTCTACTTACAATTTTAGGTGATATGCTGTTGACCAATTCATTTTTATATTTTTCTTTAATGTCATGACCTTTCGATAACATCGTAAATGATATCCAAGATCTCGAGACAGAATATTCTTTCCAAACTTGATCTTTTTCTTTTTATGGATGTTTATTACTTCTGAGCATTTTTGGAATGATTCTTCGTTGAATTCCAACAATTTATTTTCTTTTTTGCAAAAAAACAAACATTCATTTTGAGATATTAAATTATATTTGAAAAGAAATAAGAAATTACCATAGAAAAATAAGACGACTGGCTAACATAACTATGCAGTAAGTTCTGATCAGAAATATCGGCATACAGTCATTCAAATTTTAGAATATGATTTTCACTAGAGGAAACGATATTGTAATTTTTAGCCCAAACGATATAACTATATAGTTCCAAAAAAAAAAAAAAAAAAAAAAAAAAACTGGACGTTGTAATAAAACCCCGTCAAGTCAGTCAGAAAAAGTTATGAAATCTAATGTTTGCCGCCAAGCGGCTGCATTTAGTTTCTTTGGAGTACTTGTACACAATGAAATAAATTTTGATTATTAGAGGAGGGCGGGGATAACCATAGGAAATCAGTATTTGGCAGGCTATATTTATTTCGGATTAATCTTATTTAATTTGCTTGAGCTACTCTGCACCATTGCACTGAATTGAGATTAATTCTATAAAAACTCTAGCCTCCCAAGTACTGATTGCCTATGGTTATCCCCGCCCTCCTCTAATAATCACAATTTAGTTCATTGTGCACAAGTACCTCAAAGAAACTAAACGCAGCCGCTTGGAGGCAAACATTAGATTTCATGACTTTTTCGGGCTGACTTGGCGGTTTTTTTTACAACGTCTAGTTTTTTTTGTTTTTTTTTCGGGGGGAGGGGGGGGGAAGATATCAATTCTTTTTGTAGAGTTTACTAACTTAAATGCAGTCGAGCCCTGCTTACCATTAATCTTTCTTATTAAATGACCATCCTTTAAAAATTTGTCGAGGTTTTCACTTACTCACATATTAAGTCAAAATACTTTTTTTCCAAACTGAATAATTGCATTTTATTCACATACATTCCGTTTTAACAATCGCTAAATACGACAATATAATCTTGCCATTTTGCCATCACATAACTAATGTTTCTTTGAGTAATCTCCGCACAACATATTTAATACGCAATAATGTTACACTTGATCATAAAAATTCAAAGACTAGGAGTGTGGAACATTGCGCTATTTTCAATTATACTTTAATACTGGTCACAGCATTTAAATTGGACATGAATCAGTGTAATTTACTATTTTTGTTTTCTTATTTTCAATACTTAACAAAAAATTGCCATTTTGGCGATACTTTTGGTAATATTTATTACATTGAAAAAAAAAAAAAAAAAAAAAAAAAAAAAAACACTGCCATAATTACGAAATTTGCAATATGTTTTTTGGTAATAAGCAAAAAGTATTTTGCTATTTTCTAATTACATTGTTTAAATAGTTCAACTTAAAGTATCAAAGTTACTTCTTCAAACTGAGCAAAAGATGAATATCCGAAATCCATTGACCTGTTTAATCAATCATTATCCGGGCTAAAATTCCCAACTTCCGGGATCATTTCTGTGGGGTACATACTCTCTTAAGCATTAATTCATACAAACGGCACTACCTCTAATCAATCTGAGAGGAATAAAAAAAGAATGGTATAAATATATATTAAAGCGTTTAAGCTGTAGGCCAGGCTAACATTTCTAAGCATTGGGATAATTTCCTGCTGGTACAGACCCTACAACTCATCAAAACATACAAGAGGCACTTCCTCTAATTAAGCTGAGAAGAATAAAAACAAAAATGATCAAAATTGAGGTAATTCTCTTCATTCCCTGTGAATTTCAGAGTGATGTTCGATGAGGTATTTTGGTACCCAAAAAGTGCACTTTCGGATTGGTCTGCAGGACAGTTCCGGCCAAATGCATTTCGGCAGACCAATCAATTCTTTCTCGGTATGTAATTCTCTTCATTCCCTATGAATTTCAGAGTGATGTTTGATGAGGTATTTTGGCACCCAAAAAGTTCACCTTTGAATTGGTCTGCCGGACAGTTCCGGCCAAATGGAGTTCGGCAGACCAAGCGATTCTTACTCGGTAAGTAATTATCTTCGTTCCCTGTGAATTTCAGAGTGATGTTCGATGAGGTATTTTGGTACCCAAAAATTGCACTTGCGGTCACGCTTTTCGGACACTTCCGGCCAAATGCGCTTCGGCAGACCATGCGATTGTTAATCAGCTAGCATAACTCTGCATTCCATGTGAGTTTCAGAGTGATGTTCGATCGAGTCCAAAACTTGCAGTCACCTCTTAGTCTAAAAGCACGTGCAAATCTGTAAAGCAAGAAATACGAAATTTTAAACCTTTTGGCCCATTTTTGAAACGCCGTATTTCAGAAAACAATCAATATTCAAGCCTAATATTTGCCAATTTTTCTTTTCACTATGAATCCAACAAGTGAGCAAAATTTTATTAAATTCTGAAGGGGTTGGGTTGAAAATGCCTCTCTTTTGTGTTGTTTCACATGGAATGACCCTATACTTGTAGTAACCTATCGGTTAACAGGTATGAAATACTTTATGTGCTTTTCCAATTCATATTGAATAAATCGAATATTCTAATTTTTTGACCCATATAAAAAATAAAAATATTTTTTAAATGTGTTAACGATCCCTAAATTGTTAAAATAATATCTGTATAGTTGTCGCCAATTCCTGAATAACATAAGTCACTCTTTTAATTGCATTTGTTCATTTTACGCGACGCATTGTCATGTTTTGTTTAGAAAGTTCTGTTATTTTATTATTTTGAATTTGGGTTGTATTATCTTGTAAAGACAAATCCATTCTTGGAACGAAAATTTATTATTTCCAAGATTTTGTCATGATCTATAAACTTATTCTGAAGTGTGTATTTTAAAAATTCTTAAATTCAAACCTTGCTTACTGATAACCTTTTATAATGCAGGGTATCCATAAAATGTTGGACACATTTTATTGTTGAATAATTCATAAAATAATGAAGATAAATTTAAATTGGTAAACCTAAAACAAGTACCAAATGAAAATGTATGAGTTATTCTATGTATAAATGCCATAAGTTTATTTTTATCTTCATTATTTTATGAGTTATTCAACATCAAAATGTGTTCAACATTTTATAGACACCCTGTACTTATGATTATTTCCTTTATCATTATAATTATTTCCATTGTCATTCTGATTATTTCCATTGTTATTCTGATCATTTCCATTATTAGTGAAAAATTTAATTATTCTTTACTCGTTGCTCTCTAATATAAGGTTTACTTTAAAACTTAAATGTTTCTGACTGAAAATATATTACCTCATATGTAATGAATATCAATGGGAATACTAAGCGGAAACTAAATCATACTTATTTGGTAAACAAACATTCGTAATATCTATTTCTTAGGATATGATAAATAATAACACTAACATATTTTCTGTCTATAACTATACCGAATGTATTAGATGGGATAGATGGCATAGCATTTTCGAAAAAATAAATAAATAAAAAATACAAATGCAATCAATCAAAGCAAGCAGAATCGAAGCAAGTATTTGGGGACGTCTAATCCACGATTCTGAAGAGTTTACAGATGCGAAACTCCAGATTAAACATAAAGTAAAGAATAATAAAAAGAGGACAAACATCTTCGTTGGAGAACAGATTGAAGAACAAACAAGGAAGAAATTAGTTGATCTTCTTACCCTTAATTTCCTGATCTCCTTACCCAGAGATTAAGTCTCAATTACTATTTTCTCACGCAGGGAATAGGTTCCTACAGCAACAGGAAAGAAAAAAAAAACAATTTAAGGAGGATTATGCAATATGCTCTAGAGGAGAGAGATAAACGTAAATTGAAATGAATTCTGTATTCATCCGGTGAAGAGTAAACAATATTATATCTATTGGTATGAAGCTTTAATCAATTAGGATGATATATTTCTAATAAATATTTGCATACAAATAAAGATTACTTTGGTGAAATTTCTTAGAAAGCTCACGAGGATTGTAACATTTATTCATACATTCTTCTAACGTATCAGAAAATTATTTTTCAACGGTATAGCAGCAATTGAATATATATCCAATTTTTAAGATAACTCATATTAATCAGAAACAATCTTCAAAAATAATAAGTATTCAACGTATTAATAACTAAGACGTATATAACAGCCTCGACTTGAAATAATAAAAGTAAAGTCCAACGTGTTAGAATTTTGAATACATCGTAAGTTAATCATTAATATATATTTTCTTAGACTAAATTTTTCAATGGAAATTCATTTAATGGAAATTCATTCCCTAATTAAAATTATATGAAAATTTAGTTAAGTTTGTAAAGATATTGTTATTTATAATAAGGATATAGTAATTGAATTACCATGATATACTAACATCTTCTTCTTCTTTAGCACTACAGCCGATTTCCGGCCAAGGCTGTCTCAGTCAGCTTGAACCATCTTACCCTATCCGACGCCACCTTCCTCCATTTATTAACACCTATACTCTTCAAATTCTTTTCCACGTTGTCCATCCACCTTGTACGTGGCCTACCTCTTTTTCTTTTTCCTTCTGGGTTTCGAAATGTAATATTTTTTGCTGGATTTTCATCGTCATACCTATATACATGGTCGAGCTATCTTATTTGCGATACTTTAAGGACTTTTACTATGTTTGGCTCTCTGAATTGAACTTGTAGTTCATTATTATACATTATTCTCCAATTCCGTTTTCCTTTACCACTCCAAAAAATCTTCTCGGGATTTTTAGTTCAAAAACCACTAATTTTTCTTCATCTGATTTATTCATTGTCCAGCATTCACTTCCATATAAGACTATTGGTCTAACTAATGTCTTAAATATCTGTATCTTTGCTTCTCTGTTTAGAAATTTGGATTTAAACTGGTTGCGTAAACCATAGTAGCATATGTTAGCCACATTAATTCGATTCTTAATTTCAGAGGTAATATCGTTATTGTTATTTACAATTGTACCTAAATATTTGAACTGGTCAACCTTCTCAAAAACATAGTCATTTATTTTCAGCTGCAACCGATCTAGAATTCTACACAGCCATGAACTTAGTTTTTTTCTTCATTGATTGTCAGGCCAATAATTTTGGCTGCTGCCTCAGGGCAGAAAATGCCTCCACTATTGCTGCCTTAGTTCTTCCTATGATGTCAATATCATCTGCAAAGGCTAACAATTGTACTGATTTTGTAAAAATTGTATTTTTTGTCTGCATTCCAGAGTCTCTTATTGCTTTTTCTAAGGCAATATTAAATAAATTGCATGAAAGAGAATTCCCTTTATTCAATCCTTTTCCAGTATAAAAGGCATCTGATAAATCTGATCCTAATTTTACTCTACACTTTCCTCTGCTAAGCGTCATTTTTATTATGTTTGTCAATTTCTCAGGTATTCCCAACTCTGTCATTGCTTGAAATAATTTTTCAGTATCAACGCTATCGTATGCTCGCCTAAAATCAACAAATAGATGGTATGTGTCTATATCACATTCCCTTGCCTTTTCCATAATTTGTCTAATGCTATGTATTTTATCAGTAGTTGATCTGCCCTTTTGAAATCTGCATTGATATTCTCCAATGATTTTACTTGTATAAGTAACTTGCCTTTGATATACTAACAGCTTGCATAATTTTTATCAGAAATACTTTCTGAGGCACACACATGTATATTTTCTTACAAGAAGACTAAAAAGAGTATATATTACGATACCATATTAAGGAAATAAATAAAATGTATTTTTATAATTCTTTGTGAGGAGTAATTAGACAAGTGCTAAACCGAAAAGCAAGTGTGGAATAACCACAAAAACTAGTTTAGCATAGAAATAAAATACAAGTCACAAGATGGGATAAAAAGGGTTTATTCTCAAATTGGAAGTAGAAATTGCGAATGAATTATGAAAACTGTAAGGTTTAAGTTATTAAAAATAAGATTATTATTAGTCCTTTGAAATAAACTAATGTTTTTTTTTTTTTTTTATTACAACTATTTCCAAGAAAATTTTCTTCAAGATAGAAATGTTATACATATTTTTTCAATGTGATTTTGAAGAACGAAAATTATGATTAGGTTTTTCACAAAATAATTTACAATAAAAAAAAGTAATCGGCTTAGGCCTGATGTACAGTTTACCCTGGTTCTTAAGTTCAAACCCATTACAAAGTTTTTTTTTTTTTTTTTTTTTTCAATTTGAGTTTTATAAAACATCGATACATAAATACAACTGAATAATATCAGCATATCTCTGTTTATACAAGCAGGCGCATGCCCAGACAATGCCTTTCTTGTGCATGCCCAAACATTAAGTGGGGATGGACACTGGACCACATTTTTGACTAATTGAAAACAATACCTTTGGACTATAGGCCCAGAGTAATAAACTTTGAAGACATGCTATCATTAATTCTTCTCAAATACAGCTTTTGGATTGAAAGACGAAATGAAAAATTAAGAGTCGAGGCAGAATTAGTATTACAAGATATTATGAAAGATTCATGGTGAAAGAAGAATACATTATTTGAGTTCTACTCTTGTTGAAAAGTTTTAGTTAAAACGTGAATTAAACTTTTCTTATGAATTGAAGTAAGCCTGAAGGGAATTGCAATGAAAGACATGATAAATGCGAAGTACAGTTATTGATATTTTTTGCTTGAATTTTTAACTTTATTTGTTGTTTGAATTTTTAATTTTTAAAAAGTATTATAACAAAGAAAGCAGGAAGTGGTGCAGACACACACACAAAAGATTTTGGCCTGTGTGCATAAAATGAATCAAGTTTGAGTGGAGATTCACAAAGTTATTTTTCTGAAAAATATGCTATTTCAAATGTAATTACTTCTTTATAATTAAATGTTAAAGAATAAACAACATTTTGATTATTTATAATATTTTTATCATCCTACATTATGAGATATGAAAAAGAGTATTTTAAAATAAATCTGTTTTTCTTTAGCAGCTGCTTTACATAAAATTGTATCTTAAAAGATAAAAAAATAAAAATAACATTATTAAACAAACTTAAACTTAATTCTCCTTTACATACAATTATGATATTATGTAAGTTTAAACCAATTTATAATCACCAGCATATTTTTTTAGTTAAATAATATTTTATGCCAAACATAATTTAACTACACAAATCATAGTAAAATACAAATGAAACTAAATATAAAGTTAAATATTTATTATGCATAAACATCCATTACATCAAAGATCTAAAAATGTGGCTTTATGTAGAAAAGTCAATTAAAGTATCGCATACTATAATTTAATCCAAAATGCGCAATATTATAATTTAATCCAAATTGTGGCTGGCAGTAAATTGATTAAAAGCAGTTACTTTGATATGGGGACAATCACACTTACCATTTTTTTACTGATATAAACTTTTACTTCTTAGTTATATCCTTGTATAACACACATGCGTTTTCTTCCGGAAATTGAAAAGGAACATTTTATCTCGTTCCTGCTCCCATTTCCGTTAATAATTGCCATCAAGGGTACTGTTTCGTCAGTATGTGCGAATTTGAAGTATCACGCATGCCATAAATGCTGCTGGAACCACTCTTTTTCCTATTTTATTCACTGTGTGTGCATTGCATGCAAGTACTTCTTGTCTTTTACTTTGGAGTATTGAATCGACTCCTAAGGAATTTTCTAGAGAAAGGGGCTCTATTTTTTAAGGAATAGTCACTTACATTTTTTTTCTTTTAAAAGTATTCTTTTCTAAGGTGCTATCCTTGTAGGTCACCGAATAGGTAAAATAAATAGTTATTTGCACTGTACCGGCCCTTTTTGTTGATGATAGCTTTAAAACGAAGGCATGTTGTTTTGGTATTGCCTTTTAAGCATGGGTATTTCAAAACAATTTTGTTACATATTTATCTGGCAGGTAGTGTTTTGGTATATATATATATTGATTCTATACATGATAAAATATTAAAATAAAGGTAAAAAAATATATATATATATATTTATTGTTATTTTAGAGAAGAATATATTTTAATTATATTCTTTAAGGTTTAATTACATAACTTCGTTAAAAGAGTAAATGTTTTAATCAGAAAATATATATGTATCTGTAAAATTATATAAGTACAATTTAGGATATCTAATCTTTTACGAATAGAAATATTTGTTAAATTGTGTTCTTAAATCTTATGGATTTTAAACCATGTACTTATTCAAAATTATTCCAGATTAGTAGTTATGTATTTATTTCTAGAAAAATACTGTAACTCTTACATAATCAAAAACTTTTATCTGTGTCAATTTAGTGACATAAATCTTATAACTAAAATATAAGAATAAATGTAGTTAAAGTGATTTAACATAGCAAACCTACAGGTTTTCTATGCTAAATCATTTTAGCTGCAAATATAATAACCAGATAGACTTAGACCTCTTAACCCTTAGTCTAACAACACCTACAACTACTGGAAACAATTTTATGCTATGACAAGTGTTAACATTTTAGTGTTTTGGGGAAAAAGTACGTGCACTTGTACAATACCTAAGTAGAAGTACGAACAAACAAGCATTTCAACTATAAATGTATGTGTTAATATTTGAAAAAGATTTCATATAATGCATAGCAAAACATTTAAGGGTTTAAAGTAAAAAGTATTTTTTTAAACGTACCTTAGAAGTACTGATTACCCATTTCCCTTAAATAACTTTTGAACATAGATTTTTCTCATAATATTTCTGTTAATATTTGAAAAAGATTTCATATAATGCAAAGCAAAACATTTAAGGGTTTAAAGTAAAAAGTATTTTTTTAAACGTACCTTAGAAGTATTGATTACCCATTTCCCTTAAATAACTTTTGAATATAGATTTTTCTCATCAAAGAAGAAATTTGTCCTATAATAAATTTGGCACAAATAAATAACTAAAAAACTTACACTTTTGCCTATATTTTCGGGATTAAACAGTATAGAATTTTACTATATTGTTTACGCATTGGAAAAATAATTCATTTTACAATGCACAATATCGAAAAATGAATATCCTACATGACTACTTATATTTAAATATACAGCTTATTATGCATTCCAGAATGTCATTTGTATAAGAAATATTGTAAATCAGTGATTATCGTCCACAATGAAATACTAAAGCTTTGAAAATGTCAATATGATATATGGGAGGATTTAAGAAACAGAGAGGCTCTCTTTTAGTTTTTAGTATTTTTGACCAGTGCAGTTTGTACCTCAATCCAAGGAATAGAAAATTTTGCCTTGCAAAAGTAGTTGTTGTAGTAGAAGTTGCTTTTATGTAGTTCTGATTTTTTAGAATGGTATAAAAGTTGGTCCCGTGGTTAATAAACCAAGTTTTTGACCTCCCTTTAGCGTTCTCCGTGGGGCAACAAAAACCAAGCCAGCTTTCAGTTTATACGTCATAACTCTTTGCCAATGCTTCTTTGAAGCAAACATTTTATTCAAAAGGTATAGAATATTACATTTGCTACAAATTTTGTATGTAAAGTTTTCTTGTAGAACTATGCTAAATCAGTTTAGCTGCGCAATAGTTACGCTGCATTAAAGTCAAAACTTTTTTTAAAAACTGCTACTTTTTTAAGATTTGTGTCAAGTTTTTTTACTATATCTCCTTAATGGTACGGCTTAGAGGAAACATTTGGTGATAAAAGTTGTAGAACAATAAATTTCCTACAAGTTTTATGCAACAAGTTATTTTCTAGGACTGATAACAAATTAGCTACTCTGCTTTTGCATTTTCTATGGTGCACCAAAAAAAAACAAAAAAAAAAACGCTTTTCAGTTTATAGATAATAACTGTTTGGCAATTCATTTTAAAAACAAATATTAAATTTAAAACCTTTCTATAACTTTTGAGTACAATTGGAATTTGTAAAGCTATTATGTACAGAGTTACGTAGGATCAATATATATATTTTTTGTGTGAAAAATATGCTGCTTTTTAAAGTTCTTTGCCGAGTTTTTCAATTACAACTTTAAAACAATAAGTCGTGGAGAAAAATGTATGTTTAAAAGTTGTAGAACTATAAATTTTCTATAAGTTTTATACAAAAAGTTACTTTCTAGGACTAATAACAAAGGAGCTACTCTTCTTTGAAGGTTTACGAGTTGATAACCTATTATATATTATGTATAGGGTAGGGGTGTAACAATAGCTTCCTGCTGCAAAGTCTGACAATTTTAATAAAAAAAATGATAAAAAATATCGATATAATACTAATGATAATGTAAAATAAAAGTGGATTTATATTAAATAAGGTATATACCATACATAATAATGGTAATATCAAATCACCATTTTCGTCATGGTGCACCTAAAACCTGCATTCTGAAATTTTGGATTTTTTTCAGTATACTGATCATATCCTTTTACCAATGCATTTTAGAGGGACAAAATTACATTTTAGGTTGTAGATTATCAACTTTTCTACAATTTATGTATGTAAAGTTTGTTTTGTAGAACTATTATATGAAAAGTCCGTCAACATCAAAGCAAAAATTATTTCGTAAAAATATCATTTTAAGATTCTAGTCGAGTTTTTGGATGATATCCATAAAAGTATATCATAAATGTATTGAACAAAAGTTGTAGAATCCTAAATTTGCTACGTTTTATTTATAAAAAGTTATTTTATATGACAACAACAAAAGAGCTACTAGTAAGATCTAATATTAAAAACAGTTTCTGACTGCAAAGCAATTTTAATAAAAATAAAACAATGTCGGTATTAAAATAATAGTATTATAAACCAAAAAGTATTACTATTATAAAAATGTATATATCTATATAAATAATAATAATAATTATAATAATAATAATAAAGCTTACCATGTAGAAAACTTATAACTTCCAACATTTAGATTTGTTTGGCCACGAAGGCTAGGCTAGTTTCTTCTCTACTTTTTCAATTAAGAATTCTGTTAGGTCGTCTTCATCGTTGTCATCAATTATGATGTCCGCTATATTGTCACAGGTTTGTTCATGACAGTTTTTACATATTATGGAGAACTTGAAACCGTCCTTTCTACAGCAGCAGGTCTTAGTGCATCTTATCTTGCACTGGCAGGAAATGTAGGTCAGGATTGATTGAGGAGCTGGATTCCTGGTGGTTGCAATAGGAAGAAGCCCTTTATTGTCCTTCTTTCATCCTCAGTACAGAGTATTTTTCATTTGACACATTCGTGTCTGTACTTGACGGTATGTGCGAAAGACATGGTACGTCTTGGGTCGGTGGTATCTTTGACAGATGACAGATTTAACTTTCTGTCAGTTATTGATTTGGTAAATTGCGTATAACTCAAAGCATTTAAAGTTGTTGCCCTGTCACCACCATATAGAGCAACAATAATGATTGATTCTGATTCTATGATGCTTAAAACACTGACGTTAGGATCTAGGAAGATCTTTGCAAATTCTTGTAATACAGGATTGTTTTGGAACAAATTGCAGTATTTAATCTTCCGAAATCCAAACAGGGACGATGTAGCGTCACACCTACTCAAAGCGTGAAGAACAAATAGGTTTTCAGGGACTGCGTAGTTGTAAGATGATGGGCTGATTCTATTAGATTGTTCTGCAATGATTATGTCACATCCATAGTTTTTGAACAGGCGATCTTTCACGGTTCTTACGTCTGGGAAAAAATCTCCATCTATTTGATCCATCAGTTCTTGAAGAGAAAACTGACACTAATCTGAATTATCGGCAAGGTAAGCATATATGTGTTCCATCTCTTCAGCTACCATATTTGGAGATCGCAACTTCTTTTTTCCATATATATAGCATTTTTACCATAAAACTTTTTATGGTATACTGAATGGTATACAGCGTCAGCTGCCACATGATCTGTTACTATTGATAGTCTCTTAATTACTGCTTCTCCCCATTCATCTCCTCTTTTTAGGTTTTTATCAATTTGGATTTTTATAATATTCATCTGCACTAAATGTACAATGGGGAAGTTGCATGATTTTCAAACTCTTTTGAAAACAATAGTTCCTTTTAAAATAAGCATAATGGTACAATTTACAGTTTGAAAAAATTCAATTTATATTTTTTAAATTAGCTTTTGCACGACCCTGACTTCCCTTGATTTAAAAACACCGTCTTTGCACTGTGACATCACGATACATGGCCTAGGTTCTTCCGGTTCTTCGATTCCTGCAAAAGCAAAGCTATTGTGATTCTGGTTTTTTTTTCTTTTAAAGTTGTTGTACTAAAATTTTATATTTACAATGTTAAAAGTGCCCTATAAGTATTATATTGTTCCTTGCTGCAAAAATACCATCATTTATGCTTCGGATAATGTATTTTTTTAGTGAACCTAAGGATCCTTTAAGGAGAAAACAATGGTGCACTGCAATGATGAGGCGAGACAAAACCAAAAATAAGAAATTGTTTTATAAAACTTCTCTCTACTGCTGTGAATATTATTTTCCAGTAAATTGAAATTATTCTTGGTTGAATTGATTAAAATTATACACGAACCAATTTGTTATCGTTGGATATCTTTTCTTTAGCATTTCAGATCAATAACACGCCTCATTTTATATTTTAATAGATCGTTAAGAAATCGAAGTTTCGTAATAATATTTTCCCTTCAATTAAGAAATGAATTACGAGAGATATTTCAGTTGGGTCTTTTAAAAGTATTTATTAATACTATTGATATTTTCTTTCTTTGAAGATTAAAAAATAGTTGTTTGCGATTTTTAAATCGTAGATATATCCTATGGCATTATCGTCATAACTTTTACTCCCTGCTTTGTCATTTATTGTTTCCACAACATGTTTAAACAGAGGCAATTTAAAATTTAGTCCGTTTCTGTGAAAATAATTTATACAAACACATTGAATTTTGAGGTACTACTACACATTGGTAATTGGGAAATTACTTTTCAGTCTTGATGTTTTTAGAAAAAGTGGATTATTTTAAATACTTTCAAAGCAAAACTCTGAAAAAGAAAAGCTATATTTGAGTTCTATTTAGAATTCTAGTAGGTTCACTGTAGTGAATCATTATGATCAATGATGATCATTGTTTCATTTGCAATTGAAATCAGAGTTCTAAAAAAATTACAAATTAAGTTATGGCCAGTGCAATTAGATTCTAATTAAGTAATTACTTTTAAATTGATTAAATATCAAATGGAAAAGTTTGTAAATATATTTTTAACAGTTGCTTAAGTGCGAAAAAAATTGCGAGTCTAGTTCAAAAATTAAAGAAAAAACATATGCAACATGGTAACCTTATGACCACCAAAATTATACTAGAACACAGAAAAACGTATGAATGATACCACAAATTAAAGGGAATTCTATAATTTAAAAATCACTAATGTTTGAATTTTAACTCCTCTTATTTCTGCAATCACAAAGGTTGGATTTCTTGCCGAAAATTATATCATACTGATAGAATCTAGTCTTGGAAGGTTATCCGATTGTGCTTTTTTGAATCCTTCGTCTAACGGTATAATAAATTTGAAGGGAATATTAAAAAAAAGATCAAATGATAGAATTTAGTGATGAATATTTTAAATATCAACGTGTGGAGTTATAGATTATCCAAGCAATCGCTCCATTCAATGCATTAGACACGAGGTGAAGTTAACTCTTGGTACGGAGCCTTCGTGCATCCTGACGTCACATGTCAAATGTCAACAGGTCTGTTTTCGGTTACGTGATGTTGTTCATGCTTTCGCTCATATTTAATTGCATTTTTTATATTTAATGGAACATTTTTTAAACATTTTGATTGAATATTCAGAAACTACATCAATTTTTCTCTCAGAAAAATATAATAGTAAGGCATTTTATGTATAGTCGGAACCGCCGCGAAATTATGTAACTATATGGTTATTTCGGGCCTGGTACAACCAGATTTCGCTCTGGCCTCAAGCGTTGCTAAGCTATGGTTGAAAATGTAAATAAACTATTCTACGAACTATATTGTACACACGGTATTGAAATTTATCGATAGCTCAAATGTTTCTTTTTATCCTTTTTTTATTTAATTAACAAGCTGAAATGTGGAAAAGATAATTCTATAAAGGAGTGACTTTCAAGTTTGTAAACTTTACAGGTAAGTTGTATCATCTTATTAATGTATTGCTTTTAAACTTTTAGTGTTCTAAGTTATGCTTAATCCTATAATAACTCAAACAATCTCTCATAGAAATTAAAAAAAAATTTTATTTCATAATTCTATTTTAAATATTCGTTTGAAAATATAATTTTGTAAAACTGAAAAAGTGAAATTTTAAGGTGTTTGTTTCCTACGGATACAACTATCATGCAAACATTTGCTGATTTTTTTAACATCATTAAAAATAGTTAAAAAGTAACCTTTCTATTTATCACTTGATTTAAGTTGAAATTATGTTTTAATGGATATATTCGTAAAGAAAACCTGATAATGTTTCTTTTCTTAGTACCAAGGAAGGTTACAAGAATATATTATACCGATGGAAGAATAGACCAGTTAGAAGAATTTACGATAAAATCTAAAGAACATTGCAAAAAAAATTACTGGATGTTGTGTGTTCAAGAATACCGCATTATTTTTTATTGCCTGGACATTTAAAAAGTGCCAATAAGCAATCGACAGAATATTTCCATAGAGAGGGATCTGTCTGTATTTTTTTTTTTTTTTTTTTTTTTTTTTTTTTTAAATTTTTGGAGAAGAAAAAAATAATCACGAATTAAAATGGCTCTTTAAATGCAATGCTAATAAAGATGGTTCATAGTTAAAAAATAATACAATAATGCTCTCAAGTCGAGCTCTTCTGAAAAATAAAAGATATACTTCACTACTTTTTATTTCAGTAGTTAGTTGCATTTATTAATGCTGTTTTTTTTTTTTTTTTTTTTTTTTTTTTTTTTTTTTAATTATAAATTTTATGAATGCTAAAAAGTAATTTATACAACTTTTTTTACTGACATTTATTTGTAATTATATATAAAACATATTCTTAGGAAACAATTTTTATGATTTCATTTTGACACTTATTTTCAAATCAACGAAGTCTTATTTGTTTTTCCAACTGATGACTGGTTAGCTCTCTGGCTATGCATGCCAAACATGCCTAATCACGGATAAGGCATGGATGTTCATTGTGGTTCGAAATTAACTTTAAACTGTAGGTACCATCCTCATTAACCGTCATTGTGTATAAGAATAGGTCATTGTGCTCATAAACCAACCAATTTATTTATTTAAAAATGAAAATACCCATTTAAAATAATTTATCATGTTCTTCTTGAGGAAATACATTGCATAAAATGAAATTTTAATCAGAATATTAGGTACTAGCACTTTACAATTTTTAAATTCCTATTATATTCAAAGTTGAAATAAAGTTTTTGTATTATAATTTAGTGTTTGTAATGTTTATTCTTTTAAATGCATACTGTTTTAATGTATTGCTTGTTGTGGTATTGAAATTATTTAAGATATGTTAGTATAGGAATATATTTCAGAGAATTTTCGACTCGAATAATCTACTATAAAAGGTTTGAATATTTGTAATATTGAAAAAATCCAGTTATAATTTCAAGAATTTGCGCAGTGTTTTAATTCAAATCCCACTCTCAGTGATTTTACTTCATGAAATTAAAGGTTGTATCTGAATATTCTGTAATTAAACAACTTAACGTATTAAAACATTTTATAACTCACTACATAATATTTTATAGAAATTACCAGAGATGTTTCACTACATCTGTGGATTATGAACTACGGTAGACGGCCTTCGTGTTTTCACCCATCGCTTAGCCTGACGTCATCAAACTTAGTACCGGGCCCTATACAGAGTAGAGAGTGTTTGATTCGCGGCGGTCCCGGTATATTACAACTTCCCCATTTTTCATCTGGAAATCAGAAGTTTTGTCTGCATTTCGTTTAAATTTGGAATTATTGTTTCATTACAAAAAAGACAATGATCTTTGAATGAGAAGGCGTTACCAGTGGATAGCGTTTGGGAAGACTGAGGCACGCCTATATCAGCACGACAAAGATAAGCTTTGATCAATTTTTCGTTTGTATAATTTCTTCGACAAACACTATGTGCACTTACTGCGTTCAAGTCTTTTAAATAATGTCTATGACTGAGTTGCTTCAGTTTCACGCTTGCTTCAAGTAAAGTATTGATTCCTCTGCCCTTTTACAACAGTAACATCACCACTCGTACTACCTACCGCATTACATATAAAACAAGGTAAATTTGATGACGAAGCAGCCATCATTACAGCGCATTTATTCCAAAGTGGTTGATATTCAGTCGGGATGGTTAGTGGTGGAGGAGGGGTGAGAACGATATCTAGAAATCGTTTTTCTGTTCATCTAATCTTCTTCCCCGCAATCGGCAGTGGCAAATCTCAATCAACAGTATATGGTGTTTTCGCGGTATTCTCTTCTTAAAAGAGTTCCTGTACATGTCACTTACTCCACCCGACTTGAGATTTTTCTATTCTATCTCAAAAGATCTGTATCCCACGTGCAGAAGATTTTGGTGCACCACGGCAAAATGGTAAATTTTATATGATTATTATTATACATAGATATATACATTATTTAACATATTTCCACTTTTTATTTTACATTATCATTAGTGTTATGTATACATTTTTTTATTTTTTTTATTAAAATTGTCAGACTTTACAGTAAGAAGCTATTTTTACACCCCCTACTTATACATGAAATATTATAGGTCATCATCTCATAAACCTTCAAAGAGTAGCTCTTTAGTTTTTAGTCCTAGAAAGTAACTTTTTGTAAAAAACTGATAGCAAATTTATTTCTCTACAACTTTTAAACAATACATTTTTCTTTAAGACTTACTGTTATGAAGGTATAATTGAAAAATTCGGCAAAAAACTTTAAAAAGCAGCATTTTTACGAATTTTTTTTTAATTTGATGCTACGTAGTAACTCTTTATATAATAGCTATAAAAAAAATTGTGTACAAAAATTGTAGACAATTTAATATTCTACAACTTTTAAATTTAATATTTGTTTTTAAGATGCACTGTCAAAGAGTTATGATCTATAAACTGAAAAACGTATTTTGTTTTTGTGTACAATGGAAAATGCTCAAATCAGAGTAGCTCTTTTGTTATTAGTCCTAGAAAATAACTTGTTATATAAAACTTGTAAGTAATGTATTGTTCTACAACTTTTATTCCCAAAATATTTCTCTAAAACTTACCATTATGGAGATATAATAATAAAAAAAAAACTCGACACAAATCTTAACAAAGTAGCATTTTTTAAAAAAGTTTTGACTTTGATGCGGTGTAACAGTTTACATAATAGTTCTACAAAAAAAAAAAAAAAAAAAAAAAAAAAAAACTTTCTATACAAACGTTGTAGCAAATTTTATTTTCTATAACTTTTGAAAAAATATTTGTTCCTAATATGCATTGGCAAAGAGTTATGTTGTATACACTGAAAAAAAGGCTTGGTTTTTGGTACACCACGGGGAAAACGTACAAGGGTTAGGAGGTCGAAAACTTGGTTTATAAACCACGGGACCGACCTTTATAACATATTAAAATATCAGAACTACATAACCTTTGGACCCCTTTTTTAGTCTCTATTCCCCTGATAGTTAGACAGTTAAGATCGATGCAAGTTCAGCTAATTTCGAAACAAATGGATGGGTTTACTTAGGTGTGAGAGTCGTAAAAAAGAAAGACTCTGATAATGCCTTAATTGCAATTAGTTTTGAACTATGACATCAAGGAGTATTTTAATGATTAAATCTTAGAAGATCCCATGGACTAATTTTGACCACACTTGGCAAGTTAGGAACCACTTCCTTGTATTTAGGTTAGGAATGTGCTAAAAATCTAAAATCAATAATTCGAACATCCAATCCCGAAAGGTGTAGCATAATTGGTCCTGTCAGAAGAAATTCTTTGAATTCGCCGCTTTTAATTTATTGGTGAAGACATTCGAAGGGAAGGTCATTAAGTGAAACTGATGATTCTCCAAAGGACTTTGAGCCTCAAAGGACTTGTTTTGTGTACATTCTCCAATTCGACGTAACAGCAGATTTAAATCCGTTTTAATCAAACTAGGATGTTAATCTCAAAGTGGAGAAGTTTTCAAACGTCTCCCGTAAGTAATTGGAAGTGGAATGAAAGGCTTTTATGTGCGAGATCTATTTTAATGAGGTGCTTTGACATTAGTCTTCTATTGAAACGGAGAGGTTTTCTTCCTATTGTCAATTTTGTTGTCTTGGTAAGTCTTTCTTCAAGGAATCAGCAACTTTACTTTAAAAACTTACAGTTTATTATGATTATCCCACAACATACGAAATGTTTACTATTTAAAATATGTTGTTTTATTTTCAGTGGCTCAAAACAATTATGAATACACTTCATTTTTTTGCACAAATTAGCACTTTGTATGGTGAATAATGCGCTAAACTATGGACTTATTACTTTGTATACGTACAAAAAATAAAATAATACATTACAAATCATATTATTTATACAGCTTTAAAACTTTGTTAGGAGAATTTTGCAGTCAAAAAATTTAGAGTACACCTATGAAAAATATGTTTAACTATCACTAAATATTTTCTACTTCACTGCTATTTTAATGTAATTTTTCGTATTCTTATCTTTAATTTGTTTAACGATCATTTTTATGTGATAACTTTTGTTAGATGAACTTAAAACCAATCGTTTGAATGAAAAATGGCTCATCTACGAGAAACCAGTATTGATGTAAAGACATTCGTATTAAGATTATTTTAAAAAGGAGAATCATATCGTGAAATAGCTAAAATTTTTGGTAGAAGCCCCACATGCGTCCAGAATATCATCGGAAAATTTAAAACTGATGGATTGATTGAAAATAAAAGAGGAAAGAAAGGTATTCTGAGTGATGTCGCAAAAAGAAAATTTTTAAAAGAAATAAAGATTGATCCTAAAGTAAGTGCAGTCAAGTTTGCTGCAGAAACTTCTCAAATCGTTGGCAGAAGTGTATGTGCTGAATATGTACAAAATGTAATTCGACAAGCTGGATATAAAAGTCGATTTGCTGGAAAGAAACCATTCATCAGCTTGCGAAGTCAGAAAAAGCGTCTGGAGTTTGCAAAAACTCATCAATTGAAGACCAATAACTTTTGGAAGAAGGTAATATTTAGGAATGAAAGTAAATTCAATATTTTTGGAAGTGACGGCCGTCGCACCGTAGGGAGATAGCCCAATACCGCTTTGGATCCAAAAAATTTATGTCTAACAGTTAGGCATGGTGGTGGCTCCGTCATGGCTTGGGGTTGTATGGCTTCAACTGGGGTAGGAAATTTAGTT
Source organism: Linyphia triangularis (assembly GCA_963978545.1). Classification (NCBI taxonomy): domain Eukaryota; kingdom Metazoa; phylum Arthropoda; class Arachnida; order Araneae; family Linyphiidae; genus Linyphia; species Linyphia triangularis. The sequence goes on along the minus strand of OZ021724.1, from coordinate 56,744,975 downwards.
TTTATAGATGATATTATCAATAATTGTGTTTATTTGGAAAGAGTTAAAAAAAAAAAGTCTAAAAAAAGTGCTAAAAATTTAGATTTATATGGAAATTTCATATTCCAGCTCGACAACGACCCCAAGCGTACGATGTGACCAATGTGGTGCCTTTTTAATTGTAAACAGCAGTTGCACATACCACCACAGTTACCCGACATTAATTTCATGGAAAATCGGTGGGCCACACTCGAAACAGCAGTCCAAAAACCCAAAATTAGAAACAAGGCCCATTTAAAACAAGTGTTACAAGAAGAATGGGGTAAAATATCTTTAGATATCACCCAAAAGTTGGTCGAATCGGTACCACGACGTTTGGAGAACATTATAAAAGCCAAAGGGCATGCAACTAAATATAGAAGCTTTGTTTATAAGTGAGATATTACTAAAATTTCATTAGTATATTCTCAATTTTTTTAAGAAAAAATCTGCATATATTTATTTAAAATGCTTCTGAAACTTTTCTTTTAAAAGTTTTTCGTTTATGGTTCTCTATTTTTATTTTAAATTAAACCATTTGTTATATGTGAAAATAAGAACATGTTTGATTTCTTGGTAATGTGTTATTTATATTGAAAGTTGAATTTATCAAGTAAATGAAAGGTGTACTCTCAATTGTTTGAGCCACTGTATATATATAAATAGCAAGCAAAATGTAATGTCTTGGTTACTACAGTCAAACCCTATTAACGCGAAATCTCTTAACATGAAATCCCGTTTAAGGTGAAGTGAAAGCAGTTCTCCGTAAGGTGAAGCTTAACGTTATTTTATTCCTTCAACAGGAAATCTCACACAATAAAATCCCGCTTTAGACGAAAAAAAAGTTGTTCTTTAAACCATTTTTTCATATGAAAGCTTGCAAAGTTTCTTAATGCAGAAGGGATAATGCCTCATGCGCTTTCATGTGCTTTAAATAATTTTCAACTGGTAGACACATTAAAAACATGCCAGGTTTGACAGTATCATTAAAAAATACCCACAATTGCTTTAAAATCAACTGACCCGTACGAGATTTCTAATTAAATTTTGACCAATAATACAGGAATGCGAAAGGAATGATTTCTAACCTAATAAGGAATGATTTCTAACCTAATGCAAATCCTTTACGAAATTTGTTTTGAGAAGGGGTATAATAAATATACCGATGATTTCATAATTAAAAAAGCATAATAAAAAGCATAATCAATTGAAAAAATGGCTTCAGAATAGAAGCCAATACAGTTTGATATTAGGTAGTTGTATACTTTCCAGTGACATAATAAACAGTTTCTTGTAGTATGAATTCTATACGTCAAAATTGACAAGTCGGTTTCCCAACGTCAGCGATATTGCTCCTAACACTCCATCCGAAAAACTGCTCCATACATTGAAACCCGAAATCACTCAGAATTTGCTGACTTCATACGTTTTACTCTTATTTCCACAGCTGAGGGATCATACATCGTACTTTCCGTAGCGAAAGTGCAGTTTAACTGATATCGATAAGTTTCGTAAAAATATTATTTTAGTTAAATAATAATAACATCTTATTCATTTTATGATTTGGAATCATGTATTTTTTTATAGTATACAAATTTTAAAAAAATTTATTGCATGAAAAAAATAATTTCAATTGGACACTAATTACAATGCTTATATACTTCCAGAGCTCATTAAAGTTTCGATTCTACCTTCTGTAGAATACTATTTATTTAATTATTAATGATATTTAAATTTCTTTATTTGAACGTCTTCATATCATTAAATGTAACTTTGACAAATAATAGTTATGAACTTGGGGGTATACAGTAATGAAGTGAAATAAATTTTTATTGCTGCTATTGTGTTGTATAATTAAAAAGCCATTAACATAAAAACGTTAACTGTGGTTTCAAAACTTTTCCTGTCAATTCGTGTTATGTATTCCTATTAAAACAATCATTCAAAATAAAGCAGTTTGTGTTATAAAAACTACCATTACAAAATAGAAATTATTATCAACTGTAACATTTACCAGAAGTGTTATTTTCATAGCTTATTCGCTAAGATTAGCTAAAACTTGTGGGTTTTTTTTATCATACAAATACCCTTAAATTAAGGCACATCGCTGATTTTTATTTTAACAAAGAAACATCCTTCATTAAGAATTAGCTTTTAATCTTTATTCGTGGATCCAATTTTCGAGGTGATTTGGGCTTTACAAAGACAGCGAAATCACCAATTAGGGAAGAATTTCTTGGTTCTGATTAAAGAATGAAAGAAGACAATATATATTCATTCAGGAATAAAAATGAAAATGGGGAAATATTCATTCAACATTTTAGTGACATTCTTTTCTCGTGAGACCTCAATTAGAAGTTGATCGTTAAAAATAGGGTAATATATATAGATATACTGCCTCAGTTGCGTATGTGGGGCTTTAACTTACAAACTTTATAATTAAACATACTAATTTATACTTACTTTATTTATTTAATAAATTTTATAAAACAGCATTATCACATATTTGAATCAAAATCAAATATTTTGTTTTGTTTCTTTACTATACATAAAATGGTATAAAGATTATTAAAAAATTAATAAATGTTTGAAATTTCAGCAGAAAACGTAACGTGAATTATCGGGGTTTGGTTAGTACACTCAATAAAGTTTAATTAATTGACTATGATAGAATATTGTGATCATTACGTTCATTGACATTAAGTTATGTGGTCAAGGGAGAGGAACATTGAAAAGTGCAAACAAATATTTATCCACAAATCACTAATAATTACTAGAAGCAAGTATTATTAAATGCGCATCATCTTCAGAGAATAGTAGTCTACAATTAATAAAAAAAAAGAGAGTTTGATTTTGGGTAACTGTGGGGTTATCTTTAGAAGATGATTTTAGGAGCATTGGACAGTTTCAGGAGAACACATGGACTCTCCGGAACCTTGGATTTTTCCTAGGCTAGCAGATCAGGCCACTTGTATTTCGTTCACTGCCGCGTTCCTTCGTTACAGCTCCGACGTAGATATTAACAGCAATCGTACAAATTCATAAAAGTCGTCTCATAATCAAAAAGTAAGAGTCAGAGAGCTTGACTGGAATTTTTACTATCATAATGGGATGTTCAACAATTTTATAGAAACCTCCATTGGAACATAAGGAAATTCTCTCAAGAAATCTCCTCATGCGCCATCTTGTCCAGTGTCGAGCAGGTCGTAAATACTGAGTTAACCCCATTTATCTGCTGCGTCCCCCTTCGGATCAAATCACGTCTCCAAGTCTACTCTTCTCAATTACATATTTCCATTAAATCAGGAGTAGGTCTCTACCTGATCCCTTGTCTCCAGTAATATATTAAAAATGTTTTGTATACTTATATACTACCACGTTAATTATGCAACTTCATGGAATAAATACCTTAAAAGATAGTATTAAAATGAACTTCTTTGTATGAAACATAATTTATTGATAAGATAAAATATCAGTTTATACAATCAACTAAAAGAAAATATTCGTAGTATTTTATTCTACATATTTAATACGTTAGATAACAGAAAATATAATTTAAAGTAATATTACACAATGGTTAGCTTTCAGTGGATTAAAATAATTATTTTATTTTTTACGTAAAACAGATATCCTATCTCTAGGGCTTTTTTTTTATGTTTTACCTTTTACGTCAATTCAAAAAGCCACTACGCTGTAGAGTTATATACTCTCATCAAATTTGTGAGTAAAAAATACTTTCACGATTTTCAAGAAATATACAACTTTTTTTTCGTAATTTACTATCTAGTGTACATTTGCTTATGCATATAGTTAAAATAAACTTTTTAAGGAATGTTAAGCTCATTCATCACAAAAATAAAATTAAAAATAAAAATATAATAATTTGATTTTTTTTCCTTGATCAATGATCAATTATTCTGAAAAATACAAAAGTAAACCTAGGAAGAGATTTTATGGCTGAAATCCAAATATTTCTTATACATGCTAAACTGTCTTGAATACTTCTCTTCAAGAAGTCCTAAAAAGTTTGTGTTTGAAAGAGTTTTAGATTTATGGCTTTTTAAACGAAATGAATTGTGAAATCCCTACCAAAACACATCCCTGTAGTTTTTTTTAAATAATTTTTAGTTATTAAATTATAACTTTACTTTACTAATGAAACTTAACTTTACTAAAGAAACTTTATTTTACTAATGTAACTTTACTTTATTGTAATTCTGGATTCCAATCCTATATATATATATATCATAATATATATATATATATATATATATATATATATATATATATATATATATATATATATATATATATATATATATATATATATATATATATATATATATATATATATATATATATATATATATATATATATATATATATATATATATATATATATATATATATATATATATATATATATATATATATATATATATATATATATATATATATATATATATATATATATATATATATATATATATATATATATATATATATATATATATATATATATATATATATATATATATATATATATATATATATATATATATATATATATATATATATATATATATATATATATATATATATATATATATATATATATATATATATATATATATATATATATATATATATATATATATATATATATATATATATATATATATATATATATATAAATTTTAAATTAAATGTTCATCATATTTATAGATAAACATATTCATGGATTTATTTTGTTTGTGTGCATTTTTATTTTGAAATATTTCAGCAGCAGTTCTTTTCAATGAATTATGAACATATGAACTGTTGAATGCTCATTTGCAACATTTTTTAAATTGTAGTCAAATCAATGAGGATGTTTGCGGGTAAAACATCCTAAAATCAATTTAACAAAATGAATTCCTATATTTTACCTTTCCATCACCCTTAATACTCTTTACATATTCCTTTTAAAGTTCCTCAAATTACAATACTTCGCACTTTTAAATAGATTTCTCTGAAACAAAATTCAAATACCAAAAGTAAGAGCTATGTAAATGGAAGTATTTACAAGTTTTATTTCAAAATGTATTGAAATAAATTATTTTATAACACATACTAAAAAAGTATTTTATTTATAACAAAAAGGTTTAATGAGTGCGTACTATGATGCATATTTTTAAGTTGCTATTTAACAAAATAACGTAATTTGGTTCAAATAGTTTTCTAACAAATAGATTCCATCCATCTTTGAAAATTCTTTGTTTTTTCTTCACTGTCAAACATTTTTCTAGTGTATGGGATTTTACTGTTTTAGTATCTGACAGTTTAGACTAAGATGTCAAGGTATTCAAAATATATTCATTTTTACACCACAGAGTAATAAACGCAAAGCTTACTTACTATATCTTATAGTATAGAATAAATAAATAAAAGTAAAATATATTTTTGTAACCATATATTCTCAAATAAAAATAATTTAAGTTTAGCATTAAAGCACTATAGGTACAACATTTGTTATGATTAAATCTAGGTCTACACACCAATGAAATTTGATAAACTAATTTATGTTTAAACTTCTCTGTTTTATATTTATATACGTATTATTTTTATTGTTTTTTGCTATTATTTTTTTTATTTTTAACAACATATGTAAATAGGGTGTACAATGTGTAATATTCAGATTATCCAAAAAAAAAAAAAAAAAAAAAAAAAAAAAAAAAAAAAACGTATTTGGTGAACATTAAATTCTAATTATATTTCAAAAGCTCAAAATGTTTTAAATTATAGATTTTAAATTAATCTCGATATATTAAAAACAATGTGCTAGTAATTATTTCTCAATATATATAACGCATCCGATCAAAGTAAAAGTGGATTTTTATTCAGAAAATGTGTTCAGAATGTGTGGCAAGATAACACTGGAAGTACTTTTATAAATTTCAAGTATTTAAAAACTAATTTTTTACGATTGTTCCTTTTCGATATTTTTATTGGTTACATATAATTCAGTTATTTAATTCTTGACACATTCTTCTTCCTGCATAGAACACTGAGCTGTAATTTAGCAAACATTATCTTCAAGTTTTCTGTCTAGCTATTATCTCTCCCACATGTGCCGTTTCACTTTCTACTAAATATTAATACCAAAATGAGGATTAATGATCCTCATAACTCTCACTACATTCAGTGAACAACTTTACATTGTACGTAGTAGTATATGACTGTTTAATTGAAAATCGAAACTTGCTGGTATTACATAAGTATATTTTTATGAAACATCCTGAATCAGTCCCTTTCATAACCTAACTCGACTTTTCCTAAAAAATTTAACATGTATGTTAAAAAATTATAGGTTTGTAAAAATTTTAAAATTAAGAGTTTTTTTAAATGTTGTTTGAATACTGTGTGAATAAAAAAAAACATAGATCATAATTAATAATAATTTAGATATTGCAATTATTATATTTTGAAGGATGTTTTTAGTTACGTAAAAAACAAAATTCATAGTGTAATCCAATGAGGAACGTTTTTGCAGTCAACTGAAACGTGGAAAATCTTGAAAATAAACTCTTTAGAATTTGAAAAAAATATATAATCTTTCAGTTTTTTATTTCAAATTTGTTACGTTATCAGGCATTTATTATGTAAATTCTCGGGAAAAGGTATTTTTGGTGTAAAACCCTCATTCTTGTGTATTTTATAGATTCTCCGTTTATTTTATCATTTCAAGTTTCCTATTTTTATTCAAATTGATAGCAGGTACATTTCGAACGTTTCTTGTACAAAAAAAAAACTCCAATTCATTTGTAAACATGGAACTTAGACAAATGTTTTAGGTAACTAATTAACATATAATAAATATACAATGGGCCACAAACCGTTTTTAAAAAATATATGTAAAGTGATTTCTGTGGTTCATCACGGATGGATTTAAAATGCTAATATTGTTTTTATATTTGTAAATATTTAATAATTTTTACTTCAAAATTTAATTCTGGGTTTAAAAATTCTGAAAGTATTATATCTATGTAACAGAAAACAAATAAATGCAAAAAGAGTAAAATTACAAGAAAGCAAATAATATGACTATAGAAAAAATTAAGCCATTGGTAAGATATATACAGGGTGGCTTAATATTATTCGACACATTTTATGTTTCAATAAAAATCAAGTAATCGGCATAAAAGACTAATATGTGCACTTAATTTTTTCTCACTATGAAAACGGTTTTCTTAAGCAAATACAAAAATAGTTCCAAGTGTTGCAAATAGGTGACGCTGTACCTTTAAAACAAAAAACAATGCTTCAAAAACAATCTTATGTTTGATTGCTATTGACGCATTATCTTTACATACGATGCAACTTTTCATATGTGCATAAATGTCAGCAGGACAAACATGAAAATATGGGTATCGGAAAATCCGGTATCATGTAAAAATAACCAGTGATAGTTCAAAAGTGAACGTACGAAGCGGCTTGATGTCAAATTATGCCAGTACACTCTCGACGAGACAAGTCGTGCCGGTGCGATTGGGAGAGTGTATGATTACGGTTCCCTTCTATAATCGGATAAGAATGCGCAAAAACTTGCAAAGTTCTAGAGTAGATACTTTATTTGCACATTATTACTAAATAACTTCTACTATTAACAGTTCTATTATGTACAACCCAAGATTTTTTTTTTTTTTAATCTTTGGAAATCCGTATTTTTCGCCCATTCAAATATCTGGAAACGGCTTCATTTTCCCAGCGGAGTCTATCCAATTGTTTATCTATGAAGAGGGATAGTCCAAAGCACGGTCATCTCATACCGCAGACTTAACTCCTCTCTCTAGATTTCTCCTTGTGGGTATGCAAAGACCAGAGTGGTGCAGCAACTCTGTAACTGACATTGAAGTGCTGAAGACGCGAATTACGCATACAATCCCATCTATTCCAAAATCAATGGGCGCAGCATGGCCATAGTGAAGGCCTTGCGTCATAAAACCTCAATCTACCGACCAACCAGCCAACCAAAATCAATGTTAATGAATGTATGGATAAAACTAAAGCAACGTTTGTATGTGGTTCAAGTTACGGCATGTGCACACATTGAAATATGACAGCGTATTGTACGAAAGAAATATTCTGCATTTGTATGTGAAAAATAAAATTCTTTGAAACTGATTGTCTTGGGTTTTTTAAACATTGTTTGTTGTTTTTAAGGTACATCGTCATTTATAAGCAATGTTTGGAACTATTTTTTTATTTGCTTAAAAAATGTGTCAATATGAAATCATTTTATTGCAAAACACACTCTCATACAATTATTAATTGATTTTGTTATTAGAATTTAAATGTGTCAAACACTTGTGGAATATCCTGCACTTTAATGACAAAACGTCCTGATAACATCAGTTACAAGCCGATAAGAGGATAACATTTGTGAACCTTCATTGTGTCTGTCAGATTACCATCACCGAGAATGTCCTTACAAAGTTGCAATTTTACATGCATGATATCTGGAATCGATTCATATAGAAAATAAACCTATTATTGACAAGTTTTGTAAAACAAATTTGTTTTAATTAATACATTTATCGTGTTAATAACAATACATAGTTGAAAACATATGATTTGTTAAAGAACTTTCAAGAATACATCTTGTGACATTATCCGAAGAGATTAGGAAAGTCCCCAATCTTTGTCAAGAATAGCATGGTTGCCTAAATTATAAAAAAGTAATAAACTTCTTACGTGCTATTAATTAATATTCTTTAGGGTATTTGTAATAAAATAACAAAATAAGTTTTAGTTTTAGCTACTCAGTTGTGTTCCTTTAATCAAAAGTTTTCTAGGAAAAGTCAATTAAGATTTTTTTCTATAAAAGATATTTACTTTCCTAGAATTTTGAAAGGAGAAATAATTAAAATTCGCAACTTAGTTCCCCTTGGAGTAATATTAAATATAAAGTATTTTTGAAACAAAGTGACATCGATGTCTTCATGGAAAGAGTTCGAACTTTGAAGTTTAAGTGGATTTATTCTGTCTCTCTAATGCATTTAATACTAAAACCAGAAAGTTTACAGGGGATTTAGATATTTTTCTTCTTTATGGCTTATCTGAAAAATAAATGAAAAAATCAAACGAACTGCTTGCGTTGAATGCATTTCGTAAAACTTTATTTAAAAAAAAAATTCAAGTAGTTTACAAAATTAGAAAGTAAAAAAAAAAATTTTAAAAAATAAAATAAAAAATAAAGCATAAAAATATCTTGTTCAACTTTCGATAATTTGATTGGAACGTCAGCCAGCGAAAAAAAAATGGAAATTAGTTTTGGTAAGGGAATGATTTTCGTTTAAACTTTATGCGAGTTGCAGTTATTTAAATGGTTGCACATAAAAATTCGCTAAAAAATACCGTATCATCGCACGAAGGAAAAGATATCAGTGAATAATTCAATATTTAATACTTTTGTGACTGGAAGTTTTACAATTTCAAACTACTTTTAAAATCGTTTGGTGATACTAAATTCTACTATTTTATAAAAATAATGAATCTGTAATTTTTTTATTATTTATAATTCATTTGAATTACATTATTTACATTATAGATCAAGTGAATATATATTTCCATAAATAATGTACACTATCATCCAAAAAGATTAGATGCAGTAAGAACACATAACTCTAAAATAAAATTGAGGAAACGCAATAGTTTTCATTGCTAAGTATTCGGCAACTATCCAAGATAACTTAGATGTGTCGGTTTCTTCCCTAAACATTCACACGATGTCTGATTCATGCTGCATACCTTCTATGCAATTACAACTTTTCAGAAAAAATACAATATGTGTGTTACACTTTAGTGAAAATCTGTATTGAAAACTTGTCAGTTTGTTGATAGCAAATATCGCATTCTTTGAGAGCAATTGTGACATTAAAAAGTGAAATGTATCTGCTGTTCTTTAGTAAAATTCAGTCAAAACAGTTTAGAAAACTATTCAATTTGTTTCTAAATAAGGTTCAATTAACAGTATTCAATTAGCAATAGATATAATTTTCATTACATGGGACAAATACGCGATATTATTTATCTTAAATGTATTAAATGTATTATTGTCTTAAATATATTTTCAATCATTTTCGATAAAAGTTTAAAACGAAATATTTTCCAACGTTACTCATATACTGAATGGCGACTGCAAGTTGAGGTATATCATCGAACATCCTTATGATTTTTTTTTTTTTTTTTTTTTTTTTTTTTTGTGAAATGTCGATCATGAATTCACTGGACTGCTGAAGCAAAAACGTCTGAAACTATTCAAAGATAGACTTTGAATGAGTTGAACTAAATCTGATTACAAAATATGTCAAAACTTGCCGAAAAATTAACATCCTTTTTTATTCGGTAACCCACCACTTTTTAACTTTCAATTAAGAAGTTTGCAGACGATAAATGTTTCCTGGCGAGAAGATATTTCATCTTTTAAAAAAGCCAGCCAAATTGGCAATAAATATTATGTAATCAGTGAAGTAATATTTATCGCCAACTTGGCTCACTCTTTAAAGGTAGAAGTAATTTTCGCCACAGAAACTCTTCCTCATTCAAAATTAAAGAATAGTGGGTTATCACCTAAAAAAGAATGCTCATTATTTGGCAAGTTATGACACATTTGGCAAACTGATTTAGTTAACTCATTCAAAGTCAATTTTGAATAGTTTTGGCCATTTTTGAACAGGCAGACTGGTGGATTCATGATCTACTAACATTTTTTTACATTCTATAAGAAATTCAAAATGAAGTTCGATGGGGTGTCTGAACTTGCAAATCGACTCTTGGACTATCATCATGCAATTTATATATAGTCTTTATATATGACTTAAAAGCGATTTTGTAAGCGGTATCAATTATGTATTTAAAATTAAATGTACATAAGTTATTAATAAATAAAATTTCTCATTACAAATATATTTAGAATACTTTCGTTTTAAATTAAATTCTTACACGAGGATTTACATTTGTCCATAAATTATATCAAAATTATTTCTTACCCTCTCTTTATGATTTATATAACATCATAATATAATGTATTCCGTGAATGAGTGAAATATATATTTATGTATTAAAACCATCTTTTTTTACTATTTTATTTAATACATCCATTAAATACAGATGGTTATGGTCTTATGGATTTTTTTACCCAGTTTAATAATGACATTCATCCTATTACTGTTGATATACTTTTGAACAGCCCTTCAAAATATTTTCTTTTCGAAACAATTTTGTATCCTATCAAAATTTCTAATGAAAGCATGTCACTTATATTAACACGTCTCTAACCTGTTCCTTGTAGCCATCACCCCAGAAAAACGAAACTCTTAATATTTCCTCGAAAGCAATAAATATGATATATGACGTCCAAAGAAGAGCCTGTCACCCCTCGAAGAATACCATGAAAGACTACTTTCTTAAAAAAACACTAGACGTCCATAGGTGGCAGCAAAATTGTTTTCTTTGGTAACAACCCCCCTCCATCTTGAGATATGACCCCCAATCAAGAACTGCATCAGTTTCAGAAGTTACAGCTTCTCTGATTACTTCCGATGACGGTTCACAGTTAGCTAAGAGAAGATGTTGAATTTTCATTCTCAGGCATCGATTACTCTTCCTGGGGAGTTTGAAGCCTCAAAAATAAAAAAAAATAAAGAATATCTATCAAATTAGCGTTTTGAAGGCGAGTCTGAGTTTGGAAATAAATTATGGAAAAAAGTGTTCTCTGGATTAAAGTACAGTTTTTTTTTTCTTTTGAAGTTTCCATAGAAATTTAATTTCCCAAAATATTGAGAGGTTTACTCTGAATCTTTTATTTTAGTTATGATGTGAGAGGATATATTTTTGTTTGAAATATAGCATTAAATTAATTTATCTGATACATAAAATAATTTATTTTTTTCCTTAGTTATTGTTTGAAAATAAGTAACATCTTACAGAAGCTTTAAATTATATTTACTTCATCAAATATTCTCTTACAAAAAAAGAAATACACTGCAGAATTAAAAAAAAACTTTGTTCATTCAATTTTCTTTAATAAATAATTGATGAAAAGATACTTAAATTGTATTTGAAAATACTCAATGTATTATTCCTTAGGGACTTTTCAAAGTAAGCACTTTTAAGGAATTTTTATAGAGAAAGCTAGTAAAATATTTACTTTATACTTCAAAGACCATTACACGAGAATATAAAAATTACAGTAGTTTGTAAACTTACATTACACAGCAAATAAAAATTCCTATTATAAAAGAAAATAGTAAATTAGTATGTTTATATTAGTATGCTATAGTCTTCATTAAATAATGATTAAAAATGGAAAATGCAGATACATATTTTGAAAGTATGATCAATGCACATACATATTTGCAGTATTCTGGAACTGGATCATACGCATTTCGGTAAGAGATAAAGAAGAAGTTAAACGCTACATACATTTGAATTAATTGTTTTATTCAGTTTATTATTTTTACCTTGAATGATAAGATTATATCTTATTAAAATATAGTTCATTTGATACATAATTACAGCTCTAATTATAGAATTTATATTAAAATAGTACAGAAGCATTAAATACGGAGAGGACATATACAGGGTGTCCAGAAAAGGACTCCCTGATTTCAAAATTAAATATCTCGAAAACAAAGATCGATAGAGGAATGCAGTAAACGGTATGTTTATTGTGAAAGTTGTAAGAATATTATACAGCAGTTTGAAATAATAGTTACAAAAGCTGCTAACAGATGGCGCTGTAATCTCCATACGTAACGCCTAGTATAAATAGTGATCCGAAGCCCAGAGCGATCAGTTCCACTATTGAAGCGTGAAAGGAGGTTAGCGTACCGAAGGAAGAGATTAAAACCATGTACTCCATTGAACAACGTGTTTTTCTGGTGCTAGAGTACCACAGGTTCAAAGAGAGTCCTACCGCAACAAGGCGCAGTTTTCAAGCACGATTTAATGCTCCAAAAGGACCCGATGCGAAAACCATTCGTACGCTTTTCGCCAAATTTCAACTAACAGGCAGCGTAACTGATGATCTAGTGGGGAATGTTGGCCGCAAGCAAACTGCAGTTACGCCTGAAAATGTCGCCACAGTTTCTGGAATTATTCAGCAAAATCCAATGTTATCCGTCCGTAGAATTGCATCTGAGACTGGTTTGAAGCGTTCCACAAGCAGAAAATACTGAGAAAGAGCCTACACATGTTTCCATTCAAAATTCAAACTCACCAGGCCATACCCGTACGAGCTGGGCAACAAAGGATTGACTTTGCTAATCATATGCTCACAATGATTGATAGTGAAGGATTTGATGTTGGCTGCATCTGGTTTACAGATGAAGCACACTTCCACCTGAATGGATTCGTGAATAAACAGAACTGGCGATTTTGGGGTTCCGAAAATCCATATTGGTGTGAAGCGAAACCCCTGTATTCTCCTAAAGTTACTGTGTGGGCTGCAGTATGCAGCAGAGGCATTATTGGCCCTTTTTTCATTCGAGAAACGGTCACTAGTGAACGTTACGTTGTAATTTTGGAACAATTTGTCGCCACACAGCAAGTGTTAGAGGATCGACCACGTACTGAATGGTTTATGCAAGATGGAGCCCGACCACATCGTATCGAACAAGTGTTTCGCTTTCTTGATGAATACTTCGGGAATCGAGTCATTGCTTTGGAATATCCCAAATTTACTGGTGCAGGCATGGATTGGCCTCCATATTCGCCGGATTTGACTCCCTGTGACTATTTTTTGTGGGGCACATTGAAAGACATTGTCTACCCGAAACATCCCGCCACGCTGGACGAGCTTGAATCGGCGATCTGTGTGGCATGTGAATCCATTTCTGTTGAGACACTACGAAATGTGATGGCAAATTTCATTCTTCGTTTGCGCCACCTCTGTAGTGCCAATGATGAACATTTTGAAAACATTGTGATGTGATTTTTTGCAAAGAATGTTTTTATACGATTATTTCATTTATGTATGCTGATAATGAGCTGTACAGAGTACAGCGCCATCTGTTAGCAGCTTTTGTAACTATTATTTCAAACTGCTGTATAAAATTCTTACAGCTTTCACAATAAACATACCGTTTACTGCATTCCTCTATCGATCTTTGTTTTCGAGATATTTAATTTTGAAATCAGGGAGTCCTTTTCTGGACACCCTGTAGATTATTTACCTTAAAAAATATTTTCAAAAAGTTGTTTCAAATATGTTCTAGCATAGAAGAATGCATGAAATGGCTAATTTGATAAACATTTAAACAAAATTACGTAGGACAGGTGTAATTCTTTCATTACTTACACAAGTGTTGACACCTTTTTCTTTGTTATTGAAGTGTGAGAAACAGCAGAAAAATTGAGTTCGAAACAAAAACCATCAGAGCAGAACAATATTTCATGGGTTCTTTACAATTGCTTAATTAATATAAAATAACTTTTAATAAAATATGCGCATAAAATACTGCCATATCTCTCAATTAGGAAATCATTGTCTGTAGCAAAAACATCCTCGTATTACCTACTTATTGGAAGTAGCTGCGTTCATGAAAGTTTAAAAGAATGCTATGTAATGAAAGTTATAGCTAGGTAATGAAATTTTAAAAGAATGGAGCAAGTGGCTTCACATGAGATACACCAAACAAGTATACAAATTTTACATTAATCAGCTGACTGCTAAAATGTCAATTTAAATTTATTTTTGTATTCAATATTATATAAATGGATGTACTATGAGTTCAATTTATTCTTAAAGGTATATTAATCTAGCTTCAAACTCTAGAAACGTTTTCTAATCTCGTATATCTCAAATTCGGCCTGTAGTCAGGTAGAAATAAACAGTGTTTTACAGGCCAACATTTCCATGTTTAATCATGTAAGAAAAACAGGACTTTCTATTATATGCCGCTGGTGTTACAATTATTACTATGCAGTAGCTTGCAACTTATTATGAAAACTTACTTTTCGGTTACTTAAGATGTCTGCAGTTCATGGATCAGTTGTAGCAATTATATTTATTATACTCAGGAAAAATTAAAAGTGTAAAATGTGAAACCAAATTCTATTATTTCGTTTTTAAAAACAAAAACATTTAATTGAAAAATAAGCTCTTTTTTTTTATTTTAATTAGAACTGGTGTTATTGTCTTTATTGAGGACAGTTAGTGGTTAAGATCAATCAAAGAAAGCCTTATTTGGAAGTTTGTATTTTCAATATTCTTAATAAGAATACCGAACTGTGTATTTTTTGTTTACTCAATAATTACACCGTCCCGATCGAAGACATCTGGTTCATTCGAAAACCAAAAAAATATAATTAATTAATACGATGCAATCCCGATCAAAACGAGAAGAGCCGAGACCTGGTCACACAGCGCTGCCAAATCATACGAAGTCAAACCAGTTAGTTTAATAATTAAGATAAACATAGGCCACGTTTGGAGCAAATTAGTCGAGTGTTTCCAGAATAAAATGACATCAAACCTTACATTGCCCTTATTTGGAGCACTTACCTGATCCTATAATTTATTAGAAAAAATATTAACCTTACAAATGATAGTAGTTGGTATTCCGGGTAAGAAACTTTAAACGCTTTTTTTTTTTTTTTTTTTTTTTTTTTTTTTTTTTTTTTTTTGTAGCCTTATAAAACTGAAATATAGCAGTTACCTTTTCATCTTAACTTTATTTTCCGCAGGATAAGCAAGTTTTGAAAGACAGCATTTTTCATATCCTTGCATCCCAACAACTAATACAGTTTATAAAACTTTTCCAGATCAAAGTTAACTCAATCACTAGCGATCAATATTATCTTTTTCTCATACAAGTATTCGAAGTTTCTTATCTTTTTTCTAATAGTTTTTCTTTTATGGTGAAATATGATAAACGTATTTTTCTGGCAGACGACGACAATTTGATCCGCCTCTTTTATCTTCGAGTAAGCTTTATGTACGTCGAGAGATAATGCATCATTTATTCCTAAGAACTAAGTTAGTATTTTCTTTTTCCATGCCGGACAAAATATCTGAGATCTTATTTAGTTATTAGCATATATATTTTTCATCATACTTTTGTTCCATTATTTTCATAGTGTTGTTTTCCCTGCAGACAAAGTATTTTCATTAAAAGTATGGTTTGTCTTTTTATGCTTTATGCTGTTAATTGATAAATTTCATCTTCTCTACAGCTTATTTGTTATCTTTTCATTATTGAATAAAAGTTTCATCTAAAAACGATTTCTAAAGCATCCGTTCGTAAATATATCTTTTGTTTAAATGTATTATTTATTTCATCATGTTAAAAATTTTAAATTGGTTTTATATCTAGTGAAAGTTTTTTTTCTTTTTCTGACAAGATGATTGGGTGAATAATATATTTAATAACAACAATGGGTACTTTTCCGTTAAAGGGGGCCATTGGTACTTCCAAGTACGGCACTATTCTGCTCAAAGATTTGATTACATAATACCGCACAAAATTGTGGCAACCATAGGCAGTTCATTTGTTATTAAGAAATGGCGGCTGCTGCCATTTATTGGCTAAAATCACCCTGGCACAGAATCCGTACTGCACTTGGAAGTTTTACCCATATTTTATATATTTCCAACGGCCCCTTTTAACGGAATAATACCTAACTGTTTTTAAACTTTACCGAAATAACAGTTACAAATGTTTTCAAAAGCATTTAATTTCCTTTTCATACATTTTATATGAGGACCAAGTGCACTACAAACATCGAAATAGATCACGCAATGTAAGTTTTTTTTTTTTTTTTTTTTTTTTTTTTTTTTTTTTTAATTTCATCATGAATTTATTGGAAATGTATAGTCAATAAAAAATGGAAAAATAAAACATTGATCCAGATTAAAAAACTATCGACACAAAGCATCGCACGACTATTGATTACACTATAATCTTCAATGCAGCTAGAATCATTTATACAAAGAAGAAGTTCATTATGTTGGTAAGACAAATAACTAAAATGAAGTTCCGTTAAAAATTGAGTTTCTTCGTAAATTAAATAATTTATTGAAATATTAAACAAAAATAAGAAACAACTAATTAATTCAAAGCTATAATGTCAAAAAATATACGTTGAAAAGTTTTAAACTAAAAATGAGCGTCTCAAACTGCAGTCTGTTATACCTGATGTAAAACAAGGAATTTGCACGAAAAAAACATTAGTGTATGAATTAATTAGTAATTTGATACATAAAAACGTGGCAATTATCTGAAATATTGCTTTCTTATTTGTTTATTTGCAAAGTAGTAAAAGGTTTTCAACAACTATTTCCAGCTGTAATTAAAGGCAATAATCTAAACTAGAGTTCGGAATCTTGTCTTACATAAAAATAAATTAGTTTTAAGTAGCTCTTAAATGGCTGGTGACTGATTGTCATTGTTATTAACCTCAAAATTCCACGGTATTTTCCATGGAATGTTAAGGTTAAAAACAATTAGTTCAGTGGAATGATCTCCATTCTATCATCAAAATGTAACCAACAATAATTCAAACTTCAAATGCTCCGACAATAATACAAACTCCAAATGCTCGGGAGACGGCATCAGATTTAAAAGTCAAGTATGCAAATAATGCGAGAATACATGTTATTCATATCAACATATATTATTTAAATATTCATATTCATTCGTGATACATTTTGGGGATCTTTTTATTTGAACCTTTCGAGAATTATCATTACATTTTGCATTTAAAACCCAACTTTAAAAAACTGAGATGTCACATCCGGTAAAAACATATAAAAACAGACTATGCGCTTAGCACAGAGGAGGGAATTTTTTTGAATGTTAGAAAAATAAACATTTATATTTGTTCTTTTAATAAAATTAGTTTCTTAGTCTTCTCAAATTAGAGAAAATAATGAAATAAGTAGTTTGAGAAAATTTAGTTTGATGAAACGTGGAAATTTGTCACAAAACGTCGACATTTTTGTCTCACAAACAATAAGGATTGGAATTTCGCTAATCACGCATATATCACTCAGAAGGATCATATTACAAAATGCTCGAAATTTCAAAGAATGTACAAATCTTCATCATTAAAATTCAATCATAATTCTATATTACGCTTCGCCTAATAGAAAGTAAATAATAACATCGATATTAATTTTTTTAATAACGTTATAATTAATTAAAAATATATTTTGAATACTGATATATCTAAAGCTATAAAGTGAAATAAATGAACTATAAACTTTTAAAATTGAGATACTGTTATAAAAATTAATATGTTATAAAAATGCAAACAGAATTTGAAATTTGAAATCATCTTGTAATATTAAACAATTCAATATTTTTATTACTTTCAATAAATAACAGTTTTGTTATCATATTTCTTCAATGTCCATGCCTACTTTGCTAACATACCATTCTCACGCGAAGTAGCAATATTTACATTTACGATTACGAACAGTATATTATTATATTTATTCAGTTTCTAAAAAATGTGCTGCATTGTTCAAATCAACATTTTTTATCTATTGTGCAAGTATTTCTTTCATATCATCAATTGTATTACAACACATAATAAGTATGCACCGCTTTTTTTTATAAGCATATGCCATTATTGTTTACCGTATGCTATAATTGTGTTAAATTACTTTTAACAATTGACAATTCCCGCATTTTTTTAAATATTTTTTTATTCTATTCTAGATGCTTCGAAAAGGTCACGAACCTCACAATAACCATAGAAACGGAAGAAAGTTTTAACGTCACAGAAAAAAAATGTAGCGTTTTCATCGGACCGCAATCGAATGAGGTTTTGGGAGCTTTTCTTTTTTTAATTTTTAAATAACTAATTGTACTTTGGAATATTAATTTGTATATTTGGAATCAGAAAGAAATTCTTCACAAATATAAACAAATTTCACAAACTAATATGTAGCATTATCCATAATATCTACTTATATTTCAGTGCTAAAACAACTACTTTCGTAAATTTAATTGAATTTCAGAATCAAGAAGTTGAAACTATTGTTAAATTAAAGTGTATACTGTTTACATCTTTAAATTTATGAGCATTTATAGATTTCACTTTGATTTAGACCAAGATTATTTTCTCCTTTTAACAGAAAATATGTTTTTAATTAATTATATTTGGATTGTGTTAATTCATAATTATGTTTCCTTAAAGTTCCTACTTCACGCATTTTATTAAACGCTACTTTTAGATTATTAACATAATATTGTATACGTTAACTGGCTGAATAAACAGTTACACATATTTATAAGCGTAATCATTCATAAGAATAATATAATAATGAAAGCCTATGATATTGAATCGGGTGTCTTGGAAAGCAGGAACGTATTATCAGTGATGTATAAGAAAGGCAGCGTCCAATAATACCCCAGCCAAGGACATAACTCTACGTTAGATGCCCTTAACTGGCAGGTAGAGCATTTTGAATGTCCTCAATAACACAGATAGCAGACAGTATCGATAGGCTTTTTATTCGCCTGCACTCATTCTTTTCTAAAAATAGCTCTATATAAAACTGAACCTTGACGGTTTTCATAGCAAATTTAAAAGAAATTCAATTGTCTTTCTTTTCAAGTTGCCCCATTTTTTCCGTTTAAAGGTAACGAGTTTCTTCCCGAAAAAGTATATAAAATAATTGACATTTAAATTAATGATTTGTTACTGTAGAGTTATTTCATAGTAAAATGTTTCATTATGTTAGGAATTAAGAAACTGACTGAATAAGTAAAGAGTTTTCAATGCATACGTAATAATTTATTTTGAGGTTTGACAACCAGGAAAATCTGCTCACTAATTCTATAATTTGAAGGACAACTAATCATAATAAGGACAACTAATTTAAAAAAAAAATCATGTACAGGATTGGAAAGCGCCATTTTTAAAGCTTTTAAAGCAAGAAAAAAAAATGCTTTATTTTTGTTTATTACTAACTTAACATAGACGCTAAATGCTTGGGTCATTTTACAAATGCTTTGGTCAATTAATTTTCATAAGCAACTAACACAGAACTGAAAACTACATTTAATTCTCTTATAATTCCCATAAATATTTACTATATAATAAATAATCGAACTTGTTTCAAAACTTTTCTTAAAATCACAATTAAAATCCATATATTAATGCACCCATTCCCAGAAGAAGGTGAATCCTTTAATTAAGATATTATTCTACGGTATGACGTAATGTTTACCCATCCATCTCCCCTCTCTTAGCAAATCCATTAGTCAATCCCTAAGGCGTAATTCACTGGACGCAAATGAAATGCCAATTTGCCTTTGGGTTTTAGTGTCTGCGATGTAATATTCATTTCACGGCTGATTAGTAGAAGTACACGTTTTAATGAATGGGTGTGCATGTACATTTACTTTTAGAGTTATTGATTGTTATGTTTTTGCATATTACGTGTTATATTCTTTAGAAAGGAGCGAAAATATGTCTTTTTTAATTATACCTTAATTAAAGTTTGATTAAATTCCGTTAATGTCTTTCGATCTTGAAAGTCCCCTGAAATTCGCTAAAATGTTATTGTTTAGTAAAAAGTATATTAAATGATTCATCTTGCAAAAAATGTATGGAATTGCCAGGATACTCCTTTCTTATAATATGAATGATCTTAAATACGTAAAAAGTTATTTTGAATTTGCTTCATATTTTATGCTGAGTCAAATCTCCTAAATACGAAACCAAAATCATTTTTCTAAAAAAAAAGTACTTTTAAGTTTAACAGAGGCGATATTAAAATACAAGGTTATATAAAAGTAAACTTTCTAAATTTTATTGTGACTATCTTTTTGTGAAAGATATTTAAATTCTCAACATTTTATATTGTGAATCATCAGTTATTTTGTTTCAATTGAATATAGTAGCTACTATAGCAACTTGAAGTAGATTCACTATTTAAAAAAAAAATCTTTAATATCATGTATTCTGACTTAGAATTGAAAGTTTGTATAAGGAATCTTGAATTTAGTCCATTTAATATGACAACATGTCATTGCACTGTCCAGCACACACTTTCTATTCCTGATGCTTCAGAGACAAGTCCGACACCACGTTCGATCGTTCGATAGCTTCAGTGTGACAAGGATATGTGGTCACTTCTACTACTTTTCTGCTAGTCACTGCACTTTCAATTTTATCTGTCTGATATTTCTCATTATATGAGAAACAAACAAACTAACTGTTTGCAAATTAATGAGTCTGGTATATCATCTGAAGTTTAAAATTATTGGAGGGTTTTTGTTTGACTTCTAGCAATTATTATTCGTTTATTTAAATGCAAAGGACTTATGCTCATTTTCAAATAGTGTCTTAGTGAGCATAGCCAATCACATATTTCGAGATGACAAAACAATTATTTTATTGTATGGCATCATCCATTATAGGTCTGATATTCGATGGAAAATATCAAGAAAATTACTCCATATATTAGATGCTCCTTTTCTACGAGCGCTATTTCTTTTTATTTGAAATTATAACGAGCATATTCTTTTTTATATTGGGGGAAGGCGATGCTAAATTTCTTGCGGTATTTTCTGTAACCACATACAATCTCATCTCAAAATATTGTTTGCAGTTGTTACTCATCTGGAGTGTGAGACATGGTTTTTCCAAAGATAGAACAGAAAAACATGTAACAAATGATATACCTAGATACATATTGTTGCACAAATTGTCTGTATATAATGTAAATAGTGACGTATTATTTTAAAATTCTATTGTAATTTATTATTTTATTTATTAACAGTGATAATACAGGTTAGAAAAAGGTGGCAACACCTAATGCAATCACGAAATTTCGAGATGTTTTTTTTTTTTCGACGAATTGGCTGGATATTTCGAGAAAGTTCTCACGCGCCTGGTATAAATAAGACCGGCGATAGGGAAAATTGACAGTTTGACTTCGGATTTCGATGAAAGCTGATCGCTTTGTTTACCTACTAGAGTGAACTTGTATAATCGCTGTACTCGAAGGTGTTCTTACTGAAGCTTGTGTTGAAGCTTGAGAGTGATTACACTGTTGTCTTTAAATAAATTTTGTGAGTTTTCTGAAGCAATTAAATAATAGTTTTTATCTAATAAAAACTGTGCCATCATTGCCTCTGTGAAAAAATTCTTAACAATATATAATTTGTTCTGATTATCACAGAGAATATGCATCCGGCATATTCTGTAGACTAGCTGAATACCCGTGCTGCGCTACGAAATTTTACCATTAGCATTTTAGCTATCAAAAGACATTCATGTATTCTACACTTCAGACGTTTGCTCCCATTTCGATCCCGACAAATTGATTTATCAAAATAGGAATTTTCCTTTCTTGACATTTTTAACAAAATTTATAATTGTGCATTGTATATTGGTAAGAGACATTTGAATATCCCTCGTTTAGAACGTTTAACTCCCTTCGGACCCTTTTTAATCGAGATTGCAATAGTTTATTGTGTTTATGTTTGCTCTTAGTTCTACATTTCAAAGTAGTAGCTGTATTGGAATTGAGACATTAAGATAATCCTCGTATAGTATGTGGATATGGGTATATCGTATAGTATAGTATGTGACCATATGGGAAGTGGCACATTCGAATATATTTCGTTTGGAACGTTTAACCCCTTCTCCACCCCTTAAAGTGGGTTAATCGAGATCGGAATAACTTACTTTTTCTACGTTTGTCTTTATTAATATTCCCACCAGTTTTCGTAGTTGTGACCATATGGGAAGTGGGATATTCGAATTTGGAACGTTTAACCCCTTTTCAACCCCTTAAAGTTGGTTAATAGAGAACGGAATAGCTTACTTTTTCTATGTTTGCCTTTTTGACATTTGTACCAATTTTCAGAGTTGTGACCAAAGGGAAGTGATACATTCGAATATCCCTCGTTTGGAAAATTTTACCCGTTTTCCAGCCCTTGAAATGGGTTAATTGAGATCGAAATAGCTTACTTTTTCTACGTTTGTCTTTATTGATATTCACACCAGTTTTCGTAGTTGTGACCATATAGGAAGTGGGATATTCGAATTTGGAACTTTTAACCCCTTTTCAACCCCTTAAAGTTGGTTGATCGAGAACGGAATAGCTTAATTTTTCTATGTTTATATTTTTTGACATTTGTACCATTTTTCAAAGTTGTGACAAAATGGGAAGTGGGACATTCGAATATTCCTCGTTTGGAAACTTTTAACGCCTTTTAAAATCCTTAAGTTGGTTAATCGAGATCGGAATGGCTTACTTTTTCTATGTTTATCTTTATTGAAATTCATACAAATTTTCAGAGTTGTGACGAAATGGGAAGTAAAACATTCGAATATCCCTCGTTTTTAACGTTTATCCCCTTTTCGACCCCTTAAAGTGGGTTAACCGAGATCGGAATAGTACACTTTTTCTACGTTTGTCTTTAATGATATTCGCACCAGTTTTCGTAGTTGTGACCATATGGGAAGTGGGATATTCGATTTTGGAAAGTTTAACCCCTTTTCAACCCCTTAAAGTTGGTTAATAGAGAACGGAATAGCTTAGTATGCTTTTCTATGTTTGCCTTTTTTGACATTTGTACCAATTTTCAGAGTTGTGACCAAATGGGAAGTGGTACATTCGAATATCCCTCGTTTGGAACATTTAACCCGTTTTCCACCCCTTAAAATGGGTTAATTGAGATCGGAATAGCTTACTTTTTCTACGTTTGTCTTTATTGATATTCGCACCAATTTTTAGAGTTGTGGACATGGGGGAAGTGGGAGAATTAGTGATGAGTGAGTGAGTGAGTGAGTGAATGAGTGAGTGAGTGAGTGAGTGAGTGAGTGAGTGAGTGAGTGAGGGCTTTGCCTTATATATATAGATATTTATTGGGATCAGAAAAACGTGTACCAAGTGATATACCTAGATACATTTTAAATATTTCTGATTATCACAGAGAATCATACTATATACCGCAATATTCTGTCAATCTATTGGGACAAGTATCTTAATAGAGAGATTCTCACATGTTTTAATTGCTCCTCTAATTGTCCCCGAACATACTTTGGGTCCGATTGTTGCATACTCTAATGCACATAAAAGATTTCCTAAGAGCATCTCTTTAGGATAGAAAGAGCAATTGCCCTATTGTAATGATTGCAATAATCTCTCCCCCTCCATCTCTAACAAACGAATTACTTTTCTTTTACTACATGACGTTTGTTCTGTCTCATCTAATTATATTTAGTTCATTCTGATCCATTCTTCTTTCGTCCAGAAATTTAACTATGGTCTATTTAAAGAAGTATGAAATTTGGTATGTTTTTAATTTTTAACATGTATGCAAAGGAAAAAAATCGAGATTTCCCCCTCCGATTCCAGTAGTAATTTTCAAAAAATTTTAATCTCAATTTGTATACACTTCTATTGGGGCTAAAATTATAAAATTTAGAATACTAGTAACTAGTAGAGGTCCGGCAATAATACTAGTAGCGGTCTGGCAAATTTAACTTTCTTAGAAAAATCTTGTGTAATCCTCCTCTAATTGGATGTTGTTGAGAATATGTTTTAAAACTTCCTTAAAACCAAATAATAATTAAAAGACATATAGATCTCATAGTTGGCCACCAACAAAAAGTTTTGTCAACGTATAATAAGTAAGTAACTAACTAAAAAAAACATGTATGCTTAACCATTTCTATCCCAGGAATTTTCCTGGCAAGTTTAAAAATTATGAACAATAAACATTTTAAAACTAGTTATTGTTGTTTAAATACGCAATAATTTTTAAATTGGAACCTTAAAAAAAGAAGTGAAATCCCAACAAAAACATCTCTGTAAATCTTCTTCATGCAATGATTATGGCTGTGAAAAATATTGAGATCTAAATTAGAGCCAAGTTTAAAGTTGTTATAAATTACGTGCAATAAAAATTAGTAATTTTTTCCCTTCAAAGTTGGCCATTACGCGTAAGTGAACCAAAATACGTATTGGCCAAGTGTCACAAATATTTTTGCACCTAGATACTTAGGCCTATGCAGGGGAATTTCAACTTTGAGAAAAAAAAAATTATTAATTTTCATTGCCTGTAATTTATAAAAACTTAAAACTTGGCTTTCTACTTTAAATTTTAATACTTTTCACTGCTATAATCATTGCGTGAAGAACTTGACGCCTTTTTACAGAGATGTTTGTGTTGGTAGTTTTGTCTTCTCCTGAATTCACAATAACATGGTCAATATCTTAAGGGAACCTAGCTAAAGTATAAAATGCTCCTCCTTTGAAGAAATTTGAATAATATTTCCGTCTCTTCTAGACTTAAATTTACCATTTCCTAATTTCGAGTTCTTGTGACATTATTGTAGTCTATTTAGTACGGAAAATCTTTTTCGTTTAAAATTCCATGATCTTGCAGGACAGTACCGGTAATTGCAGCAATGCATTGTTTAGAAATTCCGAATCTGTCGCATTCTCTGTCTGAAGAAACGATTTTGAGATTGTTCAAGAAAGAAACAAAAATCTTATTCGAAAACGTTGGAATATTTGTTGCTCATTCTCAACAGTTGAATTTTTATCTCTTATTAACGTTGAGTTTGAGCAATTTAATTTAATGACTTGTTTCTTCAATATACTTTCTTTTAAATCTTTCGACAATCTGTTGTGTTTTACTTGCATCCTATACTACCAATTAATATTGTTACAAAAATGTTCTGTACATAATTGTAAATAGGGACGAATTTCTTTTAAAGTTTTGTTTTATTTTATTTTGTTGGATACGGTATTAACTGTAACTGCCTTTTATGTGACCTATATAGTATAACGGGAGCTTTTCCGTGGGGAATCTTCCAATAAAGCGTTGTGTACT
This sequence comes from Linyphia triangularis, assembly GCA_963978545.1. NCBI lineage: Eukaryota > Metazoa > Arthropoda > Arachnida > Araneae > Linyphiidae > Linyphia > Linyphia triangularis. Next base: position 56,719,104 of record OZ021724.1, on the reverse strand, counting down.
TAATACTGCACTTGATTCAATAAATACAAGATAAAACAATTTTATTTGTTAACAGCGATAATACAGGTTAGAAAAAGGTGTATGGAAATTTCGAGGCGTTTTCATGAAATGGTTGTTTGACTGGATTTTTCGAGAAATTTCCCACGCTCTCCTATAAACACGACCATAGCATGATATCGTGGTTCAGTTGAGTTTTGGACCCTGTTTTGAAAGGCTCGGAACTTTTGTTTACTTTCGGTATGCTGCATTATCACTGTATCCGATGTTATATGAATCGAAGCTTAATAGGGAGTTTACTGTTGCTCGGAAAAGTTTTGTAGGCCTTTAAAAGAACAATAAATTATAGTTTTTATTTTGTAAAAACTACTTTATAGTTTCCTCAGAGAAAAATCCCAACATGGTGTCAGAAGTAGGATTTTATCATCCTAAATGCCAACTAATAGAGGAGAATAAATTAAACAATTGATGGAATGGAGGCCCAGCGAGAATCCGCTGCCGCTGAAATGAAAGCATGCTAAGAATCCCCCACCTGTACAATAGGGTGGGCAGAAAATGGCCAAATTTTTTTTTTCGAAATCGTTTTGGGAATAGTACGGAAAAGTTGCCTAATGGGTCAATTAGAACACACACAAAATGTCGTCAATTTTGCTCAATATCTATCCCCTCTGACACTAAAAATGTAAAAAGTAACAAAAAAATGCACTTTAAACCATTTTTTGGGAAATTTTGTAAATTTGTCTGGAAGATGATTTTACTTTCAAGGAAGTTGCCTAACCATGTCAAGAGAATTACAAACAAAAATAATTTCAAACAATGCATATTTTGCCCATCCGGAAAATTTGCTAGTGGCAATGCTAACGGATTTTCAATATCATATCCGGGAATTACAGTGAGGTAAATCCTGAACATCAGGAATAAGAAATCTGAAGACATACGCTTTTTCAAACCTCTGAACTCAAATTTAATACCTTTGATTACATTGATCTCATCGACTGGTCAAAGTACACCATAACACTACCACCGCTTACAGTGTGTATAAAAAAAAAGAAGAATTGGAATCTAGGGCGCCATTAGATTCCGATCAAAATGGATGAAACTTTTTGTGTGTTCTAACTTACCCATTATGCAATCATTCTGTGCTATACAAATGCTGGTTTTTGAAAAAAATAAAAAAATCTTTTAAAAAATGGCTAAAAATTGCATTTTTTTAATGTACAGACATTTTTGATGACAAAAGGACGCGGCTAGATATTCAATAAAATTGACGAAATTTTGTGTGTGTTTTAACCAACCCATTAGGCAACTTTTCCATGCTATGTCCAGACCAATTTAAAAAAAAAAAAAAAAAAAAATTGGTCCACCCTTTCGTCTAATCTTACGATTTTGTGACATATGGACACTTTTTTGCTTATAGCAAGAGGGCACGGCTAAATATTGAGCAAAACAGACCAAATTTTGTGTGTGTTCTAATTGACCCATTAGGCAACTTTTCCGCACTATTCCCAAACCGATTTCGAAAAAAAGTTTTTTTGGCCCATCCTACTGTACAATTTCCATTTGTCAAGCCCACCAAGAATCTACAAATGCTGAATTTTCCGCTACAATTACTGCCTGCCAATCCACCAAGAAACTGCAAATCCTGAACTTGCGGCTGGGATTAAAATTTTACAAGAGTCAATATCAACAGCAATAAAACTTTACAAGAGGCGACATCATTGGACATTAAAACTTTACCCGCCAAGTGTGAAACTGCATCCGCAGCAGTGAATGAAATTAGAGAAGAAATAAAGATGGAGCTAGTCTCAATGGTGGAATCTACCACAATAGAAACTAACTCAAATGTTCCGCAATGCCTGAAAGAAGTAGTTTTCAATGTAGTAAGAAAGGAAGTTAGAGAAAAATTTGAGGAGTTTAACGGAAAAGTTTATAACTTGTGAGGAAAGGTTTCCACCATGAAGGAAGAGCAGGAAAAGTTCAGTGACACTATGGAAGAAAGAATACGGATAATAGAAACTCTCGAACTGTGGCAACTGCGACGCCGAATTGGGGAGACGATTTCCACAGCAGTTTTGGCACTACGTCCTAACAAGTCAACTTTTCATGGAAAGTCGTCATGGTGCGTATATCAAACGCAGTTCGATGTGATAGCCAGAGTTAATAGATGGGATAACCTCATGAAAGCATTTCATCTTGCGGGCATCCCTTCGACACCGCTGGAAGATAAGCGGAGAGAGTTTGAGGCTTAACAAGTGTGCGCGCGAATTGCGATTTGGCGAGCAATATTTGAAGGAGTATAGTAGACTGAAACTGAGAACAAGGCGACAGTAGGCCAGATAAACTCTTCAGGAATTGGCCAATGAAGTAGAGAGTGCACTCGTGAGTGTGCATCGTGCGAGAGTGCACTCGTGGCTTTCACAGATTGTCCCATGGCTGTGTAAGATGATCTTTCCTTACAGTATTTCATACACGTCATCCTCGATCTCGATGTGTAGAAGGTTATCTCAAGGAGACCTGATGTCCGTCCTCGTGTACGCCATGAGAGGCCACGCAGCTAGCATCTGGAAAAGACGGACAATTTGTACGTGGGGCATGGACTGAGGATTTTTTTTAACTTTTCACAAGAAAGCTTCAAATCTGTAAAGCAAAAGGGATAAGGAAGCTGCGAGATTTTCAAGGATCAAGAGTTCAGAAACCCAGTGTTGCTTGCTGGTACTGAAAGCGGGATACCAGCTTAATGGAGATGATGCTCTGTTGAATGGAATTGCGAACGGAAGTTCATGTTCGGAGAGCTGTCGACGTTCATCGAAGGTGGAGTCCAATTTCGGAACACCCATGTTTTCTGCTCAATAATCCACCTCAAAGTCAGGTAACTAACAAGATGGGGGTCATATACTTCCATCGCTTCTGTTGGCCTACAGGAGTGTAACTCACTTAGGCTACCCTGCGACCTCCTCTTTGGCTGACCACCAGACACTCTTTCCTTGCCTGTCCAATAGCTAGATAATATCGTGGCTCGTTTGGAAGAAATACATAGGTTCGCCAGAGAGAGAGAACTAACATCATGACGGAGCGCATGGAAATCCAATACGATACCAAGGCCACCTACCGATCATTTCGTGAAGGTGACACGGTGTGGTTATGGAATTCTAAACGTTGAAAAAGACACTTCCCTAAGTTCCAGATGAATTGAGAAAGGTCGTTTGTTGTCCTTAAGAAGATCAACGATGTCGTGGTAAGGATCCATCGACCACCTTCCTTCAAACCTAAAGTTGTACATTGTAATAGACAAACTCCATATTATGGCAATAATGATTAGATGATATTTCTTTTTTTAAGGACTTCACAGCCCGGAACGTGCAGTCTTTACAAAGGGTGAAATATGACCCTAATTTTTTTAATATAATTGTAAATAGTGACTCATTTATTTTAAAGTTCTATTTTATTTTATTTGTTAGCAGTCATAATACAGGTTAGAAAAAGATGGCAACATCTAAATCCATCGGACATTTTCGAAGCGTGTCCATCACGTAAGCGATTCACTGAATTTTTCGAGAAAGTTCCTAAGCGCTCCTATAAATACAATCGAAGCTTGATTATTGTGGAACAGTCAAGTTTTGGAGGCTTTTTTGAAAATATAGGAGGTTTTGTTTAGTTTCGGCGTGCCTGCATTATCACTGTATCCGAAGTTAAATGCATCGAAGCTTCTGTTTAAGTTGGATAGTGAGTTTACTGATGTTTGGAAAAGTTCTGTAAGCCTTCGAAAGAATAACAAGTTATAGATTTTATTTGGAAAAAACTGCATCATCATTTCCTCTGAGAAAAAATCACAATATAATTTTTCTTTCTGAACGTTATATTTCATGAAAGGGTCTTTCAGAAAAGGATATTCTTTTTTTTTTTAAATGGTCCTCTCATATTGGTTGGAAACTTTCAGGAAGCAATATCAAAGACAGTAAATCATAATAGTTTTTAATGTTTTGATTTTCTCTAAAAGTTTAGTTCTTATTTGTTACCTTCAAACGTAAATTAAATGTCACATTTTGGAATTTTTAATGCTACTATCATGGTACATTTTATTTTTCCCATTATTCTTTATGTGAAATATGTGGAATGTAACCTTTGACTTATATCGGTTTAACTTTTTGGACCATCACTTCAGATATTTCAACTAGTGTTGGCTCCAGACTCTTTTCATTTATTTTCATTTTCACCTTAATACATAGATCATATCTAAATGCATCAGTGGCAGATGGTAATAATCGTTCATCAAGTTTTGAGGGTGCTCCGAAAATGGGACTAGAGGCACGCCTTGATTTCATAGGGTTGAAATATTGTATTTTGAATGGTTTAGGGGGGGGGGGGGAGCTGATACTTTTGTTTTCAAAGATTTGGAATACCTTTAATATTTTATGCGTTTTGTGTAATTTAATAAACATAAATTGAATTAAAAGTACTTTTAGAAAAGTCATAACGTATACTTTATCGTTATACTTTACTGTCTGTTAAATTAGAAATTAAATTTGCTAAATACTCAACTTTTGGACAGTTTTTAAGTATTTTGGGACACTGAAAGATATTCCTGATTGAAATAATGTTGCCTGTTTGGTAGCAAACTTAAAAAATATATTTCTCCCCCCCCCCCCCTTCTCCTTTACTTGTTACTTATTTAACTTTTCATTGAAATATGCATAGAAATGATAATTTTCTGAGATTTTGAATGTATTGAGGATACCTCCCGGTATAATTTAATGTAAAGTTAAGTAGATGCTATGTGTGTTTGAAAATACAAAATACAACTGGGTTCGAATCCTGGGATAGACACGGATGTTTGGTTCGGAATCCATTTTAAGCTGTAGGTCTCGGTCTTATTTGCCTTTATTGTGCAAAAAAATAGGTCGTTGAGCGTACAAACCAACCACTAACAAACAAAATACAACTGCGCCCCCCCCCCCCTTCTGAATTATTTTTCCAAATTCCGATTTTTTTTACCAATATCCATGTTAAGCATTTAAATATAAAGCTCGTATTAAAATATAAAGTCCAGAATCCGATACCAGTTCTTCGTTCCAAATTTCAGTTTATAGTTTTCTGAAATGTAAATAATTTGCAAAAGCTTGGGTGCCAACTTTTAAATTTTCAAATTTTATGTGGGGACTTATCTGATGGATTTCCGAAAATTTTATTCGTACACAAATTTTTAATAGAGACTACTAACACTATCTAGACCTTTAATATGGTATTTCATATTAAATGAATAAATTTCATGTCTGTGTCCCTGGTTGATTAGTTGCTCGGGTAAAAAACGAATTTCTAATTAAAATGTATGGTTTTTTCCCTGTGATTTTTGGTATAGAACTCTTAGAGAAATCTCTGATTTGGCTTATCACATGTGTGTATTGAATTTCTATTGAATTTTTAATCTAGGAGAAACGTTGAAACCCGATTGACACATGCACAAAGTTCTCGCATAAACAAACTTCAAAATACTTTGTAATTCAGAAACTAAATTAAATCCAAACCAAAGCTTTGTTTTTAAACCTAAATTTCAATTTCAACATGCATCGTCTAAGGATTTCGTAAAATGTGCTTTAGTTTGTAGTTAAAATCTTTAGGATATTAAGCAAACATATAATATTGTCGTTATTTTCTGGTCAGATTGCATCTATTCAGCTACGACTATTTTACTTAATATGCTAGTATATGCATCATAAAAAAAAAAAAAATTAATTGAACAAGTATGTTTATGCTAAACTTCATTACAGTCGTTAATGTGTCACTGAATTGTGATTTGCAAAATTTTTCATTTCTCTGTAACACTTTTTATGAATTTGAAAATAATAATACAGTTTACCCTTAAATATGATTAAAATATAAGTGATTATTTTTATTTGCTTCTAGTAAGATTGCTATAGTTGTACTTAAAAATATAAAAGTTCAGGAGTTGTTTCACTTATAAATAGAACAGAGTCCAGATTCCATTAATAGCATATTACTACGTAGCAGCTACAGATAACAACAATGTTTCCACTTATACTAGAACAAAAGGGTTTTGTAACACTTTTGTCCTCTTAAAAGTTCTTTTAAATTATATTTTCAATTAATACAGTGGCCCATCTTAAAAGAGTATAATTTGTATTTCATCTTTACAAATTTTGTTCACATTATTATATATTTTATTTTTTAAATTTACTTTTACATTTCATTTAAACAAATTTTAACTGAGCAAAATTTTTTTTATGCAACTGAATGTTTGGAGTAACTTAATAAAAGGTTTAATGAAATGTCAATGACATTTATTAAAAAATTGTCACATTTCAAAATGTTTCTTGATTTTTAATTTTTTTAATTATATGCATGTGTGTTGTCTTATATTTTTTTCTAAAAGATAATATTTTGTCGCATAATGATAATGTTCCCCTTAAGACCGAGAATATTGATATAAGGCCCAGATAGGTCTTCAAGTACATATGTTTTTTTTTGTAATGCATAAATGATTCGAAATGTAAAAAATCATGTTCTGATTACGGTAATGTGTGCCAGAACAGTTGAATTATTATCAATCACAATGAACCAGGTTCTCTAAATGGGAATTTTTAGAGTTTAAAATATCTCAGATTTTCAATGACTAAGGTGTATGATTTTGTAGTGATATGAATGCTAAATTCTATAATACTTTTCTGCGCATATTACTATTTTAAATGTGTAATTGGAGACTGGTTAGACTGATCTGATCTATTTTAAATTCAAAATTTTCATAAAAATTTGAGAAAAAGTTTAATATTATTATTCATTTTGGATACACCAAATTAACAAAATAACATAGCTGCAAACAATTACGTGCTAGGATGGTGGATATAAATCAGTTGATGTTTTTAGATTAAAGATGGGTGTGGCTTGAGAATACCGGGAATTTACTAAAAGAATGTTGTTCATTTGGATCAATTAATTGATAGAGCAGGGAACTGCCTGTGGGAAAATTAATAGACTAAGGCTACCAATAAGAGCTATTTTTATTCCTTTGTCCAATTGAATAGCTCGCCATTAACTGATAGATTCGAATCTTCGTTGGAATAATGGATAAAAAATAACTGAATTCAGGGGAAAGTTTGTTTAACATAGGTTATACAGGTTGATTATTTTCCATCATGGGAATTTTACTTCAATACTACTAACTAATTTATAGTAGGAAATAATAATATAACGGTGACATGTCAGAAATATATGACTAAAAGGTATACTAATATATAACTATATGTAACTAATTTGAAGCATTACATTTTTGAATCGTACATACAATTTATACGTTGGTCTCAATTTAAATTTAAATAGAAGAAATTTAGTATTCATTATCTTGTTAAAAGAAAACATATAATCGAAGATACATTTCTGTTGTCAAGCATTTTTTCTTATTTTCTGGTTTATTTTATACTATCTTCAGTTTCAATTTAACTCTGTTAAAGAAAGAAATGAAATATAAATTTATTATAGTTCAAGTAAACAAAGTTAATAAATGAAAAAAAAAAAAATCACAAATATTTGATGCAGAAAAGCATAATTTCCCATAAAATTATAAATATTTCAAATAGTTCATTTTATTATTTCATTTTTTAATTCCAGATGTTTCATATATTTAGAAATGAATGTTTGAAGGAAAAGTAAACCTCTGAATATACAAATCTTATTACTCAAGAAATACAAATAAGAAATAAACTATTTTGTGCAATTCCTATTATAACCTGTATCTTAGTCTTTAACACTACGCAATAAATTTTAAGCCATTTCACACAAGTTTTCAATATTTCTTAAAGTTTCGATTCTTCACTACACTATATTTGACGCAAAATCACTAAAAAAAAGGAGAGGGGGCTTATAACGCATTTTAACCGATTAACAAAGAGTCGCAGTGACAGGGAAAACTGTTGTAAAAAGGTTCTATCCTCAAAATTACAGGAATGAGAGCATACCAAAATTTGAGAAACCAACTTTTTCAGAAACACAAAAAAAATTGTGCCGGAACTTACATACTTTTCAAATTTAATATGCTCCACCTCTATATTTTGAAGTATCTCCTTACATACTTCTAATGCCTTCTGTTTTACTTGTTTATTTTTATACATCTCTTGAGGTATTTTTTAAATGCCCTGTATCTGCTTCAGCTATTCGACAATAATTGAAGCGTCATAGTGTTATAATCACTGCTGTTGTGTAGTGCGCTATTATAGGGGAATGTTATAACCAGGTAAAATTCCCAAATGGGGAATAATTAGATTACAACTGCTTCATCCATCATTAACATATATTTATGTTGCCACATAATGTATCCCAAGCATTTTTAGACTTGCCAGTGCAACGCATAGTACTATAAACCAGCTGCATGCTTATATTATGCTTGTTATTTGTCCTTGAAGTTGACATGAAAAAAGCAACTGAAAACTATGATACAATCTTAGAAGCCAAAACTTTTCTATTTGAGATTCAGCCCTAATACAATGTCTACTATACAAATGCATATATTTTACAATAAGTCCCTGTTACTATCTCTTACTTGGATAGATTAATAGTTGTTGTTTTACAATCTAATGCTTACATTTACCAGGAAAGTGTAACATAGTCAACAAAATGTTATGAGCAACATGGTAGTAATACAGTAATTTTTACTTTTTTTTAAATAAAACTTTTTAATATTAAATTTGAATTGGTTTGTGTAAAAATTTGAATTGTTTGTGTAAAAATTTGTCCAACATCTGAAAGGTACCATAAACAACCTATTCAGACACATCAACTGTCTGAAAATATCCCCAATTCAGACACTCTAAATGTCTGAAAATACCCCATTTTAAGACACTTCATGTGTCTTAAAGATTAAGACACCATTTTTCGTCTTAAAACAGTGCCACTTGTTTAAGATACTTTAGTGTCTTATTTTAAGACATTTCAATTTGCTGTGTAGATAGAAGTACATAGAGGAGACCTGTGTACCTACAGCCACCTTTTTTCAATGTACAACAAATTAGCCACTGAGCCGTTTAAAAATGTGAAACTGATATGCATACATCATTATAGTAATTACTTCTCATTGGGATTAATATAAATACTTTAAAAAAAAGTAGATTCTGTCAATAGATTCTGTCAAATAGATTCTGTCAATAGAATAAAGCTTTTAAAGAAATTTCACAAATGGCCCCAGGTACAAGACCTCGTTGTACCTAGGGCCATTCTCTAAATTGAAGTTTCTGTCCATAATTAAAAAAAAAAAAAAAAAAAAAAAAAAACATACCCAGATGAATTTTATAAAAGAAACAATATCAAGTAATTATCAGTCATTGGTTTATCATATAATAACCATAATAAATTGCAATGTGTCAAATTATTTGTGAATTACAAGTATTTTCATAGCTTAAAAACTTATTCCAAAAAAATGAGCTGCATGCATTATCACATTGAAGCACCAACAGATTTTGGTTTTAGCAATTTGAACACAATAAGCAGCTATGTGGCCTTTGGTACACGACTTGGTTATTTCATATAAAATGTCTTCTACTAAAATTGCACATGGAGAAAGGACTTATTTAAACATCTCATTTAGTACTTAATGTTACTATCAAAATTATTTACTAGAATTCAGAGAAAAGTATTGAAAACAATAAAAGACATGAGTTGCAAAATGTTACTGCAGACCATATTAAAACGTTTTCCACTTATAACTTGCCGCAGCTTTCTATTCTAAGATTTCAAAATGGCTGCCAAAAGAGCAATTGGGAATTGCCACTTACCCAAGTGAGTAAAGAATCTTAGAACTAAACATTATTCAATAAAAGTGGGGTGGCCCAAGGTACATGGTGACCTTAGATACACAAGTCTCCTTTATTTTCTGTCCATCTATTATTACAATTTTTAGACCAAAGTACTTCAGACAAGTGAAATATGCTAAATACAAGGTTTCTTCAAGACGAGTTCTCATACTAAATTTCAAAAGGAAGTTGCAATTAGAAATATCGGGAATGTCAATTGGAATTCAATTTTCAATTCATTAAGCGTAAATAGTAATGCTTTAAATTCCTCTGAAAACCATACAGTATAGGATTAATTTTTTTCCCGAAGCTCTTTAAAGTCCTATCGGATGAGTTCGTGATAATTTTATTAGGAGTTTGTAACTTAGTTCCAAATAGTGATTTGTATCCAATGCTTCTATTTAAGTTGCAAACTTCTTGGATATTCGGTGAAAAAAAAAATTCCACCATGCGTTTCGACAACTTAGTAAGTTTGTTGTTGAAAAAAAAAAAAAAAATTTTTAGGTTTTTCTATCATATAAAATCCACCATATAAGCGAGTAATTTAAATTCAGCAAATTTTACATGGATGTTGCTTTGCCTTTTTGCAAACAATAGAAAACCGTATAAGAAAAGGATTTTTAAATTTGTATTAAACTTATCGAACGCAAATATTTTTCCAAAAATTCATCCAATTATTGAGATATCAAGTAGTAAAAATTCATATACCCAATAATTAATCGTTAGTAAAAATTTGATGAATGTCATAATGATTGCATGTCCCAAGCAATAAAAGAGTGATTTCATAAATAATTCTAAAGTCAGTCTTTAACTGTCTGATTTTTTAACATTCGAAAAAAACCTACCCCATGACATAAAAACCCCACCTATTTCATGTTAAATAATTCTAGTTTTGCTTTTTTGTGTTTTACCGTTTCGTTTTATCGTGGTTAAAGCTAGAAGCACGTAAATTTAGCGTTCTCTTGAGAAAAGACAGGGCTTAGTTTTCTATTCTTAGAACGTAAAGAACGCTGAGGGTTTATGTAAATTAATGAATGCATACATAACTAACCTGAATGTTAGAGTTTTTATTAAAGTTAAAACTCCAGATCGAAGAAATGTATCGAATTTGTCCTTGGATATGAAGTGGCTTTTATTTTTTTGTGTTATTTTCAGCTTATTTAGAAGCGCAATGATTGCCAAAATTGTTTTAGTGGAATTATTATGCAAAGAGTAACACTTGTCAATTCTTGCATTTGTAAGCATTGTGTTTAAAATAAAGCATTTAAGTGTTATATCCCTCAATAAATCAGCATTCTAAAAGTATCATAGAACACAATTATTCATATAGTCACTAAATAATAACATTAGAATAATCCCCAAGAACCTAAGAGTTATAAGGTTTCTCATTCAAAATCCAATGATGATAAGCTTCCCACTCTAACATGCTATTGCCATAGTACAGGCTCTGAAAATATAAAAATGATTGACATTTACTGTTACTGACAAGTATAGGAAGCACGTTGATGGCTTTTGGGGGTATGTATTTGGAATACCATGAGTCAAGGAAAGGTTCATGGTGGTTTTCAGAGAGGCATGGCATAACAGATTGCGTTCACAGCGAACTTCCGATTAAGGAACATCATCATAATCAAGCGTTGTGTACCGTCCAAGGCAATTCCAGCTCCGGATGGTGGGATCAAGAGTAGGGTGGCTCGATAAAAAACTTTTTTTTCGAAATTTGTTTTGGTACTATGTTTTTTGTGGCCATTTGGAGCCTAAACCAAGACCCTAAAATATGAAGTTCCTGAAAAAAATATCTTAGAGTTCCTCAAAGCCCCTCAAAATTAGAACTTTTCATAAAAAATGCATAAAATCGAAATTTTTTGAAAAATATTTAAAATATAAAAATATAAATGGTCACCCTGCATAATAATTTCTATAAAATACTCTAAACAAGTATGTAAAATATGAATTATGTGAAGTAATTATTTAGGAATCCAAAATCCCCTTGAAAATTGTCGTTTTTCATGAAAAATGCATAAAATAGGAGATTTTATGTATATATATATATATATATATATATATATATATATATATATATATATATATATATATATATATATATATATATATATATATATATATATATATATATATATATATAAAAGAAACATTAAAAATATCGAAACATAAATATCACCATGCTCAATTATTACTCAGAAGTGCTAAAAGCAATACACTAAACTTTTAATTATTTGAGCAGATATTCGAGGGTACTTTTAAACTCTTGAAACTTAGATTTTATCAAAAAATATGAAAGAAATAGATGTTTTTGAAAAGACTTGAAAAAAAAAAAAGAAAAAAAAAAAAAAAAAAAAAAAACACTGTATTTATAACGGTTTAATTTGCAGTAAAATATTCAATTGAGGACTAAAAATAGAAAACGATCTAAGTACCATAAAAATCGAAAATCTTTTTTTACGGAAAAATGTTCTAAAGACCAAACTAAACAAAGTGAAGAACTCCCAAAGTACGAACTCCAGTAGCATTAGTTCAAATTCATTCTGAAGTATGAAGAAATTGCCTTAAGTACAAGATGCGATCATTTTTCGACTCTCCTGAAATTTTTCTTTTTTGGACTTAGGTCGTTTTCCATTTCTAGTCCTCAATTGTTGATCCAAAAGAATACAGTTATATAAATTTATTTCAATCATTACAATTTTGTTTTTTTACACATCGCTAAAGAATTTCATATTTACCCGTAATAGAGTGGATCGAAAAAAACTTTTTTTAAAAATTCGTTTTAGTACAATATTTTTAGTGGCCATTCGGAGTCTAAACCAAGAACTTAAAATATAAAATGCGTAAAAAAATATCTTGGTGTTTTGTAAAGCCTTCTAAAGTTGGAATTTTTCTTAAAAAATGCTTAAATTATAAATTTAATATCTATATATATATATTTGAAATGCAAAAACATAAATGTAACCCTTTGTGATGGTTGCTTTAAAGTGAACAAATTAAGTATGTAAAACATGAATTCTAAAAAAACAGTTATTTAAGGATCCAAAAAGACCTCTAAAACAAAAATAAAAAATTAAGAAAAATCCAATAAATATCAGGTATATCATATATTTTTCAAAATAGCATTGTTATTATACAATTTAGTATAAAAATTAAAAATAACATGTGTGCGCACATAGAAATAAAAGTAAAAAGTATTATATCAACATAATAATATAAGTATTTGCTTAAAAAACTGGATTAAAATGATGTGAAAATAAGAATCAACATTAACAGTGTATATAACATAGTGGTGTCATTTTACTTTTAAAATGTATCCTAAACTAAACCTTGAATTCCGGCTTAGTATTAAAAGACTGCATTATTTTTCTGTCTAGTAATCTAGCTCTAATATATCCATCTCTTGGAATTGAACCACATTCATGACTCACAGATTCAGTGACTAACTTCACCATTCTTTCTACAGCTTGAGAATGGTATGAAACTTTTTCAAGTATATTGTTGGAAAATGGGTACTTATCAGATTTCAGTAAATTCTTCAGTTCGACATCTGACCAGTTTCGTCTCCTTGGAGGTTGTATTAGGTACATTCGTTCCATTGTATTAGGTCGATATAATCATTTGCCAGAAAATTCCCTTTTGGAATTTCGAATTTTCGTACTACTGCTGGTGTGGCTTTAAAACATTTCCTAGTCTTCACAATGCGACGTACCGCAAGTTGTCTAATATGTTTGCTATCATGAAACAATACTGCAGCGAGCATATTTTTCTGGATGAGCGAAATACTCATTATCTTGAATTACTTTTTAAACAACTTGTCTCATTTCATCTGTCAGATAATCTGATCATCTTATGAATTGCTGCAAATTTTGTATGAAGCTATGGTTAATTTTTGTAGTAAGCCATGATGGTGCGTATACTCGCATTATAAATATGGACAACGATATCAATAGGGATGATAGCTGGCAAGTTGCAATGTAAAGTCGTAAAACGCGGCTTTTTTTAGATTAGTCAATTTCTTTTGTATTGTTTGATAAAATCTTAGTTTCAAGGGTTTTAAAGTACCCTCGAATATCAGTTCAAATAATTAAAAGTTTAGTGTATTGCTTCTAGCACTTCTGAGTGATAATTGACCATGGTGATATTTATGTTTCTATATTTTAAATGTTTTTTTTTATTTTTTTTTTATATAAAATCTCCTATTTTATGCATTTTTTATGAAAAACGAGAATTTTCAAGAGAATTTTGAATTCCTAAATAATTGCTTCACATAATTCATATTTTACATACTTGTTTAGAGTACCTTACAGAAATTATTACGCAGGGTGACATTTATGTTTTTCTATTATAAATATTTTTGCAACATTTTTCGATTTTATACATTTTTTATGAAAAGTTCCAATTTTGGGGGGCTCTGAGGAACCTTAATATATTTTTTCAGCAACTTTATAATTTAGGATCTTGGTTTAGTCCCCAAATAGCCAAAAAAAAAAAAAATTGTAGTACCGAAGCAAATTTCGAAAAAAAGTTTTTTTCGAGCCACCCTAATCAAGAGTGATCAAAATGTGAAACACACATCATTGCTTTTTGCTATCTCCATCCATTTCCTCATGATTCATTCCGATGAACCAGTATTTTTAAAGCTTGGATCGTCACACTCATAAACTACGATGTGTTAGTAAGGGGTCTTAATTTGTTCAACCCTGGTACATGACGTAGCATTCTTGGTTTACAGTAGTTAAAACATAGTGGAAAATTCCCATCTCTCGCTGCTCTGAGAAAATTAATATCCCCTCCGCGCGGTGTTTTTTAGGTGAATGTGTTGGATTTTCCACTACAAAATAACCCTAATGCATAAATTACAAAACGCCTGAAAACATCTCATGGCAATGATTGTTAAATTATGTTGTCAATTATTGATGTTTATATATTAAAAGTTGGTAATACTTTTTGATGATTTCCTAATTTGATTTCTTACTGATAAATTATCTGCCCTCATTCTTGTAGGTAATTCAATGTATTTATTTTAATGCAAAACCTTTTGGTAGTAAATAATAAAAATAAACTGTAAAATAATTTGGTTCATTTGTGTACAGATGATTTAAAAATATATTATTGATAAGTTAGTTTTGGTAACTTTGATTGCATTGTTTGTACTCAAAGTTACCAACATCAATTTACCAAAAACCAACTTACTTTGAAATTTGAGTAAACTTTAGGTCAATTCACACAAAGAAAAATGATTTACTTAAAACATTTAAAACTCTGATACCAATGGAATTTGTTCTATAATTTCTTCAATTTTCTGCTTTACTTAATACTTACATTACATTTTAAAATTTTAAAATCATGCAAAATTAATATAAATATTTTAAAATATAGCTTTAATTTAACACACATCTATTAATTAAAATATATTACAAATGCCATCAAATATATTTAATAAAACCTTTCATAAATAAGTGAAACATGGAAGCATATAATATAAATTAAGCATGGTGATTGCTTAGGGGTTATTTTAATATTTCTCAACCATTTCCTTTTTAAACAATACAAAATGCCACTTATAGCAAATATATATTAACCTTAGGTCTTATTAATAATTCATTTATATAAAAATATCTAATATTTTACCGTAATATAGATACCACAACTAATGTCAAATATACACTTAATAACTTATATATGCCACCAAATCCAACTTTCCTTTCCTTCTTCCATAACATATCCATAAAGCAAAAAGAAATAAGGGTAAGATTTAATTCATACGTCTATCTATTATCTTCCACTCGTTAGGTATGGTTTTAGAAATTTATCACCTCATTGTTGGTTTCCTTTGTTACCAACAGAAGTCCAGATGTAGCTCGAATAGATTACCATACCAAGAAAAGTAGGAAAACCCCATTACTCCACCACTGTGTCTAGGGGATCCGGCAATGACTTTCTTTGTTTTGAGGCGAGAGCGAATTCCAACCTTATCAATATTGCGAGGAAGGGGCTTTTGCCGTATCCTCTAGGGATTTTTCCTGTTGACAAACAAGATAACGGTGTTTAAGGATCAGAATCACATATAGATCTCAAATTGGAGATGATATTTTATTTGTTTAGGGTTGATGAAATAAGAGGATAAGATCTCATTTTTTGAGAAAATTCCTGATTACTTAGGAGCTCAATTTGAACTTAGTGCATGTTAATAAAAGTACGTATGGCATTTATGCATAATACTACTAAACAACAAAATGATTATACGGTATTTTAGTTTATAAAACTTTAATTTAAAAGAAATATAACACAATTCTAACATAAGTGCTAAGTTGTATTCCAAATAATATGTTCTCAATCCTTTGCAAAATATGTGTTTTAACTTATTAGTTTTTTCTTTCAAAAAGAAAAACACCCACTCGCAATATACATAATGAATGATTTTTCTTGTTTTGTTGTATAGTAAAATGCAGTTTTGAGCTGTAATTTGTAACATAAACAAGACGAAGAGTGCTGATAAATTTCCAAAATTCAGTCTACAAATGAATGAACACATTTTTTTAGTTTATATGTGTATGTAATATTAAAACACATATATAGTTATTATTTTTTATTCACTCATGTTAAAATTTTATAATTTTATGCATCCTTAATTCGAAAAAATGTATAAAATATTAAAATGGTGAACATACAATTGAGAACAGTTCGATATTAAACGCGACTTTCCTTTTTTCTTTAACTGATAAGTGGACATGGAATAAAGTTTAATAAATTATCTTCAATCTCCCTTAAAGTTTCTTGAAAATTTTCACTTGAGCTCTTTAAAGTCATCAATACAATGTTAAGCTGATGTTTGCTTTATTTATATATATATATATATATATATATATATATATATATATATATATATATATATATATATATATATATATATATATATATATATATATATATATATATATATATATATATATATATATATATATATATATATATATATATATATATATATATATATATATATATATATATATATATATATATATATATATATATATATATATATATATATGCACATATAAATATATATATATATATATATATATATATATATATATATATATATATATATATATATATATATATATATATATATATATATATATATATATTTATATGTGCATATATATATTTATATGTGCATATATATATATATATATTTTGTATTTATAGGATTATAACCACACGCCTATCAGGATATTATGGTCCTCTAAAAGGCACAAAACCCCATCTCAGTTTCGATACGTCTAAATTAATAGTCGAAGGGTTCACATACACACACCTTTATTCAAACACAATACCACAGGAAGTCGCAAGAACAAGAATGAATATTTACAAATCATTTACATTTGAAATACAGATTAATACAGTATCAATGCGAGCCTTTTTGAATGTAATACTTTAGAGTTTGTGACAATATCTGAACCATTAAAATACAATATAACCAATAAATTTATGTAAATCTTGGAGCAAACGTATTGAAGTATATACTGACTTCATGCACTGATATCTTGAAAAAATATGCACTGAAGGTACAACTTATTGACCACATCTAAATTGAAGAATTTCCCCTCCCCCATATTTTTCTTGAAAAACACTTTCTGTACAAAGCTAGGGTAATTTAATTAAATATTCACATGTATTATCATTCGATAGCCATACCAAATTGATCAAGTCATTTTGACCTTTTTTTACAAATATACGATAAAGATATCAACCCTTCTGCGTAAGTTTAATACATGGGATCTAGTTCTTAAATTTATTACAATAAGAGGGGATATTTTGTCATTCAAAATTATACCAAAAATATTTACGTTTAATTTTACATGACAAAGAACTATATATGTTAAGAAGTATTTTCTTCTTAAAATATAAAAGATGCGTCGCATGTTAAATTCCTAAACCTTAGTATGTACTTTACACATCTAGCCAAGTATATTACAAAGTATCTTAAGCTTTTATTTTTTAAACAAACAAATATCAATGCACTATCAACAAGAAAGCATTTCAAGCAAGCTGGATCAACTTCTAAGACACAATAAAAAACGAAAGATAATAACCACAACTTGGAAATATCTGCATCCTTAAGAAATGCTAGAATCGTTCATCATTAAGTGACAAAGAAACTAGAAGTTTGCTTCCAGAATCATTAACATTACTCTCTCAGTTGTCATTTTAATAAACAATACCTATAAATAATGAAGCACACGTTATACGAGAATAAAACTTTGTTTTCCAAGAAGTACCTTGCGCAACAGAATACATCTTAAATTTGTTTTATTTTTTTCGCACACCTAATGGGTCACCACTTTCTTGTGGCAGTGCCATTTCCCGTCCCACCCTCTTATGATCCTTTCTCCTCCTGTTTCTTAGAAGATGCATTTGTTTCCATGGTGACAAGAGAACGTAGTAGAATAACAATCAAGAGTCTTGGTGATCTTAGGGTTTCACGCGAAATACCATATTTATTGTTGGAAGCAAATTACCAAATGTTTCTTTCATTTGTCTTCAAACAAATGACAATGACATTGTATATCATATTGTGTGGTTACTGTATCGTATTTTTAAAGGGCAAAGATCAACTATTTTCTAGGGAAACTGAAACATATTTCTTTGGAAATATGAAATCACATGAAATGAAAAATTGTCAAGATAACTTAGAAACCGATACGCTTTGTTCATGAGCGAAAGCAGTTTAAGCAAGTTTCTTCAAGAACAATTTGTATTCAGCAAAATTTTAAGTATGGGAATGGAGAATCCATTCATTCTCTAAATGGACACTAGAAATAAATGAAAATTGTAGTTATTTGAGAGAATAAAATGGGAATTTTTCTTTGAAACCTCCATGCGCATGCGTCGTTGGAAACTGAGATATAAAAAAATGTTTAAACGAAAATTAAACTTTCTACTCATGGAATTTAAAGGGACTTTGTTCTCCCTATACCCACAATGATAATTTGCTCATTTTTGAAGTAGCTTTTCTTGTGAACTTTTCAACTAATGAGTTTGAATTTTTTTATATAGGTTAAATTGATCGCATACAAGTAACTGAGGTTAAAGTTTGGTAAAAAAATATCATTATAATTTTTTATTAAATTTTAATCAATCTTACAATTTTTTTTAGAAAACCTTTTGTTTCTTAAGAAGATTTGGTAGTTTAAAAATTAACTATGCAAATAACAAAACAATTTCTTAACATCAGGTTATTCTGTATATTATGTACTACAAATTCATAAACAAATTAAAGGTATATCTTTTCTAGTTAGTTAGAAAAGGAACAATGAAGTTTTAAATATCACATTTAGAGACAATCAAAGTTAAATGTAAAAGTCATGTAGTTAGATATTAATATGATGCTTTCTTAAAATAAAACATTGCTTGATTATAATTTGAATAAATACTAAAGTAATTCATCAATGTAAAGGCGAGAAAATATAAAACATCACGAAATAAAAAATCCTAAAATCAATTTTTCTTATTTAAAGGGTACTGAGTTTACTTAAAGTAAATCCCTTTTAACTCGGTTTTCATAAAATAGTCCAAATTACAAAATTTTATTTATGATAAAAAATAAATAAATTTAATACAAAAAATAAGTTATCTAATGATTTGCCGATAAATTTCGTTAAAGGAACGCAACATGTATCTTGAGTTCACACTCAGACCGCAGATTTTTGTATTGTACTTTTTATATAGTATTAGATTTATGAAGTTAAACACATATTTTCGTTTAAGGTTACTTATACATTTAAGAAATATTATCTTATGTGTAAGTGTTATATAACTGCAGGCATTACTTTTAAGAATATTCGGAAAATAAATAAAAGAAAAGAAAATTGTTAAAAGCTGATACAAAATAGAATCAGTGGAAGTTAAAATATTCATTATTTAAAACGTTTCACTCTTGATGAAAGAAGAAAAACAAAAAATAAATTTATTTTAGAATAAGTTATTAAAATTCTAACATTATTAAACCTTTTAAAATTACACTTAAGTATAATAATATAAAAGTATTTCCCAGGTAATTCGTCAATTCGTATTGATATATCCTTACTAAAAGGAAAAACGCTTTTGAAAATAGCCTTACTCAAACGTACTTTAATTTAGTTTTAAAACATCTTTTACGTTCACAAATTCATTCGTTGACGCTATTTAAAATACAATTTCAGAAATGTATATAAAAGTTTAACAACGACTTAATCCCTTTCCGTACAAAACACTTCAAGCAAGAAATCTTCTGATTCCTGAGAACACTTTAATTTGTTCTGATTTTACCTTTATCTTTTACCTGATAAATTAAATGAAAATACCTATTGTGCTTCAAGTACTTTAAATAAACCAATCTTGGGAATTTAAATGTTTGCTTCGCATTGAATTCATTCTTTTTATTGTAATTTTAATGACTGTCTTCGTTGAGAAGAGGAATATAGTCACTGAAGCGACAATATTAATTCTTTCGGTATTCTTTAATATTGATGGGATTTTTTCAAATTAAGGACTTCGAAGTGGAAGTTTAATTAAAATCACAATTGTATTAAAGTTTCTGGAATATTTATATAAGAATAATTATTTGCTAATTCTTTAGAATAAACGCTAATTGGAAATATATTGAAAAAGATTCAGCTTTTGTTGAAGGCTATTTTTTAAAAACATTCTATTTTACGAAAGACGTACATTTGAATTTAAAAAGTAGTCTTAGCTGTGCATTCCTATGGCAAAAAAAGGTTCAAACTAATTTATATTCAGCTTATGAATACGAATCGCTGGAAATCTAGCCTAACTTTGGAAACTTGAATATTTTATTGCTTCACCTTATGTTCCCGGCTCATTGTTCAAACACTTTTTGTCTTGAGATATTGGAAAACGTGGCGCATTTTCTGCATATGTTTGGGTTAAGGTAGATGGATAAAGCATATCAAACAGAGAACTCTCTAGGAATACTATCAACAAACGAACATAAAAGCTAATGTTGTCTCTCCAAATATCACTGTATAATTCCACTCCTTATTCGGAATGCTTTATGTAAGTGCTTAGAATATTCTATTCACGAGGAATTGAACATTATTGTAACAATATTTCAAACGGGTTATAAATATTTATTATTCCATCTTTTCCATTTCCTAAAAATACGTAGGATAATTCATTCTATGTTAGTACTTGTAATGAATAGCTGAGTTTAATTAAGTGCAATAAATTCTACTGACGAAATAATTATGTATATTTTATATGAGATGAATTACTCCGAGAAATAAACTTTTGCATAACAACAATCTCCACATATATTTATTGTACTTATTAGACATTCAATGTAAATAATGGAATTGTTTGTAAAATATATTATGTTCTTGTTGTTTTTATTTCGCTCGATAAGCATGTGCAAAGTGCCTAGACATATTATAGTTACGATCAATAGGATGATAATTTGTTGAAGGACAATTTTTTGATTTGTTTTAAAAGAATTATCGGTGTATTGAAAATGAGAATTTAATTATAGAATTTTATTGAAAGTAAAATTATAAGTTGTAGTGGCAGTTCAAGTTTCAAATGTGTACCAATAGTTAGATTATTTTGATTTGTGGAAACTTATTAGTCTCTAAGACTTGATATTTAAACGTGTACTAACCAATCCAGTTTAGTTTTTGTGAATGCAGTTTTGAATATTTGGAAAATAGGAACAGCTGAGTTGAAGCGACTGAAGCTCTGGTGTTAGTTTGTTTGCTATTAGCTGCTGCAGTATTAAAGTTGTTAATAAATATATTATTTTTCTTATCCCTTTCCATCATTCTCATGAGAAGTGATCGTAATTGTGTCCATATTTTTGAACATAATACCAAATATTAGTAATGTCATGTCGGACATGTTTTGAAAATAATTAAGTTTTAAAAAAGTTGTATTGAAAGAATGTCTGTCTTTATGTCCGTGTACATGGGGTTAGCATAAATCTCGCATGGTTTGACTTACGATGTTCAAACTTTAACTACGGGTTAGGGGTGCTCATGGTACAGGTCATTGATTTTGTAAAATTTATGCTTAAGCACAAGATAGTTGCCAGGAAAAAAATACGTTTCTCAGAAAACCGCTGAAAATCGCTGAGGTAATACCTTTTAAGATGTTACAACCATCCCCATCTCCATAATTCTCGTTGAAATTCGGTAAAGGCATAAACAATTAAAAAACGAACAGCTCTAAGATAGAGTACTCCTTCCTTGAGCATTGACCATACACGTCTGTTCCTCCTCTGTTTCACTTAACAAAAATCTAATAGTAATAATTATCGAAAAACATATCGCCAATTTCAACATTTTGGCAATATTTTTACCACTGTAATAATTATCTCCAAACTGGGCACTATTTTTAAAATTAATAAAAATACGAAAGTGGTTAATTACTCCAATTCATGTATCAAATTTAAATGCAAGATACCAGTATTAAGAATAATTGGAAGTTGTGTGATGTTCTACATCCCTACTTAAGTAAGGATACTACTTAACAAAGGATATATGTTAAATTCAACCAATAAGTTGAATATATTTACTGCTTTGCATAAAATAAAGATTTCATTCGTATGCTGCAATGAACATAAATTTCAAGTATGAATTTTAACATTAAAATATTCAGTTCATGTAACATTCTGAAGTATCACTAGTATAATTTAAATAAACAGGACAATGGATTACCATATTCTTTCTCCATTATCCTATGTTTCTCTTGATAGTAGTAAGTTTCAGAGTTTATCGGCAATTACCTAATAACGCCTCGTTGCCTCGTGAAAGGAAGATATTTAGATTGCTTGATGTAAGGGTTCGCTGGCATTAACTGACTACAAGATGGCACTTCCATGAATCTATGTTGCTTCCATTCACAACTATTCAACGCTTTGCTTAATGGAAACGCAATTCCATTGAAGATAGAAGGCAAATGACTTCATGAGAGGTTTTCACAACGAATTTTAGTTTATATGCTTTCACGAGATAAGGCAAAATTAAGGAGACACAGAATTACTACTTCGGATTGCCATTGAAAATTAAAACAGAATGCTTTTTTATAAATTATTATCTGATGCCACAATCTACATTAACTTCACAATTTACTTTAATATAAGAAATGAAGTTAAGCATTTTAAAATAAATTGCTTAAATTGAATAACTACAATGTAATACTAGTATAATTTTCTAGTTTTAGAGATATTTTAATTGTATAAAATTTGTATGGAATTCTATAAAGTATTAATAGTTTATTTTTATCCTGTATTATCGTAATTTTTTTTTTTTAAATTTTTAATCAACCGAATATAAACTAAGCACTTACTTTAAACTTAGATAGACAAAATTCTAAAATAATAATAATAATAATAAAATAAAACAAACCCCACGAAATATTCTTGAAAAGATCCTATAAATTTTTAGTATAAGTTTTATACATTGACTTGTCAACAAACGTTGTAAAAGTAAGAACCTATTTTGCCATTTTATTTGGATATGTAGACAAGAAAAATTGGAACTAATAGTTAGGTCAAGTTCCATTACAAAAAATAAATGTAATTTGTAGTAGGAGGCTGCTGGGAAAATTGTATGACCAGAACGGTTAAACTAAAAAGAATCAAATACATCAAATCATATTTTGCAAAATCAATTTGTTTGCTAGCGTAGCATTACGAATTCAAGTTTTTTCATACTTATCTTTTTGTCCTTCTTTGAAATATATATATATATATAGCCTTCAAGAATCACAGTTCTCATTGGTAGGTATGTCAAAGCCCGAATTTTTTAACTATATCATTTCTGAATATTTTTCAATGACAAATTATTACCGTTTACATTTCTGGACTTTAAGTTTTAAAATATTTTTTCAAACAATGTAAAAAAAGGATGTGTTCAGTATTTGTATGAAGATATTAATTCCTTAGGATGACTCTTCACACAAAAAATTATCGGGTAAAATATTTCCAAACACATCCGGCAAGATTAGTTATTTTGTGGACTTGTAATTTGATTGTAAGTATACTTTATCAAAAAAAAAAAATTATCCTAATTAGTAACTAATAAAACACAGTTGCACAAGAATGTGTTCAAACATAATTGTTGACTTCTTGCTTATTCCAGATACATGGCTGCAGTATTCCCTATTACTAGCCCCGTATCCCAGCTATACTCTATCAACAAGTTGTATTTGAGATAGGCCTCCGGTTTCATTAATACATTCAAATTCTAAAAATTTACATGATCACATAGTGACATATGTATTGTAAATGTTTAGAGGGATGCCCATAGTTAATAGTGCTGCATTTGGCTCAATTTCCGAGCTCATGATACTATCATTACCACTTTGTCTTATTTTATGAGACTATTTCCTTTATATCAGAGCAAATCTTTCCCTTCCATATATAATAATAGTATTTTCGATAGTGAATTGCATTATCACGCATTGGAAATAGTTAAAACATAATTTAAATTGCTGTGGGCGTTGGAAAAAGTATTTGATATGAGATAAACTCGAATTCCCATAATGTTGTAGTGATAAAAATGACTTGTACATAACGTTAGTAGATAGTCCAACAAACAAAATGTTCAAGCTTAAGGCAGTGAAAATAATTTTCATGGAAATGTGTATTAAGGATTCCTGATATAATATTCTTTGAATTTCAGGAAAAAAACTGGGAGAAGGATGATTCTAAACTATCTGATAGTAGAATAACGATTTAACAAAAAAAAGTTCTCAAGATAATACAGATAAACTAAAAATACATTTTAAAAATATAGTAAAAAATCAATCTGAGGAAGTTGTAATTCTATCGACTCAGTAGTCTAGTTTAACATGAAGACTACTAATTAAGTAAACCTATAAACACAATTAATTCAAGTCACCACATTCTTCCTCCTTGAACTGATTACCTTAAGGCTCCTTGAAACCAAGTCGATTTTTGTACTTCTATCTAATGATGATTTTTCTTAAATCATGTCACGTATCGAAAGAAGTGTGTTTGAGTATTCTGGACGATTTTCTTTAGTTGAATTTCTTTTACGATTAGTTGTTACCTCTGGAATTAAAACTAAGTAGAATTCTACTGTAGCACAATATTGTTTATTTTAATAGCTGCTTAAAAATAGTATTATTCAACCAGTAACATCTAGTGTTATTCAGATGATCACAAAATTTTAACAATAACATAATTTTTTAGTACTACATTACCGATAATTATTTGATTACAAACGCAGCAATAACAAAAAATATAATTTTTAGTGGTTAAGACTAAAATTTAAGGAATCAGGATTGAAGATTTGTTAGGGGTTTTACATGAATTTCCCCACCTGAAGCCAATTCAATACAAATTGCAGGCTTACAAAGTTAAATGTATGTCTCAAACCAATTAATGATGCTTTAGGTCCCTCAAATGTTTACTAACATACACCAGAATATGCCTCAAACTGAATTAATTATCATTGCACATTTAGGTTCTATTTCTGAAGACTAACATTTCCATATGCATTACAGTGAGGTTATTAGTTTAAGTCATTTGCTTTGGAAATGTATGCGACATACATTTCATGCGATTTGCTGTTAAATTTTTTAAAAAAGATAATTGATGTCAAGAAAGATATTTTATCCATAAATGTAAATATTCATGTCAAAAACGATTCTATAAATTTCGTTTTCAATCAATAAACCATTTGACACCTAAAAACATTCCAAATGTGGCCTCTCCATCTTATTACTCATACTCAACACTATTCCATTTTGATTCTACTTTTTCTTGGATGAGCTCTATTTAATATGTAGAAACTATACAAATGTATTGGAATTGTAATCGTGGTTAATCATCGATCCCTAGTTTCTGAACTAGTGGCGGACACAAAAATTTATTCTGGGAGTTTTTTCGAGGTACTGTAAAGTGGAGGGACTTGATAACCTTGGAGGAGAACAGATCGAATAATATTTTCAAAGCAGAAATGATTACATCGCAGAAGTGTTGAAATAATTCCAAGCTACGGGGAGGGAAACAAAAACATGTCTCGAGTATCAAGAAGTTTTTATCGTGATTCAATTGTTTTCCTTATAAAAAATATTTCTATCATAACCTGTTAAAATTCTTCAGGCAACTGCAATGCATCTATTAGATGAGCATCTTTTGGGACTTAAAAAAGCTGGGAGTATTTTTTAGTTGTAATATTTACGAAAGAAAACCAAAAGTTGAAGTCGATTCTGTGTTATTGTTTTATTTTATATTTTGTATGACTGATTGGAATTAACAGACTTTGTAACATATTTAGGAAATTTTTTCAATATTTTGAAATATATTTTAAGGAAAGTCACCTGTAATCGAAGATCTTGCAATATTGGGTTTTCCCTCTTAGTAAAGAAAAAAGGTATTTTAAGTTACAAATTGTTGTTATTCAGTTTCTAATGTCTTATTTATAGTTTTTGAGAAAAGTGACAAACGATTTTTCAAAATACCCTACAAAAGAAGGTATTATATATTAATACAATAGAGATGGATAAAATATTAAGATATTTGGTGAAGTAGTTTAGCTGTTTTCTTCATCAACGTCTTAGAAGAATATTGAAAAGTTTGTAGAAAAATGATATAACAGCCCACATTTAAAAGTTGGGGTCACTTGGCAATCAATGCTTTATCAATAGCTTTGAGATGGTGAGATTAGGAAGGCGTAACTCTGTCTTCTCAATAAAAATGGCACAACACTGCTTTTTCTAATATATTACTGGTTTAAAGCAAACTATTACGAACTAACAATTATTTAATTTTCATATTTATTATTATTTGAATGTTAATAATTATTTGGGTATTATATAATTATTTGGATATTAATAATTATTTATTATGAATATTATAAATGATTATTTAATTTTAAAATTAATAATTATTTAATTTGTAGAAAAACGAAAGTTATCAATACAAATTAAAGCGAAAAATGTTGCCTGTAAATGTCAAAATTGTAAGATACATTTTCTAGCTCGTGATGTTTTAAATGACAATGCATAGTATTTTCGTTCAATATTCTTTCAGTGAATTGGAAGACTTTCTTATATTTCCAATCTCTTCCATATATTTTTCCAATCCATTAACTTTTAGTAGATCTATGCCTAACCTTCAAAAAGAAATTCACTATTTTCTATTATTACACATATTAATAATTTTTAGTTTTAAATAATTACCACTACTAAATATACTATTCTAAAATATGTCATGTTCCAGTTTGATAACTATATACTATGAAAATACTACAAGCAATATTCACTAGCATTTAAACTTAAAGATTGCGTGCCAAAAAGAAACACAGACAGATTTTGTATAAACAGGTAAAGTTTCACGACAAAAATGTATGCATTGGAAACTTGCGTGAGAATAAGCCATATCCATCAAAAATATAGATATAAAAGCAGATTTGGGTACAATATGATACTGGTCATCTTCTAAACTTTCAATATTTTTAAAATAAGATACCTATTTCTGAAGAGTCCTGAAATTGCAGAAAGTGTCCATAAACTAATCATGCCACTTAGAACTAACCAGATTGATTTTGTTTTTAATAACACATTTTTTAATCTGGGATGACATCGGACAACAACAATGGTTCTTTTTTTTTCTAGTTTTCTGGAACGATGATGTTTTGACATTATTTTCCTTCCCTAAATTGCCTTTTTCAATAATTTTCCGAAGTACTTTTTTAACTAATAAAAAAAGGAATCAAGGACACATGTCCTAGATTTATAAAATTATCTTTTGTATTTTACTCTTTCTAATTTCATTTTTATTAATTAATTTTATTTTATTTTTTGTGAAGATTATTTTTTTATTGTGATAATTAATTAAAAAGAATATATTAGTTTTTAAGAATTGAAAGTATAGAGTATGTAAACTGTTTTTACCAAATTTCAATAAATGGATTCTAAAAATGTTACTTTTATAATAAATTCTTTCAACCTTTTATATTATCCTGAATGTTGCACCGTGCTTTCATTTTAAATTGTAGAGATACAGAGTATTTAAAAAATGAACGCAATATAGAAAGATTTAAAAATAAGGTGATAGACACGTATTATTTACTATATTTTATAACAAAAAGGAAACTAGAAAATTTTATAGCAAAAAATTTCAAAAATTAGTATTAAGTTCACTAACAGATGGCACTATATAATCATTACACTTTTAAAAGAAATTGCCTGAATATAATGCAAATACTACAAAACAATGTTTTTAAAACAACCCTCATTTCCAGAAACAACATGACATTTTTAGTTTTTGCAAGACGCTTATACTTTTTTTAGTGTTTTCTTTAAAAGCGCCATCTGTTAAAGTATTATATTTCTATTTTTGAAATTTGATGCGATAAAATTTCCTAATAGTTTGCTGAGTAATAGTACGTAACATATCATCTCCGTTTTTTTATTCGTTTTTTAAATATTTCATTTGTTTTTGGGACCCCATATGAAAATTTATTTGTATAATATGAATTTTTTACGATGTGTAGTAAAATTTTTATTGCGCTTCGTTAATTTTAGGAATGCAAAATATTAATGTATA
Source organism: Linyphia triangularis (assembly GCA_963978545.1). NCBI lineage: Eukaryota > Metazoa > Arthropoda > Arachnida > Araneae > Linyphiidae > Linyphia > Linyphia triangularis. The sequence continues at coordinate 56,690,727 of OZ021724.1, read as the reverse complement.
CCATTATGTTTTCAAAGTGAACCAAATCCAGTTTTGAAATTATCATAAAGGGTTATATTAAATATTTATAAGGCAGTTTATGTAATGACTAATTTTTATAGCGTAACAACTCAACCTTTTCCTGAGATTGAGGTCAATAATTTTATAAAAGAAACCAAACAAATAAGACAAAATTTTAACTTGTCTCTGCGTGAATTTACCATCCAGGTCCTTACACAAAAGTATATTAAAAGCGTTAAAAAATAAAAGATAATTAAAAACATCAAAAGTTTCAAGCTAAATGGTTATGTTGGTTCTGACTTCATTAAGAAAATTATTCATGAATTCTACATGTCATCAACCTAAATTTGATCAATAATGTACGTGAAGCGAAATATCGATAAATTAACTAGCTTGTCTTAAATGGATCTGATACATTTTTATTGCAAGATCATCATAAGTACAACGGTGTAACTCAATGTAATACAACTTGAGACGTGAATGATATTTGGTTATGTATCTGTTAGTATTGTACCTCCAGAAAACAACAATTAGATGTTGTAAAATACAATAAAATGGTCAACCAGAAAAAGTTGTAATATCTGTTGTTTTCCGCCAAGCGACCACATTCAATGTTAGGGGAGTACTTGTACACAATGAACTAAACTGATATTTGTGATGAAATCACAAATCTTGTTCACTATGTTTACCATAAATCAATGTTCACCACATTGTAAATTCAAGGAGTTGAAGACTCAAATAGCAATTGTATGCCCCCCTCCCCCTGTCTTCATAGCTGAACCATTAGCGACTCGGCACCTGAATTAAACGAAGAACTAAAAACTTTAATCTTAAATTATGTATCATGGAACGCCAGACATGGAGATATTTTCTGGGCTTTCTTGCGACAGGATGGACAGGAATCGAAGAATTTTTTTGCTCCTAAGCAACCACTGATACAAAAGTGCTAAAACCAATCAGCTCTTACTGAGGCATATGTGCCTTGCCTCTCTCATTCCTAAGTGTATCCAATCATGAACTGTCGAATACACCTCTCCTCCTCCAACTAATGACTGAGTCGGCAAAACGTTGAAAAAAAAAAACCAGAAAAAAACCTCAGACCAGAACCAGAGAGAAACCTCAGACATACATAACCGAACTGACTCTCTATCCGACTCTCTCAAAATAATAACACAAGAACTGTTCCAGGTAACTTAAAACTTTAATGTTCTTTTATTGATCCCAACCGAAAATGGGTTGAGTAGCTATATTACATACCCGATATGGGGTAAGTGAAATTTATCAGTTATTTTTGTAACACAGCTGATGTTAGTAAATGAGTTGTTTAGATATGAACCATCTGCTGTCGTTCACTGAGTTTATTTCCTTTTTTGCAGTTTTGGAAATTTTTAGGACTGAATTAAATCTGGTGTTTTTAGATACTATCCCACTATACGACTCTACAGATTTCCGTCAGAGAGAAATGTATAAGTATGTTTGAACTACTTTGCACCCGTTGCACTGACTCGATATTAATTCTATAAAACTCAAGCTTGCCAAGTACTGATTGCCTATGAGCATTCCTCCCAATAATTTCTGGTTGACTTTTCCGGTTGATCTTTCTGGTTGACCTTGTTACTAGGCACTTTTTTTTTCTTTCTTTCTTTTTTTTCCCCGCTTCTTCTTCTTTTTTTTTTTTTTTTTTTCTTTACAATGTCTAGTGGTTTTTTTGGGAGACATTATTTCTTTTTGTTACGTTTGTTAGATTCTGAATGGTTAAGATAAAATCGACTGACGTTTTAGCTTGAAAAATAATATCTTCACTCCAGATGAAAAATGGCGAAGCGACTGCAACATTAAAGTGACAATAAATATCATGACACAATGTAGAGAGATTTAGGTTTGCAATGCAAATACTGTTCGTTTGTTTCAATTGAAATTCTCCTTACCACACCAAGACAATATATTCATAATTAAAATATGTACCTACTAGTTTTAGCATGAGTACAGAAACATGCAAATAAATACTAAAAATAACTAATAAGGAAAAATAAGTATGACACACGAAAAGAAATAAGTATTTGCTTTATATATTAAATGGAGGATCACTAGCTATACATAGGAGTATATAAAAATATGTTTCAAAACATTTGTTTGCTTAAATATTTAAACATTTTTGCTTTAAGTTTGAAAAATAAAATTTATTATTATTTTAAGTAATTTAAACAATTTCCGCTGGTTTAGTAATTAAGGTGACAGGCTAATGATCAGAATATACGTGTTTCAAAACCAAACTTGTATCTTGAAGTGTTAAAACTTAATTTTAAATATTTTAAAAGGAAGGTTGTTTTCTAACTCTAACTTGAAACAAGTGTGTTCAAAGCTTTGATAAGCATGCAATTTAGTTGAAAATCAGTAAATTTTACTGATTTTTATCCACACCTTATTAATATTTTAACTTAAAGTATAAAAGTCACATCTTGAAATGAAGTGAAGTATGACTATCCGAAATCCGTTGGGCCGTTTTTAATCAGTAATTATTCTGACTATGATTCCCAACCGCTATGGAGGGGGGGCGTACAGACCCTAGTACACATCAAATCGTGCAAAAGGCACTTTCTGTAATCAAGATGAAAAGAATTAAAAAAAAAAAGAATGGCTAGAAAATAATATGAAATATTGTGTTGTTTAAACCGTAGCACCGGACACGAATCTCAACTCTGAGGATCATTCTCGGGGTTGGGGGTGGAGGTGATTTGAACACCCACCTGCGCATCAAGTCATACAAAAGGTGTTTTTTAAAATTCAGCTGAGAAGAACAAAAAAGGATGACCAGAATTTGTGAAATAGTTTTGTCTGCAGTTAAGGCTAAAGATTTAGTCACAACCAGAAGATTCAGAAAAACGGATTTCCGATGACTACTGCGGTTTCCAAAGGATTTCTGTCACGTTCCCTCATTTATTCTTAACAATTATGCCTTTATTTGTCCCCTATTCACACGAAGCAACACGACGTCAAAACAATCTGTGTTCTAGCTAATAGAAGCTGAGCAGTGATGAATTGAAAACCGACCTAAGCTCCGTCAACACAATAATAATCTTCCACTTTGACATCCAACTTGGAGGAACACTGACGCTTTCCTAGATCTTTATAAGTGATTTTCTAAGAGGAATCGTCAATATGTCACAGTTCTATAAATCAAATGCTACAATTTTTCGCCACAATATCTGCTGAAATATTAGTTTAAAACATGTATAAACTGTTTTATCAGTATATCATTAAACTAAAGCTCCTTACACAATATTCTAGTACAATTACTAGTGTTTTTTATAACTATTTAATTTCATTTTTTTATAATCTATCTAATAAAATATTAGATAAAGCAATACCCCAATACATATTTGTGGTCCAAAAAGTGTAGCATTGCATATAAGGGCAGGGACAGGCTGACAATCAATCTTAAGTAAACAATAAGATATTTCACATAAAATTGAACATACATTTGTGAATTATTTTGAATTATTTTTGGAATACTTAACTCCCTTTTTTATATACTATGCATGTTTACATTTTAATATTTTTTTTAACATAATATAATATAATATAATATAATATATAATATAATATAATATAATATAATATAATATAATATAATATAATATAATATAATATAATATAATATAATATAATATAATATAATATAATATAATATAATATAATATAATATAATATAATATAATATAATATAATATAATATAATATAATATAATATAATATAATATAATATAATATAATATAATATAATATAATATAATATAAAAATGTGTCAGACTATACCAAGTCATAGCAGAATAAATTCATTTACACTCTGCTGCTAGAAAGCAAAGAATTTGTTATTCTTTAGAAGTCGCACAGAAAAATTCAAATATGGTGGACAAAGTCTTTTTAGCGGTATTTCACCACCAACGGATTAAACTTAAAAGTTTTTTGCAGGTTTAAGTTCCCTTCCTTTCATTCTTGGGATTGGCAGGATCTCTTCCATTATTCATGAACTGACAGAACTCTAAAATCAACGAAGCAACTGGATAAGAATATGCGCAGCTAGTTTAAAATCTTTCTGTTCTAAAGCTTTCCGTTATAAATAAGAAGAGTACATTCATATTATTCAAATAACGATACCAGATCTAGGATTTCTTCGAAATGTTTTGAAGAGGTTTATACAGAGTACAAAAAAGAAAAAGAATTAATTCGGTTAAAGTTCGAGGAGTAATGCTAGATTTTCTGTTTGGCATGTTGTGACTTAGTTTGTGTCAAAATAGTGCAACGATATTATAGTGCGGCATTTCTAGGTTTTTAAAAGTACGGAAACTTCTAGAGTTAAAATACTGTGCATTTTGTTGGAAGCTTTTCTGTGGAAAATTTTCAAAGTAAAAAATTTATTATCAGATGCCAACAGAAAACTTTTCATCCTACGATGTTGTTATTGTTTATATTTTTTTTTTTTTACCTTTATGAATACGATCACTTTCTTCTTGACTTAATTGTAAACAACTCAAAATATTTTAATTTATCTTCTTACTGAATAAAGGCCAATTATCTTGCTTCATGTTAAAGTTGTTAATGCATATTTCTTCTTCTAATATATTGAATACCAAACATGTTTTTCAAACAGAATTCTAAATCTAAATCGTATAACAGCTTCATTTTTTAAATCGCTCAAATATCTAAGACATAGAATAAAACTGTACACAATAAAAGAAAAAAAAACCTCTTTAACACATTGTTATAACTTATTACTTGCTTGAACACCCGTTTTCTTTTTATCTTCTCGAATTTTCATCGATTGCCATTCCCTGTAGAAGCTCACAAATGGGCCAGTCGTTACGACAAGTAGTTCTCATTACGATTATGACCGAACTTATTGCAGATATGTTATACCATACATCTCAGAAATATCTAGTAAAAAAAAAAAAACTCACAGAATCCTTATCTAACAAAGTATGATATTAGACTGTCTGAAACTTTCAAAAGTCGGATATTTTTCAGGATCCTGATTTGAGATTACGTTGATAATTTTCAAATATCAACTTTTTACATTCCTTTCTTGAGATTTTTTTCTTTCGTTTGCTGAGTTTTAACTGTTTATGGAAATATAATGTCTAAAATACATTAAATAATTGAAAGTGGGCATTATTTAGGCTATAAATTCAAAGTGGCTACTAGCATTTTAATTATTATTTTTGAAAATATTAATATATATTTGATATTAAAATGTATTAAAAAAAAAAAAAAAAAAAAAAAACTTTGAGTTGGAAATATTAATGATTGTGATATTGTTATGTGAAATAAAATCTAGAACAGGTTTATCGTTAAGATAATCCATGTGTTATATTTTTAAAAAATGAAGTCGCATAGTTTATTCAGTAGATTGAAGACGATTTTTACCGGTTTAGGGATATATGAATTAGAGCCACAGGTGATCTAGGGGAAAGCTAGAAATATGATTTTAATGTATTTTAGAATGAGTTATTTATTTTAAATAATTTATTGAAAGCAATAATTTTTTTTCAAATGATGTTATTGTTTAAATTGCATTGACTAATTTTTATAATTAATTTGTCATATTTTTAATTCATTAACTAATAGCATTTTTTTTTTTTTAAATGAAAGCATAGTTTTTGGATACCGTGTATACAGGTATAATAACGAAGTGTTCTTAAATAGTTTTAATCAACTCTTTATTTTTCTTAATTTTGTAGTTGGAGAACTGGAAATTAATAAGATGTTTGTTTAGAAAAACTTTTAAATCTGTAAATAGAGCTCATTTTCATTCTATGAACTGTTCAATAGGTAAATTATATTATCAGAAAGTTTTTTAAATTAAATTATCAATATTTTTTAAAGAAATTATGTTTGAATCATTCAATTGTCCTTTTTGTGACAGGTCTAAATTTGGTACCATTTGAAAAAAAATGTCTCTAAGTTAGGTATTGGATGATATTGACAACGTCATTGATAATGTGATTAGTATTGTCACCAATATTATTTTTAAGGTGTTTTGTTGCCACAGCAGCGAGAAATGTTTTTCCTGTGTAAAACAGTTTTTAAACAAAAATATTGTATTTGAAAATACATCTACCTAAATTAATATATTATTTTAAAGCTATGGCAAGTTTTTTATTGGAAATATGTTGTTAAAAACTAAATTGAGGTGCTATTGTGGATGTTGAATTAATCACATACGTATAGTGTAAGTGACTAAAAGTGTCTAAATCTAAATGAGGCATTTTGTTGTGTGTTTCAAGCAGTTGTCTTTGTGTTGCAGATATAATGTAATTGCATTTATCAAATAAATCAACAGTTGAACCTTCTCTGGTTCATAACAGATATTTATTAATAACCTTCAAATGTTATGAATTAATCAAGGAAATCTTCTTAGTAATGGGAATTGTTGGTTTTTAGTCATTAAAGTTCCTTTGGATAAAAATAGTAGTACATTATCCTTTTAGAACATCAATGTACTAAAAAGCATTTGGAATTCGGTACGAGAAGGTTTTTTTCGTATAAGAGGAGGAAAAGGTTAGAGAACAGACTTAGAAAAGTATTTCCTTGTGGGAATACCTGTGACTTGTAATATGTTTCCCCATTGAAAATGTAACTACATTACTAAACAGACAATATTTTACATGTTTTTCCAAAAATTAAAATTTAATTCAACAGGATATTGGTAATCATAACAATATTAGAATAAATCATCTCTTTGTTTGTTAAGAGCAATTATAGAGAAGAAATCTTTAAAATCAAATGATTTTTTACGAAATATAAGGCACTCAAAAATACTAAGGTACAAGTAGTTTTGTAGTCTTATATCTTGGTGTTATGCTTAGTTTTACTTTAAACATTAATTCCACAAAGTAGGAATTATCTACACAACAATATACATTTTTATTGTTCTTTATACTTCTGTAAATATGAAATTTTTATGAATACATTTTTTTTGTTAAAGTAAGACTCTAATTTACATGAAAAGTCATGAGGTTAAACTAAGATCATTACATTAAAAAAACTAATTTTTTTTATGAACACTCATAATATTAAAGTTAATTTTATGTTAAAATTCAACCTAAATGTTATTTGAGGGACACTACATTTTTTAAGCATAGTGCTAAGTATATTCATATATTTTAAAATGAAAGGTTAATTATATTTGCATTAAACATCTATGTAGAGAAAATTATTGATTTCCCTTTAAGCTCTTGTTTTCAAGATTAATTGAATATTTTTATTATACTCGATTTACTTTGTTAAGTTCGTTGTTAAAATTTTAATTTTTATTAACATATTCGTCTCAAAAATTATTTATATTTAGACATTTCGTAAAATGTTTTAAATGAATTATATCCAAATTTCTATTACGAGTATTGTTTAAAATTATTACATTGTGCATGAGATTTATTTAAAATTTTGTGTATTTCTCGTATACAAAAATAAAATATTTAAAAAGTAGTATAAAAATTATTACAAGAATATGCGAGAATTTAATGTATTTAAGGGGGTTCATTAGGCTTAAAATTTCAAAATTTTCGTTTTCGTGATTTTTGAATATATTTAAGTTTTAAACTATTCTGCTTCTTTTAAGATATAGTTTTGACCTGTACTCTTTCTAGCCACTGAAGAAAGTTAGTTTTAAAATAAGTAAAATCACGTTTGCCATACTACAATTTCGCATAAAAATGCATTTATCTCAAAATGTCAATTTTCAAACTTCTATGTACCTTTTGAAAAAACGGCTACTTGCTTTTTTTATGAAATTTGTAACCTATATTTGCCATTTATCAAATATTAATTTGAAGTAAACTTTAAAAAAAAATTGATTATTTATTTTTTTAGAAATTATTTTATCGTAAAAAAAATGCGATTCTCAAAGATTTTTGGTTGTTATACCATTTGAGATAGTTTAAAAAAAAAAAAAAAAAGAAGTAAACATATTCTCTTAATGTTAACCTCAGATTAAAAAAGAAGGTTGAAATAATATTCAGGAAACATTTCAAAAGTATCTGTTTGTTAGTTACTAAGAAAAGGTACATAGGAAATTGGCCTTTTAACATTAGTGATATAGGGCCTACAGAACCTCTATATAGCTAATAGAATGGATACAAAAGTTTGAAATTGTGTACCATCTCAACCTATACTATCTCCTTAAGCTATTTCTTTGATTAATTTTCCATTTTCCTCATATAACCAATTTTCACATTTTGAACATAAAAATAAATATATGCTATAAATAAATGTAACACAAAACTTTAAAAAATACTGTACGGCATTTGGAACAACCCTACATCACCTTCTTTCCTAAATACATTTCAGGATTGACTTTAGAAAAATATGTGTTTCCACTAGTCCATAATTTCTCATATAGGATTAAGAAACTAACCTAAAAGGTTTTTCTAAAAACAAGGTAAACTTGTTGGCACGTTTTACCTTAGCAAGTATCCGAAAACCATTTTTGTTAGATGATTGCTGCATGAAAGTCTGACACAAAGGTAACAGAAGACTATTATGTAAATTTTGCGGGAAGCAATTCTTAAGGGATTTGGAGTAAGCTGAAAAGTACAGCAATCTTAATGATATTATGACTGCTGTTCTTGAACTTGGCACTATAACGACAGTATTTAGACCGGAAGAATGTGCGATCAATTATTCATTGCTCTTTTAAGAGCGAAAAGTACGTATGCCTTGAAAGTATTGTTTTGAAAGTGAGGTTGACAGTTTCGAAAGCGTAAAACTTTTGTGTATACAATGGGGGAGTGAGCAATTACGTTTTGCCTATGCTGTTTTAGTTGGGTGGATGAAAGAAGTTAGTGGGGTATGGAAGAGGGGGGGGGGGGGCAGGTTAAAGTTATTTTGTATTCTATTAAAATCTGCATACAGATGCTATGCATTCTCTGTGAATTTTTTAAAAGAATAAGTAACTCGGATACACTTTATGTCTTTATATTATCAAGTGGTATATAAAAAGAATACAAAGCATAAAATAAACATGAGAAGGGGGAAAATTCAAAAGAAGATCAAATGTAAAAATTATAGAGGAACTATATTTCCAAACTACTCATATATAGTTGAAAATGTGTTTAATTTTACATTGAATAATATGTAAAACTTATCAAATAAAAAAATATCTATAAATCAGAATTTTGTTTATTTTCTGTGTTCCTCTCTACTGTTTGAAATAATGCTGTATGCTTTCATGTGTTGCAAGAGAAATACTTGATTAACATAGTAATACAAGTATTATAATTGGCACTTAAAAATTGTAAATGTATAACTATGTTGTGTGTTTTTATCAGTTTGGATAAATAAATACGTTTTTACTTATTAACACCACTACGTTTCAAATTTATTTTCCCTAATATAAATAGTTTACGATTAATATTTCAATTTCATTGAAATTTCAGTAACTATTGTAGGTAAAAAAACATTTCTCAGTTAACTGTAATTAACTTAAAAATTTTCTAGAGATTTATACACAAGAGATATTTTGGATTTTAGATCAATAAAACTAATTCCCGGTACTTAAGAAAAAATCCTTATCTGTCAGAATACAAATCATATTAAAAAAAAGAAAGACAATTAAATATAATCATCTAAAGCATTGCTTGAGCGATATACACACGTATTTTCATAAAATAACTGAATCAAACCAAAAAATTAATTTTCATAAACAAATGGTTTGAATGAAAGATATTTTGATATATCAAGAAAACAATTTCAAAAATGTAAATATGAACCTATTTTACAAGTATAAATATAAAAATATTCAAAAATTATAACACAAAGATATTACCATAATTTTGACATGAATTATGTTGATCCCAAGCTTGGAATACTTGAATTAAATGAACAACGTGGATTACTTTATTTACAGAAACTGTATATTCGAAATAAATTAATTGAATTCAAATTTGAAATATATATTTTAATGAAATAACAAATCGTTGATTAGTAACGAATTATTTAAATACAAGAAATTAAATTAGTTCTTTTGAGACAAACTCCATAATTTAAAAGAAATAATAAGGATTAAAATATTTCTAGTAATGTTAATAAACATAACATTCTAGAAGGAATTTAAAGACTTAATCTCATTATCTTTTATAATTGTCAACTATTAACAGAGAGAAGTATAAGGTAAGAAGAATCTTATGATATAGATAGAATCTAACATGTTGGTGATATTTACAACAAGAATAATGCCTTATAAAAAGTTTTCATACAATGTATACTAAAAAACTTAATTTCGGAGTTTTTTTTTTATTCAAAATCAATTACAGTTAAATTGTTAATAACTTAACGCATTTCATCATAAGTAACATGACAAATTATTTAACTTAATTATTTTCAGAATTGTTCAATCCGTATAACAAATTCAAAATTATCTACTTTCAAAAACTTAAGTATAATATGCTTAATATAGTCGAACAATTGAAATATTAATTTAAAAATTAGCAATGTATTATGCACTAAAATTGTAGGATATAGCAAATATTTAAGTCATTAGCTGTATGCACCTACTTTACGTAGCATGTATATTGACCGTCTCTCAGACTGCAATCAATGCTCAGTTCCTTAAATGGCAAATCTATCTGTAATAATTTTCACAGTTTGTATTTAAAGCAATGGATATATATTATGACTGAAAAACAAAAATTCATAAAAGGTTAATGAAATGCTTAATCCATTTAAATGTTTATCGAATGCTTCTTAATTTATAAAAAAAAATTAACTTCAAATATGGTATTTAGTTTTAAATTTTAATGAAGCCTTATAAGATACGTATCCTTTTAGTATTAATATAACGTAATCAAAATGCCAAAGAATTATATGCTTTCAACAACTCTTAATTAATATAAATCCTTCTCAAATAATATGCAAAACATCACTGTGTTTAAATTGTACAATCCACTATGTTAACACGCTTTGTTATTCTCCTCCTAAAGCAACTATTTCAATATTTACACACCTTAACTTCATCCTTCTAAAATTCATGCAAAAGAATGCGATTATATTAAATACTCTGCATCTCAAAAGACAACCCCTAAAGTGCTTTACAAAAGATTCAATACAATGGTGTTTAAATAACTGAGACTAAGTAAACGGTTTCATCTAGGATGGATTTAATCTAATTGTGAGATCAATATAAATTACCGCATTCATGCGCAAATATTTAAATCTGAAAAGCCCAATTAATGCTAACTTTGCGTGAGATATCTGTACAATTCTCGAAGTTTTCTCTGCGTGAAATACCATAAGCTTCCCAAGAGAGGAGAATATGGGAATGAGACTTGAGAGTAATAACAAAGCTTTTCGTTCATTAACAAAGAATAGAACTGTTTTGGATGAGAGACAGAATGAGCATTGGGTATTTCTCACTGGTGTTTGCGAAAGAACTCATTTAATTGCCTCCGCCTTTTGAGAGACCAGATTTAAAAAGGCATTCGGAAGTCTCTGCTTCTTTAATCTATGGAGATTACCTTCAAAAGCTTGTATGTTTTCTCAGTTCTAACAGCGATAAATCTGAAACATATTTAATAGTTAATATTGTTTATGAACAATAGATGAGATTCGGAGAATAGATGCACTCTAAATAAATGCATTTGTTTTCTTCCTTGAAATATAATGATTTAATACACAATTATTCGTTTATGAAAGTATTTTTAGAAAAAGGAAATCTATGAATTTAATTGTATTAATATTTAATTTAAATAATATTATAGTACTTGGAAAAAGAGCTATATGTCTTACAAGTTTAACAAACTGCATAGTTTTAATTACTAGAAGTTTTAAATTCTTAATCCTTATATCATACAAACAGTAAATAATATTTTTAAAGTATATACACTCACTTCCAAAAGTTAAGCAATGAGAGGAAAATGTTAATTTCCGAAAGCCAATCTGAATTAAATGAGCTGAAATGTGCTGCAAAGGTAGAAGGAAATATGCAAATATGTTAGGTAACAGCCAATCACGGTGTCTGTTTTGCATATTTTGCTAGAAATATGCAAAACAGGCAGTCATATAAGAAACTGGCATTGTGAATGGTTACAGGAGTTGTATGTAAGTGATGGAAGGTGTTTAGAACATTCGTACAATTTGTTTTCAAGCTACACGTGTTTCTATGACTTCCAAAAGACGAATGGAAGATTCCGAGACCTGGCGGACTGTCGGACGCATTGAAGCTATACAGTCTATCACATATGTTGATCTTTTCTTCGGCATTCATCATTCCCTCATTTCACGATTATGGAAACATTTTCAAACCAGCCAAACAGTTGTCCGAAGATCTGTAGCCAGTCGTTCAAGAGTTACGAACCCCCGTGGAAGATTGATTTATTGCTGTTGTAGCCAAGCGGAATCGAAGATCACCCTCCACACGTGTGACATCTATGGTTGCGGCGGCCATTAATATGACGGTATCTGCCACTACTGTTCGTCAAAGGCTACACATGAATGGTCTGTACTCCCGGGCACCACGAGTTTCTGTTTTTTATCCGTCCAATCCAAAGGGGCACTATTAAAGTGATGCCGCCAGCAAGTAAATTGTAGTGTGTTTGATTGGGGCAACGTTATGCTCACAGATGAGTTCAGATTTGCCCTACAACCTGATTATAAGCGTGTAAGAATTGGGGGAACAATGCACACGCAATTGGTACCAGAACATCAACGAACATCAAGCATTCCGCGGTGTAAGCATCATGGTCTGGGATGGGATTTCATTGGGATTGCTCACCGCCCTGCACATCTTCAGGCGAGGTTCTGTGATGGTTGTACGGTATCGAGATAAAGTCTTAGACCCCATTGTGAAACTGTACGCAGCAGCAGTTGGTCTTTCTTTCATTTTAATGGACGATAGTGCGCGTCCTCATAGAGCTGCCATCGTTGACGACTTTCTGGAAAGTGAGGGGCTTGCGCGTATGGAGTGGCCGGCTTACTAGCCGGACCTTAATAAAATTGAATATCTTTGAGATGGCATCGAACGTGCTGCATGTAGACGTTTCGCACCTTCATCCACTCTCAGAGATTTAGAAACTGCCCTTTTTGTTGTTTGTTTTGAATTTGAACATCATTTTGTTAATGACGCAAATATGACGTCATCTTACAATTAATGAAAATTCAATATTTTTTTTTTTTTTTTATCTTTTTATCTCTGTTTGTAATTTTTTCTTTTGTTTCATGAATAAACATAGAAGTACTTACTTGCAGCATTTCTTGTCAATCAAAGCAGTACTTGCCAGTTTTTTCGCATTTTATCGCTCCGTCCTTAAATTTTGGAAGTGAGTGTAGTACCGTAAAATGGGGTGAATAGGAACAGCGGGGTGAATCGGAACGAAACTTCATGAAATTACAAAGAAATTATTATTTTACACAAATAAAGCAGTTTTATTAATTATATATATATTTTTCATATGGTTAACATGTTTTTAATCTTGGGACATGTATTATGGGGTTTTGAACACTGTCCTTTTTTTTTAAAAAAATTCTGAAACAGCGTGCATACAATCCAATGAGTTTTAACCTCTCCAAAACTTATCCCCTAATTAATAACATGTACCAGTTATAGTCTAAACTAATATATTTTTAGATAAGTATAAACATCCACAACAGCATGCCATACTTAATTTAACTTGGTTTTAAAAACTTTTTATTTTACGAATTTTTATGTTTTGCCTCGTCTCGATTTTGAGATTTGCGGGTGAATCGGAACACTTGAAAAGTGATATTAAAAAGCTGTTTTTGACAAGATTATGTTCCACACAAGATTCAACGACTGAAGAAGAGTCTAATTACTCCCTTCAAGACAGTAATCAAGATTGCAGGCTTGAATAAATGTCAGACGAGGAGCCTAGTTTCCGCATGGAAGAAAACCCGATTGTTCCAGTGGTTTTTTCTCTAAATGACTTCGTTATCTTTAAGTTATATGGAAAAATGTATGAAGACTATGTGAGAAAAGTTTTACACCCACAACATTATTGCTATATAAGTGTGTTTGTCAAAAAGCGTTTATGAACGAAGAGATTTTCTGAAACAAATGAGGATGCTTTTCTCCTTTTTCAAAATATTTTCAAGAATTTGGAGTCATACGACACGCAAACATAAAGTAGATTAAAAAGCAATTTTTAATTTTAATGACTATTTGGATGAGTTATAGGAGAGTTATATAAGAGTTGATACGCTTTCAAACATATGATTTGTTTTAACAATAATTGACAAACACAAATTTTATCCGGCATATTAAATGATTTTTTTATGATAATTTTATGTTCCTTTTTACCACAATGCATTATTATTTGTTTTTTGCCACCCTGTAAACATTTAAATAAGATCAGACATAAATTGTAACGAGTGTTCCGATTCACCCCTTTCTGCGGGGTGAATCGGAACACCATGAAAAAGTTAAAAATAAATTAAAGTCCTAGTGTTTACAAAAATTTTTGGGTTGATTCTCAAAGAAGAAGGTAAGACCCAAGTTTCTATGTCAAAAATATGTTCCTTAACGATCTTATTACAATCGATTATTACTTTGAAAGTTGAAAAGTGTTCCGATTCACCCCATTTTACGGTATAGTTTATAATTCTAAATGACGATTTTTAATTGATTGATATTATTATTAATTTATATATTGCTCTAGGAAGACATCTAAATGGGCCCAAAACAAAAAAATATTCCCATGAATAATGCAATGTATAATATTTTGTAAATGTATTCATTAATTACGCAAAGCTTTTATGATTATGGAAGATAACTTTTTTTTTAAACACATGATATGCAAAATATAACTTATTTAAGAATAAGATGCTTTGTAAAAAATTAAATAATTAGAAAAAGTACTCATTTCATTAATTAAAAAAAGAAATAATGACAAAATTATTTGAAGAAAAGTGAAAAACTTTCAGCTTAATTTTTATACATGTTTTGAAAAATATATTAAACAACAATTTGAATTTAATATTATAATTTAATTCTACACCGCTTTTACTAATATAATTAAAAATCTTGTTTATTTTCAATACACAGATTCTCATGTAAATTTTTTTCAATTAAATTAATATTTTAATTCGCCGATAGCATAAATTAGAACAAATGATTGAAATATAATTTTTCTAAATAATATAATAACAAAAAAGTGAGCCTTAATTAAAAAAAAAAAAATCATAATTTAATTAAGTATTATTTGAGAAACTAAGCAGGGTATCTCTGATAAAAAAATGTATAGCTTACATGAAAAGTACTTTTATTTTTTAAAAATAAAGGATGTTCACTTAAGTCCACTGTTATCCCTATACATTTTATAAACAGTAATTGTCACAATGTTGTGTTTAGATATGGTAAAAGACAATACTTCTTGTAATGCAACCTAGAAGCAAAATCAAGTATTAGAATGCCTGTAAAAAACAATACAAAATAAATGGAAGTAGCTCTTTCAAATAGTTCATTCAAAATTTGTTCATTACAAATTTGTTCATTTCAAATTTATACAGAAACATCCTTTTAGTATGAAAATATTATTAAATAGAATATCTACAAATTTCTCTCGACTGATTTTTTTTTCAGCACTGTTACTTCACAAACAATTATAGAAAGAGCACTTTAGTTGCCAATTAACAAATACATCACGAACAACAAAGCTATCAATATCAGTTTCAGAGATGTTAATATCGTGTCTATCTATAGACGTTTAACTACGCATTTCTGAGGTGTTTCGTGCTGGAGCGTAAACCATGGGGAGGGATTTTAAGATCAGAAGTCCTCCCTCCTAGGACTCCCAAAATATAAATATTTTGTCATGAATGGATAAGAGTCATCAATCTTACATAATTTCAAAAGAGTGTTTTTAGTTTACTATCTTTACAACATATTTAGACTATTAAATCGCATTAAAAAGCTGATAAAAGATACTATTATTATTTCTATCTAAGAATTTTGCAATAAAGAATGAATATGTAAATTTTACAACATTAAAAAGTCGTTGTATGTAGTGTCTAGTATAAACTGTCTTTTAAAATTTTTACAAATATGGATGTTTTGGTTTTTAAAAGGTTGTATTTGTGTTTCAGTGTTGTTACACTTAGTATTTCAAGCGCCATAAATATCTGACAAAAACTGCATGTCAGTGTTTTTCCATTCATCTAACAATAGTAATCATTCTCTAATTGAATTTAAACAAATAAACAGAATTTCAAATTAATCTACAATCCATGATAAAATGAGTGAAATCTGCGTAAGCACGCATTAAAAATCAATTTCAACCCCCATAGAATTAACCTCATGCGGGAATTCACGCATCTGCTCATCACGGTTAAATTTTTTTTCTTCAATAATCGTCCATTTTATAAAATCAAAGAACATGCTATTCGTCTTTCGACGAGCGACGCTACATCCCTGCCCTTTTCCTTTGAAAATAACTTCCTTTTCTGAAAAAATGCTAAATTTTCGTTTATTTTTCAAATGGAATGCAATATGCAAATTCCTCCCTTCGAAATTGCATGTGCATTCAGGTTCAAACGTGTCTCGCGCAGACCAATGACTGACTGAAGTCATTGAATGGTTGTTGATACCACGTGCGGCATTAGTAGGTGGATTGTAGGCCGTCCCACGATTTCCGAGTGCTAGTTAGCACGAATGGCCATTTAGTAGAGTATTTAACTGGCTTTTTAACATGTCTTCTTGCACAAAATAGAGAAAAGGGTTATGGAAAACGTAAATTAACACTATGCCATCCGCACGTTTAATAGGGTTTTTTGGGAAGGTGGAGGGCGTCGGGGGCTAGTTCAGATTATTTCGCCTATCACGGGCGATTTTTCGGGTTATCATAAATCGTCGAGTTTTTCTTCGCCGTAATTTGTTCGATAGTTTTCGGGATTTTGCTAACATTTGATCGGTAGTTTTTGCAGGACACCAACGTGGTGTCACCAAACGGCATACTCTTGATAGTTAGTTTAAGGTTTATAACCATCAAGTGTTTTTATTAAGCATTTAAAAGTGATGCTGGATATTTCCGCTCTAATACGCGAAATCGTGATCGTGCATCACTGTTATTTTTGGAGTTATTAATTTTGTTAAAAAAAAAAACATATTTTATTTTAGTTTAAAAAAATACCCTTTGGATTTTAAAAATACCCTTTAAAATTTAGAGAGGGTGTGAAAATATCCTTTGGAAATATTTAACTGGCAAACACTGAATCCATGTAATGTATATAGTAAGGGACCTAAATAGAATAGAGTCCCTCTGTTGGCGAATTTTGTATAACTCGAAAATTGGACAAAATAATGTTAATATTTTGACAAACGTTGGTGATAGATTAAGTCACAGCAAAAATATTGATGAGATATGGGATCAGTAGACATTGTTTTTTTTTATACAGAAAAATACAAGAGTAACTTTGTGCTTGAGTAAAAACTCCTTCCAAGGAAATTGTCTGGTTGCGATACAGGTTTCAAGACGTACACTTAATAAACTCAGCCAAGCAAGCGTTTTCTCGTTCTATTTCATTCATTTATTTGCACCAGGCATTTTTTTTTTTTACTAACATGATACTGATCTACAAATTTGTGATAAACTATTTCCATGTATAGAATACTTTATTTTACTGTCTACGATATTATGGATTTTTCATTTTCTTAAGAATCATTGCCAAATAGAAATAGTATTCCTCCAAATGCACCAAATGACCTTCAGGAAAATATATAAATTTATTTCCATTGTGCATAAAGACTGCATTGAAGCTTGTTTCTAAGGAATAGATGCTACTCAGATTAGTAATAGTCGATTTCAAAATACTTTATTAGCCCTTAAATATCACTACAGAAAACGAGATTCCCTCTTCGGAGAAAAAATTAATGAATTCTCTCTCGGTACATGTACCACAAAAATGAGGTTGCGGATGACAGCAATTTTTTTTTTTTTTTTTTTTAGTCTTGATCCCAGCAATGCGGAGGTATAATTTGAAAGGCCTGATTCTTTAACCAGGTCTTTGACCTCGTTCAAAGAAAAAATTGGGGTTCCTCAAAAAAAAAAAATCTGAACTAGATTTGTCCTAGGGAGGTAGTGTGTTTCTGTTCTTAGAATCAGTTTGGATATCATCCAAACTGGCAGGTATATGTGAAACTAATATTTCTGAGCTATAAAGAACTGGACGAATAGCTGAATTAAGGTTTATGTAAGAGATTTTTTCAACTGAAACATTTCATATCTACCGGAAGGAAATAGCACTCAAAAGCGTGGTTTTTCTATTCACTCCACATCATAGAAATGCCAAAGTGAAATGAGTATTTCTTAACCTTACACAAATGAAAGTCTTTTTTGCACGTTCTCCACATTTTATCAAATGCTCAGGTTTTCACTTGACCTCCAAGTTATAGCTTGAAGTCAACAAAATACACTTTCTGCACAAAATCATTTGTGTTTCTTTGTTGACTTTTAACAGTGGATCAATCACAAATAAAACTAGAAGATATATACCATTAATGTTTTTGCAATACATAAACTACAGATTATAACCTGTACTACATAGCCTTGTAATACATAACCTACAGAATAAACTGAAATTTAAAAATTATTTTTCAGCTTAATTAAGCTGTTTTGAACTCAAATGGACTTTCCATAGAGTTTAACTTCTACCAAGGAAACCATAGATTCTGCGCCACAAATTAACACTTTTCGCACACAAAAGTTCATAGACTCATTGGTGATGACACTGCGTTATATCTGCCAAGTTTCAAATCCATTGGAAGACGACAATTGGGTTAAGTATAAAACATTAATACATCAAAACAACTGAACAGCATCAGCATACATCTCTTTTTATACGAGCAGGTGGAGCATCCGCATGCCCACACATTGCCTCTTTTATACGCAAACATTAAGTGGGGACGGACACCGTACCATACTTTTGACCAATTGAAAACAATACTATTAGGCTTAAGGCCCAGGATAATAAATCTTGTCAGGAGATATAATACAATCTCTTAAAACAATAATATATAACTACAAATACGAACAAAGTCACGTTTCAATGCAACATGTACATTGAATGTGGCTTATACACTATACAGCTGTTAAGTTTACCGAAACCCTGCGAGATGTGAAATCCTAGGTTTCCGGGCAACTTGGAGATCACAACGAATCAATGCAAAAAACCGAATCCACGAGAATTCCCCGGTGAACCATCTTTTTCTATAGGATTTTTAGAATCAAGAATATGACACCGGATTTCGGGTAAAAAAGGCATTTTCCTCTCAATGAAACTACAAGCACGAATTTTGCAAGAAAATCTGAAATGCCGAGATTTTTCGAGTATTTTTCTGTAAGTAAAAATTTATAGGAAAGTGTAAAACATCCTTTTCAGTTTTTCGGTTGCATACCTGAGTAACCTAACAAAATCATTCAAACAACTTCAGATTCAACTAATAATCTATTCATTTAAATTTTAAAGCAAACCAATAAATTCAAATAAGTTTCATTCAATGGTGTATTTGCCATATTCCTTGAAGCATTCGAATCTAATGGAGTTTTTTTTTTATATGGTCTTAATGAGCTATTTCCTCTGCTCATATAATAATATGCATTGAGAATAAATAACAAACGACAGTGTGTCGACAGTAATCTAAAATCGACTTGATAAATATAATACATTTTAATGGGTTTCACTTGTGTTATCTTTTCTCTTAGAATAAAATATCACGTCTACATTTCAAATCGTCTAATTTAATTGTACTTCAAGGCATTACAAGAAAACCCATTTATATTTATCTAAGCTAATCAAAGAATATCGGAAGATTTTTTTTGCAAGATAGACGACAAAACAAATATTTTCTCTGTGTATCTTCCTATACAACAAAAAATCTAATCAACATCTTCTCTCGTATAATACCAAATATTTTCAATCTTTATTATTCGAAGAAAGATAAATTCTCAAATTATACAAAGAGAGATGCAACGATTACGATTATTTTTCGAAACGAGCTCGATAGTAAGAGGACAAAAAAAACAAAAAAAAACAAGAAAAGTCTAAAATATATCCCTTTTGGAAAAGGAAAAGTTTAATTATGCATTGAAACAAGAGAGGAATGTCGTTATCGGAAACCATGGCAACGTAGCTGTATTCAGCGAATTTGAATAACGAGGTCGGAATTTCGGCATCCTTTTAGAACATCACAACTTCCACCTACTCGTCATCGAAACGCTTTTTTTTTATGCTTCTCCTTGCGATTCTTTTATTCAATAACATTGGCTTGAATTTCCACATCGGATAAAATATCTATATGACACTTTTCAAATTCCAGTGGGATAAGAGAGGAATGTGTTTTTAAGATCAAGCGACTCTTTAAAACGTGTTGAATACGTTCTTTTGAGTTGTCGTCTCATTTACTAAATGTTGTAAGTGGGTGAGTATAAAAATATAAGTGGAAATTCGCATATCCATTTTTATTATTCGATATTTAACGGTTAACTACCTTTTCTTCATAAAAAAAAAATTAATATGAATTTAATACTCTTTTAGTGGGTACTCATAGGTGTAACGATATATGCACTTTAGAATGTTTGAGGATGGTGCGTATGTACACAATTAGTACATACGTATATTTAGTACTACACTTAGTAATCAATAACAGAGCATCATCAATATTTCACCAAATATAAAATGTAATTTTGTTTTGAATTACTAAACTTTTAAATAAAAGAAAGCTTTTAGGTAGCAATGTCACTTGGATGGATTTATTTATTATTTAAGTGTAAAAGTAATTCATTTTATTAATTGCCGAGTTTTAAAGGTACATAATGACAAATAACTTTTTGTCCAGTCTTAAACATATCATTTACAAATCAAAAACTATCATGTAATCCATTAAAATGCTTCAACATTTACTATTCTGATTCGTAATTAGTGAGGCATAATTCATTTAAAAGCAATGTGGTTAAATTATTTGAGTTACATTTTCTTGTTATGATACTTTAACAGGAATTTGATGAAATTAAAGTCCTTTGCCAATCCCTTAACGTGATAGAACGACAGTCTTTGTCACAAAATGTGTGTTACGCATAGTTAAGTTGCTATGCGCTATCCGACGATACTGCTTTTACTGCCTCCTAATGATAAAGACAGGATTTTGCAGGCATATTTAAGAAAGTATTCAAATATCATGAAACTAGATCATGAAGTTGGAGAACAGAATCAGTTTGATAGGAATATACACTTCATGCACAATAATGCTTTACTCAGCTTGTTTGTTTCCTAATACTGTTAAAAGGAGAGTTGGTACCCTAAAATTTATAAAAAAATTATTTTTAATTTATTATAGTCTATTAAAATTTAAAATATTCCCTTTAAAATGATACCGTATTTGTAATAATGTCTTATTTAGTAGTATTTTTAATAATTTTTTGAATATACAATTATGAACTATTAGTGTAAATAAGCTTTTCTTTAGAATGAGTTAATCTCAAAACTACATTTTTCACTACTCATGTACCTTTTTCTCAGAAAATACTTGATATAGAAGCCTAATTCTTTTTTCATCACATTTAGCAGACACTTGTTATTCAACTGAAGTTGGGTTTTAATTGTAATACATTTACTTTTTTTTTTAAATGAATTATCGTGTAAGTCGCTGAATCAAATTTGTTAAAAATTACTAGGTTTTTTTTTTTTTTTTTTTTTTTTTTTTTTTTTTTTTTTTGACGAAATAAGCCAGAATAAAAAATATTTCTTAATAAAATAATTAAAATAATGTGATAAAAATTGTAGGTAGATAGCTTGTGCAGTTTCTGAGGAAAAGGTACATGATTAATAAAAAATGTAGTTTTGAGAAAAACGCATTTAAAAAAAAACATTAATTACACTTATAGTTCAAAATGTTTTCTTCCACAAATTATTAAAAATATTTCTAAATGAGATATTATTACAAATTAGGTATCATTTTAAAGGGAAAAATTCAAATTTTAACAGACAACAATACACTCAAAGTTGATTTATTATATATTTTTGGGTACCAACTCCCAGTAAATTAAAAGTTTTTCAACGAAAAATTTATATCCAATACACTAGATACGTAGCCAAAAATAAGATATAAAATAAATGTTTAGAGGTGTTGGCATCGTATCTTTCTAATAGAGAAGTTTTATTCAAAGGATTTTCCTGTACTTTTGGTTATGTTCCTTAGAAATTCATATTTCCAAATTTATACTTATTTCTTCCATGTATTTTGTAAAGTTTTTAAGCTAGTCAAGGCAACTCGTTACTTTTTGCGGCACGTAGTACGACTATGGGCAGTTATAAGCAGAATCATAGGACAGTGCATGTTCAATTATCCTTACCTAGATACCTAGACAATAGCCCTTGTACAGGGTATCATGTGAAGCCACGCCTTCCCAGATATCTCGTACACTGAATAAAAATACTTCTATTCCGAAAGAAAACATATAAACTCAATACATCCTAGTTTGAGAGACAAGGCAGAGAGAAAAGTAATGCGAGCATCAATGTTGTACTTGACATTACTCATGCGGCATTGTTCTTGAAATATTTAATTTAATTGACATATTTTATGAGATTTCATTTAATTCGAAAAAAAAACATTTATTTGAGTATTTGTTCTCTCAACAGTTTAAGACCTTATTTCTTAATCAAGTAAAAACATATCTGAAGTCGCACTGTATTCTCTTTGCTCTGCTGTATATTTATTATTACTTTTTTTACCATAACAAATTCTCTCTATTTGAATTACATTTTACATCAAAATTGATTAATTCTAAATGAATCCCTTTTATTATTCTACTTCTGTTAGACTTTTCTTATGTCATTTACCAAAATTTAACATTTATTAATAGTATATATATATATATATATATATATATAAATACATGTGTGGATATTACTAAATATCTCTAGGTACATTTTAAAATGTTTAATTGCCAGGGAAAATCAATTAACTATTTTCTATGAACATCGGTATATAAAATTTTAAAAAGTACCTTATATAATACTTAAACTGAATCAATTTGCAATAGTTTGTACAATCTAATTTAGAGCTAATATTCTCATTTTAATTTTGTGTTAACCATTTAAGGCAATAATGTCCAAACTCCACACAATTTTCCTCGCTAATGAATGTGCAAATAGCAGTAATTAAAATCATAACAGGATTGGGAAATTATTTCAGGATCTTCCGTTTCCTCTTTCGACCTGTGAGACACATTCCATTACAGGATGTGTCCCACAAAGTATATTTATCAAATTATCCTGTTGTGATAGGAATAAAGGTCACTGGAAGATTGTTCCGTGTATTTAACGATCTGTTGCTATATTTTAATGAGGTTTCTCTTCACTTACTGTTGGAAATGTCACGTACTCCTGTTTATTATCTATAGAATATTTGAACAGAGGTTATTAATACTTTCAAATATAAAAAATAATGTGTTTTTTTTTTTAAGTTTATTAAAAAAACAAAAAACAAATTTAATTTTTTTTTTTTTTTTTTTTTTTTTTTTTACTTTTTTATTTTAAATATTTTTTAGGTAATTTTAAAATAAAGACGTTATTTTAACGAACCTAAAAACATTTTAAACCAAAAATAATCACAAATTTATTCCCTAGGTAAAGTATAAAATTATATTTCTTTACAATGTGTAAAAAATGTAGTACAATTTTGTAAATATTTTATTCGATTGATGTTGCTTAAATCTTATAAAAGTATAGGAATGTATTTCCTCAAAATTTAAGAAACAAATATATTTTAATTTAAGTATTATGACGTTTGGAAAAATGAAACTTTTTTTAGTAAATTTTATATCTTTTTTATGTAAATATTAATGAATTTTGGTTAACTATAAAATATGTTTCTTTACTTTTCTCATTTGAAGCATCACTTACCATCTTTTGCTCTCGTTCTGACAGCTTGAAGTGTTGTGTTGTTCATTAACTCTTAAGAGGACTTTCCGCAAGGCGTAATGGCAATTCGTAAAGCCATTTGGTTTATCCAGAATAGAAAATATTCAATCGAGGCCATCTCTAGTAAAAAGCCCGCATTAGCAGTGTTGAAGGAGTTCCTATTATTTGTTCCTGTTTCATTTGATATGAAAAAATTATGATAAGAGTGGTACTAATATTAAAGCGATATGTTTACTTGTACATTATTAATTATGTTCGTTAATGTAAATTCGTGTAAGTTTTTCTTTCAGCCTCGTAGTTGAGTCTGAAATGTTATTGAGTCATGTCAACGTAATTGTGAATACAGACTTTGTATGAGTCACCATTAGGGTGAACCTTGTCTCAAACCATTCCCCTACTTAAATTACACATCATATCCACATCATTACTCCACATATTATGCCTCGAAAAATACTGTAAACTTGTTTTCTTACGAACCCCTAACACACCATTAAAATTACAGACTGTTTTTATAACTTTTCTTGTAACTTTTGATTGGCCAAAAACTGATACAAAAACTAAAAAGAACTTTATTTTATTAGTACCCCCAATATAAATTCAGTTGTGAATAACTTTCCATATCCAATCAATAGTGTCACAGGTGTTATACGGGTCGATCATATTGACTCAAATTTCACCTTCTGCCTTGTGGGTGAGGAAAAACAACCATGAAGGCGGTAACGTTTGTTTAAGCCCATTGTGTTTTGATGTCTGATTCAATTTGGGATGAAAAGGGGACGTATGCAGTTTCTTTCTTCATAAATTTCTTAAGCATCTTTCCTTCTCTTTTTAGGATATATTTTATTTGGTTATATCACTGGATATATTTTATTTGGTTATATCACTGGATATTTTTTCATCCCTAACTGTAAAACGTTTGGATGATATCTTCCTTGTCGATAAAATATCAAGTTTTTATCTTAATCAAATTTCATTTAAGAAAGCTCTAGTCAAATAATAAACAATTTCCTAACTATTCTGGTATTGAAGTGCCAGATTTCAATTATAAAAAGTAAATATATTATTTTTTGTCTTGAAAATCTTTTGACTAAGAAAAAATTACATTATATTGTTTTATATTAATTCTACAGTGAAGTAAAAAAATCATATTGCATATAAAAAAGTGTTAATAAAAATGCTTCAGGTCTAGAATTAAGGAAAATTTTCATTTTTAGAAATGCATTGATGTATATAAACTCTATCATATTTCAAGACAAATGAAAAAAATATATATGTAACATTTTAAAAAAGAAATTCGAAAATATCAATGGGGTTTCAATAGTATAATGTACTATAATTTGAATAAATTTAAATAACTAGGATATTTCATTTCAATTAGTTGCTAAGTGTATTGAGATTATATACTTAAAATAATACATACGAACTTGTAACACTTATTATTGGCAAATATTTTTAACTCTAAATTAGCTAGTACGATACTTATGTACTCATCTGATGTCTAAAAAAGTTTCAGAAATTTTTTATAAAGTTATGTGTAGGAGAATTTTACACATTCAAATGCATGAAATGTTAAAATATTGAACTGAACTTTTCAAGTCCTCGTGACAATTTGAATCACTACTGGTACATCATATTCTAAATACATATGACTCTGTTGCGACTTCTAAATGAGTAAGTCGGCAAGTAATTTTACAAAATTGCTTTTTTCGGTACTAAAAGAAGTGGAAAACCAATAATGCAATGCACTGTCAAAAGAAACTTCTCAGCCGTACCTCTTGGCAATGGTTTTCATTGTAGAGAAACGAGAAACCTTTTCAACAAATTGAAGTTTCTAGCGAAGTTATTTTGATATTGAAATATGATTTCTAAAAGCCACAAGAGTCCTAAACTTTTTCCAAAGGGGAAGTCTACAAACTAGCAAAATCATATGTTTCCAAAATTCATACATCAAAATATTATGCAGTTCAGTACTTCTATATTTATTTTCTTTCTAAATAAAATAGAATATACACAATTTCTTTAAGATTTTAACATAATTTATTTCGTAGTGCAGAAACAACAAAAGTCGAATACAGACTGAGATAAAATAATAAAAACAAGATATTTTTTAATAAATTAAATTGGCAATATTTTATAACACTAATGAAAAGTAACTTAAATGACTTATATTCTTTAAAAAAAAAACCTCTGCTCCATTTGTGTGTACTCCCAAATGTCTGTATTTCCAATTTAAATAACTATTTTATACCGCATTAGGGAGGATTATACTTAAAATTATTGTAGAATTCATTTTTCATGTGACTAAAGAAAATAACGAAATATTAAGAAAATCAAGAAATATATTTTTGAAGAAAAATATTCCTAGTTGGATTGTGTTAAAAACCTATAGTTGTATATTTATTTAATAATTTTATTAACTTTCTACATAGATCTATTTTTCTGGTGTGAGTTGGTCTTAATTCAAGGATCTTTAAGAAAAACTTTCGTAAATCATTAAAATTATATATTTTGTTACTTTAATAAAAATTGCATTAATATAATCTAAAAATATATTTCTGAAATATATGATGTATTCTAAGAATTAAATTAAAATAATACAAAACTTAATTAATTCCGTAAAATTATTAGAAACAAAACGTAAACTAGTACGGAAAAAGAGAGGCGTATTTTGCAGCATACCCCTCGATTTTAAATCAAAGGATTCAATTTGGATACTTTCTATGTAAGGGATACAAAACTTCTGTTATGTTTTATCCACGTTACCTAAAAAACTCATTCAATATTTTCCAGGAAGTATTTGAAAATCATATCGAGCACACAACACGTAGAGTATAAAACTTTATTTTTTTTAATGCAACCACGGATTTTATTGGCCACTGTTATGTGTTTTGTTATAAAGCCTTTCTTTTCTAGTCTATTTTACGTGATTTGATGTACTTATTTCCAAGATCATAGCTTCTTTTAGTAGTGGAAAGCATATTCTTTTAAATCAAATTTCGTTTCTAAAAAATTCGAAGAAAGCGTAAATAATTCTATAATTTAGAACAATATTTTAAATTTTTTTTAAAGAAATTCAATATAATATTTTTAATTCAATAAGTGTGATTTTTGTTTAAAGTAAAAAGTATATTTATTTAATAGTTTGTAATTATTCTCCTGAGAAATGTTAAGATGAGGAGAAATACATACCGTAGCGCTTTAAAAGGAATTTATACGTAAAACAAAATATAATATATTCTTTCAAATTAGTTAACTCATCGGATAACTTCAAGGAAAGAAAAATAATAATAAAAAAACTATCGCGTTAATATCACAAGTCATCATTTGATATTTTGCACGTATGGTTATGAAACTATTTATATTAACTTGTGAAAATTGAAAAAGCATAACTGAATTCTAGACAAATTTAATATTAAGCTTTAGAAATGACATTAAATAGCAAATCACTGATTCTCCAAGTATGACAAAGTGCCAAAATATGTTGAAGTATATTTTCATAAAACTTAAGACTGTATATATTAAATATTTTAGAAAGGTCTAGAAAACAAAATAAAATTTGTATTTAGTGAAAGAAATTACATATTTTTGAAGGAAATAAGAATTTCAACAACATGAAATTAAAAATGTTAATCATAGAATCCACTAAGAATGACTGTGAAAAAAAAAGCTGAAGCTAATGAAACAAAAGTACGTTTGAAAATAAAATAAAACTGATTATTTAGAAATAGTTTGTCATAAGTTCAATTA
Organism: Linyphia triangularis; assembly: GCA_963978545.1. Classification (NCBI taxonomy): domain Eukaryota; kingdom Metazoa; phylum Arthropoda; class Arachnida; order Araneae; family Linyphiidae; genus Linyphia; species Linyphia triangularis. The sequence goes on along the minus strand of OZ021724.1, from coordinate 56,663,055 downwards.
ATTGATTTATACAGCAGCATTCTTCTAGTTATTATTACGATGAACTTCTTTCGTTAGATTTTGGAAATGAAAGAAAATGTATACAATTATACGGATTTAAGTAAAATTCATTCAAGCAACAATCATGTGATCTTCTCGAAGATTGCATCGTAAGGTTTTCAGAGAGTATACTTCTAACTAGAATCACTTGACTGTTGTTTAAATAATACATTAAAATCAATGAATTTCAGTAAAATCACTAAAAATAATTGCACATAGACGAGCTTAATACAAAGGGTTAATACTTAATACAACCCAAAACCTCTATTTTGACATTTTTATCGGTTACCAGGTATTTACATAAAAACACTCACGTCGTTCAAAGTGTGCACTCTTATTTATTTCCAAAATATCCTTTAAAAATACACTTATCTCTTTCCCATACCATCAAACCTAGAAACAGACTTTATAAGACAATGCATACAAAGGTTGAGTTAGTACTATAATCAAATATGTGTTCATTGTCTATAAAAGAACCTTATTAGGTATGCAATAGATAAAATAATTCATAAAAGGATCCCACTTAATCTCATCAAATCCTAAGAGAACACAAAGATGAAACATTCGACGTATTTTAGAAAACATGCAAAGGGTGAGTATTATTATATACCTGCTTTTGTTCGCTTTATATTTACACATATTATCCAGATTTTGGAATGAATGCTTGTGAAATAGAATTTCCTTTCACAATGCTCTCCTCGATTGAAGCTTATGGAGCCCGTACAAAATTCCTCTTAAGCAATGGTTCATTGATATTGAAATAAAGCTATTGGGTGTTAAAGCCATATAAACTTTCAACAACAAATTCAGATTAATATAAGCTAACAAAGGATTTCTATTCACGTTAGTTATAGATCGTATTCAAAACCAATATTTCATTACACAACTATTTATTAATACAGTCTTAGATAATTGTTATTCGTTTGTATTTAAAGATTTCTATAATTCTATAAAAAAGAATAATATCAGTTCTTAGTTATAATGAAACAAAAGTTTGGATTCAAAGGAAGTATTGCTTATTAGCGATAAAATAAAATTAATTATAGAGAAGAATTACTCCTATTGTTGTCGTTTAAATAGAACTAATAACTTTACAGGGTAAACTAATTTAGCATAAAGACTATGAAGTCATTAGTGATGGGAGATCTTATCATAACACAATTAAAGTTTAACCTATGACCGCGTTCCACATAAGGTTAAAAAAAAAAAAAAAAAAAAAAAAAAAAACCTTTTTTTATGGTAATCCTTCAATAGAATATCAAATAAGATGGTGCATGACTGCAGAAATTACGATGCTATTATAAAATATGTGGTCCGATCTTGATCTGTCACCGGTGATCGTAACGTAATGCAGCATATTTTATAATGGTATATTCGAAACTGATCCGTTTTTATTTGTAGTAACTTAAAAAGAGTGTACAGATTCAAGTGATGAGGAAGTACTTTAAGTGGCGTACATAAAACAACACGATGGTTAATTCCATAAACAAGCATTTTTGGTTGAATAAATAACAATAGTTATTTCGGCAAAATTATGTTATCAAAATTTAAACTCTGAACAGTAACGGTTATAGGACATAAGTAGTTGAAATAGATAATGTCTGTTGTAAAAGAAGAAATAAATATATAAATGTTTGGAAAGATAGGGGGAATACAGAAACTCCATTGGCACACCCGAATCTCACAATTTAAGTAAATGCAAAAATACGTATGCCTCCTCTATTCCTCTCATTCTTCCCTTTCTCTCTCTCTCTCTCTCTATTTGAAACGCATTGATTTAGTATTTACGTTGATGCAAAATGTGTACATTTCTTTTGGATCCAATGGTGTCGATGACAATGCTTTCTACTAAATTTTTGAGGCTGTCACTGTCACTAAAAGGTCTCTTTTACTCTTTTATGGAATACTTATAAACCAACTTGCCTTCACTCAATCGCGTTGAAATAGCATTTAACCGATCATTGAAGAAACTATTTTCTGTAACCAAAATTGTTTTAATAAATAAATAATAAATTGTTTTAATCAATATAAATAAAAGATATCTGGATGTGAATGCATAAATTCACTTCATTTTTAAGGAATAAATTTTGAAGAGCATTTTGCTGCATATTTTGCTGATAGAGATATTTTTAATATCTAAAATTAGATGGAAACACCATCAAGCCCATGCTGATAACAGAAACAGTGCTATGTTAATGATTATAAAAATTGGCAATGCCTATAAAGGATTGAAATTAAAAACTTTGTTTTTATGGGTTATATTATCATAATAATGTATAATTTTCTAAACAGTGAAAATTCAGTCATTTTGTCATTGCGAATTGAAAACCATTAAAATAAAGAATAAAAAAGGGTATTCTTCCTTTAGGTGGATACCAGATGAAAATTGCCAAATTGGAGCGATATCCATTCCAAACTAATAACCTTCTAATCCTTTATATTTCCTATAACAAATTAGGAACCTTGTAACAAAACGTAAATATTTATTTTTGGCGAAACATTTACGCATCATTTAAAGATGGAAGCATTTAGGCTTCGTGACAACGGCAATAACTGGAACCTGTCTAATGGAAGAGTACCTAATAATTCCACTCAACTTTCAAATATCAATTGAAATAAATTAAAAAATAAATATTTGACGAAATAACGCCAATTTTCGTGCAAACTTGATTTTCAAAAAATTCCAGTTGAATGAATGCCGGATAATTGGGTTTTTAAAGTATTATTTTTTCAGTATCGTAAAAAAAAAAAAAAAAAAAGACTTTGCAAACATACGATTGTTTATAATGCTTCATTAAGAAAATTCGATGAGCAACTTTAATTATGTGTGCGCTTCATGCGAAACCAATGCGTACATTTTAATTGTTCCTTGAAATATTTGATCTATTTTAAATATATGTATTAGAATTGTGTTTATTTTTATTGTTTTCCAAAGATGTTCTATCACGTTGCCACACTCTTCCTGCTTGACGTGTCTCAACCTAAGCAGTAAGATAGTGATGTTACAAGTAATGTAACTCTTCATAAATATCCAAAGTTTTCAGTTTCATGGCACATCACTTTTCAAGGATTTTCTTGATTATGCAACTGAAATAGCTTTTTGATAGAGCATATTTTAAAGGCCTCACTTTGATGCGAGCTAAGGGATTATTTTCTTTGTACATTCCAGTGATTTTTCAAAATTTAAATAGATATTTGAACATTTAAAAAGTATTAAAGAATAATGTTATTGTAATGGATCTCGCCTTAGTTTTATTGGTATGTTAAAAGAATTGATTTAAATTAACACTAACATTTTATAAATCGTAGAGCAAACATGAAGAAAATGTGTTAGTGACGAACCACCGAGGGCTTTTGCTCAATTCTTACATTTTTTTTCCCCCTCTCCTTTTTCCAAAGAATGGCTAAAAGTGGTCTTACGAGACCATTACCTCCTAATTCGCTTCTAATCCTCAAAGGATTTGGGGGAGGGATATAGGTTTTATTGCAATCGGGTTTTATTGTTGCTTATTCAGTTAAAATTAGTCCCCCGGTGGATACTAGAACACAAAAATACATCTAGAGTTAATCTCGAGAGTCTAGGGGGTCGGTATTTTATGTGATTACAATGTGATAAATGTTTGACAACAATATTCGACTTGGGAATATTGTATATTACCTTTGTTTCAATTTCAAATTACAGGAAAGTAGTATTTAATACTTTACGATACGCGACTTGATGTACTGTGAAGATGCTGAAATCAAATGAAAATAGCTTCCGATAAAAAATTTATCCCGATAGTACATTTTTTGACATTCTGTATTTATATATATATATTAGTTTGGTAGCACCGCATAATTACAAAATTTGTGTCTACAAATTAATAATTTTTAAATTGTATGTTTAAAAAGTTATATGATGATATCTTAGTTCAAAGAAATTTATAGAGTATTAGATTTGCTCGATAGATAAAAATTGCCAGTAAGATACTAAAAAACATCTGATAGTTATCCTTCTACAGTGACTTCAATATTTCAAATGGGGATTCTTTGTTAAGGGTAAAAAGTTTATTTGTAATTTTTTTCATTGAAGAAACAGTTGTATGTTTTATTATTTAAAGTTAGCATATGAAATAAAATTATTTCTTCAAAAAACTCCAAAAACAGTTTTTTTTTTAAATATATATATATATATATATATATATATAAAACAAGGATTTTTTTTTTTATCGAAACAAGTTTATTTTTTTAAGCATTACTAAAAACATCTGATGGAAAGAAGCATTTTATAATTAATGTTTAATTTTATTAATTAAACTTTTATTAATCCAATTTGATTAATTTAAATATTTACCCTAAATTAATTCGAATTCAGAAAAAAATGTTCATTTTTATTGCAACCAATTAACCGTTTCAATTAACATATCAATTAGAATAAATTTTTGGTGAACTTAAACATTAAATTAGGAAAGGTTATTCGCTATTTTAGAATGATTTGATTGTATTTTTTTCTTTATTGTTTAAAGAAGAATTACTTTAAAGTAAGAAAAGTTTTTTTTTCTTTACAAATTGCTTATATATATATTTTTTTTTCTTTAAATATGTGTAGTCTTTTTATATTTTTAAAACAGTACTCATATTGAAACATTTCTAACTTTCAATTTTCACTTGGTACTATGAATCAACTAACGTGTTAATTTTTTGGACTCATATTAATAGGTCTTGATAAGCAGTATATATACTACATAACATTCTACAAATTCTATATTTAATTAATATTTGTTTTATTTTATGAGTGTTACATTTACCACAAAATGAAGTTTTCTTAAGACATTTACTAGTTTATATTAATTATGCAAGTTAAACACGTGTATGTATATCTTAACCCACTGACGGTCCAGCGAATTGGAGAAATTCTGTAGTTGTTTTCCCTGTAATAATTTTTAAATTATATTTCTAATGAGGAACTTTCACGGCTTTTAATTTTATTTTTAAAAAAAAAAGTAGAGAAAAAATCATGAAAAGCAATACCATTCTTTCAAAAATTTGAGCTCGGATAGATAGTAAAAAAAAAAAAAAAAATTGTTTTTAACTTTACGATTTGGCGGGAAAATGCTACTTTTGCGTATGACGTCACAGAACAGGAAGTGAACCAGTCTGCTAGACGAGGGTGAAGCGAGGTTCCATTTATGGAATTTCGACTGTTGATTGGTTGTGTTTATTTCAACTTTGATCAAGGCATTCTAAGAAAAATTTAAAACTGTTAAAAAGTCCGATAAAAATCCTCTCTTCCAGTACAATCTTTATTAAATAGAACCCAGAATAAATACAAAAATGTCAGGTTATCAAGGTGCTTGCTTGATAGAGTTATTTTCCCCTCCAGTATGGAATTTAAAATTGTGATTTAATAAAAATATTATAAAATGGGTAAAAATATTAAGAATTTTTTATTTTCCAAAAGCGGAGATTGGGTGCAAAAAGTGACTGGAACGTATTCGTAAAATAAAGGATAAACATGAGGAAACTTTTAAAACAATACTACATTTTGCCACGCCTAAAAAAAAACAAAATTTATATTATTAATAACTAGTTCATTATAAATTACAAATACTATTATAGTTTGTAAAGAACTTTTAATAATTGTTAATCAAAGAAAATTTACTAATAACTGTTTTTATATACAACCTTTTTATTCCATGCCATGGACCATAAGAAAGTACTATTCAAACTGAATCCATCAATTTGAAAATAATAATACAATGGCACTAAGGAAAACTAGCATTTTTGTAACTTTCTTAGTAGTTAAGGTTGGTTTTTAAATAACTCTTAAGTTTTCGAAAATGGTCAGGTACCATAAGAGCATTAACACCAAAAAATATAAATGAACAATTACTAAAAAGAGGTTGATTCCTGTACAATAATCAAATGACTTTGCATAAGAATGAAATGAAGATTCTTGAAAGTTAAGTTTTGGTTTAATATATATTTCCTGAGAAGAAATGAGTCATTTTGAATAGTTCATAATGTATGCAACAATTTGCACTCCAAAACTATAGTTAAAAATCTGTTGAGTTGCGTTGCAAATGTTAGTCAGTTTAACTGGATTGAATGATAATTGAATATAATATTTAAAAATATGCCATATTCTATAAAGTTAGAGGTAAATATAAATAAAACTGTTCGTAAATTGTACACATACCTTGTAGCTTTCACTCCACGAATTTCAGCTCCAATAAAATCTGAATTGCTTCTTAAGAAGCCAAACATTGTGTCCTAAGAAACAATCAATGTTTGGTAAATTGTCCGATTACCCTTATTGAACGCCGGCAAAACAGGCATTTCTAAAGAAATATAACTAAACAACAACAACAAAATTGATGTATTATGATAATACGCTTAGAAAAAGGGGATAACGAAAAAGGGGATAAGACACAGTTTAGCGTGAGATGTAAACACTGGACTGGGAGAGATGTAAACACTGGACTGCATCTGCGCATCTGGGCTAGAGTGTCACAGTTTTTTAATATGTTTTTGGTCACGTGACTTTTGCTTTGATTTCATTTACTTTAAAACTTGATTTTTAATTAATTGAAAACATATCGACAAAAAATAATGACACCATTGTAATTTATTCGTTTGATAATACTAGAAAATACTAAAATTATTCATTTCCCCCACATGAGCAAGTTCCTCATTTAAGTATATAATTTTTCAGAATTATTATTTGTTTATTTGTTTTAGATAGGTTATAAATTATCATCCTAATAAAAATATTTAAAAACAAAATTATTTTAAATTTTATTTATACATTTAAAAATTTTGTGTATTGCTGGAAAAACTGAGGATCGAATGACGCATATACACGTGCATTACCGCCAGTGGGTTAAAAGAAATACACTTTTTCAAAACTATTTAATGAAGAAAAATTATAATATGCACTTTTTATTAAATTATAAAAGAAAAATATAATTTTTTTTAAGAAAGGATAGTTTTCACTAGATGCAACCTAGTAAAACGTTTTATTCATATTCGTATATATAAAAGGTTAGAGGGCCCTGTAATTGTGTATTCAAATGGTAACCCCATTCAAAAGCAATGATAGTAAAATCATGAATGACAACCTCATTTGGAATTATCAATACAAACGTCCTCCCACTGTTAAATAGTTCAGACCCCTGAATTTCCTAATTTCCTTTTCAAGATGGACATTAATATACTATCTGAAATTTCAGCTGTATGAAATCTCGGTAATGTCATTATTGGAAGGAATGTGTAAAATCTTGCAGCTATCAATTTTCAATTGTTGACTATACCCTTCTTCAAAAAACTCGATTTTGACTCTTATTAAAAAAAAATAAAATATTATTTGTATTGTTCCAAGTAACACCCATTAGTGTTTTGCGCAAAATATTTCATGAATTATAAAATTTATTCATTCTAGACCCCAAAGTATTATTCTAAACAGATGCTCTCACAAGCTGAGAAAAATTCATAATTAAGTGTTAAAAAGTAATGTGTTTCCACAGTCTCCCAAGTGAAGTTTTATGTGTGTGTGGGCTTGTATTTTCTTTTCAAATTAAATTAAATTATATAATTTCACAAAGTTTTTAATTAAAAATATACAAGGTTTCACTGTATGAACTTTCTTTTTTATATAATTGTAATTTTTCCGAAATATTATAGGTCGTGTTAAGTATGTCGAACAGAATTCTCCACTACGAGTCCGAAGAAACTTGTATAAACAAACTTTCAGCAAGATGGTTTTCATAAAGAATAAATACAGGATTAATTTAACTGAATCTCATTTGGTCAATTTATTAAGATTGGCTGTAAAAAATACTGTGACAGTCATCGACTCTTACACAAAATAAATTGAACGTTTTCGACCACTGTCGTGTCACAATTTATATCGACTAAAACCAACTAAAACAGATTAATCAGGAAGTACAGTTTAAAAATAGTTTTATTAAAAGTTAGGTCAAGTTCTATTGTCACGTTGGAAGAAAAGATTCACTTCTCTTTTAAAATTTAATTTACTAGTAATGAAAATTATTATTTTTTAATTATTAAACAAAAACACAAAAAAATCGAATATCAATGGTAATTCGATTAAGATTAATTTTTTTTTTTTTTTCAGTTTTCATAAATGTTATATATTGTTAAATCGATTATAAAAAAAAAAAAAAAAAAAAAAAAAAAAAAAAAAAAACATATATTAGTGTATCCGGCCCACGAAAAGCTCCAACATAATTCATATGGCTCACCTCTAAAAATTAGTGGCGAACGCTGATATAAATAGTTTTGCTATATTTTCATATTTCGATAGTTTAATTGTGTACTTGAATTTATGGAATGCCAAAAACAATTTTGAATAAAAAAATATACTCAGTTTCTAAATTTAGTGTAATAGTGTAAGGTTAAACTTTAATCATGAATGATTGTTATTTCTTTTAATAAAATTAAAGCTTAAAAATACATTGAAAAAAACATTTGAAAGCTTAAATTTCTCATAAAAACATGTGTGTAAAAATTGGCTTTAAGGCAGTTCATTTAAACCATACCAATGCTCTTTAAATTTACATAATTTACATCACGATCAAATGTATATATAGATCAAAACGACAATTAAAGTAAAATGAGAAATGCAATTTTCTTTGAGGACTTTCTACACTGAAATTATGCATAAATATTCATTAAGGATTAAAAGGAATGTCCTCCTTGCCTGTAATATTTTTTTTTTAAATGAGAAAAGTTCACGATATTAAAAGAAATTATTAATTTAAATTATGCAAGTTTTAATTAAACATAATCGAACTAGCAAGGCAAAGCATCTAATGTACTATTTCAAATACTGCATTTTAGTTTAATTAATTCATATATTAATTTTAAACGTCATCATATTTAAACGTCGTCATTTTACAACGATGTCATATTTTCCTTAATTTAAATATTTATTAGAATAGTCTCTTATATATATATGTAAAATTAAATTAATCAATGCATTCAAATGCTTGCTAAGGTACATGTTTATTGCATATTTTATTAAACAGGTATTATTTTAAGAAGTAAGACATAAAAATAACCAACAAAATACTGAATAGCTTCCTAATTCATCAATTCAAAATATATTAAATGAAACAAGCGAGTTATAATTGAATAGCAATAAGATCTTAATTAATTAGAAAAGACATATTGACTAATTGTTTTAAGTTAAAGAACACTATGTTATAGTAACAAAGTAAATCCAATTATCATGTTCTTCAACTCGAAAACAGTCTTGAAAGATTGCTCTGAAATGGCAGATTTTTTTTATTTGAAACAAACTGAAATGTGGACTAATTGCATGAAGTGTTTATCAAACAAAACACAATTACATTTAATTATGGAAACGAGGTAGGTATTTGGATTCCAATTCAAGTAACCAATTAAGGTATTCAGTTCCAGGGCTTTTTAAAAATCTAAAATGAAAGCACTGTTAGAAACAGGGAATGTTTTTCGGTTAAAGTTGTTTTTGCATTCTCATGACAAAGAAATGCCTTTTTTTTATAGAGTGAATGGTTTTTGTTAAAGAAAGAAGAGTTTTTGGACTTCTTTTAAGTAAATATATACACCTACTTTGAAAAGAAAACCAAATCCAAATCCCAATATTGTTTGTTCTATGTCTTTGAGGGATTTATTCACTATTTTGTTCTACTTTGGCAAAAAAACACCCCAGATTTTTCAAAATTGAATGTTGTTACATTTGTGTAGGTTTTTTCAATTATAACTTATATTGATTTAGTTTATACCTCACTGAGTTTTACAAATTGTAAAGATATGATTGTTGCAAAAGTAAAATACGTAAAAAAAAATTGTTTTTCATATTAAAAGAACAGTTAAATAAAATTCAATAAAAAAATTTAACAATAGGATATGTGATTTTGGATGTTTAATAACACAGTGTTTTTATAAACGATGTAAGAGTGTCAAGTTTTGTAATTCAATACATATGTAGTTCTAAAAAATAAAAAATAGAAAACTGTTTCCCACTCTGTGAACAAAAAACTTAAAAACAAAATATTTAAATCTAGTATATATTATCAACTAATAAAAATACACTGTAAAAAATATACTTAAATGACACTTTTTACTTTATACACATATACAACTTCAAAACTTCAAATTGCATTGTGCAATTAAATTGCACGTGTGTTGATATAAATTATGTACTTATTTAGTGAATTAGTTAGACATCGCATATGTTGGTTTAAAATGATAAAACTGCTGTTATAAAAGGAGTTTCACATGTTTTAGTTTTCATACTTATATATTTGCATATATTCCGAAATGATTAAGTTCCTATGTAGCATATTGATGAGTATTCAAATGGACCTACCCAGGTAACGTATTCAAACAATTTTTATAAGCTCAATCAATTTCCCTCCCCTATTCCAATCTAACTCTATCAACAGAACTCTAACAACAGCATATCTTTTCGCAAAAACCTCTATCTCGTTGAGTAGATCATACTAATACAACTAGTCACCGTCTGACATACCCAAATTATTTTTCTACAGCTAAAGATAACTATACGATAATCATTCTTCCATGAAATTATTAAAATATCTAATTTCAAATGCTTTACTTTGTGTTCTGTTGCTTATTTTATTTAATTTTTCTGCGAGATGCTGGATCTGTATATAACTCTAAATATGGTGCAAATGTGAATATTAGAGTGTTTCACTGCCGAGCTACGGAAGACAAACTTGTATTTTCCGATTTTTGTGAAGTAAAACTGTCTTCTTCTTTGCAATGATGTCCCCTTTTGATGGGCATAGAAATTATTTTCTCACAGTTTGGAGTTACCAAGCCTTAAAAAATTTATTCATAACATGATGAAACCAATTTAAGTTTTCTAATGTATCTATTGGATGTTCCACATTCTGTAAATAAAAGTATCCCCAACACGAGTCAACCAAGGATTACTTTTATTTCTTTAATTAAATATGCAATTAACAAAATATTTCAAAAATTGAACAGTAAATTGTCAGTCATTCGGATAAATTTTTCTAAACTGAATTTATTAGCATCAAATATATACATGTGAGATAATAATTTCAAAATGACCAAAACTATAAAAAAAACTTATATTTATAATTTATTGAACTATTAGTTTAAGTTAAAAGATCAAGAATTAAAATGAAAACTTCAAAATGACTTATGTAAAAAAAAAAATAACTGACCTAGGAGATATATCTTTTCGAAACGCACTTGTATAAACATAAGATGTCTAAATAGATTTACACTGGTCAAAAAAATTAAAGGATAACCAGTTTTTCCCTTATTAACTTCTCAGTAAAGCAGCATAAATTAATGAAATTCACATCAAAGATACATCTTTATGTAACATAACCATAAGTACAACAACTAAGTTGCAAATTGAAATGCAAACTGTACAGTGGGAGCATATTCAACAGAATTGTGTACCGTTAGTCTGCAGTTGTGCAGATGCATCCACATTAAAAAATCACGCAACTCCAGGAGTTGATCTTTATTGTGAGATATGATATCACCTGTCATCAGTGTTTACTAGGTACTGTAATCTCCTACTTTCCATGAGTTTCTTGTTAATTTTTAGAGGCTAAATTGCTCGTCAGACCTTTTGAACTATTTGCAAGTAATGGAAAGTTCCCAATACATTAAATCTTTCCACAATGGATATTGTAGAAGCGTCCCACATATATTTGAAGAAGTTTGGATAAGAGGAATGATATGGCTTACGTCTAGAGACGAAATTCATATTTTTTAATCGTCTATCCAAAGCAAAAGTGGATAAAATATGCCACAAGTATCAATAAACATGATTTAGATAACGATATTTCACGAATTAAGATTTGTCTACATTACGTTAAAGTAATTACGGTAAAAAAAAGTCGAATTTAATTATCTTTTGTGCTCCTAGGGAGCTTAATAAAGCAATTCAACATATTGCATCAAAAGATCACTACTCTTTTCCCACCAAATCGTTATCTTGAACTGACGTTTACCACGTAATATCATATTCCCAACTTTTTACAGATCCTTCTGACGTTCAATATTACTCAAGCGACTGAAAATATTATTTTCAGTTAGAAGTATCTGATATTAAAAAAGTTTTGGTCTTGGATGCAAAATGTTGGATTGTTTTATTAAGCTCCTAGGAGGCACAAAAGATAACTAAATTTGACTCTCTAACTTTAATTACGTTAACTTGATCTAGTTATTTATATAAGTCTCTAATGGTAATATATAAGTTTCTAAAGCGTGTTAATTGATACTTATGGCATATTTTATCCCACTTTTGCTTTGGATGAACGATTTTAAAAATATGAATATCTCCCCTATACGTAAGCCAGATCACTCCTCTAATTCAAATTTTATCAAGCAGATGGGGGACGTTTCTACGATATACATTGTAGAAAGATGTAATGTATTGGAAACTTTTCATCACATGCAAACAGTTCAAAAGATGAGACGAGCAATTTAGGCCTTATGAATTCATCAAGAAACTCGTGTTAAGTATAAGAATACTATAGCTAAATTATATGAAAGCTAAATTATATGAAAGCTAAATTATATGAAAGCTAAATTATAGAGAGTTTTTATACTGAAAGTCTATGACTAATACACACACACTGATAGAATTCACAAAATAAATCTAATCTAAATTCTTCAGAAGTAAGCTTATATACAATATTAATTTAATTCATCAAGCTTTACAGTTTTTTTAACTGTTTTGTATTAAGTATATTGTAAAACTTGCTAATTAATCTCTGTATCAATTACAACTATAAATGTATAATTTACAAAAGAAGAAAAAAAAAAAACTAAATTAACTCAAAAATGTCTCCTATTCCTGTGCTCATACTTTATTTTATATGTTGTAACGTTTTTCGGCATTATTGGATGTTACTAAATGACTTTCTTTATGTAAAAATAAAATGCAGCAAATCGTAGGTTTCGTTCCTGACACAATTTCATGCAAAAATCAAACTTAACTTTTTTAATATCAAGAGTCTTAGAGGTTTAATAACTTAAGAGAAAAAACGTTTTACAACTTTTTGCGAAAGCAAAAAAATGCTAATTTTTTCACTTTAGGATAAGGATCTATCCCCAGGCTAAGCGTGAGTATTGGGATTTGTTCTAAAAAAAACCTAGAAAACTGGAAGTGTTAAAACTCTCAGGCATTTTCAAGTTTAAGTGATAAAGATATTTTACTTTTCTTAAAAATTTTATTTTCAAATCCTCTTTTCTAGAAGAGCTGTCGTTCCTTTCTGATTTTAATTTTTTGTAATTCATTCTTAAATTTATTAAATAAAATAAATATCCTTAACAGTTATTTTTATGAAAATTGTCTTCTGTAACATTAAGACATATCTCATAGTATATGTCGTAATGTCATAAAAAAAAGTCAGTAAGTGGTAATCTATTTACTACTATTTTCAACACTTTATATAATTTTTATTAAAACCAACTTCAAGTAAAATCATCATTTTATGGTTTTATTATTTTGTACATAAGAATACATTAACATAATACAGGGCTACATTTTACCAGGGAATATATTATTTATGTATAAAAATTTCCCATAATTACATAAAAATTTCTTCCAAAACCAAATTATTATTAACATTGCTATTCTCTAATAAATTACAAGCAAACTAAAACTATACAGTTGAATGAAATTATATACTTTTTATGTAATTACATAAACTTAAACGCATAGGGATAGTTTGTGTTGATTGTTTTAAAACAGACGAAATGAATAATGAATTATAATACGCTTTCTCAATTAAAGTAACATTAACAATAGACAACTGATATCATACAACCAGAAAAAATTTATTGATATAAGAATATATATTATGAAGTTAGAAGTTATTTTCTAACAAAAATTGAAACAGTTTTGTGACTATATATAATTCTTAAGAAACAGTTTTATGCCCCATAATTTCAAATCCTTTCTTAAAAACATCTATATGTATGATGATTAAAGATTTAATTCAAGAAAATACATTAATAAAGGAAACGAAATCAGTCTAGTACAAAAAAAGACCCAAGAAAATTACACAAGTCTTTGATACAAGAATCTCCACTTCAACCCCCTGTTGTCCAATTATCGAAACTGTTGCCTCAGGGAAGTTCCAGCTGCGCCTTTACCCCCTGGGAATGAAAACGCAACTGTTTTTCTTTAACAGAAATACGTTAATGTGACACACGGCTTCTTTCGGTTAATATCAAAGGAAAAATACTATATAAGACATTTTCCCCTTATTCATTATTAACTAAATATCGTAATTTACTTAATGTAATTATCATTATCAATTTATGTTGTGTTATACTTCAAATAAAATTTAATTTTTTTATAAACTTGTGGTTATATATTCAAATGGTTACGTACAGAACATTACGCTATAGAATTTAAAAGAATATACATTTTCTTCATTGACATTTTTGTTGGATGTATTAAAAAAAAAACTAAGTTAATATCTATTCATGGCGATGCTTTGAATTCATCAATTTTACAACCCTACTAACTCAGCGTGGCTATTTAAAATACTAAATGGGATGCTAAATATAACTCTTGGTAATAACAAGCATTATGCCGTTTTCTACAGGACATTAAGTTTAGATATTAGGAGCAAATAATTTTCTTTTTACTATGTAATTGTAAAGCTTAAAAATGTGGAAACTGGCTAAAAGTTTTCGTAGAACCATTTTAGTTTAAGGTGGAATGACACTCACAACACCAACGCAGTCTTTAAAATCCTGTCAGTTTTTACTATCAATTACCCAATATATAATGCAAATAATGAATATGTAATGCAGATTTAATTTTTCTTGTTATCCTCAAGTCCTGTATCGAAAAAAGTAAATCTACAAAGAATACATATCTTTGAAAAAAATTAGATTCTTTTTTTTTTTTTGAAAAATTAGCACCGAACGATTTTGACCAAATGATCAAAATCTTTGTATCTAATGTATTTTCAGGTGTAAATAATACCGGATTTCATATTAAAATGAGCTTAAAGATTAAAAAGAAATAAAAAATTTGCTGTAAGCGAATGAAAATATTTTCATACCAATAATGAATTTTACCATTAGTGAAAATTTTAAATGAACAGTTACATGCGCATCAGAGGAATTTTAATTTATACTGTTGAAATGTATAATCTAAGATTCTGCACTCCACCATACCTGCATTCATATGCTAGGACTACATACTTCTTTCTGTTAGATATCAATTATATCTGCATACTTGGAATACAAATTTTTACCATTAAATAAGCTTGGCAAGCTATCTTTTTTCCTACCCATGTAATTTTATGGGAACATTTTATTCTTGCCTGAAGGCTTAGAGCTTTAAATTTAAATATTGCGAAATCAAGAAATTGTCAACTTTTATTTTTGATTTTCAAAGGAAAAAATTAGTAGGCAAGTAGGATAAAGTACGCCAATCTACTTCAAAATATATTTCAGTTACAAGGGTAAATTTTAGCTATACTATGTCCCCTATTTTTTATATTCATAAATTTGCGATGTGCATTGTATATACCATATGTACAATTTGTTTTAATATTAATTAAGAATTATTTTAGAAATGTAAATTATTAAATATTTATTTAAATGAAATATGTAAAATAGAGTAATGAAGCAAATTATTTTCTGATGAATCTTCACTAGGTCCTTATTATTATTATTATTATTATTTAATAAATTTTATGATGCTTTTAAAATTTCATATTTGATAATATATACAAGCATAAAAGTAATTCAATGTGAGATATTTAAATTATAAGTTGTTGATTCCTCAACAATAAACTAAAAAACGTTGACAATTTTGAATATATTCAGACTATGCATTTAATTCTTTGATTTTGTTTGAGAAAATACGTTCCACGTAATAGGAATACTTTTTTCCAAATCAGAATATTTTTCTATTTCAAGTTTTAAGTATTTTAAAAATTATCTTAATGTAAGCATAAAACCTCATTTCTTAAGGTTTAGAGATTTTAGCCCATTTTTAATGTTCTCACTTTTCAAAATTATTCACTTTATAATTAAGATATGCTTTTTTAAATTGCTTATGGTGTTTTATTTGACATATAGTATTTACCAAACTATTAAAAATAAATGAGATTTTAATAAAATATATTATGAGATTAACAAAAACGATACTGTTTTATTTATAATTAAAATTTCTTTTTATATAAATTTCATCATTTTGCCAAAACCTACTTATAATTATTTATGAAATTTTTAATATTTGATACTCTTGTATATTTTAGAGTAAATATACATGAGTACCAATAATTTATAATTTACTATTCATATTGTATAAAAATAACCTTTAGGTAAAATTTTAAAAATATGTTTCTACTTATACTTTTGTTTATTCTAACTATATATGACTATGATTTTCAAAATATGTAAATTAAACACCCTTACCTTGATAATTCCTCAGGTTTTTTTTTTTAGGAAAGAAAAGACGAAATGAATTCCAATAATTTTCTAAAGTATTATTTCGCTTTTCACATAATTTTTTTAGAGCTGGTTTTATAAGTCTTTTATATGAAAAAATTTCAAACGAGCTTATTTATTGAGTATCAAAAAGATAAATTATATTTTTACTATTGCCTCAACAGCTCATTATATAGGTACATATAAGCATAAAAGGGTCTTCGAATTTTATACAATGGATATATTTACAAGAATATAAAAGTATGAGCTCTTTGAAATAAAAATTGAAAATATCGCTTCAAGAACTATTTTGCTTGAAATAGTGTTGTCAAATATTGTCTCTATGCTATCCAATTTATAGTATTGTTCCTTTTTACCTACCTTATTAGCTTTATTATTTTTTTTTGGGTGGGGGGTATATATTTTTACACGAAATCAAAATTTGCTAAAAAAAAAAAGTCGAAATAAGCTTCTAAAAATTCAGAAAGCTCAACATATAATTTGTTTAAAAATAATTTTAGCAGAAAAACAAATTTTGGTTAAAAAACAAACTACAATTCCGAATCCCAATATGCTTCGCTTTCTTATCATAATGAAAAAATGCAGTGTAAGTGACATTATATATTGCAATAAATTGTTTTCTGTCACTAGAAACAGAGAAATCTAAGAAATATTTTAAACCCCTAGGGAAACAAGAACGTATACTATCAATTTTGTTGCCCTTAAGCAAATATTTTTTCTGTGACAATTTTATTGTTTAAACTTGAGTTTTCCTTAAAAGCAACAAAAATGAAGAGCTTCTTGTGATTTTTTAGAAAAAGGAGTGAGTGAAGTACAATTTTCTAGCGTTTCATTTTGAAACCTTCAAATGGTAAACTTGATAGTACTTCTCACAGGAAATTATAATTTTTTTTTTTATAAACATGGATAGTGCAAATTAAATTTAAGGATTGAAGTTTTTACATTGGTTAAAAATTGAGAATTTTTCTGAAACAATTTTAACTTTGAATAAGTTACGATACTTTTGTCTTAGAGGTTTCGACTAAATTCATATGTTAAATTCAGAAAAAAATCAAAAACTTTTTTTATTTAAAAATATGATAGCTCTTAGATGTTAAACAATTAGTTGAAGTACTATATTTAATATATAATTTAAGTAAAGGTAATTAAACTAATATTATGGAACACATGTACTTAAATGTACATGGAATGAAAGTTACAATACACATTTAAAAGTGTTAGTTCATGGAATAAAGCATTATATCGAATATCATACATAAATACGACTAAAATTCAAAACTTTGTTTTACAAGTGAAAAAACACTTGTTAAACAAAGTTTTGAATTTTCAATGTAAAATTGAAGAAAATAAAAAAAAAATTAATACTTTTTTGCTAAAATTTAGGATTTCTAAAATAACTTTAATTTTTAATTTTATAAGTTATTCATTGCATTTATAGTCATAAATTATTTATGGGCGTCCGGCACCGCAAATGAAGCCCATGTTAAATTCTACGTTTAGGTACACTTTTCTCTAGAGCCAACTGTCTGATATGCGTGAAATTTTTGCCGCATATTATTTAAATATTCAACAATACTTTATCAATAGAATTTTTTATTTATTTATTTATTTATTTATTTATTTATTTATTTATTTATTTATTTATTTATTTATTTATTTATTTATTTATTTATTTATTTATTTATTTATTTATTTATTTATTTATTTATTTATTTATTTATTTATTTATTTATTTATTTATTTATTTATTTATTTATTTATTTATTTATTTATTTATTTATTTATTTATTTATTTATTTATTTATTTATTTATTTATTTATTTATTTATTTATTTATTTATTCGAAAATTGAAATAATCTTTAACAGTTTTAGAAAAAAATTTACCTAAAGATGAATTAAATGCATTTTGAGAAAATGTGATGTAAAGTTACATCAGTAGACGGCGTAAGTGAGTAATGCGTTTACTTCAAAAAAATTATTAAAAATACTTCTAAATAAGATATTGTAACAAATAAGGTATCATTTTGAGAAGAATTTCAATTTTAACAATAATAAACTCAATTTAGATATTTTTAAAAAATTTAAGGTGCTGAACCCCTTTAATCTAGAAAATTTACTATTAGTAAATTATTTACAGTTATAAAGTTTTTAAAGTAATAAAGTATTTATAGTATACACATTTTCAAAAAATATAGCAAAATAGTTCACGATTGTTTTAAATCATACAAAAGCTATTGAGATGAAGAGCGTTAACATGTGTCAAATAAATGTAACGTATTCCCTTTCGAACATACGATTTCGGATTTAGAATTCTCTGGTATGTTTCGGAGTTTGCGAAAAGTGATTTGAATCGCCGAACATCACTAGTAAATCTATAAAAGCTTCATACTTCGGTTAGACCACGCCTTTTGGAATAAGTAACTCATTGCGGTAGCCAAACGACACCCTCTCTCGTCTTTGGCAATAAACTTTTGTTTGTTTACCTCAGTCATGATTTTACTTCTTAAGACTGTCTACTCTACTTCACCGTTATATAAATATTTATTCAGCAATAAATATTCTTTCATGTGGTTTGAAACAGTTATATTAACTCATAATACAACATCAATATAAATATCACGTAATGAAATGAATGAATTAATAAGAGTTCCAAAAGGAATCCTCCATCATAGATTCTTTTAACCAAAGCCACTATCATATAATCTTCAAAGAATTTAATTATTAATTAAAGTACCAGAATTGAAAGTAATCGATACATTATCAAAATTATTGAAATCGAATAAAAATAGCAAAAACATGACATAACTGATTTGAAGACCTTAATATTGAAATTAAATATCCAACGGCTTGTGGAAATTTAAATATACGTGTTTTTAAATTTTTATAGAATTGCAATTTCAAGAAAAGTAAAAAAATTAATTTCATTTTAAAAGGAAACGGATTTTTCAAATTTAAATTTGTGTATGGTAGTGCTTTTTATATTGCTAGCATTGTAGCAAATCAAGCACACAAGAAAACGAGTTGGTTGATTGGGAACTACTGATTTAACACAGCTGCTTGGTGTTTACTAGAACAATTGTACTTCCCCCTTTTACTTTTTTCGCAGAACCTTTTTAGAAATAAAAATAATAAACAGGAACAACGGACGAAATTTTTATCTTTTCAATTCTAAAAATAAAAACCTTCCTCTGTGACAGAGATATTTCTTTTATATTTATATCATAGAACGAATAAGAAATATAAATATAAAGGACTAAAATTTGTTTGCAATAGAATGTCTATTTCATTCACAGCAATTTATCAATCCAATCTAGATTTTAAGCCACTTCCAAATTTCCCCAGAGAAAATAAAAGATAATTAATTTTGACATTTTGATATATCTTTGGTTCTCTGACCATTTTTCAAAAACTGCTTTTTGAATCTGAAACTTGATCAACGAATAAATTGGTACTATCAATTCGGAATGATAAAACACAAATTTCAAATATTTCAGACATTTCTATAAAAACTATACGTTACATCAAAATGTGTTTAAGTTATTTTCTAGTCAGTAAAGTATTTTTATTGACGAATTAATTTTAATCACGCAGTTAATTAAAATGCATTACATAGCTCAAATATTGTTAATACAAATCAAAAATATTTTACATTTTAATGTCTTCGATTTATTTAGATAAATGTTAATATAATTAAAAGTGCAGTAACATGCCATGATGTGTTCTTTTAGTTGTCAAGGGAATTACATAATTAGTGACTTTAAAGATTTTTAAATTACCTATTTGTTATTTACTGTAAGTAGATTTTTAATAGAATTTACAAAATATTCAATGTTAATTTATATTTTTAATATTTTACTAACTGTGGTAATTATTTCTAACTCTAGTAGCTTCTATATACCAAACTAAATGTACTAACAAGAACCTTTTTTAACGAATTAACATATACAAATAATATTGTTTTGAAAATATAGTTACTGCTTGAATTGCATTAAGCAAAAATAGTTTGAACTTAATTTTCTGTAAAAAGGAAAATTTATTATTATTCTCTTCTTATCAAACTAATTCTTATCTTGTAAAGAGCTTCATTGCTAGAGCACTTTTAGTTTGATGTGTTTAACGACTAATCTTCTTAAACCTCTCAAAAATCAACTTGATTAATGAGAAAATAATTTGGCATTATGAGTTTCTCAGCATAATTGAGTTATTATCGCTAGGTTTATGCAATAAAATTTGTTTATTTTATTATGAAGTTTTTTTAGATTTGGTGGGCCTGTTGTATTTTAATGTCACGTTTTAAGCAGTAATTAGAAACTAAGGCCAGCCAAGGAATTATTTTAAAATAAGCAGTTTGTTTTTTACGTAAATGGTGTTCACATAAAAGTTGCCGCCTTTTAATATCTAACAGAAATTACATTTTTATTTTTATTTCAACGTATTAATCACATAAATTACTTATTTTTTATTTTATAAATTACCCATACTAATTAGAAATCAATATTCTCGAATCAATAGCTAGTACAAAAGAGCTAACTGCTTCGAAATTTAGCTAAAAAATTAATATTTTCAATCTACCTAAAAATAAAGAGTACGAGAAAATATTGAT
This sequence comes from Linyphia triangularis, assembly GCA_963978545.1. NCBI lineage: Eukaryota > Metazoa > Arthropoda > Arachnida > Araneae > Linyphiidae > Linyphia > Linyphia triangularis. The sequence goes on along the minus strand of OZ021724.1, from coordinate 56,641,933 downwards.
CTTCAGAGAAATCAACTATAGCTCGTATCTGAATTAGCTTGGTGTAAGTGGTATTAAAATGAACTTTCCTAAATGCTTAGTTGTTTTTAAAATTTGCCTGCCCATTTGCTGTCCTTGTTGATAATATATCGTGTTGCAAAGTGCTATAAAATTTGCAATGAATTAAAATGTTTTTTCCAAAAGTTATATTGGAAATGGGATTCCTTAAAATAGTCTATGGGGGAATAATAAAAATAGAATTGAAAGATTTAAAATCTTGTAATCATCTGCATTTATGTAATTATGACAAGTGGATACAAACCTTTTATAAACATTGCCATTTAAAATAAAAATGTAATTGAATAAAACCTATGACATGACAATGATTACGATAGTAATATACATCCAACCTTCAACCACATCTAAATGTCCTTTTAAATTGCCTTCTTTTGCTGTGAAGCATTGTAAAATATGAGAACGTGGTAATTTAAATTATAAATATTTTTAATTTATTTCTTTGAGTTTCAGGTTATTTTATTAATTAATTTCTCGAATTTATCTATAGTTATCTACTTTGACCTAAAAAATTATGCTTGAAGGTTTCTTAATTAAGGAAGAGTGACAAGAATTTTGTGTGTGTTAATTTGGTGTTTCAAAAAAAACAAAAACAATCTCATTATAATAAGGTGCACAAGCTACACATATTTCAAATTATCTCAATTAAACCTATCATTTGCATCAAACACAACGTTGTTAAAAGGAAACACTCATACAAGATTTTTTTAAAAACTTTGTTTCGTTAAATTTGCATAAGTTTGTATATATGGACTAATGTGCTCCAAATTTCATATCATCGTTAAACTAGTTCTAGAAGTATTCAATTGCATAGATTTCGGACTGACAGACAACAATTGAAGTTGTTATTTTAGTGTCACCGAGGGAGAGATTTTAAATCAGAGTTCCAAGTGTCTTAAAATATGCATTTATTATACATTCCCGAAGTGGTCCCGTCTTGGTTCAAGAATTTTAGTACACTGTTAAAAAAAAAATTTCACCATGCACCAAAATTTGGTTCCCATTTAGCTGCCACCAACATGTGGTGCTTAGTTTCGCGATTTAATGGTGCTTACGGTCCGAGGTTGCACCATTAAATCGTGAAACTAAGCACCACATGTTGGTGGGAGCTAAATGGGAACCAATTTTTGGTGCAAGGTGGACCAAAATTTTTAACAGTGTACGTATTTTCCCATAGCCAATAATAACAGGTTGATCTCATTCTAACGAATGACAACGTAGCTTGTGGGGATTATGAAAGAAAATCATAAACGTAGGAGGGAATATAATATTTTTGGTAAACGGAATTTTTGAGGGGAGTTTCATTTAGTACTCATAACTCAAACGCAAAAGTTTTAAGACAACCGTGAAAGTTGGAAAATCAGAGGAGCCTATATTCAATGACAGATCGGACTTGTGGAGTGGCCTAACTATTCTTTGTTCTTAACTGGCTAAGCGTAAGCAAACACAGTTTAAAGGGTCTCTTTTGTAGAGTTGTAATTTAAGTATTTAATGTATTTATTAAAGATCAACTTAAATCGTCATATTGAATCATACTCATGCGTTTATAAATTTTTCATTACTAAGAAGATTGAATTGGAGTTATTGCTTTCCTTAGCAGATTATTAAATCATTGTATGATAATAAAACATTTAAACAAATTTTAATTACGATATAGTGTTCCGTTTTTTTTTACCTTGGGTCCCGGATTACAACAAATGGCTTAAATTACTATAACTATTAATGGAATGTCCTATTTAATGCATATTGACAGAAAAGAAGGTTCACCTTTTGAAAGGATGGAGTTTAGACGCATCGTGTTTGCCCTAGCTATGGATTATCAGCCAGAGTGGTTAGAGGGATAGTTTGGAGAAGAAAGTCAGAGTTGCAGTTGGATTTTTTTTAAAAGATACGTACATTTTCTAAATCTTTGGTTGTATTTTTTTTTTTTTTTTTTTTTTTTTTTTATGGGGTGAGGGAAAAAATATCTATCGTTCAATCATAACATTGTCATAACTCTAAGACTTTACACATTATCATGAATTTTATTAATTATTGGGGTTCAGGTAATTACTTACCCGTGATATAAATGTAATATGTTCATGAGGGGAGTAGACTTGGTGGATTTATTTAATCCTAAAAAGATATGACACAACAGTTCAAGAAGATCAACTCAAGATTTGTAATCTGGTTGGGATTGATCAAAAAGTTCATGAAATTATTTCTCTTGTGAGGCTTCTATATTTTAGGAGGTCCCATGAAAAAGCCTATTTGAAAGTCTCGACCGCGTACTCATGAAGCCAACCATTTATCTGATTACCTGAAGAAAGTTATAATTGTCTGGAAAGTTCCTGCGCCGGGAAAAATACCCTATTCTTACCGAACGGATGATTAATTCCTACATTTTGATGATGCTGGCCTTGAAGCCATTTGTGTTCTCAACCCATAAGACCATTTGTGGCTAACGACCATGTCATCAGCCACAGTAATTCAAACTCCTTGACTATTTTTTTTTTTACCAATGTCCTAATCTTCCCTAAATTTAGTCCACTGAAAATTAAAAACATGCTCCTATTATTTATGATTAATAAATTGTATAATAAATGTATAAATGTATTTTCCCATTGAGTGTTTCTTTTCTTTGCTGGTTCAATTTCTCTACAAACCTGAAGATCGCATATTTTAGCCATATTTAAGATATGTTTCAGAACAATGTACAAATAACAACACTGCAATGATGACACATATTGGTGATATATCTTTTTGTAATGTATAACGAGGCAACTTGTTGGTTATACTGACCTACTGATCACTTTTGAATTTTTCTACACTCCTTCATTCTTCTCGCCACTCTCTATCGTAAGGTTCCCTTGAATTTGCGATTTAAGCATCCGAACAACCAGAAAATAGCCTCCTGTCTTCATTAAAAGGATAATCCTAAGACATGGATTATTTTAATCTATTTAAAACTTCTTGAAATGCTATTTCTATACGTTTCAAATTTAAAAAAAAAAATCAACTATCTCTCTGAAAATTAACTCTAAAAATATTTTTAATTCATATTTAAAATTGACTACAATAGAAGCGGTAAGAATGCATCTCAAGACAACTTTCCTCCACAGAGACATAGAATATAGCTATAAGGAATTGTAAAAAACTAAAAGTACAAAACAAATATTATTGATATAGAAGTCAAACTTATATGGTCATACGATACCTCTTTTAGCTACTTTTTTACTTTCTTATGATATATCTACTTATTTACGGATTTTTACATGTGATGCAATGTAGTAAATCTCAATTTGCAGTTCATATGTTAAAAATCAATATGTTACTCAGTTAAGTAGAAGAATTTTGTTTTGGTAGCGAATCTCATAGTAGAGCAACCTAGGTTTCTCACTTGAAACCCATAGAAGTTATCAAGTGGTACCTTTGATTACCTTAGTATTATTCTATAAATTTCCTTTGTCAGAAACTGTGAGTTGACTGCGAAAATAAAGTTCTCTAGTAGCTTTATAACTGCAAGTAGAGACATGCGGTTTTTTGACGTCAAGAGCATTCTGAAGAATTTCGTATTTGGTACGTCCTCCAAAACATATGAATTTAAAATTATTAAGAGTATTAGTATTTTCATAGTCTGGGAGGAAATGACGGAAAATTTATGAACTTAATCCTTCTTCACAAGAAGCATTTAATAACTCATTCAAGATACGTACGTCATAATTCGTAAATGAACTACCATCTTAAATTGTATATTTGCTATGTAGTTTCATCTACAATATTGCAATAAAAATTAATAGATATGGTTCGCATGAATATTAAAAATAATGACAAAAACCCACACTCCCAGACCAAGAATATAATAAATTGTCTTAAAATAGACTGTGACACAAAATCATCCTGTTAGGCTATAATGAACACCGTTTAATCCATCCAGTCTGTCTCCTGTTTAGAAAATGTACTCATTTGAAACAAATTATTTCACTTTATTATGTTTCAGAATTAATTACTTTTATAATTAGTAATTCTAAATTTGGAACAGCAATTCTTAAGTATCCAATCAAACATCACTTCAAATATTTATTGAAATTTAACCGTTTTATACCGAGAAAGAAAAGCAAAACTTTATCATTTGTAATATCGCTATTTTAAACAACACTAGAAGGTAAACTATATCATTTTAAGACATTTATATCTATTCTTAAAACCTTAAATCCTATTTTTCTTTTTATTGAGAGAGTCTGGACCTAAAAATTATCCCCCATATTTAAAGAACTCTTGCATATATACTGTTCTCAAACAAGACACTTAATTATTTTCGTAAATGATGTATTGGCTAGAAGTTAAAAATAATGATATGCCTCTTTTGAAAGCAATTTACTTTCCTTCATAACATTAAGGATAGCTAATATGAGAAGATGAGGTACGAAACAATCTCTATCCAAGATGATGTCTGTTCTTCCATCCCATGTGTAATCTGCACGTCACACAAATTTTATGTTATTGCCCATTAATGCCACTTTTGTCTCCTCAAGCTCAGAGAAGATGTCAAATTTATTAGGGAAATAGCATCCCTCGGAAACGAGACAAATATAGTTGCAATTATTCTTCCCGCATTGCTTGCGAATGACAAGTATGCAAAAGTTTTGTCCATACTTTATACCTACGATCAAATGTGTTCTCTATAGGAAATAATAACATAATTATTTGCATATATATTATTCCTCAATATGGTTTTTAGATAGTTAATATGTGAAATCTATTGAACTTGAAGAGTTAAATAAAATATATGTATTAAAATATGCTGGTTTCAAATATCAGCATGTTTTAATCCATAACTTTTATATCGAATAAATATATTTGTTATATCGGTAATAATTATAATCAGAAAGCATATTTTTTACTTAATTTATAGTTAGAAAACAAGAAAATAAGAGATTTCAATTAAAAAGTCTTACTTCACATTAATATTAAAGACAGTTAAAATAGCTACTTGTTCTACGGTTATTTTTTAAACTAAAGTAGTTCTATTGATTAGTAGAGTGTAGGGAAAGTAGAAGTTTTTTCTAAGTTTAATACTCTCTAAAGACCATTTCAAAATTATACGGTTCTTTTAGTCCTGTAAGATTTAAAGTTAAATTAAATCAAGTCAAGCAGAAAGATTTCTTTTAAAAAAGTTTAAAAATAATTCCTGATAAGAAAAAAAATACAAAATGCATTTTTATTGTTTCAGAAAGAAGAATTGTTTTCTGAAATAACTGAATATGAATAAGAAACTTAACTGTAATAATTGGAAATATAGTTTTAAATAGATTTTTATACAATTTTAAAATGAATGTTAATGAACAAATTGATAAATATTCTTTCATTTTAAAAACGTTTAATACTTCAAAAAGAAGTTAGTATCACTAAACACACTTGAAGTTATAATTTTATATTGGGAAAGACTATTGTAATTATATTTTGCATCCGCTGCTAAGACGTCCTTTGCGCATTAAAACTTTATTTAATAAAGTACGAATATTCATTTACCTCTACTTCATAGATAATTCTAAAATGGAATAATGAAATTGGACATTTAACTATAGTAAATAGTTTAATACAATTTTTTCTTTTAAATGGAGAATATATATATTAGGGTAGTCCAAAAAAAATATCGATTTTTTTTTTTTTTTTTTTTAAAGATTTTTAACGGTGCTACTTGCTTAATTTGTTCGTTTTGTATAAAAAAGTAAATATTGTAAATTTTAGTCCATAGTTAATATTAGGGAGTTGTTCAACACCCCACGTTTGACTATTTAAAAAAAAAAAAAATTCAGGAAAGTATTCAATTTTATTTTATGGAAATTTCTAGTATTTTGCGAGTTCACAATAATTATAAACATATTAATAATACTGTGATGCTTAAATAGCATTGGATGTTCCAGCTAAAGTCTGCTTTTTGCAGTTAATTAAAAATGTCAATGTTCTTCCACCACGTGCAACAAGAATTGTAGTTGATTCACTGTGTATTATTTTCCTATTGAAGTCTTAAATGAGGGTTACATCCCTTTCAGCCGATCATTGATTTCAATTATGTGTAAACATTTTATTTTTTTAATGTAATTCTCCCAGATTTCGGGATCAACTTGAAAAAATGTATCTGTTAGGAATTTATCTGGTAGAAATGTATCTCATTCTTTCAAATACCAAAACTGACCGCTCTGTACCAAAGTTCTCAAATTTCATGTCCATATATGTTTTGAGCTTAATGTCAGGACCTTTTGCAAAATTGTTTATTTCATTAACTTCTTTCGTAGCCTTTATAGTAATTCTTTTCAGGCATTGAGGCATCTCATTGCTGCTGTCGAAACAGCAAGGAATTTGAGATGTGATGTACATGGCTTTACCCTAAGTAGAAGTTTCATTGTCTAGAAAGAATTAAACGATATAATATGTTTTAGCTGTTATTAGTTACCTGTTAACCTGTAATTAGTTGCTTGTTACATTAACAGGTAACTGGGACTGTAAACTGTTAGAACTCTTAACTGGAAAAGGAAGAAAACATCGATAGATTATGTTATCGTATATGGAAAGAGTCTATCAAATACTTTCAATAGACAAATTTCCATTAGCAACTGGAAAAAGTGAAGCTACTGTAGTTTATGCAGCGTTGCAGGATTGGGGCTTAGATGGAAATGGCAAATTATGTGCTTTGAGAAAACAAGTGTCAATACTGGCCAAAGGAAAGTGCATGTATCTTAATTGAACAAAAAGTAAACAAAGAGCTACTTTATTTGGCTAGTCGACACCATATAATGGAGTTAGCTATTGGTGCAGTTTTCATAAGTGCATTGGGTTTTCATCCGTACCATAGGTACGTCTCTTTAAAAGATTCCAGGTCTACTGAACGTTTATTGGTAAAGAAAAGTGTAAGACTGCAATCGTTAGTATGTACATTTTAGCTTATGTGGCTCATATAAAGGACCATATTATATTATTTGTTGAAAAATTATTGGATGAAACCCAGCCAAGAGATGATTAAGAAGAATTTCTCGAATTGATTTTAATATTTTTGGGTAAAACTCCCATCTCGTGAAATCAGGTGTATGGTACCTGGAGCAATGCACCATGCTCGATTGATATCAAAAATATTATATTCTTAAAATATGGATGTTTAATTGTCTGTTTATCATCAGTCTAAGAGATGAAAAGGAATTGCAAAGGATATGTATGTATGCTGTAAGCATGTACCTAAAGGTTTGGATGGCAGCTTCTTCTCATCAAAAGACACCATACAAAAAATTCAAATTGATGAAATATTTTTTGAAGTATAAAAATGCTGGTGAAGAAGTACCCAAAATTGTATAAAAAATCTAACCAATCTTCTTTAGTATTTGTCAGAGGATCTCGTGATATTAGCTCTTACTGAAGCCTCGTGAACAGAAACTTTCGTTCTGTTTCAATTTCTTTTGGGTGCCATACCCCTAATAAAGTATTTACTGGCCCAGTTAAAAACACTTAGTTAAAAATAAATTTCATACAATTTTTTCTTATACAAAACCTTCCTTTTAATTACACTTCAATTACCTTTTAATTTCCACTACAGATACAATTTCATTTGCATTTTGTTTACACCTTTGAAAGCCTACTCCCTGTAGGACATTGGTTTGAAATTCATCTGCATTGAGCTACTTCTTAACAACACTCAAATTTTTATCAAATTTGGCCTGATTTATTTTTTACAACATTGGAACAAGATAAGAGGGTAAGAATAAAGAAAAAAAAACCTTCTACATTTTGGATCACCCTAATATATATATTTAAGCTTTTTTTTTTTTTTTTTTTTTTTTTTTTTAAATATTGACATACTAAAAAATAATCTTTTTCAGTACAAATATCGTAATTTTTACTTTTAAATCTAATTCAAGGATATAACATAAAGGGCTACGTAAAGTTATTATGATTAAAACATAATTTTGATTTAAAGATAACATTACATTGTTTTTTATATCATAAAGTAACGTAGTAATTATATTACGAAATTCAGTTGAAATACTTGGCTTATTGAAAATAGAAAACTTAATATAGGTTTCATTTTTTGTTGAATGTTTATTTTATCATTTAAAAGTGTCGTAATTGTTTTGAAGAAATGTAATAAATCAGTCGAGTCAACAATGAGTTAAAAAAAAAGTTATGTGAGTCAACCATGAGTTAATGAAATTTGTGTATGTGTATTTAAAAATGTCTACGACTTCCTTGCTAGTACATTTTTAAAACACTGAACTATCGACCTCAAGTATTTCTTTATTAAATAAGTGAAGTAAAGTTCTGAAAGTTTTGCAGTCGAGAGATAAAAATGGCTGTATCTAAATCCCATTAACGTTGTGACGTTTCTCAACGTGGTTATTTAAAGAAGCATCCGCCGTTGAACCTAATGACATCATAATGACTCGGTGGGGTAGATTTATGAAAACATATTTTCAAAACTTATGACAGTATCATTATTTATATTTTCATGTTACTTAAAGTAAATTTTATTCCTTAATCACAGTTAATTTAACGCAACTTATTTTCTTCTTAACTCATTTTTTATTATTCAAATGTATGGATAAATTTTAATATCAACGAAAACAATTTAACCACATGCATCATGTTAATCTTAAGAACTTTCTCATTGAGAGAAATGTGAAATCTAAGCAACTCTCCTAATCTGTCCTCATGCAAGTATATTTTAATTTTAATTATTTTTTAAAATATAAAGTAATAGTAAATTTCAAAACTATTTAAACTGTAAAGTCGTAAAAGCACATTTATGTTCCGTTTAGTATTTCTAACCTCAACAAGGTTAAAAACGAAATTCTTGCGGTACCACATCTTAACTGATTGCCAGACTTATCAAAAATTTAACATTCTGGAAACTGTTTGTAAAATACAAACAACATTTGAAAAACGGATAGGTATATAATACCCCAAAACACACAGATTATATATATATATATATATATATATATATATATATATATATATATATATATATATATATATATATATACTAATAACGTGTCAATTCGTGGTTGTCAATCAACAAATCAACAGCAGACTAATCAAAAATTTAACATTCTGGAAACTGTTTGTAAAATACAAATAACATTTGGAAAACCGATAGGTAAAATAATACCCCAAAACACACAGATTATATATATATATATATATATATATATATATATATATATATATATATATATATATATATATATATATATATATATATATATACTAATAACGTGTCAATTCTTGGTTGTCAATCAACAAGTCATTTTTCAGACATGAAAAATGACTTGTTGACAACCACGAATTGACATGTTATTAGTAATCCCCTGGCTTAATAAGTTTGGTTATTCAGCATTTAATAATGTGTTTAATACTAATGAAAACTACACTTGAGTGGATTTCAAACACATATTCAACTTGTTATAAATTTTTGTTGCAAAATTTTTAAATTTTTATATATATATAATCTGTGTGTTTTGGGGTATTATATATATATATATATATATATATATATATATATATATATATATATATATATATATATATATATATATATATATATATATATATATATATATATATATATATACTAATAACGTGTCAATTCGTGGTTGTCAATCATCAAGTCAACAGCAGACTTATCAAAAAATTTAACATTCTGGAAACTGTTTGTAAAATACAAACAACATTTGGAAAACATATATATATATACTAATAACGTGTCAATTCGTGGTTGTCAATCATCAAGTCAACAGCAGAGTTATCAAAAAATTTAACATTCTGGAAACTGTTTGTAAAATACAAACAACATTTGGAAAACGGATAGGTATATAATACCCCAAAACATACAGATTATATATATATATATATATATATATATATATATATATATATATATATATATATATATATATATATATATATATATATATATATATATATATATATATATTGTATATATATATATATATATATATATATATATATATATATATATATATATATATATATATATATATATATATATATATATATATATATGTATTAATAACGTGTCAATTCGTGGTTGTCAATCAACAAGTCACAGACATGAAGAAAATTATAAAATTTAAATATATATATATATTTAAATTTTATAATTTTTTTCATGTCTGAAAAATGACTTGTTGACAACCACGAATTAATATGTTATTAGTAATCCAATGGTTTAATAGGTTTGGTTATTCAGCATTTAATAATGTGTTTAATACTAATGAAAACTACACTTGAGTGGATTTCAAACACATATTCAACTTGTTATAAATTTTTGTTGCAAAATTTTTAAATTATTTTTACAAATTTCTTTAATATTTTTTGGAAAATATCTATTCTTTCAATAATTCTGATACCTTCTGGTAGAGAAATTGGGTAAAATTTCGTAACTAGAAGCCTTATAATTGATTACAGGAAAATAATTTTAGAGCATCATAGTAGCTTAGATTAAACTTGTAGAAACACATTCAAACGCAATTAGTTTTCAATATCATCATAAATAACTACTAAATGAAATAAGCTTAATATTAGCCTCATATCCATTTCTTAGTTGGTATAGTATTGTATTTTACATTTCAATTAGACATGTTTGAATTAACTTATTCAGGAAATGCCAACTAATTATATTTTTACGTTTAGAAAAGATTATATGAGAGTACGCAACGTCTGTTTATGAAAGAAAAGCCCGTGGATATTTGTACTTGACCTTCTTTTGACTTTAAAATGTTCAATGTTTCCATATTGTTATCAACTATAATTTAATATAGTTGTTTATTTAGTTTTGAAATAAATTCTTTATACGATAAAAATAAGAGATTTGACGTACATTAATAGATTTCCATTTGGAATTTTACAGTATGTATTTTAATAAGGGGGAAATGTTATAAGGTTAATTTTATAATTTTAACAGTAATTTATAATTAACAATAAAAATCATCCCAATTATTATGCACAAACCAAAATTCATTGAGGCAATAAAGTGGGATGCAAGAGTTAAAAAAGATTTTGATATATTTCCAATTACCTTAAAAATTACACAAACATATATTGTATCACTAAACATTTTAATGCGATTTTTTTTATTTTTTACTAATCCAATAATAATGTATTTTAGGTCCTAATATTGTTAAAGAAAAACAATAGATATATTAAAATAAATAAAATCTTTATTTCAAAAATAACTAGCAGTTTAATTTTTTTTTTTTTTTTTTTTTTTTTTTTTTTTTAAGATTGACATGTAATTCACTCGGATTAATCATACTAATTGCTTCGTATTTATGTAATAACAACATTTAATTCAATAAAATACATTAAGATGCTCTTTAATTTGAAACAAAAAGATTTGTTCAAATAAATACCACTTAGAGGACATTGTCTAATGTAAAAAATTTAAATAATTTCCTAAAATCTGATTAGAAAATAAAGAGTATAATCAATTGAAATAAGACTCTCATCAATTCTAAGAAAACCAATAGTACAATATTGCAAATGACATTTATATAATACAGTAAATCAAATAGATTTTAGCAATATGCTTGTATAGTTAATTAAACGAAATTGTCTTTTTAATTCATTAAATTCATCTACATAAGATTAAATTTTATAAATACTATAATATTTTTTGTAATTCTATTAATAAATTTAAGATATATTCCATACGAATATTTATATTAATTTCTCCCAAAGAATGCTCATACATGTTCATACTGAGCAATTTTAATCAGGGACTGGTTTATGATACTATTTTTTATATAGATATTCATCAAGTACATAAACATAAAAAAAAATACGTTTTTATGTCATTAAACATTAGTAATTTTTGCAACTTAACCGGTTTATGTTTACGCATAACAGCTCCTTTAAAGTACCAAAATTTGAAAAGTGTGGCTTCTTTCGTTAATTTTTTGTGTAGAACTAATGCAATAAATTCCTAAAAATCCTTTCGTTATGAATGTCGACTCATGCTGCCTTTGACTATAAATCTCCAAACCCATAACTCACACATCTTGTATTTAACTACATTAGGGTAATTGAATTGAATAATAAGAAGTATTTTACGACAATACTTTATCTTGTTATGTCAGCACACTGAACTGATTTCTTTTCACAAGCATTAATGTCTCAGTAATTAAACAAAAAGACCAGTCATTTCAAAATGTCAAGCTTCTGAAATCCTTCAACTCAGTTTATTCATGGTAAATAAATATTAGGAATTTCAGTACACAACGATACTTTTTAAAAAAATTCATAGAAAATGAAATACGAGGTGGCAAAACGTATATTAATTCTTTTTCAGCTGAAGAATGGATCACAAATCACTACAGGAATTTTTACTTATAGCTATTCGACGCCGTTGCGTTATTTTATTTTGCATGAAAGATATGTCATAAATGTTTATATATACTGAACTTGTACATTTTGATCGAATGCAAATGCTTAAAATCAAGGCATTTATGCGAGCAGTTGATATTCAAAGTTTATAAACAACCTACACAAAATTATACATTAACAAATAAATTTAACTTTCAACCAAAAGCTTTTCATTTCACTTTTATGTGAGTGGTTTATTGAAATATAATATAATGAAAAGTATTAAAAGAACAAATACATTTTCAAAAATAGTCAAATTTTTAATGTCAAGTTAAAGTATTGGAAATACAATTTAAATATAATAAATATGAATTCAATTTCATATATCTCAATTGATAATCAATATAATGATTAAAAACAAACATTAGAATATAAATATGAACCATTTTGAAATTATAGGAAATATGTTTGAAGAAGGTTTTAACCCAATAGTGCATTATTTGTTTATGGTGCAACTAGCGATCACTTAACTAGTATTTATTGCAAGTAAACTAATAAAATACTTTTTCAGGTATAAAAAAAATGTGAGTATGACTGATATAATTAACTGAAATTTCAAATTGTACTAAAATACATTAATAATTACTCAAATTGTGTAGCATATATGCTACACTATGTACTAGAGGATTAAAGACATATAAAATTGAGAAATTAAAATATTATTTGCACACTAATCGTACACTTTACACATTAAAAATGGTTTTAAAATTGTTTCCAAATTAGGATGCGATTTAAAAAATGTATGTCAGGAGCTCAGTTAAGTTAATTTAAAGTAGTGGACTGTAGATTTTTTACTATTATTTATTGAAGACATACAAGGCACACACATAATACAGATTTACTTACACGTATAAACATTTATAATTCTTCAAAGTTAATTATTTATAGTTGAGCACTCGGCTCCAATTTTGAGACATGTGTCTCCTATCAAATTCAATTCAGTTCTGCTTCTCTTCTCGCGTATTTTCCACTAGGGGGAGACACCACGAGGATAAATTGTTCTCGACCAATCAGGCGCAAACATCCCGCCCGGCGTTGCAAAGTTATAACATTCAACAAAATTAAATGAATAAAATTATCATATAAAAGATAAAATAAAGAATAAAATTAAGTTCAAATCAAAAACACATCGAACTACAATGACATATCAAACATAAAAATGTAAAATTACATTATACACATTAAAGTATTCACTTTACAACACCCTTGTTATCACTTATAGGAAGAATACATATTTTGCTAATGCTACGTTTAAATGAGCCAGTAGCGGTTTTAACAATTACAACTCGAACTTTCTTATCCTTACCAGGTATAACTTCAAGTATTCTACCTAAACGTCATTTACAAGTTGTCTTCCTTAATAACAACAAGTGTTCCTATCTTAACATTTTCCTTTTCAAACTGCCATTTAGACCTCTGTTGGAGGTTGTTTAGATAATCATGACTCCATCGTTTCCATATAATTTGGACTACTTTTGTTGTTCTCTGCCACCTGGATAAACGATTTTCATTTAAATCAGTGTGGTCAGGTTCAGCCAAAGCATTAAGAGGACGGCCTATTAAGAAATGTCCCGGAGTTAAAGCCTCAAGATCAGATGGATCAGAAGAGAGCGGAGTAATAGGACGAGAATTTAATACTGCTTCAATTTGGTTAGTCACGGTTATGAATTCTTCATAAGTAAATCTAGCATTAGCCACTGTTTTTCGTAAAATATTTTTAAAGCTTTTCACATTAGTTTCCCATAGACCTCCAAAATTTGGCGATTTTGCCGGAGTAAATTTCCACGAAATTTCTTCAGAAGTTAGATAACCAGCCAAGTTGTCATCAGGCTTACAAACTAAGGCATGGAGTTGTTTGATCTCCGATGCTGCTCCAACAAAATTCGTGCCATTGTCCGAGAAGATGCAACAACTTTTCCCTCTCCTAACATAAAACCTTTTTAAAGTTGCTATAACAGCAATAGAAGTGAGGTCAGAAACAATTTCTAAGTGTACGGCCTTTGTCACAAAGCAAACGAAAATTGCAACATATATTTTATGCAAAGCTCCAGATCTCTGTCCCTTATATTTAATATAAAAAGGTCCACAAAAATCTACCCCACCAACATTAAAGGGAAAAGTGGGTGTCACCCTCTCAGACGGAAAGTTTCCCAAGATTTGACCACTATTTATAGGTTTACTACGGAAACAAGTTACACATTCATGAACTACCTTTCTGCAGAGTCCCCTTCCACTAACTGGCCAAAACTGTTGTCGGACACTATACAACAGAGTCTGAGGACCGACATGGAAGTTTCTTTTATGAATATTTTCAACAATTAGTTTAGTCAATTTATGCTTAGGGGGCAAAATTATCTGGTGTTTTTTAGTATAATCCAAATCAGAATTTACTAATCTCCCTCCAACACGTAGTACATTATTAGAATCTAAAAATGGATATAATGATCTAAGTTTACTATTTTTACTAATGGGGTGACCCTTTCTTAAATCATACATTTCTAGATTATATTCACTTCTTTGAATGTGCCGTATTATATGATTTGCGGCTTTTTTTACTTCCTCTTCAGAAAGCGGACCACTTATACGATTATCCTTTGATTGAACATTAATAACAAATCTCAAAACAAATGCAAGTATACGAACAATTTTCATATAATCATTACTTTTCTCAATTATATCATTTAAAACACTGTTATGTATTACTGTAACAAGATTTATATTCACATTTTTCCTTAACTCATTTAAGTAAGTACTATCCATGCAATATTCACTACCTGGATTACTGACAAATGCATTTGCATGTTTTAAAAACTGTGGTCCATGCCACCACATATCATTGTTTACTATATCGCTAGGTTTGAGACCTCTAGAAATCAGATCTGCTGGATTATTATCAGAAGTTACATGGCACCACTGATAACCTGGTGTGAGTTTCTGAATTTTAGAAACTCTATTAGAAACGAAAGGTTTTAATTGATTAGGGGGAGTTTTAATCCATGCCAATACAATAGTGGAATCACACCACAATACAATTTTATCAATTTCAATTTTTAAAGCTGTAATAGTTTTCTTAACTAATTTAGCTAACAACAATGCACCACACAATTCAAGACGTGGTATGGTTAAGGTTTTCAGTGGAGCCACTCGAGACTTACTACACAATAAATTTACTTTAATATCATTAAATTTATTAACACATTTTAAATATAAACAACATCCATAGGATAGCTTAGAAGCATCACAAAATGCATGCAATTCTATCAATTCAATATCATCAATGAAAATAAATCTCTCAACACAAATATTCTCAATAACTGACAGTTGGGAAATAATACTATCCCAAATTATACTGTCTTTTTCAGGTAACATATCATGCCAATCAATTTTTAAAAGCCATAAATTTTGCATAAAAATCTTTAATTTACATATCAAAGGACCTAATAACCCCAATGGGTCAAATATTCTAGCAATGGTTGATAATACTGACCTTTTAGTATGCGGAGACTCACCTATGCTCACCCGAAAGGTGAAACTATCCTTTTTTGGGTTCCATATAACCCCTAAGGTTTTCACTGTTTTGGTCTCAGCACTATCGTCGAACGAATATTCTAAACACTCACTTGGCACTCTTTCTAAAAGGGAAGAAGTGTTAGACACAAATTTATGCAATGTCATTCCACAAGTCTGCAACATATTGACAAGTTGATCTTGTAGTTCTATTGCTGTTTCTAATGTTGATCCACCGGTAAGAATGTCATAAATATAGTAATCAGTCAAAGTTGCTGCAGCCGCAAGAGGAAAATTAAACTGTTCATCTTCTGCCAATTGATTTAGGACTCTTGTACTCAAAAATGGACTACTGATCATGCCATACGTGATGGTTTGCAGCTGGTAGATCTTGATCGGACTATCAGAATTTGTCTTCCAGAGAACACGTTGGAAGTTACGATGGCACTCATCAACTAACACTTGGCGAAACATTTTCTGTATATCTGCAGTGAAAGCATATTTATGAGTTCGGAATCTGGACATAATATCAAAAACATCTTCTCGTACATTAGCAAGTCGTTAAGGGAGATCCCATTTGAACTTGGGGAAGAAGCGTTGAAAACAGTTCTCAATTTCGTAGAAGATTTTTCTGGTTTGTAGACTGCATGGTGTGGGATATAATAACAGTCTCTAGGATCAGATTCTTCAATTATTTCCTTCATATGACCAAGTCTTTCATACTCTTCCATGAATTCCACATATAAACTCTTTAATGTGGGATTTCTATTCAGACGTTTCCAAAGAGAGTTCAGTCGGACAGCGGCAATGTCTTTTGAAGACCCCAGCACTCCTTCTTTCATAGGTAGTTGGACCACGTAACGCCCATCTTCATTTCTGTAATGAGTAGAGAGAAAATGTTCTTCACAAGCTTTTTCTTCATCGTTTGCAAAACGCTCAGAATCATCAACATCTTCAATGTTCCAAAACCTTTCGAGGTTAGAGTTCAAATTACTTAATTGTTCTTCACAAGATAAATGACAGTGCACGGTAGATTTCGCATCATCTGGAAAAGACCCACTCACGATGTATCCAAAAACAGTCTCTTGTAGAATGATTGTATTGTTCTTAAGTCGTATTTGATTATTCCTTAAAAGTTCGAAAAAACATTCGGCGCCTAACAGGGCATCAATCCTTTTTGGCTTATTAAAGTCAGGATCAGCGTATAGAATGTTCGGTAATATCAAACCCGCAACATCTACGGCTCTGGAAGGCGATATGTCCGTAATTTTAGGGACAAGCAAAAACTGCAGACATCTTTCATAAGTGCTCTGCTGGTTGGAAATGAGGGTCTGAATTTTCTTCTTTATTGTAGAAACCGTCATTCCATTCAATCCACTGACTGGTACATATGTTTTTTCTTTTTTAATTCTCAAGAGATCTGCGCACTCAAAAGTCAGAAAATTACTCTGTGAACATGAATCAAGAATAGCTCTAACATTGAAGTAATTTCCTCGTTCATCTTTAACTTTAATTATAGCAGTTGCGAGTAAAACTACGTTTTTTCTCTCGGATAATAAACAGCTGCTTCTCATAGTCGAAGAAGTTTCACTTCGAGTGGATTGGCCTTGAGTAGCATTTGAAGAATCCTCAAGATCTGATGGAATCGCCTGAGAACTCTCATCATTAACGAATGGTTTATCATTTCTTTCCACTGAATGTAATAGTGTGTTGTGGAATTTCGAACCACATTGGCAAGTAAATTTTGATCTGCAGCTGTCTAATTTATGGTTTCTTCGCAGACATCGAATACAAAATTTATATCTTTTAACGAGCTCAAATCTATCAACAACATTCATATTTCTAAATGCGTCGCACCCAAAGAGGCCATGTGTTTCCTTCTTTTTGCATGCAACACAGAAATGCGTAGGCGAGTTAATAACTAAATTTTTGCTTCGATTTAAGGAGTGATGTGAAGCATTAGATTTATTTATTTGTTTCATTGATGGCATATTTCGAGATATACTTTCTAATATATTACTTCGCTTTCCTAAAAACGTTATGAATTCATTAAAATTCTGCACTTCATTCGATGAAATGGACATTTCATAAATCTTTCTTGTTTCCAAATCAAGTTTATCAATGAAAATGTTCATTAATAATATGTCCGACAATTTGTCACGATCATATTCCAGTACTTTAAGTGCTCTTAAATTCTTTTTTAAATTATCCAAAAAATCACGCATTTCTTTCGCAGATTCTTGATTTAGCTTAGGATATCTTAAGATATTTTGAATATGGGTATCTAATATTACCCGGCGATTTTCGTATCGTTGTTGCAGAGCATTAAATAAGGATTCGAATGTATCATCCTCCGTTTCAATTGACTTGGCCTTTCCTTCCAAAGCTGCGTTTAAATAATGCAACTTCTGAATATCATCTAACTCAGCATTATTTGTAATGAGATTAGTGAAGGAGGTTTTAAATTTACTCCAATCTTCATAATTTCCCGAAAATACTGGAAGGGGAATAACAGGCAATTTTGTTCTAACTAAAGTACCACTAGTTTCTGGCTTTACTGCAACACTTGGAATATCTTTTTTTACTAAACTAATAAGTTTCAAAAGACTTACTTCACTATTTTCGATATGAATATCCAATTCTTGTAGTGCTGCATCAATTTCTTCATCTTTTGCAGCATCATAATATTTATCACGAAGAGAATTCACTTCGTTTTGGGTAGTCTTGAGCCCTTCAAGTTTTTGTTTCAGTTCGATTACTGAATTTGTGCTGCTAAGTGCTTCAGCCGATAATAATGTCAAGGGTGCACAAAACTCCTCTAGACCAAATAACTTCAGTGTGCCTTGCTGCCTATTTAATTTAACTAATCGAGCCATTGTTTGCTCTTCTCTCCGGATCGTTCACGGACCAAAATGTCAGGAGCTCAGTTAAGTTAATTTAAAGTAGTGGACTGTAGATTTTTTACTATTATTTATTAAAGACATACAAGGCACATACATAATACAGATTTACTTACACGTATAAACATTTATAATTCTTCAAAGTTAATTATTTATAGTTGAGCACTCGGCTCCAATTTTGAGACATGTGTCTCCTATCAAATTCAATTCAGTTCTGCTTCTCTTCTCGCGTATTTTCCACTAGGGGGAGACACCACGAGGATAAATTGTTCTCGACCAATCAGGCGCAAACAATGTATTTCTCAGTATGAGACAGCAAGTGTTTATTATTGAAAAAAGTGTCCAAAGTTTCTCGTCACAAAATACTTGTGACCCTCCTGGTACTTGATGTATTTAAAAAATATATATTGTCCAATGAAACTATGACTTTAGGTAATTTGAATTAGGAAATGTGACTGAGAACTAACTGTCTTAAAGCAAGAATAGAAGCAACATCATTTAAAACAAATCTGTTTCAAGTCATCGGTTTCAAATTGTCTATATTTCTTTTGTCTCATAATTGACTCAAACATATTTTCAAGTTTGAGTCATCCAATAATTCCTTCCAAGAAAAATAATAAATAAAAATACATTTTACAGTTAAAAAAGAGTATTTATCGATTAATAGTTGTGTGTGTGACTTGGAAAGCAGTATAATTAGTGCGTGTATTGGTAAATTTAAATTTTATAAATGACCAAATACATGATCTATACTGATTCATAAAAATTAGTAACGAGATACATTTTTCTGTTTCTTATTGATTGATATAAATTAAAGTTTGAAATAATATGTTGTAAAAATAGCACTTACCATATTGGAAGTTTAAAAGTAATATATATTCAATGGAGACTATTGTTTTTAAATCGTTATAATGCGTCATTTTGGTTTAAATGATTTGGAATAAGAAAATCAGAAATACTTCAAGTTGATATTTCAGGGGGAGTTGGTAATCACTGTACCGGTAAGGTTAATTTGACTGATTTCATGTAACTTTTCTCAGAAAGTAATGGACATAGTAATGAAAGTAATGACAAAAATATTTTTTTCAGTGCATTCAACTGACACTTGTTATTTTACTAAAGTGAAATTTTTCTAAAATATTTTTTATGAAGCAATTTTTTCGACAAAAAAGCTTAGGAGATTAACGAAATGTCAAGTGACCTTCAAAATAATCCATTTTTTAAAACGAAATAAATAAAATTTATAAATTCATTTCAGTAGATTAAGTGTCTGTTGAATGCACTGAACAAAAATTAGACTCCCATATCGATTGCTTTCTGAGAAAAGGTACATAAAATCTGTCAAATTAACATTATCGGCATTATGGAAACCAACTCCCTTTTTTAACATCAAGTTATTGTATTTAGTTGACGGGAAGATGAAGGGCTTAAAGTTAATTGCTTAAAAATTGATTTTTTTGGCCCATTGCATAAAATAACAAAGGATAAAAGAAAAAAGAAGTTATTAATGTAATAAATGAGAAATTAGAAAGATTTTGTTATCAAAAATATCAAATTACTATCCAATTAAGTTTTTATCAATTGTTATCATATCTTTCTTTCACATACTGTCATACGACAGTATCATCAAATCTTTTTTGTCCTGATTATATAGATTAAGGTTAACCCTTAGCCTAAGTTTCATTCAGCAAACATTGTCATCTTGTCCGTGCGTCATCTTGATTTCTCCATTCATTTACCAATTCAATTTGAAGGACTACTTTAGTCCAAGGCCAAAGAAGCATAATTAAACTTAAAGAGCTTATTCATTCATAATTCATGATTCAATTAATTTCGATTAGACGTTTTAAAAAATGGAATATATTTTTTAGTAATTTCTTCTTTTAAATAATGCACAGCGTAATACCAATTAGTATTTTTCATTTGTAAAATCTATACTTCTTCATAAGGCGTTTAGAATGTTCAATCCTTGTATCACTTAAACTATTTGCTGTACAGATTTGTAATGGAAATTTCAAGATTTATGTAATGGTTGCAATTTAAAAAGCCAAATGTTATACAATCACGCACCAATATACATCGCACAGTCAAATCATATTATTTTTAAGTAAATATAGAATTCACAACTCATATTAAAAACTTGAGTGGCTGAATATATGCTGTGCCCAAGTAAATCAAACACATTTTTTTCTTTTTATGTTTTTGTATCTTCTCAATATCGTTTTGTTCAATTTTTCTAAACCTCCTAAAACTTGAGATTACAAAAGTTTTATACAGGGTGTTCAGGAACAACCACACCTCCTTATTATACGCGTATTCTAGAAGAAAACTAAAGCATATTTGCATTTACTGTCAGGGTCGCAAATGAAAATGTATGGAACTAAAAACAATTTTAAATTGGGACTCTTTTCAGGTAGCGCAAGGATAAAAACCGAATCACCGACTCCAAACGTATCAATCCAGGGAATAAAATGCTAGTTGTCTACTCCTTTCCAATGAAAGGACTTGAATACCACCCACATCAAATTAGCGATTGATTTGAAGCCAAATTATAGTAGTGCATGTTTTATTTCATTCACGATATTTCTTTTAATTCGCATTTTTGCTTCATTTGTTTTGAATATCGTTTGATGTTTCAGTTTGTTTTATTATTTTCCGAATCAGCTAAGCGTGTCGAATAATGATATGTTAAGAATTTTTGGAATACTATTTTTTTAATGCTCTTTGATTCCATTTACGATTGTTCTAAAATGCACCTCATTCTTAACAAATTCGATTAAAAGGGTGTTCCAAAAGTGATGACACCCCATCTTTAAAAATTATTACCTCGATAGCCGTTACTAAAAGGGGATTGAAACAACTTTCCATTTTATTGAATATTCAATAAAATTTATGAAAATTAGATAAAAGAATAAGTTTAATCTATTACCGGTAGGTGACGCTGAAGTGGGTTTTAATAGTATTGAATTAAATAAGTTATACTTGATTTATTTTAGACTGAACGTACATTACAACTGAAATATTTGGAGCTACAAAAATATAAATAAGAAAGCCTCCTGGAGGTCTTTAAAGAAGAAACTGAAACGCCTTTTCGTGTTGTATGGAAGGAAATATGAAAACTTTCGTCAATTAGGACACTAATTAGAATGAGATTTTAACAAAATTCATAAAATAAAATAAATCACTAAGTTAAATTCATTATTGCTAGGGGACGCTATAGTCGCTTTGTAAAATTCAGTTGGTTTTAGTATGTGAATTTTTAACAACAGCTACAAGAGGACTATTCTGTATGGAAGCATCCTAAAACATGGGCAACTCTTTAAAAGATTTGCCATATTATATGGCGGAACATCTTCCAGGAGGTCTTTCAAGGAGAAACTGATATGCATTTTCATCTCGAATGGGTGGAAATAGAAATCCTTCCTAATCTGACACTAATCAGAACAAGACCATTGAAATTCCAAAAATCAAATTAAAAAATACTTTTCAGTTTTCCTTAAAAAGATATCATGGAAGGCGTTCCTCTTTATTATATGGGTAACCTAACAATGAGTTGCCCATGTTTGATTATTCAATACCGTATAGTGACATCTTACAGTAATAATTTAAAGTTAGTAGTTTATTTGATTATCTGCATTTCGTTATAATTTCATTCTAATTGATTTGCTGCTTGATAGTAATTTTCCATATTTCTCAACATTCAAGACGAAAATGTGTGAAAATTTCCCCTTGAAAGACCTTCTGGAATGCGTTTCTCATTCAATTTTGATATCTCTGAGTTGTCCATTGTTACACTGTCTCAATAAAGTGTAGCCCTCTTGCTGGGGGAAAAAAATCAACTACAATTTATACAATTCAATACTTTCAGAAACGAATACAGAGTCCCCTACCGGTATCTTCCTTCAGCTTTGGCTAGAAATTTTATGACAAAATAGCTATACAGAGGCAATACTGCACCGGATTATACACTATCTAGCCAAAAGTATCCGGACACCCCTCAAAAGAGTGGTTCTGGCGAGTGACGCAATTTGATACGTAATTGAAAGCTATAAAAGTGTTGGTAGTGGTTTGTCAGATTGTATTTATGCGTTTGTGAGGCAATGAGTTAGTCAAAGGAGCTTAGTGAGTTTGATCGTGGCAGAATAGTGGGATGCCACCTTTGTGGGAAATCAGTTCGGGAGATTGCGAACATTCTACAGTAGCCTAAATCCACTGTGAGTGATGTAATTGTGAAGTAGAAACGTTGAGGCAGTGAAACGGCAGAAAAACGAACCGGTAGGCCAAAAACACTTGGTGTACGCAGCCGCAGAACTCTGAAAAGGGTAGTGAAGCAAAATCGCAAGTCCTCGTTGGTGGAAATTTCTCAGGAGTTCCAAAGTTCATCAAGCGTTAGTGTTAGCAGCAGGACTGTCCGTTGAGAGTTAAAAGACTTGGGATTCTATGGTCGTGCAGCCGCTCACAAGCCGAACATCACTCCACAGAATGCGAAGCATCGATTGCAATGGTGTAGAGCTCTTCGTCATTGGACTGTGGACATGTGGAAAATTGTTCTTTGGAGTGATGAATCTCGCTTTACAGTCTGGCAGTCGGATGGACGCGTCTGGGTTTGGCGGATGCCCGGCGAACGTTTCTATAGTGACTTCATTGTGCCGACTGTTAAGTTTGGTGATGGAAGCATAATGGTGTGGGGGTGTTTCTCGTGGTTTGGCCTGGGTCCGTTAGTTCCTGTGGTTTGAAACATGAACTCTGAGATGTATGTGGACATTCTAGACAATGCTGCACTCCCAACTCTATGGCAATATTTCGGGAAAGGCCCATTTCTCTTCCAGCAGGATAACTGCTCCATTCACACATCGAGGCTTGCACAGAAGTGGTTTGACGAAATGGGTGTTCAAAAACTGTACCGGCCTTCTCAGAGCCCCGATCTAAATCCCATAGAACACCTTTGGGACGAATTAGAGCGCAGATTACGTAGCCAGCCAAATCGACCATCTTCACTGCAAGCACTCACTTCAGCTGTGATGGACGCCTGGAAGGCATTTCCTATGGTCACCTATCAAAAATTGGTGGAAAGTCTTCCCAAACGTGTGCAGGCTGTCATCGATACAAAAGGGGGACCAACATCATATTAATATGTGCCTCAGGACGCTCTAAGTCAATCCCACTGGGTGTCCGGATACTTTTGGCCAGATAGTGTAGTTAAATCGATACTTGTGTGAAGGTGGTGCCTTCCGAGAGGTCTTTCAAGGGAGAATGTCCTAGTTTTTTCAATCTGTAGAGTTAGAAAAGTCAGATAATTCCCCCATTGAGCCAAACAATTGACACAACACTATCTGCCACGATCGATGTCGGGTCTACTCATTTGAAAGAAAGACTGAAGAGCTTCGGCGAGGTTCGATCGGGGGACCTTTTCCATGCTGCCCAAGCATTCTGCCTTCAAACAACTTATTTAATTATGGTAAGTTAAGTTTTTACATGTATTTATAATAAATGTTTCTCAATTAAAAAAAAAATGTTTTTACATATTACGAACAAAGATTATCACTTAAACAATATCATTAAAATTGAAAATATTATCTGCTATTTATTACCTCACAAATTTCCAAATAGTTACGGTTTCCAAATGTACATAATGTTCATCACATTGGAAATCAAAGGAGGGAGACTCCAACAGAAATATTACGGCATCACCCCCCCCCCCAATAGTGCCAGTCCAGCTGCGACCTGTAGACGGGGTGTCTGACCAACCATGTAAAATTCACTCCACAGAAGAATGCATAATATATCCAGTTGCAGAGAAGCTAGACATAGCAAGACATTTGCAACATTTTTAGACACTTTTTTGACAGTTAAGGCAGGATTTTGGACACCAACACCGCTACTACACAGATTAACCGGTTTACCAGACAGAGGATACTAGGGTGTGAGTGCGATAGCCTTCTTTTCTTAGAGGTGACCAATTGTAAGTACTGCACACTCCTCCCCCCCCCCCATCGACCAATAAGTGAGTTTTAAGATGTTAGAAAAATTCAAGACATTCATATTCTAAGACTCTCCAATTTTGCAGTCCTTAGACTCCTTACTCTAACGGGACCCTTTTTGTAGGCCAGAGTCCTGAAATTATTTTTGAACTCTAATTTTGATCCCGAAAGTGAGGGGTCGTGAACCTGTTTCTACATGTCCAATCTGTGGTAAGTCTAATTTGCATGTAATCTTGTGACCCTTTTGTAAATTAAATGAATCGTTAAATCTTGATCGGGTTGCTGTCATTCCATTGGCTTTATTTTGTATATTCTAAATTTTTAAAATTTAGAATTGTATTAGATCTGGTCTTTTAGATACGCTGAAAATCCACTTTACGAACTAAAAATGCAAATATTAAATTAAATTTAAGCATTCAAGTCACATCAAATGCAAGCATTATCATTTGTAAGTATTTTCAAATCAACTGTTTGCCAAAAGGTGATAAAAAGAAAAAAAAGTAAACTTTAAACTTTAAATTTTCTTTCTATTTGATCTAAGGCCCCTTCGATCTACCTCGCCTACTAAAATATTTCTTTTTCCAATCAGGGAATGATTAAAATTCTGGCAACCTCCAAAACAAAACTGACAAATAAAGAGAGTTTTCAGAAATGGGTTGTAAGGATTGGTAAAAATTGATTAACTTTGATTGTGAATATCTCAATAAATATTGATTTGCGGACCCAAGTTCAAATTACAAATAGTATTCATTTTTGCTCATAATTATGAAAATATATAAGACATTCGGGGGGGGGGGGGTGAGCACCCTGTATATTACATTTCTTAAACGTAATGTATTGGATAAACTTGGTATGGAATTCGTCGGTTAAACTTTGATACAAAACTCAATCATCAGGTTATCAAACTATCTATTTTTGTACCTTAATGTACATAATATGAGTATATCCTAAAACAAAATTTTCATTCTAATTCTCTTTCCTACTATTGAAGTACAATATAGCAATTATCACCAAACCATATATTATCTTCTTATAATCGTCTATGGATAATTGTAAATTTTATTAAAAACTGCCTTCTTTCGCTTCTTCTAATCCCTTTCTTGCTTCAAGTTTATAAAGTTACTTCTTTACACAGTATCGATTTTTAGCTGTCGACTTGATCGATTGAAATTACTGTGTTTCTTGTTCTAGAGGAAGTTAGTAGTGCTAACAATTAAGTGAATCTGACATGGACGTAAATAATACATTGGAGCAGAATAGGGATGTAAGGCATGTGAAGTTAATTGAAATTGCGCCATTTGGTGGCAAAGTGTAATTTCTCTATTGCAATAAATGCATTACATTTATTTGCATTTCTTAATGTGGTCTTTGTTTCATGAAATAATGTGTCTTCTAAATATGTCTGTTTAATGAAATGATCTCAATTTAGTGAGGAGTTAATTTTTGTGTATAAACTTCGTGATATACATTTAAATGTATTGGTACTAATGGAATATGTCATGGGGCCAAGCTTCCAAAAAAGATAAAATTAAAAATTACATTGATAAATGGAAGTTAAACATGGAATGATGATTCATTTTCAAAATTCTTTAAAAGATTTATGGGACTGATATCGGAAGCAATTTAATACATGGGACATATTTATATTTTTATTTTTCTTAAAAAAGATACCGACAAGAATTCAAATTTTTTCTGAAATTATTTTTGTAAAGCGACAATTAAAAAATAATACAATTTATATAATAAAACGAAATTTAAAACATAATATACTTAATCTGATATAAATTCTAAAGCAAATTTATATTACCCAATCAACTTTTCCTTCTAAAATCCCTATATTAGCTTGTTTAACAATGAATTCTTCAAGTATTAGGTGTTATTTGGTATTTTTACTTGTACAATAACAATTAATATAAAACCCAAATAATTAGAAACGTTTTACATAATATGATACGAATAACGGTGTTAATTTATTCAACCAAAGTAAATTAAAACATTTCTTCGTAATTTAATGCTAATTAATTTTTCAAATTTAATACTACTTTTTCTAAAAAATCTAAAGTATGTTCATACATAATTTCTGGAAACTACTTGAGGTAACTTAAATAAGAAAATTTCCTAGAAAAATAAATTTTAATTTCATAATAATCCATTATATATAATAATCTATAATAACATAGTAATCTTATAATAACATAGTAATCTTATAATAATTTAATTTTAATCATTTCAAAATAATCTGGCATAAATTATCCTAAAGCGTGATTGTAACTGAAAATAATTCCTTCTCTGCGTATTGAGACTTACTTAAACAGTAACAAAGCTCTAACACATTCATTTTTATTTTGAAATAAAGCAGCTTAGAAGATATTTCCTCCCCATTTCCAAGAGAGTTTAATCCAATCTATATTCAACGAATTCAGTAAATATTCAAATTGAAATTCGAATCTACGTTACATTTATGCAAGATGTACTGCACTCATGACAGAAGAGTTAAGAATTTCTTTAAAACAGTAATTTCAATCATCACGTGCAATCAAAGAAAGTCATTTTATTTGTGGAGTAATTTTGGTAGCTCTTACACCAAGAACTCACAAAACTTGGCCAATGATCGCAATTGTTTAAAATTGATTTTTTTTTTTCTTTTTTTTTTTCAGAAGGGAAAGTTTACCGTAGACGGAGAATTGTGTTTTGACGACGAAAAGTAGCCAGATTTAATTCTTTTATTTTTCCCCGACACACACGGGTAAAATTTGTTTCAAAAAAGCAATCTGGCCATTGGGTTTTATTGCAGAAACATAAAAGCAATTCAACGTAGAAAATAGCTTTTACGTGATAGTATTAAAATCCGCTAGGTTTGATGTCTTTAACAACTCTAATTTAGGAAAACAGTATTGAGATATTGTTTTAATAGTTTAATTTACTATATTTTATTTGTATCATTACATAAAATGAATTTCAAACTAACTGCAAAGTTACCTAAACATATATTATTAATTATATTTAATACTAAAGCTTGTTGCGATGTTTTAATTTTTTATATATTTATGCACTTTAAGGAAAACTGTGATTTAGAAACAAACTTTCTTTATTTGTTTACAAAGTTTAAGTCCTGTAGAATTAAATAATACTTTTTATTAAAATTCTGTATCAGGTAACTTAGAGGTTTCGCAAACAAAAAAATAAAATTAAAAGAAAATTTGGAATTTGCAATTTTCAATTAAACTTATAACATTGCAAATATATTTCAAACAAAAATTATAATTTTACTTCTTTTAAATTCAGAAAAAATATAGGTATTGTATGAAATACCTATATTTTTCTGGTATGAAGTTTATTACGAATAAAAACTTATCAATTACGAAATAGTTTTATGGATTAATAATAATAATAATAATAATAATAATAATAATAATAATAATAATAATAATAATAATAATAATAATAATAATAATAATAATAATAATAATAATAATAATAATAATAATAATAATAATAATAATAATAATAATAATAATAATAATAATAATAATAATGATGATGATGATGATGATGATGATGATGATGATGATGATGATGATGATGATGATAATGATAATAATTATAATAATAATAATGATGATGATGATGATGATGATAATGATAATGATAATGATAATAATTATAATAATAATAATAAAAATAATAATATTAATAATAATAAAAATAATAATATTAATAATAATAAAAACAACAACAATAATAAAAATAATAATATTAATAATAATAAAAACAACAACAATAATAATTTTTGTTGGTTAGTAGTAACGAATTTCTTACAATCCATATATAGCGTACAATAAAAATAAAATAATGAACATGTTTTGATCTTAAAATTGTTCCAACCATATACATAAATTGACCAAGAATGAAACACTTAAATTTCTGTTATAATTTAAGGGATAAAGATATTTTGTAAATTATTGGTGACTCATGGGGAAATTTAAAGAATGACTTTAAACTCTAACCGTGAGTGAATGTGCTTAGAGATGAGGGAAAACATTGATGTTTGAGGAAGTGAATTTGAAAACTGGCAGTCTGTACTCTAGTGATATAACAATAAAATATACCCAACTGCAATTATTTATATTTTTCTCAATAACAGCAAAACTTTTACATTGCATAACTGCTGGGAATTTTTAAAGATACATTTTTAAAATATCATGGCAGTATAATAATGCAATAGTGTACCTATGTGATTTAATAACTTTATGATTCAAAAATTAATATAATACATTTTAACCAGGATATACCTGACTCATCAATTTCGTATGTGACTAGAATATTTCATCTGCAGTGACCCTCTGATGATATAATAATGTTTGCAATTTTAAAATCGATTTACTACATTTTTATCACATTACAACAATATATCGAATTCATATATAACGTGAATATGTCAGCTATACTAATGAGAAATGTACCAGGGAACATAATTAGATTAGAGAAGCATATATCTATATGACACTGACTATATTTCAAATAAAATCAAGGAAATTGACTGTTATATTGAGAGTTGAGTAAGCATTCGCAGTAATTATCATCGGAATTACTGCGGTTTAAGTGTGAAAAATTGAACACATGAATTTTTCGTATTATTCTACATGTGTCAGTTTCATTTGTTCAAGCTGTGTTAAGTTTTTACTTAACAGTGAAAGATTATATAAAGTGGAAGTATCAATATATTTCGAAGAATCTAAATAAAATTATGTGTATAAATTAAGAAACATTTACAGTTTAGGACGAAAAATCAATTTTAAATGTATAGGGATTATTAGTGTATTAACATTTATTACACAAATGTTTGATAAAGAAAAATAAATTTTGAATTGAGTTTAAAAAATTTCATCTCATTTAAATAAAAACAAGCTGTTTTTTTAATTTTGCAGAAGAAGAATCAAAATCAGAATCTTGTGAGCCTAATCTATATACAAGTTTACCAGAATATATGTTTATTCACGAATATATTATCGATTGTGTATTACGTGAACATTATTTATTCTCTGCAACAGATTATTCATTATACCTTGAAACAAGTTTCATCATTAATTTTTCATTACCATTACCATGTCGTTTTGATGCATACAGCTTGATTAAGAATACTGACCACACAAGATCATCCCGAACACTTTCCATGAAATGAGGTTTAGAGGTATATTCTGGTTATTCCATTATTTGTAGTTGATCGCTGACTTTCATACAGTGATCGATGAATATAATGAAATGGCCGGCAATATATGAAGCTATTTTGAATTTGCTTCTTCTAATACCAAAAACAGCCTAGTTTGTTGATGTAGAATGCATTATTCACACATTTAAGAATAGTTTTCAAAAAGTAGGAGCTCGACACACATCATAATTTTTAGCTCTGGCAGCAAAAAAATTAACTATAATAACTTAAATCATTTTTCCGACTGAGTTTTTAATTCCGTTTAGAGACAAGAATTGGTATATTTTATTTCCAAAAGATATTTTAAATATTTTAAAAGATTATTTTTTTACTTAAAACTTTCTCATTTCGGGCATCTAAATTGTTAAAGGGGTTCATTAGGCTTAAAATTTCGAAATTCGAGATCTTTGCATATCTTAAAATTTCAAACTATTCTACTTCGTTTAACATATAGTGTTGGCCTATGCTGTTACCTAGTTCCGGAGAAAATTTAGTTTTAAATTATGTAAAACAACGTTTTCCATGCTACAATTTCGCATAGAAATGCATTTATCTCAAAATATCAATTTTCAAACTTCTCTGCAACTTTTTGAAAAAACGGCTACTAGCTTCTTTATGAAATTACTCTATATTTGCCATGTATAAAATTTTTATCTGAAATGAAAGTTATAAAAAAAAAATTATTATTTATTTTTTTCAAATTATTTTGTCTTATAAAAAGGCGATTCTCAGAGATTTTTGATGTTTTATTATTTGAGATTGTTTTTAAGAATAAAAAAAAAAAGTAAACATATTCTCTTAATATTAACCTCAGATTAAAAAAGAAGGTTGAAATAATATTCAGGAAAAATTTCAAAAGTATCCATTTGTTAGTTATTTAGAAAAGGTACGTAGAAATGAGCCTTTTAACATTAGGGATATAGGGCCTACCAAACCTCCTTAACTGATTCAGTGTTACTAAGAACAAAGCGTAATAACTTGTTTCCAGTAATTTTAAGATAAAAATAATGAATAAATCAAAGAAAGAGATAAGTGCTTTCAATTTATGAAAATAGGTGGTTAAATAATTTTGTTAGATAGAAGGATTGTTCTAGAACGAGATATCCTACGTTTTGTTATGTCCAAAAGTAACGATCATAACAACGCTGTATTTGAATACGAAATATAAGAAGTAAGTACATTAAACTCATTTATTTCTCTTTTAAATTATTTTTTTAATGTTTCCAACAGCTTTTGTGCCTTTTTGTACAATTTATTTTTTGTAAATGTACTTTCATTATTTGTTAAACCGCAATGTCCAAATCTCAAAACGAGTGAAACTAAGATAATCTTTTTAATAAAGGTATTGTTACTTAAAATCTAATGTCTTAAAACTTGAAATAAAGTATTAATTATCATGTTACTTTTGTTAACCAAGAGAGGTCTTTTGCAGAAAAAAATTATATGTATGTTAAAATTTTAGAATCATGACTAAAAACACGTCCAACTATGTGTAAGATCGTAACAAAATGGCCCCCCAATCGTCAACGATGTAAAAAATTGTGAAGTCAATTTTTTGACTCCTCAAGGAGACATTAATTCAGATAGATTTCACTATCCACTAAAACACGATCGTGCAACATTAAATTATGAAGATATTCTGCTCAAATTGCCATCACCGCCTCATCCTGTAACATCAAGAGGAAACTTCTTTTGCTAAAGAAACTATTGAAATGTATATTAAAAAATGACCTAGTAATTCAGTTTGTAAATTAAAAAGAGTAGCATGCGAGTGGTTCTCAAATAAAATTAACCTGTCTTTTTCCTTTCTTAATATATAATTATATTTGTAAAGAGATATGGTAAATTGAGACTTTTAACATATAAAGATGATAGTAAAAATTGCGAGCAGATATACATATAATTTGAAATGTTTATTTTAAAATTATTAAACTAATTAAAGAGGATTTATTATTTTAAGATTATTAATACATTTCAAGAAAAATGTTCTGTTATTATGTAAATTAAAAAAGTTTTCTGTATACAATATATATATACTTGGAGTATCAATTTTACATATTCTTTTTCTCTTGCTAAAATCAATCAATGCATCTGTAAAATAATAAACAAAACTTATTTATGGAAAAAGTCAAAACAATTACTAACAGGAAAACTATTTCCAAAATTGTGTAACCTACAGGACAACAATGTCCAAAATTGTGTAATCTACAGAACAACAATGTCCAATATATGTAACCTACAGATCAGTTGATTAAATGCTTTAATTAGAAATTTTTCAGAACACATTCTGTCTTTGAATGTTTACATAATATATGCATGAAAAATAATAATGCCTGAAAAAGTACACAATAAATAAAATTGTGTTAAATCGGATTTTTTTTTTAATATTTATTATAGTTAATATTCATTGCTCCCACATTTTAATAATCTCCCTTAAGTAAAAATGTATTTTGATATTCATAAATATCTGTGAAGACTGTGTGTATTTAATTTTTGTAAATGACATCCTCATTGTTTTAGATTATTTTCTTTACTCTATAAACGACAAATACATACATTTAATTTTCATGCATCAGTGCAGTTAAAACAGCAATATACTCGAGTGAAAGATTATTTACGTTCACATATATTTGAAAAGCATTTTACATTTAAACACACCTCTTAAATAGATAGTAACTTTATAATAAAGAACATTTTACTCATATATGCTCCAACCACAAGGTAAACCAAATGCATGTAAGTCTTTTTCGTATTATGTTCCAAATATATAAAAACTAGAGCTGAATATTATTCTGCAGACGAATCCAATAACTGTCCATCAGCTACAAGGTCAAACTACCCATTATGGTGGTCACCCAATTAGGGCCATCGGTTATTAATGATCATACGATTGTATTCCGACAGATGGATTCTCAAAGAAATCTCTAATAAGACAAGACATGGTGCACTAAAATAGACGAAGTGTGAGTGATTGTTCCCGTTATATCTTACACAACTAATAACCTACCGAAACTGTAGGTGTATGAACTATATTATCAAGGTAATTAATATAAATCTGTGAACTAAAGGAAGTTAATACATTATATTTGTCATATATAACTCAAATTTAAAAAATTAAACCTATTTATAAAAATATAACAAGATAAAATGTATATACTATTTGACAACCTTAGTGATCTTAGGGCTAACTATCCACGAAAAATTAAGGAATCAAAAGAGAAAAGACAATGAGACAATTTTGGATTTAAAGCAGCCACGATTTGAGGTTCAAAAGTTCTGTAACTTTAAGTAACTAAGTGACTTATATAAAAATAGATTTATAAACATGGTATATTTTAGTTATGTGTTTAAAGTGTAAAAGTCTTAAGTGAAAGAGTTTCTTTCTTAAGATACAGAATAATATCTAAAAAACAATGTTTCAAAACAGTTCTTGAATCTATTCCTGAAGTATTAAATCATTTATCTTCTCTCAAGTTTCAAAAGAGAGCAACAAAGGCATCATCTTTCACAAATTTCTCTAAAAAAAGAAGTGGATCTATTCTTACTTCGTCTTAGCGAATTCTTCATTTGTTTGTGGAACTGTTTGTCTTGCAGTAAATAAACACCAAAAGTGTCTTATGAGTTTACCTTTTTATTTATTTCCCTCTCGCTTTCATCCATTGCATTACTTCCACATTGAAGCGGAACCAATATATAAACATGATCACACGAGTTTAACAACTTCCATATATGAACTAATTTATATTCATATCTAGAATTAAATTTATTAGTTCTACATTTGAGATGATTTAAAACCTTGTGTTGATAATGTGAAATTATAAATATGTTATAACACATGCTTAACTTTATAAATTAAATTTTAAGCAGTCTATAATTTAAAATTAAGTATGTAAACGTAGTAAGCATTAAAAAAAACAAAAATACAAGAATGTTATTAAGAATGGTAATTTCAAATTTAAATATACATGAATGTTTTACAATTTTTATATTTCTTGAAAAATTAGTGTATTACATACTCATATTTCTGATACTTTTAATTTAGCGAGCATTTGAGAAGGTCAAAGCTTAAAAAGGAGGTGAGTTTCAAGGACGCATTAGATGAACTAGAAAAATAATATAGGTAAATATAGTTAAGACCAAATAGAATTCAGATCTGTTCAATTAATGTTATTTGTAGTTTTATTTAACAAAACGTATATATTAATGAATTTATATTTAGCTTCATATAATTTAATAGTTTACCAGAATGTAAAGTTATCAGTAAAACTCCTTAGCACATTTTTTTCCCAAAATTGCTTCCACCAAATAGTTTATTTTTAGAATATGTGTGATAAGAGTTGATGGGTTTCAGATTGGAATTCAAATTCAAATAGCATCGAGACTAGCTCAAAATTAAAAATGAATAAGATTTTGTCGAGTATGGTTTTACACTTAAAGGGTTTTTAAGCAAAGACATTAAGTCACACAATAGATGTATTAATGTCGTATTCCTTAAGCAGATTAAATACGTTATCTGAATATTAATATCTTCAAATATAATTGCCAAACCTTTTTTTAATATTAATTGCAAAATATTCAATGCAAGATAACACTAAAAATTGAAAAAAAAATTGACAGCAAAAGCAGAATAAATTTATTGTTTTCATGAATAATGCATATAATTAAAAGGTGAAAAGATCATTTTTAATTTCCATTACGACTCTCTAGAAAATAAAATAAAAAACAGCGACGAAACAAAACAATTGAAACATACTTTACAAGCAACTTTATCCCAAAGCATTAATTGTACGTATGAAATAATCCAAAAAATGACTGCATATTACAAATGAGTATAATAACTCATCCCCCATTACCAAACCTCCACTATCCAAGCAACGAAACATTCATAGCGTAAAAGTGATGGGGAAGAGGAGATACACTTCCGTCATTACTAAATCTTTAGAGAATATAACGTTCATTTTCTTCATCTAATGGTTTAGTAAACGCCCCTTTCTCGTTTGAAAAGCAACTTTTATTGCCTAGTGTTTTTTTAGTTCAGTGTTCAGTGGTTCGCGACCTCAGTACAGTAGAGGGGAGGAGTCTATTGGATGTATCCATTAAGAGGAGAGAGGGAAGAAAGTGCGCTTTAAATCCGTTTAGAGGGAAGTTGGAAGTGGATCTCGGGATCTTCTTTGGGCACCTGAGACCGGAGGAAAGAGATGCTTGTTTTGTACAAAAAGCGTGTTTTTAGAGTAGAGGCATTGTAGTCATGTGATGTTTTACAGAATTATTTTTTAAGAGTTGTTTGATCGAATTATTTCATTATGTGATGTTTTGTTGTTGTTCGAAGAAGCATTTGTTAAGGGTTTTTTATCGAATGATTTGTTATAAGCATTATGCAAATTCTATTTAAGAAGTGATTTTTATACATAATTGTTTATATGTAATATTAACTATGTGTTTAATTTTTTTTTTTTTTTTTTCATTCACAAAATGATTTAAAAAAAATCCTTACAATGATGTATGGGAAATCGTCCATTGTTTGTGATGAGATTGATAAAATAAATAATAAACAGTGTTATGGCTTTGTCCATTTCATAATTTTAAAAATATTGAAATAAATACGGAAAATAATCCTTACAATATGTAAATAATTTTACTATGTGAGGATTCAAAAGTTTAGTACACAAATTAATAAAATATTCCTTTCAAAATCCAAGATAGAAAATATACCCAAATTGAAAATCATACATATTTTTAATTAAATTTAACTTGAACTAAAACAACACAACAAATCAAACATAATTTCTCTCATAAACTTTGAAAACTAGAGGGTGGCACTAATTACGTATTATTTTCTTTGTGTACCGCCAACATATGGAGTAAATTAAGTTTTAATATAGCTTACCAAATAAAAATAGTTAAATTTTAAACAACAAATAGTAGTCTGATACTTATATAAAAGTAATGGTAAGGGAATAACCAAAGGAAGGAAATAATATAGTGATTAAAGTACTGCCGTGAGTATAGTGGTTAGTTAACAAATGTCAGAATTAATCTAAATGAACTTAATTTCGTGCATATGATAAAGCGTCACAATAATTCAAATTCATAACTTGAAAAGATATTTATTCAGTGAACAATAGGTATTAGACAACACATTTCCTCAAAGCACGCTTAATTAAGTCAGTGCTGACATCCATAGTTAAAAGCAAAATATAATATATCATAAAGATATTATAGGATAACTAATAAATTATATTGACACTTTTGATTACTATACAGTATAAAAACTGGCTGAGCATTGGAATCAAGAAATTTCACTTTTGGAATTTTGGAATTTGAAAAAAAATGCTGTTAATTATATTGAAATTTCTACAGTTTGGTGTATGTTAATTAATGTTTAGGTAGAAACACAATACGGTGTTCTAGTTATTTGATACCAACTTAGGGGAAGTTTCAGAGGGTATTGATATAAAGGTGTGGATAAAACTAAGGTAGTTATTTTCTTTAACTTTAATCAATGTAGGTTTAATTTGTTAATTTGGAGAAGTCAAATATGTGAGGCTTAGGAATAATATTGATAAAGTTAAAAGTCCAAAACTGGCTGAGTGTTTGTGAATTTTAAGATGTCATTTATCTGTATCACAAATCTGCATGTTACAATTTCGTTCGAACTCAGAGGTGGAACCCGCGCAAGTTCTACTACATTCTTGCTATCGAAACTACATCGCTGCTGGACGGAGATTGAGGGGACATAGCAAGAAAGTTCTTCACGTAATTCAAAGCTTAGCAGAGATGCAAGACAAAGAATTTCAAAAGACCAGCAAAGAGGGGATTCAACGATGGACCAGACGATACGACCGGCGTTAATCAACCAAATACAGTCTTACGCCATGCAAGAGTTTCCAGAAAAGCCGACCAACAGCGTTAACCAACCTTGAGGCAGCCTCACACCAGAGAAAAGCTTCCGGCAAAAATCCGGCAACCAGCTGACATCATCATCCTATGACAGGCGAGGAGGCGACAGCGACACAACAAACCACTAGTTTTCACATCCATCTGACCAACAGCAAGGCATCTTACAGTGAAACACACCCCAAGGAGAGAACAACTGACAACCACAAATGTGCCACTCCAACAAGTGCGGTCCTTTTTTTGTCAACAATCCCAAACTCCACTCAGATAAAAAGGGGTGAGAGATAGGCCACACCCACGGGCCGTCAACAATGTATCTACGCTAGCGAGGAAGAATGTCTCGTTTTCTACACTAATGGGAGATGCAAGCGATAAAGGTTAAGTGGACACTCTTATGCCGGAGAAGAAGGCAGCGGCATCTTCACAGGGTTACCATAATTTCCAGGCAAGGTAAACTATTTCATTAACTTTTTATCCATGTATAAACAATCTTTCCAATCAAAAGAAAATAAAGGAACAATGTAGTGTCATCGGTTATCCGTGTAATGAAAGTGGAACTGTAGATGAACACTATCCATAGCAGATTCAAATCAAACTCTTTAGGTGCACTCAATTTGATAAACACTTCAACAACAAGAGTGTTTCCTTAACTACTCAAAAGAACTAGCGAAGAAAGCGTTCTATAATCTGTGCCATTAAAGGATCCGATAAAGGAAGGAAAAGGAGATTTAAACTTTGCACAGGGAATACTTGCATATATTTGGGATATTTTTAAATTTAAATACCCTTACTCTTTAAATAATGTTTTTGTTATTTGAAGTTAATATTTAATTGTGATTGTTTATAACTAATTCTGTTATCCTTAAACCATTCCTCATTCCTAATTTGTTGTTTCATTGATATACATTGGATTTTGTGCATTGTATTGTATAATTTTTATATAACTGTGTAAGTTATCATGCATATTTTTAGCTGGCTGAGGAGAGTGAGTCTTCGAAAAATTTGGAAAAGGGGTGATAATGTCATAAGGTGTTTTCATTATGACATTTAGTATGATATAATTAAAGAAACCTCCTGGTGTAAAAATCATAGCCCGCCTCTTTTGACACTTTGGACTACGTCAATGAGAATTGCACGAATGAGCGGGCTGACTTCTTTACTTATGTTGCGCGTGGGGGTTGGAATTGAAGAGGGGTTTTTGGAAGCTGCTAGGGGAAGAAAGTAGATCATCTAGCCCGGAGGTTTTCGAAGAGAGAAGTAGGGTTGCTTGACCTCTGAGAAAGAAAAGTTCTTATACCGGGGATCGGAGATTTGATGCTGGCAAGCGGTGACCGCTCGTTCCAGAGCAATGAGCAGTAAGTGGCTCTTTTATTCACTCAGTACTCAGCCAGCTAGGAAAGTCTAGTTATGATATATATTTAACTCTTAATTATTGCTTTTGGTTGTTTTAAATATTTGTTATTTTGGATTTCAACCTCACACATGTGGTGAGCGTTTAGAGGAAATGTGTTTGCTACCATATACTTAACTGCTGAATAAACTGGTTTCTGAACTAAAGAACTTGTGTTAATTGCGGGGTGTTCTGTAAATGCTTGACACTAAATTTATTGCTTATATCATACATGCGTAATTAGTACTCCTACTATACGAATCATGGCACCCTCATAACTACATCAAAACTTCCCTCTCTACGCCATTGGAGGGGCTCTAATCCTTTATGGAATCGCCAACTCTTATTTGACCACTTGGCCAAACCCCTGTTTAAATATTCCCCCAAAAGCTTCGAACAGAAACTTAAGGGGCTATGCACTTGTTGCAATTTGGACTGATTCCTTAATAAAATTTGTAAAATGTCTGTGGATATACCGCATGACAAATACTTATTTATTAAACAAAATTTTACTAATGGATTAATTAGTTTAAATTTTGTACTACAAAGATTTTTCTTCAAATTGATACTATTTTGCGTAGACAAATTTTAGTTCTGATCAACAAGGTCTTATGGGTGGTAGAACTGATAAACTTCGTACATCATAAAACATATTTTCGTGTATAACTTTGGTTCTATTTATAGTACTTTATTGGTAGAGATTCAGCAATATTATATTTTTCGCCACTATTTATTGCACAAAAATTACTAACTATGGTAATGAATATTCACCATTTAGGTGTTTTTAAAATTTTCAACATATAGCTGCTTCTCAAAAATTTAAATAAGAATCTTATTCTTTTTATTTTTTAATTTAATTCCCTTTTGTTTGAATTGTTAGCTTTTAAAGGTCGTTATCGGTATAGAATTTCACAATAATTACATTATAAGCATGTAAGTTTATTCTAATCAACAGTTCATTTTTATACATCAGATTTAATACAAAAAAAAATTGTTGTTGATTGTCGTGGCTGTACTAATTTTTTAAAGAACACGAAAATAAGGAAAAAAAGTTTAAGGGCGCTGGCAAAGAACGATCCGAGTCAAATTTTTTCAAAATCGAGATTTTCCCGCCATTTACAAGGTTATAGCAGATAGTTTAACCCAGTGGAGTCCTCTGGCCAATAAACATCATGGTACTTGAGATTTTGAGGATTTTAGATATGGGGCTCAGAGTAAGATCGATCAGGGGCCACGCACCTTCCAACGAAAGAGATCATAGTTCAAATTATTTTTCCCTACCCACTTGATTTCACGAACCCCTTCCTTCAGTCTTCCGTGAACTGTCCTGCATCCCCTAGTTTTTACGTACCATGTGTTCATCGTTATTTTCAGTTTTGTGTTTGCTATTCCTAGTAATGATTGACAGTGATTTGTGTGATATCTCCGTGAGTGATGGTGGTGTCGAGGTTTTTAATGTTCGAAAAAGGGGGGGAAAACGAGAAAATGAAAGAATTTATGAAAAAAATTTGTGCAACTACCCAAGAAATGGATGGAGATTGTGGTGCACCAGGTTTCGTTGCTTCCAGATAATTCCCTCAGGTCAGAGAAAACGAATCATTTCTGAATTCAATGCGACGGGCAACTACAATAGACAAAATAAATATTTGAGAGGTCTCATCATGGTTTTACCTATTTTACATCAGCGTGTTAACAAAGATGAGAGCGAGGCCAACTACAACCAATCATCGTATGCCTATAGAGTTCGAGTTCGTTAGAATAGAGCTTTTCTAGATGTGAGTGTCTGCTTTAAAGCATTTCTATCTCTTCATGGTATAACCAACCTCAGAGTACAAACTCTTAAAAGAAACATGATAGAGTTCGGCGTTTCAAAAGATGATGGCGAGGGAAATAAGACAAAAGACCACAAACGCTATCTGTTGATACAAAGATCAAAATTATTGATTTTATCAAGCCATCACCAATATTTTGCATTATAAAGTATGGAAACTATTTTTTTTCTTTGACTCTTGTTCAGATCAAAGTAAGAATCACACCGTCATCCGTGTTTTAAACTGAATTGTGATGATCTTCCCCATCCAAGGACACTCCTATTTAGAGTGTGATAATATCATGACTCTGGTGAACCAGAAAACTTATATAGAAATTTCAGAAGACTGGCGGGATGCTCTCGGAGGGAGAAGAATGAGACCTATTTCCTTCAACATCATATATTGCGAATGAAATGTTAAATTTCAAACTAATATGTCCCAAAATGTCCAATGCCCACAATGATAAATAACACGAAACCGAAATTGATACACCACAAAAGTAACTTCGGTAATCTGCAAGGATGGAAAGAAATCTCGCAATAAGAGATTATCCAAGGGAAACATTCTACAAATTTAATACAGTAGGAAAGCTTTTACTATGTTCATTTTTTTAATAAATAAAGTGTACCAATTTTTTCAGAATTTGTAATCGGTTAAATAAACTATTGTTCTTTATTTTCATAACAAAATTTTTCCTTCACCTCACCCCTTTTAAAAGTCCTGAGACTTCAAACTATAAATCAGTTTTTCTGGAAAATTGAGAAAAACGGACACTGATCGCTCTTTGCCATAGCCCTTCAGTAATGCAATTTATTTTTTAATTAAATGAAAGCGTGTGACATTTTTAATTTTCTTATTAATGCATAGAAGGACCAATATGACACATTTAATTACTAAATCAGCAAAATTGATAAATGAAAAAAAAATTAAGTTTTACCTTAACAAGCATCTAACAAATTCATAATTAATCAAAATCTAGTAGAGATTATTTGAAATTTTCCAAAATGTTTAACATCATTATTTAAAATTGCTCAGCTTATCAGACAACATTGAATTGTAGTTTTTCAATGTGTGTAACGTTACTTGATCTTTAAAACTTCGTATTTATAAAAGGAAAAATCATAATTTATCAATTAAAATAATATACAAGCTTGAAATCACTTTAACATGTAGTAAGTTGACATCCGTGGCGACAGACAAATTAGTACATAACTCAGTTAAGGGGGTCCAGTACCGAAATTTCTTCAAAAATCCCAATTTTTTTTCTGATTTAAAAAAATAGTTCATACATTCCTGAAGAGAATGATGTTTTTATCTTATTCCTCCGGTGATGAGAACGCCTCAAAATTACCTGTGATTTAAACATCACTAATGGGCTAACACCTTGGAGCGTCTGCTTAAAGTGCGTTTTTCGAGCACTAGTGTTTTTCGCAGATGTTGCACATTCAAATCGATATATCTCCAGAACCATTAACAATTGGCTATTCAAATTTTTGGAGCATTTAATTTATATAGTTTTAAATATTTTGTCTTCACAGAATTTTAGTTT
This sequence comes from Linyphia triangularis, assembly GCA_963978545.1. NCBI lineage: Eukaryota > Metazoa > Arthropoda > Arachnida > Araneae > Linyphiidae > Linyphia > Linyphia triangularis. The sequence continues at coordinate 56,600,221 of OZ021724.1, read as the reverse complement.
TGTAATTCTGTTTTAAAATATAACATTTAGCGTAAAAGATAACATAAAAAAAAGCAAAAATTTCAATATTTTAACTTTGAGAATTTTTTTAATTTTTTTTAATTCACCTATCAAAATTCTGTGAAGGCAAAATTTTCTATATATAATTATGTATTACAGAAAGCTTTCACTATGAAAAAATAATTATTTTTTCTCGACTTATATCAAAATACGCAAACATCAATTATTATGGATTTTTCTTGGTTTTTAATTTTTTTTTAAATAACTAAACACAATATTTAAAAAAACATTTTCACAAAGATATATATAGTAGTATCTCATACATAAAATAAATTTTCGACATAAAAATGTACATAAATAAAGTTTTTTTTATTTTCGGTACCGGACCCCCTTAATATATATTTTTTTCTATAAGAAACGCCTGAAGGAAAACAAGATTAGTAATTGCAATGTTTAAGTTTTGCTGTGAATTCTTGCAGTGTAAAATAAACCCATACAGATTTTATAAATTTACTCTATATGCAGGAGAACGAGCATAGAAAGGATAAGCGGAAATATGTCACAGTCTTCAAAATATTGGCAACGAATTAGGATGTAAACATTTTATTAGTAGGGTGAATAAATAAATAGGGTAGAAAACTTCTCTAGAAAATGCATGTGGTCATTATAAAATTAATATCTTGGGGTCTTATATTAATTTATTTTTCGTATCGCGAAAAATAAATTAATAGACATACAATTTTTGCAATTTTGCTTGATAGCAGATGAACAATTATACGGTATGATGACCACTATTGAGAAATTAATGTATTGTTATTAATTTTTTATATTTTGTAAGAAAAATATTAGCTGAAAGTTTATAGACTAAATATTGTAACCTCATATAGAGAAGTGTTATTCTTAAATTATTTTGAATTTTCCAGACAGGAAGTCACAGTTGAAATACTAAGTGTTACAATGAAAATTATGGAAGTGAGCTGGAAATCTCATGAGGTATGGCTATTTAACTTATTTCATTTATGCAGAAAATGTATCATTGCTTTGATAAACTTAAAAGAAAATAATAAGATAGCTGGTTTTCAAACAAGATGCTTCAAGCTTCAATATTTCTGTTAAAAAAAAAATCTGTTAAAGTTTATTTATTTGCAATCAGAATAATCCAAAGATATTTTAAATACAGTATACACAAATAATGCTCATCAGACGAAAATATATATATATATTTATATAAGATATTTTAAATACAGTATACACAAATAATGCTCATCAGACGAAAAAAAAATATATATATATATATATATATATATATATATATATATATATATATATATATATATATATATATATATATATATATATATATATATATATATATATATATATATAGTCCGGATAAGTTTGAATATGTTTTAATATTATAATTACCAATAATTTTAATATTTAAAGGTATCTCAACACCCCAACAGTTTTGTGTTTAGGTATTTTATACTGACGAAAGAAACAAAATTTTGAAAAATATTAAACTTTATTATGCGGAAATTTCTAGAATTTATCGAGGTAAGAATAATTATAAAACAATGCAATAAAAATACAACAGTGCCATTTAAATAGTAGGAGATGTGCTAGTGGCTGTTAAAGTCTGTTTTTTGCAGTCGGGATAAGTTTGGAGATGTTCTTCCATCTCGTGAGGCAAGAATGGACACTTAGCGCATTTTTTAAAAACGAGTAAAATTAGTTTAGATTTGCGAAGAATATCTTTCTGATTCCAAATATTCAAACGAAAGTTCTTTAAAAAAATTAGTTATTTAAATATTAAAAATATGCCCGAAAACCTGGTCCGATTGCTTACCGATTAAAACTCTACTTTATAGCTGTGACGTCAAGATATCCTTTCGTTTCCATGGTTATAGTGAGGTTTCTGCCAAATAGTTCGTGTGAGTTTTTTAGACATTTACCATATCCCCTGCCGGCGTGAATTGCAAGAAACTTGCAAAACTGGTTTCCGGGGCTGCGTTTCAAACCAAGTTATTTCAGATCTTTTGACGTCACATTAGCTTTGAGCTGAAAGTGTCGTATTTTCCACTAAATCTAACAGGTGAACATTTGTTGCAAATTTAAAATAAATAAAAAAAAAAAAATTAAAAAAAGTGCAGTGAGCAGAATTTTTTTTTATGGCCTTTACGAAGCATTTAGAATTGGATTAAAAAAAAATTAAAAAATGCGGAAACTGTCCATTGTAGTTGATTTTCATTTTTTTTTTTTTTTTTTTTTTTTTTTTTTTTTTTGCTAAACTCTTTATTTCTATTCTTCTATTCTATTCTTCTTCTATTCTTCTGAGAAATGTATTGGGTAGGTTCATTCTTTCAAATAGCAAAGCTGACTGTTTTGTCACAAAAGTCTCAAATTTTATGTCCATAAATGTTTTGAGCTTAATGTCAGGTCGCTTTACAGGATTTTTTCTTCCATTAACTTCTTTCATAGCCTTTATCATAATTCTTTTCAGGCAATGAAGCACTTGATTGTTGGTTGTTGTTTCCAAAATAGCAAGGAGTTTGGTTTGTGATTGGGTGATATTTCTCGAAATAGACTATCCATTCGTCGAGGAAAAAATTAACATTTAGATCATAGCAATTGACGATGAAAATGATTATAAAACAGGTGTAAAATTATGTTTACAAACTTAAAAAGTTATGATAAACTAAAGTTGTGTTTCTGTAAACTATTCACGTTCTTCTACTTTGGTAAATGTTTTCGAAATTTTCTACCTGTAAGCTTTAAAATAAAAAGAGGGAGATAGGAAGATCTGGAACTTTTGAAAATTTAGATATTTATTAAAATAAATTTCTAAAATGTTACACTATTTACATATTTTTGAGATACGTAAATATAATAACGTAATGCTATTAAAAAAAATTCACAATTCAAATTTTATGTTTTTGATGTATTGCCAGAAAAATATCAAAGGGATGCAATAAATGTTCCATTTTATATCTTTAAATCACCAAACATTAAAAAACTTTCTAACTAATCATAAGCTTGAATACTTTTGTTGAAAATTTATAATCTAATATTTACAGTGCTAGAAGTGTGGGTAGACGCGGGGTGACTCGTCCCCCAATTTTCAAGAAAATACCTATGCGTCTCCCCACTTGAAAAATCACTGAAATACATCCCCCGACTTCTAAAAACATTCAAACTACTCAATACTAAAGAAAAATAACATTAACTTTTAAAATGTAGTGACACTGAGAAAAATTTATTTAAAGTTTTCAAATGTAAAAGTAAAAAAAAAAAATTATTGATGGTATTTATATCGTAATATTATAAAAATGTATTATACTTCTTTGTATGAAGTTATAAGCATTTTTATTAACAAATGTAAAATTCTTGGTCAACTTTTAACTTAAAGAAAAAAAATAAGTTACATTTCTATTCTTGTTTCATATAAAGACAAGATATTTATAAAAAAAAATACCATTTTAGAGTTCTCTATTAATTTAATTTTTTGAAAGTATGCACATTTAGAAGCACTATTTAAATTTAAATAAACATGTATGTATATATTGTCCAGTTATTACTTCACTGTATCTCTTACTTCAAAATAAAAACGTCCATGCAGAATGTACATTAAAACAAAAATAAATTCTGAACCTTTGTTCAATGTTGTGTTAGGAAGTATAAATTATTCCTTACTAGTTAATATTATTATTATAAGATAAGAAATTATAAAATTTAAAGTCGGGGGAGGGGGTGGACTTGTCACCAATTTTTGGGCATCCCCTCCCAACTTTTTTTCCCTCCCACTTCTACCACTGGATATTTATTCCTTATTATCTTATTTTACAGTTAAATAATGTAAGAAAATCTAGAAAGCTAGTTGTAATGAAGAAACTTCAATAAAATAATTTCGAATAACATTAAAGAGGAATGCACAATTAACCAACAGACACGTTATATAATTAAAATAAACTTACTATCTGAGTTTGAAACACAACTTCTATAATACTAATACTATTTAAAAACTCCAGTATATCGTTCAATAATTTATAATTGTCTTTATTAATTATCATATTTAAAATAAAGTAACATTGATTTTAATCAGAAGCTTTGCAGAATAGAACATTTCTTCTAACGTTTATGAAAATTTTATACCTGCATTTTATTTATATGGATATAGCGTGTAAAAAATAAGCTGAATTTATGAAAAGAATGCAAATATTTATCCAATTAATTTCTTTCGCTTTGAGAAAATTGTTAAACATTTGAAAAAAGTTCAAATAAATTTTTTTCTTAAATCTATAAGCTTCGTTCCAACTACTTATTTCAGGTTTGTTTATAATCCTTTTTGCTGAAAATTCACCGTGCCATAGATTAAAATGAAGCTTAAAGTTTTATCCTCAACTTGCAAGTAAAACATTCCAATCAATGTTTACAAAAATAATAGATTTTCTCAGTACTGTAACTTCATAAAAAATTTAATTATGTTGCCACTTAATACTTTATTAACTTTTTCTGAAATTAAAATATTTTATGAGATTAGGTAAACCAATTTCAAGTAAAGTAACGGTAATAATAAAATTTATTTTATACACAATTTTTCATTCTTTGACAATTAATTTCTGTTATTTTTTCTTATTTTTTTTCATTTTTTTTTTATTTTTTATAAATATTTTAGTTTTCTTTTTAACTCTTCACGTGTTTGATTTTAAGAATATTTTCCCAGAAAAATGTTAATGGAGTTCTTACGACTACTGCACACCTTGAAATGATGCTTAAAAATACTTATATGCTAATTCTTTACTCTGTCTTGTTGTAGATATTCTTAGAAACAAAGAATGTAATCACTCAAAATATGAATAAATTCATAGGAGATTAAAACGTTTAGGCCACATGTTTAAGTCTTTAAGAAATGCTGTTTCTGAAGTGAACAAGAACATCTGTCTATTCTCATACCGGGTGTCTTCAAGTCAGACACATTACCATAATGCTGAGTTTATGTTGCAATATTCTTAGAACTTTAAATAAAAGACATAGAATGTGCATAGTAAATGGGGGGAAAAATTGAATTGTCTTTGTCGGACATTTTTAATCACAAGATAGATATTGTAAATTAAACGCGTTCATAAAAAAAACTATTCATAATGCAATTACATAAATATTTATTTTTAAACAATTTCATTTCTTGCAATTAGTTTAAAATAAATTGTATACTTTATACTTTTACTTAAAGTAACAATCAAATGTAAAAATATAGAAAGGTTCATACAAATATTAGTTTTAATTTCTTTGACTAAAGATGTATATTATTCTTATACATCAAATTTTAACACCATTAGTCAAAATGGAATGTTGAGAAGCTTGTCAGGCTTTAATATGGCTAATATATTTAGAAAATATTGGTTGCTTTCAAAAGAAGGCTATATTTATTGAATTGCACAACTATTAAGGGCTGAATCTAATTTATTATAGGTTACTTTTACCAAATTATGAATTTTGAATTTTTTTCCACTCTTAGTACTGATGCAGCATATAGAATAAGATTCTTTTGGTAATGTATAAAGCAAAAACAATACAAATTCATTTATATGCATCCTCATAAAGAATTTTAAAGATGCTATTTTTATATTGTGTTGAACATACAGCTGAATTCATGCGCTTATTAGCAACATTCTGATGTTTCCAATAAAATAGACTTTTTATGGACTGATTATAACTTCAATATACTCTTTATGACCTATTTAAATCAAACAATATGAATATCGTTAAATACATGGTTATTTGGTATTTTTGTATCTGACACTGAACTTAACCTTTAACACTTAATCATTATCAAACCTAATAATTCAATCCCTGAATAGATTATTCTTCTATTTAGAGATCGACTTATTAGGTCTCCTTCTACTTCCTACGAAGAGGGAATCAACTATGTATGAAATCACTGTAACTATTTTTTCATTATATTAAAGTTACATTTACACATGTTCTGTATTTATAAACTGTTTGCCTAACTTTTAAAGATAGCTATATGTAATGACCTGACTCAACTTTATATTTGAGCTGTTATAATTTATGTAGTGACTAATATAAAATTATTTCTTCATGATATTCCAATACGACATACTTATATTGAGGCCAGTTATTGAACTCAGTTATTGAATGCAGTAACAAATGCTGACGATTTCATGTAAAAGATAATGTGTCTAATAAGTTTTAGGCTTTTCAATAGTAACATATTTTCTAACATGTACAGTACGCAAAAAAAAAAAAAAAAATCCGATCGATAGCTATATCTTGTATTCTAACTGATGAAATAACAAAAGCCAAGTACCGTTGTAAATTGTGGAAAGTCTTTATTAATTATAGATAATTTTTTTATATATCATAAGGGTTCATCTACGTATTAAAACTAAACCAAACTTTAAAAAGTTCAATGACAACCCCATAATATTATAACATACCTAGTAGTCCGAGAAGCGACTGCAAATTTTGGACCTCATCGAACATCACTCTGAAATTCATATAGAATGTAGAGTTATGCTAGCTGATTAACAATCGCGTGGTCTGCCGAAGCGCATTTGGCCGGAAGTGTCCGAAAAGCGTGACCGAAAGTGCACTTTTTGGAGCCCAAAATACCTCATCGAACATCACTCTGAAATTCACAGGGAATGAAGAGAATTACCTACCGAGTAAGAATCACTTGGTCTGCCGAACCGCATTTGGCCGGAACTGCCCGGCAGACCAATCCGAAAATGAACTTTTTGGAGGCCAAAATACCTCATCGAATATCACTCTGAAATTCACAGGGTATGAGGAGAATTACCTACCGAGTAAGAATCACTTGGTCTGCCGAACCGCATTTGGCCGGAACTATCCGGCAACAAAATAACAACTTAAGGAATAAATTAAAAATATCAATCAAAGACGCTTCCGCATGATCAATGCAAAGACAGCATGGAGTGTTGCTGGATATGATATCATAAAGGACGATCATGGAAGTCATATGATGAAGCTTATTAAAATAGGGGTGTGGAACATTGCACACCTTTCAATTACACTATAATACTGACATGGATTTGTGTCATTTACCGTTTTTATAATTTCATCCTTCATTTAGAATAAAGGACCAGTTTGGCGATATTTTTTGCGATATTTCTTGTATGGGTCTTGAAAAAAAAAAAAAAAAAAAAAAAAAAAGAATCACAAAAATGGTGAATTTGGCGATATACTTTTCGATCAACGATCATTGATTAGGTTTGCTCAAGGAAAGAGAGCTCTGTATTGAAATCATACATTTTTCAACTTTTTACGCCATTAAAATATTTTTATGGAAATTTCGGAGGTGGGGTTGTTTAGAACACTTTAAGAGGCATTAGCACAGCGATTTTTATTAAAATCGTTAGAGCTGTTTTTTAGCAATCATTGAAAAACATGATTTTTTCAATGGCAGCTACATTATGCGCATGAACGATTTTGACGAAAACCTTCATGGTAGGTCCCATGGCCACCACTAACCCTCATATCAAATTTGAACATCACTTGTCAATTTGTTCGGGAGTCATGCTGACCACACACACACACAGATAGAAATTTTTTATAGATAGGTATTTTGAAATCAGGATATTTCAAAACGTGGAGAAATGCGTTTTTTTTTTTTTTTTTTTTTTTTTTTTTTTTTTTTTTTTGGACCGAATACTGTACTTTTATTATCCTACATATATACATATGGGTAATTGTACATATATCATTTGGGCTAAGGATTACAAAATCATTTGCTGAAATGAAAGTCATATTCTAAAAATTGAATGATTGTATGCCGATATTTCTGATCAGAACTTTCTACATTGTTATGTTAAGCAGTCGTCTTATTTTTCTATGGTAATTTTTTATTTCTTTTCAAATACAAATTATTGTCTCAAAATGAGTGTTTGTTTTTTGTGCAAAAAAAGAAAACAAATTGTCGGAATTGAACGAAATGCGCAGAAGTAATAAAATATCAAGTATGGAAAGATTATTCTGTCTCCAGATCTTGGATATCATTTAAAATGTTACCGAAAGATTATGACATTAAAGAAAGAATATAAAGATGAATTGGACAACAGCATATCACCGAAAATTGTAAGTAGAATTAGTTTAATTAAGTGATATACGATACGTCTTTAGGTACCCAAAGCTGCGCGTTTGGATTGGTCTGCCGGACAGTTCCGGCCAAATGCGGTTCGGCAGACCACGCGATTGTTAATCAGCTAGCATAACTCTACATTCTATATGAATTTCAGAGTGATGTTCGATGAGGTATTTTGGGCTCCAAAAAGGTCACTTTCGGATTGGTCTGCCAGACAGTTCCGGCCAAATGCGGTTCGGCAGACCAAGTGATTCTTACTCGGTAGGTAATTCTCTTTATTCCCTGTGAATTTCAGAGTGATGTTCGATGAGGTATTTTGGGCTCCAAAAAGTGCACTTTCGGTCACGCTTTTCGGACACTTCCGGCCAAATGCGCTTCGGCAGACCACGCGATTGTTAATCAGCTAGCATAACTCTACATTCCATATGAGTTTCAGAGTGATGTTTGATGAGGTCCAAAATTTGCAGTCGCCTCTCAGTCTATAGATATAGAATCTAAAAAAAAGTCTACATATCAAATTTCATAATTTTTCAATAAGTGGTTAGTAATTTAAACAATGTAAAAAAAAAATAATTATAAACTAATGTTAAAAAGAACATTTAAACATTATATATTTTTTTTTTTTTTTTTTTTGCCGTAAATTTTTATATAGTTAATGTATTTTGGCAATTTTTATTTCAAAGGATTTAAGACCAAACATAAATAACATACGACTTTTGCATTACACAGTTTTTTAATAATTAATTATTAGTTAATGAAACAAGTTTAAAAAAAAAAAATTATTAATAAAACATATATAAATATGTATATTCTTTTTTTTTTTTCTTCTTTTTTTTTGTTGCTTCCATTAGAATTATCATGGTCGAAAATCCCTCCAGAATTATTTTCAATCCATTTTGACATTTGGTTCTCGATATTTTAACAAAAATGTAAAAAAGCTCACTTTAAGAGACCGCGTAATAGATTACGTCTAAAACGTTCGATTCAGCCGGCTATAAAGAAATTTTTCCACAAGATCATTTAAAACAATATCACTCATAAGAGAGGAGTATCTCAAGATAATGAACTGAAATTTTCTATCTAGGGTAAACGAATTATTCTAAATCGAATGAAAACATAAAAAATAGGGGTTCGTAATGAAATTTTTAAAGATAGAGTTAAATTTACTTAATATACAGCCCCCAAAGAGAAAAAACTGCTATTGACAAATATAAAATCGTCAATTTTGGTGCAAACCGCAAAATTCTACGATAATTAGAACCGAAGATATAGTCATCGTTTGGATTTTTTTTTGGGGGGAGGGGTGTACTGTACAAGCTTATAGTATATAATGTGGTTACTGAAACTAAATTTCCCTCTTTTAGTTTTTCATCTCGTGTCACCATTGAGTGTTGGACCCTAATATATAGTAAGTTGAAGTGCATAGGACATTTTTTGTTTTGGAATATTAATTTTGTTTTGTAGTTTCTGAAGTTTATTAATAGTATTTTAAAATATGGTCGTTGAACGTACTAAAGACAATAAAATCCCGCATTATAAGTTGGTATATATACCTTGTCAAAACCCTTGTATTACCTTCTTACAAATAAACATGTGATTTAAACCCAGAAAAGATAAGTGATTAATCTAGTCTAAATAAATATATGATATGACTGATGGTTGAATTAAGAATAAAGGAAGTTAAAAATTAATCAAGTTATTTGTAACGTCATGAAATATGAGTTACTCGTAACAGGTAAGCAAGCTACGTCTCTATTCAAATATTGTTTGGGCGATATTATTAATACTCAGAGGGCTTTCTGTGCTGACAAAAGCGTGATAAATTGTCAGTAAATTCCAAACACTTCTGTAGTAATGGATAATGAACAATACCAGCTTGCGTGTGAAAGCATTTGAGAAATTACCCTTCGATTCAATATTTAGGTGGCTCTATTCAAATCCTATATTACTCAACTTAGGAATTATTAAGATTGCTACTTAGAATCAATGATTATAGGTTTTGAAATAAAATTACAGATTAGGTTTGAACAAATATATTAAATAGATTTATTTAAGTGTGCAGTGAAAAATGTGTAATACATTGTATTTTTGTATAACCCCTCAAAAGAATAACACGTCCTTTTGGTGATTATATTATACCTCAATCTTGTTAAGTAAATAAAATTATTGTCATATCATAGGCATGAAAAATGGTTGATAAGAAACATTGTAGCATTTTGATCTATTTTAATGTAAAAAATAATGCAATAAATTGTTAGATTAAATTAGCATGATAATTGCTATTGTAATTTAACAAATTTTAAATTTTCACAGATTATTTTCTACAAAAAAAGTATTTTAAATTCAAGTATTTTCTTATATTTTACCGTGTAAAATTAAACGAGAACGTTCTAATGAATGATAAAAAAAAAAGATTTTTTTTTTCTATTATAAACGTATACTAAACTTAGAAAAATATCAGTAAATATATTGTAAAATTCTTTTCAAACATGATATAATAACTTTTAATCCATAAGCTAACACTGCATAAATTTTATTACTTTCAAATATCCTATATGTAATGTAAGGTAATGAGAGTATTGCTATGTAAAAAAATGATTTTTTTTTTAATAATTTTTTTTTTTAATTTTTTTTTACGTTTCTACGCGTTCTGAAACCTAATGAATTAGAAAAATAGTTTTAAAATATATGTGATTGCCTATGGTTATTATAATTCCTGCACAGATTGACCCCTACGATGTTCAATTTTTGTATACAGGTTAGTGGTGGCTGTGTGACCTGCCATTAATAATTTAATTAAAATTGTGCATAATGTGGTTTCCATTGAACAATTTAAGATTTTTAGAAATTGCAAACAAGTTTTTTATCAAAATTGTTATGGTAATGACAATACCGCAAGAAGTACCCACCATACCCACTAGGGTGGTTAAAAAACATATGGTAAAAATAATTTTTTTAGCTAGTGGTCAGGGCACTCCTTTTTTTTTACATCTGCCCCTACAAATGTTCCAGCAAAATTTCAGAATCTTACTCCAAATAAAAGATGGTGCTCAATGAACAGTAAAATTTCGTATTTTGTGTGTTTTGGGGGATTTGTAGGGGATTTGCCAATAAATATGATTGAAAGCAATTATCTCAAAGAAAGTTTTTATTTATACAATCATTAAAAATGTTAAATAAGTTAATAAAAGTGTATGAAATAATTTAATACTAGAACGCTCCACCACCTACTCACCAAAGCTCGTCAATCAACCATACTACTCCAATAAACTTTTGAAATTCTGATAAAATTGTACCTATAAATTAGGGGGTATAAAATTTTGAAAAGAATTCAAAATAAGCGATCAGTAACCTTAAATATTATATTACTAAGTAGTGTGGTGTTATAGTGCTTTTTAATTCATCATTTAACCATTTGTCCGTTAACCATTTTCGTGATTAAAGTACCACTTGGCAATATTTTTTTTGTATACTGAAATTGGTCCGATCGGAAAATACGTAATTCAGATAGGAAAACACATTTTTAAATGACACTCAATTTCCTAGTAAGAACACTTAATTGAAATTAAAGGATCTTCCTTCAAAGGATACCTTGATCGTAAGAATTGGTTAAGCAGTTTAGGAGTGGTGACTGTGACAAAAAATACGTTAAGGGATATTATTCTCCCATTCTTCAAGTGAAATAGATACAAAAGAGTCGCTAGTATTTAAATGGGATAAAATATCAAGAGTTCTTTTTGTCACAATATTAGCAAGACTGACATCTTTCAACGCTTTTAATAACTCATACCCTCTTATATTGATCGAATCCTTTGAGTTATTCAAATCTGCAATACTTTTTAATTTTTTTTTCTGTAATTCTGTGTGAAAATATGGTCAAACCAAAAAATTAATCTGAAAGATACCATATAAGATTTTTCAAAACTTTTCTAGCTGTAATTCCAATTTTAAAATCAATTATCTTATACTTTTTAATGTTTTTATACAAGTTCAGGTCACTTCCAGAATCTTTAGAACCAAGTGGGGCTTCTATCCATGTTTTACCATACAAAAAAGCACTAAACTGTACAAATCGCTGGTTTTGCATTTTTTATCTCTATTATTCATACGGAAAATCTCTTGCTGATCTCTAAACTGAAAGATTTAAAAACATATAGGAGTTTAGCCATCCATCATGCGTGATGAATTGATGAAACTGCTCTCCAATTGATTTTCTCTGGTATATTGCCCAAAACGTTTATTGTCAACTTGATTACTTTTTTGTAATCATCTCTATTTATCTTAGATTTATCCACGGATAAAAGAAAGGCTTCAGTTGAAACTTTAAACTTTTTTGATTCTTCTTTCAGTTCTAAATCCTGTATTAATCCTGTAAAAAAATTAATTTCATGACCTGGTGCCGGCAGGCTAGCCACAATAGTTCACGTCCAATTTTTTCTCTCCAAATTAAGGCATGCCTCTTATACACAACCATTAGTTACAAGTATCAGAACTTTAAGTCTGGATTTTCTTCTTAAGATCCCATTGTCTTACTAGCAGGAAAACAATTTTCGAAATATTTTTTGTTGTCCTTCCGCCACTCAACTTTAGGACACTAAGAAGTTTTTTGATACCATCTCCTGAAACACGCAGGCAAACGATCATTTTTTTTTTTTTTTTTTTAATTCAAAAGATTTTGGTAGAAGATTGTCATCCTAATGATGGACTATTGGACAGTCAGGTTTGAATTTACCCATTGCTGACTCAGCATATTCTTTCTTGGCTTTTTTTTCTTGATTTTTGGCCCCTCTTGGAAGAGGAAGCATTCGAGGATTAAGTCCCAAAGCTGCGACTATTGTAACTATCAAACGAAGGGCTTCACAATCGGAAATTTTGTTAATGGTGCTTTTATAATGTTGATGTTTCCGGATACAGTATATAAAAGAACTGTTTCCAAAATAAATTGCATGTAATAAACAGCCATAAAAACATTTTTTTTTAATTTTTTTTTTTTTTTTTTTTTTACTTGTGAACTCAGCAACATAAACTCTAAAATTATGCGAAATTACAAAAAAGTATAAAATATAAATGGTCATTGAGCGTCACCTTCTTGTAGGAGTAGGGAAGCTGAAATTTTATGAGAGTAATAATACTATGGGTAAATGTAAAAGAATTAGGAGGTGTCTTGGTCTAGCAAGCAATTTTTTTTTTTTTTTTTTTTTTTTAACCACACTAATATCACACTGTAATAAAAAGAGACGCCAAAAAGAAAACATCGCTAAAAATAGTAAATTTTTAACGTATAAACGTTAGATTTTTCTCTATTTGTTAAGTTGTATCAATATTTCTCTACTTGATGCTTTTATTTCTAACAGAATTAAATGTATACTTATTTTTATTCATTTTTGTTGATTCTGTATCAATTTTTAAAATCTTCAATATCAATGTGGCTCAGGTTAATATTAATTCATAAGAATAACATTTTAAATATTATCATAATAGGTTAAGGTAAAAAATAAGTCGGGTGTGTAAAATTAAAACCGAAGAAATTTACTTTGTTTCAAAAAATTTCAGTTTGTGTAATCGTTTTAAAAACTTTGGGCTCATAGCGACACGGCTTAGTAGTAGTTTATCGGAATGAAAATGGATATACTTTCAAGATAGGTCGAAAGAGTTAAAATTGGATGCAACTTTATTTTCGACCTCGTGGAAGGACCTCCATAATCCCTATTTCAGAAATTCTAGTAGAAATTCGATAAAGTTGGCGTAAAAAGTTGAAAATCAAATATCTTTATCAGAGAGTATTCTTCCCTTGAGCATTGCCCTACAACGACTGTTCCTTCTCTTACACTTACAAGCCATGATATTTTTATAATATAATAATTATAAAATACCACTAATTTCTCCATTTTGGAAGGTTTTTTTTTCCCTCTCTCTCTCTCTTTTTTTTTTTTTTTTTTTTTTCCCAATGTAGTAATTATCGCCAAAATATCACCGTACTGACCAAATATGAAAATGAAAACGGTGAACTTCAACTTCAATTCATAAAAAATTTAAATGCAGTGATTAGTATTACAATTTGTTGAACGATGCTAAACACTCCAAGTTTGGTGCAACAAACATGTAAACATTTAAAAATAATACAGCTTATTCACCGTTCAGAATTTTAGTTTTGAAATGCAGATGCACAAATTCCTATGATGCCATTGTGTGAATGTATAAAAGCTCACGTATAGATACTTTTATGAGTTAGGAAAATGTTTAGTACTTAAGATTACTGATATGAAACCATTATCTTGTATCTTTAGAGTTTAAAACTGGTTTAATACTTACGCTTACAGCAACCAACCACAAATAAATTGCTTGTTTCGTCGTTAAAAGCTGAAAATTCCATTCTATAAACGGTACTTCTGTGCACTTTAAACCTTTTTACGAGATGGCCATAAATTTAATTTCACTAACATACCCGAACGCATTCTCCTATCTAAGAAAGATACAAAATGACTAAACTATTATTTAAAGTTAAAAAAAATAAAAAATACAAATCTTTATAACTTGAAGAGATATTATTTTAAAAGTACTTCCTTTCTTTATTATTCGTTCATTTATATGCTCTACAGTTTATAATTGAAATTTTTTATTTTTTTATTGTATATTTTTCTGACGAGTTAGTTTTTAGATCTTTGAAAATTTTAAACACTTATGTTACGGTAGTACAATATCATAAAAATAAAATCACAATAAAAATACTCATTGCACCATTAACGTTTAAAAATACTAATTTACGATTACTTATTCGCTTACAATTAAAAATCAACCTTTTAATATTAAAAACGATCATATATAGTATAATTTCTGGATAATATTTTTTGAGATTCTTTTTTTTTTAAATTTAAAATTGAATATTGTTGTACTAATCAAAATGTTAAGATCTACTCTTCGGACGAATAATTTATCTATGAATGTGCATTGTATTACTTGCTCAAAGTTCGAAGTTAATTTGTTTTATAATTTAGAAATTCGGAACTCTATGAGAAAGGACTCTATGTAGCTAGTACTGTATAAAATGGAACTCTATGAAGAGTGTATTTTTGTTATCTATGACAGGTGACTCTTTCTAATGGATGCATTTATGACTCGAGAAGCCACATGACCTCTATAACTTAAACTACAGTAAATATATTTATTACTGTTTTTTAAAACATATAGTCCTTCACTTTATAAAATTTCCTATATAATGTGCTGATAAATCAAGCTTAGATGTTAAAGTTTCATTGGATACTCTATGATGGATGTAGAGGATACTATTTATCACCAGACTGACCAGATATACGAGTCGTGCCGAGTTCTGCTTTCCAAATAAAGTGTAACTATATCTCTCCTCAATAGAATAAAGTATTTAACTCGGATAAACTTCCAAACAAGTAATTCCTCAAGCAATGCTCAGCCTGCACCTTAATCTGCTAATATATTGCTCTGAATCTTAAACCCAAGGGCTTTTTTTTCAATTGGTCAAAAGTGTGGTCCGGTGTCCGTGGTGTCCTTCCCCACTTTATGTTTGGACTTGCGCAAGAAAGGCATTGTGTGGGCATTTTATAAAACTCATCTGTACATCGGCCCTAAGTCGATTATTTTTTGTTTGTAATTCACCCCCCCCAAAAAAAAATGTGTTATATAAGGAGCAGCAGAAGCAGGGCAGCGTCGTTCCACTGCCGGTTCCTGATGGAAGAAGATGGATGAACAAGTTTGCTCGTGGTTCGTTGAAACTTTTAATTGTGCAAATTCCTTACTGACTGCTTTTTCATTGTACAAGAGCCAAACGGAACTAATCTGGTCTCATTGTTGAAACTTTTTATGTGCAAGGAGCAAACGGCACTATGCTCTGCAGATCTGTTAATAATATAGATAGCTAGGGCATGTCGGATATCGTTGAACTCGTCTTGAAGAGTTGAGCATGTTGGTTTTACCGAATGTACCGTCGGACCATTTCCGGTTTGTAATTTTTCTAGATAGCTATAGTATGTTGATTGTTGTTGGACTTGTCTTGAAGAATTATGACCATTGTATTGTTTTCAATTGGTCAAAAGTGTGGTTCGGGGTCTATCCCAACCTTATGTTTGGGCATGCGACTGCTCCGTCTGCTTGTATAAAAAGAGATGTATGCAATGTTGTTCAGTTGTATTGAAGTATATTTATGTCTCACAACATTCAAATGAAAACAACAGCAACTTTGTAATGGGCTTGGACTTAAGACCCAGGTAAACTGTAGATCGGCCATAAGTTGATTACAATGTTTTAAACAATAATCAAAAGGAAGCAAATTGTCTTTTCTTATAAATTTAATCCTTCTATCATTTCTTCTAAATTCAGTTTTTTGTTATTGTTTGAAATATAATCTATCATCCACAAATTAAACTTGTTAAATAAATTGGCATCAATTTGGTAGGCTAGTATATTATTATTATTTGTTTTTTGGAAATAATTAATAATCAGACATCAGTATTTCTATAATATTGTTATACCAGGATTGAGTAAAATCAACTTCAACAACATCTCAATATATTTCAATGCCTACTTAACCTGAAATGACCATACTTTTCCTATACATTGAACACTATTTATCGAATTTTATCTCAAAATATCATAGCTTCAATATCAAAAATTAAAACCCGTGTCAAACTTTTCCAATTTAAATGAACCAATTATGGTATTGTTTTGTTGTTTGTATTGTTAATATGTTTTTAATGTGTGAAAGGTTTTTAATGTAATTTTATTATTCTTTAATATTAAAATAACGTATATAAAATATTTCATGTGTTAAAAAAATTGCGATAAAAACTCATTGCCGTAAATTCTAATATTGTATTTGTACACAGTGTACATAACTAAGAATGCAATTTAATGCGTTATACGGTAGAAAATGTATATAACTAAGTAAAAAAGAAGAAAAAATCATACATTTTTATGTTCACATTTTCAAGTTACAACTGTTTTCTCTTAGATACTCTCATGAATACTAAAACTCCCCTGATTGCTTTCCAATCTCGTCATCTATTAGCTACTTTCAGGATACTACTTATCTTAATGGATTCTTATGAAGCATCTTGAAGTTGTAGGAAACAGGAACGCTCCACATACACCAATCTGAGCACCGATTTTCACATTAGCGATATATTTGCTTTTATCTTAAAAACACTTGTTTGTTGGACTTTTTGTTGGAAAAAAAAGGTTTTTAATGTGTGATTGTTATGGTGGAAATAATGAAAGTTTATTAAGGTTTTAGTAACATTCATAAATATTCTTTGTTTGTTTATCTGCGTGTGATGCCTTACTGCACATCAAGTATGTTTTTTGTAAAAAAAATTGTCCCATATCATAAAGATAAAATGGACTTCCAATTGTAATTCATAATTAATTTGAAGTGATTGCAATTGAAATTTTTCACAGTTTAGCAGAATACTAATAAAGATTATTCTTGTTTTCAACATGAGGGAAGCTCAATTAAGAATAGAATATATTTTTTGTGGGTATTATGGTAGGGGATCATCTCATTCTCCATCATATATTAAACTAATATAATAATAGATAATAATCCAGCTAGGTAATCTAGACATTGTATTTTTCACTCCATGACTGACATCCACGCTTGGGTTTTGTAGTATTACCTGAAATCCATGGAAAATTATTGGGTGCATTTAACAAGTTGTCTGTAGGAATTTAACTTTAAAAAAAAATATATTATAATGATTTTGTGTGTGATGAAGCCTGCAGTTATGATCGAGCATAACATTTTATGGACCATCAAGATAAAGCAAATATGGCTAAAATGAAGGATGTATTCTTAAGTTGTGTTCTTTAATTTAGTGTAAATATTTAAATGTCTTTCATAAATCACCAGGAATCAATGCATTTCTCTTTTGAATTTGAAGGGCTTGATCAAACTCATTGAGCAAAAAATAATACAACAAAACGTATTTTGTACGTTTTTGATTAACAGAAACTCTTCATAATTGGTTGTTTTACTGCATTACTAATTTTGGTGTTTACGTTTATATAAATTATAGATAAATTACACATAAATATAACTTTTTTGCCTATATAATACATAAATTATAACTTTTGTGCCTATATTACACATAAATTATAACTTTTATACCTATGTAAGGTTAAAATTTTAAACTATTTTCGGTTACATTTTTGAGGAATATGGTTTATACAGTATTTATTTAGAGAATAATTTAATAAAGAGATGATATAGTTATGATAAGCAATCGAAATATAAATTGTGCACGATGTTAAGATATGAGCTACTTATTTCGAAGTTCAAAAATTAAAACTATTTCGATTTGTTTTGTTATTGAAAAAAATGTATTGAAAAATAATTCAAGAAAGAAAAACATTCTTAAACTTTAATGGAAATGTTCTTTAAAGGTTTTTCGGCTATGTACATAGCTTTTCAGACTTACAAGTGGTTTTTCTTCTAAATACTATCACAATTTTTTTTTCCCCAGCCTCTAAGTACAAATATTTTATTTAATAAGCATTTTCACTTCTCTCTCTCCCCCTCTCTCTCTCTCTCTCTATCTCTCTCTCTCTCTCTCTCTCTTTTTTTTTTTAAGTCTTAATTTTTTTTTATTATAATAAAAATATCTTGCATATGAAAACCTAAGATCATTCTAATAAAAAAATTCAATTTAGTGGAGAATTTCTTTGAGAAAAAACTATTATAAATTTGTCTAAGAAGAATATAAAATATAAAGGTTTATTTTCAATTATAAAGAGATCCTCTCACAATTATATTTACTTTTTATTGTTAAATATTAAGTTTTATTTCTTAATATATAAATGCTGAATTCATTGATGATGTTTATAAAACATTTTATTGCACACATTTGTGGTGAGTTTTATTATAACTTATTATTAGACCATTCTCATAGAAAAAAAAATAAGTAATTAACTTTGATAATGTTGGAAAACAAAATAAACTTATAATGAAATTACACTTTACACCATATGAACCATATTACTTTTACTTTTGACGGTGTTAAAACAACTACAGCTTCAGTTCAATTACATTTATATTGAACCCAATGATGAAAAATAAAATAAACGGTTGCTGGGAGGTTTTCTCTAAATCTAATGGCAAAAACTGGCTAAATTTTAATCGAACGTATATATTAAATACTCTCCCACAAAAGAAAATAGAATGAAAATGTTATTCACTTAAATGAAGCTAAAACATGATCTTTTTCTTTTCAACATTTCTCCAGAGAGCCCAAAGTAAAACTCCAGTGGCTTCCTTAAAACACCAAAGAAAAATTCTCGGCGTCTAATATCAGAATAAGTGAATTCCCAGAATTTATTCTTACAAAACTTGGGAAAATTTTGAGTAAAGTTAGAAGTCTTTTTAAAGTGTTTTCATTATATATATATTTAAATAATTTAAGTAAAATAAAAAAGATTCTAAAACAGTAAATAATAGCACTTAAAACACTTGATATATTTTTCTTTTGACATAAATCCACGTTACTCATCTTTTTCCATCCAACATTTGGATTATAGAATTTAAAATACATTAGGTAATACAGACTAAATAGGGGAGGTTGTATTCTACCATATAATTTTTAATATGAAATGAATTCCAGATTGAGTTATGTGCATCAATTCAACAATATTAGGTATTCTGAATATTTATAAAGGATATCCATTCTGCGTTTAAAAGCAAAAATAAACTTAACTTACATAAAATAAGGTCAAAATACTTTTAACCTGAAAACTCACATAAAAATGAAAGCTAACTAAATCAGAAATGCCATAAACAATATAATTTTTATGTTACAGATTCCAACAAAAAGAAATCAATAAGTATACGACCACTTCAGTAAAACGCGAAAGCTTGCATTTGTCTATGTACATTTCTTAACTACTATGACACATTAAAAAAATAAAGCAAAGGCTATAAAACAAATTATTTTTCGGAAATCCTACCAAAATTCCCAAAAGGTCTTTGTTTCCTGCATCATTAGGGACTAACCTAGCAACAAATGGTTCATAATCCATTCCTCTTTAAGCAACCCCACCCTTCATATTACCTCAAAACAAGCCATTTTTGTAGGATGTTAAAGATAGCCTAAATGTAATAAGATGGTTCATTACATCCAACGGGGATCGGTAATAGTAGACTGAATAATGATAACTGTACAGCTTTCAATTTGTTATATTGTCCAGTGTTTAGTTATGATTCATATCGAAAAACAGTAAATTTTCCAATTTTATCATTACTTGTTCAGTTTAAAAGACAATATAGTTGTATTGAAAGTTTAAAATAAATTTTTGAATAACTACAATCATCATCATATTTGGCACGACAGCCCATGATGAGCCAAGACCTTCCGTTGAAGATTTCTCCTGGACAGCCTATTTCTCGGTGTGGTCTGCCAGTAGTCCTTCACTCAGATTTTTTTAGTAGCCGACCAAACGGTAGAGTGGTTAGCGTGCTAGCTTCTAGACCGCGAGGTTGAGGGTTCGAGTCCCAAGTAAGGTATGGGTGTTTGTAAATGTATGTAGGCTTGTCAAATGACGAATGTTTTGGCGCATTATAGCCCTCGTGTTGCTGACGGCGCCTGATAATCTGAAAACAACCAACCGAATTCTGTAGTATCCGATTCAACAGAATCGAGCCATCGCAATTTTGGCCTTTCTCTTTTCCTACTCATGAAAAACCATGCTACAAAAATCTTCTTTATTGGATTATTTTCATCTATTCTAGTAATATAAAAAGCCCAGTTCATTCTTTTAATTTTAAAACTTTTAATGATATAGGGTTTTTTAAAAAATCGATAAATTTCCGTGTTAAAACGTCTTCGCCATAGACCATTTTCTTTGACACCACCCAGGATAGTTCTAAGAATCTTTCCCTCGAAAACTGCAATTCAGTTTTCTCCATTTTTTGTTAAATACAGGGTGTCCAGAAGAGGACTACCTGATTTCAAAATTAAATATCTCGAAAACAAAGATCGATAGAGGAATGCAGTAAACGGTATGTTTATTGTGAAAGCTGTAAGAATTTTATACAGCAGTTTGAAATAATAGTTACAAAAGCTGCTAACAGATTGCGCTGTACTCTGTACAGCTCATTATCAGCATACATAAATGAAATAATCGTATAAAAACATTCTTTGCAAAAAATCACATCACAATGTTTTCAAAATGTTCATCATTGGCACTACAGAGGTGGCGCAAACGAAGAATGAAATTTGCCATCACATTTCGTAGTGTCTCAACAGAAATGGATTCACATGCCACACAGATCGCCGATTCAAGCTCGTCCAGCGTGGCGAGATGCTTCGGGTAGACAATGTCTTTCAATGTGCCCCACAAAAAATAGTCACAGGGAGTCAAATCCGGCGAATATGGAGGCCAATCCATGCCTGCACCAGTAAATTTGGGATATTCCAAAGCAATGACTCGATTCCCGAAGTAATCATCAAGAAAGCGAAACACTTGTTCGGTACGATGTGGTCGGGCTCCATCTTGCATAAACCATTCAGTGCTTGGTCGATCCTCTAACACTTGCTGTGTGGCGACAAATTGTTCCAAAATTGCAACGTAACGTTCACTAGTGACCGTTTCTCGAATGAAAAAAGGGCCAATAATGCTTCTGCTGCATACTGCAGCCCACACAGTAACTTTAGGAGAATACAGGGGTTTCGCTTCACACCAATATAGATTTTCGGAACCCCAAAATCGCCAGTTCTGTTTATTCACGAATCCATTCAGGTGGAAGTGTGCTTCATCTGTAAACCAGATGCAGCCAACATCAAATCCTTCACTATCAATCATTGTGAGCATCTGATTAGCAAAGTCAATCCTTTGTTGCACAGCTCGTACGGGTATGGCCTAGTGAGTTTGAATTTTGAATGGAAACATGTGTAGGCTCTTTCTCAGTATTTTCTGCGTGCTGGAACGCTTCAAACCAGTCTCAGATGCAATTCTGACAAATTCTGATGCAATGACATTGGATTTTTCTGAATAATTCCAGAAACTGTGGCGACATTTTCAGGAGTAACTGCAGTTTGCTTGCGGCCAACATTCCCCACTAGATCATCAGTTACGCTGCCTGTTCGTTGAAATTTGGCCAAGAGCGTACGAATGGTTTTCGCATCGGATCCTTTTGAAACATTAAATCGTGCTTGAAAACTGCGCCTTGTTGCCGTAGGACTCTCTTTTAACCTGTGGTACTCTAGCACCAGAAAAACGCGTTGTTCAATGGAATACATGGTTTTAATCTCTTCCTTCGGTGCGCTAACCTCCTTTCACGCTTCAATAGTGGAACTGATCGCTCTGGGCTTCGGATCACTATTTATACTAGGCATTACGTATGGTGATTACAGCGCCATCTGTTATCAGCTTTTGTAACTATTATTTCAAACTGCTGTATAAAATTCTTACAGCTTTCACAATAAACATACCTTTTACTGCATTCCTCTATCGATCTTTGTTTTCGAGATATTTAATTTTGAAATCAGAGAGTCCTTTTCTGGACACCCTGTACCAAGTATCCGAACCATACATTAGAATTAGCCTAATAACAGTTTTATTGTAGATGAGAAGCTTAATTTTTCTGGAGAGTAAGTGTTACCTCATTAAAGGGCGAAGTCCAAAGAAGACTTTATTAGCTGATGAGAACAGATTTTGAATTTCAGAAATATTATCCTTTTTTCCGTTGATTAAAGATCCTAAGTAGTCAAAACCAGGAACAGTTTCAAAACTCATGAAGATGATGATAGGTTGTATCACCAAATGTTTTCTGTGCAGGCATATATTTGGTTTTTGAATAGTGTGCTATAAATTCCATACGATTTGCAGCCACTTTTAAAGATGAGAATGCTTCTTTCAAAAGGATGGAACACTGCTAGCAACTTTATCAATATCATCAGCTTAAGTCAATAGCTGAACTGATTTGTGGAAGATGTTTCCACTAGTTTCAATATTTGAAGTATGAGTATGAAATATGAGTACAAAATATGAACTATGAAATATGAGTATAATGCCAATTTTAAATAAATAAAAGTGGAATTATAAATCGCATTTAGAGATATTGTATGCAAGTATGAAGAAACGTATTACTGTTGTAAACGAGTGCACCCCCAGCATAGACCGGTGACTATAAAATCCAAAATACTCAAATATTAATATTAATTTTTCGATTTGAAATCCAAAGAAATTTTTTTAACTTTATCCAAAGTTTTACGTGATTGGTACCAAATTGATATTATTTCAAATTGGTAATGGACAAGTTGCGTATTTTTTAAAAATAGCCAAAAGCAATAAGTTTTAATAAAAAAAGCAAAGCTGATTCCGAATATGTAAGATATATTGCAATTAACATTTCATTTAATTAAATATCGAAAGAAAAAATCGTAAGACCAGTGGAATAGTGACGTAACGGCAAAATGTTCCATCTTTGGCTGGTTAGATTCAGCGTCGCATTCCGAGAATTTTTTTTTTGTAATTTTTTTTTTTTTTTTTTTTTTTTTTTTTTTTTTTTTTTTTACTTTTACTTATCACGTCCGTCGTGTAATACGTTATTCTTTTTTTATATTATCATCATACACAAGCCGTTTGTTTAATCAGTATTCTTTTAGAAATAAAAGCTTATTTTACCTGGATTTGAAAATTAGCAATTCTATAACTTGCCCAAAAAAAAAATCACTTGCAATGTTTGGCTTCTTGAGAACGAATCCCTATTTCATAGAAGCTGAAATTAGTTGTATAAAAACTACTTGCATTTGCCTTTAACTTGATTGAATGTGACCTATTTTTATTGTATGTTTTTATTTTCAATTATCATTCCATCCAGTTAAACTGAATAACATTTACAAACAACTCTTGGCATAGATTCCGCACCAAAATTATGCCATGAAAATCCAGTAGAATAAAAAAAATTGCCATAATATGCAATACACCATTTTTTTTTTTTTTTTTTAATTATTTGAAAGCATTTTTTCAGTCCAAATTAGCTTATATTCCGATATAAATTTTACCATCGCGTTTTCAGCAACACTTGCTACGAATATATATTTTTGAATAACTTGCATATCTATCAGCTACAAAATTAGCGACATTAATTACAAAAAAAAAAAAAAAAAAAATGAATCATTTCAACGAAACGAATTCTTTCAAATTGTCAAGGTAGACGAGAAATTAATGAGAAATTAATTTTGTTTATATATTTCTCTTCTATTAAAACACTCGTTCTATGTTCTTTGATCTACTTTTTTATAAATAATTTTAGTTTAGTAAGTACAGTCGATCGATGTTCTCCCACAGTCCGCAAGTACGAACTCTTAATAACTTGAAAAGCTTCTTTTTTTTAAATATTTTTAATCATATTTATTTCATTCCTTGCTATATACAGGGGCGAAAATCTTCCGCTTTTACGCGAATTTCCGCTTTTTTTCTCGGAAGTTCCGCTTTTTGAATAATTTTATTATTTTCAGTTGATTTGATAGAGCTTTTTCAGACTAAACTTGTCTACCCTTCTTCCCCCCTCAGAAAAAAATTCTGGTTGTACCACTGTTTTGTACACATATTAGTACACAATTACATTATCATTTAGCTATTTTTGTTGTTCAAAATAATGCTGCGTATATTGTCCTTAACATTTTCGACCCTGCAAAAGACAACTCCTCCATCAAATAAACTTTTGCCTCAGTTTAAGGATTTGCACCAGAAAATCTCCAGTACAATCTTGGTGATTGATGCACGTATTTGCATTGAGACTTATAAAATGCTTTCTATAGATTCTCATACATATTTTTAGGTCCTTAAATTTTTTTAGAACCCCCCCCCCTCAAATTTTTTTTTTTTTTTAGTTTGAAAAAAAAAAAAAAGAATGGGAACTCTGTATCTAGTTCTGCATACTTTATTTCTTGTGGACCTCTTATTTCAAAGCATGATATGTAATACATAGGACCCGCTTCTCAAGATGCATGAACTGGCATTCTTCATAAGTACTCTAAAATTTAACTTTTTTTTTAATACCATACCTAGGACAGTTACTTAACCTTGGCTATTTACTCCGACATATTTCATTTGTTGCGAGTCTCTTAATTCAAGGTATAAGTAAAATATATGATTTTTTTTTTTTTTTTAAAGATGTATGAATTGGTATTTTTTCGTTATATAGTACTCAAAAAATTTACTTCCTTCTTCTTAATACCTAGGCAGTTGTTTAACTGTTTATTCAATATTTTATAGGCGCCTTCTTTTGAACTCTTTATATCTAAATTTAACTTTACGAAAAGTAGATAAGCTTAATTCTTTTTTATTTAAATTTGTTCTCTTTAAGAAAATGCAATAAGAAAATAGAAAAAGTAGAAGTCTTAACATTTGTCTTCCTTATGTTTCAGTTAAAGTAAATTTTTACCTCAATATATCGAACTGGAAAACAAAATGAGATACTATACGTTTAGATGCGTTGTAATTATTTTAAACTAAAACTGATTTTTATGGTACCTTTCTTTAATTCACTTAATGTAGTCCTGCTACAATTCTGATGAAGTTTGAGTTACAGCATTTTTTTTTCCATCGATTTCAGGAGTTGTGGCATGTCTGCACTGTTGAAAATATTTCGCTTTTACGCCGATTTCCCCTTTTTTTCTCTAAGAATTACAGCTATTTCTACAATTTTATTATTTTTAGTGGACTTTATACAGCTTAATCAGACTCAACTGGCCTATCCCCTCAGAACTTTTTTCCGACTGCACCATTGTTCTGTACGCACATTAGTACACAATTATATTCTTATTGAGCTCTTTATGTAGTTCAAAATAACGCTCAGTAAATTTTACTCTTTTTTACAGTTAGACTGTTTTCATCCCAGTATGTACCTGTAGGTGTGTTTTTATTTTGCATTAGACACTTTAACAAATTAAATATACTCAAGATCTCAAGCATAAAGAACCTTATGGATGTTGATTTATTTACTGGTAATTTAAATATAGCTTCTGCCATTGCATAGTTATTGTAATATTTACTGACGTAAAACGTTTTATTACAAACTGAATCGTTGAATGGAAAAATTAAAATATATTATCAATACATCGAATGGATTTACCACTGTTACGAAGAAATATATAGTCAATTTTAGAATGCTGTTTGTTTGTTTGTTTGTTTGTTTGTTTGTTTGTTTGTTTGTTTGTTTGTTTGTTTGTTTGTTTGTTTGTTTGTTTGTTTGTTTGTTTGTTTGTTTGTTTGTTTGTTTGTTTGTTTGTTTGTTTGTTTGTTTGTTTGTTTGTTCCTTTACGACTACGAATCATTTCAAATAATAAATGAACTATAACCAATTGAGAAAGCAAATATTTCAGACAATCGATTTTTTTCCCCATCTTTCACCAGAGCAAATATTAAAAAGTGTTGGAAAGTAATTATATTAATGAATTTATTACTATTTATTAATTAAAAATGGAATTCATATAAGCGATTCAACCCTTTTTTTTTTTTTTTTTTCTTTTTTTTTTTCCTTTTTTTTAAGTATGCTTTATTCAGAATTATATAAAGTTTCTATAAAAAATATAGGAATTAATATTCGAATTCAATTCCAGGCTACATCCCTTTTCTGCAAATTTTTAAACTGTACGAAAACTTTTGGGAGTCATTGTACATCATGAGCCACTATAAACGATAGAATTCTAAAATAATTAGGTCATCATGTAATAATAAAGAGTAATAGATGTAAAAGATTCAGATCAAAATGATCTTCACAAACGTATAGGGTACTTTTTGCAGCAACATTGTCTCGTTTCATGACTTTACACCACTTCTTGCGGATATCTGCGTGTTTAGGAACACTGATAAATAATTTAGCAGTGTTGGTAAATGAAGTATTCCTACATTTCGGGACGAGTTAATATTTTCACGCTGAATTTGAGGACATAATTTTAAAAAGGTCAAAAGAATACAAAATTTTAAAAAATTCGAAACGTGCTATAACAATCCGAAAACATTTCAATGATCGCTCGAAACCAAACCCGGTATATTACGTAGAGTGACGTCACAGCTAAGCTAGCCACGTTTTTGGCGCGGTTTTAAGAGTGGGAAATTGAAACGGGTACAACTCGAGAAATATTGAACGGATTTCAAAAAATTTCCTTGTTTTGGTTGTCTTTCGTCATTCTTAAAAGAATAAAAAAAAATATTAAAATGCTCAACTTGTCCATTTGATGACAGAAAATTAGTTACTTAAAAAATTATTTACTAAAAATCTTCCGCGTCATACACATAATTATTTGTTCTAGTCATCATAACAAAGTTTATTATTATATGATGATATACAAAGAATTAATGAGGACTGTTTAAGTCAAATCTGATATACACTTTTGAGTCAATGAAGCGGAGGCGGATTGAATCTGCTAGTATTCATTGAAGAAGGTCCATCATGGTAAAACTTTTAGAGTTTTATACATCTATTAATATATACAATTTCTGAGTATACAGTCACTTCTTATACACTTGGATAATGTAATATTTATTATTACTCATTATTGCATTAAGATATGTACTACTGTAATACCAATATCCTTTCTAAGAGCGAGTTAACATCCAGAAAGTTCTCAGCATTCACTCCACCTACCAAATCAAAACTGTTTATCCCAATAACTTCGGTGTCTACACACTTAAATATGAAGCAAACAAATCTTTTTCATTGACAATTTTTTTTATTATTTAATAATTGTTAAATTTACTCTAATACCCCAGTTTGAACTTATGTGTCTTTGCGCTTTACTTGAGTCATTACGGTAAAAGCCCACAGTGCAGTCTCACTGAGACTATAGTGATGAAAATTAGTTCATTTCAGTATTTTTATTTTTCTGCTTTATGTGATATAATTCGAATTTTAACTAGCAGAATTTTTATGTGTGGCTTTTTTTAATATTGATGTTTTTTTTGGGTTTTTTTTTATAATCATAAACAAAGAAAAATATTCTACACATATCCTATACCTTTTTTTTATGTCCCAAAAAATTCAACTGCACGTTGTAAAAAAACCGCCAAGTAAAATAGGCAGCCATAAAAAGTAATGAAATCTAACATTTGCTGACAAGCGTATACGTTTAATTGCTTTAGGGTACTTACAATGAACTGAATTGGTGTTATTGGGAGAAATCCCCATAGGCAATCAATACTTGGAAGACTAGATGTTTTTTCGTAATAATCTTATTTCATATGTTTGAGCAACTTTGAATCCACTGCACTGAGCCTGTGAAGAATTTATGCACAAGTAACCCAAAGAAATTAAACGTGTCAAACATTAGATTTCATAACGTTTTCTGTCAGATCATTTTACCTGGCAATTTTTTTACAACGTCTAGTCATTGTTTGGGAGATATAATTTTTGTGATAGTGTGATGATTACACAATATAAATTTTTAAATGTATTGGCGGGTCAAGTAAGAACTTACTCCAGATGTAATAGCAGTTTTTACGTGAGTGGACTAGACTTAATGGCGTGATTTTGTCCAAGAGTTGGTAGTACAGAGTCAAGGGGTCAGAGCAAAATTTATATCCTGCTTTGGATTGGGCAGTTACAAAGATCGAATAATTTCTTATGGAAGGACCCTCAAATGCAATTGGATGACCATGGAAAATAAGGATCATCTGATTACGATGTAAAAAGGATTAGCAAGCTCCCAGGGGCTATTTTTACTATTCACTGACCATGCTGTAACTAGTGAGACGGCGACTGCTGTTTAATTTCTGCTGTTAATTTAAGAGGAGAGCTCGGAAAGAGCGAAATATACGAAGCTTAGCTGTAAGCCACGGAAAAGTCCAGGTTACTGAGTTTTCCATTATCCTCCTAATCTTCTCCTGAGTTCCTACAGTCCCAATTAAAACTACCTTAAGGCGTTTATGATGGAGATGTCCAATGAATCACCAAGGAAAAGTTATAATGCAGTCGCACCCGAGCCTCAATGTTCATACGGTCAAGCCTAGAAGCCCACTAACGAATGATCCGGAGCCATCCACAAGCACATCTTCATTCCCTACCTTCATGTTCTGACGGTCAAGACTTACAGCCCACAACTGATTGAACCCCGGCCCCTCACCGATCCTGCCTTCATCCCCAGCACCCAAACAGCCGTAAACCGAACTTCCCTTTCTCTTATAATCAACCAATTAAACTCTATACTTCCATAATTAAATGCACTGAGAGTATTAACTATTGAGTGAATTGATTTAATATTTTTTTCCTTATAATGTTCGTTTCCTCGTTTCCATGACTCAAAATTCTGAACGAACTTTTTTTTACCACAATACTGGCAATTTTTTTATTAACATTAGTTATTGCGGCTAACGAATTTACCACGATTTTTGAGACCAGTGCAAGGCATTGCCTTTTTTCCACTAGAATATCACGTGCATAGCTTAAGCATTCAACATATTGCTTCCATACCCTTTGCACGTGATTATGATCTTTGAGTTGGAAGAACTGTCTAGTAACCATCAGACTGCACCGCGATTTCAGAGATGATGAACGTGTCTTTCATTCTTTCCTTATTATTTCTTTGTTATAATTATTGTACCTAAATTTCTATGAACATTTTGCATTCCAGGCCTTTTTCGCGTGGAGGAACCAGCAACTCGAGACGTTTCCCGCCATACCTTTCCCTAAACGCAACCTTCCACAACAGCATCTCTTCACCAGTAAAAGGACAATGTATTTTAACTAACCACGACAGTTGGTGAAAGACCATTTCAAAATTATTTTGAATAAATTTTTAGATATTGAATCAGTTTAAAGAAATTCAGGATGTGAAGCATTAAAGAAGAATATTGTCATGACTATGAGTTTAAAGAAGATAGATTGAGTTAACTTTTAATAAAGTATTGAGTATTTTTATATTAGGTAATTTTTGAGACATGACATCGGACTTGGCTTTTTCACATCGAATTTGTCGATGGAACACTACAGAGTTCCTAGATCTCGAAACCTATTAAATATTGAAACTAAGTCAATTACAAAAGTGTATAATGTTCCTAATGTGGATTAATTAATTGGATAAAAATTAATTAGGAATTAATTAGTAATGAAACTGATTAGGAATGCCCTGAAATACAAAGGGATATCTAGTTCCCACCTTTAATACGTTATGGTAGAAATTAGCATTATAAGGCAAACTAAGTATTATAATGCATATTTAATAGAAATAAAAACACAGTTGAGGAATGTAGAATTTATTTTATAAAGAAATCAAATTAAGTATGCTTGAACTGTCTACCATTGGCATCAATACGCATCTGAAACCAAGTATTACTTTTTTTTAACATTAGGTTTTTCATGATTTTAAATGAACACTTCCAGGCTCCTAATTTAGTTTTTACATGTAAGGTATCATTTCAAACACGATATAGAATGGTTAAGAAATTTTCAATTGGCAGTTTTCTTTATATTTGGTAATTTTTGCGATAAAATGAATCTACAACTTTCACTCATCCCTATTAGACTTATTGCGGTTCTTCACTAATGATAGCACAAACTCGTTTTACTGTATGTTGACTATTATTTTACAATATTAGCTTGATCCGTAAAATAGTCATGACTTCAAAGAACATTTTGATTGATAATTTCAATTACGCTAGTAAAAGATTTAATTTTCAGAATTTTTTTGCCTTCTATCCTTATCCATTTAGTTTAAAATATTAAATTTGTACATTGTTTATAATTTTGGAAATACCACCTTATATTTACATTTGAAGTTTTAATATTAATGTAATAAAATGTCACTCTTCATAAACAAAACTCCCAAGAAATACAAATAAAAGAGCCTGGAGAGTTTTATCATCGTACTTTACCACTTCCAAGGATCCTTAATGTAATATCAAGAAAACACTGAATTAATATATTTCTTTTTATTAAAAAAAAAAAAAAAAAAAAAAAAAAAAGGAACAGAAAATATGAATCTCATCTTCCGGTCAAATATTTGCTTTTAGGGCGAAGTCAGGTTTTATAGTTTAGCGTAAACATTTGCATTATGCAGTCCATGTCTTTTATGTTCATCGCATGAAATTAGATTCTGTATCATTCAACCATGGTTCCTCTTCAATGTTTGTTAAGCCACAAACATGTTAAAGAGAAAGTGTTGCTTTCTCAATTTAATATTATAAAGTTATTAAAATAGTTTATATAATTTTATATGCTGAGTTATTCTCTTTATTGGGTTTGTGTAGCTTTTATAGAGTAAAAGACTCGATGCTTAACTTAACTGGAAATTAACTTTTACACCAAAGTTATGTTTTATTATATGAGAATGAAGATATTATAATTATAATCAAAAGCGTGAAAATGAAAAATTTTCCCTTAAGAAAATTATAGTAAAAGTATATTTTGCATGTTACATTTTTACTATATCAATATTTTAAATGAGTTACTCAGCATACCATGAATTTCGATTTTCTTACGGTACGGAAAATACTATAAATTCTGAACTAACAGTATGTAAATGAATTTCGGCCTATGTTAATCCCTACCAAGCATATTTTTCGTAATAAATACATTTAGCAAAAGTTAATGTTTGTAAACTTGTTATAAAGATTTACAAGTGAAATAATAATACCAAAGCTTTAAATATTAGTTACACGTTATTGATGGAAGTTAAGAGAGCAGTCCATATGCATAGTTAATCATTTGCTAGTCAAGAACTTCAAAGAATTGATATATTTCAGTAATTAGTAATATTAAATTTAAGTTTGTTTGGCATTTCTAAGTATTGGTTATGGAATTATTTGATATGTCTGATTAAAGTAAATGCTATATTGTAGTTGGTACTTCATTTGAATATAAGTTATGCAGAAATGTTATTACAAATTTATTTTTCAATTTTATAAAAACATCGAATATTTTCATTTTAATTACTACACTGTCCAATATCATTAAGATCTATGCTTTAGTTTGTAATTATACGCATCGTAAAAAAAAAAAAAAAAAAAAAAAAGTAAATATATGGTAGCGAAATTTATCAGTGAATTGATTACTATGTAATTTTAGGTTTTTCAGGTATTCTTTTCAAGCACTTGTTTATCAGTTTTTTTCTACATGTATTTCAAGTAATGAAAATTGCATAACATTTTAATGTGTTCTTTTTACATTAAATTGCAATTTTTAGTATCTTTTCATACACTGGGTTGAAATTGCTTTAAATAACTGAATCTTTCATATAATATTTCAGGTAAATTTTAAATATATTCGAGTTCCTTGCAGATATCTGTAAAGTAATGACGTTTTCATTATTTAATTTTATTTATTTTAGGATTATTGAAAGAATGTAGTGAAATGAATGAATGTAATGAAAGAGATGAATGAAATTATTGTAATGAATAGTTAACTCTAACAGCTAAAATAATTAAATTGATTTTTAAGAAAGTATTTACAATTTTCCAAATATAAAGTTCTCTTTTACTTTAAATACCCAGTTACAAACTATGAATGGTGAAAAAAGTCTGTCATCATAAGTTAAAATCCCTAAATTTAAAAAAAAAAAAAAAAAAATTAAAACAAAAATTAAAATGCATATTTTGATGCTTTTGAGTTCATTTTTTGAAATTACATTTTTTTTTAATTATTTTTTAAGCTTGTATGACCTAAGAACTTGACCCATTCAATAAAATAAAAAGATAATTTTCTAAAAACTAATCAGAAAGTGTTAAAGTATGCATTGTAATTTTTTTTTAGATTGAGGGCCTTTTGATGAATGGTACAGAAAGATCTTAAATATATTAAAAAGGAAATAATTTTCACAGATAAAATATTAAAATACTATTTAATTTTAAAAATATTTATTAAAGTGTGTTTACTCGCAAAACATCTGAAACTCCTTTGACTAAACATTAAAATGGAGTCTCGGCTATTTTCAACTGCTCAACAAATAAATATCCAACTGCAAAATTATGTTTCTGGGTTAAAACAACATACACTTTATTAAACTATAAACATTTTCTGCATATCATTTAAATATTGTAAGAGTCAATGCAGTCATTAATTTTTAATTTTAAAAAGAAAACTTTGGAAATAATAAATTATATCTTTTA
Organism: Linyphia triangularis; assembly: GCA_963978545.1. Taxonomy (NCBI): domain Eukaryota; kingdom Metazoa; phylum Arthropoda; class Arachnida; order Araneae; family Linyphiidae; genus Linyphia; species Linyphia triangularis. Next base: position 56,567,031 of record OZ021724.1, on the reverse strand, counting down.
AGCTATAAACGGACACATGGTAACAGTTACATCCTTAGAATATGTATAAACTCTTAATTCCGATGCGTAAATTAATGCAATCTGGTTTCTCCACTCCTCTTAAAGTAAGGACCACGTACTACTTAATTGCTTAAACTATGCTCTAAATCATTTTAAGGTATTGGATTCAGTTTGAATCCCAATGGTCTTAATTTCTCAAAGCACCGATTATCGCTTCCGTAAGCAGGGTAATTCTCTAGCGTGGCCTAAATGAGTTTGATAATTTTGTAACTTGCACTCTAATTAGGGATTTGAATGTGAATACAATGTCTAATATTGGAGATTTAACATATAGTTTTTATTTCAATTGTATTAATATAAATAACTATAAGTAGAATTTATATTTAACTTTTGGCTTATCTAAAATTTGTGTAACAGTATTCCTTACTAGAGTTTTTGGGCGTATGTTAATTTAATAGAAAATATACAGTCTACAGATTCTGTTTTATGTGTAAAATATAAACAACGAGCAATGAAGTTACTTTTTTGTCAATTACAAATTTTAAATTGAATTTTCTACCTAATCTACGTAATTCTGGTAATATATTTGATAGAAACGTTCCCAAATTTACCATGCATGTTTTATCATGCTTCAGTGTTTTAGTATGAGTGCATATTTTATCGTGGTTAGAAATTTTAACAAAACAAATAGTGTGAGATATTTCTTCTTACGACAAGACTATGTGTTAAAAAGGAAATACCACAGTAATAAATAATCAATAGTTATAAAATACCACAGTAACAGGTAAACACCAGAAATATTAAATATATTTTTAATATTACGTTCCCCCCTACTATGCCAAAAAATCAATCAATGCATAATCTATTAACTAATAACTTAAGAAGACATAGGTATAAATATATATATAGCCACATGTTTGAAAATGGTTTTTCTGTATTAATGAGACATTCCTAAGAAAACGCAAATTGATATTCTTCAAAAACTTATCTAATTTACCTTCACGTCTACTTAATTCTTGCATATGGGACGAAAAAACATTATTAAATTGTCAAAAAAGGAGAGAAGATAAGAATCAGTTAAGGTGTGAATGCAGAATACAGAAGATGACCAGCCTTTTTCTTGCTTTTTGAGTGTCTGTATAATCACTATTTAATGGACAAGTAACATTCCAATTGACAGTGAATAATGTTGCTGATAAAAATTGATGGACTTTAGCAAAGGTCTAGCAACCTTTACATGGAATTACCCATGCAGAGACATTAACATTTAGATTGGTATCTTTTTGAATCGAAAAGAAGTGAATTATAAGGAAACAATGAGAAATGTTTAATGTATTATAGCAAAAAAAATGTAAAAAAAAATTATAACCAGCTCCCCCAGGATATTGTGGTAAAGAGTTTGTTTAAATTTTCCGATACTTATTTTTAATTTTTTTTCTTTTTCTTTGCAGGAACGGTACTAGATAAAGAAGGTATGGTATAGGTAAAAAACAACACAAAAATTTATTCTTCAAAGTGATATTGTGTTTTATAACGTTTATCAGTTAACATTTTTACTCCACAAAAAACAGTGTAGAGATAAGAGTTGGTTAGATGAAATATGAACATTTCAATGACAAACTCGGAAAACTCAGATATTCAAAAAAAATTGCTGAAATCGAAAAGAGAAATGGTGATGTAAATCATCATATTTTTATACAGTCAAACCCCGTTAAAGCGAAATCACTTAAAATGAAATCCCGTTTCACGCGAAGTAAAAGCAGTTCTCCTTACTTAAAACTTAACGTTAATTTATTCGTTTCACACAAAATTCGGTTAACGCGAACAATTTCAGCGGTCCCATCGACTTCGGGTTAATGGAGTTGAACTGTGTGTAATATATATATATATATATATATATAGAGAGATTTGATATTTTTTCATGCTTTAATTGAAGCAAAATTTTACTCTGTAAAAGTATATATCGACTCCAAAAAAAAACAAAAAAAAAACAAAAAACAGCCTACAGTAAAGGCAAATTTGGGTTGGAGACGAAAATAATTATTAGAAATCTGATTCCTGCTGAAATGGGTTCTTTAGCCACCCCCAACCCCCACCCACTCCAAGATTTGTAAAAGTTGTTTGGAAACTTATTTTTTAATGGAATTCGTTTAAAAGATTTAGAAATAAATATGTATAAATAAACATAAATAGTGTTCAATATACTTGAAAATTATGTGTCTTTCATTAAAATCGTTTACGCTTTGCACTAACTTCTTTAGTTGAAGAGCATATACGTTTTATTTCAGAATGATCTTCGTTATTGCAGTTGTCTACATCATCGTATTCATTTTCTGAATCCTGAATATTCCGCTTGAAGCAAGACTTTCCCACACTTTCGCTACACATAGTTGTGCATGTCATCCCACTTCGCTTGCACTCACAATTTCGGGAGCAATCTCCTTCGTAACTACAACGTACAAGATACAGCAAATTTTTTGGAGGTAAAGTGGATGTGACAGGCTTAATGTGTCCTTGTTCGATGGTCCATTCCCAACTCTCAGATGAAAATTGGTTACCTTTACACACTTGAACTTAGTTATACACTCGTAAACTATGTTGGAGAGCAGCATACGAAGTAGGAGGAAGGTTCTCAAGGTTTATTGCACGTTTTTTTTTTGTTTTTTTTTTACAAACGATCTAGACATATTTCTTATATCTTGTTTCGTCAATTCCCTCTGATTGTTTACCTCCATACAAATGAACGATGAATTGTTCTCCTGCAGATGCAACACGATCCTGCGACGCATTTGGGCTTTTGAATATTTCCACAACTTCTGTAGTTAGTTCACAATCATTTTGTAGATTATTTAAGCCCTGAAATTGAGCCTCTTCTGTACAAAGCAGAGGTTGTGTTACATCCTATAAAAGCGTACATGAAAAACAGGTGTTTCGTCATGTTGCCATGACTTTTCGCTAATTACCTGCTTCAGTATACTTTTTTAGCTGTGGTAGAGTTTCTTGGAACTAACATGTACACGACACTTATGTGTTGTTTCAAGGCAGCAATGAGTACAAGTAGATCAGAATCGGCTCCAACTACAACAGCTAATCTCCCTGACTCCCGTTTCAACAACCAGAACATCCGCATCACTAGGAGCTTGGAAAACGGGGAACTTTGATTTCTTGAATTCTGTGCTAAGAAATTTCAAAAATGTTTTTTTATTCTCAACGTTTAACAAAAATTTCTGTTCTGCAATTTTTATGGGGTTGGATAAAGTTATCTCAACCCTTGCCACTGATTTCCCGGCAGTTCGTCGCATATGCAAAGCATCTTTCGTACTAGATTCATACCCATCGAATACTATTAATGACATTTGTTCTGTAATTTCGGTTGTTAATAAAATAAGCATTACACACATCACCATACGTTTCTGGACGAGGCCAATCTACTCTGCGCAAAAGATCTCCACCATCGAGAATGTATCTTGGGTTTTCAGGCAATGTATTGCTAATCTTACACATCTTGTCAATTATTTTATTAATGCCCCACTTTTTCCTTACTCGAAGGCCAACTCTTTCGAATAAAAACTGAGGGTAAAGTCCCAATTCATACTGTATACAGTCTTCAAGGTCATCCCCACTTCTCACAACACACGCAATGCAGTGAAACAATTGGATAGGGTTCACAACTACTGGATATTTATCAATTGTTATGGTGTTTCCAATGCAGCCAGGGTGAACACTTGCAGTTTCTTCTTCAAAGTGACATCAGCAAATCGCTTCCTCACTATTCCTTTGACAGCATTTTCGCCTAACTCCTCTGCAGAGTCACAATTAACCCTATTGTCTGCGACAATTCCTGATGAAAGAGAAATTAGATCTTCAAATTTGTTAAAGGGCGAATGCTGTTTCAGCCGAATAAAAAAATTCTTCAAATCACTGGTATCTCGAGTCTGCCACGATCTTGATAAAGAAATGTGTTGGTCGGAGGATTTACCTGTCACTCTTGTGACAGCTCCTACTGCTTCCGTTTACTTGGAGACTTCCTGGTATTGTGCAAATCCTACGCGATACGACACTATCAGACATACTTCGCCATTGCGTCAAGCCACCACTAACCTTCATAGATCGAATTAAGACCTGCTCTATAGTTATGTCCATCCAAACGCCGCACCAAAACTTATCCGATCGCCGAATTATGAAATAACCTCGATTCAAGAAACATTCAAACTCTTGATACGACAAAATAGTTTTTATTTTAATCATATTCTGGATGTAGAGGTGAGTTAATCTAGCGTAATAAATACGTCCAGCTGCATGGAGGTAAACTATCATGCATTGGACAAAGATGAGATGAAGGTACCAGTCACCTGTTTTTTCTGCTCTCACTAAATCATGTATTATAGAAACTTGCTTGAAGTACTACAACCATAATTTAGGTGCGGCTTCTTTTTTTCAGCGTGTTCGTCGCGTCGGAAACAATCCTCAGTAATGGTTGAACTTAGGATAGAAAAGATTTTTCAGAGGAAGGTAAGTTTATCACCTCGTTATGAATTTCCCTGAGAGATTCGACCTTAGAAGCATTTAAAAATCTGTCTTCCTTACAACTCTCCAAAATCACATGGACATAGCTGCCTGAGAAAGCAAATGAGTTCGTAAAACTCTTGAATAAGCATGCCCTTTAACCATGTGAAAAACGGCCTTCTTAGCAAATACCTCACCCTACATTTCTTCAATACCACTGCCACCCATGATTTTACCCACGGCCCCTTTGTAACTCATAAGCAGATGAAATCCACCTAGTCTAACGATTACCTTGTATAGCTCATCAGTTTTGTTAGCCTGAGAGACTAAATTTTTAGCTTTAATGAAAAGTGGCTGATCAAATGTTACAATACACCTTTGTTGTCGCTTCCTGCACTCTTCAGCCGCAAAACGAAGACAGGTGTAAATTGAGGTGGGGTTAGATGGTTAAGGATTGAAGAAGGACTGCAGACTTTTCGTAGCATTTTTTTCCAGCGGCAATCTCCATGAAACCACTTCATCCCCATATGAGATTCTTCAGCTGACATGGGATCCGACATCCAAATCCAGTGGTATGTGCCTCCGATTTCGGCATCCATGAGTCTCAATTTCAGGGAAAAGACGTCTTCCAAAACTAGGAGCTTCAATCCATGGTTCTTAAGCCGGCCGCAAGTAATGATTGGGATGAATCCAAACTTTCCAACAACAGTTGCCGTTGGTAGATTTTTTTGGTCGTAGAATACGTGAATTCGTCTGAACAACTGAAGAAGGGGTCACACACTGAACTCCTCCCATCATGTGGAAAGTCCCAGTCCATCCACAGTTCGAGTGTTGTGATCGGCTGCACATACTTCACAATCATACTGCACAAATACATTATCCTGAACTTCTCTTGAAGTGTTCACTGTTACGGAAGTTTCATACTTACAAATCTCGGTGTAGGAAAAATATCAGCCTAAATTATGTAGAAGGTTGATTAGATGTCTTGATCGGAAACGCCTGTGGAGAAACACTCCAATTCCATCCTGCACAGCTGACACAAATGATCGTGGACGCACTGAAGAAATTATAAAGTGCCAACACTCAACACCTACTGATTTCATGATGAACCTTTTATTGGTTTCATTATACCAAAAAGCAGATGCATAAGCATCTCTCCAACTGGATTTTCTCCCCATTTTGATATTTCTTCGCAGGTTATATATGCCGAGCAATCATAACCTTCAGAGCTTATATCTTCTTGAATGATACTAATAGCTGCATTTATTATCCTGTTCTTTTCTTCAAAAGCGTCTTTTTTCGCTCGACGCACCAATTTTCCGTCAAAATCTTCAATGCAACTGGCCTTAAGGAAACAACTATCCCGAAAAACTTCATGCTAGCTGAAATAAGAATGGTACTACAGTACCGCGCTGTTAAATTCTTTCTCAAACGCTTTTCACTGTATAACTTGTCACTTTTGATATGAAATTGTTAAAGCATCTCCATAACATCGGATAGCAGATATACTAGCAGTTATCGTTTTCATCCAGAAAGATGCATAATTTATTGAAAGCATCTAACTTCCAGTCGACGACAGGTCTTCCACAGGTCACTTTCAGGTCAACAGGTCACTTTCAGGTCAACAGGTCACTTTCAGGTCAACAGGTCACTTTCAAGTGGCTCGCCTGGCATGCTGAACCAACGATTGAAAACCGTGCATCACAGTTTTTATGATATTGCGCTTTAACCACGATCAGATCACATTCGCTGTCAACGCGATTTAAAATTAATTTCCCCCAATTGTCACACCTCTTTTCACACGTACTCCGAATACTTGAAAATTTTGAGGCAGTTTCCATTTGGCAAATTTTTGAGTAACGATGAGGGTTCTTCGTGTAATCTCCCTTATCAACTGTCTCCTCGCAAAAAAGGCAGCATGTTTTCAAGTTGAAGGGATATAGGTCACTTCTGAGAAGGGTTGTTGTTGCATTTACTCCTCCAGGTAGAATTGCTGAAATGTAACTCTCATGTCTAGTATAATTTTTTCTGCACTGTACTGCACTCGCACATGATTAACTTCGTTTTTTTCACAATCCCATGTTTTCTATTTAAACTAATATTACTTAAATTCTCCAAACCTCTTGTTACATTGACACTGTTGTTGTCTATCATCCCGCCTTCACCGCAAAAAATTTTTCTTCCATTTTTATTCAGCTTTCTAAAACCCTTAGCTTAATCTTAACACGTTGAGTGCCATGTCAGTCATCAGTGACTGTCAGTGTAAAATATGATATAAAGGTAAAACAAAATTACATTGTTTTAAGCAATAACTGAAAATTTATTTAATATTTATTTATTATTACAGGATAGTATCATTTACACTTTGAGTGCTGCGTCAGCCATCGGTGGCTGACAGTAAGCTGTTGTTTTTCCCACACCTATAATTTGATATAGTGCCTTTCTTAGTACTTTTTAAAGTGCATGAAGTCTTTGTTTTTGAAGTACTATTGATATTTCAATAGATAAAAATATTATTAAATATACTATGTCCAAAATGCTCTTGTGAAAAATTGCCTACCTAAGAATTTTAAGTCCGAGTTCTGGCAACGCTGCGTAAACGTGTGGAATGAATGTCTATAAGCATTTCATTCTAAACGTAAATAAGAAACAATGGTCCTAATATATTTACTCAACTGTATCGAGTAAATTTCAATCTGTTAGCAGCGATGCACTGGTATTGCGGTATAGCAATGCGAAGCGAACTACTGCGTATGGCTGAAGGGAGTTTCCTTAAGAATTCGCGGGAGTAGTTAGAAAAGGAGAGTCCTGAGCCAGGGCGGGATGCGGGATGGTATGGTATGGTATGGTATGGGGGCGTGACCGGAAGGGGGCGTGACCGGATATGGCGTCACAGGAAGTGATATCACCGGATATGACGTCACCGGAAGTCACGTGACCGGAAGTGGAGTTGAGTTGTTCCCCTCCTGCTGTTGTTTTAGTTTCATTATAAGCTGTTTGTGTATGACGTCACAGTAGGTATGACGTCATAATGTGTTTTATATTAAAGTTTTGAGCGATGGCAACACTTTTTTTAGTTTCGATTTACCTTTCAGATGGAGTTGAGTTGTTCTAGGGCTGCTTCTAAACGAATAAGTTAGAGTGATAGATATTTTTACTAATGACGTCACAGTAGATATGACGTCATAATTTGTTTTATATCAAAGTTTTGAGCGGTGGCAACACTTTTTAGTGTCGATTTACATTTAAGATGGAGCTGAATTGTTCTAGGACTGCTTGTAAATGAATAAGTTAGAGTGATAGGTATTTTTACTAATGACGTCACAGTGGGTATGACGTCATTCTATGTTAAGATTTACGTTTTAAGTGGTGATAACATTGGATATATACCAAATTTAGTTTTCAGGTGTTGGCAACGAGTTCTGATCGGTCAGCTAAATGCTCGCTTGTGACTGATAAGTTTTAAACATGTGACCAAAAGTTAACTCCTGATTGACTGTTTGGTTTTCTAGCGAGTTACTTACATATCCCTTAATCAAGTTAAAATACCTGCAACAAAGTTACACAAATAAAAAATAAAAAAAAAAAAAATAAAAAAAAAAAAACATTTAAATTTGAAAAGTTAATAAAAGTGAAGGCCATTTGCTAAGGGTCAAAAAGAACCCTAACCCCGAGCTACACGTGACATTTCAATATTTTACCAAACAATTGTTAAAATATCGACTATCGGACGTTGCCTTCATGGTAACTCATCTACCCACCCCCCTTCCCTAACTAATTTTGAATAAGTTAAGACTTAAGAATTACAATTAATAAATTTTGAAAAATTATTTATTAAAGGTGAGGACCCACCTCCAGCCCGATACCTCTTTTAGGAAGAATTGGTACCGCCTCACTCCACCCTAACAAAAAAAAATCTTATTCCACAGAACGTATAGTTCTTTGAAACTTGAGGTCACTAATCAACCATCCGATGATATCCTTTAAGAAGATATCTTCACCTCTTAACAATTTTAAAGTTTTAGTCTAAAAGATTAATGTTGGACACAAACTATTTCTAGAATAGAGTTACATTAAAAATTAAATTTAAGAGTGTCCAGTTTTTTTTTTTGAAGAAGACTTGGGGGAACGTATATTTCCCAAAATTAAATTTAATGGTCACTAACAAAATCCTGAAAATATACTAATTTTAGTTTTTATAAAAATTAAGTTAATGTAGTATTTTAGTAAAAATAATGACTATAGTTAATGAATTGCGAAAAATTAAGTTAGAAGAATTAAATTTAAGGAATTTTGTAGTGACCATAGGCATAACTAGTTATACCATCCTCCAACAGGTATCGCTTGTCATCAAATGCCGAGAGCGCTCGCTTTCTTTGCTGGATGGAGAAAATGTGATGTTTTTCACTACCGATCCGATGCTGAACCACAGACGAAGGTTGTCGATTGAGAAGACAGTCTCTATAGGTCTGATGTTTTAGCTGTCTTTGAGCTGCTCTTGCGATTCCCTTGGCCGTTTGTTTCTCACCACACTCGCTTAAAATGGAATACATTTTGGAACGAAGCCCTATGAACTCCAAAGCAGATTTTCCGTTAAGTTCATCCTTAAAGTAACCGATCTTCTTCTTGTTAGACACATCGTGTAGAGGATGATCTGATGGGTAGTCAGAAAAGTCAAAAAATCCCTTTAATTGCTGTAAGTCAGCAGTCAGATCTGGGGTAGTGAGTCCATAAGTGAGTGAATCTGTGTCGGTGAATAGTAGGCGGGCATTACTTCCATACCTCTTCATGATGACATTATAGTGGAAATCATACATTAAAACCTTGCTCAGTTCTAAGATGGCGAAACCTGCATAAATGGGTCTATTAAGTGTGAGACTTTTCACTTTTCTTTGTACTGCTGCCAAGCTGTTATCAAACTCAGTGAAGGCATGGAAGGCAGGAGACGCGACCAGTTTCTTGGCTTTATGCGGGTTGTTCACCAACTGAACATCCACTCTATTCCTCAGATTTTCCATAGTTTTCCCGAACACCGCATTGTTGAGAAGTTTGAAGAAATCTTTTTCAAACGATGTTTTGGCCAGTTTTCTCTGCTCCGTATTAAATGCTATGTAGTCCTTCAGCCAAGGTTGTTGGTAGAATTTTAGAATTCTATGGACTTTAGTTAGTTTCAGTCCCAAGGAAAGATATAGCTTCAGATTACGATAGTGTATAACATAATTCTTCTTAGACTGAAGATTCGGAACGAGTTTATCACTGGAAGAAGCTGGCTTCATCTGCATTTCTTCCAAAATCTCGAGGGCGGTAGGAGACAGCATATTTGGCTTTATGGTGAAGCGTTCGGGAGCCAGAGGATAATCATTATGGAGATCGTGGAGTTCAGCAGGATAGTCGAGATCCACTTCTAGGATGAAACCCTCATCTGCATCATCTGCTTGGTCCAAGATGGTTTGAGTAGAGATGTTTTCAGGGTCCACCCACTGAAAATCACCAACAGGCAAATATTGAGACATGGCCCAACCTGAAAGAAAAATCCAATTAAATCATTCAATATTAACATAGAAGCTAAATAAAAAATGACAGTTTTAAAGTAAATTAATGCTTACCATAGAGGTTATTGGCATCCAGGTACAATATATGTTTCTTCTCCTCAGCAGCATTATATTCAGGACAGCCTGGATGGTTTGCCTGGCTATGACGATGGGTGATGACGGAGACACCTCCCCGAATACCCTTCTCTATGAAGAGGTGCATGTCGATGTCGGTGAATAAATCCAAACCGACATCTGACATCTTGAGAGCGGCTTGCCACGCTAACCCCGGAGACGTCATCATGTGAGCGGCGTCTAGCTGGTAAAAGTCTAGAGTTAGGCGGCGGAAATTCTCGAATACGTCTGCGAGGAGGAGCACATCCGTCTTCACATACAGGTCGTGATATTCGCCAAGGTCTTTGATGCCGAAAGCTTCCCAAACAGCTTGAGCGTGGTAATAATCTGCATCGGTGATGGAAGAATTTGTAAGGGTGCTATAGAAGGCTTGCTGAGGTGGCAGAGATGTTTCTTGAAATTTAGTGAACGAGTCCATGTACTCATAAGGGTACACTCCCTTCTTCAGCAAGAGATCTAAGGAAAAAATAAAAATTAAATGATATTGTTAAGAGAACATTTATATAATATTAACATTGACTATATTACGTACCATGGTTAGATGCGATAGAACTCTTCAAAATGTGAAACTTGTCTCTCTCCAGATTATCGACAAGTTTCTGAAGTGAGGCATTCAGAAACTGGAGACTGTCAATAAACTGGAGAGTTACCGGGATCTTGTCAAGTTTCTTGGTGATGGAGAAGGAGATGTATTTCTCCATCGTTGTAGGGATGACTCCAATGTCATGATCAGCCACTTTCCCTAGCCCCTGCATGATCAAATGCGAATCATAATTCTTCAGGTTGTGGAAGACGCAGGGAATCATTTTCCGCAACCTGAAAGCAAGGTTGCATTCATTGTGGAGCACTTGACGGAACTGACCGGTCAAGTGATCGTGGTCGTTCACCCGATCAGTTCCTAGTCGGCCTTTGCAGAGGCCACAGTGCGTTGCAGCATTAATAGCATGCTGGTCTTGGGGAGTGAGTTTCATCGGGACAATGGTGGTCAGCTTCACCGCCAGCTCGTCCTTCTCTGCAATGATACTACTGATGAAGTGGTCCACTGCATCTTCTCCCCTGTAGACAGAGATGGGTTTGGTCGGCTTACTATCTGGACCTATAATGACATAGGCGTATCCACAAGGGACGTGGGTAGCTATCTTCATAGTGCGGGAGGGGGTGGTGTCATCCAACTTCTCCACCAAGGCCTCAAAGTCCGCGTATATGATATACGGGACTTTCTGGGTAAACTTGTACTGACTAAATTTCAGTACACAGTCCTTTGGAGTCGGCATCTTGATGCGTTGGGGTGAGTGCTCATTACAGTACGGGACATGTGCTTTGAGAGTCGCCTCCATGGCAAAACGATGAAGACAGGAGAAACAGTAGAATCGCTTTCCATTGTGCTTAGTGAGGTTGGTGAGAAGCCTGGACATACTCTTAATTAAACAGTAATGCTGCCTCTCTCCTTCTATAATGTAGAGGAGGTTGATAACCTCAGGATCCTCCCTCTTAGAGATGTATAGGGGTAATATCTCATCATCTTCATAGCCGTAGACGTTAATGCGGAGGTTGTTCAATGCCTCCACAAAACGAACTTTGCAGGGTTGGACGGGACAGCTTACATTTCCCATTTTGAGCTCCTGCTCGAATTCCAGATAGTGAAAAACTCTGTAGGGATGATCTGTATGAGCAACAGGATGAAGGGCAGCCAGGACAGACCACATGAAACATTTACTGTCTTCATTCTGGATGTTGAGGACGGCCTTCTTTGCTGCTAACTTGTTGGGCAACTTGAAGTGGCTGGCAGGGGCTAGAGGTTGATATGTAGCAGTCTTCACCTCTAAATGAATAATTTCATCGAGAACCCATCCAGATCCCCGCTCGATGAATTCATCGAAGGAGGACTTGATTTTGGCGAAGGCTTGGTCGATGTGTTCAGGGAGGTCGCTGTCATCCAGCTCCATATGCACCTTACTCCGGAAATAGGGTGTGGCATATTCCTCGTCTCCCTCATCACTCTTGCGAACGAACCGGATTTTAGATACAACATACCACTTGATGGCCCTCTTCTCTCCCAACTCTTCCTGTAGCACATCCTGAACTTGGGGAGTGCTTTCCCTAATGAAGAGAAGCAGGTCTCCAACTGCCTCTTCACTCGGGAATAAATGGCGGGTGGCAAAGACATCAGATGTCTTCACTTCAACTCTCCTCCTTCTAGGTGCAGGGGATGCAGGTTGAATTCCTCCTACTTGGGCAACTCGAAGGTGGGTGAGAAGATGTTGTTGAAGATGATCCTTACGGCCGAAACTCTTCCCGCAGTCAGGACAGGCATGGGGGGTAGCAGATTGATGACTCTCCATGTGACGGATTAAGTCTGCATTACGTGTGAAGGACTTCTGGCATATCTCACAGGTGAAATTCTTCTTGCCAGCATGATTCTTCAAATGCCTATTGAGATGACATTTCTGGACAAAGGTCTTCTCGCAGATGTGACATATCTGTTGACAATAAAACTATGATAAGTTACATGAAATTATTTCACAGTAATAGTAGACATATTATTTAAAATTTGTCTTTTCCTAAAACACATTTTATTACAAAAAAAAAAAAACTTTCTCTTCTTCTACTTGTAAAATACATCAATCTGAAAGCACTATATTTTAAATCTCGATAAACTGTTAAATTCTTCTCTGAAAAACTATTAATTCTAAAAATTCATTCTCCAAGAAAAAAAAAAAATACTTACATGAGGTTCAACAATGGAATTCCTAGCATTGGAAGGTCCAGCAATTAAGGATGCAGCATGTTGTGAGGGTCCAGCAGCAAGTACCTAAGAAAATTATTTAACATTTAAATAAGCTATTTTAACATATTCTTAACAGTAGTTTATCCTTTGAATGTAATACTTACAGTTTTCTGATGGATTTTCATGTGCCGGGTAAGAGTAAATTTCTGTGTAAAACCCTTCTGACAGATGGTACAGACCTGTTGAAAATAAAACTTTGAGTAATATGTTTCTTAAAGTTATTATTCTTTCACTTAAATGATAAAAATAATACTTACATGCAAGTCTTGTGAGGTGGATGCAGCATTAGAAGGTCCAGCAACAGTAGATTCAACAACAACCTCCTAAAGTAAGATATTGAGAAATTATTCTAAGTTTTTTACGTCAGAGAAAAATCGGGCGTGAATTTGGGACGACTTTGAATAGTTACAACATTGAAAATTACTAAGCATTGAAAATTTTGGCGTGAATCTTATACTAATATTCAAGTGAATGACATTTAGAAAAAAATACCAAGTACAAATTTTGGCGTGAATCTTATACTAATGAACAACATTTAGAAAAAGTTTTAAGGAATATATTATTGACATGAATTTTAAATATAATTGAGAAAGTTTTAAGTGAACAAATCAATTATGCGACGTTAAATAACACAGTTTAAAATTTATCTTAGACATTAAACATTCATCTACTTAAAAGCACCAAGTTTAACCTTATTTAAAGAATATTCTTTTAGATACATAGTAAGTAATTTTGAAATAAATACAATCTATAAGCATTCAAACATAATTTAAAAATATATTACTAAAAGAACACTTACTTGGTCATTAACTTCCATAACGATATCCATGGGAGAAGGAGAACGTGATGATGACATTATAAATAACTGAAATTTAAAAAAATATATATAAATATCGAAAGAAAAACATACATTTTCAATACAAGTTGGAAATAATTTTTATGTAATACTTGAATCGACTACTTTAAAATACTTAACACATTTTAATATATATATATTACTTAAAAGATACTAACATTTCACAAATAATAAAAGTTTACTTACCGAATAATTCAGATGAAATCAGAAAAAAGCTAAAGTAGCAGCAAAATATGATAAACAAGCACAATAAGCAAATACTAAGCAAACACGATACACGTCTTTCGCCCTCAGGAATCTAAGTAGAAATGACGAGACGGCAACCGGTAGCGTCTATATATGAGGGGTGATCACGTAACTTCACCGATCAATCAGATTTCACGGTAGAGGGCGCTGCTTGGTTCTAACCGATCAGAGCGGGTGGGGAGCGAGACTAGGCATGTTTCAACACGCTTCAACGCGTTTGCGAGTTGAGTTGTTGATAATGATTGCAAAATATAAACTCATTGGCTTTTAACACATGACGTCATAATGATGATATGGCTGGAATCTAGCATTTAAACAGATAAGGTATTGGCGCTTATTTATTAAATGAATATTTATTTATAGAAAAATTATCACGTGGGTTTTTAACGTTGATACTTGTTGAAATGGAAAGATTTAAGTAATAGTTGATGAATAATTATAAAATATAATTTAAACTAATTTTAAAATATATTTTATAATTATTCATCAACTATTACTTAAATCTTTCCATTTCAACAAGTATCAACGTTAAAAACCCACGTGATAATTTTTCTATAAATAAATATTCATTTATTAAATAAGCGCCAATACCTTATCTGTTTAAATGCTAGATTCCAGCCATATCATCATTATGACGTCATGTGTTAAAAGCCAATGAGTTTATATTTTGCAATCATTATCAACAACTCAACTCGCAAACGCGTTGAAGCGTGTTGAAACATGCCTAGTCTCGCTCCCCACCCGCTCTGATCGGTTAGAACCAAGCAGCGCCCTCTACCGTGAAATCTGATTGATCGGTGAAGTTACGTGATCACCCCTCATATATAGACGCTACCGGTTGCCGTCTCGTCATTTCTACTTAGATTCCTGAGGGCGAAAGACGTGTATCGTGTTTGCTTAGTATTTGCTTATTGTGCTTGTTTATCATATTTTGCTGCTACTTTAGCTTTTTTCTGATTTCATCTGAATTATTCGGTAA
Organism: Linyphia triangularis; assembly: GCA_963978545.1. NCBI lineage: Eukaryota > Metazoa > Arthropoda > Arachnida > Araneae > Linyphiidae > Linyphia > Linyphia triangularis. The sequence goes on along the minus strand of OZ021724.1, from coordinate 56,551,990 downwards.
GTAAACTTTTATTATTTGTGAAATGTTAGTATCTTTTAAGTAATATATATATATTAAAATGTGTTAAGTATTTTAAAGTAGTCGATTCAAGTATTACATAAAAATTATTTCCAACTTGTATTGAAAATGTATGTTTTTCTTTCGATATTTATATATATTTTTTTAAATTTCAGTTATTTATAATGTCATCATCACGTTCTCCTTCTCCCATGGATATCGTTATGGAAGTTAATGACCAAGTAAGTGTTCTTTTAGTAATATATTTTTAAATTATGTTTGAATGCTTATAGATTGTATTTATTTCAAAATTACTTACTATGTATCTAAAAGAATATTCTTTAAATAAGGTTAAACTTGGTGCTTTTAAGTAGATGAATGTTTAATGTCTAAGATAAATTTTAAACTGTGTTATTTAACGTCGCATAATTGATTTGTTCACTTAAAACTTTCTCAATTATATTTAAAATTCATGTCAATAATATATTCCTTAAAACTTTTTCTAAATGTTGTTCATTAGTATAAGATTCACGCCAAAATTTGTACTTGGTATTTTTTTCTAAATGTCATTCACTTGAATATTAGTATAAGATTCACGCCAAAATTTTCAATGCTTAGTAATTTTCAATGTTGTAACTATTCAAAGTCGTCCCAAATTCACGCCCGATTTTTCTCTGACGTAAAAAACTTAGAATAATTTCTCAATATCTTACTTTAGGAGGTTGTTGTTGAATCTACTGTTGCTGGACCTTCTAATGCTGCATCCACCTCACAAGACTTGCATGTAAGTATTATTTTTATCATTTAAGTGAAAGAATAATAACTTTAAGAAACATATTACTCAAAGTTTTATTTTCAACAGGTCTGTACCATCTGTCAGAAGGGTTTTACACAGAAATTTACTCTTACCCGGCACATGAAAATCCATCAGAAAACTGTAAGTATTACATTCAAAGGATAAACTACTGTTAAGAATATGTTAAAATAGCTTATTTAAATGTTAAATAATTTTCTTAGGTACTTGCTGCTGGACCCTCACAACATGCTGCATCCTTAATTGCTGGACCTTCCAATGCTAGGAATTCCATTGTTGAACCTCATGTAAGTATTTTTTTTTTTTCTTGGAGAATGAATTTTTAGAATTAATAGTTTTTCAGAGAAGAATTTAACAGTTTATCGAGATTTAAAATATAGTGCTTTCAGATTGATGTATTTTACAAGTAGAAGAAGAGAAAGTTTTTTTTTTTTTGTAATAAAATGTGTTTTAGGAAAAGACAAATTTTAAATAATATGTCTACTATTACTGTGAAATAATTTCATGTAACTTATCATAGTTTTATTGTCAACAGATATGTCACATCTGCGAGAAGACCTTTGTCCAGAAATGTCATCTCAATAGGCATTTGAAGAATCATGCTGGCAAGAAGAATTTCACCTGTGAGATATGCCAGAAGTCCTTCACACGTAATGCAGACTTAATCCGTCACATGGAGAGTCATCAATCTGCTACCCCCCATGCCTGTCCTGACTGCGGGAAGAGTTTCGGCCGTAAGGATCATCTTCAACAACATCTTCTCACCCACCTTCGAGTTGCCCAAGTAGGAGGAATTCAACCTGCATCCCCTGCACCTAGAAGGAGGAGAGTTGAAGTGAAGACATCTGATGTCTTTGCCACCCGCCATTTATTCCCGAGTGAAGAGGCAGTTGGAGACCTGCTTCTCTTCATTAGGGAAAGCACTCCCCAAGTTCAGGATGTGCTACAGGAAGAGTTGGGAGAGAAGAGGGCCATCAAGTGGTATGTTGTATCTAAAATCCGGTTCGTTCGCAAGAGTGATGAGGGAGACGAGGAATATGCCACACCCTATTTCCGGAGTAAGGTGCATATGGAGCTGGATGACAGCGACCTCCCTGAACACATCGACCAAGCCTTCGCCAAAATCAAGTCCTCCTTCGATGAATTCATCGAGCGGGGATCTGGATGGGTTCTCGATGAAATTATTCATTTAGAGGTGAAGACTGCTACATATCAACCTCTAGCCCCTGCCAGCCACTTCAAGTTGCCCAACAAGTTAGCAGCAAAGAAGGCCGTCCTCAACATCCAGAATGAAGACAGTAAATGTTTCATGTGGTCTGTCCTGGCTGCCCTTCATCCTGTTGCTCATACAGATCATCCCTACAGAGTTTTTCACTATCTGGAATTCGAGCAGGAGCTCAAAATGGGAAATGTAAGCTGTCCCGTCCAACCCTGCAAAGTTCGTTTTGTGGAGGCATTGAACAACCTCCGCATTAACGTCTACGGCTATGAAGATGATGAGATATTACCCCTATACATCTCTAAGAGGGAGGATCCTGAGGTTATCAACCTCCTCTACATTATAGAAGGAGAGAGGCAGCATTACTGTTTAATTAAGAGTATGTCCAGGCTTCTCACCAACCTCACTAAGCACAATGGAAAGCGATTCTACTGTTTCTCCTGTCTTCATCGTTTTGCCATGGAGGCGACTCTCAAAGCACATGTCCCGTACTGTAATGAGCACTCACCCCAACGCATCAAGATGCCGACTCCAAAGGACTGTGTACTGAAATTTAGTCAGTACAAGTTTACCCAGAAAGTCCCGTATATCATATACGCGGACTTTGAGGCCTTGGTGGAGAAGTTGGATGACACCACCCCCTCCCGCACTATGAAGATAGCTACCCACGTCCCTTGTGGATACGCCTATGTCATTATAGGTCCAGATAGTAAGCCGACCAAACCCATCTCTGTCTACAGGGGAGAAGATGCAGTGGACCACTTCATCAGTAGTATCATTGCAGAGAAGGACGAGCTGGCGGTGAAGCTGACCACCATTGTCCCGATGAAACTCACTCCCCAAGACCAGCATGCTATTAATGCTGCAACGCACTGTGGCCTCTGCAAAGGCCGACTAGGAACTGATCGGGTGAACGACCACGATCACTTGACCGGTCAGTTCCGTCAAGTGCTCCACAATGAATGCAACCTTGCTTTCAGGTTGCGGAAAATGATTCCCTGCGTCTTCCACAACCTGAAGAATTATGATTCGCATTTGATCATGCAGGGGCTAGGGAAAGTGGCTGATCATGACATTGGAGTCATCCCTACAACGATGGAGAAATACATCTCCTTCTCCATCACCAAGAAACTTGACAAGATCCCGGTAACTCTCCAGTTTATTGACAGTCTCCAGTTTCTGAATGCCTCACTTCAGAAACTTGTCGATAATCTGGAGAGAGACAAGTTTCACATTTTGAAGAGTTCTATCGCATCTAACCATGGTACGTAATATAGTCAATGTTAATATTATATAAATGTTCTCTTAACAATATCATTTAATTTTTATTTTTTCCTTAGATCTCTTGCTGAAGAAGGGAGTGTACCCTTATGAGTACATGGACTCGTTCACTAAATTTCAAGAAACATCTCTGCCACCTCAGCAAGCCTTCTATAGCACCCTTACAAATTCTTCCATCACCGATGCAGATTATTACCACGCTCAAGCTGTTTGGGAAGCTTTCGGCATCAAAGACCTTGGCGAATATCACGACCTGTATGTGAAGACGGATGTGCTCCTCCTCGCAGACGTATTCGAGAATTTCCGCCGCCTAACTCTAGACTTTTACCAGCTAGACGCCGCTCACATGATGACGTCTCCGGGGTTAGCGTGGCAAGCCGCTCTCAAGATGTCAGATGTCGGTTTGGATTTATTCACCGACATCGACATGCACCTCTTCATAGAGAAGGGTATTCGGGGAGGTGTCTCCGTCATCACCCATCGTCATAGCCAGGCAAACCATCCAGGCTGTCCTGAATATAATGCTGCTGAGGAGAAGAAACATATATTGTACCTGGATGCCAATAACCTCTATGGTAAGCATTAATTTACTTTAAAACTGTCATTTTTTATTTAGCTTCTATGTTAATATTGAATGATTTAATTGGATTTTTCTTTCAGGTTGGGCCATGTCTCAATATTTGCCTGTTGGTGATTTTCAGTGGGTGGACCCTGAAAACATCTCTACTCAAACCATCTTGGACCAAGCAGATGATGCAGATGAGGGTTTCATCCTAGAAGTGGATCTCGACTATCCTGCTGAACTCCACGATCTCCATAATGATTATCCTCTGGCTCCCGAACGCTTCACCATAAAGCCAAATATGCTGTCTCCTACCGCCCTCGAGATTTTGGAAGAAATGCAGATGAAGCCAGCTTCTTCCAGTGATAAACTCGTTCCGAATCTTCAGTCTAAGAAGAATTATGTTATACACTATCGTAATCTGAAGCTATATCTTTCCTTGGGACTGAAACTAACTAAAGTCCATAGAATTCTAAAATTCTACCAACAACCTTGGCTGAAGGACTACATAGCATTTAATACGGAGCAGAGAAAACTGGCCAAAACATCGTTTGAAAAAGATTTCTTCAAACTTCTCAACAATGCGGTGTTCGGGAAAACTATGGAAAATCTGAGGAATAGAGTGGATGTTCAGTTGGTGAACAACCCGCATAAAGCCAAGAAACTGGTCGCGTCTCCTGCCTTCCATGCCTTCACTGAGTTTGATAACAGCTTGGCAGCAGTACAAAGAAAAGTGAAAAGTCTCACACTTAATAGACCCATTTATGCAGGTTTCGCCATCTTAGAACTGAGCAAGGTTTTAATGTATGATTTCCACTATAATGTCATCATGAAGAGGTATGGAAGTAATGCCCGCCTACTATTCACCGACACAGATTCACTCACTTATGGACTCACTACCCCAGATCTGACTGCTGACTTACAGCAATTAAAGGGATTTTTTGACTTTTCTGACTACCCATCAGATCATCCTCTACACGATGTGTCTAACAAGAAGAAGATCGGTTACTTTAAGGATGAACTTAACGGAAAATCTGCTTTGGAGTTCATAGGGCTTCGTTCCAAAATGTATTCCATTTTAAGCGAGTGTGGTGAGAAACAAACGGCCAAGGGAATCGCAAGAGCAGCTCAAAGACAGCTAAAACATCAGACCTATAGAGACTGTCTTCTCAATCGACAACCTTCGTCTGTGGTTCAGCATCGGATCGGTAGTGAAAAACATCACATTTTCTCCATCCAGCAAAGAAAGCGAGCGCTCTCGGCATTTGATGACAAGCGATACCTGTTGGAGGATGGTATAACTAGTTATGCCTATGGTCACTACAAAATTCCTTAAATTTAATTCTTCTAACTTAATTTTTCGCAATTCATTAACTATAGTCATTATTTTTACTAAAATACTACATTAACTTAATTTTTATAAAAACTAAAATTAGTATATTTTCAGGATTTTGTTAGTGACCATTAAATTTAATTTTGGGAAATATACGTTCCCCCAAGTCTTCTTCAAAAAAAAAAACTGGACACTCTTAAATTTAATTTTTAATGTAACTCTATTCTAGAAATAGTTTGTGTCCAACATTAATCTTTTAGACTAAAACTTTAAAATTGTTAAGAGGTGAAGATATCTTCTTAAAGGATATCATCGGATGGTTGATTAGTGACCTCAAGTTTCAAAGAACTATACGTTCTGTGGAATAAGATTTTTTTTTGTTAGGGTGGAGTGAGGCGGTACCAATTCTTCCTAAAAGAGGTATCGGGCTGGAGGTGGGTCCTCACCTTTAATAAATAATTTTTCAAAATTTATTAATTGTAATTCTTAAGTCTTAACTTATTCAAAATTAGTTAGGGAAGGGGGGTGGGTAGATGAGTTACCATGAAGGCAACGTCCGATAGTCGATATTTTAACAATTGTTTGGTAAAATATTGAAATGTCACGTGTAGCTCGGGGTTAGGGTTCTTTTTGACCCTTAGCAAATGGCCTTCACTTTTATTAACTTTTCAAATTTAAATGTTTTTTTTTTTTTATTTTTTTTTTTTTTATTTTTTATTTGTGTAACTTTGTTGCAGGTATTTTAACTTGATTAAGGGATATGTAAGTAACTCGCTAGAAAACCAAACAGTCAATCAGGAGTTAACTTTTGGTCACATGTTTAAAACTTATCAGTCACAAGCGAGCATTTAGCTGACCGATCAGAACTCGTTGCCAACACCTGAAAACTAAATTTGGTATATATCCAATGTTATCACCACTTAAAACGTAAATCTTAACATAGAATGACGTCATACCCACTGTGACGTCATTAGTAAAAATACCTATCACTCTAACTTATTCATTTACAAGCAGTCCTAGAACAATTCAGCTCCATCTTAAATGTAAATCGACACTAAAAAGTGTTGCCACCGCTCAAAACTTTGATATAAAACAAATTATGACGTCATATCTACTGTGACGTCATTAGTAAAAATATCTATCACTCTAACTTATTCGTTTAGAAGCAGCCCTAGAACAACTCAACTCCATCTGAAAGGTAAATCGAAACTAAAAAAAGTGTTGCCATCGCTCAAAACTTTAATATAAAACACATTATGACGTCATACCTACTGTGACGTCATACACAAACAGCTTATAATGAAACTAAAACAACAGCAGGAGGGGAACAACTCAACTCCACTTCCGGTCACGTGACTTCCGGTGACGTCATATCCGGTGATATCACTTCCTGTGACGCCATATCCGGTCACGCCCCCTTCCGGTCACGCCCCCATACCATACCATACCATACCATCCCGCATCCCGCCCTGGCTCAGGACTCTCCTTTTCTAACTACTCGCGGGGTGCTCAACGTGTTAAATATAGATTTGGCTGAGGTGTTGATCAGTAGATACTATACCTCTTCAACGGATTGATGAAAAAGGAATTGAATGAAAAAAAAGTCCGAAAATCCACAAAAAGCAACAATAAAAGCAACAACACCATCCGCCACCACACTATGAGTGTCAGAAAAGGAAGTAAACAAACAGCTTAAATAGCTCGACTTGGGCAAGATAAGTCGTTCAATTGGGAAGCTAAGCTTGGTTGGGGGAAAGTGATATCTGTCCAATAGGGCTCTGTTTGCGGGTTATGATCTGTGGAAAGGAATTATAGCAGAGAGACGAGGAATTGATGTTTACCAACAAAGTCAGCGAATTCATCATTATTCTTGAGGCTACTGCATATGTTTGGATCGATGCGTAACAAGAAGTCACGAACGCACTGTTTGATTCTTAGAAACATGTTATTTTAACGTTATGTTTCTATTTAACTCACTAGGTGGCTCTACTGGTGTATTTTCTATTTTTATAAAGCTTCTAGTGCAGTCGAGACGGCAGATGTGTTTTTGTACCGAGTCGTAAACGTTGAAGAATAAAGTTAAGTGTTTTTGTAACTTGTGGAGTTTCTTTTTGTGCAAACATTAGCGTTTTGAAAGCAACCGTATTGTGTGAGTTTTGTGAGATACAGTCCGCTTAGGAAAACCAACATAATTGGTCCGTCGAGCCGGAGAAGTGTGTGTTTGAGTTTGTTGGTTTCGGCAGTTTGGAGTGTCATTGCGAATTGGTAACGAAATTTCTGTGGCGTCGTGATTCTGGTATTGGATTCTTCAACGTGGCAGAGGTGTACAGTTTGAGGTGGGTTTTTGGTTTGTATTGTTGGGAAATAACTTGTGTTGCAACGATATTTTTGTAATGTCAGTGATGCTGTGTATAGTGGATTTATTGTATGGGTTTTAATGTTGATATTTAAATTTAAGGTCTTGTATTAGATATTTTACTGGTGATTTTTACGTGTTGTGTTTTAGAGTTTAGAATACGCTACAAATTATTGGATTATTTATTGGGTAATTATGGAGTTTAAGAATTTGTTAAACAAAAAGAAAGCAGCTAAATCCTCTCTGACTCGGTTGAAAAATAAAACTTTAGATGACTTTGAGAATTTGAAGTTGGCCGAGCTTGGTGTTAGAAAAAATCGTTTTGGTAAAATTGTGGATGAGTTGGCAATAATTTTTGATGAAATTGTTGTGCGGTGTGGGGATGAGGAAATAGAAAGTTTTGTTGAAGAACGAGAGGGGCTTTTGGAAACTGTTGATGAAATGTTTGCTAAAATTGACACCAAGGTATGGAGCTGTAGTAATAGCGCGTCTGTAAAGAAAGTTATGCCAGCGGTATCTGAATGTGCCGAGATTAAACTTCCTGTATTATCCTTACCAACATTTTCTGGGGTGTTGGATGAATTTATAACCTTTTCGGATTTGTTCAGAGCAGCTGTGATCAACAATGCAAATTTATCAGATGCTCAGCGTCTACAGTATTTGAAGGGTGTACTTAAAGGCGACGCTCATAAAATTGTGCAGTCACTTTCAATTTCAGATGGTAATTTTAAAATTGCGTGGGACTTATTAACAGAGAGATATTTTCACAAACGGGATATCATGAGCTCAGTTATGAGTAAATTACTAAATTTGCCGTCTTTGAATTCAGAGTCGCATAATAATATTTTGCAATTAGTGGATTCTATTAAAGAATATGTGAGATTGTTGGAAACTCTAGAGTTGAAAATTGAGGGTGCTGCAGATACAATTCTTATGTTTTCAGTTCAATTTAAACTTGATTCTTCTACAAGGAGTTGGTGGGAGCGGTCTCTTGATGGGGACAAAATCCCTACTCTTAATGAACTTTTGCAATTTCTTACAAATCACTCTAGATCGCTTGTGTCAAAAAATCAAGGAGTTCAAAAGAGTGTTAGTAGGAAAGTCACTCTAGTGGCTTCAGAAACCCGTTCTCAGTGTACTTTGTGTCAGGGATATCACCACTTAAGCAAATGTGATGCATTTTTAAAAATGTCTGTACATAAACGTGTCGAATTTGTAAAGGGTGTCGGGATATGCTTTAATTGTTTTTGTCAGTTTCATCGTAGTTTTAATTGTAAGAGTGCTTTTAAATGTCGCAAATGCCAAAAGTCTCATAATACACTGCTACACTTTGAAAACAGGCGATCCTCGGGAGTGGAATCGCAGGGTGGAGTTAGTGATTCGACTTCATTCTCTGTTACTGCGTCGGAGGTTGTGTCACATGGTTCTGTGCCTGGTAATGGGAATTCCGGTCGGGGTGCAGTCGAAAGTGGTAGGTCTGGAATTGTTTCCTGCTGTTCAGACTTTGGTTCGAGTGCTCAGGTACTGTTGTGTACTGCTGTTGTGAAAGTAAGGGATGCATTTGGGGAAGTACAGTTGTGTCGCGCCTTGTTGGATCCGGGTAGTCAAGCTAGTTTAATTACAAATAAATGTTTGGATAAACTGAGATTACCAAAAAAGAGAGCAAATGTTGTAATTTCTTGTCTGGGTTCAACAGATGCATGTACTAGTGGTGTTTGTAGAATTAGCTTTTCTCCTCATTTTGATTCGAATTCCTCCTTTGTAACGTCAATGTACGTTGTGAAAAAAATTGTTGGTCAGCTTCCGCATTGTAGTTTGGATCCATCGTGTCTGGGTACTTTTGGTGATATGCAGTTGGCAGATCCCACATTTTTCAGAAGTGGTCCAGTGGATATTCTTCTTGGTGTGGATATAGCACTTCCAATGCTGCAAGGGCAGTCATTTTCGTTGGGTGAAGGTAAACCTATGGCTGTTCGATCGGACTTGGGGTGGATAGTAGCAGGTTCGATTTCTGGTGTAGAGGCACACTCGTCTATCCACGTAAATAATATTCAGTTGCTAAGTGACCGAGTAGTAGAGAAGTTTTGGGAACTTGACTCTGTGCCAATGGTTAAATTGCAGTCAAGGGAAGATAGGTTATGTGAAGAATATTATGTGAATAACCATATCAGAGAAGAGGATGGACGATATATAGTGAGACTTCCGTTTCATACGGACACGTCGAAAATTGGTGAGTCTAAACAGATTGCACTTAAGAGGCTAAAGTGCGTTGAACGTTCCTTATCATCAAAACCAGATGTATATAGTCAATATAGAGAGTTTATGCGCGAATATCATGCCTTGGGTCATATGGAGGTTATTCCTGACTCCGAATATGAAAAATCTGAGGTATATTATCTCCCGCATCAGGCTGTGATTAAAGAGTCCAGCTCAACAACAAAGTTAAGAGTGGTGTTTGATGGTTCGAGCAAGTCTTCTACTGGGTATTCTTTGAATGACTTACTAATGGTTGGTCCACGTGTTCAACCAGAATTATATCCGATTCTTCTTCGCTTCAGAACTTTTGAATTCGTTGTCTGTGCGGACATTGAGAAAATGTACAGGCAAATAAAAGTCCATAGGGATGATTGTGACTGGCAAAGGATATTATGGCGAGAATCGCCAGAGGAACCGGTAAGAGAATTTAGATTGGTTACGGTGACATATGGTACAACAAGTGCGCCATATCTTAGTACCAGAACCTTAAAGCAACTGGCTCTGGATGAAAAAGATGAATATCCTCTTGCTTCCTTTGCAACGCTAGAACATTTCTATGTTGACGATCTCTTGAGTGGAGCTGCTTCAGAATCGGAAGCGATTGAGCTTGTGCGACAGTTGAAGGGAATGATGAAAAAAGGTGGCTTCAATCTTCGCAAATGGAATTCCAACTCTCCATCTGTGCTGAGTGAAGTACCAGATGAGGCAAGAGACGAGAATTTTCTTCTCAGTGATACAGATGGTAATGTGAAAATTCTTGGTATCAGGTGGAGCCCAAAGTCTGACTGTATAAGATTTACAGTGGCTCCAATGGAAGACAAGTCCAGGTTTTCTAAAAGAGAGATATTATCTGACATATCCCGTGTGTTTGATCCTTTGGGACTCCTTGCTCCGTGTGTCATATTTATGAAAATTCTAATCCAACAACTGTGGAAATGTGATCTTACTTGGGATCAAGCAGTGCCAGATGAAATGAATGAAAAGTGGATTATGTTGCGAAGAGAGCTACATTTAATCCAGCAGTTGAAAATACCTAGATTTGTTCTTCATTCGCTATGCACTGAGGTTGAGTTTCATGCTTTTTGTGATGCATCTGAGAAAGCTTATTGTGCAGCGATTTACCTACGATGTCTTACTTCAAATTCAGAAGTTTATGTGTCGTTGCTTACTTCGAAAACAAGGGTTTCGCCCTTGAAGGTGCAATCGTTACCTCGACTAGAATTGTGTGCAGCATTGTTGCTATCCGAACTGGTGGACTCTGTTAAAAAAAACATTAACTTATCTGTTCGTGAAATAATAGCCTGGTCAGATTCCACTATAGCACTCACATGGTTGAAGTCCGAGCCATATCGTTGGCAAACCTTTGTTACCAACAGGGTATCCAAAATTCAATCAATGATTCCATTCGTGAAATGGTGTCATGTACGTGGAATTGAAAATCCATCTGATTTTGGGACGCGAGGTCTTCTTCCATCAGAGCTGGTGAATTGGGATCAATGGTTTTATGGACCATACTGGTTAAGACAACCTATTGTTGAATTTACGGAATATGAAATTCCTTCAGGTTCTGCATGTCTTGAAGATGTGTTAAGAGAGGAAAAGAAATTGACAACTTGTGTGGCCAAGGTACATTCCTTACCAAAATTCATTGAAGACATTTCCTCTTACATGCGATTGATTCGAGTTTGTGCTTGGATTCTTCGGTTTATAAGAAATTGCCGTTCTCCAGGATCTAGAATTTCTAGCTATTTGACTTCTAAAGAGCTTCAAGATGCCATTATTATCATAGTTCGTTTAATTCAGGAGGTATACTTTTCGACTGAACGAAAGTATCTCAGTGAGGCAACGCCCTTGCCTAGGAATAGTAAGCTATTGTGCCTAAATATATTTCTGGATTCTAACAAGATTCTTCGTGTGGGTGGAAGACTTTCAAAGCATGCTTCATTATCGTATGATCAGAAGCACCCCATGATGTTGCCAAAGAATCATGAGTTTACAAAGTATTATCATAGGTCTAATTTTCATGCTGGGCCTCAGCTCACATTAGCTTTAATCCGTCAAAAGTTTTGGTTTGTAGACGGACGATCAGTTGTTCGTAACCAGCTTAAAAAGTGTGTACAGTGTTTTAGACTTAATCTTAGGTCTTCTCCACAGTTAATGGGAGATCTTCCGGTTCATCGAATCACACAGACTAGACCATTTGGAAGTACAGGTTTGGACTTTGCAGGTCCATTCTACACTAAATGTGCACATAAGCGAAGTGTGACTAAGTTCAAATCTTACATATGCGTGTTCATTTGTACTGTAACAAAGGGAGTGCATCTTGAACTGGTGTCAGAGCTCTCAACGACAGCATTCATCGCTGCACTGCGTAGATTCATATCTAGAAGGAGTTGCCCAAGTCGGATTGCCTCTGATAACGGCTCAAATTTTAAAGGTGCATCACGGTACCTTCGAGATCTATTTCTCTTGTGTAGGCAAGCTGATGTCCAGAATTTCTGTTCCGAGAAAGGAATTGAATGGGTCTTCATTCCTCCATATACTCCACATTTTGGAGGGTTGTGGGAGGCTGCTGTGAAGAGTGCTAAGAGACTTATGGTTAAAACAGCGAGTTCTGCTCTACTGAATTTTGAGGAGTTTTGTACTCTTCTCTATCAGGTTGAAGCTTGCTTAAATAGCAGACCTCTAACAGAGATGTCTCATAATCCATCAGACTTAACAGCATTAACACCAGCTCACTTTCTTATGGGCAGGATTGTGAAATTGTTTGCTGGTGCTGATTCAAGGGTGCGAGTAGTGACTGTTAACACTAACCAGGGACAGCTGAAGAGAAGCGTCAATAAAGTTTATATATTACCGGGTTTTGATACATAATGTTATATTGGTGGTGGAGCAGTTTGTTATATTTATTGTTCTTTTTAAATTAACTGTGTAAGTTTTAAAACCCCTTTTGGGCTTTCAAAGGGGGCGGCATGTTTGATTCTTAGAAAAATGTTATTTTAACGTTATGTTTCTATTTAACTCACTAGGTGGCTCTACTGGTGTATTTTCTATTTTTATAAAGCTTCTAGTGCAGTCGAGACGGCAGATGTGTTTTTGTACCGAGTCGTAAACGTTGAAGAATAAAGTTAAGTGTTTTTGTAACTTGTGGAGTTTCTTTTTGTGCAAACATTAGCGTTTTGAAAGCAACCGTATTGTGTGAGTTTTGTGAGATACAGTCCGCTTAGGAAAACCAACACGCACTCCATGTATTGACGTTCAAAAAAATAGAGATTCTTGCTGCAGCACTTAGCACGGCGGGGAACAGTTTCCTTGTAACTAGAATCAGTGGTAGAACGATGGTAAGCCTGAATTCTATTGTTCAGAGTTAAATGGAGATGTCATGATCCCCTTGTTTACCATGGGACTTGTGGATTGGGTTTGGCTGGCAGCACCCGCATAAGATAATTTAACCTTTCTGACAGCAAGATGTCTGGAAAGGAAACGGGTTGGGAAAGAAATAAAACTGGCAGTGTAGTTTACCAAAGGTCTATTGGGAGGAGGGATAAGACTTCTACGAGAAGGGAAAGTAAGCGAGGAACTAACATGTTCTTGGCCACAGTTGCAGCACAGTTTGGGTCGATCTCTGACTAAACAGTCATGACTCAGGTGATTATGTGCACAATAACGACATCTGGCTTGAGAAGGACATGCGGCAATAGAGTGGACTCTCCAATGTTCACATTTGTAACATTGTAGGGGACCTCTCACCTTCCTGCCTTCGAGTAGTTATTAAGTGACTTTGGCGTACAGCATGTTTTGCCAAGATAAGATGGATTTATAATCGAGGGTGGAGGGAAATTCCAGAATAGAGAGAGGCATCTTGTACCCTGAATTCCTCTTCATTTGAGTAATATTGGAAGGGGGGAAGCCAGGCCTTTTCCATTCAAGCTATTCAGCAATATTGAAAATGGAGGTACGGTTTGCCAAACCACTAATAACTACTTTAAATGAGCTATGAGGTCGAGGCGGCATGTCAGGAAGGAAAGAAGGTTCGGGAATAGCAATATCAACATCTTTGTCAATAATCAGCTCATCCAGAACGGAAACATCAGCGACTGGAACTGAGGCAGGAATGTCAGCATCCTTGTTAACAATCAGCTCATCCGAAACGGGAACATCAGAATCAGGGTCTGGAACAGGGCAGCAATCAACAGGAAAAGACTACCTCAGTAGTGCTGCCAGCAGTGATTTCATCTACTTCTTCAGCAATGGCCGGATCAGGGCAGCTTGCCGGAGCAGGTGTGGGTTTGGGCTTAACACCTTCTCGTTTCGCCACCTCAGGAGCTAAGAGTGAATAAACTAGTCTCTTAGCCAACGGTCGCTGATCTGGATCAGGGAGGTAAATATACCTTCTCGATCTCCAAAACCCGTAAAATGATCAATAACATTTACATTTAAAAAAAAAACTAACAAAAATAGTGGTAATACCTGTTTCTTCGAAAACAAAAGATTTTAATGGAATAAATTTTAAATTTTACAAATCTTTAGTGGACAAATGCAGTTTTTGTAGATTTTTATACCTGTTTTATGTTAATAATATTATATCAATTCTCTACTTTAGACTTTTTATTACAGTAATAAGTTTTTATTTAAAAAAAGAAGATTTGGTACAAAGAGCACCACCTACGACTCCCTATTTCTGAGTTACAGCGTTTTTAAAAAAATCCAAGATGGGGGACTTTAATTAAAAATTTAAGGATGTTGCCTAAGGAGGATTTTTTGTAACTTCTCTGGAGAAGTTCAGGGGAGCCTAAAAAACCTATTTCAGCAGGAATCATCTTTCAAATAATTATTTCCGTCCCCAACCCAAATTTGTGTCTAATTTGCCTATACTGCTAGCCGCTCTCTTAAAAATAAAATCATGAATAATTTTTTTGAGCCGAACCTTTCATTCTTGAAGAGCAATTTTAAAATGTGTAGTTATAAAAATGTAGTAACAAATAAAGGTTGTTAATTGACGCGTCGCTTTTTTATGATTATTTCTAAAAGAAGTACTATTCCATTAAATTAGTACATTATTTACAGCAAAATAAATTATAATCTTAAATATGGCTACTCTTAAAAAATTGTAATTGTAAAGATTAATTTTAAAATAATGAATGAATAGAATAAAATCAAATAAATTTAGAATAAATCAAAAAAATTTAAAACAATATTTTCATAAATTGGAAGATATAGACCATATATTACCATATAGAAATTTATTTTGAAGTTATATCCATTAACCGCATGATTTACAAGAACATTTAGCTTAAAAAAAGTACTCAAAAAGGATTTAAGCAAATATGTAGATTAAAAGAAAAGAAAGATATGTAACATGATTATACGAATCTTACTGTACCAAGATTTTTTAATTATGTTTTTAAATTCAGAATTTATTCAGATAAAACTAATAATCTTGCTCGTGTATGCTTATTGCTCATTCTATATATATTTATTTGAAAACTGAAAATCTTTAAATATATATAGCAATGTTGTAACTTTTAGAAATTAGAAAATTGTACTATAATTATTCAAATCTATATCGAAAACTGTTAATTGTCATACCTTAAAAATGATTTAAACTTATTACAATTATTTTGTTATTTAATGGAAACATGAAGCAGTCAATCAAATCACATTTTTCATCAAACATTTTGCACTTTCATATGCATTTATTATTCTCATTTTCGAATTCTGTTTGAAATATTTTCGAATGTTTATTATATTGATTAAAAAGAATTCGAAAGTTCTTAAAAAAAAATATATATATATCTTTTAAATCACAGTTTAGAACGATACTTCATACTACATTTCCAAAGTTTTATAAAGATAAAAATTTATGTATCCGTATTTCTGACTCATTTTATCAATTCCAAACCATGAAACTTTCAAATAGCATAGAAGAATTTCCATGCATTCATTATCATAATATTGGTGTAGAGTGAAGCCTTTTTTTTCTTCTTTTTTTTTAGCTCTGCAACTATTACTACTAAAGTATTTATCTTTTTACAATTCATCAGAATATATCGCAGTTCATAACCTCGATCATAATATGCATGACACCTATCAACGCATACTTATACGAAAAAACCTTGATATGTTTTATATCGCAGATCAACTATGAAACTTAACACTTTTGTGTATTAGCTTAAAATTTTATCTTTTTTTTTTTTTAATTTTAACTAATGGCAAAAATTTAGTATTGTTTAACATTAATCTATTAATATAATTTTATTTTTTATTACTGATTTAATTATAAATAAAATATGTTTCATTAATCTCTCAAAAATAGTACATAGAATTTTACAAAATTAAACAATTATAGGTGTTTTATAAATGATCAATCAAACTTAATATCAAATCTGAATGATTTTTTTTTTTTTTTTTTTAAATAATGCATTTTACATAGTTTGAAGTATGGGTATCATTTAATCGTATCTGAAATTTTAAAAATTTAACACTTTAAAATTCATATAAAATAAATCAAAAATCGCCAGTCACTACAAATGATTAATGATAGGTCGTTTCACAACAATTCAACGTATTTTAAATTTAAAATGATAGAAGTTTTAAATGCGATATATAGTATATATAATAACTTCAAATATTAAATTTGACAATTGCACATGCTCCCCAAAAACTTCTATCAAGGTAATTCAATTCCTTCACTAAACTCATTTGCTGATCATAAAAGCATTTAACCGAATTAAGTATTTAATTCCTCTGACCTCCCGACTTTCATTTCCTGCTCCCCCAAATCCCCACACATCCCCCAACCCTTTTGAGCTACAGTTGACAGACATATATGTATGCATATATACAGGCACGTATACACAAACCATCGGTTGATATGCCATCGATTGCCCCCAACCCTCCCCCACAAGCGATTTCAGCGCCCCCACTCGGGGGGGTCTGAAGACCACCTCTCACCATCTCAGTCGCATTCGAGCTCTTGACCAAGATACCTTCCAGACACTCATCAGACTTGCCACTGTAAGGACACATGTACGACACTGTTCTGTTTACGTCAAGGTATTGTGTGTTGTAGAGAGGGGGATTAGTGGTGTCTCTTGTGGATTGTTTGAAAGAGTTTCTTCTTTTGAAAGAGAACGACGAAGTTTGGACTCGCTCGCTGGCTAACAGGTTGGCAAGAATAACATCTGTTAGAAAGTTGACAACTTTTTCCGGACTGGTTTGAGTTACCAGCTGCGTGAACGGGACATCGTATGTTGCGAACTTTTCGAAAGAATTCACGGATTTTTTTGTCATTTCTTAGCGTGATTGTTTTTTTGCAAAGACTGATATTTGTATTAAATTAAAAACTAGGCATTTCTTCATATTTTTAACTTGCAATACAATACTTCTTGGATAATAATTGGTACTTTTCAAGTATAATTCTTGTATAAACAAGACATATAGATCTCGATTAAATAGTACATGTTGTTACATCAATTTCCATCCCTACTGTAGAACTTTTTCAGATGAATCATCATGGTAATATACAAACTATTTACTGATTGTTTCAAACTGACATTAACTCTATTAGGACTAAGAAAGTTTCTAAAAAGCCAACAACATTTAAGAGAATGTTAGTTTTAAACCTTTAGTTCAGAAAACATGTAATATCAAACACATATCGCCAAACGTACTTTAGTCGAACTAGTTCAAAATTCTGTTAAACAAAACTGCGTATCTTATGCAACTATTACCATTATTTTCGAGACAACTTATAATGTTCTGAAGCTTTAAAACGGTGCTATCTACAAAAAATAAGGACCACATAATCTTAATTACTTCTTCAACAAACACTTAGACTCAGTCCATCAAATAATTCTACTCTCAAAACATTATTATAAGTGGACATATCTACAAAGGTAGGAAGTATTTGACCGTCCGGTTTCTCTCAAATGAGCATCGTGATTCCGCACTGAAGTACGCTGGAGTCATCACAGAACCTCGTGGCTACTTCTCCAGCCGTGTTGCCCCTATTCGCTGCTCAGAATCACCATCACCATCCCGGATCGCCGGACTTGACGGGACCGGCACCACCTTGGGCCGCCTGTGGGACCCTGGCCTTTCCTTCGGGGGCCGTGCTTCTGCCTAGACTGGGAACGGTGAGTTGCTTATGATTGCAAGTCGGTTTTTATAGTGTTGGTGTTGTTTTATTTTAATGTATGTTATTGTCACGATATGATGAGGGAATTAAGTGCATGATTTGAGAAAAAGTGTTAAATTATAAATTGTTATAAGAAAAGTCATGTGATATGAGAAGATGGCAAGGTTGACGAAATCGAAAATGTTGCAAACAATATGAATTTTCACTCAGTTCTTCCTTTTTGCGTTTTTGAAATGACTGCATTAATGTTATATAATATTCCTTAAAAATATTTTAGATATCAATATTTTGTTTCGAAAACTTTCTTTTTGAGTGTTAAAATGAAAATGCCTCGATTTTTTTTTAAATTTTAAGATAAGTTCTAAGTAATTAAAATTGTATTAAATTGATACCTCAAAAAAGGAATTGATAAACATTTCTCAAATATGGTAATAAAGTGTCCTTCACTTAAATGTATTTACTTCTATAATATATTTCCTATTAACTTTTTAACTCAACTATATACATTCATAGCGATTCAAATGTTACATAGCTATAATTTTTTTTCTACGTCATATCTGATGAAAGTCATTTTTTAATAGGGTTGTTTGACAAATTTTTTATTTACTAGAATATCCAGAAACACGACAACTTTCCGCGTAACTAAATCTCCAACTGCATACTAAAATAGCTACCGTATTGTAAATAGATGAATCCTACATATCCTTCAATTCAATTGCTAGTATATATACTGAGAGAGATAACACGTGGCTTTCAAGAGTTCAGAACTCGTTATGGAAAACAGCTAAAGATTTGATTTCTTAACAAATATAAAGATTTTCCAAAATTGAATAGAAAAGCTTTTCAAAATCAGTTCAGTTTAAGCGGTGAAAAATGTATTTTAAAAGATATTTTATTTAACTTTTTAATATTCTATATATTCTCCACCTTTAACTTTTCCAAATATTGGGGCCATACCTCTAAAATAAATATCTAAAGATTTTAAATTTAAGATTAGTCAAGTAATTTAAAATTA
This sequence comes from Linyphia triangularis, assembly GCA_963978545.1. Taxonomy (NCBI): domain Eukaryota; kingdom Metazoa; phylum Arthropoda; class Arachnida; order Araneae; family Linyphiidae; genus Linyphia; species Linyphia triangularis. Next base: position 56,533,017 of record OZ021724.1, on the reverse strand, counting down.
GGTTTTGTGATCGATAAACAGCATTAATTTACTCAAACATATTTGTCTATGTACACATTCATTATTTGTTGATAAAAGTTCTTATATCTTCCTTCATAAATCCACAGAATTCTAAACTTTTGTTGAAGATTTGCCTAGAACCATTAGAAGTACAAAATTATATTACAAAAAAATTGAAAATAAACTTATAAATTTTATTTTTTATGATTTTTTTCTTGCGTTGGGGTGAAAAAGGAATATGATCTACCACGGGAATATATTTACCACAATTTGATGTATACCAAGACATAGCAGCATGTTTATTAATCCTGTATTGCTGGAATATCACCAGGAACATTTTATGGTTGCAGCTACTCTAAATTAATGTTATATTTGTAGGAACTCTTATGTTTAGATACACTCGATGGAGGCACAATACATTGCGAGCAGATTAAAATATAATGGTAAAATGCCATTTCCACAGATATTCCTAATAAATTTTGTCATATCAAGTTTTGCAAAGTTAATTTTGGGGAACTACAATATTTTTCTTGACATTGCTAATTAAGTTTACTATATAGCACCCATATGTATTTGTTCCTAATTGAATTCGAAAAGTTAGGTGGAAATTAGTTCTTTATTAAAATATTCTAGAAATAATATATTTTTGTAAATGTTTAACCATATAACTAAAAACGCATAAAAATGAATTTATTTTATACTTAATAGGATATATTTTTAAATATAATCTTACATTAAAATCACATCCATTTCCCTCACCATGATGTAAAATGGTGGTATAGATATATGTAAAATAAATTAGAAAATAATTAAAAAGCATTTTGTCAACATTTAAAAACAAAGTTATATTTTTAAATTTTTAATCAATATTGAACAATCGTATACAATATGTATCAAAAGTTTTTGTGAAATAATTTTAAATTTTGATTTCAAGGTTTTTTGAAAGTTCAAGTTATTACCACCATTTTCCTCCTCTAATCATGCGTAAACTAACCACGCATATTTCAGAAATGTTTAAGGAATCGTCCAACCCTTGCACTTATTAATTATAAAGGGCTCTATCGGATCCAAAGTATAGTTACGGAGGTGGAGGCAAAAAATTTTAGTTTTTGGCTTTTGAATAGTTTTGATGAAATGTGCTGTTTTTAAGATTTAAATTATACTACTATACCATGGGATTCCAAAACAATAACTTCTAATGTATTTAATAGAACGAGTTTATACAAAAAGTTTTAGTATATATTTTTTTATGATAAGCAACTTTTTAAACAAGAAGTGCACAGTAAAAGAATTCTAAGACTCTTGCGTGTGTTTCTTTACTAAAACATTCTTCCAAAGCATATGCCAAGCTTCATATTTTCTTTGAAGTGCACTACTAAATAAATTTCTAGTTCCATGATCATCAAGAATTAAATCAAATTTGTGCGAAATATTTTGCAGAGCACTTTTCTGTCTTGCTTTGTCCTTAGCTTTTTTTCAACTCCAATTTTTAGGATGTTCAGTACGGATTCGTCAAATCTTGATTGACTAAATCCATAGCCTGAGAAAAGCGCGCTTTAAAACGTGAGCGATAAAAACCATCTAGTACATTGGTTTTATTTTTTAAAAACATCTTTCACATATTCATTCACTTATTGCGTATATAAATTAAATAATTGTGTTATTTTTGAACAACCTTTTGTTAATTACACTCATGATAAACAACACATAAAATATTCTTCGTCGCCTTTATTATTTTTTTTTCTACTTAACTCTGAATAATGGAGGGGGCGACAGTATCCGACTTTGGCTGTATGGGTTAAAAACTCTAACTTTTTTTTTAATTAAATGGCTCATAAAAATAAATTCCTGTTCACTGGAAAAAAATTGTGGAAATTTTGAAGTAATGTTTGAAAACAGCGTATGATTTTGGAATTTGCTCTTTGTTAAAATTTCGTTCTAATATTAGAAATATCCGTATAAAGATTTCGAGCAGGACCAAAACAGTATTCATCCAATTACAATGAATATCTTAGTCTAATTAATAAAACGTTATTTATATTCTCACAAATTTGCATTGCATGATTATTTTCAATCCTGTATCATTCATTTTGCAATCAAAATATTAGCATTTTTTTTTTTTTTTTTTTTTTTTTTTTTTTTTTTTTTTTTAATTTTGCATTTTTGCGACATTAAAAACTTGACACGAAATTAAAAATGCAGTAAACTAAACACAGTAATGATTGAAGAATGGATGAACATTGATGCGCAAATCACAAAAATCATCTTTACTCAGATGCCAAAAAGCTGTTGTGAATGCATGCTCATTTACCAAAATATAACAATAACTACTAATGAGTAAATATTAAGTTCGCAAAGTATTTCGAAGATATTTAATGTTTCATTTAGATTTATGGGGTTGTTTCAGTTTGACTATGGTTTAAAATATTGTATGTAGTTCCATTAAGAACATACTAGAAATATTATTAAAAAAATTCTTGTTCAGGAACATTTTTTTTTGTGATGAATAATGTAGTATTTGATAGAAACTTGTAAGTGTACGTACACTTTTGGAAGCCCCAGTATCACAGTTTCAAGATGTAATTTGTCATATTATTGTAATATTACGTAAGAAATTCTTTCAACCACAATAATTTTTTTTAATTATAAATTTATCTTGAAGATATAATGAATTAATACATAAATACGTTTTTAATCTATCATTTTAGATAAAAAACGATGTCGGTATTGACAATAATTTTACTTCGAGAATTAAATTTGTACATACCCCTCACATATAAATCTGCCTCTGGCTCACTGATTTATTGAGTTTTTATTTATCTTTAAAGTACGTGAGCCTACCTCAATTCACCTATTACTTTTTATTCTTGTATGGAAGATATTAAAAGATAGTTTAATGCATATTAAATGAACCATTAAAATAATTGTTTGTTTAAATAAAGCTAAAAAGAGTTAGATGCATTTTATAAGGTATAAATGCTTTTAATCCGTTTACAATTTATTTTGTGTAGTTAGTTATATAAAAAAAATAACGTTAAAATAATATTTAAAATGCCCTATATAAAAAGCACTCATTGTTTAGTATATACTTCACTTCAAATGATTTTTTTATGATAATTGTGGCTCCATATGTAAAAAGCAATGGCCTAAGCATAATAATTTTACGTGTCATCAGGTATCAGAACCATTCATGAAACTTTTAGAGAGCGCAACAGTAAACCATGTGCGTGATGTCATGGAGAATGCATTAAAAGGCACCCATAGACGCAAGCTTGTAACACGCTATTATGGACCACTCACACGTACTTTACTCCGAATAGGGAAACAATACAAAATTTTTAGACCGTCGGTAAACGTCGATCGATGCTTTTCCAATTTTCCCTAGCTATTTCTCTTTCTTCTCCTTGCCCTACTTATCAACACTACATTTTTTTTTCTATAAATTTTGGGATATTAGGCATGAATTTGATCAAGCATTCAGATGTTGAACCATTTCGAGAGAGATTTTTTTTTATCTACGCACAAGAAAGGTATGCAATGACAGATGAAATATAATCTCTGCAGTTGTCAGAAGTTCTTTGTAGAGGTAATAGGTACAGACCGTTATGTATGGCTGAATTTGTAATTGAGCTAATGAAAGTGTTTCCGTGGAAATTGCGTAAATTACGTATTTAAAAAAAGATAATTCTAGTTGAGGAGGAGAATTTTAAGTAGCAAAAAGAAATAAAATGCATTATGAATGCGATTTCAGTCGCTGCACGTTTTTTCCTTAATGGGTCCCATGATTATTTATATTTATTAAACTGAGGTATTGAAATTTAATGTTATTTATCGAACAAAATTCTTGAATTGCATATGCAATTGCAGTCAAATTAAAGAATGAGTTAGTTGAGAAATTTTTTACATTAGAAAAATGACAGTGACTTTACTATAAATCAATAACTATTTAGAGAACCTTATTCAAAAGGAATAAATGAACACAATGCTAATATGGATTTTCTCACATAATCGATTGAAATATTTAAAATCGAATCGACGTTATTGTATATAAAATAAATTCACTACTCTTATACGATTTGACTATGTCTTTAATTTATAGTTTTTGTACAAACACATTGTATACAATTCAACTATCATATATTTCAAAATGAATAATTTATAGATAATCGTTAAGTACAATTTTAGTTATTCCATTAAACTTAAAAAATTATGATCATGTTAAGTGTATTTCTGCAGTTGAATGTACCATTTATTAATTAGAAAATTGACAATTAATTTGAAGTATTTTAAACTGTTGTTTACACTTACTAGAAGTGTTATTCAAATAAAGTTGTTCAGATACTGTCTGCGTATATCATATGATACTAAAAAAATCCTTGAATTATGGTTTTTCAATTTTCAGTTGTTCAGTTGAACGTGTTATATTTTCATAAAGTATATTTGACATCTAAATATTTTGTTTCGCGTGTTGTTATTGTTATTATATATATATATATATATATATATATATATATATATATATATATATATATTAAAATAGTTATGAATTGACAATAATCATTTAGAAATCATCAACGATAAGAAATCTTTATCAGAATTTTAATAGTGATGTAAACATCACATAAAGAGGATTGATTATGCTTCCTATGAAATAGAATTTAAAATGATTGAATTATTTTATTAGGATGCCTTCTATGTATCCAAAAATATGATATAAATTATTTGTGCTTCAGCTTAAGAGCATTGCATTTCTTTTGAGATTAAATTCAAAATTGAAGCAGTGTTCCTAGAAAATATTTCTGGGTGTTTTTGAAATAATATTATATTATTTATTGTTTCATATAAGTTTCAAAAACATGTGCTGACTTATTTTACGTAATTATTCTGTAAATAAATATAGTTAATAAATATTTGATTTTCAAAATTATTTTTAAAAAATAAATTTATTCCATATTAATTTAAACAGAAAAATAATTGAAGATGCACTTTTATATAGTAAAATTTTCAGATTTAAAAAGATACGAGTTTAACTTAATCAATGTATTTCCTCAATTTAATAATGTTTTCATTTTCAACTAGTTTCAACTTCATTAAAATGTGTTGATTTAATGCAAGGCTGTATTTTGATAAAAAAAATTTGTTGTTTAGATAAATTCGAGCACAAGTAATGTGTTTAAAAATCTAAGGATTTTAATTAAAATTTTTTTAAGGAATTGCTTTGTATGCTCCTATTATAATAATTAGTCTTGAAATTAATTTTCATAAAACATTGCAACATATTTTTTTTTCTAAAAGTTACTTTTTAATGAACTATTTCCGTTATGATATTACGATAAGTATTTTTCCATAAATTCTTTAGGCAAAATCGTTTATTTCTTTCAAATCATATTTGAAAGTAATTACCAATAATTTTGCATCCACTTCAAAAATGGAATTGGAAATTTCAAATGCAATATTTTAAAAACCTGAAAATAGCAAATTTTATGGGATTTTAAAGTTGGATTTATGCTATTATTATTGAATTCTTCAAAAAAAAAATATTTGATCTTTCTTCAATATAGGAGAAAACTGTAAAAGCTTTAGTAACATTCTATTTATATGCCTTGAAATAGTTGCATTAACACGATATAACACATAAATTATCTTAAAAATTTTTATGCATTTTTCATATTAATTAACAACTATGATTTGTTCATCTTGCAGATGTATTTGAAAAATGTAATTAGTTTATTTATTATTGCAGAAAAAGTTTTGAATTAAAGTAAATCACATTAAAACTTGAGAAGATGTCATGAAACAATAAGATCAAAAAACGAAGGTTCGCTTTGAAATACTTGATCTAAACTTAAACGTACATTATCTATTTCACTTTTCAAATAAACAGTGTTTTTAAAAACCTTAAATTTTAGGTTAGAATATGCAAATATAGTTATATTCTCTTACTGAATTTGTGAGTACAAACGTATGTTTAATAAGTATCTAAAAACACAAAAAGCTCTTATCGTTGCGTTTTACCATAAAAACATTTTCTCAATCGTGCTATTTCCCAAATGCTGCATCTCCAAATCCTCCAATGCTCTTTTTCACGATAAAACCTGACGAAGAGATCAGTTGCTTGTGTCTTAAGTTCCCGTCTTCAGACTTTTCTTCCCTTTACCCGTTGCCGTCAATACATTACTCTTGACGACAAAATCAGTAGAATTATCCGAATTCAAAGGAATAAAAAGTAAATAGGATAACAATTGCAACTTCCCAACCAAAATTCCTCCAGTCATTGATTTTCAATTTCCTCTTCCGTTTGGTGTACCGAAATTGGTACAGGGTCACAGTAAAAGCGAGCGGAAAAGAAAAAGGAAGTAACTGGACGTGTTATCCGTCTCCCCAATATCGTCTGACTTCGGAATCCTCCCTTGTCATCAGCATTCAGCTGTGTCGGTCGCAGGAAAAGGGACCATTAGTTTAGTTGTTTGGGTGGAATGGCTATCGTTGGATCGTTTTGTGATAAAGAAAAATAATCAATATTCATTTGAATGAGCCGTGGGTTATAATGAAGTTTGTCTTTCAACGTGTGACTGTAATTAAAAGACTTACTCATATCGATCTGTTTCTTACAGACAGAAGGACGGGAAACAGTTTAGCTTACGTTCGTTTTGTAATTGAAGAAAGATTTATTGATTACTTTCAAGTCTCTTGCTATGATGAAGTGGATACTTTTCTGAAAAGTTTCATTAATTTGTACTTTATGAATGGTTAATTTTAATAGTGTGTTACGAGGGTTTGTGGTGTTTAATTATTAAGATTTTCATTGAATGATGGATGAATCAATTGGTTATAATCATTCCAATAATAGCATTTGCCAATTTATTCAAACACTTACAATACAATAATCTTAAATGGGTACAGTGTTGTGCTAAATAATAATGCAATATTTAAAATTTAAACAATGCATTTAAGTTTTACTTATTGTAATGAATTGACACTTAATGCGTTGGCTAAGTGTTTTCGTAATTTTCTAAGCAAACTGAAAAAGTGTATTCTAAGTTTACACTAAATAGTATATAGTGAAACTTCTATGTTCAATAACGCACTGTACGGAACATTTTCTTCGATACATATTGAATACATGAATGAAATTTTACAGATTTTTACCACTTTTCTAGTGCTAGGTATGGTATTTGATGGTCTTTCTTTTTCCAGAAGTGGTGTACTTCTCCCTTGGTATTTCAATTTAGGAGTGATGGATGAATACTGCTAACGGTGACACCCCCTTTTTTAGAGTGCCACTCGCAAAACCCCCAAAAACTACTCAATCACATATCTGAAGTTTTCTCCATGTTGGGTCTTCAGTAATGCTGAAAAATATTGAAAAATTCACACAAAAAAATGATTTTTTTATTCAAAATTTAAAATGGATGAATATATTTAGAACTTGAATAGATACTATTTACTTGTTGGGGTGAAAACAAAACAACACATTTTATTATTGTCATTTGATTTTGCATTGTTGTATGAAATTATATCAACATTAATTGTAGACTAGTAATATGACACCTACGTTATTTATTTTATGAATAAAATAAGGTAACGAAAAAAAAATTATAGTATACAATAATTTTATGTATAAAAATAATATGTTATAGACCATTTGAGAAATATCCATATCAATCACGTAGGTTTCTTGCTTTACTCCAAGTTTAATTAAATAACAATCAACATCACATGTATAAAATGTTTCACTTTGCAAGCGTCTCTGAATGCATTATATTCAATCCTGAAATATTCTAATATAGTTTCGCGCATAGATTGTGTCTTAATACTTCGGAATACTAACAAAGAGAAATGTATCCAACAATAAAAACGCCAACCCTTTAACATATACAGATTTTTTTTAAAGTCATTATTTTTCCTAAAAAGTAATTTTAAATAAATATATATTTTCTATTCAGCAACATGCTCAGAGAATTATTAGCTTCAACTCAATTTTAAGTTTCATAAAATCATATAAATAGATGTATTATTTGTTTTGGAAGACAAAAATAAGAAATGTATCTAAAATAAAATCAATACAATATATTAGAAATTAATATTTATAAGATGGTAACATTTGATACTTAAGTAAAGAGTGTTTTAACCATTAGATATTTAAATATTTGCTATCTATTGCTGTGAATGATATTATCCTGCTATTATGTAATTTAAATGCTTGTTTGGAAATAGATACTGACCGCTGCAATACATTTTATAGTATTTTCATATTTGTAGAGTTACTTCACCAAATTATACATAGTTTATTTTTGATTCATGATATTTCACTTAGGATTAAAAACTTTTAAGTTCACTAACAAACCAAACTTATCTTGTAAAAAATATTTTCCAAGAGGAACTTACAATATTGAATAAACAAAGTAATCACTCAAATGAAAGTAATTGGTAAATCAATAATTGCATAATACACCACAATTTTCTTCCATCTTATGAACAAAATATTTAGGTGTGGTAAAGGTCCTTTGAAAAAGATAATTACTACCCGAATGGTAATTAGTGGTGAAGGAATTTTCCCTAAGGATCGTTAACCCTATTATCGGCAAAATAGCGTCGCACAATGTTTGACATATAAAATTATCCATAAAACATATTTGAAAGAATGGATTTCTATATAAAGGCTTATTAATACCTAACTAATAAAAAAGAGATGCAGTCTAAGATATAAGAAAAAAACGTAGAGGTTTGAAGAAAACACCTGAAATTATTAAAACATATCCATCTTTAGCTACTTTTAATAACTCTATTTATTTAATTAATGAATAGTTTTAACGATTTGAATAAATATTTTCTTAAATTTCCGTTTAATAATTGAAATATATACAAATTGTGAATTATATTATTTTTGAATATTCTTCGAATTTTACTCAAATTTTATTTAGAATAATGTGAATATGAATAATATTTTTCGGTAGAGAAAAGTTAGGTAGTTTATAATTTTATGAATTATTATTATTATTATTATTATTATTATTATTATTATTATTGTTATTATTATTATTATTATTATTATTATTATTATTATTATTATTATTATTATTATTATTATTATTATTATTATTATTATTATTATTATTATTATTATTATTATTATTATTATTATTATTATTATTATTATTATCATAACTATAAAATATATTTTTGCTAGAGAAGTTAATATATTTATTTATTTATTTCCAAAATGTTTATTTCATTTTATTGTAACGATTGAGATTTGTTTAAAACTTGTTTCTAATCCTCCTATAAAATAACTTTCCAATTCAATTTCTATTTTTTTTAAATATCTCGATATTATTATTAATGTTAAATATATACCATTTCTCTAACTTGTAAAAGATACGTTCTGAAAGCAGTTTACGTATTGTCGGTTATTTTTATCTATATATAATATCCTGCAACAAATCCATCAAAATTCCATTAGACTCTTCTCCATTAGTGATGTGATGGAAAATTTACCTAATAACTAATACTACTTTTTTATTCTATATTATATACTTTTAAAAAAAATTCTTTCTAATCTGCTTATATTTTCTGGATACATGTTTTTCCAACTATGAAAGTTTTTATTCTAACCTGAGACAGTTTATTGAATGCATCTTTTAAAACTAGAGTATCTCTAATATAATATATTATACTTTCCACCATTCCAGCAGTTAACCATTCATATTCTACAACAATTGTTTTTAACTGAAGAATTCGAATTAGGACATCAAGCCAATGAGCCTGTAAAGCTACTTTTCCATCAAACTTTTTTATAAATATTGTACTAAATACTTTGGTTCAACTTACGTATCGCTTTTTTATCTTTATGTAAACCGTTTCCTGGAATGAAAATATGATCTAAAAAAAGTATTTCAAGCACAATATCGGAAATTCTCACTTTTTTTTTAATTGCACGCGTAATATATACCTGACACATTTTTATATTTTTTTATAATGAAATAAAACAATTTGAAGTGTCTAAAAAAAATGTAAATTAAAATTTTAAAAATTTCAAAGCTAAATTAAAGTTTTTTCTAAAAAATTTAGTTTTAAACTAGAAATATTCGTAAATTTGAAACGCAAAAATTGTAATTTTAAAACAGTAAATTAAGAAAAATTTCCAATTTAAAGTAAATTTTTATAAAAATATTTAAAAATTGTATATAGTTCGGAAAAATTCTTAATATCCTATCATATATGGTGTTTGAAATTCTTTTATGTAACTATTTTGTCATTTTTAGAATATTAATACATTTTTGATGTCTTAAAAATAAAATCTCAAATGACAATTCAAATGAAACCAGGCAGCATATTGGAAGCAGTAATGAATTCCTTCTTCATCGTCTTTATCATTTTAACCATTTGATTTAAAAAAAAATTATTTTACTCCTAGTTGAAATAAGTAAAAAAAAAAATTAAATTATATAAATAAGTCACTGACGTCCCAAATTTTGTCCAACTACATAGAAAATCTTAACAAAAGCGTTTTGATGATTAAAATAAAAAGTAAAATCTTCAACAATTTCATAACCATAGTTCTACTATTCATAAAGACATTTTGATAATAACCTATTAAATTAAAGATTTATTATTTAAAAGACAAAAATAAAGAAAACAGATTATTAATTTTTTCATCCAAAATTTTGTTTGATTCCAAAGGGCCTTATTGAGCCTCAAGAAGCATATTGTCAAAAAGGAAATTCGAAACCGTTGGATTTTGAATGCAAGTGCAAAATTTAATTAATATGAAATTATATACATCACTTTTCTAAATCAATACGATGTGTCACATTTTGGGAAATTTCTTAATTTTTTTCTACGTAAAATCTTTGAAACGAATTTTTACTTTGCAATTGCATTTGTTTTTTATGGTTTTACACAGCAAAACTCTTAATTAAAATTGGATGTTAAATGTGCATATTTGTTTCTTTTACGTGCGAAGACTCAAGTAAGCCAAATAATTTATTGTTGACAAAATATAATTCACACGACCAATCAATCAAGTATTATTTGTAACACACAGTAAGATCATCTGGTCTATCCACATCAATAAAATGTATGATTCCATATACAATCTTCAAAATCTTTATGAGGTATTGAATCCACAAAAGGTGTTTTTTTTTTTTTTTTTTTTTTTTAAATATCTTTTCACATTTGTTATCTAACCATTTAGAACTGGCGATGTTTCCAACCTTGTCTGAAATTAAATCTTTGAATCCTTTAATTCAATAACACAAATTGGTTTGGGGACATAAATTTGAATAACAAACAAGAAGAAATAACAATTTTTATACTTAAATAAGCTCTTTTAAAAGATTTCAAAAGCCAGCTTCTAAGTACCGATGATGTCAATATAACTTTGGGGATAGATTTTTTATACAAAAATTTGGATGAAAATTTTAAACTTCAAAAACTTATATAAATATAGAAAATATAGAATATTATATAGAAATAAAGCATTGATTGAGTTTTAAGCATTTTTAAAATGAGTAAAAATTGGTTTTTAAAATTTCCATCTTGAAGAAAGTTTATAAAACATAACCTTGTGTTGATTCTGAACTAATCATAATTTTTGAAATATATTGATTAAATAATTTTTTAAACCCTTCTAGACATTTTAAATAGACCATCGTGAATTTAAATACATGTATAGTTTCGTAAAGAAATTGAGCATGTGATGATCTCGTTTTACAGCACCAATGCCGAAAAGTGGTAAAACGCTAACTGGTTTCTTATTAAGTATATTATTAAATATTTTAAATTACTTTGCTTACAATTTCTATCTTATGATAATAACACCTATAAGCTATGAGTCTCGTCATTACCAACTCACGCGCACACAACCTTCATTTGTAACCAAGGTGCCAGAACATAAAAAGTGTAGATAGAAATACTTCCGCAACACGGCACAGCCCTCATTAACTAGGATTGTCATAATCCGTCAGGAAACAACCGATAAGAACGCATGCCTGCACCTTGCGAGCAATCATTTATTCATTTTTTAGTAGTCACGCATTGTCGCTATTTTGAAAACTCGCGTATTCAGATATGTATGCGCTATACATTCCCCTTACTCTTTCAAAAAAAAAAAATAATAATAATTGCTCAAGAAGTAAAAGAATAATTGCTTTTTCTTACTTCGACAGCAACAATGCATGGTTTAAAATGTTAATTATATGATGTCCTAATTAATAAAAAAAGACACATTTTTTGTAAAGCAATTAATAAATTAACAAATTTCAAAATTTACAATTAAACTCTTTCAACGTGATTAATGAAGGGTGTACTGGTATTGATTAATCAGAAATCATTATTTTCCGGTGTTGGAATCTTGATCACTTTGCCTAAAATGTATTCTTTCAAACATGCAATGTAATACCAATCAATCAGTATCTCACCATGCGTATTAATTTTATGCGTATCAGAAAAACTGGTACATCTGCCTAATCTGGGTAGGGCTCCCACGATCAGTCGAGTGCGACAAAACTCATGGCATGGACTCACCTTGTGTCTGAAGTAATCCTAGAGCAATTCACACCGTGAATCTCACAGAGAAAAGCACAAATCCATAGGAATACAAGGTGATAGATATCTCTTTTGGACAGCATGTTGACCAAGTCCGTTGGAATGCACAATGGGCATGAATAGGTGTAGGTGATCGGTCAGGATTACGTAATTGTTGCTGTCAGTGTGTCATCTTTACATGCATCAGAAATCATATATCACCCGCCATACCCTCATAGAGGCTCTACCAGTTTAAAGTCATGTGGATGCATGTAAGGCCATGAGTTTGTCTCTATACCCGTGCACTTACATCCGCCCTATACAATAAAAAAATAAACTCGTCAGACCAGGCATTGGGTTTCTAGTCATCAACTGTTTAATAGTGGTATTGACAAGACCAGACAAGATGTGAAGCTTTCAGCCATGCAGTCAACAACGGTATACGAGTGGGCTTTTGTTTACGAAAGCCTGTATCAATGATGGTTCGTTGAACAGTTCACACGTTGACACTTGTTAATGCCTCACCAATGCAATTCGTGGCAGTTTGAGGAAGTGGTGTACGTTAAGGATACGTGTTTCTCGTTTAAGGACTATAGTCAGTCGCCCATGGTACAGTTCTTTCAAAGTCTGCTTCCGGTAACATCGATGCCAGAGAATTAATGTTTTACCGGATACCCCATATTCACAGTACACTCGAGAAATGGTCATACGCGAAAATCCAAATTTAATTGCTACCTTGGAAATGAAATGTCCCATCTTCTTGCGCTGATTATAGCTCCTCGTTCAAATACACTTAAATCTTAATAACCTGTAATTGCAACAGCAAAAACCGAACTAACAGTTTTGCCAGATATCTGTTTTGTATAGGTGCTGCCAACAGCATCGTATCTGTTCCATTTACATACTCACGTCTATACCAGATTCTCAGACCCTTCTTTGAAATATCGAGTATAATCTTTACAGAAACCCAACGTATTTATAGAATCTAATTAAAGGCTAGGAGAACAAATATATTGTATCTTTATTTCCCTTTGACTTTCTTTTTTCTGCAACAAAAACACTTAACATTACAAAATAAGTAGGGCATATGATTGAATAAACGAAGAATGCATTACGCTTGAAAAACGCGTTTAATGAATAAAAGGGCTACGCAAGCAAATAGAATTTTATCATAATGTATAGTATCACCAAAGTACTCTGCTATTTATCTTTAAAAAAGATAATAGTTGTGTCTTTTTGTGCATCGAATAGTTTTCTTCTACCGATTCCATTAAACAAATTGAAAATGCCATGAATTGGTTTAAATAATGAGAATAAAAATACGTATTCTAACGCTTTTATCGATAGAAAGAAGGAGAGGCTTGCTGATACTAAATTAGCTTAGCTGAGCAGAATCACTTTGTTTGGGATGTTGAGGTTAATTTGCTAATTGAATTTTGTGAACCATTTAATGACACTAATAATCGAGAGCAATGACTGGAAGCAAACAAAGGATCAAAGTAGAGTTGACAAGAATTTTCGGATGTGTAACAGAAACATTTTAGCTTTTTATTGCAAGAAGTCTTATTTTTAATAAAGTTAAAATGAAATTTTATTTATTCTTCATGTATCGGCATTATAGTTCTATAACCGATGAAAAGTAAATTATAAAAGTGTAACCAAGTTATTTAGTTTAAAAAGTAATGTATCCATACTTTAAGAATAAAAATATTATTTATTAACATTAGTTGAACGCCATGATATTTTTTTTAAATTTGAAAACATAGCATTACTATTTTATATTTAATATATTTTTACTTTGTTTCTTTTTTATTTTTACTTTGTTGAATTGCTATTCATACTTTGCTATTGAGTTACAAAATATAGTATTTACAATATAGTAATATACAATTTCGATGACATAAAGACAATTATTTAGCATAAATATATAATAATTCCGTAAAAATCAACGGTTATAAAAAAAGACCACCCTAGAATGTCCTGATTTTTCTCCAAAATCAAAGCATATGGCAGTTTTTATTACTTTTTACTAATACAATTATTACCATTATTCTATTTTATCATACTCATTTACATTCAGTATCTCACATCAGTAGTATTGAGAGTAATAAATAATAACATTTAATTCCATTTCATAGAACGATGTTAATAAATAAATCAGAAAATAATTTATGCATGATATTTTCATCAATTGACTATTTCGATTCCACAAATATATTATTTTAATTTTATATTCTACACCTGTAAACCTAATGTAATCTCTGCGATTATCAAAATCCTCTATTGATGTACTATCCCACTACTATTCTTTAAAGAAGAAACCTTTTCTAGACGCAAAATTCCTCTATCTCATGAAAGAAGAAATAATACTATTATGATTGGAACGCCCTGAGGAATAACTCCGATCCATCTTTCGTTCTTACTCCAAACAAACAAAATACATCCCCCAATGTTTGGATGGCAAAAGCATCCAGTTGCGAATGCGGAATCAGGCCGATTCTTTTGTATTGTGTTACGGGTCCACGTTCCAAAGCTACAGGAACTAAACCGAGCATTCAAAACATATTCTATTCAAAAGTGATTTTTTTCCGTCCATTTTTCGAATGCCACGAAGCGAAGAAGACATCGCGGAGTGATGAAATGTATGCAAAAACTCGCTCCGGGACATGGGCACACTTATAGGCAAAAAGAAAACCTCTTCCACTTTCGGGGTTTCTCAGGCCGCGTTCCAAACTGAATAGACTTTGATGCATTGCCATCGACGTTTCCAAACAAATTTATCACAAGTCGACAGCTTTCAATAGATTGGATATTTCTTATGTCCTCTTTGCGCCTCCGCTTTGGAGATTGCCACAGAGACTCACGGTTTAAGGCAGCTACTAGAGATTTTATTGGTGGCATTCATAAGAAGAGTAGTAGGAATTTTTACACATACGTCCAAATAAAGTCGGCTATTTCCTGGTTTAAATCAAGACTGACGTGTGGATAGATATTTTATCTTTCAAAAATATGGGAGTGTTTGAAACAATTTATTGTAAAAGATATGTGGTGGCGTTTTTAAAAATTGTGTACAAAACACAATTTTAATACTGAAATAAATTTATTTACAATGTCATTAGATTTTTTAAGACATTTAAAATTAAAACCATTAATTTAACTTTAATAATTTTTTGCATAAATCAATAAGGACAACTTAGAAATAATTAAAAAAAATTATTGTCTGTGGGGTTGACCACAATAACAGATTAATAAAAGGAGATTCTTAGACGAAGAATATTTAATTAAGACTTTAGATAAAAATTAGAACAGACATTTATGTGTGCGCCTACATATACTGACCCACTCAATGTTTACACACCAACAGGAACGAAGTTTGAAAGTCGAGTATTGACACAAAAGTTTTAACGCTTATGTATAATCGCTAGGATGTCCCATTAAAAGATGGGGGATGAAGGAAAAATAGGCGTTGATTTACAACAATTCTCCTCTTAAGGGCTATTTTCTCAAACATGAAATGTATAAACAGAAAAAAAAAATTCAAATTTGCAGAAATTAAATGTAAGATAACAAAATTAAGTTGCAACTGTTGTTCTGTTTTGGTACGCTTAATCTTTTGGTCAACACATCAGCTAGCATATCACTTGAACACAAATATTTAACTTCAATATCGCCATGTTCAAAAATTTCTCAAACAAAATGGATTCGTATATCGATGCGCTTTGTTTTGTTATGGAAAACAGGATTGTACACAAGCTTCTGTGCTGATTGGTTATTAGATGATTGATGGTCGAAGAAGATACATTATTTTCCGACAGTTCTGAAAGAAACCTTCTAACGTACACAATCGCCTTTGAAATTTTGTAAAGGTCTATGTATTCTGATTCAGTTGTAGAAAAAGCGACCGATCGTTGTTTCCTGGATTCCCAGTTGATCGGTCCTTCGGATAACTGAAGTACAAATCGGGTATATGACTTTCTATCGTTGTGATCAGAAGTCCAGTCAGCATTGACGAACACCTTAAGGGGTTCTCCAGTACGTTTAAAAATGATTCCAAGAACTTGGGTGCCTTTAAAATGTAGGAGTACTCTTTGGACAGCGATCCAAAGAGTTTTTCCTGGATTTTCCTTAAGCTGACTCAAGAAATTCACTGCGTGCGTTATATCAGGTATGGATGCTACAGAGAGGTACATAAGGTAACCGAAAAGGAAGTGATAGAGGATATCATTCCATCTCATGTTTATTCTCTTCATTTTGAGTACACATATCCTTCGTGAGCTTTTGACTAGAATTCATAGGGTATGCTACAGGCTTAGCATCTTGCGTGTTAAATTTACGAGAAGAATCCTTAATATATTCGCTCTGTGACATTTCGATGCTATCTTTACATTACTTAAATTCAATTCTAAGACAATTGTGCAATGGGCTTAATTATTTCTTTATTTTAAAGGGTTCTTTATTTTAAAATATGCAGACAAATTATCCCTAATTTTCTCGTAAGAAGATATGTTTGAAGATAACGCAATGAGATCTTTAGCATATACAATGATGATCACTTCTTCGATGTTCTTCGATGGAGGTTTTCATCTTGTAGATACCTTGATCTGACACAAGAGTTTTGAAACCTAGAGATTTTAGCTTTTCATCTAGTTTGTTGTATCAATGACGGCCCCATTCTTTTATGCCGTAAAGCGAGCGTTTAAGTAAACAAACTTTGTCTCCTTCAGAAATATCTTTGAAACCTTCATTCATGGCGTCTATCCGTCCATCAGTATTTTGGCTTTTTAACTCTTCTGATACAGTAGGCGAAATATCCGAGTTTTCAAAATCAGCTGTGGTATTCGGGTAGTGAAATAGCTTTCGAGGTTGACCTGTTTAAGAAAATATGACCTTGCGGAAGTTCTCTTTGGAATAGCGTCACTGGTAGCGTAATAATTTTCTCTTTCACTACTTGTTGCATCATCTTGTTCGTCTTCCAAGGGGCTCTCGTCTGCTATTGACTACGATTGCGATGACGTATCCAACTGTGGATTTCTCGGAAGAAAAGACATTAAATTTGGCATTTCCAATTCTGTTGAAAATTCTTCAAAAGAAAAAAAATTAATCCAGTTATCACAAGGAGGATTGAATTCGTTTATAAACTTCACATCGCGACTGACGATTACTTTTCTTGATTTTGGATCCCAGAAACGATAGGCTTTTACTCCGTCTAAATATCCAATAAATATGAGCTCTTGCGACTTTGGGTCGAATTTCTATTTTTGACGTTTGTTTAAAATGAATGCTTTTTGAGAGAAGATTTTAAAGTATGATACAGTTGGCGTTCTGTAAAAAATAAATCTAGTGGAGTTTTGTTTCCATTATACTACGCGAAGGGTACCTGTTCTCAAATGGGCGTTCGTTCGGACCGCTTCAGTCCAGAAAGTAAAATCTAAGTTTGCTTGAGAAAGTAAACAATGTGCCATCTCAACGATCGATCTATTCGTTCTTTCAGCTTCCTGCGGTCTGTAAGGAACCGATTATTCCCTGCGTATTCCTTCTTGTATTAAAAATCTGTCAAATTCTTGACCTACGTATTCCAAGCCATTCCAAGCTACTTATTCCAATTATCCGTACGTAGAACTTTAATTTTCTTTCCAATACGATTTTCAATGCAGGCTATGTATTTAAGGAATGAGTCTTTTACTTCTTCCTTAGTTTTGAGGAAGACTATTTCTATATATCGAGTTTTACTGTCGATGAAAGTCACAAAGTAGCGTGATCCTCCAAATGATGGTATTTTCATCAGTACAAGTAGATCAGAATGCACTAGATCAAGTAAATCAGTACTAAAAAATTTGGACTTCTTTGGATAAGGTATAGCACTTTGTTTGCTTTCGAAATGGTTTATTACTCATTCTTTTATTTTGATTTGCTGCATTCCAAGAATTTTGCGGTTTCGCTTTTTGTTAATAATTTGCTTTAGACGAATAATTTGCATTTGGTGTATCCTGGCTTCCTTTTTCTTGTCGGGACTCGCATTCTTCCAACAGCTTTATTTTTAGAACATCGGGTTTTGGCAATTCGTCTCCTGATTCGATTGCACACAGAACATTTTAGAAGCTATCCGGAATACTATATAACAATAGAACTGATAATAAGTCGTCAGCAATCTCGATTTCCATCTCGGTCAGCTGTGTCAAAGAATGAGTTTAGATGAGGGGACATATCCACGGTAGACATACGTTTGAATAACATCTGTTTTAGAAGTGTGGCTTTTTTAGCCGGACCTTTTAACTCGTAAACAGATTTTAACTTCATACATACTTCGTTCGAAGTTTTGCAATGTTTCACATGACAAAGTTAACTGGGACATATAGCTAAAATTATATCTGCTTTCGCCTTTTAATCATTTACAGTCCATTTTGTGAAGTTAACTTCATCGTCCGTTGGTTTCGGTTCTGTGCCGGATGCATAAATCCAGTGGTCATTTTTAATCAATATGGCTTCAATTTAAAGCTTCCATGTATCATAATTCTCCTTACGAAGTCTTTCTAAGATCGTGGCATTTGAAGACATTTTTTCGGTAGGTATGAATTCTGAATTGGTATGCAGGAACGAAACTTTCAAAATGGCCGCCCATTGGTTTGAACTGTGCACGTTGTTAGGCTTAGCTTCGCCTAGTACTACTTTCAAATCTCGGAGCAGTGGAAAGGCGTCTGGGTCCTATTACCATTGTGTGGTTGACCACAATAACAGATGAATAAAATGCAATTCTTAGACAAAACATATTTATTGAGACTTAAGGTAAAAACTAGAAAAGACAATTACATGGGCGCCTACACATACTGACCCACTCAATATTTACACACCAACAGGAACGAAGTTTGAGAGTCGAGTGTTGCCACATCGATCGTTTTATAGTTTTTTGGAAGGAGAAAACAGGCCCTTTGTCTCTAGGATGACAAAATTTAAAAACATGCCGAAGATGGAGTATCATGAATGAACAAAATACATAAAAATAAAAAAAAACATAACAGGAAATGAACGAAAGGCCGACAAAACAGACTTCATTTGGAACTCGCACGTAAAAACAAGAAAAAAGGGGCAAGTGAGAAGAGAGAGGAAAAGCCAAAACATGAGAAACATGTTAGGTGAGAGCTAAACGTTCTTTAAGAAAAGTTATGAGTGGGAAAATGGCATTTCCCTGAACATTTACATAGCTGATAAATCCTTTAAAATTTCCAAAGTGAGTAATGGTGTTGTTTGCTGTGAGCTGGATAGTGTTTTGACTTTCAAAAAGAAAATCCTTGTCAGTTGATGTTTGAACATGAACATCGATCCCATTGGCTGGTGAATCGATCTCCATGACTGATTCGGAAAGAGAAGTTTCTGTCGCCTTGTTGACAGTGGAAATTGTTGAGGGAAAAGTCACCGTCCCTTTGTTGACGGTGATATTGGGTCCAGAAGAGGACCCAGCTTGGGAAGTTACGTGAACAAAGATTCGTTTGTGTACACTTGGAAACTGATTGTTAAAAACAGGCTTCGTGGCGGGGATCGCCCTCTGGACCCCGAAACTACTAGGCCGTTTGTTTACAAATTGAGCTTTCCTCACAGGACAGGAAAGTGAAGATGCAGAATGGTTAGCTGTGCAGTTAATACAACGTCTTTCTTGTTTCTATTAGGACAAACCCTTCTATCATGTTGAAGTGAGCAATGTCTGCATCTAGTGGGGAAGGGGCAGTTGGCAGAAAGATGAGTTCTACCAATCAGTTTTTACATCTTAACTTGGAGGAATAAAAAGGTTTTCCATGAGAGAATTTCAGAAACGGGAAGAAAATTTGGGAATTCAAAACTGAATGGGGGATGTTGTTTTCTGACCTATTCTTCAATTGGGAAATAGAAATGGGTTTGAAGTCTGGCTTAAAAAGGGTCAAACGGTCATGTATTTCTTCAATAGTCGTATCAGTGGGCAAGCCTCTGACCACGTCTTTGAAAGAATCCTTCTTAGGATTCTGAGTTTTAACAGAAAAGGAACTGGGGTTTTCCATAAGAAAAGAAGAAATGATGGTTTCCTCAGTGGTGTTTTGGAGGAGTAACATGATAATGATTTTGAAAAACACAGGGCGAAGAGCACATAATCTTTGATCAGCAATTCTTGATGCAAGGATTTAACCGTGTGTTTCCCCTGATCAGAAATAGGAATAATAAAACAATAGGTTTTAAGGGGGGATGAGAAGGAGTATTGACAAAGTTTACCTCATCAAAATGAATTTCGACAGGTGGAAAGGCAAGTACTTGTTTACCAAGCTCCACATTTGGAACAATATCCAGGGTAGTATCATGTACATCAGGACAACAGGGATACGCCGCGCTTGCTTCAGATTTATTATCACAGGAAGACGCTTCACTGGATAAGGTCGCTTACGACAAACCATAACTGGAGCTCAGAAAAACACGTCTGCCACTGATCAGAAAATGTGATCGTGTGAGTGTTGCCACAACAGTTTTAAAGTTTATATATAATCACTAAGATGTTCCATTACAAGATAGGGGTGAAGGGAAAATAGTCGTTGATTTACAACTTTGTCTATTACAACTTGTTTATTTATTTCAATTAAAGTGTATATATTGAATTTTCCAGATTTTAAAAAAAATATTTTTATCTGACCAATCGTCTGCAGTGTGCTCATAACAGTAAAAGTATCATAAATTTTATACAAATATAGAAAAATATAAATAACTCTTCAAAAGAACTATCAAAACTAATATAGCGTAAAACAGATAATTTGAAGAGGTTGATCAGTTGTAGATTCGCCTTCTTCAGATACTTCTAGAAACAGTATTTTTTTTTATAAGCCATCAAATGCATTTCTTCTTAATGATTTTTTAATCGCGAAAAATCGACCAATATAATTTCTGATCCAGAAATTTGTTATAGTGTAACAGAAGGTCACTATAAGTCAGATTTCAATAAAATCATATATGTTTTCTTTTGTCAGATAACCAGTGCAGATTTTTTATTGATATCCATAAAGTAGTTATTGGGTGAAAATGGGATCAAGCAGTTCATCTGTAAGGAAATGCTATCGACTTTTTAATAAGGATTTTATACTTTCGTTACACAAGTCCATGGCAACTGGATTGTACAAGGTAGTAAATTGATTTCTTATTTTTGTTCCAGGTTAGTTTTTTTTTATAGTTGGTTTGTTGGTTCTACTACTTTCAGATTTTATTCGCTTCAGCCTCTTTTAAGGAACAGAAATGATTGGTAACAATAGATCTCCTGCATCGCTCTTTTCATAATCTAACTAAACATATTTTCACTTGTAGTGGGCATGTCCGTGGCAACTAATCGTGATCTCATCGCACCCTGTTATCATTTCTGTCGTAATCTTTAACCGTATCTGTATCAGCACCTTCAATAAGGGACTGGATAACTACATTAAAATATTTGGCAATTCAATGGCCCCTATCTGGCTCAGAATCATTGTCAAAAGTAAAGCACACGTCTAAAGATTCATGTAGTGGAAGACAAAATAATAATAATAATGATAATAATAATAATAATAATAATAATAATAATAAAGGGGGAATAGGGGTGATGACAACTAAGTATTTTGGTAATTCTCTAGGGTCAACGTATGGGCCAGTTCGGTTACTTTTTTTCTACTCGTAAACGAAGTAGAATTGTAAAATTATGATAAATCTAGTATTTCTTTTTATTTAATATTATTAGTTTATGGCA
Organism: Linyphia triangularis; assembly: GCA_963978545.1. NCBI lineage: Eukaryota > Metazoa > Arthropoda > Arachnida > Araneae > Linyphiidae > Linyphia > Linyphia triangularis. The sequence continues at coordinate 56,510,765 of OZ021724.1, read as the reverse complement.
GAGTTATCTTGAAAAATAATTATTTTAACTCGGTCAAATATACATGCTGATACACAGAACAAATATAATTAAAAATAATATTAACACAAATATTATTTTTAAAAAATCACTGATACACAGGACAAATATTTTTAAAAAGTAACTACTATCTTCATCATAATTTTACAATTCTAATCTGTTTGCGAATATAAAAAAGACTGCAATGTCCAATGCATCGGCCCTAAAAAAATTACTTAAAACTAAATATGTACAAAAAATATTTGATTCCGAAGTATAATTGAATTTTAACCATATTTAAGCTATCAAATTAAAATGAACTATCAAATCGCTATCGAAACTTTCATTTTTCGTTATGACAAGCGAAACATCAATCGCACAGAAAGAAATTCCAGCTTTGAACCAAGTTTTCACAGACAAAGCTATCTGTAAAATTCACCAACACTACAGCATTATGATTGGATGATTCTTAGAAAGAAAAAAAAACTGAGTGGAATAACTCTTGCAATTTATTGACACAGAAAAAAGTTTAAATGTTGATTGGAAAATTTTCTTACAAACCGCCGTTAATGGGTTAACATCAATTTTGTATTTGCAAATTAAACTATTCAGATTTTACCAGTTTGGTTCAAAAATATATTCTCTACAAAGGAGCTTCGAAATAGTGTAAGAATACGAATTCTATAAAATGAATATTATATTTGGCATAGGAAGGAAGTTTTCTTGGATATTAATCATGGACAAGCTTCAGCACTTCAGAGATATTGGATAAACATTTATTCTTGAAGAACACTCATAAATTTCTTCAGAGAAAATTTTATTTTGTTCACTTCTTTCTTATTTTAGTTGGCAAAATTCCAAACAGGTTTGATGTAACCAAAAGATTTTAAGTAGGTACATTTCGCTTTTATATTTCCTCTGCTCTAAAGTATAAATCTACTTAGACACTTTTTGGTTGTTTAAACTTGAACACGCACTAAAAATTCTTTGAACACTAAGGATAAAAGGCAATTCTGTGGAGGACATTTTGTGCACTTTTCTTTACTCGTAAAAAAATTAGAATTGCAAAATCATAAATAATCTAGTAATTATATTTATGTTTTTATAAAATTAGTTAATAGCAAAATTGTATGGAAAAATATTTGTTTTAACTAAGTCATACATACATTTATTAGCCACCGACGAAAGAAACATGAACGTGTCCCGTGAAGCTGATATATAAATGTAGTTTTGAGCTACTTAAGATAATAATTTTTATATAAAACAGATAATCTAATCTACTCAAAATAATCTACTTAATAACTATAAAAAATAATCTATTTCAATTAACTTTCCCATCAGCTATTATTAAATAAAACAAAAATGAAAACCACTAGATTCATCCTAATTGTGCAATTCTAATCTGTTTATTATATTTTGAAAACTAAAAGTATTTTAACTTCGAACACTATCTGAATTCCCCAAAGAAAAATAGCAGTATTTTGCTGAAAGAGAAAATTTACTGGATGATTCACGCATGACATTTATACGCATTATTTCTACTCGTAAAATAATACAATTACAAAATTAGGATTAATCTAATGGCTATGTTTTTGTTTTATATAATATTAGTTTGTGAGTTGGTTATATGGAAAAATATTTATTTTAACTTGGTCAGATCTATATTTTTAAGCCTCTTGACGATATATAAATTCATATTTGACCTAGTTAAAATAATTATTGTTCCATTTAATTTTGCTAAAAACTTATATTAGATAAAAAAAAATCATAAACGACAAAATTTATCGTAACTTTAAAATGTTATTATGTTTACAGGTAGGAAAAAAAAAAAAAAAAAAAAAAAACGAAAAGGTCTCGTGCGAGAATTACCCCATAAGTAATTATATAAAATCTTCCAAAATATTTACAGTTTGTGTTAGAAAAATATTTATATCTACATAAAGAATTTTATTTCTGAATATATTGAAAGAATTAAATGTATTTATCTTGGATATTTTGTTTTAGATTTTTTTATCATTTGTAACTTAAAAATTCACAAACCTATTAATTACTGTAATTCATAAAATATTCAATAAAAATATAATAGTCACATTTTTGTTATTTTGCAATTTCAATGATTCCATGTTCTCAGATAAATTTTTCTATTGTATTCAATAAGATGAACAATTTTAGTCACAATATATTGAATGTAACTTTTTAATATACGAAAAGTGAAGAAATTTTTATATTTTTTCAGAATTTCACTTCAAATAAATCCTTTAAATCCTTTGTCAATTTAGGAATTTTTATATCGAAAGCTAATCCCTTGTCACCAGTCTTTTAGTTTTAACAAAGCATAATCCTTTTTAAAAATATAAGTTTAAAGAAACAAGTGAACGTGATATTTTTATACTCTATGGGGAGCTATCTATAATTCTACAAACATTTTAGTAATTTTTTAATAACTTTCCTCGAAGATGGAAGACTTGAGTGGCTTAGCTATTAAAAGTTGTTTTGATGAAATATTTTTGTGGAGAATTAGTATAATTAAAAAATAGGCTCCTAAAATGAGGTAATTGAATTTTACTTTTTAACTTGTTCATATAGTAATTTAAAATTTAACTTGCAGTAGATTAATAAGTAATTCAAGCTTTCTTTAAAACTTCATACATCTAGTGAAATAAACAATTATTTTTGTGTTTATAAATTTGAATTTGCATTGTTACTTTAAAAATAATCATTATTGTAGAGTTTTATACAATATATTTACCTCAACAAAATTTTAAAAGCATGCTTTTTATTATTTTTATTATTTTCTGTATAAATATATTTTAAAGTAATCAATGTTTGCTGTAAAATCTAATTTTTTTAAATAACATAGAAATGATAATAAAAATATTATTTACATCCCAATTTAAAAACTGATAAAATATTTTAATACAAAATATTTCTGATTGAAAACTACATTTAAAACTTTACATATAGCTTCACTAAAATAATTAGTTAAACATCACTTTTGCACTGTGAAAACCTATAAACTAAATGAATAGCTTCTTTGAATAAAATTCTTAAAGCATTTGAATATAACTTACTTTATCTAACTAACAAAAATAAGTTTTATATCCGTGAAAAAACAAGTTTAAATATTGCCTTTATTCTATTTTATAGAGCATAATAATTTTAAATACAAGCAATGAATAGTAATAAATCTTTCAATCACACACTCAACTAAAAACATATTAAATATCTAAACATTGTTTTATTTATATCACATGATTAGAAATAAAAGGGTAAACACATAATATAGCATACAGTCCAGCAAAATCAAAGTCCATTAAAAGATTAAAACACATGTCACAAGCGAATTAAGTACTCTTTTCGCCAAGCTCACGCCAAATGCACAACTCAATCTCCATCTATTTCCAGTCCACCGATCAAATGTAAAAAAAAATGCAGTAGGAAAACAAGAGAGTAATAATAATAAAATGATAGAAACGAGAGAAGTCCAATTTTCCGAAGTGGTTTGCCTGAAAATATTGAGCTTTCGCTTTCTTCCAGCGGGATCCGCCTCAGGGAGTATTTACCCAAGTCAGAGTTCTCAAGATCTTGTAGAAGCTTTTGTGGTGAAAATCTAGAGAATTTCTGCTTGCAGTAAGTTTTGAGGAAACACAGAAAATCTCATTTTATGGGGTTGAAACAATCTGAATTTTTTTAGCTGTTGTAAAAGTTCAGAAAGGTTTACCAGAGGCAGTTTGCTGAATAGATTGATCAGTAAATTTAAAATACCCTTGTTTTCTACCAAATTTTAGATTTAGAGAGATTATTTTTATCTAAAATTGTCATTGAAGTTTAGGGGAGGTATATAATGAGAAAAATATAGAATGGAAGGAGAAAAATATAGAATGGAAAGTATTACAATTCTGTAAAATTATTCCAAATTACTAACTGAATTAATACTATATTTTATCAGTAAACACTTGCTGTAAAATATATAAATAGAGTTTTAACCCTTTGAAACATAGTGGTTCCACATAGAAACCACTGATTTAAATATTTATTTCTTTACGCACACTGGATTTACATAGAAACGTATCAAACGAACAAAACGTATCATAAATAATCTATGTAACTTTTCGATTTTGTATGACCTGAAACAAAGTGCAATTTTTTTATGCAGAATTTTTTTTTATTTGATTTATCATTTGTCTTCACTGCTGCTTGCAATGTGGCTTCATAACGTAAACATTTAAAAAGTGTTTTCTTTTCTTTTTTTTTCTTGCAAAAAGGATTATGTTTTGAACATAAAAACGTCCTATACCAAATGTCATTAAAATTGGAAAAAAAATCGAAATTCGTGCTCCAAAAGATTAAATTTAAAATTTGAAACTTGCTTTGTGCACTCAAATACAATATGTGCTAATTTGAATATGCCTAGCATAACTATGAAAATTAGGTACACATTAAAATATTAAAATATACTAAACAATATAAAGCTATACTTTAATTAATATTATGTTGTAAATATCAAGCAAAGAAAATGATTTGGTAGAAAATAATTTTTTGGTCTCGGAATGCAATATAATAAATTTTCGTACTGATCTTATCGTGAGCATACTTAGCAGCTAATTTTTAATACTTGAATTTGCAATTTGATAAGGAAGATAAATTTGGCCATGGAATTTCCTTCAGTAATTAAAATGAATATATAATGAGAAATTAAACTAATGCTAGAGTATAGTAAAATGAGGTTATATGATAACTTAAAAAAAAAAAAACTCGCATAACTTAGCATCACTTTTCTTTAATAATGGATTCTAATTTATCATAGGCTTTTTATAAAGCAACTTATTTGTAGTACTTCGATGTTTTCAAAGTAGGATATAATCATTATATTACTTAGTAATACATATATATATATATATATATATATTGAATTTAACGTAATTCGTCAGTGACTTTGAATTATCTGTTGTCTTGTCTTGTAGAAAACATAAATTTATTATATGAAAACATTTCCCTAATATCTATTTTAATAATTGTATATTATGCGTCTAGAATATAAAAAAATATAACTTAAAATATAAAAATTCATTTTTGTATAACATTATTGTGATATTTTTACTTATTAAAATTTAATTAATAAATGGCACTTTTCAAATTACGTCATCTAATCTCTCATTGTATAAAGAACTCATTCTCAGGATTATCAAAAAGACTGAGAAGGGCCATAATAAATAAGAGAAAACAGTAACTTTAACGATCTTTAGAATTGCTCACATTCACAGTTTTAATACCAGAAGCTTGTAACAAACTCAGTTATCTGGTTTTTATAGCTATAAAACTTGATTTTATACCCATCTAATCAGCTGCTTTTGTGTTTTCACCGAGCATTCCGTCATATTTTTTTTTTAGCCAATTACAACTAAGAATCTTTATCTTTCCCTGGAATTCTTTCTTTTTTCTAGATAAGAACAACTCTTTAGAAGAGATAAGATGGAATAATTAATTCACTCGTTAGTCGTGAAACTAACATTAGATATATTTTCTTGCTAAGACTCATAATTTCGTTCACTTTTCAACTTTTAAATTTACATTTATATAATGAATTGGAAAATATAAATATTTATATTTAAAGAGGTTTATGACTTCGCATTATAAATCTCAGATCTAAATTTTTGAAACTGTTGTAGAGATATAAAAACACGAAAGCCTTTTACTTCTTTCGTTTAACGAAGGAAATAAAAATATTTTTTATTTTATGATCTGCAACATACTTCCTTGAATAAAAAAATGTATGCTTTATTAAAATTAGTTCACATTATTTAAAAAAAGATAATATGTTTTTCATTTTTTTAAAAAAGACATCTTTCTTTTTTTCTTTTTAACAACAAAATGGAAGTATATATTTTCAAAACTAAGATATTTATTAAAAAATGACAGTACATTTTATTTTGCAATAAAATTTCAATTTCAATTTCTTAGTGATACTAGTTTCTCTAAACAGTGTTTTTTATTTACATTAAAGCCCATTATATTTAAAAATATTACTTTACTCTATCTTCTTTGGAAGAATGTATGTTAGCAAAAAAATAATGTGTTGCGCTGCTTGTATGAGTTAAAATTGTCTTTCGGTAACTACTTTTGATACTTAAAGTTAAAATCCCAGGTTCAGTTTTGGTATTGAAATCACCTGAATGAGTCCATCATTTGACGAAGTGTCTTACACACTTAGTTTTCTGTGTGAGTTATGTTCTCTAGTGGACAGGTAGATGGATAAAGTTAACTTTTGTATAAACTACTCATTACATTATAGTACAGAAGCTAAGTAGAATATGTACACAAAATTCCTTATTATCCCCAAAAAGATACCTTCTAAAGAACTTCAATTTTCTCGAATTCCACTTAAATGATAATGCATAGCAATAGATAGTATAATTTTCCTATTCTGCTTGTATCGATAAACATAAGATATTTAGTTAGTTTTATTTTTCTGCGTGTGTTAGGTTTAAAAAAACGCATGATATAATAGAAAAAATTTATTTTATATGGTTGTTCAAATATATATCTGTAAAAATATAAAATTATATGAAAAGTATAAACGACAAAAAGTTGTTTCTACACCAAAAAGTATAAACATTTATTATTTGTTCTCCAGAAAATGTATTTTATGATACATTTACTTTAGGTTAAATGATTCTTTATATTTTATAGATAATTTTTTAATCCAAAACTTTTGAAAACTACTTGTAGCAATGTTTTAATTATTATTTCTTCTATAAATACAAGAAATGTATTCCTTTTAAAAACATAAAATAATATTTACCACTGTTTATTTATTTTTATTTTCTACTGCAAACTTTACTTCTTATCTCATATAATTATGTGAAAACTTGACAATCTGCTTTAAGTAACTTCGGAAACACCTTTAGGAATTACATTTGAATCAATTCCCTCGATAAAATGTGTTAAAAACCTCTTGCTTTTAAGAGTTTACCTCGTGAAACTTCAAATACTAGGATATGTATATTTGATACGGAAAAATAAATCCAAATTTATTTAATTTTTGTTTTAGTTTTGTCATTTTATACATTCTATACGAAATTGTCCAAAGAAGTTTCTCTATTTAATGTGTCACGTTCCCTTAATGTTTTCTTTCTGAAGTTAAGTAGAAAAACATTTTAAAATCTTTTTATTTAAATAACTCGAGCATTCATTATTCATGCAGGATATTTTTTTTCCCCTTACGGCATTTCTTTTTTCTTTTTACGTTTTTCGCTCTAAGCATTTTATATGAATTTTCTTCAAACTCAGTAAATTATCACGCTAATGTTTATATTTTTTGTTGATTCTTTAACATTTTTATTTGAAGTTGTATGCTAGTGCAGTCAGAATTAAAATAACTTTCAAACTATTTAAAAATTTAATAAAAGCAGTGTTGAATTTCAAATCTTATATGTATGTTTTAAAACTAACACATTTTTCGCACATATATTCGTAAGTATTTTCTCGTGTGATTCGTAATATTATTTCTAACTACTTGTTTATTTTTATTAGCTATTGGCATAATATTCAGTATAGTATTTAGTAAAAAATTAACCTAGCCGAAACAAGTAACAATTCTGCATTATGTATTCAAAATAAGTCGCAATAACTCATATCCATTTCTCAGAAAACACATTTATTCAGACAGTATAAAGATAACACAGACCGGCAAAATTTAAGTCATAGAAAGTGTTTGCAATGTAATGACTGAATTTTATATTATTTAGTTCGCATATTTCAAATATGACATCCATTTTTCTCAATCACGCAAGGATTTTTTTTTAAATGGTCTTATATGGGCAAAGAAGCCTACTGTACATATACTGGTGAAAAGAAGATATTTTTAAAGTATTTTCAAGGGTTTTATTTACATATTAATTATTGTATCAAATAATTGGAAATGATTTGCGAAATGTATATTAATTAAAAATTATATTAATTAAAACAGTTCATGGTTACCATTGTTTAATACATCCTGGATTCATAGTCGACCAAACGGTATAGTGGTTAACGTGCTAGCTTCTAGACCGCGAGGTTGCGGGTTCGAGTCCCATGTTAGGCATGGGTGTTTGTAACTGTATGTTGGCTTGTCAAATGACGAATGTTTCGGCGCATTATAGCCCTCGTGTTGCTGACGGCACCAGATAATCTGAAAGCAACCAACCAACCTGTATTCGTACATCCTTAATGCTTTCATTTGCTTTTTCCCTTAAAGCCCATATTGGCATTTAGTCTGTTGTCATTCCATCTACCTTGGTATCTAAGCTCCACTTCCTTGATATCTTGGTGAAATCTTTCACTCAATTCTTCACTAATTACACCAAGATTTTGAAGAAAGTAATCCAAAAACAAATTTTAAAAATGTACTTTCAAACTCATTGAACAACCCAAGTCTTTATATTTCAGGAACATGTTTTCCACGATAGATTTATAGTTGGGATCGTCAAAGTTCCTACTGGCTCCCTTTGAAACTCTCCATGCCTCTTTTTTACTCGAAAGCCTTTTATTTTCAAACAATTTGTTTTTAAAATGTTTCCTAATATCTGGACCTATGAAAGACTCTTCCTTTATATGTGCTTCCGACAGCCCTGGAAACTTGTTGCTTATGTATTTCAAGTGCTTATCTTATGATAGGGATTTAACAGATTGTTTCATCAAGCCACGCTTAATATAAAGTGGAGGTAACAGGACTTTCCTGGGATCAACCAAACTTTCCTTTACTATATTTTTGTTTCTATGTGTTAAGGCTTTCTTTTGCGATCACTCTTTTTTGATCCAATTATTCCTTTTATCTCTAGTGTGGTATTCACACAAGAAGCAAAGGTACTTGGTGTATCTTGCTTGTTGTCGAAAAAGCATAGAAAGCATTGTTAGATCACCGCATATCATCCATCCATGTTCTTTATAATTAAAATGTGTGATGATCAAAACTAAAGTTTCACAAGATTCTTTCAGGTACACAAATTGCCTTAATGGCCATTATGCAGAAGCACTGCTTTAAGGCTTCTTTTTGATGAGTCAATAAAGAGCCTCTATTCGTTCATGTCTTGCTGTATATTAAAATTCTCCATTAATCTAGTGGCATTGCTATAGTAAACCAAGCCACTATCATGAGAAAAGTATGGAACGAAATCTGTTTCTTTCTTTTTTTATTTTTTTCTTTCTTTCTTTCTTTCTTTCTGAATCATGAGAAAGAGGTACTTATTAGGAACCAATAAATTATTTTTATTTAGCCTAGAACCAAAGATTATCAGACAGCTTCTTGAATTTAGACGCATTAATAAACTTGATTTTTTTTTTTTTCAAGAATTCAAGTTTTCTCTAATGAGATCGACTTATGACACTATATGCTTATATACTTCCTTAATTAACACAGTTGATTGGTTACTACGAAAACCAAAAGTTTCAATTTGTAAAATTTATAAATTTTTAATTTTTTGATAAACTGGTATGTCATGGAATTTGTTTACTATTTTTCCTGAAATAAGCGTCCAAAAATCTATCAATATCAGCTATTGGCTTTTAAACATTTTTCTGATGGCTGGTCTGAGTAACTATCCGATCCTCAAATGACAGCATCATAAATATTGCTGACACGAATCCAAAAGAATTACTCAAACAAGAAGTTATTACAATTCTGTCAAATGCAAATTGTGCTACAAACTGTTTGCGACAACAGAAATAAATTAGGTATTGCTAGCATAATTAATCTTAGTTACTGGTTGAGATTCTTGGAGGAAGTAAATTTCGACTTACTGCAATTTCTCTGTGGTTTCTCTACATTCTGCGGGGGTAGGTAATAGCATTTCGTTGACAGAGCTCTAACTGAAAGGTGTGGGTGTCATGCGTCAGGCAAAGCTCAAGTTATGCCATCTCAGCCTCGGGAACAGATATCGAATGTCTTCTTTATCCGAAACCCAGATCCCTTCTCATCTCTTTAGCAACACCCCAATCTTTCCTATTTTTTAAATATAGAAAAACCCCACTGCAAATTTATTTGCTAGGTGCAAACCTGACAAGTCAATTGGTCAAATTAGGACGTGAGAAAACTCCTCCCACAGACCAAAAATGCAAATATCGTGCACCACGGAATTTACTTGGGGGACGTGTAGAAGAAACATTTTACCACACCCCTCTTTCCAAATTGCACAAATGTCAGATTGCATCATGCCATCTAGTTTACACTAGAACTTCAATCATCCAGCTATAACTGTAGGAGAAACATGAACTTCCTACTGTGTTAAACATCAGAACTGCATTTACAGAAGCTCAGTCACAAAAGATAGATCGACTGGATTGAATTTGACCCCGATGAAATCTTAGACGGGGTTGATGAGGTTGCTGATATTTCACATATTTCTCAATAAATATAAATATGCTAAATATTGTTGCAAACACTACTAGGCATGCTTTTAGACTACAATTGAAATTTTTTTATAATAATAAAAAGATATAACTAAAAGTGATTGCAGAGTATAAAAAGGATTTAGATTATACGAAACAGATTCATTATATATATTTATATTTATAAAATTTCAGTATCGTGCAACGATTGTTTAAAAATGGATCAGTATAATTTTTCTATTTTCATCTTCTTTTGGCAAATAATAACGCATCTCCAAAAATATTCTGAAAGACAAGCAAATAATTGAATTATTCTTTAGGTGTACATAAACGCTTGAACATTTTTTTTTAATTATCATTTTAAAAATCTGATTTTTTGCACCTTGAAGCACACAATTAGTTATGATGTTTACATTTAAAAAAGTGCAGTTTTACTCAAATATTAATTAATATTTAATTCGTTAATGAGCATATTTTTTAACAGTGATTACTCAAATTTCATTAAGGCAGTAAAAAAATTATGGTTGGAAATTATTCGAAATATTATTCTTAATGTTTTGACCTTCCATCCAAGATGTAGTTTTAATGTTTTTTTTTTTTTTATATACAATTTTTTTTTAACTTTGAAAGTAGAAAAAATCACAATTTTTCTAAAAACTTTTGTTTTCAAAAATCTGCCAAAATTTATTTCCTTTCCTCATCAATTTTAAGTGAGGATCAAAATATCGAATAGTTAATGCAGATTTCAATTCTAAAACAATTTTTCAAAAAAAAAATTGCATCAAACTTTAGTAATCACTGTTTAAGCAAATTTCCAAGTGCTAAAAACATGATTTAAAAACATGATTCTCAAGATAATAAGTTTAAAATTTTCACATTTGTTTTCAGAACAAAAATAGTACTTTAAACTAATAAAATAACCCACTAGCTATAAAAAGATACCATTATCTTGAAAGAATTCCATCTCGAAATTATTTTAAAACAAAGGAACTAAAATCGCTTTTTCGACTATTTTGCGATATTTGGAGTAGATATATATACCTGTGTGATATAAGCAATTGTAAAATAGCACGAATATTTAAATTAAAAACTATTTCAATCAGTCCACGTTAGACATACACAAATTCAACCTTTCCGTGTATCATCTTAGTTATTAAGGGAAATTTAAAATTTAGTACAATCCCGAATCTGATTGAGCACCCTTTGTGCAAATAAAAAGCAGATACAAATAGGCTACTACATACTCTAATTTATAAATCGAATCGCGGTTCTCTCATAAAAAACCAGGATGAACATAAACTTCGAACGGAATGGAATGTGAACTGCATTCTTTTGTGGCATTTTCTTTGTCTGGATCTCCCAGCATTCTTCAACCGATGAAGTAAAAAAAAAAAAGGAAGCGAGTTTACGAGGCGATTTCTTAAAACGACCGTTCGTTGGGAAGTTTTTGGACGAGTCCAGAATTTGCGATTCATAGAAAATAGGGAATGAAGAAAAGGGAGATTTTTCTCTTTCCTTTTATTCTCCTTCATTCGGAAGTTAAGTAAACGTAAGCCGGAAAAGACCAGAAAGGAGGGCGAGTGGGGAAATGCTTCGCACGATCTTGCCCCGTCCCATCAAAGAATACCACAAATTATGGTTTCTATTCATAAAGCAATGCTTAGAATAGTAATTTGGGATCGGACGAAAGAAAGCTGTCATCGCCATCGTTGCTGAATTGCCTTGATGACGAGATAACGTTGCATGAGTTCAATCAATGAGAGGTCCGTCTTATTTGGTATTGACTCTTGCCAATTTATTCTGCAAGAATGTTCGGATACATTAATATGGCTTGGAATTGGCTATTTAGTTTTATACCAAATTAGGATCTTATCATGGGATTACAAAATTGTAAAAAGCTGGTACGTTAGGAAATGTGGATGAGTTGATTTCAAAAGAAAAAACACATGAATCTAAACTAAATAAAAACATAAACGTTTACTGAATATAAACTTGAATGGTTTAACAACAATAACATATTATTATATTATAAATCTCATAATAATGCTTGCTTGGAAAAATTTATATAAATTACACTAAAAAGCTTCCAAAATATATTTTGTTACATTATTAAAAATAAAAAAATTAGATTAGTTTTTTCTTTAAGAGATACTATTAAAATGATAATTAGTTTTTATAAAGAAATTATCCAAAATATATTGGACAGAAACTGGGATTCAATAAATTTAACAAGATAGTTGAAGATATATTAGGACTTAATACTATTGCCTGGATGATTGTATAGTTTTAATCTTATTTTTTGCTAAGTATCAGTTCTGCAAAGTTTTGAATTAAACCTACAATGTATAACCACGTCGCTGATGGCTAACAAAGGAAATACAAATCCATCTTAGGTAAACAAATAACTCACATATTTCCTTAGGTTTAAAATGTATAAAACTAATAAACAGGATTTTCGAATGTCAAAGTAATAGTTTTATTCCCATTCTAATACATTTATTTGAAATTATTAGAACTATTGATAAAATTCAATCTTCCTATAAATATCATTCTTATGTGTTTTATAAAATATATAATTACAAATTATAGTAATATAAATTTACCTCGCTATTTTATTTCAAACAATGTCATATCTGATGACAGTATATATCTTACAGCTACTTTCGACATATTTTATACATTGTACATTAGATAAAAAAATAAACAAACAAAGCACACAATTCCATTCAGCGTAGTTTGAACTTTTATCTAAGTAAACCGCAAAAGAAAATGGCTTGAAATCCAAGCTTACACCGTACAAAAAAATTAAAACAAAAACGGTATTAAAAGTAAGTAGTAAATATTTCTGTAAAATGAATTTAACAGTTTCTAAATTGCATGGTTTTAGAGTTGTTTCTCTTAAATTTTAGCTAAATTTTATCTTGTTAAAATTTGATTAATTAAACTTTAAGTAATTTTAGTTTTTCTAAGTTTTAAGTACCAAATTAAATACCTATTTCTGTTTAAAAAGTGTATTATGAAAAATATAAAGATCATTTATTAACAGTATTTTAGATTTTATGCTTATATGCTTGTGCATTTAATGGAGGTTAACAGTTATACACCGATCTTTTAGGCACATTTAACTGCTCAAACGTATATATTCTAAATTTTCTATCAAATACTCTCATAATAAGATCAAAACTTATTATTAACACAACCATTATAGTAATTAATCTTATTTTGTTTGATAAGAAAATAATTGTTAAAATATTTTTGTGGCGAATTCTTACAATGTGAATATTTTAAGAGTATTATTTTTAGCAGCAAATCGTCTTTTTAAAACCTTCTTTTTGGTCTGCATGGCTTTCTCAAGCGATAATTTTAAAGCACTTTTTGAGTCATGCTAGGGAAGAGTGTTAGAGTAACTAGGTCTTCCCTATACCACGCAGAAGATCTTGAAACTTTGAATAGCCACCTTATACAACTAATTATTTTAGTGTCAGTAAATAGGATACAATCTAAATGGCAGAGTGAAATATAACCGTGGGTGAATTTCTTGTGCAATAACAGACACGTTGAAAATCTCTTTCTGATGTCCAACTTACAAAAATGCTGCAGATTTTACTTTTGTGGTTGATTTGAAATACACAATGAGAAACTTCGTATCGTAATGCATTGGAACTGCGTGCACATTAGAACTGCGCGGCCAAGAAGACTCATACGATGTTCAGAGCCGATTGTATGGTTGGATGGGACGCCCCCCCCCCCCGCCCCCACACACACACACTATTTTCTCAGTCGGCAAATTTTGATTTTTTTAAATGAGTCTTCAAATTATGTAATGTATGGCCAATTGTAAATTAAAAAATATATTTATCAAAAAATGTCGTGCGAAAACACTACGCAATAACGACATAGTATAAGAAGTCGGTAATTCTTAAACGAGGAAGACCATCATTCTTCAATAAGCAGATACAAGTCGGCATAAAATCGAGTAGGTTGATCCTGGACCCCACATCTCTCCTTTCGTCGAGATAAGGAGCCCCTTTGGAAATAAGCTGGGGGGTGGGGGGCGTCCCATCATCCCACACATATACGAAAATACTTTATAGCACGAAATATTTCTAGGACCAAGGCGCTTCTATTTTGAATCATTTTCTGCAGTCGGCAAAACGAGTGTTTCAAAGAACCAGACCTTGCCTTCTCGTATATATATGTAATATATATGCATGTGTGATTAGTGTCGTGTAAGAAAACCATTCCACTTACGATACTCACCATGATTGGTAGTCTTAAATTAGTATAAAAAAATAATTGTATTAAAAGAAAGAGATTAAGGTTTCAATATCATACGTGTGGGAGTTATTGTTTTTATGAGGATTGTAAGCAAAGGCGTGAATTTAGCGCAAATGCAAGAGCATGATTCCTGTAAGTTGGTCTATTAATATTTTTTCCTTCTTACTTTTATCATTCTAGTATGCCGTACGATAACATTATCGTACGGAGGAGGGGGGGTCTTAATTCTTTCAAAACTTGATTTTTTTAAATGGGAACTCTAATGAAATGTGAATTGATAGCAGTGGTCAAAAAAAAAAAATCGTTTTTTTTTTGCATTTCTCCACGCTTTGGAACATCCTGATTTCAAAACAGTGATCTAGAAAAAATTTCGGTTTGTGTGTGTGTGGTCAGCAAAACTCACGAACAAATTGACCAACGATGTTCAAATTTAGTATAAGGGTTAGTAGCGACCATGTGACCTACCATTAAGGTTTTTGCCAAAATCGAGCATGCGCTTAAGGTAGCTGCCATTGAAAAAATCATGTTTTTCAATGATTGCTAAGAAACGGCTCTAATGATTTTGTTCAAAATCGCTGTGGTAATGCCTCTTAAGGTGTTCTAAACATCTCCACCTCTGAAATTCTCGTGAAAATGCTTTAATGGCGTAAAAAGTTGAAAAATGAATGCCAAAATACTTAAGTTGAAAATTTCTGATACCTATGCTTATCGGAAGTCGCTTTCTATAGAACCACAAACAGACACGCAGACTGTTCTATTTTTTCACAACATTATAGAGAGTAAAATGAGTTGGCAAACTTTCATTTATAGCCGGCATTTTCAGCGGTACCCCCCCCCCCTCCCCCACAAAAGTTGTATCGGATCACCACTGGCGATGTTTATAGTAGTGTATGGAAAAAAGGCAGGAGCAATAAATGTATTTACCAATTATTATCCCGTTGGCTTATATGAGTTATAAAAGGCTACATTTTACAAATTCTTGGCACATGTGTGAGATTTACAAGAGCTATGAAAAGTGCATTGTGACCAATAGACATTAATTTAAAAGCCAATAAAGAGTATTTATAAGTATATTTTTTTTTAAATACAAGAAGCTATGCTTTTAAATAAATTGCAAGTAAAAATGTACAAATTAATTTTATTATTTGAATTTAATGTATGTAACAATTCAAATTCTCATTACTAGAAAAAAAATTCAAAATATGTGTTGATTATTTCTAATCCTCCTTTTTTTATGATAAGAACGAAAACAATTCAAAAGTGTCTTTTTTTAAGACAAGTTGTTAGCTACAATTGAGAGAATGATGAATTCCAATCACAAATTTTATGTTTAGTTAGTCAGATAAAGAATGTTATTTAAATCAAATAGAAAGTTTAATGAATTCTAATCACACATTTTATGTATTGTTAGGGTCAGGTAAAGAACATGATTTAAATGAAATATGTACTTGAGGGTGGTATATTTGGTGGTTTGGTTTGGTCCAAGACATGACACAATAGGTCAACTCAAGATTTACAACCTGGTTGGAACTGGTCAAAGATGACTATCAGAAGATTTCTAGAAGGAGATTTCTTAAAAATGATTGGGTGAGCCTTTAAGTAATGGATATTTCTTGAAGAGAGTTAAAAAGACCGGGTAAAGTCTCAGATGGAATTCTTCTTCTTATTATATTTCTGGTAATTCTTAATTATTTTGCTGTTACTAATTGTCAATTTTCATGGCCTAGCTGGTACGCAAAACACTTTGGGGTGAACAAAATGGAAAATGCTCTGAATGAAACCATGAAATTGCCCTGACAAGGCTAATAAGCATTTATTTGGGAGCCTTAGATTCCGCATGAAAATTTCAGACAGCCTAAAAATGCCTGATGCTCACCAATTTAATCCTGCATGTTAACGCAGATTCTTCGAGATTTTTGAAACAGTTGACCACAAAAAGTCCGAATCCTTTTCTCTGATTCAAAATTAGTCTAAATATTTCTTTAATTTGGTGCACTCATGGTAAAGTCACAGATTTTTCTATTTAACTATAATTTAAAAAAAATTCTAATATATGTATTTAGCACATTGATATTTCTGTTAGCTGATGACTCAATTCCTCAGAACCTGAAGATCACAAACTTTGACTACATTCGTTCGTTTAGTGAAAAATTATCTACCATTTTTCGTTAACTCTTCAACCCTATATGTGAAAATTCCACAATTTTGTGTCGTATATAGTTTTTTATCGTATCTAAATACATTCTAGAGTATTCATGTCAAAATGTGCATATTGTTGTTTAAAAGTTTTTAAAATTTGCCGCTTTTTTAAGTTAATGTTGCTACGAATTTGTTAAGTACAGCAAAGGCAATTAATTTCAAAATATGTTAAGGTTATCTACTAGCTAAGAACTGTGGACGCAAATGAAATGTTTTTGGATTTTTGAATATGGAAACAGCACCACTATTGCCTCATTCAAAGTAGTTTGATCTTTTTTTACCTAAGCTTTCTATTAAACTTGGTATGCCTGTAAACTGTGTTTTTTTACATATTTCATATTGTTGGCCTTAACAGATTAATATTCTTGGATTAGTATCTATTATATTCTTACCAACGTCCAATGACCTGCATAAAATATTTAGTTCTTATTCTTGACGTAAATTCATCATTCATCATCTTTATTGTCTACGTAGATTTTCATCACATAAATAAATTTACTAAAAAAATTTGCATTTTTAAGAAATACTAATACTATACCTCATCCCCTCCTGCTATATTCATAATATTTCTCTAAAAATAACAAGATCATATTTTAATGCTGATCTTGAGTTTAAAATTAAACTTATTCTTAGTACTACACCATCAAATAGCATCTTTGTATATAAATACGGAATGTCAAAATCTCTAATTTATAAAACAACAATCTTATATTTAGCAAACTATGTAAAATATGTATTAAAAATTAAATGAATAAACGATTATAAATCCGATAAGAAAGTAATTTACTGAAACTTTGAATAAATAAAGCATTTATTTACTGTAAATGCTTCCGTATAAATTATACTGAAGTGCAACTTTTGACATTTAATTATGGTAATAAAATAGAATATAACATTATTTAAAATAAGTTTCATATTTTAAAATATGTTACCTAAAACCAATAAAGTAAATTGATTTATTCTTAACCTATATCAAAACAAATAAAAACCTTAAAATAGAAATTTTACCAAGAAAGAATAAGGAAATTGTTTATTTTTTTATTAATAATGTTGGCATTTTTATTATAAATGTATCTTAACAAAATATAACAGAAAAAGCAAACTTATTTTCAAATTTTACTTTTTTAAGAATTTCAATTTTCAGTAAAGAAGATTAACGGAGTCCGATTGTAATTTAAGGAAAACAAATCAGCTAAAAACACAGATATTTTTCTATTATCATGTTTTCGATATAAATTATACGTATAATATTTAAAAAGCACCCGATTTAAATGGGTTGAATTGTTTTGTATACTTAATGATCTAAGCAAATATATTTCCTTTTCTATAGCAAGTAATACTTTTGGAAGTGTTTTTATAAGTTGTAAACCCTTTGAAGATAAAAATATTGTTATATTGATTTATATAGCCATTAAATGATAGTGTATACAGAATTCTTTTATAAACCATTAAAAAATTAACAAAATGTTAATCAGTATCATGCAGAGATGGTTGACTAATATTAAAAATGAATTTTTCAATTTTCTGGTACAATATACATGCAAATAATGCGTATGTATTCATGAAAACGAAATTAAAATTACATTATATGATTTTGTTAATAATTATTATTTTAATAATCTAGCCATATTTTCTAAATATGGATAAATTATATATCTTTTGACTGTCTCTTTCTTTGTAAAAATTGCATTTAATAAATATTTAAGAATTTTTTTATACTTAGCTAAGTATCTAAATATAACAAAGTGCATTGAAGGAATAATAAATTTCCCCCCCAATAACTTCTATATTACCTAAATATATGTTTTAATGCAATTTAATCAAGATTTAAATTAGTTCTGTTATAAATTTCACTTTAGATTGCTTTGTGGTGTCAAAAATAAAGGAAGGGGTTATGCCGTTATGAGTTAACTGCATTTTCTAGATTTATTCAAGCATATCGTTATTTCCATTAAAGAGTTCAAAATTAAGAGTTCAGTGAAACGTTGCATAATTGATCACATTTTATTATCTTTTGTGTGACTACACAAGGACACACAAATTGTCACGCACATCTTGATATCAGTTCCAAATTTTGATAAAATTCCTAGAAATGAATACTTTCATTAACAAAAGTGACTGCAAATTATAAGCTTTATGGGTTGAGAAAATAATATTCTGCTAAACGTTTTCTTTTAAATTAAGAAAAGTAAGGGTAATAGTTCAAAAATAGTAATGTCTTTCTATTAAATATTTTAAATTATGTATTAATTTTGGAAAATAAAATTATGTGTATTTGAATTTTATTATTTCTCTGAATACTTACAGTATCATAGATATTTATGAATTGTGTCGTGTTTATGTATTAATTAATTTAATAAAGAAAACATTTAAAAAACTCTCTGCTTATCCTGGATAGTTGATATTGAAAGAAATATGAAACAAAATTCAACCAATTAATCTAAGACATGCGTTGTTTTCTCCAATACGATACACAAACTCGCAACCGTTTATTACATATGTGCCAATGAAACACTCATATACTCTCCTTTATCACACTTTCTGATGGTAAGTATAATTCACAAATAAATCAATTTAAAGCTCTTTTAAATATGCTAATTAACTACGTATACAATAGATATTACACTAATTGATATCATTAATACTATATAATTGCATATTTCATGAAATATATATTTTCAATTAATAAAAAGTATTTAAAACCATTTCAGTCCATTAAAAAAAAAATTCCATTCCATTGTAATATTATTCATTGTATGATTATAGGCAAATGATAATTATGGCAAATGACCCAAAGAGGCTATACAATACAATCACTTTTAATATTATTATAACATTATTTTTATAAAAGAAAATATTCATGTTTGCTTTATTTAATTAAACTTAAATACTTCTTTACCATATAGGGCTTAGTATTTTAATTACCAGTTTTGTTCTGAAGACAATTTTAAAACTTTGACAAATATTTTTCTTTTGCAGCTACAAGTTCTTTTTAAATATAAACTTTTCCTTAATTTTGTTGTAATTAAACATGACATTAAAGAAAACTTATAAATTTATTGTCTTCATTTCTAAGTTAATTATTTTTTCTTTTTAATACTTTTATCAAAATATTTTCATTTGTTGTGAAGTTACTCCATCAAAACTATTATTGAAAAACGTAAAAGTGGATAATCTGCCTCTAACTTAATCCTCATTAAGTATTTTTATTAGAATTAGAAACTATAGTTTTCAATAGGAACTAGGGAATTACTAAAATTGTTTAAAATTTCTTTAAGATTTTCTCTCTATTTGAACCTAGGAAAACATTGACAATATTTAACACATTTTTCTCGTTCAATTTTTACTAAATTATAAACGTTACAAAAAATTGCACAAAATTCCTAATAAATTGTTCTAGTCATTCAAAATAACCTGAATTTCTTAAGTCTTTTAAATTATAACATTTAATTTAAATCTATTCCATGTTTTACTATGAAGTATATGTAAATATACTTACATGTATGTTAAATTTATGAGAAAAATTCCAATAAATATTAATAAAAAACTTCTATCATTTTGTATTAAACAACAAATAATAATAAAAATATATATATATTAAAAAGGTATAGCTTTTTTATTTACACCATTACAGATAAATTTCTATTTTTGGTCGTAATCTAATGATCTCGTTTTTTCCCCATCATACTTAAGAATTTTTCTTTATACTTTAACAGCAAAATATATTCACATTGAAAATCACTTTTTCCTTTCAAACGAGTAAAAATATATCAAACCCTTTTACAGATATATAAGTGTATTTTAAGATTTTCTTTAAAAAATCTTATCTCACATTTTCTAACAAAAGTTATATTTATTTGCATGAATTAAAAATATTATATATATATTTTTTTATTCCTGTAAAGAAACCAGCACCTTGCATTTTAGATGAATGATAAATATCATGCACCATTTACGTAAATTGCTGTCTTGTCAATAAAACTTGCATTTGAAAAAAAATTGTTTTTTACTGAGATTCTCGTGATTTATTGATGATGAATTATAGTTTTCTGAGAAACAGGTTTTTTCTCTATATTTTATGTCTATGATATTTTAAATTTCAATTTCATTTTGAAAATTTTTCTCTTTCACAGCAAAAAAATTATATATATATATATTAAATATCAAACTTTCACCATTATATTATTAAGTTTCAAGAAATTGTACATTCGTGTTCTTTTTCTTGAAAGCTTTATCGTGATTAAATCTATTCCATTTATATGTTCAGTTGGGATCTTAAACTAAGTAAATAAAACATGATAAATTATTATCTGCATTTTTCCATTGCAGCATCTTTGTATTTAAAATACAAATATCTCTACATCGTCAAGCAGACAACGAAAATTCAACTATAAATTAACTTAATTTCTTAATTGTATTCTCTTAAACAACTAATATTGCTAATAGATAAATACCAACTCACAACGTCCAAATGATTTACGTTACTTACCTATTTTTATAAGATTTAGCTTATAAATATACAATTTAAAACTTTGTTTGTAAGTTGAGCTAGTTTAACACAAAGTAACTTAGTATAAAGGGCAAGTTTTAACCTGGAAACTCTACCCCTGAACTTCATTCCATCAAAATCCCCCGACTTTTAGACAGTTAATCCGAAACTTCAAATTGGGGATTTAGGCTATCATAGAAGCTGGTACTTTTCGTATTTCAACCTTTTGTTGATTACACACCTCTTACTTACCTAAACCGTATAACTTATGTCTCTAACTTTAAAACTGCAAACAAAAGTTTTCCGAACAACTTGTATTCTTTATAGAAAAAGCCACATTTTTGAGAAAATAGAAGTATTTTTTGTAAAATTACAAAAAGGGAAAAATAAAATTAACAGGCACATTTTCATTTTATAATGATTTTTGATGATTATTTTTTTAAGTTTCTACATGAACTGCTTAAAATACCTTTAATAACATTACTTAAGTTTATAAATCATTTTGTTAAATTTACACATTAATGTTAGGACCAGACGTGTTTATAATAATTAGATCTTAAGTATTCAGTAGTACAAAATATTATTTATTATATTTAATTTAAAATAAAATCCAATCAAAGCTTTGTATGATGTAGAGAATAGTAAATATGTTATATTCTGTATATACATTTTATTTGGGAACTTTTTTTGAAAATACTAGGTATTTTCATTCAAATACTCAAACACATTTAACTTGTATGTTCCATTAATAAAACAATAGCAATCTAGTTCTAGATTAAAACAAATATCAAGTTTGTATTTAATAGAATTTATAAATTGTATTTAATATAATTATTTAAATTGAATATTTACATTGTACTTGGAACTACTAAACATTCCACTGTTAGTTAACACATACTTTGTATATAACGTATTTAAAAGTACGTAAAAACTCCAATAAATCGCTTTATCATTAGTTCGAAATGTCTTATGATAAAGATGTTTCCTCCAGTCATTCTCTATGTATAAAAGACAATGCCCTCACTGACTGATTGATTAACTGGCTCTCTCACTCATCACTAACTCTCCCATTTCCAATGTAGTCACAACTGAAATATTTGGTACAAATGTCAACAAGGTCAAACATAGAAAAAACAAGCTATTCCGATCTTGATTAACCAACTTTATGGGGTCGAAAATGATTCAAACGTTCCAAACGAGGGACATTCGAATGTCCCACTTCCAATGCAGTCATAATTCTGATATTTAGGACAAATGTCAACAAGCTCAAACATAGAAAAAGTAAGCAATTCTAATATCAATTACAAATTTTTAAGAGACGAAAAGGTGTCGAAATATTCAAACTATACTAGGAATTTCCCAATGCCCCACTCCCAATACAGTCACAACTTTGAAAGTTGGAACTCAGAGCAAGTAAAGATAAATATGTTATTCTGATCTCGATTAATTAATTTTAAGAGTTCATAAAGAGATCGAAACGTTCTATATGAAGAATATCCCTATGCACGACTTGCAACAAAATCACAATTACAAAATTTTAAACAAATGTCAACAAAGGAAACCACAGATAATTTAAGGTATTGCAATTTCAATTTTCAGGAGTCAAAACGGGAAATCCAAGTCCACATCCCAGATGTGAACTGCAATAATGCCTTTTGATTACTAAAATGACAAGGCAAAATTTCATAGCAAGGCTCGGGTATTCAATTAGTCGTTTATAATTATTCAACGTTTTGTATTAAAAATCACTTCTTAAAGGGTTGTCGACTAGTTTATTAAAGCAAGATCTCAAAAAACCTATCCCATTTGGCTCAGTTACTTCCCCCCCCCCCTCCCCTTTAGACCCCGTTATTCGATGTAAAACATTTTATACGACCTAAATCCCAAATTAAATTACTGTAGGGTGCAAAATGTGTAATATATGAGTGAAAACATAGGTTGCTTGTCGCATCAGTATTTTGAAACACACTTCATATGGTAGAATATATGGCTTCATATGAAATTATATAGCCATACGCTTGCTTCAATAATTCCTGCATGTCCTTCATAGTACTACGATTTCATGTATTCACAAATATTTGACAACCAAAAAAGTCAGAATAGAAAGAAAAAAATATTGGAGGTTTTCGACTAGGATTATTCTAATGACGGAAAAATTGGTTTTTATAAGTATACAAAATTATTAATTGATTAATAATAATTAAAAAATTTGTTTATTCAGAAATGCTTACTGTAGAAACTCCGTAGCCAACGAAAAATTCGAAAATGAGATATTCTTTTCGCATAGAGAATAGGTAGACGCTTTATAGTACAAAAACCAACTAAATTAATATTTCATTTTTTACCATTTACAGGCTTTAAAAAGTTTGTTTAATGCAGAATTTTTCTCAAGCGACATCAGTAAGAAGCTTTTTGCACTAAACAATGAATTCCGGAGGAGTGCATCAACGTTCGGGCACCTTATTTAAGATTCCTTGTTTCTGTGTAATCCGTTGATCAGTTTGAAGATTGTTCTATTTTTTAATAGAGTTCAATGACGAAAATGTGTACTTTTTTAAAGTATGAGACAATTTCTAGCTATTCAGAATCAAGCGTGGTGACTTAAAATAAAAGTAGAAAAAGTATCGTCCATTCAGATACTTACAGCAGTTCGCCATGTAGTGCGAAATGCATGAGTTCAGGGTATATGAGCTATAAAAGTTAAGGAAATTGTCCCAAAAATAATTCCAGTTGAAATATTATGCCATTGATAAAAAAAAAGTATTATTTACTATCCCCCAAACAAGTTTGTTTAACGAAATTTTGAATGGCTTTGATTTAATGGAATTAAAAACATACATGCTACCCTTCTCCGGGCGTTTATTTAGTGTAAAGAGATCAAGAGTAGGACTGTCTACTGTTACACTTGAAGATCCTGATGATTAAAATTTTGTTGATGAAGAGGTACATTTTTCTATCAATTACAGCGAAACCCCAAAATACTTGCACAGGAAAAAAAATACTCGTACATTTATCATCTTCAAATTAGAAGTGTGTGTGTGTGTGCGTGTGTGTGTGCGTGTGTGTGTATGTGTGTGTGTGTGTGTGTGTGTGTGTGTGTGTGTGTGTGTGTGTGTGTGTGTGTGTGTGTGTGTGTGTGTGTGTGTGTGTGTGTGTGTGTGTGTGTGTGTGTGTGTGTGTGTGTGTGTGTGTGTGTGTGTGTGTGTGTGTGTGTGTGTGTGTGTGTGTGTGTGTGTGTGTGTGTGTGTGTGTGTGTGTGTGTGTGTGTGTGTGTGTGTGTGTGTGTGTGTGTAATATAAACTCACAAAAAAAACTTTAATAATATAAATAATATTTAATAATATAAACTTTAGAAAAAAATTAATGTTAAAAAAAAAATTTATGTTTTAAAAAAATATTTTTAATATAATGATAAAATACCCTATTAATAAATATAACATTGCACCAAATAAACAATAAATATGTTATTTATAGTTATACTTTCCATGGGAAAACTAATTTTTGACCAATGTACACTCTTCTAAACTAAATTGAATTCATTTGGAGCTATTTTCGATTACATTATTTTGAAGTCTCTCTCTATACATAGTTTCACCATTTCGTGAGAACTTCGGAGTGGATGTGTCATTAGTTTACCTGACCCACGGCAATTAGGGCCGGCGAGTGATTTATCCAAAATCGATATTCATTACCATCCTATATTAAGGAAAATCATTAAGTCGTGGTTATTAGCGTCTCGAATTCAGTTCAGAGAAAAGGGCAACGTTTCCTACTTCCAATCCCATCAAAACCTCTTTATTTAAATATTAATCTACTAAAGCTTAACTACATTAAGTTTTAAAGTCTGGAAAAATTAGCAAAATTTAAAATTTTGCATTAATCTATAGTAAATACAATGCATCAAAAAAGTATAAATACATTTTGAAGTACTAAGCTTTCTACAGTGCGAATGAAAAAAATGTTCATAGTGTTCCATTATAATGCTTGTTTAGTAATACCATAGGTAAATACTTTACAACATATTAATAATTTTGTAAAAATATTCCTAAATATGCAATCCTAACTGTTTTGAGCATATAATGCAAAAGGAGCATCGAAATAACTATAATTGACCTAAAAATGAAATCGCTGATTGCGCCAAATTGCTGTTTCGTTAAGAATATTCACATAGGAACGTTGAGACACTTACTGTGCTAAGCATCATAACGAAAGTATTGTTATTTTTTAAGTTTTGCTGCTAAGTCCCTAACGTTTATTACTAGCAAAAAAATAATAATTATCAGTACTAGCAACAGTAAGCGTTGTGTCAAATATAAGGCATTCTAGTGATTATTTTAATAACTTGAAATAAATCAGCATTCTAACAGTCTCAGGCAACACATTTATTCAGGTAGTTACGAAATAATAACACACGAACCATGATCAAGAAGCTGATATATAGCTACAAATCAAGCATGCGAAATCCATTAACGATATTCTTAGCGTATAAAAGTTGCAGTGCAAGCTGAATGAAAATAGGAGGAGTGATTGCATTTACTGTTGCTGAAGAGCGAAGTGTGCATCTCGATAGAAAATAGCAAATCGGAGTGTCTAATGTCAGGAAATAGTTGGACATGCGCAGTGGCGTATAGCAAAGCTTTTAGCGTTCACATCGCAATTTCTGGTCTAAAAGACATCAAGAAAGCTATGAGTTCTGTCCTGGTCATTACAAAATTTAAATAATTCTAAATTATAATTAATGAAAAACGAGCCTTCACCAGTAATCTCATTACAAAATTACTTTTTCTAATACCATACAATACTTTAAAATATATAATTTTATAAAATTGCATAAAAATGATAACAGCAAATTTTAAAAAATCCAAGTGATTTTCCAATATATCTGAAAACTTTTATTTTATTTACCATACACTATATACACTACCATATACTATAAAAAATAAGCAAAAAATTCAAATGTAAAAACATATTTACATGAAATTATAAGTTTTAAATATAGAAAGCAAACATTTTATAATTTTAACTCTTAAAACTGACACGTATTAGTTTGCTAATAAAAATTAGTTTATGAGAACTATAAAACATTCGTTACCAATAATTGGTCTTCCTATACAATAGTTTATCATAAATACTTTCAATATGCATGTAGTTTATTAACTTACTTATTATAGTTGTAGAAAGAAGTTTCTAAATAATATTAATATATTTTGTAAAAAATGGTTTATTAATTCATTTTATGCTGGAATGCAAAATAAAACAAAAAGTGGACTAAAGATAACAGTAAATCTGTGTTGATAGAATTGAATATTCTAATGTAAGTAAACTAAAATCATATATACTATAAAAATTTATGAATTGTAATAGTCAATTGTTTAAGTCTAACCAGATAGAAAAGTTATAGCAAAAGTTTTTCGACGTACTGTGCATTTGCTAACAAAATAATTTTCGATCTATGATAAAGCAATATAGTGATTGTGCGATACTGTGATGATCAATTTTAATGGATTTTTTTTCCTTTAGAACAATGCAAAATAAAAATTTTAAGCAATTTGTTATATTGGAAATGCACATTTTTACAAATTTTTGGAGCGGTGGCTAAATGATACCTTTTCTTCGGCTGTTGGTGGAGCTCGGGGAAGATTGCTTCCTTGGTTGGAACTTATGACTGCAACTGCTATCTATACCATCATTCCGAAAAATCCCCTTTTTCAAGGTTTCAATCCCCACACAAACAAATTACAATTTGTAAGAGAGGAATGTTCATTTTTTCATACCTGGTTCATGACGAAACATCCCTGGTTCTAGATGGTCAGAACATCGGGACAAATCCCTCTCCCAGTCTTCTATGCGAGGCTATCTCCCTTTGAATTAGGGGTCCCCTTTTTCAAGGTTTCAATCTCCACATCCACAAATTACAATTTGCAAGAGAGGAATGTTCATTTTTTCATACCTGGTTCATGACGAAACATCCCTGGTTCTAGGTGGTCAGAACATCGGGACAAATTCCCCTCTCTCAGTCCTCTTTGCGAGGCTACCTCCCTTTGAATTAGGGGTCCCCTTTTTCAAGGTTTCGATCCAAAAAACCGACAAATTACAGTTTGTAAGAGAGGAATGTTCATTTTTTCATACCTGGTTCATGACGAAACATCCCTGGTTCTAGGTGGTCAGAACATCGGGACAAATTCCCCTCTCTCAGTCCTCTATGCGAGGCTACCTCCCTTTGAATTAGGGGGTCCCCTTTTTCAAGTTTTCAATCCCCACACCCACAAATTACAATTTACAAAAGAGGAATGTTCATTTTTTCACACCTGGTTCATGACGAAACATCCCTGGTTCTAGGTGGTCAGAACATCGGGACAAACTCCCCTCTCTCAGTCCTCTTGGCGAGGCTATCTCCCTTTGAATTAGGGGGAGGGGTACAAGTTGTCTTTCCGATAAAAACCTCTAATGCACAAATTACTAAATACCTGAGAACATCTCATGACGTATCCTACCTTCAAACCTCTAATAAGAAATCGTAGTTTTATTTTTATTTAATCCTCAATTAATTATTATTTTATATTTTCTATGAACTTGTAATTTTACTATCGCATTTGTTATAAGGTCATTTTTCTGTAAATATCATTATGATTTGATTCCGAAATAGTATGTCCACTATTTAGAGATTTATATATATATATATTTTTTTTTTTTTTTTTTTTTTTAAACTTTCCAAAATATATTATCATATGCTCACGAAGGGTTGCAAAAAACGTTATTGACTTTAAGCAATAGTTATAGCCATTTGATATGTTAAAAGAGATAGTTTGCTGGCTAAAGGGTAACACGCTCAACTTAGTTTAAAGTTCTTTAAGATATACATTTACATTAAGAGTAGCGAAATTTGACTCAAGACTGCGGTTTTTTTTTTTTTTTTTTTTTTTTAAATTTTTAAATATATATATATATATATATATATATATATATATATATATATATATATATATATATATATATATATATATATATATATATATATATATATATATATATATATATATATATATATTTCCGAATTTATTGCCATTAAAATGATACCATTTTCTTTCTGTGACTCAAATTACTTTTTAAATTACAGTAGGTTTTGTGAACTTGTTTTGTATCACGTTCATTAGTGTAGTAAACTTTAAATGCGTTTTCTCAAGAATGACATTTTGATATTATATGACTTTACGCCAACGGTCATAACTTCATAATAAATAGACTGATTTACAAAATTATAATTTTGTTTTGTAGACAATAGTTGTGAATGTGTTTCCTATTGAGAATCTAATATATATTGTTATAAACACATTTTTTAAGCATATTTTAATCTTAATTTTTTGTTAAAACTATGTCTTTTTGTAACTTTTTATTTAAAAACTTATAATTTAATAAATATTGAAGCCAAATTCAAAATTCTCCATTGTAACATGCGTTAGTATAATATCTTTTATTTGCAATAAAAATCATACCTCTAAGTTAATTACAAGTTTATTTATGTATGTTCTAATAATGTCCTAATTAGTCACTTTAATTGCAATTAGCTGATTAAAATAATTGACGGACAAAAAGTTTACATATAAAAATGCATCATTTTTAATTCTGATATATTGCCAAAAAGTTTTGAATTATTACCTAAAAATTAAAGAAAATCATCTCAATTGTATATGTATACCTTAATAAATTTCTCTATTCCAACATTAGAACAATTTTTTTTCTCAACATATTGGTCAGTAGGTAATTTGAACTATAACTAAGAGCACAGAACAAAAAGAAATAAACCTAGAAATAAATATAAATTGCGTAAAAATTAAATATCGCATCAGTAGATTACTCACAAATAGTTCTAATACTCCCTTCTATTCTCACCAACTCTGAACTGGACTTATCTCTACCAAAACAATGGCTACCACATCCATCTCAACTAGCATTCCAATCTTGATCTATCCGCATGTTTGATTACGAAATCTACAGTTTACACCAGTTGCACACGTGTCCTGCAGCTAGAAACGGAAATTGATACATTGACATTCCGAGAGATGTTCGCTCATTTAGCTTGTCACTCGTCTTCAATAACATGCGAAAGGATGGAGCCACAGTGAACAATGGATGCATTTTAGGCAAACAGTTGAGGTTCTGTCAAGTAACGATTACAGCAATGTAAAGGATGTGACAACCAGATTGTGAATTTAGCAGGGATCCGTACACAAGTTAAATCACGGATTGCTCAGAACAAATGAGTTTTGTCAGGCAACAAGGGACCAACCTTAAAAGTTATTTATGTTTACTTAATATTGTATACAGCAAGCAGTAACTGGAAAATATTATAATAGAAACAATAATGTTTTTAACAGAATATTGTTTTACAAATCTTAAAACAACTTTTTTAGGGTCTTATGGACGCACTAATGATTGCTCTATTATTAAAATTTCTAAGAATTGTTTCTATAATATAATTGAGAAAATAGTGACCGTACTTTATTAGTGAGATATTATATTCGAGTTCTATATGTGTTTAGATGTATATTGATCAGAGAGTACGTTCATCAAAAGTTTTTAAGTGTGTTTAGATATTAAACTCTTCCTAAAAGGCATAGATAACAAAAACAAACAAAATTATAATTAAACATAACTTATAAAATTAATTAACACTATTACTATAGTTTTAAAACTTTAATAATGTAAATCAGTATTAAATATTAGTTTTTTCCTAGTAAAAAATAAGCAAAAATTATCCCAAAGCCCTGAACTACTTCCTAATAACATATTCCTTAATTGAAGTTAAAGACAATTTTCTATTCCCATGTCTTCATTCCTTTTTAAGGCATTCCCTACAACACAACACTGAAACTTTGGTCTCCTTAAAATTAATCCCATTAAGCACAAAAGAACCTTAAATCACTCAACCCCCCTGAATATTTTCATTAGGTTAATGTGAATAAAAGACTTCCTCCCCATATTCGCATAATAATGAATGCCTCGTCGCTTTTAAGCCAACAAGAGGAAGAAATGCGATTGTGTCCTATTTAATCATTCACTAAATCCCCTCACATTGTTCACTTACTTTGAGGTAACCCAATATCCCAAGCCTAATCACTCTTTCCTACTTAACACAGGGACCTAGGCCCTTTTAGGAGTCGTAAACCAGTCTTAAGGTTAACCTGGAAAGAAATAAAAGAGAACATGCTCGCCTTGATCGTAAAGGGACTTCTGATTGGTTGAAAGAAATTTTCCTTTTGTCTTTTTTTTTTTCCCCCTGTTCTCCCGTTCGGTGCTTGGGTAATTATAATAACAAGGTCCGTTTTTTGTGTTGTTTTTTCTGCAGTTGAGAATCGCGTTAATGCTTTAATTAGGTATTGCGGGGGTTGAATTATTATAATACGTTTTAATTAGATTGTTATTAAAGAAATTTCACTAGAGTAATGATGAAACTATTATTATTATTTTTTTTTCAAATTATTGGACTTTTATATTTATATATATATATATCTTTTTAACGATTTTTTAAATTGTTTGGTAAAAATGTACATTGTATATAATAGTTCTGATTTCTAATAGAATTATTAGTAATTTTGTTAGAGTCTCTTGTAAAAGAACAGTTATTCCGAAACAATTATGAATAAATAGTAAATTACTATGTTTAATTGATCATACGAATTAAATTACTGTTTGTCTCATCGGATATTGTATTTCAATCGCTTTATTAAAGGACAATATTTAATCAATTACTTTGATTTATTGATCAAATAAATTAGTTGAAATTAGAAAAGTATTGTGTGTTGTAATTAAGAATTTGTTTTTAAATTCTGAAATAAAACTAATACTTAGTGCAAGAGGCAAAATTCAATAAAATGCTATCTAAAAAGATTTTTAATTGAGAAATAAAAATAAATTTCAAATTCAATTTTTTTTATTGTATTATTTAAAATTATCACCAAAAAAATTTCAGTTGCATGTTAAATATTAAACGCTTTCAAGCAACATAAGAGAATTGAATAAAGCAAATATGATAAAGAATTTTAATGTTATATTAAGTTTAAACAAATTTAATGTCGTAAAGGCCTAGTCGCTCGCATCATCTGCGCAAAAATTAAAAGGTAAATGAATTATAATTACTTGGGCCCTGATCATGGAGTACATTTTGCATTAAGTTGTGTTTGTTATCCTTATTCTAACAAGAGCCAGGTCTCATGAGTATAACAGGGCAACGTTCTCAAAATGATTAAACAATGCGGTTTACTGAGATGACGTTAAATATCAATACAACCAAAATTTCAATAGAAGAACAATAGTATACTAGCTTACATGAATGTGGGGAAACTGCAACATCATTCTGTACCTAATCTTCAAAGAAAACATGTCACCCACTCCCAATAACAACTCAATAGTAAAGGAAGGCTCAGTTTTTTAAGCAAAATAATAACCTTTATTTTCTGGATTAACACATGAAATGCTTTTATAATAAAGATAAAATTACGACATTGACAATATATAATAGAATAAGACTACATGGTGCTAATGGCGGAGAGACTCATCAAACTATTACAATTAAACAAGACCGAAATTCAATTTGACACATCCTCTGTGTTTAAAAGGGACCAAACAAAAGTATCCAACTAGGAAAACTAATCATTTACTAAGCACGCTTATTAAAACAACTGCGACTAAATTAAGTTTACTGAGAAGGTAATCTTCGACACTTCTCACAATAAGAAACCTATCAATTTTACATATAATCTGTCCTCGATATTAAATTTTAATTACAACCAAAATTGTCTAAGTTTAATTATTCTCGTTTCGATTCATTTGTGTTTGCGAATAACGAATGACAGAAGGACTTACCCTTTTGTGCTGGTCTGCGAGACACGAAGTATTGGTGACATTTCATGGGCTCTACCCCGGAGATTTTCTTGGTCAAAGAGAGAGGAAGACATCTCCACTAGCCCGGAGCGCTCCATTTGAAAAGTGATGATTCTTGGAAGCAGAGGAATAATCGTCATTTTTCTGATATGCACCAGTTTTTAAAAACTTGATTCCTAGTTGATTGATGCGGTTTCTGTTTCTCTTCGGTATTACGCCCTTCATTGGACATAAACCTATACCCAAAAATCAATAAGGACTATAACCTTTTGCTCGGCCAGGCGACAATTGGTTTGTTTGAACGGTTCAACTCTCTGACCTGTGTCTCGTAAAATCATCTCGCAAGTCATTTCGACCTGATATCTATCCGACCCGCATCCGTTCCCGCTAACACAGTACAGACAAAACCCTTAAATGTCTTTCTTCCCCCACGACAGCTGCTCTTACCAAATCTAAGGACATTAGGGTCTAATGGACCCTTTAATTTTAAAATCCTGAGTCATCCACCACCAGTGCCTAAGTAATTAAAACATTGCCATTTCATTGATAATCAAAAAGTGGTTGAAGTGTATTGGGTGAAAACAATTCACCAAAGGTCACTTCACCACATTTAATAATGCATATTATAAATCGAAATAACATATCATGTAACCAAGTTACCAATAATTGTACTTTTAAATAAATTAGAGCTACTAATTTAACACCTACAATTACTGGGAAAATTAAAATGATTTAAAATTTTAAACTTTGAAAATTCATTAAAAATGTCATGTATAAATAAAAAATATCAATGCATTTTAAAAGCATTTAATTTCAAATATTTCCTTATACGGTTTTTAAATGAAAAGATTTAGCCTCTTTCCCAGTAAGAAAACGAAAAACATTAATTTCCTCACGAGCAGTATGTGGTTAACCATGTAGCAGGCACAACGTCCTACATGAAGCGAAGCCCATAAAATGCTTTCCCTCAAGCGAAATCTTCAAGTCTGCTTTTGTAATGAAAGCGAGGATGAAATAATTAAATTTCCCCTTTGAGAATAGTTTCGATGATAAATTGTAACATTTAACGCGTGACATTTTCATCTCGAGTGGAAACTGTGTTTGTGTGAACTTCTGTTTAAAAGAAAATAATAACTTTCGTTTAATAGTGTACAGTAAATGGAACATAATATCAATATTACGCTCTTTTAACTTTATTATTATAGGGTATTGTTGATGAAAACGTAATTGCTTTGTAAATATTATGTATTGTTATAATACAGAAATATTTATTAAACATGTGTTGCAAAACAGTAATGAAAGTTTGATTGTTATTTTGATTATAACACAAGAGTGGACTATACATTTCATTATTACAAAGGCTATTATTAAAAGGTGTATTATTAAAACTCTTTTACAAAGCTATATTGTTTGTGCATCTATATATTATTTTACTTGCTATTACTTTTCAATGCCCTCAATTTTAGTTTAAATACTAAATCAATTACATTTTCAAATTATAATTTAAATAAATACAAAAAATACTTCTATCTTTCAATATAATACATATTTTTGTTTTGGTGAGATTGACGTTCCTATTGATGATGTGAATAATTAGCTTGAATATAGCCTAATAGACTTATTTTACAATTGGACATTATTTTGTTCCAATTGTTTTTTTACATTTTAAGTTGATTTTCTTGTGATATTATTTACAGCTTTGTATACTTTGTACTTATAGTATATATTAACTGATAGATATACTTCTCAGATACAGCACAACACTTCCTGTTTTTACAAGTACTAAGATTTTTTTTAAAGTACCAGCTGTTAAGTATAACAAAAGAAATAGAAATTGGTTTCTTGATAATAATAAGTTTAATTTTTAAAAAAATGCAAGATTTTCAGCAATAGCATTCTAATCCTATGTTTCAAACTAGTCAGTATTTACTTTTATCTCTTTTTATAATGTCTATATCCATTAAAAATGCACCGAAATCTATGAAATCACATTATCAATATAAAAGAGTAGAAATGCAATTTTTTAGTTTATACCAAGTAAATATACTTATAAGATATTTATGAAAAGTCTGATTAAATTTTTGTTGGGTAGTCAAGTATTTCGAACAAAATAAGACTTAATTTAAAATAATAAATATGATGCAGAGTATTAAGATGTTTTATTGATGAACTAATAATTTATTTCAGTAATTTATTATGTAGATTTGAAAAGAAACATCAGAGATGGAGGCCTTTGATCACTATTAATGTATTGACATTAGGCCATTCTCTTTGGCAAATAATTTTTTTCCATTTCTCTTTGAAAAAGTTATTCCAATTAAAAAACACAGGCTTGTGATGAAAAAATCCCCAGATTTTTCAATTGAAATACACATGATAAGCTAACAAAATATGTTATTAAAGATGAAAGGCAGACATTTTCAAAGGAAAATGCATTAACGTTCTTTTTCATAGAATCAATTAGTTTATTCGTCTTAAAATTTAAAAGAACCTATGAAGAGCTAACATAAATACAGTTATAATTTTTTTCTTATAAAAATTAAATTTGTCAATTTTAAAATTTCTTATAAAATTTCATAAACGGTTTGTTTCATTAAACTGCGCAGATCTTGATGTGCAGTACAATATTTAATCCTTGCAAATACAGTAATACTAGATAAAGAAAGCTGGGTTATTTGAGTACAAAATTTTTTTTCTACATTCAACATTTTAGTACTATTTTCTTTAGAAATAGTAACTCATCATATTTTAAAACATAATTTTGTATTTAATTCATTATTGTATTATTACCATTTAAGCTTATTCTTTAAATAACTCACCTTGAATTCTTCAGTACCAACTTGAATGTTATTTTAAAATATTTAAGTTTATTTTGCACACGTTTCTGTTACCATATATTAGATCCAGATAGCAAGCAATATTCAAGCAAAGTAATATTTTATGATTGAAACCTTAAAATGCTAAGCTTGATAAAATAAGATAAAAACGTGCCATTCCGATGTTTTTGAATCTTTTACATTAAATTTGAGCATTGTGTAAACCAAAATCACGGTATACACGAAAATTTTAAATATATGAACACATAAGGCATTCTTCAGTCAGTGAACAAGTTAGACTAGGAAATTGTGTCCCTTCCTTCCCATAAAAATTATATTTTTATTTGCAAATATTAAAAATTACACAGTATAATTATGGATTAAATCAAGCTATACCAAAATATAAACTAATATTTTATAATCCATAAATAGCAAGCATCAAGGAGTAAGGAAGGGATATAGATAGAAAAGTATAACTGACCATTTCCCGAACCTGCATTTTAATTAATTCATAGCAAAATTCAAATTTTCAACGCATTACAAGTTTTTTCTTAATTATAATATTGGATCAATCACGCTGAAATACTAGGGAAAGTAGGAACATACATCAAAAGTTACACACGCTAAACCTCTGACTTGTAAAGTTTCTACAATTCCAGAACTTCAGAGGCCACTAGATACAACTATATTTTATAAACCACGAGTCTTCTTTCGTCCCCTTAGTACTAATTAAGGTTGTGGGGATGCTATCTATTGAGTGAAAAGTGAATGACATTGCCAAGAAAAGAAAGTATTCGAAAACATGACACCAACATTTCAAAGAGCATCTCAGAAAATTATGAATCTGTTGATCAATAATTAAACTAGTAAATGATTATCTTACTTGTAAACTTTATAAAATGTTATATTAGTAATATTAGTATAATAATTAAACAGATTAATTTTTATAACCTGTTGTATTCTGTAAACCGTTTTTTGGGTACAAGGGGAAGAAGTGAAATTCGGACACAATGATGTTCGATTCCATATGACAGGTTGTACACTTTTATATTAGTCGAAAACGGGTTTTTTGCAATTAAAAGTTGCAGATAAGCTGGGACATAAATTGTCCACTTATTGGATAATGAATAATATCTATAAGTGCTATCAAATAACTTCAAAATTTTAACCAATAAAAAAGTGTACATTTTTTTAACACCTATGAAACAGTTTAAACTTATTTAAAAGCGAATAATAATATTTCATTTTATAAGATATTAACTTAAACATATTTTAAGCTAATTTATTGAAGATTGTTTCATTAAATTGTTTAATTGTTCAAGTATTTAGTTAATTTGTAATTTAAAATCTTTCTATTAGAAACCCATTATCTCAAAATAAATACTGTTACTTTTTAAAACTGCTGATGTATCCTACTAATAGAAGAAAATGCTGAATTGGTACATTTTTATAAATCTGTGTACTTTTTTGTTTTTACAAAATGGCACTGTATTAGAATCGATAAAATGCAGATTTATTTTACTACCAGTTCCGAAGAGTTTTTAACATAAAATATATCTTTACATTTTTAAACAAAAAAGTAAAAGATCATACTTGATAACAACTATAACACGTTCATATAATTCTATCTCAAAATATTTAACAAAATAAAACCCAAATTTTTCATCAGGCAAATCAGGATTCATACCTATTAACTTATAGAAAGAAGAAAAGATGGAACCTCTAAGTAATAAGTTACTTTACGGGATCAGCAAATAAATGTTACATTTACTGATTTCAGGACGCCCAATAGTGCTTGTTTAACCATTGCTAAACTAGTTTTTCAAACATAGTTTTAAAAAGGTATTTCACAAATTAAAGTAACCTTTTACTTTTTTGTTACTAATTTAATATTTTCCAATTTTTAAATATTTCTCAGTATAGGGGAGATCTGTGTACCTAAAGCAGCTTTTTTTCAATGCACAAAAAATGAGCCACTGAGCCGTTTAAAAATGTGAAACTAATATACATGCATCGTTATAGTAATTACTTCCCATTGGGATTAATATAAATACTTAAAATAATAGATTCTGTCAAATAGAAGACTTTTAAAAAAACTTTCACAAATGGCCCTAGGTACAAGACCTGGTTGTACCTAGGGCCAGTAGCTGATGTATCTAGGGCCATTCTCTTTAAGTGAGGTTTCAGTCCATAATGAATAGAAAACAAACATACACAGATGAATTTTATAAAAGAAACAATATCAAGCAATTATAAATCATTAGTTAATAATATAATAACTATAATAAATTGCAATGGTCAAATTGTAAGTTAATTAAAAGTATTTTCATAACTTGAAAAACTGATTCCAAAAAAATTAGCTGCATGCGTTATCGCTTTGAAACACCAACAGATTTTAGTTTTGGTAATTTGAACACAATAAGCAACTATGTGGCACTAGGTACACGACTTGGTAATTTCATATAAAATGTCTTCTACTTAAAATGCACATTGAGAAAGGACATATTTAACCATCTCATTTAGTACTTAATGTTACAAATAAAATTATTTACTAGAATTCAAAGAAAAGTACGTGACTTAACTTTGTAAAACAATAAAAGACATGGCTCCAAAATGTTACTGGAGACCATATTAAACCGTTTTCCACTTATAACTTGCCACAACTTTCTCCTCTAAGATTTCAAAATGGATGAAAAAAGAGCAATTAGGTGTTGCCACTAACACAAGTGAGTAAAAAAACTTAGAACTAAACATTATTCAATAAAAGTGGGGTGGCTCTAGGTACATAAGGCTCCCCTATCTTTTATAACTCTTTTAATAACTTAGCTAACATATTCGGATTCCAACGCATAAGTTATTTAATATTAACTTTTAAAATTAAAACTCTATGGAGATACTTAAAAAGCTTTTTAAATAAATCGATCCATATTTTTTAACCTCTCGCTCCACATCCCACAATTTCAGTGGACAACGTAGAAGTAGCAAAATTTTCGCAGCCCGCATTTCCGAGGCCATTTTTGCCGTCTATTTAACTGTGCAACCCGCTCTTTCCCAGCTCATGGTTTCATTTGGATTATCTGTGATATTTAATTGTTTATTTAAATCTGGATTAACAGATGACGTTAGATGTCCACATTTCGGCGAAATATACAAGCATTTTTTGACAGCATTTTGCACGCTCTTTTCGAAGCTCAAAGATGTCTGGTAGGAAGCGTTTCACGCAGCTAGAGGGTTAATGCTGATATTTATTAATGTATGATAGGGCTATACGAATAGTATGCTATGTTTAGTAGAAGAATTTTTTTATGTCATTCAATGATAAAATTTTAATTGTCTTTTGTGCTGCATGGTTGCTAGAAAAGCCATTTAAGGTTTATCATGTATTAAATAAGGACGCAATTTTATACTTGATAAAGAATTTAGTTTATAATTGAAGTTTATGAATTAGTAAAACTCTAAATTTAATGAAAAGAAGGGAATCAATTAAAACATGATTTCATTTACATATGTCGAAACATACACAATTTCAGTGTATATTTTCTATAAACACGCCCAGTTGAAAATTGAAATATCGTTCAAGTTAATAAGCTTAGTTACAGGACACAACATAAAGTACTAATCAGCCAGAGAACAATAATAAAAACTTACCTTTAAGATATTACATTACAGCAATTTAAAAAAAAAAATAATGAAACAATTTTAAATTCAGTTTTACCGATGAATTTAAACAATGGATAAAGCAAAAAATAAGTTAATCTAGTAGTTTAATTTTCAAAAAAAAACACATTGAAATACATTATAGTTTAGTTTAAGTTCACCTTTGGGAATATTCTCTAAAAAGGAATAAATATTGACACATTTATTAATTATGGAAATGTAATTCTTCAATAAAATTTCTAAAAACAATTTCGTATGATACTGTGAGAAAAATTCAATGGTTAGCTTTTTGCTTTCTTACTTAGAAAGTGCTGAGAAAGCTTTTAAATGAAAGAAGATTTTCAAAAAAATCTGAGTATTAAAAAATGCTTTTCACAGCAGGATGGAAAAATTTAGTTGACAGAATTAAGCGTCAAAACTAATAAAACTCTAGAAATGAAATATTTTATTGAAACGTAAAGTTAATTTAAAAAAAATTAGTTTGAGATTTACACTGAATTGTGTGTTCATATCCAATTTTCCAAAGAATTTATCTTCTTTTATATGCATTTTAAATTAAAAGTCAAACAATTTCCTTAATAACATCTATTTTCAAAGTATTTTAGTGTTTGTAGTTGACAACTGCTAGTAAAATGGAAAAAATAAACGGCTTTTTTCTCAAAGAAATATTTAAAAAAGATGTATAAAATTTAAATATTAATACAGTTTGCATTTTTTTTAACTACAATATCTTTTTTTATTTACTTCTGAATAGCGTAATAATTAACGATATATTACACTGACTTATTTTGAAAGTCACACTATATTTTCATTTTCATCTAAAAATTCTACTGCAAATAAAGTTTAACGCAAGACACATACAAATTTCATGGTTTTTAGGATATTCCGAATATAATGTTAGGAATATTTTAATGCATTCATTTTTGAATCTTAAGTGCCAGCATCAAATATAATATAACTTATTATGTATTCTGTAAAACATATATTAACCAAATTACTTATTTCGTATTGACAGTGAAATTCAGATTTTAAAATAATTATATTTAATGTACTTGAGCTTAAAGTAACATATACTAAATGATAATTTAAAAATCAGAAAATGTTTTTAAAAAAATATTTTTTTTTATTAAATATTTAAGTGTTATATGATTCGCTTTGACAAATCAAACCTTTTACATTTCTTTTAACACAATTTGGATAAAAGATGTAGTATTTGTTTATCTGTATAGTCAACGCTATTAAGATAAATTGCATCGACAAATAAATGGGTCTTTATATTTCCCTAAATAAGAAAATTATTCTTACAGTATAAAAATAAGTTTTAAGACAAGTGTACATGATTCCGAAAATACTTAACAATATAGAACGATAGAAAAAAGCTTTGAAGTCATTCTATCCATTTTGATATTTCCTAGACAACGTTTGTGTGTGTGTGCAACTCGTCGCCATTTAAGGACTTTTTCTATCTGATGTTATTTATTGGGTTTATCTTCCTTCCTTGTTCACCAGCGGTGTTGTTTAGTTGATCGGAAAAAACGACCGTTTGGATGCCTTATTTTTTTTCCTCTCTTCTAGTTTCTTTTCTTCGTATCAGTCCAGCGTAAGTAAGCTTTTAGGTCACCAGATAAAGTCACTCAAATTCAAATCTAGGTAGCTCAGTGAATTACTTTAAGAGCAAGGGACTCACCTGTCACTGAATGATGAATGTGGTTTATCTAAACAGAATAATTAGGGACGTTTTTTAACAGTTTCTTACTTCCAATTTAATTATTTTAAAAAGTACTAAATGAACAATTCAAATAATCCAATATGCGAACTTGTAACGATATTTCAAAGTTCTTGTGAAAAGATAATGATAATTTATTTGGCCTTTTTATATTTAATAACAAAATTTCATTGAATGTCCCATCCATTTATTTGTCTGCATGAATTGTCTAAATTCGAGTCCAAATGCTTTATTGCTACGAATAATGCACTTGGACTCTAATTTCCTTATAAAAATGTAATTAAAAAGATGTTTAAAATTTATTTTTTAGTACTTCTATGTCCCCATTGTAGAAGATAAATAATATTTAAAATTTAAAAGGTATGAAATAATAATTTGCTAAAGAAGATATCGTTACGATCCATATAGAAAAAGAGTTCTGATTATAAATAAAACGTTATATTTTCACTTGTTTTCAATTTCAAGTATTATATAAGAAATTATTTAATTTGGTAATTCAAGTTAATCTTTACCAAATCGAAATACCCTATTATTGAGAAAAAAGTAGTTCATTTTTGCATTTAAATAAGTTATATATAAATAATTATATCATACTGTGTTTATAAATTCAATAGTAAAAAAATTGGATTGATCAATTAAATAAAACATATAAATAACTAAATACTATTTTCAAGAAGCGTAAAAATATTTCCTAAAAGAATTACAATCTATAATTTGAAAGCGTACTCGTTTTTGCAAAGTTTATAATCTTAATTTGGAAGAAGTCGCTTCAAAATGCCTTCTTAGTATATAAATATAAATACAAAATTTACGACCAACTACTTATACAAGGTCCCTCTCTAAATCAAACAGTCAGACCAGTTGAACTATTAACTTTCTCTCAATGCCGGTTCAATCTCTAACATCCAGAAAAAATTGAAGATCCAAAAGCTCCAACTTAAGTTAGGAAACAAATTATCCAAATTTGAAGAATTTCTCTAACGGAATCATAACTGCTCCACAAACAAATACATCCCCCAAAATGCAACCATAAACGTCCCCAAAAGCTTCAAGATGAAATCACCCAAAGCACATTACCCCGATGTAAATTTGTCATCGTGATACTTTATGGCACACGTTATTTGCTCTGCCTGTCGGACGCTGGCGTGGTCGGTTGAACCATGCCGTAACACGTCCTTAAGAAACAGCTTACTCAGTGAAGCGCAAACATTTTCAGAATTCCCGTAGGGCAAGGATTCGACACGATATTCTTTACGGCAAAGCAGTTCTAAGGTTGGAGTAGATATATATATTCTTTTTTTTTTTCTTTCGGATCTTATACTCTTGAGACGTGGATATTTTTCCACTTTCTTTCTTTTCGAAGTTACTTCCGTTTCTAAGTTTGTGGAGAAAGAATAGCGTTTAGAAACAAAAACCTCCATCGCAAATTGAAAGAAGCCGTGGGCGATGGGACAAGGAAAAAAAATCCATTTCTCTTTATTTCGTTAAAAAAGGAACAACTGTTTCTCTAGTACCACTAATACTAAAGTGAAGTTCACTACAGTGTTGTAAAATTTTAATTGAATTTGTAAACTATTGTAATTTGATGAAACTTGTAGAATCTTTTGAAGTATAACTTTGTTGACATAATAAATAATAAGTGTATCATACATATAATGAAATAAAAGTTATCTAAAGTTTCTTTCCCAAACAGTACATTTTTATTTGAATATTTTTGCAGCGAAATTTAAACTTAATTGTTAGTTTATCGTGTAAACTCTCCAAAATTCAAACTCGGGGACATTAGATATTAAGTTACTTTATATTATTATACATGAAACCGAATTTACTTCTCACTCAATTTTATGCACTATTAATGAAATACGAGGAAAAATCATTGGTAAAAGGGAATTAATTATTGTTTAAATGTGAAGTTTGTTAAAAAAAAAAATATTCTTTACTGTGCTGTTTTCTTGTGATACTTTATAACTAAATTATTTCAGGAAATTCATATCATTAATGTATTTCAGTGATCATTTTAAAGTCTAATTTTCTCTCATGTGACGGAAATTACAAGATTCCTCAACACATATTTTTCTTTTTTAAAAATATATAATTTTCACAGAATCGCTTACTGAAAAAAAAGGTCATGCTTTTATGGAAAGAGGCAAAGTTTAAAGAGGCATAATTCTTTTTTTAAATTTATCTATTAGTTTTTGCTTTATGAGTATGAGTTGCTAGCTAATTGATTAATTGTATTTTATCATCTACCTTAATTAGCAATTTAAAAATTTCAACTCTAAATTTATACTTCTAAATTTAAATATACGTATAGGTGTTTGTGTATTGGTTTGGAAGGAAATGCTTAAATTTTAGTTACACAATTTGAATGCAAGAATTCAACAAAATTATTCCAGTTAAGACTTTTTCGATATATCTAAAAAATACGTTTCTATTTCCCCAAAGAGTAGTTCATTCAAAATATACGCTTGAATAAACAAATTCACAAGCAGACCGTCACATATATCCTGTAAACAATAAAATAATGGACATATAAGTGCGGTCTATTCATTTGCTTTTGTCCCAAACAATTCTTGTAAATCTTCCTAACATGCAAAGCACGCACCATAACACACTGGAGATACTAACAGGTAGTTAGAAAAAACAACAAATTATGTCGGACATATATCAACACTTGTTGTCATCTGTAAAGATTTATCATCATGCATGTGTTTATGTACTAGTTCTCCCCACTTGGATACATTGTTTCTACGTCAGTGCCTGCACGTTCTACCTTGAATATTTTATAATGTGGTATATTCAACTCTCTTTATGCCACAAACGTAAGCAGTATTATCGAACTTAGAACATCTATTATAGAGAAGTGATACTCCTAATTGGTTTGCGTGTTTATATTTTTTTTTTCTTTGTTTGTTTACCTTCTCCATCGATAAACACTTAATAGAACTAAAATGTTCAGAATGTTTAAATTGAAGTAAAATAAATACGCATGCTCTTCATTTTTATTCGAGGGATATTTATGTTAAAGTAAATCATATAGATGTGCATAAAATGAGTGTATGAAAAGAAGGAGTTCTAAGTAATTTCAAAATTTTTAGAGTTTCATTATAAACTAAATAACATTACCCTTAAAAAAAACTTTAATATAAATTCTTTACATGCATTGCCAAATTTTATATTCATTAACAAAGTGCCATTTCAGTTACCTGAGTGTGCTCGGTATTATCATCTAATTTTAAATATTAAAAACATATCAATCCGCAAAATATGCTGTATGTCACACTTCAAAATTTATTCATTAAAATGAATGTGATTTTATGCACTCACATCC
This sequence comes from Linyphia triangularis, assembly GCA_963978545.1. Classification (NCBI taxonomy): domain Eukaryota; kingdom Metazoa; phylum Arthropoda; class Arachnida; order Araneae; family Linyphiidae; genus Linyphia; species Linyphia triangularis. Next base: position 56,467,026 of record OZ021724.1, on the reverse strand, counting down.
AAATATCTTTTTTTTTCCATTCTGATTAAAACAATTTTATTATTTATCTATTCAAACAATTTTGACAATTCTTAAATGATCAGTTAAATGCCATTTCAGTGCGATTGGATGATGACAAATTGATTTATTAGTATTCCGTAAAAGTAACCTTTTAATGACAGTGATGCTGCCAAAATTTAATAGAATGCATTGCCATCAACATTGAATCTATCTGCTAAGTTTGACATTGATTGGATGACGGTAAGGGAATTAATTAGGCCTTCGCAGACTAGCCCACTATCGACATACACAGCCCCACACACACACAATCGAAGTTATTATAAAGGATTTAAAAATGAGTTAGCTTAAATACTTTTCAATCATTTTTTTAATTTTATATAATTACCATATATATTTTTATCCTTTAACATGTAACTGAGAAAATCATTACAACATTAAATAAGAAAACATATAAAGATTAGGCTATATTTTATGACTAAACTCTTTCTTCGGGACACATCCACACATAAGTCTTTAATAAAATTGTGTGCGACCAAAAACATTTAAAATAATATCACCCATGTAAGATAACATTTGGGAAAAGAAACTCTGGGAAATCAAATTATTACCATTCAAAACAAAAAATGCTATTGAATTTTAACAGATTTATCTTCAAGAAACGTTATCATATAATCTTTTATTATAAATGTCCACACTTTTCCATTAGGCATTTTCCACTCCACTTTTTAGCGCTTTTCCTCTAGACAGCTGACTTCTACTTAAATTATTCACAAATCAGTTGTTGAGTCAACCGTTAGGGACTCAATGTTTCACTTTATGTTTCAGCGATACATTTAATTAAAGAAATTTATGCTTCTAAGGAATAAAAATGTAATTGTATATGATGAAATCTGCATCATTCAAATTTTGTTATTATATTATATTTCAGTGAGATTAATTACAACTTTTTAAATGTGGTTAAAACCGAAAGTAACAGGCTGGTGGATATAACATGTTGTATAGTAAAATTATATTTTAGTTCAAACATAAGTAAGCAAATTTTCATTGATATCAATTATAAAATGTATACAAGGAAATAGCAATAAAAATTATATTAGATAATAAGTATGTATGATATTATTTTAAGTATATAGTTAAAATTTAACATTTATTAATTATTATTAACTCATTATATAAAATATTTGAGCAAAGATAAATATGTAAGTGATGCGAATTTCAACTTAATTAGTGATCCATATATGCTTAATTAATCGATGGTTATTTATAAATGTTTTGATAAGTTTAAACTGTGCTATATAATTTTACATAATAATTCAAGGTAAAAGTTCAAAAACAAAATTAAAATATATATCACAGAATTTTTAATTTAAAATTAGTATGAAATACTGACCAAGTATGTATAATAATAAAAAAGAAATAAAATTTCACCTCTTTCAAAGCAGAAACACATATTAAGTATTTCTATTAAAAGTACTTGTAATTGCTCAGGAAAGTGCTGTTTTAAATTATTTAACATTAAATATGTCGATACAAAAAATGAGTAAACTTTTAGATCATTAAAAACAAAACTCATTTAAAAGCAGCAAGTAATTATGAAGGAAGATTTGTAAAATATTCATGTTTGGAACATTAACAGCTTAAAATAGAAAAATCCCGTTTAGGAAAGCTCAATCGCTTTCGTCACGAAATGTATATTTTGTGGGTTTCGTAATGAACTAGGAAATCCAATTTATTTTTTTAAAGTTTCAAAAATAAAATCGTCCATTATATAAATAATAAAAAATAAACAACAAATCAGCTAGGTTGCTAAAGAGCAACCTAGCTTCTGTAAAGTACCAACACATTTCAAATAAAATCCCTATTTTATTATTCAATTAAGTTATTTACAAGCACATTCTTAAAATTAACTATTTTCAGAATTTAATTCATAAAAAGTTAAGATTGTACATGTTTGATGTTCCATTTCCTTGTTTGCTATGATCATGGAAATTCCTAATTAAATTTATCGAGAGATATTAAATGAATGAATGATAGACGTTAGAAAATGTCATATTTTCATCGTATGGCACATAGAGTAAAAATGTATTATTCATTCTTAAGAGTAAAATATCAAAATAAAGCATTAAAACAAATTTAATTATGCAGTGGGAAAATATTGTGAATCAATATCAGCACAACTTCAACCTTGTTATGCGTTTTAACAGTGCTCGCTTAATCGAGTTAGCTTTTGTAATAAAGAAAATAATTTATTTTAAAACATTTTATTCTAGAAAAAAATTCACAATCATACTACTAATTTATTGCTCATCAGTTTTATTTTTGCTTGTCGTTTTCAGTATAAATTAAATTAAAACAAGACTTTAAAATATTCTGGAGCAAAGTTGTTAAAATAATGTTTGAATGGCAAATTCAAAATTCTTAGTATATTTATTTAAATTTTATGTATGTTTCAAATTCTGAATCAACTATTGCTCAAGATACATATAGATTAAATTAAAAAAGTAAGTATATAGAAAAAAAAGCTCCAGTTAAAAAATAATAAAGATTACGTAATGCACTTGCAAGAAATATTTGTGTCTGCAATTTCAAAGCGCTTTGTTATTTCTTTTCATCTACTAAAAGAATAGTTACATAATTTTTTTTTCTGATTCAGTCACTTCAAAATATCGAGTGATCTAAAAGATTATACTTTAATATAAATTTATTTAACTAATGTAGAACTTTTTCAATATGTTTTTAAACTTTTACAGCAATAGATAATCCCATCTCATGAAATATTACTTTTTTATTTTACAAGATTAATCCCCTTAAGTAACTATTCTAAACCTTGGGCATAAAAAAAATCTAATTTTCCATCAAATAAGTTTACTTAACTCGACAAACCTTTCATAACCATTTTTCATTTAAAAAAAAAAATAAAGCTCCTCAATTCAAATTTTCCAATTCCCATAGGCAAACTTTTTATATAAGAATGATGTGTACATTTATCATAAAAGATTTTCTAGAAGACTTATAAATCCTCCCCTTCCATTCCCCATTCCTTTTTCCTATGGTGTTGATTCCAAGAGCAAGATTTGTCAGTGACAGACAGAGAATGAGATTTTTCGTTTCTCAGGAAGGAAAAAAAGCTTGGATATTTCTCTTTCATATTGAAACGTACAATTTTTGTTAGGCTTTTCTAAAAAAAAATAATGATTGAAATAAGACTCAGAATTCTAAAGAGGATTTAGTAAATCCTGGACGTAATGAAAAAATAAGACAGCAGTTATATTATGCGGTAAAAAAAAGTATTACGTAGACATTCCTTTATTATATTCTCAGCATTATTACTGCCAGAAATAAATAAAATAATCCATAAAAATAAAGTTTTTAATATATTTCCTTTGCATGCATTTCCAATTTCCATGTGCAATAGCAACTTATTGAGTTCTGGTAGTCTTTATATAGTGTTTGAACACCAGGAAGAAAACTTAACAAACATTCCAAATCATAAGCTAACTTCCGTTTTGGCTCTATAATATTAGCGTGTGTGAAAACGTTGTTTTAGAGACAGCTTCCACAATTTGATAGAATGCATTGTCATCAACAATGAATCATCTATATGACAAGTTTCAACCCAATTGGATGCCCAGGTGGATTAATTAGCGTGTTTCCTACCAAACACAAACACACAAACAAAATCGAAGTTAATATAAAAGATTTAAAAAGTACAATAAAAAGTATTTGACAAAATAATCATATTTCATCATATTAATCTGTTGATAAAGATGGGTTAAGTCGAATATGGTAAACATTGTATTATTTAATTTAGATAAATTAAATAATTATATTCTAACTCAACAGTGCTTTTAGATAACTGTTCCATCAACTTTTCAGTTTTGTTACTTATTTTGAAAACTACATTCATTCATTCATATTACATGAAAAATGATATACATATAAATGAAGGTACCAAACTATAAAAAGAAGCATATTTTGGAAAATGGATAACATTAAAGAATCAAACATAAAAAATTAACTACCCAGTCCCAAAATTTATTCAGTTTATGAAACGTTCGGAATGAAATAAACTTTATAAGCTTTGTTACTACATGCCTCTCAAAATCAAATTATATTTCAAGTGATAAATAGATGTCAAAAACTGTTTGGTAGTTTATTTTTCCTGATATCTAATAGGATTCTAATATTCTAACATAGCTGTATTTAAAATATATAGTTTTTATTTTAGAAAGAAAATATATTGTGGAAATTCTTACATTTTACTTAAGGACATATCTTTAATGCTAAAATCATGAAAAGCAACAGGGGCAAAGCACTTACCCTCATATTCTAATTAAGCTATGTCAACATACTGCATCAGAGTATGAAGAACCATGATATATTGACACAAGACACATTTTCTCACGCACATTGTGTTTGCTTTAGTGAAAGACCTGTTTGCAAAGTTGATTTTGAGTGTCAATCAGATCCTTCTCAGACGTATTTGCTGCTAGTAACATGAGGGGATATTGACGCTAATTAGTTTTCTTATAAACTGTCTGAAATTCAAAAACACAATTAATAGATGTTCGTGTAAACATATTAGTATGTTGGTATCATTATATTAATGGGGTAGAATGACATTTTGCTTTATTTTAGAAATTAATAAGAATTAAAAATATATATATATTGTTTAAAATGCAACTTTTGGAAAATGTTTAGCAATACGTACTTATTTATTTGCTGCTACTTTGTAAATGTATTCTTTGTATACACATAGAAATAATAATAACTGTATTCAATAAGTATAAGAACATATGATATATAATAATAATAATAATAATAATAATAATAATAATAATAATAATAATAATAATAATAATAATAATAATAATAATAATAATAATAATAATAATAATAATAATAATAATAATAATAATAATAATAATAATAATAATAATAATAATAATAATGATAATAATGATAATAATGATAATAATGATAATAATGATAATAATGATAATAATAATAATAATAATAATAATAATAATAATAATAATAATAATAATAATAATAATAATAATAATAATAATAATAATAATAATAATAATAATAATAATAATAATAATAATAATAATAATAATAATAATAATAATAATAATAATAATAATAATAATAATAATAATAATAATAATAATAATAAAAAGGAAAAATTATAGAATTAAAATAAGAATATTGAGTTTTTTATAATAAAATTTAATAAAAAGTAATGTGTTCAAAATGTGAAGAATTAAAGATACAGAAATAGGTAATGATCATGTGCACACATGAAACCGAGAATGAGAATGGATAAAATAGTAAATGTGTAATTATTTCTCCTCATATCCGTAAGGTAAGAGAGTAGGACAAACTTTTACAATTTGCAACTAATTGGATAAGTATATTTATAAGTATTTTGAACTAGCTTTTGCATTTTTATGTTCTGGTACCATATCTAGGCATTATTACAGCACATTTTATTCAAAACTGAGCAGAATAAGTTACATAGGAAAAGTTTTTGTTCATTCTTCTTTTCTTTACCTATTAAATTAATGCGTGATGACTCGTTTTTAAGTAAAATGAGCAATTGTATGTTGTGATGCCATTGCTCTTTAAAACTACTTTACTTAAGTCTGAAGGAGTAGATGAAAGTTTTAATCATTTAGTAGAGAAGAAGATTACTCAGAATAAAAATATGCGTATTTCCTAAAATGAGCTTAAAGTTTAAAATATTTTTTACATGCTCCTTGCAGTGATACAAGTTTTTCTGTGACTAAAAGCTAATGTTTTCCATTAAAATAAGCAACTCAATTTTTAAAAAATTATTATGATTTGGAAAAATATATTCAAATCATCAAATTTCATTATTAAAAAAAATAGCATACAATATTTATTAATAAAAAAATAGCTACAAAAATTTTCGAATATTTGTTTTTTTTACAAAACTAATTTATTTAACTGTATTTGAAGTTTAGAGCTAATTATTTTTCTCATTCAACTGATTCAAAAGTTAAGAAACATAAAAAGCCGTTTTTGTTCTTTATCGGGAAATTAATTTCAATTTTATATTACCTATTTTAAAAATTTTCAATATCCTTTACATTAAAAAGGCTAAATGAGCATTTTAGAAAGATCATGCATATTTTAATTTAAAAATTTACATGTGAGAATAAGTGGCTATAATTTATTAAAACACTGGATGCTTTCTACCTTTTAAAAATATTGCATTTTTTTTTTTTTTTTAAAGAACTATAAAATAAGGTCTAATTGTATGGATTATTTTACTTTTGAGAAACTAAAAAATTTTTGACTTTCAAGACTTTTCAAGTAATTTCAGTTTACTTTCTCTTAATAACAAAAAGGTAATGATATAACACGGGATAAGAATATAGTGGCTGTAAAAAGGAGAAAGGTAATAATAATAATAAGAAGAAGAATGTAGTAAATCAAGACCTATTTTCGTTTCACCCCATCATATGCAATGGAATATCCCAGTTCTTATATATGAACGTTGAAACTGCTGTGACAACAGTCGTCTCTCAAACTTGGTTCCTGCTGGTGTGTAAATATTTAGGGGTCAGTAAGTGTAGCTCCCACGTAAATGTCTTTTCTAGTTTATACCTAAAGTTTTCATTAAATATGCTTCGTCTAAGAATTTCCTTTTATTCATCTGCTATTGTTGTCAACACCACTATGGTAATGGGACCCAAAAGCATTTCCAGTACGGCGAGAATTGAAGGTAGTAACTAGGCGAAGCTAAGTTTAACAACAAACATTGAAGGTAGTAACTAGGCGAAGCTAAGTTTAACAACAAACACCGTTAAACCAACGGACCGCTATTTTGAAAGATTTCGTTCCTACATACCAATACAGCATTTATACCTACTGAAAAAATATATTTAAACGCTACGAGCATCGAAAGATTCGGTAAGCAGAACTATGATACCTGGTGAAACTAAAGCCATATTGGTTAAAAATGAACATTGGATTTATGCAATCGGAATAGAGCCGAAACCAAAGGACTATGACAAAATGGACTCTAAACGATCAAAAGGCGAAAGTAGATATAATTTCAGCCATGTGTCCCAGTGCAAAAATTAAAATCTGTTTACGAGTTAAAAGGTCTGGCTTAAAAGCCCACTTCTAAAACAGTTACTAGTTAGACGCATGACTTCTCAGGATATGTCCAAGCATCTTAACTCATTCTTTGACACAGTTGACAAACTGAACGAGATGTAAATCGAGATTGTGGACCACTTACTGTCAATTCTATTGTTACGTAGTATGCTGGATAGCTTCAAAAAATTTCGGTTTGCAATCGAATAAAAAAATTAATTAATCAAACCCTATATTCTGAAAATAAAGCTATTGGAAGAGTTCGAGTCCCGACAAGAAAAATGAAGCTAGGACACATCAAAAGCATATTATTCGTCAAAAGGAAACTATCAACAAACCTCAAAATTCCTGGATTGCAGCAAATCAAAATAAAAGAATGAGTAATTAACCATTTCGAAACATCGTTTGCGGATTCTGTAACAAGAGGGGCCATAAAACCGAAAGCTGTTTCAAGAAAATCGCATGAAACAAAACAATATCTTCAAAAAATGAAAGAAAATGTCCTGCGCAACAAAATAAGTGTGTGACAACAGCATTCTGCATGGAAATTTCTATGAAAGCAAGCGAAACCAACACCACTTTTGGGTTTGACAGTGGTGCGAGCTCATACATGTTAAATGTTGAAAATATGTTTTTCGAATTCCAGAAACAAGCAAATTCGTACATTAAATTAGCTGTCGACAAAACTTCAGAAATAATGTAAAAGGTTCAGTTAAAATCACAGTTCCCTACGAGGAAGATACCAAAACAGTTTGACTTGAAAATGTACTTTGTGTTCCTGAATTAAAAATGAACTTGCTATCAACTTCAAAATGCACACGAAACAACCGTTCTGTTATTTTTGATGCACATGAAGCAAAAATCGTTGAAGAAAATGGAACTGTTATGTTAGGTGTAAAACGAATCGGGGATTTATACAGCGTTGAGAAAAGCACACAAACTGCAGCTGACGCAATAGAATTTCAAACATGGAATCAAACATTTGGCCACTTAAATGAAAATGTTCTAAAGAAACTAAAATCAGAAGAAATGATACAAGGGACGGTCTTTAAAAAAAAAAGAAAAAAACAGTAACTCCTTAAAGAACTGTAAAATGTTGATACAATGTAAAACCTTATCCGAAGAGGTCCAAATTTGTTAGTAAAGATTTACTCGATCTAGTGCATTCTGATCTATGTGAACCAATGAAAATACCATCACTTGGAGAATCACGCTACTTTGTGACTTTCATTGACAATATAACTCGCTATATAAAAATATGTTTCCTCAAAACGAAGGAAGAAGTAAAAGGTGCATTCCTTAAATACAAAGCCTGCATTGATAATCGTACTAGAAAAAAATTAAAGTTCTACTTATAGATAATGGTTTGGAATATGTCGGTCCAGAATTCACAGATTTCTAATACAAGAAGGAATACACAGAGAAAAATCGGCACCATACTTCCCGCAGAAAAACGGCATCGCTGATAGGAAGAACAAGTCAATCGTTGAGATGGCACGTTATTTACTTTTCAAGTAAACTTGGATTCTACTTTCTGTGCAGAAGCAGTTCTAATGAGCGCTCATTTGAGAAACAGGTCCCCGTCACGCAATGTCATGCAAAAAAAAAAGAAAGAAAAAAAGGAAAAAAAAAAAACTCCACTCGAGATATTTTCTTGCAGAAAACCACTTGCATCATACTTAAATATCTTCGGTAAGAAAAGCATTCGTTCTGAACAAACGCCAAAAATCGAAACTCGACTTATAGTCACTAGACCTCATCTTTATTGTATGGACTCTGACGTAAAAGCCTATTGTTCCTGGGATCCAAAATCAAGAAACGTAATTGTCAGCAGCAATGTGAAGTTTATTAACGAATTCAATCCCTTTGTGACAACGCAAGATAAGAGCTGGATTTTTTTTTTTTTTTTTTTTTTTTTCTTTCTCTTTCGGAGATTTTTTAACAGAAATGGAACTACCAAGTCTGATGTCTTCTCCGAAAAATCCACAGTTGGATAATTCCTCACAACCGCAGCCAATTGTAGGCGAGAGACCCTTACAAAAAGCCCGAACAAGCCGATGCAAGTAACGAAGAGAAAATGATGACGTAACCAGTGACGTTGTTCCGAAGAGAGCAGCGGGACGACCTTCAATTTCCGGATCTGGAAATCGAGCATGTCACTGAAAGCTGTTTCCCTACGCTAAAATCACGACTGATTTTAATAACTCGGATATTTCCCCGACTGTGTGAGAAGCACTAAAAGCCAAAATGCTGATAAATGGATGGAAGCCATCAATGAAGAATTTCATTCGTTAGTAAAGGAAAATGCCTGGGAGCTTGTAAAACGTTACGCCAGATAAATAAGAAGGTTATACCCTCAAAATTTGTGTTAAAAACCCAATTTAATCAAGATGGACCTAAACAAAATTAAAAGCACGATTCTTCCCAATAGGATAGGCACAAACCATTGGCGATTTCGATGAAAAAAAAATTCCTATTGCAAGACTGAGTTCAATCCAAACCGTATTAGCTCATGCAGATGAGAATAATTTAATAGCTCATTAACAGGATTTTTTGATGACTTACATGAATAGAAATTTGACAAAAACCATCTTCATGGAACTTCCTGAAGGTTTCAGAGACATTTCTGTCGGAGACAAAATTTTTTTACTTAAACGCTCGTTGTACAGCTTAAAAGAATCAGGAGTCACTAATGCAACAAACTAGATGAAAAGCTCAAATCTTTAGGTTTCAAACCACTTGTACCAGGTCAATGTATCAACAAACTGAAAACCTCCATTGATGAAGTGAGCATCATTGTTCATGTTAATAATCTCATTGTCATTAAACATATCTTCCGACGAGAAAATTAGAGATAATTTAATTGGATAGTTCAAAATGAAGGATTTAGGCCCATTGCATTATTGTCTTGGTATTGAACACAAGCACTGCAAAGATAGCATCGAAATGTCAAAAAGCAAACACATCCAGGATACTCTACGTAAATTTAACATGCAAGATTATAAGCCTATAGCATGCCCAAGGACTGTAGTCTACCGGGAGACATGTATCCTTAAAATGAAGAAGATAAACACAAGATGAATGACATTCCCCATCGCTCCCTCATCGGATCTCTCACATACCTATACCAGAAGCCACATGACCCGATATAACGCACGTGGGGAATTTCTAGAGTCAACTTAAAGGAAATCTAGGAAACGCTCATTGGATCGCTGCCAAAAAAGTACTCAGATACCTTAAAAGCTATCAAGATCTTGGAATCGTTTTCAGTCGCACTGGAGAACCTCTCAAAGCTTTCGTCGATGCTGACTGGACTTCTGATCACAACGATAGAGTGTCGTACACGAGATTTGCTCTTTAATTATCCGGATTACCAATTAACTAGGAATCAAGGAAACAACGATCAGTTGCTCTTTATACAACTCAATCGGAGTACAGTACATCGCTCTATCCGACATTTACGAAGGAGATTGCTTTCGTTAGAAGGTTTCTTTCAGAACTGTCTGAAAATAATGTATCTTCTTCGACCATCAATCATCTAATAACCAATCAGCACAGAAGCTTGTGTACAATCCGGTTTTCCATTACAAAACAATGCTCATCGATATACGATTCCATTTTGTTCGAGAAATTTTTGAACATTGCGATACTGATAATTAGTGTTTGTGTTCTAGTGATATGGCAGTTGATCTGTTGACAAAAGGGTTAAGTGTACAAAAGCCCAAAAACTGTTGCAACTTAATTAGGTTATATAATATTTAATTACAGAAAATATGAAATGTATTTTCTGTTTATATGTTTCATGTTTGAGAAAATAGCCCTTGAGAGGGGCATTGTAATAAATCAACTCCTGTTTTCTCTTCACCCACCATCATGTATGGAACGTCCCAGTGTTTATATATAAACTTTGAAACTGTTGTGGCAACATTTAACTCGCAAACTTCGTTCCAGTTGGTGTGTAAATATTGAGTTGGTCAGTATGTGTAACCATCCACGGGGGGTAAATGTGTTTTCTAGTTTAAAAAAAAAGTAGTTTTCATTAAATATGTTTCATCTAAGAATTGCCTTTTTTTTCATCTCTTATTGTGATTAACACCACAAATAATAATAATACAAAGAAGAAAAAGGATAATGATAATAATAATAATAATAATAATAATAATAATAATAATAATAATAATAATAATAATAATAATAATAATAATAATAATAATAATAATAATAATAATAATAATAATAATAATAATAATAATAATAATAATAATAATAATAATAGTAACTCTATTCTAAATTGACCAATACAATCGTGATATAAGCGTTTGATTACACATTCATATGTATTGGAAAAATGATCCGTTATTCTTAAGCGCCCTCAATGTCCTTCATAATAAAAGGTATCAACCCTATTAAATGAGATAATGAATATTAATCGTGTCTTGTCACTCCAATCGCCAAACTGAAACAAAAGAGACTAATCTTTGGTAAATGAAGTAGAAGGGACACACAAGGACAAAGTAAAAAAAAAAAAGAAACTTGACAAAAAGAGGCTGAAACTAAATCCGGAATAATAGAGCTTTCGCTTAGAGAAGAAAAACAATAAAGAACGCTTGGTCATTTTCTCATCACGGACTATTTTGACAATGCTTTTGTTCTTTCTTCTTTCACACTGTGAGGGAAGCATAAAATCTTGCTGAGAAAAATCTGATTAAAGGGATCACAGCTAACTACAAAAATTTTTAGTTTCTTATCGATATATTGGGATCCATATGTCTTATTATTTGTAATATTATAAATTTTAAAATAGCCATTTAGCAATATCCGAGAATATTAAATTTTTTTAGAATACAAAAAAAAAAAACTGGTCAAATGCAAATAAATACTTACGTGATAAAAAGGACAATACAAAACAGAAAGGCATTACCAGTTATTACTATACAGTATTAAATAAATATAATATTAGGGAGGAAGGGAATATTGTTAAACACATCGGTATTGTAACAAACTTATTTTTAATGTTGATAAGAAGACAGATAATATAACCCAATTTTACTTCTTAAGGCTGAAACCCAGTAGCACAAATACACTGGCCAGTATTTCTCGACATTGGCGCATCCCGATGTGGACCGTTGTAAACTGGCCGTTGTTATGGATCTTGGCCAACCTCACCCATTGTTGAAGTTTTAAAATGTTTTAGCAGAGTTTTAAAATAGAAATGTATTTTTATGAGAAAGAATGGAGGGGTAAAAATGTTTTATGGGGGTTTGACAGATTTATTTAAACAAAAATTGCGAATTTTGAATGATGCTTGAGTTTCCGCATGGATTGGCCAATCTTCCCAGAGCACCTGTGTCTGACATTGATAAATACTGATGTGAAACCTGAGAACTTGATATATTTTTTTCCTTTACTTATTCTGGAAATTTGTGCATCAACCTTCCATTTAAACTAGTCTAATTTAAAAGTTGTTTTTAAGACTATAATAAGACTGGGATGCAGTATTCAAGTACAGGATATAAACATTTACCTTCTTATTAAATATTACTTTTTATAAATATATACTTCCTACAACTTAGAGCCACTTGGAAATAATTATTTTCGTTCTGTATAAAACATAAAAATCCTACTCAATTTATATCAGCGCAAAATATTAAAGAAACACTCAATTTTCTTAAACGCAGAAAGTTAAAAGTAATATTAGTTACAACTGTTACTGAAACTGTTAGATACTACCATCATTACAGTTATTGTGCCAGTAAAATAGGTTATTTATTTCTCGAAAGAGAAAAATTTAAGAAAGCCGTTCACGTAACATGACAGGGGACTTGTGGCCTGTCATTTGACTGTCAAGAAACATTGCACGTTAAGACTTGGTACGTTTCATTTGAAAACACGTAAAAGAATTTCTCAATAAAAGCAATCACTATACACATATTTATTCACGATTTAAAGTTTTTATTATAGGAATATAAGACCTTTTATATATTGTATTCATTTTGATAGGAAAGGTTTTGAATATAAGTAGCAAAATCAAATGATACAAATTGTAATGTTAAAATGCACTGTATTTTTTAGGTGAATAAATCATGTCATTTATGCAACCATAAAGAAGTTGGAAATTAAATTAAAAATAAAATGGTATTTTTATTTATAATAACTCAATAACTTGCCTTTAAAATTTCATGTTTCCATCGGTTAGAGAAAATTATAATTGTAAGGGGATAGGAGATATATATATATTTCAAGTATCTTTATCCATGACCTCAGATATGTTAAACAAATGTGTTAAACTTTTCTCATGATCATTTATATGCATAGTTGATACCTTAAAATTCGGTTTATTCTTATATTAAAACATTATTTTCAATTAATTTTCTTATTCGGTAAAAAAAAAAAAATTGGGCTGTAAGGACACATTTTTTTCATCACTGCTTCTTGTTACTAACATGTCAGCACGAATTGTAACAGTAACGCATTTATTTTTTCATTTTATTTTTTCTGGTATTTTTGTAGGTAACAAAAAGCTATTATCTTCTTAAAAACCTTTTTAAGGTTTTCAAAAAAGAAATTCTTGAAACATCATCAATAAAAAGTTAATTTAGGAAGAAGGAAAATTAACTGCAACGACATTGAGTTTTCTTTTATTTTTTATTAAACATCACAAACAATTACATTAGTATCACCTATTTTAAAGGCAAACCATCAATAATTGACAAAATACAGCAATATTATCAGCATTGGAAAAATAAAAATTTACTTTTCCGAAAGTCTAAAAGGAAATAAGTAGAAAGCTACAACTAACAATCAGCCTTAGAAAAATCCGCCAAATCGCTATAATTTATTAACTAGAAACATTTTAAGTCTCTATTGCGCAAATTCCTAATTTTTACATTAAACATGGTAAAGTTATATTCCACATAACTTGTTCTGCAAAATTGCTTTTTCTTTTCACTCGGATTCACTGTACTTCAGTAAAATGTAATGAAAATATCTTGATTTCTAGACATAATTTGTGACTCGAAGCACACAAACATTAATTACGAAAGCCCTGTACATAAATGTAAACATATAAATTATGAACGGGCATAAATGTTGATATAAAACAAATCTTAGATTTTTTTCATTATAAACTGTACAATTTTCATGAAAATCTTCTCAGCTGTTTGAGATTAAAAAGTAACTAAGTCTAAAAGACTTAATTATTCACAACAGTTTTTAAAATTTTCTACATAATGTAAAATACCAAACATTTAAATTCCTCATTTGTACAAATATGTATAAAGTGATAATATTTCCTATATTTATTCATACGCTACTTTTTGAGAAATCTCACCATACCTTAAATTTCAGTTTTACAAAGCAAGTTACGCTTGTTCATATTTCTCCACTCAAAAATATCTAAAAAATTTCCATTTTCATTTCTCTTGTAACAAACTGCTAAAATCACAAAAGTAGAAACCCGCAAAAGATAATATACTACTGCAAATAGTAAAAATTAGTTTTAAAATAATATAATTAAAATTTTTAAACAAGGGAATACACAATTAAGTTACATGCTTCAAATTCAAAAATGAATTGATAGATTTAATTTTAAACAACGTATTCTTCACCGAAACAACGAAGAAATATTCATATTTTAAAATACCTAATTATTATTTTAAAAAATTTGCTAACAGGAAACATTATTAGTTATGTATGGTATTTCAAGGCTCCCTTTTAAAAACGGGCGCCTTTGCTCAGTTCAAACCCACACCACTTTCACTAACACTCAAAAGAATTTAAAATAAAGTGTGAACAAGGAACTTTAATTAGCTGTGTTTGTCGAGGGATGTTTCCCACTTTACAGGCAAGCCCTCGTTATTGGAAGGTGTTACGGGTAAGAAAGAAAGGGAAAAAATAGAATAAACAGGAATCCATAAAAATTATTTCACATAGAAAGGAGTAGAACGAGTATGAAAAAAATCTAACGAATGGATCGATGTAGGATATTTCAAAGATAATCACTAATCCACAAGGGGGAAGAACGGGCGTTGGTATTTGGTATTTTTAAATTGCTATTTTCGTGGATAAAAGAAAGAGAGGTGGCATGCTAGAAAATTAAATGACCATGATTTTAATTAGAGGATTCATAATAGAGTGTTTAAAAATTTAGGAACTTGAAGTGAACGAATGCTGAGGAAATAGCAGGAAGAGTTTGTATATTTATAATTAAAAAGACATGGGAGAAGATACTTTTTAGATTTTAAAATTATGCTTTCGTATTAAATTTATAGTATGATGTTTCTACGAAGGATGAATTAAACATAAAATGTGATTTTTTTAATCATGTTTGTTTAACCTACCATAAAGCATTTCACCATGTACTTAATTATGCTTATTAAATTACGCTTTTAAGCATATTACAGCTAAAAATATTATTTGCTAGCAGGAAAATTAATTGAGAATTTAATTAATTTAAAACGAAATAGGAAAATTCCATGTTTTATATGTATATGCTTGTGAAATGTAGTTTATGTTCCCTACGCAATATATTTTTTTAGCACATTAAAGGAAGTTATAGTACCTAAGAATACGCATATGCATATTTAGTGATCCTTACTTCAATATCAGAAATGTAACACTTATGCAACAACTTCGTCTTTTTGTGTGTCAGTATGAAACATTAGAATTTCAATAACCACGATATGAAATACAAATAAAATAATGGCTGCCAAGTTTAGACGTTGTCTATTTAGGTTTTTTTTTTTTTTTTTTTTTTTTTCTTTCTTACTCCTTCACACCCCAATACTCTAAAACCCTTTAAAACTCTGTAATCTTGCCTATTTTAAAATGTGCTTTAGCATAATGTTCCTGTCACTGTGTAAGCCTGATATCATTAGTCATTTATAGGACTGGACGGTACTTATACAATTGAAATGTAATTTGGACTACAGCTCTTTCATAAATTCTCAAACATAGAAAAAGAAACAAGGGAAAGTATATACATTTTTCAATACGACTTTTTTATTGTTTAAAATATTTTAAAAACGTTGTCATTACTATGAAATGAAAGTTACTAATGAGAAGATTTAAAGCATATATCATAATCGTTCCTTGTTAGAAATAAGTTTAGCAAAACATCCAATTAACGGTCGGAACACACCTCCCTTTCACAATTCCGAAACTTAAAGGTAATTAATAAAACAGGTATGTTGTAGAATATGAATTTTTTATAGGAAAATGATTTTGATACATCAAATTATGTCAGATTAAAAAATTATAATGTGTTATATTAAAACATAAAAAATGTATAATTTAAATTTATTGTTTACTTTTAAAAACAAACATTCTTCATTTCGTATACACACTGAATTATTGTGTGTATTGAACTACAGTTCAAAAGGACAGGATTCGAAACCCGTTATAGCTGTTTAAAATTGAATGCAGCTTGTTTATGAATTTCCTGTAAATTTGAAGGTGACGTGGGAAAAAAAAATATGCTTGCGTTTTCGCGTAATATGATTTGAAGGGAGTGGGGTAGTACTCTCGGTGAGTGAACAATCAATCTCAATCAGACTTCCTTTGATTGAAGCATTCTGAATTTATATGGCGACACTAGTTCATTTCCCTGAAACTTTAAGAAACATAGAAAAAAACTCTCAAAGTTCTTTTGTTTTTTATTAAAAATTAATATTTGTATTTTTTTTTTTTTTTTTTTCTTATTTTTTTTTTTTTTTCCATTTTAATAAAAAAAAAATTGCATCTTATGAAAAGAAAATATTTTGCATTTTTAAATTCATCTTAGGATATAAGTATTAGAATGCTGTTTTTGTAAGATATTAATAAAAAAAAAGTAGCATTTTTTTTTTTTTTTTTTTTTTTTTAAATCTTACAAAACGTTGATACCTTATTTTTACGTGAATGGCTCAATAATCAATATCCGAGTACAGCACTGCAAAAGGACTCTTGTAGTGTTCTTTTTTGTCTAATGCACAAGCATTTATATGATACATTTGGCTATACAGTTCAACAGACATTTAAGTTGAATATTTAAGAGTTCAATTAAGTAGCACTAAAAGTGCCCAAATAGAATCCACAGAATATATTCCTATCAATTTCTTCCATAGAAATACATCCTCTACAAATCGAATCTCTTACAAGACCCTTCTCTAAAAATGTCTTTAAGAATATTCAATTATGAAGACCGACTCACGTGATTAGGATTAGTTCCCTTAACTTTAAAATCCCTTTCTTACATAAATTTGAGCTTTCGTGGTTAACCCTTTGCACTCGAGCGGCGCCTCTCAGGCGCCGCTCGAGTGCAAAGGTTGCCGAACTCGAGAGAACCACTAGGTTTGATGCGGAAATTCGATACAACGATCGAAAATCAATCGAAATCATCGAAAATCAACTACCAAAAATCCCGCGAAACGTCTCAAGTTACTGGTACCTCCGCTCGAAAAAGGCCTCGAGTGCAAAGCGTTAATCTTATTTTCATGCCTATGATCATTTTGAGCCAAATGGCAAAGTGAAAAAAAAAGCCATTAAGTATGATATTTTAAAAATATATATATTTACTCATCCAGAATTTTAAAAAAGATACAATTCTCTTGATTTTCAGTATTTTTTAAAGAATACAAATATAACTTTGACCAGTAAAATCATATTTTAAGATAAAACATACAATTCATAATTTATGTTATTATAGATACAAATGTTTGTCGCCTTAAAATACTATACATTTAATGGCCACACAATTCAAAAAATATATTAACAATAGTAGTATATATTAAAAATAATGAGATGTATGTAAGGAAAGTTTTCTAATGCAAAAACTTTACATAACAACACTTTATATTTAACTAATATTACCTTTTATTATTATCTACAATAACTAATAATAAAAAATATTATCAATAAAACAATTATTGGAAACAAATTTTGTTTATATATGAGTAGTTAATTACTATACGTTCTCGGCAAAGTTCCGAATTCAAAACTTAGAGTTATCTGTAATAAACTAATTAGACTGCAAATGGACAAGTAAATGTGCACCTTAATTCTACATCTGCTCTCTAGTATCTGAGGTTGAAGTACATACTTGAATGCACTCATTCTCCTGAAGAGAAGGATAATTCCATTTCGTGTCTATTCTGCAGAAAATTAATTAAATACGTAACTTCGTATACCGGTACGTGTATATGTACGAACTTTTAATTTCGTGGGTCTCAAACTGCATTTCATTAAAGCAGAAATTTGATTAAATGAAACCTCAAACCTGTAAATGATTTACTTTTGGGCATAGTTTTTTTTTCTTTTTTCTTTTTCTTTTCTGATATTTTCTCTGTACCGTAGTACAGGACTTATTTAATACCAACATATAGGTCTGCATAATATCAATTTTACAAAGGATGGATGAATTTGAACTTTACTTTCAAATGTCTACTGAAATGAAAATGCAACAATTAGCCAAATCAGCATAATGTTGACCACTATTGATTTATAAGTGTCTATGAAGTATCATAAAACAAAAATAGTTTTCTGGAAGTAGTGGACAATAGGACAGAGTTAAACAATTTTTTCTTTTTATTTTTTCTTTATTCAATATTAAAAGTATTGCAATAATTTTTCATACTTCTAAGGAACACATTATCTGAAACATTTGTATTTCTATAAAGTGAATAATTGAAAGTTTTCGGAAATATATTTTTTCACTTCTTGAAACATGCTAACTGGCACGGTGAAACGAACGCTTTATTAAAAGAAAATTAATTAATAAAGTTTCTCTCAGAAATATTTTATTAATTACAAAAAGTATGAAATAAAATTGAAACACATGGTTAATAATTGTTATTTGTCGAAAATTAAACTTACATCCGAACTTCTTTACACTATTATTACAGTTAACTTACTTGAAGTAACCTGTTACTTATTTTCATGTTCTCTTCAATTTTAGATAAACCGCTTTCTATTTTCCACACCATAAGGCATCTTAATACGTATCATTGTAATGCATAATGAAAAGCTCTAAGGTGCCACAAACACCACATTTCTTAATTTAAAATTGTAGTGCGATTTAATAAAAAAGTTAAAGAAGTCTACACGTTTTACTTCTACTTTGCTGAATTAATTTACTTCAGCACATTTTATCTAGATTAACTTAATATAATAAATCACTTTAAAGATAATAAACTTACAAATGAATACCTGTTGTATTTAAAAACAACTGTTAAAATTTACATAATACTTTACTTTTTCAAATACATAGCTCTTATAAAAACTTATTAGAGAAATAAATGAGATAAATATACCATTATTGAAAATAAAATATTTTTTAAATAAACTGTTATCTGTTAAGTTGTACCTATCTCTACGACATTCCATTATTTATTTATAATTCTTTACTCAACCATCTTATTTCCTTCATTACCATCGTGTTCATTCTCAAGAGCATAATGTACTTAAAACTGTTCATATTTACGAAACCTTTACATTATATACATGGTAATTGTTAATGCATGCCAAGTAGATACACACTGCCTATGTCAGTTTAGTTTTGAATCTGTTTCTCGTCAAGCACTCCTGTTTGAATGACTTTTCTCTTCTGTGCCATAACTGTGATATTAAATTTAACCTCTAAACCCACGTATGGACTCAAGGCTATAAATTAATTTGAATTTCCTCATTATTGTTCTTCTAGGTTTGGAGATATTTTTCAGTTGTCCCAGGACAAAATATATGTTAATTGCAATTTAGTGGAGAGAAATAACACTTAAAATGTGAAAAAACTTTTAAATAATTTTAAATTTATTTCTATTATTCATTATTACCTCATCATACTTGGCCATGTTCATTCATATTTTTTTTTCGCTTGCTAAAACCCCGATGTGATTTAATGGTGCCACCTTATTATTGTGTTTCCCATTGTACTTCTTACTGTAAATTACCTATTGTGTTTCTAGTGAGGCAAAATCATATTCAAAATTAAATTTTTTCGTTAATTTTCCCTATCTTTATTTTACATAAAATATAATTTTGAAATTATATTAAAACGAAAAAGGGTTGATTCCTATCACTATACTATATAGCTATATAGTATACCGCTGTGGCTTTATTGCAAAATAATTACTTTTAAACTACCCTGAATTCAAATAGCATTGGGGATGAAGGGTTTAAATTATAGGAACAATATTATATAAAAATTACATGAATTTTAATTACTTTTAAGGTAGCTATCGTCTAGTAAGCATGTGAAATGGTTATATACTCATACTTTGTCTGTATTGCTCAACCTGTAAAAATGTCTTTACCATTCTCCTTAACCCGGCAGAAGTCACGCGGGGTAGGAACCCCTCATAAAAAGTGAAATAATACAATATTTTCTCCCTAGAATGTAATGATATTGTGTGTAGCTGAGTTTGTCACTGTACTTCACCGTTAGGACCAGTATTAAGTCTCTCCTATTTTTAGAATGGGTGATATAAGGAATTTGTGGTTGGTTGAGGTATGTCACACCCTACGCACCTCCCCGTGAGAGACTTTTCCCTAACTGAGTGGCCATAACTGAGACGTATTTGGTATATTAACATCCCAAGTAACAACGACTGCAATATTAATTACATTTTTTTTTTGTATATTTCCTTTAATTAAATCATAAAAATGGCGAAAGAAGTGAGTCCGTATGTAAAAGAAATGGAATTTTTACGAAATTTATTGGAAGCAGCTGAAAGTGATGAAGATAGCATTTTCGAAAGTGGAAGGATTACAGATTGATAAATTTTTATTAAGCATAGCACAGGCACTGAAAAAAAATTATATTGATGAAGACATTTTTAGTTAAGATAAAAAAAAGTAGAAAGGCAAAGACCGCCAAACCATTTGGAACAAGAACAAATTTCGTCAAAATGTCAGAGTCCACTCACATAACACTATTATGTGTCTTCCCGGTCTCATAAAGCAAGCTAGGATTATAACTGATCCAGTGAATTGTTGAAAAGTATTTTGTAGTAACACAATAATAACAATTGTTGTAGTATTTACGAATATACTTTCATCAAAATTGGCGATAAATTACGAAAGGGAAAGAGACGCGAAGTTGACAGACAAGGCAGAGATACAAAAGCTCCTTGAACTTTTATATTTATGTAGTCTGCATAAATCTTCACATCTATATATCAATGACTTTTTTATGCTTATAAAATTTGACTTTAGTAGTTTTGAAATAATAAAAAAATTGTCGTAGAAGCCCTAAACAATAATTTTGAAGAGGTAAGGTATGATATACTCCACACGCCTACTAGTACAACTTTTCACCGCGTGCCTTCCTCCGGGTTAAACTTATAACTGCATTAATATTCTTCATTTATGTCGTCACACAAAGAGAATCATAAAATAAATGTAACAATATTTCGTTCCATACTACGATATGCGCCTTTGTTGGTGCTTTATTTTCCAACCATTCTATGTATTTAATTTGATTTGTAAATCTGAGTTATGTCACAAATGTGTGACGTACAATTAATTCAGAATCTTCAACTGACTACAGGGCGCATTTGCATATCAGTCAACTATTTGTTTGCTTTAGAGCTGAAACATCGTCATTCTGAATTGGCGTAGCTGCGATTTAATTACTTAATTTTCCTAAATGCAATTTAATCTTGCAAATGCAGACACAATCCCAACGTACGATCATTCAATGCTTCCAACGGTTTAAATCGCCTTAGAATAAGAGTTCTAGTCCTAGAAGCCTTTCAACGATTTCTCTAAATTTCATTATCTACTCAAAGGACACAATGCCATGGGCCAATCTAATGTATTTATCTCCTGTATCAGCTTCTAATACTTTCAGCAATTATGCATTAATATATAACGCAGCATGCTTTAACAAGACATATAGGATTTATTTAAACTTAAACCAATAAGTTCTTACTAAACACAGAATGGATATCTCGAATGTATTCCTGAGTATCATATGTTTTGAGATATTTTTCGCTAAAGCTACACTTCGTTTACCATCTATATCTCCAAAAATATTAAAAAATCAGTATGAAAAAAGAAAGTTTCATCTTGAACGTGTTGGTACATATGAGTCCAGGAACATTATATCAAAAAGAGGAGACAAAAAAAAATCATATCGATTTGTTGAAAATTATTTAGAAACGTCCTTTAAATTATCAAATTTTGCAGAAAAATCAATTTCAGTATCTAGAGAAAACAGTATTAAATTAGACTGCATTGACCTAATTGTATTTAAAATTTATTTTTCAACAAAATAGTTAAGTAATATATCAATTTACAGATAGAGTTTTCAATCAATTTACAGAACCCAGAGTAAGGATTTTTACGCCAAACTTAAAAAGAAATATTGAAAATTAAGTCAAAACCGCAATACTAAATCATTTGTATAGATTAATGTTTTTAAGCATATACAATAACATAAATGTATTCAAACATAGATGATGGCCAAATATGCCCTTTTGACCAATTTTTGAAGCTCCGTATTTCAGAAACCAAACGAGATCAAACCTAATAATGGACATTTTTTCTTTTCTCTCTGAATCCAACACGTGAGAAAAAAAATTATAAATGACACTTTTTTTCTTTTGATTTGATACTGAATGTCCCTATACTGATACCTTTCTTTAAATTCGTAGAAATTGTTTTAAAATTATATATTTTTATTACAAATTGTAAAAATCGAAGCAAATTTTTTTATTTCAAAAACTGTTTTGTCTTCAACTGATGATATTTTAAGTTATTCTAGACCGTAGCATCCTTTAACAAATTATCGTTTGAAACAAACATTACTAAAATATATTATTTATTTAAAGATTCAATGCTAAAAAATAAAATTTTTAACATTAGTTTGTCATTCTCTTGTCGTCATTTAAATTACTAACCATCTATTGGAAAATTATGAAATTTTGGCATTACGCTTTTTCTCAAATACTGAATCTAAATATGGCATAAAATTATGGGGTTTCTGTTTAAAGTTTTAAATTTTGGTTAAGTTTCAATGGGAAGATAACCCCTCATGATCAAAAAAACTATATACAATTTTTAAGGATCTTCCACAAATTACAATGGTGCTTTTCTTTTTTTTTATTTCATCAATTAGAATACAAAATATAGCTAATGTTTTGATTTTTTTTTCTATTATGTACTACTAACCCTTCATATTGCTGTACTAACAAAAATGTCAAAATTCGTGCGCAAGAAAACTCTATCAGATTGCAGCAGTTATTCACTGTGTATGCCCTGTAGACCATGTTGCTTTTTTATCAATTTTAATAAAAACATTTTATACTAAAACCTCAAAATTAGAAGTATAAATTACAAATGGTTCCATTATAGTGATCAATTATCAATGATTTAGAAATAATATCAACAGATAACTGCATGGAAAACAATGATAAGGAATTCAAGCCAACAACAATAAACTATCCCGGATAGGCTAATGGCATCTCTAGATGTTATACCTAAGGAGTATAATTACAGGGTTCCCACGGTCATTGAAAGTCATTAAAAGTGCTTAATATTTTTTAACTTGTTTTCAAGGCCGTGCTTGAAAATGAATAGAGGTGCTTAAAAGTCCTTGAAAATGCTTAGAGATCCTTAAAAGTCCTTAAATTTTGCGAATGTTGTAACAACTGCAAAAGTTTAAAAAATACAACTCGGACTTGCTATCCTCGCGTGACCACCACTTATCTGCATCGTATTGGAATTCTCTGACATATTCGTACTACGCATCCACCAACTTGTAACTTTTTTGACAGAATATACTTCATTAAAAATTTATATATAGACATGATGCATAAAAACAAATTTTCAAAGGTCCTTAAAAACATTAGTTTGGTCCTTGAAAGTCATTGAAAAGTCATTGATTTTCTTTCTGTAATTTGAGTGGGAACCCTGAATTATCTTTGCGTTAAATATGAATATTAAAGAAAACATAGTCTCAACGTTCCAAAGTTTAGTATAATATGAGTAGAATTAAATCTACATTGCTATTATTTTATTCAATAGGCATTTAATGTGTCACAATTTTTAACATGTACGTAATCAAAACATGCTTTGAAATTCCCTCTGCAGCGTTTAACAAATTCTTCATTTTGTGTTAGTTTTCAAAAACACTTCAACAGAACCAACTATGCTCCAACGGACAAACTACACTATGTTGATAAATGGTCTACAACCATAGCTGAATTATAACAACACAAATCAGTGAAATGTTTAAAATATAATTAAAGAATATACCAGACTATACTACACTAATTCTAGGATTAACAATATTCTTAAAAAAAAAATACTTAATTATTTAAGAAATATCTTCATCCAAAAAATAAAACTAATTATAGATGTATGTAATTACGCCTGTGTACAAAAATTGTTAAGAATTTAGAAAGTAGCAAGGACCACTTATTAAAACCAAAATCTGAAGTGAACTTGGTAACTATATATTATGAAAAAATACCAGATACTTGATTAAATTTTCTGCCAAAGTAAACAAACAAGGAAATCTGAATGGTACTCCAAATAATTGAGAGTACAATAATAAAAAGGCAAGAATATCTGATAAAGTTAGAGAAAATCTATCGAGCGAGTGAAGTGTAATGCCTAAGGCACTAGTGGTCGGGATCACATAAAAAATACGCTAATGATTTTTTTTTTTTTACTCGAAGATTTTCCTGGGATAGGTTTCGTATACTTTACTTTTTTCAGAAAAATTATTCATGCTTTTTTTACGCTACTATTTGTGCAGCAAGCAGGGACAACCCCTATTTACACAAAAACCTTAAATGTTTAACCATCCTCGACTGTTAAAGGTTATAAACTCTCCATCTAATAATCACAGCAGACATATAGTAATTTTATATTCAGCACTAAGTATTAATCTATATATTTTTAAACTTTTCGATAAATAGAAATTTAAAAAATTTAAAAATGCTAAAAAACATATTACAATGAAAAAACTCCCAGAAAATTGGCACATAAGCGACATTTCACTTCTAAGTCAATGACAATTACAGCATTTAAGATAGGTTGATTAATTTTGAAGTTAAGACTCAATTATCGCTTGAATTAAGCATTAAATCCTTATAACTTTGATTCGATGAAATAGAGACTTAAAAACTTTTATATTTTGTTAAAATTAAGACTTTTAATTACTATAACAAATTTCAAGTTTTTATCTGGAGTTGTTTATTTTTTAATAAAAACATAATTTTTAATAAAAACTTAAGAATTGCTTCACTGCTGCACGAAAATTTAAATAATAAAGATTACATCTACAGTGCAAATCCAGATATGTTTTACAACACACTATTGTCTGGGATGTAAAATGCTAGATATTAACACTTACATAAAGATTTGAAAGGATGTAATTGTTTATATATATATATATATATATATATATATATATATATATATATATATATATATATATATATATATATATATATATATATATATATATATATATATATATATATATATATATATATATATATATATATATATATAATATATATATATAATAGTCAATATAATTTTATTTCATATACTGAAATACACATCGACATATACAAATTTAATATTATGTGAAAACAAATATTTAACTTTATTTGTCTAATTGAAAGCTTTTATTTTAATCTTCTAATTAAATATCGAATTATCATATAGTCCCGAAAATATAATTCTTCCTGATTTGAAAACGCACTTCTGATTTTGTCAAAATAAAAAGGATTTTTTTCGCCAATATATATATAATAGTCAATAGGCCACCATAGGCCAAAAAAATTGTAATATTTCATACAAAGTATTCGTACAAATATTTAGTTCATTGAAGAAAACTATTTTTTGTTCAATTTCTTTATTCGTCTAATAAATTAGGTATTGTTATAGATTTTAAAAATATTGATATAAAAATGAAGTACCATGCAAAAAACTAAGGAATACACATGAACAATCAACTGCAAAACTAATCTTCTAAAACTTTATTTCTTCTAAAAAAATTAAAAATTCTGAACTTCCAGACATGTATATAAGTTATTTTATTACTTTAGGACGTCTTGATTGTTTTTGTCGAAAATTCTAATAATGGTATGAGGTTGTCATTGAACTTTTAAAAATTTGGTTCAGTTTTAATATATAGATGACCCCTCATGATAAAAAAAAAAAAAAGTTATATACAATTAAAAAAGACCTTCCACGATTTACAACGGTACTTATCGCTTTAAATTTCATCAATTAGAATACAAGATATAGCCATGGTTCGGATTATTTTTTCTTACTGTTCGAATTACATATGCACTTAATGCCTCAAATAATTATGTGCACATGTAATTAAAAAAGCAGTTTGTATTAAAACAAAAATAGCAACACAGTTTTTTGGATTCACAAAACGGAAAATACTTCTTCTCTAGTTTCATTGAGTGGTTTTTTATTCGACATTTCAATCCATCTACAAAACTAAATATGAATACATGGATGAAAGTCGATATCCTAAACGCTCCCGATGGGATTCTATAAGAAAGTCCGCAGTATTTTTTTTTTTTTTTTTTTTTTTTTACACTTTGTTTCATTGACCAATTTCTACGCTATAAAACTACAGGCATTCTTTTTTATGCCTTCCCCTACTCTTTTTACACATTTATATTTCTGTCCTCAACGCGAAGACGGAAAATAACGTGGAAAAGAAGTTAGATGGGACAAAGTAAAGGAACGCACGCAGTCGAGCCGTTATTCCAACGATGATGTCGTGGAATTCAAAACGAATCATTCGGATTTGATGGTCGAAGGACATAAAACTTCGACTGAAATTGAAGAATACAAAGACAGTTTCTTTTATCTGAATCTTTTTGGAGGGTTGTTACGTACATCGGAGCTTCAGGTACGGATCTTCTTGGAGTTTGAAGTATCTTAAAGAATTGATGGGCTTTGCGTGCTTTTTTTGCTCGTAACCTTCTATTTTATTACTTTGTAAAACTCTTCCGATACTCGTAAATATGACAGTTATGCACAAGTGGAAGTTTATATTGTATCCTATTCCCTATATAAAATCGTTAAACTTTATTGCTCCGGGTCAGTCTATAGCACCGATACTTCCACAGAACGTCACATGCACTTGCCACGTCATTCTTCTCGAAATATATGGAGGTTGGTTACTTTATATATTAAGCAATATTAAAACAGACTTTAGATAAAATTATACGTTTTCGACAATTGTGGATGTTGTAGAATTACACAAAAGTAGTTAATATGTACTTCCACATACTACTAACCTTTAAAAAGTACAACCTGTTTGGCTTCAAGAGTTTTCAACTAGTATAAACCGAAATGATGGCATGCTAATGCATATTATTTTAGATCATGTTGAATTTCAATCAAGCATAAATTTAATTTCGAGTTGATGTAAAAGTTTGGCATTGTTAAAAGCTATAAGTCAATCAGGAGTTGAGCAGAATTGTTCACTTTTAAAATAGGCAACACATAGGCTGTTTAGTTTGCTTACTACTAACTATAAACTACGTCTAATTTCATTGCACATGCGAATGACGAACTGTTTTAACTCATTTTAACTATTTTAAAATTTAATCTTACTATCACTGATCGTAGTGTTAGCTCATTTACTTCAGATAATTAGAAACTTTTATGTAAATAGCAGGTTAGCTACGTAAAAAGTACCAATGTGCTTCTTCTCTTTCCATAAAGCCGTCCAACTTTGTATTGATTTCAATTCATTTTGCGACTGTTCTATCACTAAATACTATTAGGGGGTTAGTACTGGTTAAAGATTATGAAAATACATGTTACCTTTCTCAACAAACATTTACTGTAAGCAATGTTTTAATGTCTTCTCACAAATAAAATGCAAATAACAAATTCGTAAACAAATATATTAAAAATGAAATCATTTTATGAATTAACACATTATAAATGTTTATCTATAAAAATTAAATAAGAAAATTTTAATGTCGTAAAAAAATATCACGATTCACAAATTTTAAGTTTGTGATATATAAACTAATGTTTTTATTTTATTTTGAACTTTAAAAAAAATATGTATGATCTCTTGTTCAATGTATTTTACACTTTTGTAAATTATAGTGAGTGTAAAAAAGAGATAGGGATTCTTTTCTTTAAGGAAATACTTTAAAAATAAACCACCAAGAACTGCCAACTTTACAGTACACGCCATGAATCTTTAGGGCTTAAGATCACAGTTTCTAGGACCGAAAGACTTTTCTATACATGAACAAAAAGTTGTTCAAGTCTATACTGAGATCAGATTTGTCTTTTAGAAAATAAGAAAACCGGTATTAGCACACTAAAGTACGTTTCAAAGATTTAGTCAGCTCAACGTCAATCATGTTAAGGCTCCAACTATTCCTATCTGTTCGTAGACAAAGAATTGGCATAATCCTCAAGAAGTAAGCATGCAATTGAAAACTCTTATCAGTGGGGATTCTGATACAATGTACACATGTAATAAACATATATTGAAAGTTATTTTTGCTACTTTCTTTTTACTTAATTTGAAATTAGAATTAAAATATGTAAACAGAATGTTAGTCAAGCTTGCATGAACTTGTATGATAAAAACAAGTTATACAATATACTAGTATTTTTAATTTAATGATAAAATAAATTTGCAAAGGTGTTTTTTTTTTTTTTTTTTTTTTTTTTTTTTGTAAGTGTCTTATCACTAAATAGTAGGCCGGGTCGGTAAAGTCGATATATTTTGGATCTTTTAGCGGTAGTGCGGGAAAGTTGTGGACTCTCATTATTAAAAAGTGAGTAAAATCTTAAAAAAAACTTAAAACTCTGAATCTATATCTTCTGTAGCCTCAATAGATTGAAAGTTGTGAAAATTGGGCTAGAAGTGCTTAAAATTCAAAAATTAATAACTAATCAGAGATTTGGTTGATCATTTTAAGGTAATGCTTAAAAGTTAGTATTTTTACTTTCAATTACCCATGTGTAATACATAGGGTAATGAAAGTATAGGATTAGGGTAAAAAAAAATCTATTTTTTTTGCATTTCTCTACGTTGTGGAACATCCTGATCTCAAAAAAGGGATCTAGAAAAAAAGTTTGTCTGTGTGTACTTGGTCAGCATAACTCCCGAAGAAATTGACCAATGATGTTCAAATTTGGTGTGCAGGTTGATGATGGCCCAAGGACCTACCACTAAGGTTTTCGTCAAAATAGCCCATAAGGTAGCCGCCATTGAAAAAATCACGTTTTTCAGTTATTGCTAAAAAAACAGTTCTAACGATTTTGTTCAAAATCGCTGTGGTAATGCCTCTTAAAGTGTTCTAAACATCCCCACCACCGAAATTCCCAAAAATGTTTTAACGGCGTAAAAAGTTGAAAAACGAATGCCTCTTAACACATAGTTCTCTTTCCTTGAGCATACCTCATCAACGATCGTTTTTTCATCTCTGCTCAGTTTCACTTACAAGGAAGGATAATATAAGAATTATTGATAAGTATATCGCCAAAATTCCCTTTTTATAAAAGGTTTTTTTTTTTTTTTTAAGATTTATATAAGAATTATCTCAAAAAATATAGCCAAACTGGCCATTTTTACTAGACAAATGATGGAAATATACAAACGAAAATGTCACAAATCCACATCAGCAATATAGTGTAATTGAAAGTTGTGCAATGTTCCACACCCCTAATTTATCAGCAACACATGTTCAAAATTTCAGAATTATACGTTAATGTCTTCTGCCGCTTTAAAGGCCCAAATTTTGAAATTTGAAGGCATTTTTTTAAGAAAAAACACATTATACTTTCCTCATTGTGATATGAAAACAAACTTTATTCCAACTTTCATTGCTGATTGCTACTAGCATTATTGATTGTAATCTTTTTTGGACCATTTTTCCATTTTTATGGGTTTTTTTTTTTTTTTTTTTTTTTTTTTTTTAACTAAAAATTCTAGCAAGGCTTCTGGATTCTAGGCTTGCTCCATCCCTATTCTGCTGTCCAACTACTTTTCCGGAGGCTTCAGTGTATAGTTTTACAATTTGTTCGACTGCGTTCTTGTGTGCGTGAAGGATATTTAATAAAATCCTAGTAGTCCAAATGGACATACGTATTGATTATGCTTATTTTAACTGATGAGAGGAGCCATATAAAGACCCTTACATCTATACTGATTGTCAAAGCAAAAGCAAGGGAAAATGGCCCAGATGCAAAGTGTGTTCGCAGATTTTTTATTCCTATTGTTAACCTTAGAGCTACAAGCTATAAACTATACAGATATCATTAACTTGCAAACTTGTAATGTATCATTACCTCTATTTCTTAGAGAGATCAGTTTTCATGAACTTTTGAAGATAATACAGGACAGTGTGCCAATTGACGGCTAGGATTTTATTAAATATCCTTCACACACGGCAACAGCAGTCGAGCGAATTGTAAAGCTAAACACTGAAGCCTCCGGAAAAGAAGTTAAACCGCAGAATAGGGATGGAGCAACCCTAGAATCTAGAAACCACACGCTAGAATTTTTAGTAAAAAAAAAAGCTAGAAAAATAGTCCAAAAGAGATTACAATCAATAATGCTTTTGTAATTTGTATGTATGAAAGATGGATTAAAGTTTATTTTCGAATTACAATGAGGAAGGTGTAATGTGTTTTTATTTAAAAAATTGCCTTTAATTTCTAAAATTCGGTACCCTAGAGGCGGCAGAAGATATTAACATATGATTCAAAAATCTAAAAATTTTTACAGGACTCAATTCAGAGTTTTAAGATTTTACACACTTTTTAATAATGAGAGTCCACAACTTTTCCGCACTACCACTAAAAGATCCAAGATACTTCGACTTTTTCTGCCCGGCCTAATAACTAGTTTTTAAACATGTTTATACTGTCATAATAGTGTGCTCAATTCATCTCGAAAAATCCTATTAAATTCATGTAATTTTCAAATTATCTTCAAGAATGACCCCTGATTTTTGTAGCACAATATTGAAATTCAATCGTAAGCAGCTTCACCAATTGAATTCCAATGATAAACGCAATGTTTAACTTACATACCATCGATTTAGTAATCTAGCATCTAATCTAAGATAAGTAATCTCTCCCATATACCACTCGTAGCGTTGCTTAGCTACGTAGAGTTATTCCGCTTAGAAATCGCATATCCTCTTCAGGACCAAAATTGCCTTTATTAACATTCCTTTTGGGTAATGGTTTCATAGGAAGCTGTGACAATGTGACGTCTTTACTAAATTTGACCTTGAAAGTATGAGGAAATTAAGTTCAAGATATTGGGAGATTACGTGAGAAAATATGAAATAGAGTAAGAATTGTGCTTCATTTTAAGGCATAACCAATGTATTATGTTAATTAGAATTAGCATGAATGTTAATCCTGAATACTAATTTAATGTTTCTTTACTGATTTTACTTAAGTTCATATTATAATAAGTTCGTGACTAAAATATATAGTTGATAGATTGCAGTCACTAATTAGGATTTATTTCATTAAAGAAAAATCATCATACATATTTTTTATAATTAGTTCAGAAATTACTCTTTATTTTCCCCGTTTTTAAAGGCAATTAACAAATTTTAGCAATTTCTTAGAAAATTGCTTGTAATTGTGAGTTAGAATTAAAAAAAAAATACTCTTAAGCATAGGAAACTATAATAACTAATTATAAACATTATGAACTTTTGTTAAACAATATAAACTTTCTTTTCTAACTCTGATAGCATAATTAGGATCACAAAATTTAAAATCTAATAGATAACGTATGGTTTGCTAGTTTAGTGTTCAATCACAAATAAATTCAAGTACAACGAAAGGGGATATTTGGAGCACTCAAATTTATGTTATATTAATATCCAGATATGTATTAGTATTTAATATTTTAAAATCCATTGCAACAGGTAAGCAAAGAAGGAAACTTTCATTCTTCACTATTTTAAATGCATCTCTTTCTTTCTTTTTTTAGGTAAGTTGTCTATCTTCCTTGCAGTACGGTTAATACAACAGGTAAATATTTTACTACTTACTCGTAGTGATTAAAGATTTTCAAGGGGCATCTTAAATATATCTTAAAAACAAACCTGTCATTTTATTGATTTTAATTTTTACTTGTTAAGAAGTTTGTTCAAGATGATGAATTTTAATCATAAATTTCCGCATATTTGTTTTTTGCCATCTGCCAGATGGCAAAAATTAATTTTGTATAAAGCAAATTGCTTAAAATTATCCCAAAAAAAAGTAAAATGTGGTTTTTTTTTAACTTATGAAGAAATGAACGTAAGAAAAGTATTAAAGAAAAACAGTAATATATATATTTCATTTTAATTACAATTATATTTCTACACAAGAAGAGTTTAAATGAAAGCACTCCATCCTTTTTTAACTTATTTTAAATATATTAGCTCTCTCAGGATACAGTCTCTTAGTTCTGCTAAATTACTAATGAATATTTAGACCGTTATTAAAAAAAATGCAATTCCTTTTACCGCGACAATTTTCTCTTTTGGTTCGTTTTGCACATTAAACAATTGCAGGTTTTTTACATTTAAATCCCCTTTAGTTTTATTCCTTACTATTTTTTTTTTTTTTTTTTTTTTTTTTTTTTTATTTTTTTTTTTTTTTATTTAAGGACATTCACATGAGAGGTATGTTATTATAAATTAAGGAATATTTATTTATGCAGGCTTCGCACTTCAATTCAAATATATTCATTTTTCTGAATTAGAATAATTTTTGGCTCTGTTTAAAAAATAAATATTTCATTTCTACTATGTCAAGCCTTCTAAATCGAAACAAAATGCAATTTTATTCATTAATATTTGTTCCAATTTACATTATTTTTTATCGCCTATAAGGAAAATTGTTCTTTCATTTAATACAAAGAGTTAAAATTATAAAATGCATTGCATAATATGGTAAAAGATGATTTTTAATGTGATAAAAACGGGCATTTAATTGAAAAATGAAAGAAATAACTAATCAGAAAAAAATAATTATTTTATACTAAATCATATGAGTGATATATTTTTTAAAAAAAGTATTAAAATTAATGAAATATAAAAAAATTTCAAATCTTAAGCAATATTTTCTTATAAACATCTTATTCTATTCTATATCATACGTCATAAGAATAGAATATGATAAAAATTTATATCGAATACATAATTATACAATATTCATCGAAAAACTTATTAAAACCAAGAAACTTTAACAAATATTAAACATCAAAACAAAAATCAATTGACTCATACTATTCATAAACTACCATCTCAATCTCATTTCTCTAACTTCTGAATTTTCAATCAAAGCTTCAATCGCAAAAACAAACTATGAAGCTGCCCTTAACCTTCCCCTATTCAAGATTAGAAAGGCAATCCGCTGACTTTCTCGAGACCAATGAAGATTTGTGTATCGTAATCTCACCAAGAACGCCCTAACCACATCGATTCTGGAAGTTCATCACAGTGCTCCAGGGCTTCTTTCCCATAAAAATGGATATTGTTGATCATATTGTTCTGTGCGTCTCACCAGTTGCGGAGGAAAGGAGGGATGTAGTCTATTAATACAGAAGGGATGGAGAGGGATGGGGAGCACGAAGAGGATTATTATCGCTGGTATGGTAGTTAATGAAGAAGATCCTGCGTGATTTATAGGCCAACTTCCAATCGCGCACTGATAAGGGGTCATTCACAAAGTGTCAAGTAAAGATTTCCCGCATGCATTTCGTAAGTATTGAATGTTACTGGTCAGGAAATATATAAATAATTAATAATTCTAAACCATAATAAAAGAATTTTTTTTTCCTTTTCCTCCTTCTTCTTTTGGTACATCTGATTTATGAATGTTTCAAATTTTTCATCCAAGAAACATTTAAATGGACACTTGCTTAAGTTTGGCCAGACCAGTTTTATAGGACATCAAGAAATAGAAATAACTAGTTGATACTATTTTTAACATACTTTTATTAGTTCGTATCTATGAAACGGAATCTTTGAACTCGATTTTCGACCATTTGAAAACGTTGGATTAATTTGAAATTGTGCACAGTTATCAAGGAGCGATGCCAATACAATAATACAATAAGTTTGTCACATTATCGCAAGGATTAGCTTGTGTTGCCTTTGCGCCGTTAAACCCCAACCAACCAACCTTCTCCGGAATCGAACCCTGGTGTCCCGTTATCCGTTACAACCCCAGTATTCCTTTCATCTGGTCGGAACTCTGGATTGCAAGGATTAGCTCTAGAAATACCACAGTTTTCAATGTAAATGTGAACACGATCTAAGGGGCCATAACCAAATCAATGAGATATTATCGGTTCCACCTTAATATGAAGTGTACTGAGATATGCATAAGTTAAACATTGAGACAAGCATATTAATACTGGCCGGATCAACTGATATTAAGTTTCATTAACGTTTCTCATTTGAATAATTAATAGTTTAAAAAACACGTTTTAATAGAAAGCGGGTTTTTTTTTTTTTTTTTTTAATTTTTTTTTTTTTTTTTTTTTTTTTTTGGTCGTATTATCTTTACCAGGATCTTCAGGATTAGCTATTTTTCATATTCAGAGATACAGTTTTTTGCCAAGTAATACGGCGCGTACTAAGACATACACATGACTTAAATTTGAGATAAGCATATGACTATTGGCAGAAACAACTGGAGAGTTTTGTACACTTAACTAAAAAAAATTAACTAAAAAACATTATAGTTTACAACAAAAATAATTAATAATTTAAAAAACTGAAACACACACTGTAATAGAAAATCAAACTAAAAAGTAGAAAATAAATAATAGTTTAAAAAACTAAAAAACACGCTTTAATAGAAAAGTGAACTAAAAAGTAGAAAATAATTGTAAATAAGTTTGAAAAAAGAATAGAGTGATTAACAAGAAATATTTATTTTATCATAAAAAAGCGTGGGTTGCTTTTTAATATATTTTCATAATGGCTCTACTTTTACTAATACATGTCATTAAATATTTACAACAATTTACATCAAGCACCCCACGCTTTTTTACGATAAAATAAATATTTCTTTTTAATCACTCTATTCTTATTTCAAACTTATTTAAAATTATTTTCTACTTTTTAGCTCATTTTTCTATTAAAGCGTGTTTTTCAGTTTTTTAATTAATAATCTAAGTGCACGGCAGCGCACTCACAGTCAGACACCTTTTACTGGAAACAAATCAGCGGTATTTTAACCCCTTCGTATCTGCACACATCAATATACATGAGAACTAAATTTTTTTATGGGTAGATGTTAGCTCTTTAAGTAAGACCCCCTAACTTTCTAGTCCCTAATTACATTGGTATCAGAATAATCAAATTCAAAAACGGCATATTTTGAGACACACTCACTTACTCACTGTTCATCAATATACTAAAGTACTTCTAGTAGAACTGGAATTGCGAAATATGGTATGCTTGTAAGATTTAATATATATACAAAGGAATCGAAATCGAGATTTTACCAACGAATCCCCAGAAGGAGGCAATTTTCAACAATATGAAAATTGTAATATGTTTCTTTTGGAAATTGAATTGTAAAACTTAGAATACTAGTAGTAATTAGTATATATATATACAGAGGAAAAACTCTCCACTCACCGAAAGGCCCTAAAATTAGGAAAAAATAAAAAAGGTACTTTCTCATTATCCAATCAATCATTGGTGACCTTTGATCGCCTACTAAATGGTAGCCAATTTTCGATTCCCCCCCCCCCCCTTCCCTTTTACCATTTCTTTAAAGTAAATTGATATCATCATCGTTTAATGCATAAATGCTTCATGGACTGTGGTCCGGAAAATTGAACTTAATACAATACATTCCTGTGGATTTCTCGTCACTGAATATTTGCTTACAAATGAACTTTTGGGCACTATACCATGTAAAAGTTGTACTCTAGGATAAGATATTAATTGTATTACTATCGAAACAAAAAAGATGTTAAAACTTTGAGGGTTAATGTATGTGGATAGTTGTTGCTAAAGCAAATATGCAAAAATAAACGTAAAGTATAAAATATATATATATACTATTGAAAAAGAATTGAAACTATAAACTAAAGTGACCTTAGCAACACTAATTAAATGGCTCAAAAGTATCAATACATGATAGTTTTTCAGTTTATAAAATAGGATATTTGTTAAATTATATTTGTGAATGAAATTAAATTATTTGATATCGTGTTAGTAAATTTGCATTAAATAAATTAAGTGTTATTATTTTATAACCAACATAAATTAAGTATTAGAAACCCTCAATCATTCAGGGTTCTTTAACTCCTTTTATCTTCACAAAATAAATGCATAAATTGCCACACTCTTCCTACTCTATATCTATATAGTCCTTAGAAATCTCTCTTATTATCAGCTTAGTTATAACAAATCATTTTTCTTCTAAGAAGAATCTATAATATTTGTAAAAGCATTTAAACATTTAATTGGTTAACTACCGTTGATTCTGTGAGACGTGTGAGTTCTTTGCAATTAATAAATATAAGTAAATAAAGATGTCAATACTTCTTTAAAATAGTATAAATGTCATATATGAAGATTACACGTTCCACATTAATTACTAATTACACAAGTACTAATTACACAGTATAACTTTTAAACTAAAGTTAGAGAGCAATATAACTTTGCACTAAATCCCTAGCAGGCAAATGGGTTTAAAACTTGGGCATACATTTCAGATACTCGAATTATAACTATCTTCTCTTTCATTTTAAGTGGCGATTCAAACTTTCATAGCTTAATTCATTCATTCGCAACAGCAAATACTTCAAATTATTAACATTTTAATCACTACGTTTTGAAAATTATTCCAAAGCTTGGCTTTTGCTTTTAAACTTATGCTAGAGAAAGTGAAATAGTAATTATCTTTAAAGAATGCAAGTGAGTTTCCTATAATTATAATGTTTGGTGAAATTTTGAAATATACATTAGACTAGCCATTAAAAATAATATTTCTCATTCTTTGACATTTAAATGAGTTTCGTTAGTGGCAGTAAATTATTATGGTTATTTTAATGAGATTGTGTATTTCCCCTATAAATACAAATAATGCAGCACTTTTAAATTAAGAAAAATCCACATAGATAGGTAATTTCACTTAGCTTTACATTTGCCCTAATCATATAACTACCCACAGTACACACATAGTTCGGTATAGATAAAAATAAACTATGTATCAGAGAAGAAAAAAAACCTCATATTCATATTTCTCTTCATTTTCTACATTCATATTTTATTTACTTTTCTACATTTCCCTTATTCAGCATTTCATATTTCTGGAACTAAAAGAAAATGGCATTTTCAGACTAAAATGACAACAATAAAAATTTCATTTATTTGTTTCTAATAGTTATAAAAACACTTTATTGAAATGTCAACCGAGTCTAATATTTTATAAGCATTTATAAATAAACTTCAAATGTCCATTACTTAATGAGTTGATGCGTATTTTAATCATGCAAAAAGTTAGATAAAAATCATTTTGATAGATATTATTAAAAAAGAAACATACATTATTTTGTAAGACAAATGTTTACTCCATATATACTCCAATGCGTGTTCCATTTCCTTTTAGCTAATGATTTGACGAATTCGTTCCCGTTGAAGTAAACAACCCACAAACTTTTTTAAACTATAAGTTTAAAAACTGCACATAAGAGACTCAGTAAATATTTTTTTACATTAACATAAAGGAATGACAAGTAAATATAAATAAAAAGATGCATTTTAAGAATCTTATTAAAAGACGGAAGTGAATTTCCTGTAATTAATCATCAAAATAAATGGTGGAGGATCATTTTCCTTACTATTTTTTAATCAAGATGAGAGACCTTATAAAAAGTTTAAGTTACGAAAGCATAGTATTATTCTGCTTTAATTTTTCTTATCGTAATTGCACTCATACTTTCTACGTAAAGCAACAAACTGATGAGTGCTCTTAGAATTACACATGATACAATCAATATAAAAAAATAATTCTGATAAAGTGATAAATAATACTTGGGTAGGTTTTTTTTAATTTTATTTTAAATGTAATTAATGCTTTAGAAATGCATCGCATTAATTTCGTATGAAAAGAAGAAAAAAAAACTCAAATAAAATATAAAATGTTAATCTTTGCTAATTACTAAGTGGCTTTTTTATTTGAAATACGCGATAATCTACAAAAACATACCTAAAACTTACGAATTCAAAAACTTTTAATTAGTAGTTTGTTCAATAGTATCCATTACCTATTTTTTTTTTTTTTTTTTTTTATTAAAAAACGTTATGAAAAGTTTGACGATACATAAAAAATAGTTTGGATGGACACAATTCTTGCATTATATGATAAGGAATCGAAGTGTGTTTCATTTAAAACATAGGTGTGAGACCTGAATTGATGGATATCAATTGTTGTTTTTTACCAAAATTTTGACATTTAACTTATTTTTATAAAACATTTATTCTTTCATGATATTTTGAGAAAACATAAAATATTTTTTTATGTAAATATCTATAAGCAATATACACAAATTATTATGTAAGAAGAATGCTCTATATCAGGGTATTTTTTTTTTTTTTAAATCTAAATAATTTAATCTTTTCTTACAAAATAATTACTTTTTATTGTCTCGGATGAGGTTCTACTGAAAGACTTTATGGCATTTAATAAAGAATAATCAGGATTTGTCAAAGGCGTTATTAGGTTGTAGCTATATTACATTGAAATGGCATTGTATTGTAAACTGAAATTACTATAGCCACTTACAAAAAAATGGATTTTAAATAATACTAACATTAAATCCTGATTAATTTTAAAATTAACAATGTTAAGTATATATTTTAATTACAATTTTAAATGTGAATTATTAGTAAATTGAAAATGTTTTATTTAAATTTAATTTAAAAGTTGCATTAAAAATCAAATAACTTACATGCTGTTATTTTCATAGGCTTGTTAATAGCTTGTTAATAGAAAATTTAAAAAAAAATTATAAGAAGCAATGATATTCAGACTTGTTTGATTAAAATGCTATACTTAATCAACAAACTTTTCGTGTTGATTTAATTGAATTCGAAAATTAACAACATAAAGAAGACTTTTGAAGCCATGTCTTCGGATATTTTGTAGTATTTCCATCTTCCATTAGATAAATTTATTGAATAGATAATTTATTTACTCTGGAAGTCAGAAATTAAGTTTTAAAGGAAGTCGTAAAAGCGAAGCAATTTAACTTCAGAAAAGTAATTATAACTTTCAGGTGCTGGAATTAATTATTTAAATATAAGTACGTATAATTTAATGCATCCATTTAAAATAACACAGGCCAACAGTGGTTTTGGTGCTGGGGTATTTGGAGCTGATTTCATATGAATTTAATGCCCTGAACTCAAATATGGCATTAGTTTTTACCATTCACCTCGAATATCTAAGATATAACATTTTAATGAAATGGGCAATTCTGTCTGACGCACGGGACATTTTGGCTCTTTTTTTCTACTCGTAAACCGATAATAATCATAAAATTAAGATGAATTTAAGAGTTATGCTTTTTTTTTTTTATTATATTACATGGAGACAAAATTATAAGGAAAAATAATAACTTTAACTAGATCAAATATGCATTTTTATCCACCGACTCAAGGGACACGGCGTTGGTGACTTATAAATGTATATTTGACCTAATTAAAATAAATAAAATACAAAAACATACCTGGTAAATTCATCATAATTTTAGAATTCTAATTTGTTTCCGAGTAGAAAAAAGAGCCAAAATGTCTCGTGTACACAGCAGGGAATTGTCCAAATATACATTACACTATTTTAAGTTAATCAATGAATCAAATAAAAAACTAAACACGGATTTTTTATTTTATACTATAGAAATATTATTATACACAAATATAGAGGGAAAAGTCATCGATGAAATTCACTATTGTCACTGAACGCTTCAGAAGTTTTTTTTTTTTTTTTTTTTTTTTTTTTTTTTTTTTTTTTGGTTACATTCTTGAATGTATTTTGGAACAGTTCATTTTTGAATTCCAGCAGTAATCTGCCCTCACGTGAGTATCGCATCCTCCTTGGTAATGGGCTTTCCTAGTTTTAATATGCTGGTGAAATCTTTCATCTTGTTCCAAGAAGCAAGGATATTTTGTGTAGCCATTTTGCTGTCCAAGGAGACAGTTTGCCATTTTTAAGTCTGCACAAATCACCCATTGATGTACATGATACTTTATTCCTCTCCAATACCAAAGATATGATGTTATATTTTTCATTCATTTTTGTTGAGGGAGCAATTAGAATTGAACCACGTTTGTACCTATTTTGTAAAAGGAAGGGCACATTTCAAACTTCGCTTTGAACTGTCAATAAACAGGCGCCAATTATTCGGAAAATATTCAGGAAGATCAATTTTTTCTAGGAGTTCTCTAATTTTGTGACAAATTACAAGATCTTGAGAGAAGAAGACTATCAGATCCTATTCTTTTGAACGGTAAAAACTCATTTTAATTCCTTGTTCCAGTATTTTTTTTTCCCAACCTGGAAACCAGTAATTCAGAAGCTTCATTTTGAAAATTGGAGATCTCTGGGGTGGTCATTTAATTCATACTGATTGAAATGTTGAAGAACTGAAGATATCCCATCATAATCACTATCACCTTCATTAATATCAAAAGGGTGATCAGAGGGATAATACTCGTCCTTACAGAGCTTTGGTAACTAGTGAAACGGTAGTATCGGCAATTCCTCTGAATGAGAGATCGGACGTCTTACAAAGACTAAATTAAGATAAGTACACTTTCTACAGTTGTTTCGACTGGTTCCAATATTATATACTAATCAGAAATAATAACCAACCCTTGTA
Source organism: Linyphia triangularis (assembly GCA_963978545.1). Classification (NCBI taxonomy): domain Eukaryota; kingdom Metazoa; phylum Arthropoda; class Arachnida; order Araneae; family Linyphiidae; genus Linyphia; species Linyphia triangularis. The sequence goes on along the minus strand of OZ021724.1, from coordinate 56,426,027 downwards.
AATGTGATTCAGGACTTCACAAAATGAAGTTAGAATTGCGCATTTCGTGTAAAACTGCGCGTTAAAGAAGCACTGATCTAAAAAAGTAGAGCTGATAGTGAAAAACTGATTTCATATTTTGATTCAGCACCCCAAATATAGCTAAAATTAGTTCTAAAATCTTGGGCGCCAAAGAATTTTTTTTTTTTTTTCCCTGTGTAATGTATTGGTACGAGTCCGAGTTATTTTCATTCTTAATAAAGTTTAGTTCAAAAGATTAAAATCGTTAAAATGAAATATATGTACAAGATTAAAATCTTTGTATAAATAGCATAAATTTAAATAAATAAATGTCAATGTGATTAGATGCACTTTTCCGGCCATTTTATTAATGCACACAAAAAAAATTCACAAACTGTGAAAAAAGTATGATTTTATCCATAAGAATCTTATATCATACTTTTATTAGATATTTTAGGTCGTATATTTGAGAATAAAATGGTGTTAAGATACGATTTTAAAAGAAAGGAAAATCATTTGACGTTTTTGAAAGGGTTCATTTTATGCTTTTACAATTATTAAAACTTTAAAGAACATGCCTAGCTGTTGTAAATGAAAACTTTTATTTAATTCCCTATTAAATAATTTCTACTGAATTTAGTGACTGCAATAATTTTGGTATATTTTTATTGAACATAACTATTTACAATATATGTATATTGTAACCTTACGTTGCGAAAATCTATCATTTGTGTATAGGTCCCAGTTTTTGGCGCTTCGCTCGCAGGACGGTTCATCGCTACACAAAATCGAGCTCGCTTCGTTCGCCGAAAAGTTCATTGACACATAAACACAGGCTTACTTCAAAAGTTGAATGGTTCATTGCTATGCAAGCATAGGCTCGCTTCGCTTGATGAAAGGTTCATTGCTATGCAAGCATAGGCTCGCTTCGCTTGATGAAAGGTTCATTGCTATGCAAGCATAGGCTCGCTTCGCTTGATGAAAGGTTCATTGCTATGCAAGCATAGGCTCGCTTCGCTTGATGAAAGGCTCTTTGCTGCGTAAGCATAAGCTCGCTTCACTCACTAAAATCTAATTGCTACGTAAAGCCTTAATATTGGAAGCCTCTCCCTTGTCGAGAAAAAAAAATTCCCCGTTAATACAATAAAACAACACCCTTTTAAGATTATTTTAACACGTGTTTGTAGAAAGCAAAATTAGAGGCCAAAACTACTTATGTTGAAACTTTCAGAGCTTTAGGCCTATTAGAAGTCGTTTTTTGAGAAAAAAAATTAATTAAAAAACAAATTAAAATTATAACATTCTTTTTGTCAGTCCAATTAGAAGGCCAAAACTACTTGTATTGAAAATTTCAAAACTGTAGCCCAATTACAAATCATTTTGTAAAATATTTGTTAATTGATTAAAAAAAAAAATTAAAATTCTGTTTTTCAAATTAGAAGGCCACAATTACTAATGTTGAAAATTTCAAAGGTAATATGAAATTGTTTTGTAAAATATATAAATATATATTAATTATTTAAAAAAAATTAATTAATAACGAATTAAACAAAAATTTTAAATTCGTTTTTTGTAAAGTCGAATTAGAAGGCCAAAAGCTGTAGCCCTATTGGTAATCGTTTTGTAAAATGTTTATTAATTAATTAAAGAACATAATTAAAAAAGAACAAAATTAAAATTTAAAATTCTATTTTTCGAAAGTTCAATTAAAAGGCCAAAACTACTTATGCTGAAAATTTCAGAGCTGTAGCCGGATTAGAAATCGTTTTGTAACATATTTATTAATTAATTAAAAGAATTAATTAAAAAAAAGTAAATAAAATTTGAAATTCTGTTTTTCAAAATTACAATTAGAAGGCTAAAACTACTTATGTAGAAAATTTCAGAGCTGTATCTCTGTTTGAAGTCGCTTTGTAAAAAAAAAATTAGAAAAGAACTAATTAAAATTTTAAGATTCTGTGTGACATGTATACAATTAGAAGGCCAAAACTACTTATGCTGAAAATTTCAGAGCTCTACTCCAATTTTAAGTAGGTTTCTATAGATCCACAGAGCCCCAGGCAGACACCCAGCTTGTTTTATTATTATAGATAGATATATAATAATAAAAAAAAAAGTACGTGTCATGTTATATTCTTTGATTAAGACATAAAGAGAAAACGGCTTAGTTAAATACAAATACAGACATTGAATATATATTGATCTGTCATTATCATTGAGTACCTTAAGCAATACAAGCATTTCCATCATGCTTCAAACCAAAGCATTCTGTTATATTCAGGAAACAGTCTTATGTTCAATATCCAACGCTTTTGTCCAATTTGTCCTCACACAAAGCAAATATACTTGAATATAGGAGGCATCCTTCACCGACTGCATTTAATATGAACAATAGGACGCCCTCCTAACAGCAAAACAAAAACAACTCGTAGCGTGAAGCAAATGAGGACAATGGTCCACATATGATTGGTGTCACTCATAAAAAAGCTTGAAGCTAGAAAAAAACTCTGGCCACCCATGAAAAGGTTCTTTGTAAGGAGCAATAATGCCAATCAACCAACAGACGTGAAGGGACTATTGTCATGAGAATCCCAGCTGTTGGTTCAAGATTTTCCCTCTTTCTGGACACCCGCGGGCGAAAGGGACTGTGGTACCTTAAACCCTCCCTTTCACTCTGGTGCTTTAACCGAAACTGAAAGATAACGACATATTCTGGACAATAAATTGCTTTTGCTGTGGTGTCGTGTTTTGCTCTCTGAGGGAGAATTGTTTTCGGTTCTTATATGGTTTCAATTTTGGTGGAATATATAAAAAAAATTCGCCTTCATTGAGAAAAGAAATATTTTCGATGCCAGAAACTGTTTGGTGAACATTAGAGGGCTTCAGAGTCTGTAGAAAATGTGTAAACTTTAACCAACAAAACATGTCTATGATTTTGTTTCCTAATAATTATTGCAAGTTAAAAATTTAATTTTATTTATTGCATAAATAAAACATGTCTTCTAGTCCATGTTGTACTCGTTTGGGCTTCATTGACATCAATAATTACTGTAAATAATTAAATTATAAACCATAAAAACATTATTCTAAAGAGTGAAATAATGTACAGCCTTGTTGGTTTACAACTGTCCATAAATTCTCTAAACGAAGTCATACAACAATGGGAACAATTTATATAAGATACAACTTGAATATGGGATATATCTGTTGTTTGGCATTTTGCATTACGTAATTGAAATTCAATACATAAAGTCGAAAATCTTGCTTTTATCTATGGAGGGTTAGAATATTAAAAATAGGGTTAAAATCAACAATTTCACAAAGTTTGGACCTGGTCAGGCTTTAGATTATATCCATATTTAAGAATATGTATCTGCAATTATGATTCTCCAAAAATGTTTACGCTTCATTTTCAAAAGTTTTATATATAATTGTTTAAATATCTTACAACATCCCCACCTCGTAAAGGTTGTAACAGAAAATTCTTTGTTAAAAAGAGAATACAGAGAATTTTAAATATAAGCATATTTTTGATGGCTGTTTTTTAAGAATAACTTTAGACACAGCACTGTTCCAGGGACATTAGTTCACATATTTAAACCCCTTTCGTATTAAACATCTGTTATAAAACAATGCAAACTCACAACCTGGCAGTACTTCCGTTGATACCATATGGCTGACGTCTATTGTCTTCATGCTATACACCGTATTCATATTTTTTCAGTATCTTGTAGAATTCATGGCTAGAAAATTTAAGGGGAGTTGGTATCCTCTAAACCGATAATGTTAATTTGGCATATTTCATGTACCTTCTTCTTAAAAAGTAATTGACATAGAAGCCTAATTTTTTTTCAGTACATTTAGCCAGACACTTGTTATTCTACTGAAGTTAGTTTTGATTTTAAATCATTTACTAAATTAAATGATTATTTTAAATGGTTCGTATCAGTCTGCAATCGTAAAAACACTAAAATAATTATTAAACTTTAATCATTGACTTTCATGCAAATACGAAAAATTTCATCAAAATTATCCACATTGAAAAAATACAAATTTAGTCACTTCTCAAACAATGATTGAGCTTATTGTAATCATTTTCCCTTCAGAATTAAACTGGTTTTATTACACATTTATACCGATAAAACACAGTTTACTTTGTAGTGGTACATTGAAAATTACCTTTTTTTTTTTGTGAAATTCAATGCCAAAATAGGATAAAAACTCATAGCTATTACCACATTCTTTTATCCTTTTCTTCCTTATCCATGTGGGGCCAAAAAGTTATTTGTTTTATCTTTCCTACCATGCCAAATGGCGTGACAGCACCTATTTTCCAAACACTAGTGAAACACCGACTTGGCGACTAATTCCTCTGGAAAGGTGCCAATGTTCGTACAGGCAGCGTGCCAGAAAGGTCTTGAGATTCGTAACAAGAGCAATTTTTCTCACTCCCGAACAAAGTCTTACAGCTCTAGCTTCACTATAAGGTATTCCTTTCTTCAGTCTGCTCTTGTGGGAAAACGTTTCTTCAATTCAGATTAATGCCCACTCGCATTTTAACTTTCTTTATTCAAGGCTAAGCATAAAATCTTATGCATTATTTACATAAATTTCTTTTGGACTGTGGATCCAGTAGAGCAACAACGCTGGCCAGAATCTCTCAACATTGGTCGATCCCGATGTAGACCGTTATAAACCGACCCTTGTTACTGATCTTGGCCAAACTCACCCAATGCTGAATAAATTATACTGGAAATTTTGAAATATTGGTGCACAATTTTAAAACTGAATTATTTTATATAATATAATAAAAGACGGAGGACTTAAAACATATTTTGTGATGTACTTCCGGAACGCCTGTTTCGTATATTGTCCAATACTGATTTTACTTGGTTAACATTAGCTAAATTAATTATTTGACAGTCATTATTTTAAAGCTAACAATTAAATTTTTGCAACTTTTTCATCTTCAAATACAACGACCAATCATAAAAAAAGCCAAACTGATGATAGTCCATCGTTGAAAAGTTCTGTTTCAACTTCTACTCTAATGTAATAGTGACAAGCTTATACAAAGCCTAGGTCCGTCTTCCTATGTCGTGTAAACACTCCTAGACGTTTGTTAAACCTAAAGTAGAAATATTACAGACATGTCATATATCAGTTTGAAAGTCTCAATAGAATTAAAAAGTTTTCATAAAATTCATTTAAAAATTGTAACTGGAAATCCTAAAAATTTTACCTGAGAGGTGCTTTCATTTATTCAATCTTGACTGGAATAGAGATATCGAAGTAAAACTTATTTCTAAAAATTGTATTTATTGAGATTAGTCATATTCGTTTTTCATCTGAGGGTTTCATCTATTAAGGATTTGTTTGCGATTAAGTAGAGTTAAAGTAAGCACTGCAACCATATTCGTAATGTATTATCGGTAACATTAAGTAATGTATACATTTTCTAATAACTGTTTTCTGCTTCACAAATAACTCAAAAAAACATCATTTGACATATTGTATAGATTCACTAGATACATTAATTGATGACCTTAGTGTCCAAATTGGTGGGCAGTGAAGTCTCTGATTGCTAATAAATTGCTCTTTACATTCCTTCTCAAGCAGGTATATTTGTAGAAAAGATAAATTATAATGTTTTTCATAATCAAGTATCATATTAAGTTTAATTTAATATTCAGTTTACACTTTGCACATAATTTTTCAGTGATTACGCACCCAGTAATTTGTGTTTAATTTCTAACTATGTCAAATACAGTAAGTTTATTCACCAACAGTTTAAATCAATAAATCTCTTTAACAATAAAACAAGCTCCCAAATAATATTTGCAAAACTACATGAGCGTATGATATATTCCTGGGAATATCTTAAAGTATTTACTAATGCAGCATTTAATGTCTCAAATAAACTTTGCAGAAAATAATAATTACTGGCCAAGCATTAAATAAAAACAGAATGATATCTAATTAGATGATGCAAAGAGTTTCTACTTTCCCTATGACAGCATAATCTAGATTTCCTGTCAGTAATATCTAAATCAGAATCAAACTAATTTTCCTTCAGATACATTTCATACTAAACAAAATGCTTTAATTAAGCTTTGAGATGTTTATTACAATGCCGTATATATTATGCAGAATTAATTCATAATATAATTTTCTCTTACTTAATCATAATATCTTATTTTGTAAATAAATCCTACGCAGTTATGGGTCACACACTTTCCCCTAACTTTTGATTATGATTGAAAATGACAAACCCTTTTAGCCTCTTTTTATAATAATGATGCATTTTCCAAACAAATTTAAAACTCGACGAATTCTCGAAGTAACAAAACCTAATGAGATACATTTAAATTAATTCAAAAATAAAATCATGAAATTCTTTCTTTTTTTTTTGTTTCAATGTCCTGTACATCTTTCGGAAGTTTTAATTTAATCCATTAACGCTTTCATACTTTTAACGTTTCGGCTCGAAACGTATTAAAATCAACCATTCATAAAAATACAGAAAATAAGGTTGATGATCTTTACCTTTCGTTTGTTATCTGAGAAACCTCTAATTACATGCATTTGTTATCTTTTAAAAACACGATCCAAAATAAAAGGATAAGAAAACAGCCAACGGCCGTAACGACGCGGCTATTATAATTTTATAGAATATAAAACACTTAATGACGTTGGATAATTTCAATTCTTCACCTGTGGGGATACTTTCCATCACGATAAGGGCACCTGAAAACCCATTAAAACCAGAGGATAAAAAGATTATCGTAAACAATCTCAAAACTCATTAATATAAACTCTCCATCTTCTTTCGTTGGAACAATTAAGGAAGAGTAACTTCAAATATTAAGAGCGAAATTAAAGGAATGTTATTAATGAGTGCTAATGACTGTTGTTTATTTTAATAATGCAAGCGAAACTTATCTTTCTCACATTTAATAAATATGGTAATGCTATTATGATCATTTTAACCACTATTCTTCTTTTAACTGTTATTCTATTATAATTAGTTAATTTTTATTATACAATACTAGTTCTCATTGTGCTGTATTATTTTTAAATATTACTCAGGTTTGAATTTTTGACAAACATATTCGAAAAATTCCGTTACGATGTAACTGCCAATGCCCTTATAACTGGAATTACAGAAATAAAAAACTTAAAGAAAGTGTATGAATGAATGCTTTCTAAACACCTTCAAACAGATTAACAAATACAAAATTTCATTAAAGATTGAAATAGCTAAAGAGGAACTACCATACTCTACTGTGAAAATTAATAGAAATGTATACTGATGTAGAAATGCTTGATGGGAAAAATGAAATACTTTAATCTCATAAGCAAGACAGGATTATAAAATTTGCCATTCTTTTTTATGTGTTTGAGTTTCTTATTTTCTCGTCTGTGATGGAATATCATCTAAGCTTAATTAGAAACAAATACAATAAAGAAATATATAAATAAATGGACAAAAAAAAACTGGAAAAGGCATATTTGTCAATTATAGTAACTTCGTCAGGGGATGACGAAAGGCAAATTGACTGGAAAAGACAACTGGAAAAGGCATGTTTGTCAATTATAGTACCTCCGCCAGAGGGTGACCCCTGACGAAGTTACTATAATTGACAAATATTCTTTTCCAGTTGTTTTCTACATTTATTATATATTTCCTCACGGTAATTTCAAATAACTGCTAATGTTGTCGTGTAGCTTTAACGCCGATTACTTTGTTAATTTTAACTTAAATTTATTTACAGAGGTCATATTTTATTTATTTTTCAAATCGAATTTAGATTAATTTTTTCATATTAGAACAAAATACTAAGTATTATGTATATTTTGTTAAATAAATACATATTCAATGAAATGTCGTTGTCACTACATGTAAACAAAATACATTACCTACATTTGAACGTGTTCCCCAACATTCAATATATGTACCACTTCAATAGCAGAAATGCTAAAACCTTGGAAAACCTTCGGAGGTGTGCAATGTAGTGTCCCACTGAGATACATTAAAAACACTGACCGTTTTCTAACCAAAGTGAGTATTCGTCTATATTCTCCATCTTCACTTTATCCTAACACAGGCAAACAGCTTCACCAATTATCTTTTTTCTACCTGTATTTACATTCACATAAAAATTGAATGTTCTGTTCAAGTGGGCTACATCTTGTTATGTCTGTCCGTTTGCGACTCTATCTAAAAAAATCGTTTAATACACACTCTAAAATATCATCATATAAAGAAATCTAAATTTGCTAAGTTTCGAAACCATACCATAGAGAAAAAGAATGTATAACAATCACATTCTGAAGATTATATAAGTTATAATTAAAATCCAAAAAATCGCTAATAGTTAATTTTACTGGAAATATATTAGTATTTCAGTCAGTGGACTTGTGTTATTTTGTTGATAACTTTCATTCTCCTATAGCATAATGATACATAAATCATATGCATCATAGATAATCATAGGTGTCAATAAACTATACAAAATATGGGTGTTAAACATAGGTTACAATGTAAAAACTGTTTACTGTAAAAACAATGTAATGTAATTTTATAATACAAATCTAATAAGAAATTGCGTTTGCAACACAAAGAAACATTAATCCCAGTTATGGTTTTTAACTTTTTGGCATCTCACATTTGGCACTGCTAAAATTGCTTCATCTGCATCACAAATGCCACTTGGAAAATGTGAATGAAAAATGAGTGAAAGGAAAAGTTTATGGAAGATAAGAAATTGGGAGAAAGTAAGAAACAGCGGATTCTGAAGGAATCTATGGATTAAATATGCTTATAAACTAAGATTAACTCTGACAGTATGAAAGATGGCAAATGGCTCGAGAAAATCTTAGAATTAATCGAACCGAGTTTAGGGCTGTGTATTAGAAAGAGTAAACATAGTACTGGTATTACTTTATCAGAAATGAAATATTTCCCTCCAGTAATTTACAAAATTATGCGCATGTCAAGACTGTTGAAACTGTAGTTATTTAAAATATATTTAAGAACCTGATATCATTGAAATATAGTTAAATTACTTTGGAACTTATGTTTCTTATCAATTCTTAATGTACTTCTTTCGATGTGGTAGTTAAATTAAATAAATTGTCTGTGATAAATATTTGAGGTTGGAATAGAAAGTCACTTTAGAAAGAATAAAATATTTGTGATAAATGTTTGATGTTGAAATTGAAAGTCCTTTTAGGACTGTTTGCTTTGATTTTATTATATTTCAGGGGAAAATAATATTTACTTTTCAATTAACAAATATCAACTGCTTAAAATATTTCAAACGCATATCTTTTTGTTGTCTAACCTGAGTTAAGTTTTCAAAACAACTCATATTCAAACAGAAATAGTGCCTAGAATTTTATTGTTAAATGGGAATCTTTAAATGTAGTGTAGAAAATATCAAACATTTTCGACTCATAATAATCCATACACTTACTTGTAATAGTACAGCGACAGTCATTCAGTAAATGAACGTATAAAAATGAATCCTTCAACTATTGCAAATCAGTGTACTTTACAAAATTACGTATACGATACAGAACACAAATTAGCTGCTTTTCGTAAATACATAATAGTATATTTGTATGCTGTTTTATTAGGAAATTATAATTAATTCTGAATAATTATTCTGAAATCATTATAATTCTGATATAATTATAATTCTGAAACATAGTTTAGTGAAAAGGTCAGTAACCTAATACTTGAACACATATTGTCCTCATATAAATAACAGAAGCCCAGTGAGTGAACAACTTATTAAATTTAAAAATTGTATAAAAACATTAATAACAACTAAACATAAAAAAAATAGTAAACTCTTTCCATGTTTGATAAATTGATATGATATTCAAATAAACTCTCATAAAAATAAATTATTTAAAGAAAGATTTAAGATAAATCACAAAATATAACTTTACAAAATATAAATTTATTCTCATTTTTAAGAGGTAAATTAGGGGCACTATAATAAACCAATTTGCATTTGATACAAATACTTGACCTAATACTTGAACACATATTGTCCTCATATAAATAACAGAAGCCCAGTGAGTGAACAACTTATTAAATTTAAAAATTGTATAAAAGCGTTAATAACAATTAAACATAAAAAAATAGTAAACTCTTTCCATGTTTGATAAATTGATATGATATTCAAATAAACTCTCATAAAAATAAATTATTTAAAGAAAGATTTAAGATAAATCACAAAATATAACTTTACAAAATATAAATTTATTCTCATTTTTAAGAGGCAAATTAGGGGCACTATAATAAACCAATTTGCATTTGATACAATCTTCTGAGAACTGGAGCCATTGTTAAGCTCACTATATTCCGAGAAGTCCTATTTCTCCTGCTCTTCTAGCGTTTTTCTTGTTACACTTCCTCATATGTTCTTTTACTGGTTTCATCTATTCAGATTTATTTTTCCCTTTCATGATTAATATTCTTCCCTTTTTTGTTTCTTTTTTAGCTTTGTAATCACCTTTTCTCTCTCTCCAATCGAGATTCCCTCTAACAAGCAACTTAGATTTACTTTTTAACTACGCAGTGGCCTATATTTCATTGTTTATACAAAACCTTTATACTGTGGGCTAAAATATTTAGCAACAAAACAATACAAGATAATTCTTGTTGATAAACGATAATTGCTATTTTTAATATACAGTGTGTCCGTAAAATAATGCCCCAGTTTCAATGGTATATTATAACAGTTTAATTTAGACTATTTACAACAAATCATACATCAAATTAAAGGTAAACTAACCTAATTTTTCTTACAAATGATCAATATATGCACCTTTAGTTACACGGTACTAATCTAACCTGTAGTCTAATTTGTCCCACACTTTGATTAAAAAGTTCGGTGTAATGGAAGCAATAGCCTCATCAATTCTGTGTCTCAACTCTTTATAATATGGATTCTCTCATATAATAGAATATTTTATGACCTGAAAGACAAAACAAGTAATTTTCCACCCCTTCGCTTGCATTTCTTACTGTAACATTAAGCGAAAAATATTGTCAGTGATGTGCGAATGTATTACTTGGAAATTTTAATTTAAACTATAAGTTTTACGCTTAGATTATCATTAGAAAACTCAAGATAACGCTGGAAGTTAGATGTCCACTTCCACTACAAATGACAGCTTCTCCCCGGCATAATTATGCAAAAGTCTAAATAATTTTCTCATCGTCTACTGCACAAAGCGTTGTCTTCAAACTCAAACACGTTTCTAGAAGCAACAGACTGTCACATAACCGCAGTCGAGCGAGTAATAAACAACGCAGTGAATGTCGACTCTTGCCAAGTTCGCCCCGTCAAATAAAGGACTGGCAACAATTCACCAATCATCGGACACGGCTTCGAAACTACGCAAATGGCTCTTAGGATTGCCATTGGGAAACTGGGAGATCATAAATTGGAATTTTGGAACAATCTGTCGAACAGCTCCCGGTTCGATGTGGCGGGATGTCAGGGAGTATTTTGTAATTAGTGGCATTCCTTGAGTAGTATCTGGAGGTGACGTGAGACTGAATGGTTAGGCTTGGTGCTGGCTGAATAGACTGAGACTTCATTTAGAAAATAAATGGATTGAGATTAACTAGAATATATGTATTCAAAAAAATAATATAAGGAGTATACGTATTATAAACACTATATATAATACGGATAGGACTATATAACATCTATACAAGTACTCTATATTAGGACTCTCTATACAAAGACTCTATCATAAGGACTCTATGTATTATAGAGGCTTTTATATTAGTTACGATTTATAGAGATAGATAGAGTTTGAGAATTATAAATTAAAACATACGGTGTGAATAATTTATTTATTAAATTTAAAAATATTTTTGTGGAATGCTGTTTAGAAAAGATGTTTCGAATTTTTCAAATGAATACTTTTGGAATTTATTTTATTCTATTTTCTTTCTTCAGTTAGTTTATTTGTAATACAAAATATTGTAAAATTTACATGTGAGTGTTTTCATTTAAATGTGCCATATATTGCGTCATACTGTTTTCTGCTGTGTTTAACTCTATAACTTCACTGTTATAAAAAGCTATACATTATTTATATCCATATTCAGCAATTCACAGTAGTACAAATAATTATTTAAGACACTGACCGAATATATAAAGCAATTATATGAAGAAAGCTCATCTCTGAATAATAAAACCATTTATTTATAACCACTTTAAAAGTTTGAACAAACAAATCCGTTTAAAAACCTTAAAGGAACAAATTAATTTAAGCAAAGCAGATCTTACACAATACACATTTTACTTGTGCGTGAGTGTAATTATGAGGTTTGGACTCAAACGAACAGTTTGAAAAATCAAACAATAATGTCGAGGGAAATAATTACGTTCATAAGAAAATAATAAACATATTACATCATTTGAGAACATAGCCTTTACTAAAAGTAAAATAATTGAATATTAATATTTATGGGTTTTTTAATTAGAAAATTGAGTAAACGAGGGAAAACATGATGTATTAAAAATTCCAAAGAGTTATTTTTTATTGTTGATTCAATTTAGGCAATAAGTAACAGTAAAGGCGATGATACATTATTTTTGTTTCTTGTGCACGCCTAGAACAACTTTCATTTAGTCTGGTTCAGTACAGTAGTTCCTTTTCAATATGATCATTACAAAAAAGTGTTTTAAGTGCAGTATTATACGAACGTATTAATAACCCCTCTAATAATACAGTGTAAAATTTGAATTGATATTACACCTTGTAATCGGTATAAATTGGTTCCCATGTGTCATTGGATAACGTTAAGCTTCGTGTAAAATATCTAATAATGACTTCTTTTTTTTTTTTTACAAACCCTTAACTTCTTTCATATTTTTTAGTTCAAATATATGTCGATTTAAAATTCTAGAATGGAGCATTGTAGGAGAATGAGTTTGAAATAACTTGCTACTCTTTATCGAAGAGCAATGGCTTTTAGTTTATAATTAATTTAATATTACAATAATTTCCTTTTCGAAATTACTAAAATAGTTTGACTAACACTATTATCTTTCAATCAATTTATTTTAATTTTTAATAAATTGTTTACTTAAGATTATTTTACTATTTACTTGATGAATAATTCAATATTAAATATATTTATAAGACATTTTAAAGTGTGATAAATTAAGCAGATAGGCAGTGAGCATTTGATAAAGATTATGTTAATATTTTAATCGAAAAACTGTTTGCTTTAGCAAATAGTAGCAAAATTAATGAATTTATCCATTTTGTTCACTTTATTGTTAAAATGTCTGTCAAATTTAGGGGGAAATTAAAAACTCGTTTATAATACTTCTAGAATTAAAAACTTGAAAACTTTTAATAAACTCTGCTCTATCAGTAAAAAGTAATTTTTTATAGAAATGACTATTACTAAATGCGATCGAAAGCCATCGGAAACTAGTATAAAGACTTTCTACCAGTAATTTACCGCTATTGGACATTTCTGTAATTACCAAACCTTTCTCCAATCCTTTCTCGTTACATCTAAACGGCAGAAAGGATCTTTAAGAAAATAAACTGTTCTGCGAGTTAGATAAATGATATAAAATCAATGAGCTGGCTGTAATAGGATGGCTACCTGATTAAAGGACAGCAATCTTGTTAATTTCAAATTCCAATCTTTTAAACGTTGTAGATATAGAGTTTTAGTTAAGAGAAGATATACTACTATAAGATTACATTTAAAATGCTTTATTAAAAAGGGCTAAGAGCAACATTTTCTTCCTTATAAAACGGTAGTTTTAAATACTACAAAAACTGGAAAAATATGTCATTAAAACTTAAATGATAAGTATAATTTAGTCACTAATTTTTATTTGAAGCACCGTTTTATCGTAGAGTTACAATATAAAACATAAACCTAATATATATTACGGCTATTTTAATTAATATGAATAGAATACATAATAACTGTTTTTTTACAAAATATATATTGCTATTGGTAATTTCTACAATTTATTTACAGTTTCTTAATATTTATTCTATTAACCAGCTATACATAATAAAAAAGCATATTCTTATTATAATACTTTTTCATTTGTCTTAAACTAACGAACTAATCACATTAACTAGCTGTTTCGTATAATAACTGTTAGCGCATGGTTAATATGATAAATACTGTATTCTGCGCAGTCCTCCCAAATTTATATTTGCACGTGTGTTAGGATGCTGTCAATTGCAGATGGTTAAGAGTTTAAAAATGCAACTCCAAAGGAAAGTGTTCAGCGTTAAAATGCAATTGCAAACATACTGATATTTAATGTAATTCAAAATGTCATGACAGTTTGTTCTGTTCTATTTAATAATTGTTTACAGAAACATGCTTTTGTAATACAATCTTTATCATATCAACCAAGTTATCATATTAACCAGCATAATCCAGTATTTTTCATATTAATCACAAGCTAACAATTATTATATATAATAGTTGGTTAATGTGATAAATTTGAAAAATGTGTTCAATGACAAAAAATATTACATTAACAAGGTGGTTTTTTACTGTGAATAATTACTGATTCATATGATAAATATAAAGAAATTGATAATAATTTATCATATTAACCAATAGTGATAGTTATTTTGTAAAATTACCAGTTATTTGGCAGAATCAAAGTAATAAAATAACCGTAACGTATAACAATTTCGTTACCCACAACCTGCATTCTCATTGTAATAACGAAATTTATGAACATAAATGTATAATTAATTAAAATTATCATATTGATTTTAACTTTGAAAACATACATAAACCAGCTTTTGTACCGGACCTAAATGTAATAGATCAAAGGAAATATTTATTAGAAAAATAAGTAATAAAAATCAAACTCAAAGGGAATTATTTAAAAGTTTTTATTCAATCGCCTTAAATACGTCAAAAAGTAAACAAGCCAGTGCACAAATACAAAGCTACACACTATACCCTTTTAACGTAAAACCGGTATTTTCAATCAAATGTGTCTCATCCATACCTGAAGAGGGAAAATGACTGATTACAACAATTTCATTCTCACTAACTTTTCAGAAAGGAAAAAAAACTGTCCCAGGTTAAGATAATAAAAAAAAAATCCCCTTGGGAAAGAGACCAAAGATGTGTGAACTGCGACACATCTCACTCCTCCCCCTCCTTTCGGAGCACCAAGAGCACATCTCTACAGCATCCCACCTCTCTCACGGGACGACGATCAGGAAATTCTCATTTCCTCTTCGATTACAGTCTACATCCCCCCCTTTCCCCAAGATCCATCCGCACTGTATCGAAGAAAGATGAATGAGCGTGTTTCGATATATCTAGATATTTCTCGTAATCCTAGATGGAGGGGGGATCTTTTTCGTGCGTGCTCTCCTGTCGTCTGAATTTCATTTTGTTTGTTCCGATTTGAGAAAAAATCTGAATTGTATTGGAAGGGGAGATGCTAATACTGAAAAGGCGATTTGGAGATGTTAATGCTGAAAAGTGTCAGGTTCCGTGAATGTGATGAAATTCTATTGTTAGTATTCACAAATATGAATTTATTTAAATGCATTGAATAACAATAATGTACTTCAGAGGGTGTATCAAGTTTTTCTTTACTTTCAGAACTGAAAATCAATAGATAAAGAAATATTCTCATCTAAGATTAGGGTAAAACTATTCTAACGTTGAAGTATTTATTTAATGGTAAGGCTAAATTTTAAGAGAGTAAAGTTCTGAGTCTACTCCTTCTCAGATTTATCTGAAACAATCCGACAAATTAAAGAATGTAAATTTTACTGCGACTATACACATATTTAGTCTGCGCATATATTGGTTGTTATAAAATATATTAATGTTTCTACAGTTTTGAATATTAATTAAAAAAATTATGTAAGGGCAATTAAACTTTAAAAGTTTACTTTAATAAATTATTTATTGAAATAATTTAGCAAATATCAAAATGAATAAATGATTTATGAAAAGTTTTGAAGCAAATTTACAAATTAACTCTATTTTCTCAAATTTTTCGAAACATCTTAACACCTCACATTTTACAAAAATATATGCTCTAGTGCATCATCTAAACAGAGACAACTTGTGACTTATAGAATCCTCCTATCCTTAAATGCATTATATGGTTATAAATTTTTTTCAGAGGAAAATTATGATGCAGTTTTTACTAGGTAAAAACTATAATTTATTCTTCCTTTGAAGGCTCACAAACTTCTTCTATCAACAAACAATTGTTATCAAGCTTCAATAAAAGCTTCTGCACATTCAACTTTGAACACAGTAATAATTCAGGCTCGGATAGTAAACACAGGAAGCTTTCCGAACAGCAAACGATTCTGAACGCAACTGAACTCAATTTCATGTTTCGTCTCTTTAAAGAGTGCCACGGCAGAAATTTCAAGCAAAATTCAGCCGACCAATCGTCTGATCGAAATGCCTTGAAATTTCGCGAATGATTTAAGTGTGTCCACCTTTTTTCCAACCTGAATTATCGCTGTTTACAAATTATATTAAATAAAAATAGAAGGTTAAAATAAATATGTCAGTGTTTACAATTTTATACGGAATAAAATAAAATAGAACTTTAAAATAAATACGTTACTAATTAAAATTATTTACAGACGATTTTTGTAACAATATTAGAGCAAAAATATTCATTTCTTACTTTTGAAGATCAGAAGAAAGCTACCAAAAAAGTTATAGATTTTTAAACCAGGTCTAGGTTTTACTAGATAATGGTAGTATCAATAATAACCTATGTTCTTTACTACTTTTGGATCAACATTTTATTGGAGGATTTTACGGTAATTTTGCCTGTTTATAAGAAAGTCGTTCTCCTTAGCTTTTTTAGAGCGACATGTAATTTTATAAACACTTCAATTGAATATCCAAATTATATATAGTTTGAATTCCTAAATTCCCTCCAGAAATATTAATTATACCATACCAGAAAAACTTTGCATGTTTATTAAAAAATTATATTGATAAAACTTTAGAAGTGCTTATGATTAAACTTTAATTCCAATAAAACTTTCTAGGATATTGTTTTTTTATAAACAAAGCTACAAAACAAATGTCATAAAATTAGAAATACTGAGCTACAAGTTTAAACATTTTCATGTAGAAAAGAGGAAACTTTTTAGGAAGAAATATTAACCCTTTCAACCCTTTGTCATTAGACAAAATTGAATATTATAACATTTAAAATATTTATTACATTACTTTATCCACACCAAAGAAACTTACTAAATCTACACTTTGATACCGAAAGAGCCAACGCTAAAAAAATTGTGAGCTTTGGTCATTTATATGGTTTCAAAGCTGAACTCCGTTTAAAACGTGTCTAATTTCTGAACAAATAGAGTGCAAGATGTATTTTTTGCTAGTTATTATTATTAATATATATTTATATATATATATATATATATATATATATATATATATATATATATATATATATATATATATATATATATATATATATATATATATATATATATATATATATAAGGCAAAGCCCTCACTCACTGATTCACTGACTCACTGACTCACTCATCACTAATTCTCCCACTTCCCACATAGTCACAACTCTGAAAATCGGCACAAATATCAACAATGGTAAAAATAGAAAAAGTAAACTATTCCGATCTCGATTAACCCACTTTAAGGGGTCGAAAAGTGGTTAAACGTTCCAAACGGGGGACATTCGAAAATCCTACTTCCCACATAGTCACAACTCTGAAAATCGGCACAAATATCAACAATGGTAAAAATAGAAAAAGTAAACTATTCCGATCTCGATTAACACACTTTAAGGGGTCGAAAAGGGGTTAAACGTTCCAAACGAGCGATATATTCGAATGTCCTACTTCTCATATTTTCACAATTCTGAAAACTGGTGTGAATATCAATAAAGACAAACGCAGAAAAAGTAAACTATTCCGATCTCCGGTGGATCAAGGGGTAGAAAAGGGGTTAAACGTTCCAAACGAGGAATATTCGAATGTACCACTTCCCATATGGTCACAACTCGGAAATTTGGTACAAATGTCAAAAAAGATTAAACATAGAAAAAGTAAGCTATTCTGTTCTCGATTAACCAACTTTAAGGGGTCGAAAAGGGGTTAAATGTTCCAAACGAGGGATATCCGAATGTTCCTCTTCTAATGTAGTCATTTTTCTGATATTTTTTTGCAAATGTTAAAAAAATAATTCATTCCAATATCGATTAACGAATTTTTAAGGGATGAAAAGACGACGCAACATTGAAACTATACGAGATTAACTTAATGTCTAATTAACTTAATTCCAATACAGCTACTACTTTGAAATTTAGAACTAAGAGCAAACATAAACACAATAAACTATTCCAGTTTACTATTCACAATTATAAATTTCGTTTAAAATGTCAACAAAGGAAAGTTCCTATTTTGATAAATCAATTTGTCGGGATCGAAAAGGGAGCAAACGTCTGAAGTGTAGAATACATGAATGTCTTTTGATCGCTAAAATGCTAATGGTAAAATTTCGTAGCGCAGCACGGGTATTCAGCTAGTATATATATATATATATATATATATATATATATATATATATATATATATATATATATATATATATATATATATATATATATATATATATATATATATATATATATATATATATATATATATATATATATATATATATATATATATATATATATATATATATATATATATATATATATATATATATATATATATATATATATATATATATATATATATATATATATATATATATATATATATATATATATATATATTTTTTTTTTTTTTTTTTTTTTTTTTTTTTAATAACAATAATTAATAATAATTATTTAAATTTTATTTTAAATATTTCAAATTCTGTATCATAAATACAAACCGTGCCTTCCTGGCATGTTCATCAAAGTTTAATTTATTAACATTGACTGTTGTAGTTTTAAAGTTAACGTTGAAATATCTGCTTACTTTTGAAATACGAAACAAAAATGTACTTACATTTTTCTCAAATATGAATTTATACATAAGGAAAAGACATTATATAAAAAAAAACTTTCAAAATGACAATCTATTTCAGGTAGTAAAAACTCCACATCTCTTCCAAAGTAAAGAACAAAAACACTTTAGAGTGACACTAAACTCTAGTCACGTGTGTTGGACCATGTTTACGGGGATTGTAAAAAAGGACATTGCTATTTACTTACGGAGTATTCAAGTCAACTGATTCAGTGGCCTGTATCCCCTAAGTGGATCACTTCTGCTTTCAGCTCTATCAACTTAAATCCTGAGCTTATCCACGTGAGAATTGAACGTAAATCTTGCCGATGCTATATAATAGAGACATTTTGCATTTTATTTTACCTGTTAGTCCCCAGCTACCCCCAAAAAATTAAGCAAGTGGATGAAATATTTTTATATAAGAAATATATAAATTTAATTCAGATATTTTCACTACCTTTAAGGTGATCCCAAACTTGTTATTGAAATGCATCATCATATTCTGTTGAGAAACACGAACATATATGTAACCTCTGTTAGAAGATACATTTCATTATAATATGAACACTAATTATACTTGAAATCTTAATTGATTATTGCTCTTGCTCTTCATAATTTTTTTAATTATTAATTTAGTTGATTTCATTACAATAAAAACGAGTAGTTATTATCGATATATTTAAGCTTTAAGCTATAGGTAAAATAGTCACCAAATTGCGTAGAATTCTACTCAATTTCTTCTAATAGTATCTCTGAAAAAACAAATTTATGATTTTTAAACTAGATTTCCTGTCTATTTAAATAGCATTCAATCGTGGTAATTAAATGAATGCCATATATTAATTGTTTTTTAATAAGGGAAAAATTATTATTAAGAATTACAGTTAAAACATTTTCATAAAATTTTTATATTAAATTATCTTAAATATAATTCATTTATCATTTTATTCATTACAATAATCATAAATATTCTGATACAATATGATTATGGAATTAATCACGATTGCATATTCTAAATATTCAATGAAAATCCTCTTGATTAGATATCTTTTGCTGATATATTAAGATGTTCGGTATATGTTTTATTACCTTAAATAAACTGTATCTATTTGTAGAATTATGTTTGCATTAAGCA
This sequence comes from Linyphia triangularis, assembly GCA_963978545.1. NCBI lineage: Eukaryota > Metazoa > Arthropoda > Arachnida > Araneae > Linyphiidae > Linyphia > Linyphia triangularis. Next base: position 56,405,818 of record OZ021724.1, on the reverse strand, counting down.
TAGACAAATGCCTAAACCAATTCAGAGATACAACTTGTAGAAAATATATTATTAAATATTTTTAAATAAATTTAATATAATATTTCCTCATATTCACAAAATTTAAATGTTTCTATGGTAAAATTAAATAAATACATGTAAATATTACTAGAATTAGATAACAAGTTTTGAATAGTTACATTTTTAAACAGCAGTTATATACTAATTTAAAGTATTTCTAAAATTATTACAGTAATATTTACAATTAATATCTCGTAGAATGCTTCCAGACTTATCTTAATTTTTAATTTCTATAATTTTCTAAGATAATATCTTATTGGAAATAGTCTATAAATTAAGATTAACTTAGGATTTAAAATTCAATGTAAATAGACATACGCCTAAATTTTTAGAAGCTAATGAAACTAGCTTTGAACTTAATCAAAAATTTATGATACGCTCAGAGGTTTACACAATAAATTTATCATCAGTAACCTGAGCACTAAATAATATTATTCTGTCAAAATTGTCTATTTTAATTAAAATATTTTAACGGAGGTATACTTGCTTATTTAACAATGAACATGTGGCACTTGTTAAATTAAAATTGCCTTCTAGTAAAATGCATGTATAAATCATACAAAATGGAATTTTAAAATATATGAAAAGTGGTTCAGTGAAACGTTTCTAACCGTATATATTTGAATTAATAGTTTCGTTTTAATTTTATAAATATAATCTCTAATAGATATGAATTTAAATATCAGAAACAATTTTATGTTTACTTAGCAATGAAATTAATTTTTATGGATAATATTTCAATTATATCGGCATTTTTAACTTAAATTTGTGCGACATTGTAAGATTTAAATACAATTTTAATTAAAAAAATATCTATATAAAGCATAATTAATATTAGATTATTTACTCTTTTATAATGTATAAAATTTATGATACCTGAGTATAGTACCAATCCGAGAATATTCTCTATCAAGAGTTCTCTAAAATTTGTATGTATTTTATTTGGCATTTAGTATAATATATTTGATTATTTAGGGATATAAAGGGTATTTATTTTTGCGTATTATTGAATTCTATAAACTTTGTCAACTTGAATTAGGTTTTTTGAGTTTTTGCAGTATGGTAGTCAAACGCTGTGCCAACTTTGTATATTGTATTATTACCTATGATCCTGAAACGTGTTGTATTCTAAATTGTTTATGGTGTAATCATGTTAACTTTGTAAAATTGATTATCTTGATCTATTATATAGTCTACAATTTTAGTGTTTTCTATTTTGTATTCTGGAAATTTTCTATTTTGTATTCTGGAAATTTTATATTTTCTATTATGTTAAAATGTAAGCAAATTCAATTTATATATTTTTTTACTCAAACAATCCTGTTGGGCCTTGAGTCTGTTGTTGATCTGTAAATTTGTATTCGTATAAGAGTTTATTAATCAAACCAAATTGATGATCATCAGCACCTTCCTGCAAAAAATTTCGCTTAACTTATATAGCACAACATTAAAAGGAAGTATGCCAATTGGCTCTATACTTCAGTAAATATTGACTTTTGAGAATTATCTACATTTTAAAATCACCATCGGAACTTGGGTTTTACTATAAGAAAAATACATGTGTGTTTTTTAAAAAAGAAATACAATGAAAACAAACTACAATAAATAATATAGTCTAGAAACTGTACTAGCTTTGTTTTACATTGCTATCAGTTGGAATTAAACACATCCCATCATGACAATAACTCTCATTAAAACACTGCTTCTGTACATTTTTATTGCAATACATCGGACCCAGATATTAAATATGTACAATTAGGTTATATTTAATGACTGAAATCTTCTTCGACGTAAAATAAATCAACATAAAACAAAACTTTGCCAATTGAGAATATTTTGTAAAATAAATTTTCCCAATTTTTTAGTTTGGTTACAAACTTGGCACTGAATATTTAAGTTCTAATCGAATATGAAGCATTTATAGTTTAGGATTAACCTATTGTAAATAGACTTCTCATCATCAATTCCAGTACTTCCGGTTGAATTTTGGTATTAGAAGTAACCTGAATAAGATATTTCATTTTAAATAGCGGATATATAAAATGTTAAAGTAGTGTAGACAGTCTTAAGAAGCAAATCGTGGTTGAGGTAAACAGAAGTTTATTGCCAGAGAGATGGGAGGTGAGAGTGAACTTCGGTTAGTGGAAAGAGTAAATTATTCCAAAAGGCGAAGTCGAACAAAAGTATTGGGATTTAATAGATTTTTCAGTGACTCAAAGCGCTCTCGCAAACTCCGGAAAATACTAGAAAATTCTAAAGCCAAAATCGAAAGTTCTAATAGGAATACATGACATGTATCTATTACAATGTAGTTTCGTCTGAGGATCTTAAAGGATGGATAACTATCTTATAAACAGACCGAAAAAACCTTTGTATAAGATTCTCCCTGAGCTTACAATCTAAAATTAATTTAACTATCGATGTTAATTGTCATGATTACATCGTATCAAAATTTCCTTGGAATTGAGGGCTTGAGAGATAAAAGAGTTTAAGTGACTTGTCTTTACTTTTGAGAGAATACACTTTAAAATTTCTTATTTATATTAAATTCTATGAAAACTAGTGATATATTCATTCCAGAGGTTAGTATTTGAGCAACAAATAATTTTCATACAAATTTAATACAAATAAGAAACTTTTAAAGTGTATTTTCTCAAAAGTTAAGAAAAGTCACTTAGACCACTTTTCTTCTCAGGCCAATCAGAAGAATTTATAATAGTATTTGTATCATAATTAAGTAATCTAAAAATTAAGGGTGGTGTTCAAAGCAAAAGATAGGTTGCTAATGAAAATAAAATCAACACTTTTTAAAACAACTAAAATAACAATAAGTACTAAAATGATTTATTAAATTCAAAAATTCGGAAGAATGTACTTGGGAAAAAATAAAAGCAACACAAAAAATATATAGATTAGTACTAAAATATAATTGTATTAGGAAATTTTTTGGAAACATCCCAAAGAGTTATTTCTTGAAAAGAATGTTAACGTCCCAGAAGAATAAACTTCGAAAATTCAACTTTATAATAGAAAGTGAAAAGGTATCAAACTGAGAACTCTAGACATCTACGATCCAAATATTTTACTACATAAAATATTATGTAGTGTTAAACATACCTCCAAAACCATTAGATTTAAATAATATTACCAAATGTTGCCTGTATATAACTGTCCCAATACTCTAAACATAGTATTTTAAGAGCTGAAACAGTTCCTATATATGCGTACGTTAACGAATGAAAGAAAATATACAGATGTCTCAAGATCTCCGAGATTTGTCAATACACAAAATCAATCCAAATCGTCATCTAAAGAGATACATTATAAATTAATACATCAAACACAGACCATACATTTGAACCAATATACCATTTCCAAATAGGATCGCTTCGAAGCAACATTCCCAATACGCAAAACTACATATATATTTTTAGAACCAAACTAGGTCCTGCAGACGCACATATGCGAATAAAAGATAAAATACCGGCTTTCGATAGATCCCCGCAAATTGCTCCGTATCCTTGGACAAAATCGATCCAAATAGACGTCTCAGAGGACCTAAGGATGCAGGGAGTAAAGACAGTTTTCACATCCTCATCCTATATATATCTATAGGATGTCTCTCCCGTCTCCGAATTCACTGAAGCGTCTGTATTTGTTCCGGCGGCGTTGACAGACTCCTTGTGTTGATACGTCGAGAATCAATAGTGACAGGCTGCCGTAACATCACGACTTTGTTTCAGGATCATCCTTAGGAATCGAGGCTTAAATAATTTATCATTCACACATGATACTCGTAGTTAGTAATGGGGTTATGATTACGTTGTTGGAGATGCACGTTCGGAAGAGGACTCGAGTTATTCTCATAGGGTTGAGTCATTCAATTATTTTGCTTTAGAAATGCTTTTGGTATGTGGTAAGAGAAATTAAATTATTAAAAATATGTTTCATCAATAAAGGTAAGTGTTTTCAAAGCATAGTTAGAATATTAGAATTGTTTAAAAGACAACTAAATACCAAACTTTGAATCTCAACATAATACAAAATTAAATATTATTAGTATATTTCCGCTTAGTCATTTTTTGTTGTTAAATTTTATGTATTCGTTTTCGATACCAAAGGGTTAATAATACTTTTTCTAGAAAAAAAAAAACTCTTCTATATTATCACGTTTATGGTAGAATGAAATAAATTATGATGTCATTGCAATCCTGTAACAAAATAGTACTGAATGACCCTATACAAATGTTCTATTGCGGAAAGTAATACGAATTTTTCAACTAAAACGTTTAATTTCTCTTGTGATTGTTAGTTTTCAATGTGTTAAAGACAGTGATACGGAAGTGAAAAGTGTCAAGTAAAACTTTTGTGATAAAATTTTAGGGACGGCAAATTTCCTATTATTGCATGTAACCATCAATTTATTAATTTTTTTGGTTAATAATGATGCAGTTATGTGTATCTTTCGTATCAGTTCATTTATGAAATTTTAATTAATATGCAAGAATTAATGCATTTTAATAGTGATGTTTAATAAAGTTATTACAGCTGGAATCTATACATATGTCACTTTAAGAATTTTATTACCGTGTGCTAAGCTATGCTTTGAAGACAAATATACCATTGCTGGAGAGTAAAAATAACTAAACCTAACCCCTTTAACTAAAATTCGAATTGCCATAATTACAAAATTATATTAGGACTAAGACATATATTACAGAAAATGGCATCATTTTAATTTTATTTTTAATAAATTTAAAAGCAATTATTCAAAAAAAGATATAATTTTTTTTAATTATATGTTTCTTAATCTGCTAATTTATGTTGTATTTAAAATATAAATTATGAAAATTGAAAATTGTAATCTTATTCAAAACTGCCATAAAACTAGGATATAATAATACTTTAGAAGATATCTGTAATCCAACGTAAAAAAGTAATACTTTAAAGTATTGCCATAAAGAATTTCAATGAATAGCAAAACTTAAATTCAAAATAAGACAAGATAACTCATAAAATATACGAACTCTCGAGAGAGAGAAATCTAATTTACAATACTCTAAGCCCAATCATAAAACCTGGGATAGTAAATAATAAATCATCGACATTTTTCGTTTAAAAATGTAATACGAGAAATATTTCCTCTGCCATTATTTTAAGGGATCTCTTCCAATGTAAAATAAAATATATTCTTAGAATGGAATAAATTTTACAAGGAGGAAATGCAACACAATATAACCGTTTCGCTTAACAGTTTGAAACAAGTTTTTTAACACATCTGTGTTACTTTAGCAATTGTCCTGGTGGAAGGATAAACACAACTCGATACTTATCAGAATCCTTTAGATTCTGCAAATTTCTCAAAGAAGAACATTTACGGGATATAAGTTGTCAAATGTTTCTGTATTGATTATAGACGATCAATATTTCATTTAAAGGAACTGCAAATCCCTGTCAACTTGGCTGACAAGACAAGTGATCGGATGTCTAAGTAAGATTACGTTTATCTAACCTAATAAAGTTAAATCCCCGGTAATTTGGAACAAAGCATACTATACTTTTAAAGCTTTTAAATCTCATACAATCATTGCTTGAAAAGAATATATTTAAATAAGAATTAGCATAAAAGCTTAAGCAAATCATGTTTGAATAAGAATTAAATGACTTTAGTTTGTCTGAAGTGCATTATTCTAGTCAGTATAGACTATTAATTGTTGCTTTCTAAAGAGAAAATTATATCGCTATGCAATGAGAATAAATCTGGTAAAAATATACTTCAAAAAAGTATCGATGCATTAAAAGCTCTTAACACAATCAACAGTATTTTTCTTTTGAAATAAATTTTTTAATTTTCTCAGCTTTTTTTTTTTTTTTTTACGGCGCAAGAGCAGCACGAGGGGAATATATTTATTCTAACAATATTATTCACAATAACGCCTCATAATTTTGACAATAATATTTGTAACAATTTTGCCCGATGACGAAATGTAAACATAAGCTTGTTCCTCTCCACGTTGCACTAACGAGATATCTCTAAGGCATCGACGGACTTATCATGCCGTAGCCACCACTAATTCGACACCTCAGTTATGGCAGCAAGCAGACCCTGCCTCCTTGTCTTCCATTCAAGAGACTGACGCCTAACTAACCGAGCCACTGAAAGCTGTAATAAATTACTTAAAGTTAAAGACCCAAAATAAGACTAAATACTATAATTGAAAGGAAATTTTTAAAATATTTATTTTAATAATTAATTTTTTTTACAGTTTTTATGTATAGTATTACGAATAAATTGATAAACACTATTTTAAAAACTTTAGTTGTGGCTGTATAATTTATGCTTACCATATCAAGGCAATATAAATATGTACTCATAAATTATCCTAAAACGTTTTAATATACTTTAAAACTGAAATATCGTTGAAATTTAGCGTTATTTTAATTCTCATATTATATAAAATTCAAAATAAGACCTATAATAAGTATTTATCGATATCATCTCACTCTGAAAAGGGGAATATGAAAATCATTTATAGAAAAGGCACTAGAACTACGACATTTGGTTAAAATGTTATTAAGCTTCCGGTCAAAACTCAAGAATTGTTTTTAACATCCTTCAAATAATCTACAAGGAAAGTCAGTCGCGCTTTATAAGAATTACAACTCTTTTCACGACACTGCTGGACATGTGTCAAGCACAATGCTATTGATCCTACAAAGCAGTTTTATATTGCCTTCCAATTCGCTACATTCCAACGATCCTTTCAAAGATCAGAACTTCCTCTGGAAATTTTAAGCTCTATTAATGAAAATGTCTTCACCATAACCAAAATGTTCAGGTATTGTGTTTTGGTGTTTAAATGTTTAAATTTTGCTTCAAACTCAATACTTTACGTCTTAGAACGCTTATGATTACCTGGTAAGGAGGATCATATAAAAATTAAATATTGGTAGAAGACTTCATGACAGTTTAATTTACTACCTCAAATAACGGATTAGTTGTTAATAAATAAAATTTATATATTTTAATTCCAAACTGTGCTGTTATACTGTTATTGCAGCAGTTAGACAAAGGTATTAAAATGATTTAACCGCCATTATTTGCAAACATTATTTTATCAAATAGTGGCCACTTCATTTCTAAACAACATCAATATTTAATATAATCACTAAAGAAATAGTTTCAACAGGAAATTATAATCTTTTAAAGTCTTTCACACATTACTTAAAATTTAAGCAGCAATTATTTTATGTGTGTTATTTATTTAATGTGTTCCTTTGTTGAAATACATTTTTATCAATAAGTAATATTTATGTAGTCTTTTAAGATGTAATGATAAAGCTTAATACTGAAATGTCTTTACGGAGATGCTTACATTTACACATTAAGAATATCTCAAAATGATAGGCACTTACAATATTTGTTTATTTGAATTGTATTATCAACAGTACAAAGCCTCTTTCAGGATTTTAATCCTAAAGATATTAACAAAAAAAGTCATTATCTTAAGAGGTTACAAATTGGTAGTGTAATAGTTATTGGCATCAGCAATTAAGCTAGTGTAATAGAAAGTACAGAAAGATCATTAATCGCAGAGAACGTCTTCTATTTACATTCTATAAATAATAGCATGTAATATCATATTAAATAGATAACCTTTCGTGTTCATAGACATTTAAGAAAAGCTAAAAAAAGAATTTCACAATTATCGTTGGGCTCAACATAATAAACGTATTTTCTAAATAAGATTTTATTATTGAAATTCATTTTCAGTAGGATAAGTTGTGAATAGTGGGATTTTTCCAGATTAAATATATAATTCCGATAAAAATAATATCGAATTTTCATGGATAATCGTTCAGATTACTTTAGCATTTTATCTATAACACTTTTTTACTTAAATTTTTTAATTTACCAACATTAAGATATTACTTATTGTAACTATTTAAATTTTCATTATTCACGTAAAATGATTCCAAATTTGTTAATTAAGTTAATTGAAGTTTTGTATGTTTATATCTAGATTTCAGTGCCCACCAATTACTGCAATTTATAAATACGACGTTTCTAATAATTCAAGTAACGTTGTGTTTCTTGACCCTTTTCTACATTTTCATTGAACGTAGAATACTTAGTTCACCCTAATGATTAAATGTCAGTTCATTATGTTGAAACACATGACACTTATGAGTAAAGGGCTAATCTGAATACTTAGAGGAGTAATTTTAAGTTTCACCGCATGAAAGCAAAAGAAGGGACGCGTGTTTCAGAAAGTTACAGCTGTATGTCTAAATTTACTCAGCAGTTACTTAGATTTATTGTTTCATATAAAACAAAATTAATAATATTGCAATATTAGTAAAGTAATTCAATCAAAAATGAATTTTTTTGTTACATAATTAAAGTAGTTAAAGATGGGCTAACTTCATGCCCAGTCCACTTAAAGTTGGGCACCAAAAGTTAACGTATTTGGTAAAATTGGAAAAATATAAAATTGTTGCGTTATGTTTTTATCCTACATTGATAAAATACTTGATGTTAATTAGGTCACATTTATTTCTTATATATTTTACTAAACTTACTTTTTAAACTGTATGCATATTTTTCAACGTAAGGAACATTACATACGAATACAAACTTGTTAACTTACTATTTATCTGAGAACTATAAAGCGTTTTATGTAAATATGATCCCATCATTATGAATATTCGCTATATTTGTTTGCTTAATGTTGCTGATCTATTGAAAAATTGTCTAAAATGTGAGATTTATATATATATATATGTATATATATATATATATATATATATATATATATATATATATATATATATATATATATATATATATATATATATATATATATATATATATATATATATATATATATATATATATATATATATATATATATATATATATATATATATATATATATATATATATATATATATATATATATATATATATATATATATATATATATATATATATATATATATACTCTGTATTTTTTTTATTTTTTTTGGTGGGGGGTGCAAGAAGGCTATACTTCGCTAAAATTATGTAAAATCTAAACTATTGTACCAGTCCCAAATTCAAGGAAGATTGAGAATGTATACTTTTAATGGGTACTTCTTTATATTTCAAATGTCGAATGCTAGAAGCCTCGAATTATGAAAACACTTACTTAGAAAATACAATTCCCGTTGTGTCTACTTATTTTTGAAATCAGAAAGTTACTTGACATCTTCGCGGGAAATTAAACCGGAGTGTTTTCACATGCTAGGTGAGTGTAATACTCTGAACCAGGAGTTTGCCTCGATTACCAGAAAGAACTGACATAGGAATGAATTAATGCACACCTCTCAAGTTGTAAAGTGTATAGCAAAAGGCAATAACTATCTGAATCTACTGTTACAAATATGAAAGATTAATACTTTCAACACGTTTTCAACTGTGAAAAGATAAAATAACTACTTACAATTTTTAAAAATAAATTATTTTTTTTTACTTCAAATAAACGTGTATGTGGTAAATTTTCAAAATTTTCGATTTTGATTATTTATATTTTCTAAACATTCAAACAGTTTTCTTTAAATTGAGATATATATGGTATACATCCTACCAGTAGATGTTCTTTTAATGTTTTTTTAAAAACTCCTCGTTAAAAATTCGGCACATTCTGTGTGGCCAATCGATGAAAGCGCAATACTATTACGTTTAAAGGATTTAACTTATAAAACATTTTCTTTAAGCTAAGGTCAAACAGATTCTTTATTTATATAGTAAAAAACATAATCGTAATTTTTTATTTGTAATCTTGTTGTTACTTAATATTTACATCTAATATAATTACTGCTATATTTTCAAGTTTAAATAGGCTAGAAATATAACTAGTTAATTGAAGGAATGAAAAGAATACTTTAATGCAGTTATCACAATTCACGTAACATACGGCAACAAAATGGCAAGAAGAAAGAACAGAGAAGAAGTTGCAGTGCTTACAGATACAAAAGATATTACAATTGAAGTTACATGGATATTTTGATATATTCAACAACAACGAACGTGTTTGTTTTTAATTCGTTATTCGAAAGTGTATTCTTTGCTTATAATTTTCCCATTTTCAATCAAATTATAGTCATTTCAAATTAATTGTAGTATCTTTTAAATGTGGGTAGAAGTCAAAATGTTTTCAAGAAACAGAAATTTTATAGAAGCCTCTGGTAGAAACAATAACAAACCAATCTGCGGCTTCAAGTATTAACTCTAAAACCAAAGTACATGATTCTTTTCAAACATTTAAAAACTTTTAAGAGTTTGTGTGATTCTGATAATGGATATATTTTAATTGATTTTTCATTACTGACTGCTGCAATTGCCAAATTTACTGCATACACTGAGTATGACTTAGAACATTGAATTAGGTGACAATGCCAAAAAACGTAAAGGACTTGCAACAAGCGTGGTTCACATTGAATAACTAAGTAAACAGGCCTTAAATGGTTTTAAAATAATAAACTAACACAAAATTTGGAGGCGTTATTCAAAAGTCAATATTGCATCTACTGAAAAAATCTTTAGTAAGAAAAAAACTATTTTTTCATTTATGACATAGAATGTTTAAAAAAAAAATTTAAAAAAAAATTAAAAAAAAAAAAAAAAAGCCAATAAATATGCTTAATTTTAGAAAATGAAAAAAAAAAAAAAAAAAACACTCTTTCCAGTACCGTGAATGCGGGATACTTTGGCCCTGGGGTCCTTCTTTGGCCCACACTGAGAAAAAAAATATAACGTTCTCTGCTAACTTTCAAAAAGCAGTTTTTAAATTAATTTCGACAGTTTCCTCTATGGAGCAGCATCCATAGTGGAAGCTGCCGAAATTAATTTAAAAACTGCTTCCTGAAGGTTAGCAGAGAAAGTTATATTTTTGGACCAAAGAAGGACCCCAGTGCCAAAGTAGCCCACATTTACGGTAGTAATAAAAGTGTTTAAGGAATATGTGTTTCAAATTTTAAGTTATTATCTTTGATAGGTTTTAAGGAAAAGGTAATATGTCAATTTTACATGGGCTACATAGGGGCATGTGTCTTCCCTTAAAAAATTTCAAATGTAATCTAGCATACGGTTGCTCAAAGTAAGCTTTTATTAGATTTTTAATAAAATATTGAAAATCAAAAGTTATAATGGAAATTAAAAAATGTCTAGGGGGATTGACCATCATAAAACTAATGATAGCAAAAAAATATAAGTTTATATTTAAAAAATATTCGAAAAGTTATTAATTAATAGTTATGTATTTAAATTATTTGATGCATGTTATTTATGTTTTCCTTTAACAAACTACCTTTTGAAGTAAAAAATTTCTAAAACAAATAAATTATTTAACAATATACGGCTAAAGACTATTTTTAACATATTTTTTTTTTTTTTTTTTTTTTTTTTTTTTTGCTATAATTTAAATTACTAACCTCATATTGGATAAATATGAAATTTGCTGTGTAATTTGGCTTGTTTTCCGAATCCTGAATCTAAATATGGCACAATATTACCATTGAACTTTTTAAAGTTTAGTTTATTTTTAATATGTATATGATCCCTTTTGATGAAAAGAACAATATACAATTATTAAAAACCTTCGAAATATAACGATTGTCTTTTCTATTTTTATTTCGTCGATTACAGTGCCTGATATAATCGGAGCTCGATTTTTTTTTTACCCTGCGTTCTGTACATCATATAACTCAACAAACAAAACAGACGCTAAAAACACTCGGTAAAATCAGTAAAACTTTACATCTCTTTTCCTTTGTTGAAACAAATGTAGTATCCATGATATTTCATTTATATCATCAAATATATACATAATATTCAAATGCAAATACAAAGTGAAATATAATGATAAAAGTAAAGTGTCAATTATTTTTTTTTTATTTTTCCCCCTCCTTTCGATAACTCAAGCATACATCTTTATAAGAACATGTAGATATGATAAATGATAAAGCATGTATTTTATTTTATTGAAATGTTGGTTTGCATACTTTTATCATAATTTCCATTACATGATGGTGGAGGAAGTATCATAAAATATAACTAATTCAACTTTGTATCAAAATAAATTTGTACAATGTTTTGACCATATAATTTTAAAAGTAATATACTTTATTTTACTCATAATTTCTCCTACAAATAATAAAAAAAATCTTCTTATATTTAAAGCTCTTTTGTGTGAAATTAGTTTAGTTTATGATGTATGGTTACACATGTATAACATAATGGCAAAATTTACATTCTAAATGTGATCTTTATTTAAAAAAAAAAAAAGTCTCTTGAATTTATCCAGTTGCCTTATCGTAATTTCGACTGCTATAATCCATGGGGTTTTTGATTCTGATAATAGATCCTACTTATTTGTACTGCTGTAGTTGAATTTTTCGGATTTTTCGGATGTCTTTTAAACGGTAAATAATAATAGGTATTAAATAAAAAAAAACTTTTACAGGGATTAAACATAATTTTACAGGTCTAATTACTGCTTTAAGTTACGATGGAGAAAAAAAATGCCAATATCAACTAAACATTCCCTAATATTGAAGACAAACTATTACTTTAACAAACTATTCGCAATTATTATTTTCAAAACTTTTATAAGATTTATCATACAAGAAAGCCTTATATCAAACATTATCAGTGAAAGGTTTATTTTGGTGAAAAGGGAAATTTTAAAGAGACGAGACAAAAAAATTTGTTTCTTTTCTCTTTCTGTAAACTTCACAAACAATTAGAGTCTTAAAATATTTCTACCATTTTAAATCGTACAGCATAAATTTTTTTGAATAAAGCTATCTAATTAGTCTTTGATAAGTATTAATTAACTTTGATCTATCACTAGCTTGAAATTATTATAAATATTTAAGGTCCAATCATACAAATTCTTTAGTTATTTAAGGAAATAATTCTGGCCCTCCACCAAGTTTTATTGGTTCAGGGAAATTCCTCAAAGCTATTCTCTAGTTACAATGTAAATCTCAACGATATTCTAGGCAAATCTTAACTGTCCCTCATATATTCTAGCTTGGTACTTTGTATGATTACAAAATCGAAGGATAAATCGATTCTATCATTTATAAGAAAAACTTCATTTAATGAAAAAATAAACTAATTAAAAATATTTCTTAGAGATTTTAGTACGAAAAAAATTGTGTGATGTCGAGCCAACACAAAGAACATGTACAACACGTCCTTATTGTAATGATATTCTTCCTAAGCGGTGTATATAAACTACCTGTGACGAGGGACACATTTCATTAAGTTGTTTATTTATTTTTTTAAGATAAATAGTTTATGGTATTTTTTAATAACTATACTGTATAATTATTATTATTATTATTATTATTATTATTTTTTTTTTTTTTTTTTTTTTTTTTTTTTTTAAACAGGCTAAAGTTATGCAACCCAAATCCTTAAAAATGTCTTGGTTCACCCGGTATTACGGTAACAAATTATTTATGCCATTTGAATCGCCTCACGAAATTTAATCATTGCTCTTTGAATTTAAACCTACAATTGTTTTTAACTTTAAATGTATCGAATACTTTATTTCATACAAAACAGAAACAAAAAATATCAGTACACCATATTTTTTATTATTATTATTATTTCAAAAGCTACATTCGTTATTTATGCGGCTATATTTGACAGAAGTATAATCATAAATCTATTAAATTGAAATTTCTAAAAGCATTGTATGAAAGAAACCATAAATTAAAAAAAAGATAAAAGTAACTATTTATATTTTTTGATAAATAGATGCTTCAAACAGTTATGTTTTAGCAATAAATTGAAATTATTATTACCATTCCAATAGAAAACTATTTGTTTTTAAAAGTGTACGACATTTTTAATACTAAAAAAAATACAATGGTTTAAAATATTACAAAATGCATTTTCCAAGTAATTTTAGGGCCATGAAGGCATGGCAGTTAGGGGAGGAAATTTGAAAATTTTTGCATATTAAGAAAATCGTTCTTGGATTGACAATTTGAAAGCTGCAGTCTTGATGAAGTTTTGTACACTTGATATTCAAAACAAGGAAAGATAGCAATGATCATGTTATTAAAAAAAAAAAAATCTCCTTTTCCAACTTCTGAAGGGGTATGATGATAAATTGAGTTCCACTGAAACAATTTGAACAGCAGTTTTTCCTGTAGGTATCATGTAAATCCATATTATCAGAAACAGAATATAATTCCTATGTTTTGTGGTTGAGGTGGGGAAATCAAGGGTTGGGTATGAAATGGGGTTTATCTTAACTTGATATCTACTCAACCAATTTGAACCAAATTGAATTGGATAACGCCTTCAGATAATTGTTACATAAAAAATAAGTCTCTTTGAAATATATAGATTATACCTCGTTCACTGAAGTTAGTTTAAGATATTTATTACTTACTAGCTGTATGACCCCGCCTTATGGAAACTTGTCAAAGTGACGAACAAAGCTCGCTCCGCTCGCTAAAAATTTCATCGCTTTACCCCTACCCCCTAACCCCGTGAGTCCCAAACTAATCTTCAAGGAAGGGACTACATACTTCGTATAAAGTCTATTGATATTGTCCAGAATGATTTCTTAATTATAATTGAAATTCTTAATTATAGTAATATGTAGTTCTAGCCTTGACAATCATATTTTTAAAGGTTCCAACAAGAAAACCCAAATCCCATTCTTTTCGAAACACGAGGAAGGATTTAAACTCCTCTGAAATATAAAAAGCAAAAGGTGTTCAAGTATTCAAATATTCAACTCATATTTCAACTAGCCTCCCTGCTCTTTTCTTTTCACATTCTCTATGACTTTGTAACAGTGATGGCAGGAGAATATAGAAATATGTCTCTTGCTATAAAAGTGGCTATCAAAAGTTTTAGTAGAAAAAAAGTATTTCACTCGTAGAATATATATATATATATTTTAAACTCCTTCAAAGTACAAATTTGACTATAAAATTATGTTTTTTAACGCAATAAATCCAGTTAAAAATGTATGCTCTTAGTTCAGTGTTTGTATAAAAAAAAAATTGTAAAATTGTATTTTCTCTTTAAATTAAGAATAAAAAAAATGAAGTTCTATTGTACATCTGACTAACTCAAAACACTTTTTGGCACCAACTCAGATCAGTTATAATTATTTTATTTTCAAAAGTTTATTATAAATTACGCGTCATTTATGTATGTTTAACCAACTTGGATACTTGAAGGGAAATTCGAGGAAAAGGGTACGTATCAAAAGGTTAGTTTTGAGGTATTAACTCTTGTAATTTTTTTAATCTTTTGTATGTAACATATCATTCCTCACTCAACATATCTGTCATTAAGAATCATCACTCAACACTCATTTTGAAGAGCTAGTGAAAGTTTCAGAAGATATCCTCCCATATTCAGTTTTTATCCATTACCAATCCTTGTATTTAAAAAAAAAAGTGTTCATCAAATATCTGGAGATTCAATTATACTTTTATAAAAGCATGTCGACAGTTTTGATTTAAAGGTTAATTTAACTTTATATTCTAACCAGTAGAGACAGCCAAAATAATGCTATCCTTTAAATGACGCAAAATCTCCCATCTGAATATTATTTAGCAAAACGAAACTTGGGTGAAATACTTATTTTAAAAAAAATCCTGAATAGATCTGAAATTCATAAGAGAATTCTGAATGTCAATTGACTTTTGTTGAGTTTACGAGATTGCGCTCCGCATTCAGCAGATTTTTGAACTGACGAGAAAGGTGAGAAAATGCAAATGTCTTGCTGTCTAGTAATAAACCCTCTTCTATGATGAGTTTTGCGCACAAAAGGCACATACCTATATGCTTATCACAAAAATTTACTTAAAAATCCAAATCTAAAATGTTCTAAAAGTTATAAATAACATTTCTGTAAAAAAGCATTTATGGATAGAAAGTCATTTTTTTAAACACTTTTAGTAAAAAATCGAATGTTTAAAAATCAGAAAGGATTGTACAGCACTTCTGTCAGAAACACGTAAATTTTCTCTTTTTAATTAATAGTAAGGCTTTCTCAATTTTAAACTCATTGCTGTTCCGTTAATTTTAAACACTGCTGCTAACTTTGAATTATTGAGATTTCTGAACAGGAAAAGTTTTGTAATTTACTCTTTCCCTAAACAGAGACTATATAAAATGAAAATTGTGTAACTTTTTAAATAAATTACTCAGGAAATTTATCTCTTGATGATTCCTACCTTAGTTTTAGCATTTTAACAACGTAACATCCTACTTAGCTCGTCCACGCTAGACTGATTAACATAGTCACTGTACATACTTTTATAATCTCCATCTAAACTAAGCAATAATAAGCACTTTCCAAGCTATTAATCTGTGAAAAATAATGTTTTCAACCCAAACTCATTTAATAAAATTACTTTAGAATTCGCTTGCCTCTATAACATTACTTTAAAATGATATAAAGCAAGTTTGATTTGTAAATTTCCCCCAGCTCTACCTATATGCTTGTATCTTCCTATATACTTTTCATAGATTTAAATCCATTTTAAAATTTCATAAAAAGTTTTAGAATATTGCTTTACTTAAGGGTTTTTTCATTTTAAAAGAATGAGAAGCTTTGAAATATTTCGAAAGCAGTTTCTAAATTGCCATCGTGATTTTATTTAAAAATAAATTGCATCTAGATCCACCTTCGAATAATAGAAAAAAAATGTATTAAACCATATATTTTCACTATTAAGTCACTTACATTTTCCCATTTACGTTTGGAATACCCATATATATTTAAACAAATTCCCTCTAACTTAACAAGTCTCGTCAATATTCCCTCCTCTGAGATTTCTCCTTTTATGCTAAACACATCCTTATCTCACGAAGAGGGGATTTTAATCCCCTCATCTCCACATAATTTCCCCCTCTCTCTCCTCCTGCTTTATCTCTAAACTTTCTTGTCACGTTCCTCTCAAAGAACAATGGATGTCAGTCACGTATGGCACCGCAAACACTGCACAAACCCTCATAACAAGATCCCTATTCCCTCCTGAAGACGATTCACTTGAGTGTCATGCACAAGGCTAACGAATAAAAGAAGGAGGTGGCTCGAACTCCACCATTCCTCCAGACTAAGATGACGTCACTGGCTTCAAAGGGGTAGCTTCTTCTAACTTTGAGTGAGAAAGGTCACGTGGTATAATGAAGAGGTGAATATCGGTTGAAAAATGGATACAAAAAATAGGAGTGAAAGTATAAGGGAATGAGTAGCATTTTAAATAATAAGAATGCACTCATTTTTAATTGAAAGGAAATAACTGAACGGAAATAATATTCGCTGCACAGAAAAGATTGAGGGATAATAGTCGTTCTCATTTCAAAAACATATCTGTTTATTTTCCCTCCCTCGATTTGTTCTGTTTGCTAGTTCTTCAATTTACGTCTCATTTTTTATTTGTAAATTTAGCTCAGAGGATTTAAGATAGCATGAGCTATTTTCTGCTTAATTAAGAAAACGCTAGCATCTGTAAGTAGTCTTTTTCTAATTTATTTCGTACTGATGAATCTTTTTCTAATTTATTTCATAACGTACCCTATGTATTTTTCTTTGTTATAAAAGATTTCTGAGACTGATATTAAAACAAACGACACTGTGTATTATTATTATTATTATTATTATTTAACGCTGCTGGATTTCAAGTTAAAGCAGTTACTTTAACACCCCAGCACGCGCACTGTGTGTTACTAATGGGAATATATAAAATGGCTGGGTCACTTGTTTTCAATATAATCATTTAAAATACAGCCGAAACCCATAATGTCAAGTGAGTTGCATATAGACTTTCTACCAGCTTTCAAACTAAGTGCATTCTGATAGATGGTAATATGAGCTATCATTTGGAATACCTTTCAACGTATGATACAGCTGACCAGTCTCAAACCACGATCTCTCAGTAGTAAGTCATTTTATTGCTTACCATCAATTTTCATATTTTTTCACAACCTTGTCATCTCAACTTCGTTTATCTAGATAATATCAGTTCCTATCTACTCATATGTATCCTGAAAGATAGCTCTGTACTATGTGTTCTAATATTTAATCAGCCTCACATCAATACATACCAAAGAAATTCTGGAGACAAAGTTGGATAGTGCGTTAAATGTCGACGATAACACTCTACCCTGCTGTAGAATAGAAGTTGTGGACACTACACATCCATGATCCTCTTGGCTCGTAACTAAATTCTGGGAAAGTGCTTTGTTACGTTAATGAAACAGCACATATGCAGATCTTGATAGATTGCAGAATAAAAACAGATTTTTTTTTCTGTACGTGAAACAGTTGTCTTTGTATTCTGCTCACTTAAGAAACGTATTATCATAAAGATTACTACCCAACAAAGAAAATTACGGGATATATACTTTCTTTAACCTACTCGCCTTGTTTCGTTACGACCTCTATCGTCCTCAATGGACTTTTAGGGAAAGGAGACCATGAAAGTGGATTGCTCGCCAAGTCTGGTCAATTTCACTGGATCCCAACTGAATCGATTTACTCCTTAGTTTTATCTCCTTAAGGAATCTCATGCAGGTAAATGGTCGTAAATTGTTAAGAGGCGTGACTGAGCAGATCTTAACTGGTTTAAAACTGTTTCCTAATGGGAAGTCATAAACAAGTCAGGATTCTTATCGTTGGATGGTGTTTCGGATACATATCGAGATATTCGGTGTTACAGAAGATATATAAATAAATAAGTTATGTAAATGAGTTTTCCTTCCTTGAGTTCCAAAATTGTATTTTTAATAAAATAATATATATTAATATTTAGTATTATTTGTTGTTTTTTGTTATATTATAGTATGTCTTTAGGAATCCGAATATTTCCTGATAAAATAGTTTAACTTAAGTGGATTCAGAGATAGTGGCTTTTATATAATCTAATGGATAGTTATTTAAAAATAAACGGCTTTTACTGATACCGGAGGAATATTTTGGGCTATTTATTTAAACAGTAAGTTTTTCAATTTCTGTATTTTAAATCATAAATGATCATTAGAATATTACGTGAAAGTAATTAAAAAAAATATATAACTTGTGAGAGAAGTTAATACTTTTTTAAATAATAATAGCAATTTGAATAATGTCGTTTCTTTATTCATTATAATTTTAATATTTCTATATAAAATATATTCAATGTGCCAATCATGGATAACAGCTTATGTTTAAAAAAAAATATTAATCATTTAAAATTCAAGACCTTTACTTCATTGTAAGTTTTAAATTATGTGTATGTGTATAAGCAAACAATTTAATTTTGAGTAATTAGTGATAAGTGTAAACGCTTTTAAATAATGCAAATGTTTTCTTAGAATATTTAAGTACTTAATACTACGTGGGATAACCTTTCCAGTTTTTTTTTTTTTTTTTTTTTTAGAATAATTACTTTTTTACTTCCCTGAGAAATGTCATTTTATTTCCTAATTACGTCTTATCATTTGGGAGAAACAAATACTCTCAATCTCAACTCTCAATCAGATAATGATTGAGAGTTTGAGTTTACTCATTTAGTGTGTGTTGTATTACTCACTCATGCATAAACACCAGTTTTATTAAACAAAAAAAAAAATTATTCTCTACTAATGGCTTGATGTCAATAAAAGTAATTTTTTGGTTTTATATTACACTTGTATTAAAGGCTAAGAGCAGTGTTAAAAGGGTAAAGCCTTCTTTATTGAATATATTAAGAAAAGTTACGCTTATTTTTTATTAGAAAGTTTAGCTGTGATAAAGGTTTTCCTATTAAAACATTTGTAGATATAAATGTGTGCCTTAAAGTAACTATTACTTTAATGTGTGCCAATTATAAAATAAGAATTGAATGTAAATCACTTGAAGCTGAAGTAAAATATTTTGTGAAAAAATATCGTTAAAGATGTCTAGTTATCATTAAAGATGCTTAGTTATGATTAATATGACTCATTTCCACATCGGAACGGATTAAATATAGTATGTTTAAGTTACACTTATATAGCTTACAAAAATTATTCTCCATAAAAGTACCCAAATTCACCAAAACCTATGTAAGTTCTAAATTAATATAGAGAAGCCATACGTGTTTGATACATGATACCTATAAATATTTTTTATTTGTGATTTTTTTTACCATTGGAAAAGATTTCACTACAGCGAAATTACATTAAATTATAGAATATTTGATAATGTTTTGCAACCAATTTAAAACTAGCATAAAAATCTATTACATCTTTTAAAAAATCTGAATTTTTTCCCCTAGTAAAAGGTCATAACTTACTGGGTTTCTTAACATCAACATTTGAATTTCCCAATATCGCGAATATTCAAAAGCCTCATCAAACGTTTTTTGAATCAGAGTAGCATAAATAAACACTATTATTTATAATATTATAATATATGATATCACGATGACTGTTGTTTCTTGTAAGTCACAAAAAATATTTTCTTACGAAAAGAAAAACTATTTAAATATTGACTCACAACTAAAGCATGATTTTAATCAATACTTTAGTAACACATTACTTTGCTTCTTGACATGCAAAAACGCACAACTACAACGGATTTTTCACAAATACATATTCTTCTGATTTATGTTCTATAAAGCATTCTAAAGCTTCAAAAGAGATTTCTTCATAACTGCTTATCCCTAAATATATTCGTAAAGTCAGCTTTTCCCTAAGACTTCGAAACAAAAATAATCGATACAAGAAAAAAAAAATCCCCAAGGAATCGATTTCCATCTCGTACCGTACTGAACAAAAATCATATATGGCAAGGAAATAAAACAGAGCACCATCGGAGAAAACAATTTTTTGTGCATTTATTTCACGAGACGCGAATATATAAATGTATATATGGTGAAAGAAAATACAACTCGGAAGAAACTATGTCACTCGCTAGTGCATAAACTAGTATCATCTTGCTAGAGGCGACCGCAAATTATGATTTTCCGCTGTAATGGAGAATAATATGAAGCTTTATCTTTATTTTGTGGGAAGGAAAGTCTTTCGAGGGAAGAAGCGATTTATTTGATGCTTTTACAGTGGTTTGAAACCTTAAATGCATTAGCGAATGATTGAGTGAAAATATTCTGGCTCAATATTATTTTAAACTTTAGGAGTTACTTTTGGGAGTCGCTAATTCTCAACTCTATTCGAATACATAGCATGCGCTTTGATATTTTAAAGTTACTATTAGCTTAGAAATCCGACATTTAAAACTCTTTTGATTTTGAGCACACACTCACATACTTCTCTAAGAGATCATTTTAGCCAATTTACATATGAAGCACTTAGAGTATGTCTTTTCCGTAATATTTCATTACTTTAAAAGGATTATTTAAAAATAATGTACTTTCTGTAATTATTTTAAACTTATTTCTATCTGGCTAACTTTTGATAAATAAATATTTACTTCTGTTGGAAATCAGGAACATTTTATCATCAATAATTTGGATTTTAACAAAATAAAAATTTCTTTTAAATCAAAAATGCCATCATATATGTATGATATATCAACAAAAATCTTTTATAAATTTGTATTTATGTATACTTTGCCAATATAACGCCTGATATGCAATAAGCAACTAACTAAGCTTAACTTTTGTAGTTTTATTTGTATTTTAGATCTCTAAACATTCAAGCGGTGATAATTTATGCACCAATTTACAAGTTTCACTTATGAACATAATTACCTCATTTAATGAGAAAACCTCCTCATCATCACACTTCTCCTAACGTACACAATTTAACTCAAATAGTTTTAAACAGTTTAAAATCTTTGTAGTAAATTTAATCCACGTGTTTTCTTTATAAATTCACAACACACCATAGCAGTTTCATTACATGTCCCGATTACTAGACACAAATCTTAAACTAGTTCAAATTTAAAGTATTTGTTGATAATATTATAATATTAGTAAAATAGTACTTATTATTTTTTTAAATGGATATTTCTTATCTTTTTTTAATTAGATGCTTATTGAAAAAATAGTTCAAACTTAAATACCCATAAATGAGAATCTAGAGAGTCGTTATATTTCGAAATCAGTTACTTGCCCAAAAATCGAAACCTAGTTAAGGCCACAATTTGGAGGTACATTTTCTCCTGTGCCATTTTGTAACTAACCTGAGTTGATTTGTTCAACTGCAAAATCAGTCACGTGCAAAAAAAAAATCAAAATCTTGCGAAAGCCTCCGTTTTGAGCAACACTTTCACCTCTCCGACTCTATAAGAAAGTGAACTCTATAAATAATTCGCTTTAAGTTAGCATGAAGAGTCATAATAACCCAATTAGGAAATAAAACGTTTTTTACATTTCCCGCAATACTCCTTGAAGTGCGCATAGCTTATCTTCACAACTGGACTTTAAAAATTGAAAACTACGTTAACTAACTCGTTAGAAACAAAACCGAAAATTACTCTAAACTCTCCAAACGAGTATGGACCTAAACAAACACTCCAAGTTTTGGAATCGTAATCCCTATGCCATTAAAGTGCAGGAACTGCAGTTGGGTTGGACGAAACTCCCAATTAATGCACTTGGCAATTGCCTCGTTAAGACTTTACGTACCAGGTTCCTGATTCCACCAAATATCCCGCAGCATTGAATTCTGGCCAAAGTCGAAGCAATTTCTCGTTTAATGACATGCATATGCGTGCCGCGTGGATTGAATGTGTAAGTGCGTACCTTGGTGAAAGCAAGTTAAAATGTATATAATTCTTTTTTGGATATATTGATTTACTTTCCTAAGAGACGAACGGGTTTCCGAAGGGCAGGCTTGAATATGTAATAGTGACATCAAAATAAAAAACGTACAATACTTTCCATGTGGAAACAATGTACTAAATACAATTCTCATTCTTTTAAACTTTAATTGCTCTGATTGACTGGTCTAATGTTCTTTGCGAAAGAACAAAAGGCCATACTGCGCCAAATAAATTGGTGAACATGAGTTGGTGGTAAACAAAAAGAGGCATATTATAGGTAAGATTCATTTAAAAGTCAAAGAAGAAATATTATTGAGGTTGGAAGCGTTCCACGAAAAATTAATCATGGTCTGTCAGATAACATACGTCAGTTAAAAGTTAAACAAGTCATTCTAAATATTTTTACATCTAGAAAATCATTAAAACAAGTGTGGATATTTTTTTTAATGAATAACTATATAATGATTCAAAATATTAAAAAAAAATGTATATTACAAAAAAAAAACGTTGGAGTTTAATTTTTAGTGTCGAACATATTCAGATGTATAATTGGCACACTTACGTTCAAATCTATACTCCGGATTCAAAAGGAAAAAAAATTCCATTTCAAGTTTTAGTTGAAATTTAATAGAAAAGAAGTTTCTTAACTTTAAAAGCTCTCCTGCAAAATTAGCAGAAAAGGATATTGTGTGTTATACCTATGGGAAAAAGGATTAATAGTATGACGAATAAAACCAAAACATCATTTTTTCCCATCTTTCTAAAGATTTGTGCTTTTACTTTATTGCTGCACATTGTTAAGTACTTTATGGGTGTTTTTGCACCCAGTTTGAAATATTCGTGTGGAGAAAAACATCGGACTAGATGTAGAATCTCAAGGACACACCTAACATTTAATAAAAAAGAAGCTTAGATAAATAACGGAAAGATAATCCCAGCAAGTTGTTTTATGAAATTCTTACGCAGTATAGTACACTTTACATTCCCATTCTAATTAAGAGATTTTTTTTATTTTTTTTTTATTTTTTTTTGTAAAACCAAGGAATAGCAAATAAAAAGTAAGTCTTTTCTGAATAGGGAAATTGTTACTAAGAACTTGCACTGAACTAAAAGAAGAAGTAATGTTCAATATTTTATTTTTAATGAAAGAGAGTGGGGAAATATAGTTAAAGTTAGAATCAATCGTTGAAAGGATTTAAAAAACATACAAATAATGTCCAAAAGTAATTTTTTTAAAAGATATTTATCTAAATGAACATTGTTTTAAAATATATACAATCAATTATAGAATGTTTTATAAATAAAAAAAGATTAAAGAAATCAAAGATGCCAACAATTGCATTAATCACAGAATTCTCATTAGTTAAAGTTCTTGGCATTTCATTGCCCTTTTATCCTTAATCTTCCAAGACCTTACCAGATTTTTTTTTTCGAAACTAATTACTTATAAAACAATTCCTTGTTCTCTAGGAAACAAATTTCAATTGTGTTATTCATTTATTATCTATCATACAGTGTACATTTAATTTTTAGATATCACTAAATCTAAAGTTCTTTATAAATTAATTATTGAAAGTTAAATCTTATATAAAAAAAAATTTAAATATATATTTTCTTTCATCTTTAGTAGAGTCGTACTTTTAAATATTTTAGGTGACTAATCCTCGTAATAATTTAGAGAAATAGTTTTGCGATGAAGCTGTGTTCATCACATTGCAAATTTTTAATAGGTAAAGACCCATATAGTAATTTAAATACATTCCTGGTTATGCTCTTTTTAAACCGCCGCACAGTGGTCTGGGAGCGGCAAAAACCCCAGTTTTTAAGTTTTGGGGAAAATGAAAATTGACATTATTTTTTATTTTAAGGATAGTTGACTACTAAAATTTCTGAATTTAGACATTAAATAGACATATTTTTATTTATTTACACTCACCGAAAGTCATCACACAAAAAGTAGCTCGTTTTAACGTAAATATTTATTGATTTGCCATTAATGATATAAACTATTAAAAATATATATTCGCACTCTAATGAATTCTTAGGACTGTTTTCTGTGATTTTTGTTGAAATCTTTTTTTAATATGTGGTAAAATACATTTTTCATGATGATTCCTATAACATCATATTTTCGTATGAATAAAAGGCTATAACTAATGTGTGCCAACGTGCGCCAAGGCCTTATTGGTATCAAACTGTTCCTTAAACAATATTTTAACCAATAAACCAAGAATCAGTTGCTACAATCTGCACCTTTGGTAATTATCTGCATAAATCTGTGAAGCAAGCTGTCCAAACACCATAGAAAACACATAAACAAGGTTTTACCGCACTTGTAGTGACGTATAAAAATTATCGTTTGCTAAAATATTTTGCAAGTAATCGAGCTCTTGTAATGAATTATAGATTAATAGCCCCGTTATCCAAACATGACTATTGTTTACTGTTTTAAGGCAATCTGCAAAATAATTTGGAAACGATGTTTTCCCATCCTTACGACCAAGTTTTGAATCAGAAGAAATGTTGTTATCCAACTGAAATTGATATTTCTGCATTAATCCAGAGAAGGTGGTGTGATGGTTCCACGGGACATAGTATAAACAGACTTCTGAAAATGAGAGTGAGACTGATACAATTATGTTCCTTACTTCTCTCGTACCTTTGTGTATGGTTGTTACTGGTTCGATTATTATTTTTTTTTTTAAATCTCAGACGCCATCGACCTGGTTCTGCAGACCTATTCGGTTTAAATTTTCTAAATAAACACCCGATGTCCTGAGAGAGGAAGTAGTAGCCCGACCTCCTTGAATGACAAACCCATTACAGATACTCATTTTCTAGTGCTATCAATGATCGACGAGAAGGTCTAATTCATGCAGCGTCTATGTCAGTATGTCCGATTTGTAAATCCAACCAAATCAACAGAAACGAATAACTTGGAACTCTTAAAGAGTAAACCCATTTATCCCACTTGGCCTCTCATCACTCCATGTTCGAATAAAATTCAGTACTGAACATTGCATATAACATGGATACTTAAAAATGGAGGAGTAATAAACAAACAAAGGAAGTGAAAGAAATTTAAAAAAGAAAAAAGGTAATTCTAGGAAAATTTCAAAAGAATAGAGAATTTTGGGTTTGCAAATTAATGAGGTGAACAACCAACGACGAAGGAGATTTTTCAAAGGTCCTGCTATCACATCAGAAATTAATGGACTGGATAATAGCCTAATTCACAGATTCAAAATCATTCTCAATACTATCAACAGAGAAGCCTCAATAGATCCCCAGAAATTTATATATATATATATATATATATATATATATATATATATATATATATATATATATATATAAATATATCATTTTATAACAAACCTCATAAAATATTATTAGTTACTATATAATGTTTAAAAATTTAGAATTTTCTATGTGTAAAGGTAATCAAGAAAGTTTATCAACGTAGTTCAAAGCTGTATTTAAAATAATGCTGAACAAATTTACTTTTTGTGTAATAGATAAATCGGATTGGCAAAGTAAACAACAGCAGTTTAAATGTAAAAAAAAAAAACTTACACAAAAACTTTATTTGTACCAACTTAATCAAATAAAGCTAAATGCATGAGTTATAAAGTTAAAATACTGACTCTCTTAGAAGTACCCAATCAAAAGTTATATAACACATATATTCTACTGCAGGCAATGACTAACAATCCACGAAAGCTTTAAGAAAACAGGGTCTAGTCCTCGACAAATTTGACACATTGCAGCATAACATTACCTTGCATGCCTGAACTTTTCCTACGAAGCTCTCAGCTCTAGCCCCCCCCCCCCCCATTAAAATTTTGATACAGACACTCATTTTAAGCTCCAGCGCCTCTGCAGACGTTAGATACAAATGCACACTACAAGTCAAGCAAAACTATTGCTAGTTACGACAAACAAATGGGTCGGATAGTTGTACTGTATACAAGAATCGGTTTGAGTCTTATTCATTTGATAATCCAGTAACCCAGTTATTGTTAATTAAAAAAGTTTTTTTTTCTTCCCCTTCCATGTTTAAACCAACTGTTTTCGTCTTTAAGTTTTTTTTTCAATTTATTGTGATTGGGGCAAATTTAGGAAGGAATTAAATATGGTAGGTAATGAGATATTATTAGCGATACAAATGTTATTTATTTATTGTATTGAAGTATATAACCTACTTTATGACTTATTGCTTTCCTTACCTTTTGGACTTATTACCGTATCCTAGCCTTATCACAATTATACTTACAGACAAAGTAACCACAATTTTTTTTACTTCATGTGTCTATGTAAATTTGGCAAATTTGAAACATATATCTTAGAATCAAACCAGCTTAAGTCATAACTGGCAAACTTCACAAAAGAGTAAAAAAACTTCATTCTATTCCCATTAGAATCTCTGTGTAATTTTCTGTTATTACTCAAGCTAAATACTTTTGAAATGTTTTTTTCCTAATTTAGATGCTAAGCTAATCTAGATGTTCAGCTTTTAAGACATTCAAACATACATATAAACACGAACTTTTAAGACTTAATCTGCAATAAAACCAAAAATTTCCAAATTTGAACTTTAAGTTTTTGTACAATTGTTGTTGTTGTCAATACTTACGTAAAATGTCAATGAATTAGTACATGGCAAATCTAGAAGAAAAATCTAAAGGCCGAATACTCAAAAATATTTATTTTCTGGTAAATTTTATTATGTTTTTGTTACATTTAAAAGTACCATGTATTGCAAAAATATTTATCTGAAATATCTCGGTAGTTTTATGTATTTTTCTGGCAGAGGCTCTCGATTCAAGAGGGTATAGGATAAAATATATAGCCTCTGATTTCGAGGGGATGAACTTACGTTGTGGATGGATATAAGTCCTGAGTATGTGTTTTTACTTCACCTGTTACAAATCACAATCCAATTTGAGCTTCAAAGCCGAATTCCATGCCGTATGAGCACGGAATGTCAGTGATAGGAGGGATTTTTATCTTTTTTCATGATAACAAAGAGAAAAATACGCTCAATGGAAAAAGATTTAAGCGTACCCTTTAGCAGTAAAATAAAAGAATTCTCCTGCCATTTTCCTGTTTCTTATTAGTTTCAAATGTCTCACTGGAGGAGAGGTAAAACGAAAAGAAATACTTCGAAATAAAAGATTTCGAGAAAAGAGCAATGCGTTTAAGACAAATTGGGATAACGCAAAGTTGTGAGCTGAAAATGAGAAAAAAAGAAAGTAAGAGTACTTTTTTTTATCCTTTTTTTCGTTAAAATATTCAACTAACATCGAGAATCTGGATAGTAGAATTTCAAATATTTATTAGACTTAGGGTAGAAATGCTTCAGTTTCTGCATAAATCATGAAATACTAAGCAATAAAATCTTTCATATTTTATGAGGTAGGGGAACGAATTCAGACACGTTAGGCAAACAACTGTATTTTTTTTTTTTTTTTATTTCGAAGATCGCTTGTTAAGAATCGTACGTTTTCCAATTCAGTAAAGAAATAAAACTTTCTGTAAGAAAACCGACAGGATTTTTCTGTATGCGCGGTGAAAATATTAAATGATTAAGACTTCTTTAACCTCCATATCTCAAGGGGAAAGAAGCGTTTTATTCAACTTCTCAAACTGTGGCATCTCATTAATAAATCAGAAAATTCTGCGTGGGGGCAGAGCTTCTAACGTAAAATAGACAACTTAAAAAGCCACAGTTCACAATTACAGATTTTCATAAACAAGTATAGAAGTGTGGAAGGTTTAAAAACTTCACCCTATTTTAAGCTAAGATTGTAAGGACTTAAATGTTTATTATTGATACTTTTTTTAAAAACTAAAATGTTTGCGCGTGTCTAAAATAGTTTTAATGCATTAATTGTAATAATAATAATTGTTTTAAAATATTGACAATTATATTATATTTTCACATAATAATGTATATAATAATCGTTTAAATTTATTTCTTAGATAAAAATACAATGTAAGTCAGTATGAATTTAGTCTAAATATGTGAAATTCTTGTGTCGCATTACGCTGTCAGAATTAAAATACAAATTCATTAATCGAATTACAAGAAATGTATATTTAAATTTATAAACTGAATTGTAAATGGTTTTTAAACGTTACGGTAAGTGAAACTCAGTGATTGAACGATTGAGGATGTCCCGGAATAGACACTAAGATTGTAAAGGAACGACGGTTTATTTGTAAATTTTATTTTATTAAAATACCCAAATAACATCTTAAAACTCTTTAAATTATTATCAATAATTTAAATAAGAAACATAAAAAATTAAAAATTTGCCCTCCGCAACTGCAATAAAATTTATGGATAGCATTTAACTATCTATAAATATATATGTTTGAAATATAAGAAGCATGTTTATTCATTTTATGATATTTAGTGTAATATAGTCAACTAAAAAGTTAAATGCCAAAGTGACACTAAATTCCTAAATTCTGTTATTTATAATTGGATAATAACTTTCAATTGCTAAATGTTAAAAGATATTTATGGGTTTAAAATTTTGTTTTACACTATAAATTAATGTTTAATATTATTCAAAATAGTAATATATTGTTAAATTTCTTTTCATTGAAAACCTAATTAAAGATGATTTCTCATAAACTAAGCCCGGGTAATTTAAAACCAAAACTTTTTTTAGTAAAATTTGATTTTTAATGGTGTTGTTTCAAATTTTAAAAAATAAAACAAGTATTTGGTATATAATACCAATTATAGATACATTTAGATACATAGATTGAAAACATCAAAGAAACCTATATAAAAATGTTGTTTTTTATTTATTTGTATTCATTATAGTAAAAGCCTTCGATATGACTTTTGATGTCTACTTAATATGTCATATTTTTAATTTCGTTAGGTAGTTCTAGCACTCCATACAGAAAAACAAAATTAAAAATAATTTTAAATATTACACGAAAGAGATAGAACATGATAAAGAAACGAATTTTTCTATAGCTATTGAGTTTTTGCAGAGGACTTGTTTTATAACTTTACACTCAGATTTTAATTACAGTTTCATTATTTTAAGGACCTCAACCGATCTCTTAATATGTATCATAAAACAAAATAAAAAGTTGGGGATGATTTTTTAAATCTGTTCAATAAACACTTTTTACATTTACATATATAACAAAAAATTTATTGTCTGAAGTATTAATTAAAAACAGTAATTTAAGAGAGAATGTCAGTTTGTCCCTTCACCATAGTCCTAATGCCTTATTTTTTACCCACATTTCTGCAGGAGTGCTTTGAAATATATAAAATTTTATAAAAGACAACATCAGTAATAAAGTTCATTAGACACAATTGAAATATAGATTATAATTATTTATAATATATATATTTTAAATAATTATAATCTATCTCATAAAAACTTTTTAAGCATAATAATAAAACATCCCCTAAGTATTTTGCCTTTAAAATTTTTAATAAACTTATCGTTCTTATTTTATGGAAGTGATAAAATGTCATTTGCTTTTAGGAGGTCCAGTACCGAAATTTCGTAAAAAATCACATTTTTTTTTTTTTTTTTTTTTTTTTAAGTAGTTCATACATTCTTGAGGAGAATGATGTTTTTATTTTATTGTTCCTGTGGTTAGAACGCCATGAAATTAACTGTTATTTCAACATCACTAATAAGCGTTACGTCTTGAAGCGTCTGCTTGAAGTACGTTTTTCGGGCACTAGTGTCTAGTCACAGATAATGCAAATTCAAATTGATATATCTCCAGAACCATTATTAATTAGCTAATTTTGTCTACATAGATTTTTTTTTTTTTTTTTTTTTTTTTTAATATATAACGTTTAGCGTAAAAGATAACATAAAAATCGAAAATTTCAGTAATTTAAATTTAAGAATGTTTTGAATTTTTTCTAATTCGCCTATTAAAGTTCTGTGAAGACAAAACAGTTTTTATGAAATTATGTAATAAAGAAAGCTTTCAATTTGAAAAAATATGTATAGATTTTTTCTTGACTTATATCAAAATACGCAAACATCAATTATAATGGATTTTTCTTGGTTTTTAATTTTTATTTTTAAATAAATAATCACAATATTTATAAAAATATATATATATATATATATCTTTAAGACATATAAATAGTATCTCATACATAAGATAAATTTTTGACATAAAAATATTTATAAATATATATATTTTATTTTATTTTATTTTATAAAAAAAAAATTCCCCTTAAAGCAATACACTGGCAGAAATTGTGGCTGAAGAAATAAAGCATTATGTCAATGAGGCAGGGACAAACTGACGTTTCCTCGTAAACCACAACATTTTTCACTCTCCTGATTTCATATTTATTAAACAAATTCAATAATCTCATATACCCAGTTAAACCATCCATAAAAATTCTAATGCATAAAATCAACACTACAAGTTCCCCAATACGTAAGATCATCATATTTTTCACTGAAAAAAATATTATTACAAACCTGAAATATACAACCCATCATTAAAAATCAATGTTGTTATCAAAATTCCCTGCATCTCCCGATTCAATCATTGCTTCAGATAATTTATGAGGTCGCTGATCTCATTTTTACACGGTGGAACGAGCATTATGTGATCAGTAAAGATGATCGAATTCGATCGAATGAGTTTTTTCCAATCAACCAAATGGTTGGGGGCGGACAGTTTTACTGCAGCTACTGATTGATTTGGAAAGTGGAGCAATCTACCTTGTGCGTAGTGAATTTAGTTCGTTTAAATAAAAACACGTTTCATAAAAAAAACGTTTATTTTCATTGGAATTTATACGAATGCTTTATATCAAATAAAAAACATGAAAAATAAAATTTTTAAAAATTATAACAGAGAGGATAAAAATAGAAGACTCTGAAACTTCTCATCATAAATAATATAGATAGTATAACAACAAGACACTACCCAATTTTTAGCTTTTTTCTGTTATATTGGAAATATATAATCTAAAAACTCACAAAATTGGCAACAAAGTTTATAAAAAATAGTAGTTAATTTTTAGGATTTTGTTTAATATTGACCTTATACGATCAAATTACATGAGCACATCTCCATATTAACTTGGAAGATAAAACTTTAAAATATTATTAGCTAAGTTCATTGGAAATAAAAAATATTTTTGATAACCAAAAATTAAATTAATTCTGAAGATTTAGAATTTGATATCAGTTGATTTAAATTCTTTTTATCAACCATGGTAACCATATTTCATTGTTGCCATATTAAAAACAACTACTCACCGTGTTAACAACAACTTGAATTTTAAAATTTCATACTATCGCAAATACCTGAATTTATGTTAGAATCAATTTGTCTCATGTTTACCTTCACTCGTCGTATTTCAGTAAAATTGATTTAGCATTTTTGAAATTAAATAAGATACACTCTCTAGTTCAAGGGAAATATAAGCGGATTGTTAAATAATGTGACAGACACCATAGGAATTATCATACTTACAGAATTCATCTGTCATAATAGGTCAATAAACATATACAAATCGAGGTTGGATTTTTTTTTGGGGGGAGGGGGGGGGAGAATTACGATACTATAATATACATGTTGAATGGAAAAGATAATAAATGGTAAAATCCAATGCAATTCTCACAAATCCTGACTTCAAGAAAGCTCAATCCAATGCAGGTAGATCAAAAAGAAGATACCAAACAAGAAAAGGATCAAACGGTATAGTAGTTAGCGTGCTAGCTTCTAGACCGCGAGGTTGCGGGTTCGAGTCCCGTGTAAGGCATGGGTGTTTGTAAATGTATGTTGGCTTGTCTAATGACGAATGTTTTGGTGCATTATAGCCCTCGTGTTGCTTACAGTGCCAGATAATCTGAAAACAACCAAACAAGAAAAGAAAAGAAATCAAAGAGACCGCAACTGCATTAGCATAAGGGTGGACTTTAAAGTGTAAAATCAACAGAAATACAGAATTTTAAAAAGATAAGCTAATTGTTCGATGCACTGTGTTTTTAGATGCAACTTAAAGTTTTGAGAATATATCCACAGATTTAATATCAAACGGATTTTATTGAGGATAGAATATTCAGATAATTAATAGGTTTTTTTTTTAATCCAAATTGCCCAAATGTGCCGTTTTCCAGCCAAAATATAACAAACAGTTTTAGGTTGCAAATTTAAAAAAAAAAAAGTTCAGTGAGCAGACATTTTTGCTTTCATGGCCTTTTCGAAATATTTAAAATCGAATAAAAAAAATAATTAAATGCGGGAATTGTCCATTGCCTGCTTTTAAAAGTAATCCAAATTGACACCATCGGAACGTCATCAGTATCTGTACGTAATATGTACAGCCAATTTGGCTTACTTTTACAATATTTAAGGATATAGATGAATTCTCTGTTAAAAATTAAAGAGTGGTGGGTTACCAAATGAAAAAAATTATTATTTTTTTAGTAAGTTATGAGATATTTGGCAGTCGGAATTAGTTCAACTCATACAAAGTCTATTTTCAAACAGTTTCGACCATTTTTGCCACGCCAGACCAGCATATTCGTAATCTAATAGAATTTCTCTACATTCCACAGCAAATTCAGATTAACGTTATTTAAAGTTGTAGTTTCCTCTTCAAAGTTCGTTACTAGTGACAATTTTTCCGACCAAATTTGGTTAAAAATGTGTAGTTAAATATTCAAATTCTAATCCGCTATCATAATGTGATTTCAGGATAGAAATACACTTGCGGTCAAATTTTCATCAGGTTGAATTTCAGTATGGAAATTCTTATCGATGACACCTTTCATTTTATTTAGAATACGTATCTTTCGTATTTGTAGTATTCAAGATAGTCAGAGCCTTTGTAAAAGCTTCTCAATACAGTTAGTGTATTTCCTACTATGTAAATATTACTTTAACAATTTATCAATCTACAGATACTTAATCCAGATATATATTTTCTATGGGAATTGGACATTTCTGTCTCACCTTTGACTAAAAAATTTTATGTGCAAGCTCAAAAGTAAGTAAAGCATTATTTATATCTTAAAATGTAAGTATCATACTATGCTTAAAACGCATAACATTTTTGGGTAAAAAATTGTTTTTAATTGAATGTTCAATAAAAATTATGCTATTTATCAAAAACTTTCAAAATATGTTCCTCACCTCTGCATATGTCTTATGAAGCTAATATAACTATATTGAGAATACCATTTGCTTAATACAAAACAAAAAATGCATTCTCCCTATATAGATTGTAAAAGTTAAATATTCCATTGCAGTATTTTTGCAAACTATCAGAAATATGATGAAATTGGGCTAATAGAGATTCTCTTCAGCGAATTACTCATTAGCTACGTACCTTTCGTAACGCTAAGATAAATCAATAAAACTGTTGAACACACTGTAACGCAAGAACTTTACGAAGGCTATAGTATCAAAGTCAAAGGAGAGTGTTTTACGGAAGATCTGCCAATGACCTATTTCACATTTTCATCTGGATTGGGAAAAAGCACATAAGAACAGTCACCAGGAAATTTTACATTCGACGCGGGACTAAAAGCCACAATGGTTGCCATATACGAATATTTATTAAATTTCATACAATTAATTATCAGAAAACCTCTTCTGTGTAACATTCATCAGCTATGCACCGCATCATTACTAACATCATTTACTAAAGCTATTAAGCACATACCTGGTTGTATTACAGATTTTCTTGCTAAATAATTACTCGAAAGCTATAGTAAGCTGGACATTGCTAGAGAAGAATATATACTAGAACTGAGAGTAATTTTTTGTTATCAAAGATGGACGCTTTCAAGGAGAAACTGCACTGCTGTCTGGAAATTACATTCCGTAGTCTGAAAAAATATCAGTTTGGAAAAACTGTTCAGTTTGTCATATGAATGGACTATAAATTTGTATCTAATACATAACGTGGAATCGCACACAAATGACACTTGTTACATTTAATATGATGAGACATCTTCTTTGAAAGAAAACTCTCCTTCGAAGTCTCAAAGGCAATGCCATTTCTGTTTCTCACAGAACTATCGACATAAAATGCGATTGCTGAAGGGTTTTTTTATTTTTTGTTGTTATTTTTTTTAATCAAAAGCAAGAAAGGAGAGATCGGGTCTTTAAATAAATGCTTTGAGCATCCAGTTGCATCTCTTGATTACCCTCTGTGATTAATGAAGCATCCTCAAAGGAAATCTTGGTCACTTGGCTACTTTTATTTCTAGTTTTAGTCAGAAGAAAGTCGCTAATTTCTTTTCACAAACGTTAAACGATCTGCTTCCTGATTAAGGTCAAACTTTTGTACAAAGGTAAGATAGTGCTCTGTATTTAGTTTTAGTTTAGTTAGTACTATTGAAATTTGAAGGTCGTTAATGTGACTAAGGGGTTTTCAACCTGTGTTCTTCTATCAAAGGATACAGGTTACAAACCTAGAAAGGATTGAGGATGCAGTTTGATTAATATCTGTTGATGACGACTTTGTAAGCTATTATATTGTAACAAATTTCATTCAACAAAAAATACCCAATTGAATAAGTATTAAAAATTAATTTTAAGTTATTATTGTTTAATTATAGATGATTTCAGATAAGCAGATTCTAATGTATGGTTTCTTTAGGAAAGAATACGTAGCCAATTTATTAAATGATTGGAATGTCAATGAAATTCAATATGTTGCATTTTTCAATAAGTTATTTTTGTAACCTTCAATAAAATTGCACTTACTTTATTAAAGTACTTTATCGGTAAAACTACATCGCTCACACAAAGATATCCGACCACTGAGTTCGATAAAAAAAATTCTACTAATGTGGTAGCGTTTAAAAAGGCACTAAATTATTCTATACCTTAAATCTCATATCAAATATAGTTTTTTGTTGATTGATAACTTAATAAAATTCATAAAAAAAAAAAAAAAAATGAAAAAAAAAAAAAACAGCGTATGGAAAGTGTAAGTAAACGAAAGAGACCTATGACTGCGATTTAACCATTAACATTTAAAACTAATATCATTTTAAAAAAGCAATTAAATAATTGTCCTCTAATTTTGCAGACAATACTCTGCTTTCTCAGTCCTAATTGAAAATACAGATTTTTAGTTTCCAAAATATCACAGTTTCGTTTCTAAACCACTAAATAAAACTTACGTATCATAAAAATATTAAAGAAATAGTCACTCCCAATACTTTTTTCTGAATTGATATTTTGTTAAAACTTAAATAGTTAAAGTCAGAGTTCAATTAAAATTATGCTTACTTTTAATTTATGCTAAGAAGGTCTTGAGCAATCTTTACATCCACATGCTTTTGATCAATAGGACTAATTTTTTAGAAATTCTAAAGAACTTAAATTTAGATTTGTTATCATACTACTAAATATATTTGCTTGTATAATAACTAATCAGCATTATATTTCAAGAAAATAATCTTTTAAGAAAATTGAAACGTTACAAATAAATTATTTTGTCAAACGATTAAGAAAATTCAGCTAATTGTGTTTCCTTAATAAATAATCTTTTTTCTTAATTTTAAAATAAATTTTGAAAGGCAAGTGTGTGGGGTAGTAAATTTCTACGCTTCTTAAAAACACAATATTATTGCTGCCTTTTTCGCTCACAAATATTACATCATTATCATAATTAAAATAATTTTAAAAATATAATTCGAATTTAGGAAGAAATATTATTCAAATATAAATAAGTTGCTAGTAATAAAGAATTTATTTCAAAAAGAATTTAAGGAAGAAATGTATGTCAAAAAATATGAACATGTTTTAAAAAATGTATAAAGTGGAAACCCTACATTTCCTAGAATTTTTATTTGCTGACTATCAAGTTGTCTAGAAGTGATAAAATTGAAAAATTACATTTTTATGCATTCTAGTCTTCGTTTCTGAAAATCTGCTGGGATATGGAGATAGCTCGTATAGTAGGAAGGGATAGACTATGTATGAAATATGTTTGTTCTCAGTGAGTTACAAAATTCTAAAGTATTCCAAAAACGAATTACTAATGATGAAAAGCTATTGAAATTGTAAAAAAAATTTAATGAAATAATGTTTAAGGATAAATTTATGAAGAAATTAAGACACGATATATTGTCTAGAAGTTATGATAGAGCAAACATTTCAAAATTACATTAGTGACATTCGTGATGTTTACTTATAATTGTAAAGTAACTACAGAGTGTCCAATAAATAACTGCCCCCATTAAATTTTTAAGAGTAAATAATTAAAATACGATTGGAGATAGGAATGGAGGGGTAGTTGCATTGGTACGAGACAAACAGTAAGTTTTGAAAAATAGAGGTTTGCAAATACGTTTTTATCTCAAAACCGTGTTTTTACTTACATTTACCCATTTGTATACATAGGGTAACGAAAGTATAGCATTCGGTTAATTTTTTTTTTTTTTTTTTAATTTTTTTTAATTTTTTTTTTTTTTTTGCATTTCTCTACGTTTTGTGACATTCTGATTTCAAAAAAGTGATCTAGAAAAAATGTATGTTTGTGTGTCTGTAGTCAGCATAACTCCTGAACAAATTGACTTACGATGTTCAAATTTAGTGAGGGTTTTGGTGATGGCACACGGACCTACCATTAAGGTTTTCGTCAAAATAACGCATATACGTATTTACTTGTCCACGCAACGATCTGGCTTCGACCTCATTTTCCCAGGTTAAGCAGTCTATCCAGTTTTTTATCTAAATCTATGATCCAGATAAACCTAAATGTTGTCACTACTTTAAATCTTGTATTTCCGATACTATTTAAAATTTTTACATTAATAAAAAGCTATAAATAAAAGTGGTTGAAAAACTAAAGTATGATTAGAATTTACCAAATATTTACACTATGTATAATTATTTAGAAATTATCGTTTGTAACAAAAATGTTTTATAACTTTCCCGGACCGAAGACACTGTTATTTTCACACACATTTAACTCATTCGAACCCAAAAGTCTAAAATTCAAATTTATAAATCAAATTAGCACATTAAACAATTGAAAAAAATAAACAAGAACGGATGGAGTGGAACTAGACGAACAACTAAATCAAAAAATTCTAGGATAAATGCGATTAAATACGTGTGTGGAGTTTGATATTATGTGAAAATATATTACGTTTATACCCCTAAAATATATTTTTATTCAGAAATTTTATCAAATGATATATTAATTTAGGTTTTTGTGACTGTCTGATATGATTGTCTCATTAATATTATTCAGAATAAAATTTAAGCAAATTGAACTTAACATTACATTTTTATTTAAAAAAAAAATTGCAAGTGAAATAATCATTTTTGTTGTATTTTATATTGAACATTTGTTAGCTTTACATACATTTAAAATATTTAGAAGTAGTTTATAAATATTAATAAAGCTTTAAAAGTATCAACAGTAATCGCTTATTATAAACTATTTCTTATAATAACGTGCAAACTTGATGAAAGTATAACTTTGCCCGTAAAATATACCTACTAGGTGACACTATTTTGAAAACTTCTGAATAGTCTGTACGCAAACACAGCTGCATTCTATTATAATCAGCAACAATAAACACCTAAAGCACGTAGCCAAACATTCCGATTGCAATTTTCCGTAAATTTATTTCTTTCAAAATGTTCTAAATGCAAATTTTACTATTCACTCATTGTAAACGTTTATCTCTCAATATGGATTAACTGCATTTGCTAATTCAGAGCAAACATTGAAATCGCTTTGTCGAGCTTTTGAAAGTTGTTCCTTCCTACTATCCTATGAATAATTAATAAGAATGTTCATATTTTCTTATTACAAATACGTACATTGATATTGCCGTTAAAATACTCTGATATAGAAATAATGGGATGATTTATAATATCAAAGACAGCTATTTCATCCCATGTTACATTGATTAATACTTATTTGAAAATTAGTTTTTAAGATAATTTCTTCGCTATGTATTTGATTTCATTGATTATCATGATATGACTAAATATGTAATAATCTTTTTTTTTTATAAAAGTAATTTAAATATTCAAATACATACGCAGGAAATGTGGGTCATTTGTAGTGAAAACAAGACTTTCTCTAGAGAACAAAAACTCTGATTAACATATGAGTAAACAGTTGAAACCTAATACGAGTGTAGATACAATTCACTACATAAATGCTTCTCAATTAACGTTTTCATACAAGTTTAACTCCAAGAATAATTTTAAATGAACATAAAAATATGAAACAAGGTAACTAGGGGAAATATGGCAAATCTTATTTCAAACTAAAATGTCTCACTTTATCTAAAGTGATAGTTGTGGTTATAGTTGAAAATATGAATAAAACGTCTAGTTCCAACTATCTTCTTCGTTTTTTAATGAATATTTATTTTCACTTTAAATTTTACTTTTCAAATTTGAATTTTCACAAAACTGATATTTTGAAAGTAATATAGCCATTAAATGTAATTTTGAAATTTTCTATTATTTTTTTTTTCAATAAATCCATTGATACTATGTTTAAATCACTTAATCAAAGATTAAATGAAAAAAGAACTAACTGTATTTTTCTTTAAAATAGTTCGAGTGTAACTAAGAGAATTCTAGAAAGGCAAATTAAACATTCAAAATCTTTTAAGAAAAATCAACTTGCAAAGAGGTTTCAAACCACCAATTCCCAAAAAAACTGTCAGACCTGTTTAGTATTATTAATTTGGGTACATGAAAATGGTTTTGTTTTCCCTCGTAAGACCTATAGTCACCATATTTCTAGGAAGCTGGATTTCTTGACGCTCTTTTACATCAAAGGATTTGAAAAAATCATCACACATTGAAGAGTATTAAAAAACCTAACTTCAACCTAGATTCAATAAAGCATTTCATTTTTTTCATTCACTAACTCAGCCAATAAATCCCCACATCCTCTTTCAAAGGAAAAGTTAATCAGCATATATCGCTTGACGCATGATTTAAAAACAAAAAATCATTTTCATTTTAAGATTTAGATTTAGATTTCATTTTAAATTAAGCAACCTAAATAATTACAGTTAAACCCCGTTAACGCGAAATCGCTTAGCATGAAATCCCGTTTAACGCAAAATAAAAACAGTTCTCTGTACTTAAAACTCAACACTAATTTGTTCATTTAAAACGAAATTTGGATTAAAGTGAACAATTTTACGTGCCCATCGACTTCGTCAAAACGGGTTTGACTGCATTACGCTTGATAATATGGCTTGAGATATAAGTATATTAATATGTATTTATTTGTCTCAAATATATATATTTATTTTCTCTTTGTTTTCTTAAGTTTCCTAATGGACTGATTTGACTATGTCAAAAAATATAAACTTTAATTCAAGTGAAGATAACAAGATTAGAACAATCCAATTTAAAGCTTTAGATTGACGATCGATCAATAAAGTTTATTTTCTTCTTTTTCAATCAACTAATGTATTCCTAGTAAGTTATTTTTTCAGTATCAATAATATTATTAAGGGGATTTAAACTTCATGGCATTTAAGTTTTTATGTAGTTTGATAGTAATTGTAGGGCCTCGGAAGACATAATTCAATCAAGCTTTTACACCTTATTTTTAAATTTATTTTAATTTCTATGCAATGAAGTTTAATGCATCAAGTTAGTAAAAGCAATTACAAATTAATCGACAAATGTACTTTTAATCATTTCTGGAAATTTTATTGAAATTCTCACTTACAGATGAGCTTTAATTTAACAACTTTTAACATTCTTAAAACAATGCAAATTTTAAAAAAAAGTATTTATTATAATGTTCCGCAGATATTTGAAGTACAGGTGTTGTATACATTAAACTAAAAAAAAATATGGTAATTATACAAAAAAGAATTTTAATTCTAAAATGTGAGATTTTTTACTGATTTTTTAGAATTTTGAAAAAAATAAAATAGAGAGACAGAATTATATCAAGAAATAGATCATGTCTTATAAAAACGGTTATGTTTCAGATATTTAAAGATAATAAAATGAAGCAAAGCAAAACATATAACTCCAAAATTCTCTAATTTCAGGTCCCAATAAAATATTATAAGATAAACTCATGTTGTTTACTACAGTTTTTATAGTTTTGCATGATATTAACATTAATATTAAAATATTTTGCCATATATGATTGATACATTTCTTATCGCATGTTTATAACAGTTAGATGAAGGTCCCAATTTCATTATTGATTAATGCCAATTCAAAAACGTTTTGTCAACAAAGTCTTGATTTCATTATTGATTATTTTCTTTCTCAGTCAGTCTATCTCTTCAATACTGCCAAATTATCGGTATATCTATTTTAGATATTTATACAAACAACTAGAAAAAGTTTGACTGCCTAAATATACATAGAGATCACCTATAACTTATATATAATAAACTATAACAGATACGAAATCGAGATTATCAATAAATTAATTTTCGATTGAAAGAGGTTAGGTTTAAAACTTATTTTAAATCCGTTTTCTAAAAATATAAATTCAAACAATTTGAAAGGAATTCATTAAAAAAATTATTTTTGTTAAATCCAATTGTTTTAAGGTTATCCAAGACAGATTTTTTAAATAAATGAGTAAAAATAAAATTTTCTATCAATAGAAATTTATTTTTGCGGTATCACATAGGATAAAATTTTTCAGACTTCATATTTAATACAGTCATTAGAATGAAGTTACTCCAAATTCAAGAGAAAATTTGTGTTACCAGTATTTTGTTTAATGACACTGTTATTTGATCCTTCCATAGAGCATCCTAAATTTATGTCTTAATAGAAACAACCATTAATGATATCTATATTTCCAATATCATCCCAACTGTAAAAAAAACCTGTAAATAACATTTGAAATAAGAGGTTAGCTGAATTCTTTTCTCTGTGGCTTAATAGTAAACTTGCATTTAATGAATATACTTTGGAAAAATATTAATTATTAGTTATATGATTCTAATGTCATACAAAAGTTATAAACTTATTCTTGTTGAAGATTACCTGCATTTTCAATAGATAAGCAAACAAAAATCAAGTTACCAGGATTAAAAAAAAAAGTAAAGAAAAAGTAGTTCATTTATATGTATGCTAAATAATTTTAAAATATGCCAATGGTTAACTTTCCTACTATCTACACAAATAATTATGGCAATGTTTTGACCTCAGGTATTGTTGTTTTAAGGTCCAGTAGATAAAAAAACATATTATTAAATATTTAAAGGGAGAATGATATCGCTGAAATGAGCTCTAAAGGTTAGGCAGAGTGCTCATTTTCATCCTCGTGTTTATGTTCATCCAACATGGCTGACTCTCCTGTCACTTACTTCATTCTCGTTAATGTAGGTGAATAGTCCAAGCCTACTACTGTTATTGTTTTCTTCGTGGGTCTTTCGAGTTTCATTTACATAAATTGGTACCAACCTTAATAAAGTATAATATTATCGTTAGCACATCGATTACTATAATTAAATATGCTAATCAATTAACTTCCAAAGATTCCATTACAGAATTTGTATGCAAATATATAAAACAAATGTGTGTATTACATTGCGTTTCTTAAGAGCTTTATTTAATGAACTTTTATTTAGTGTTAAATAGCTCAGAGAAAATAATTATATAAGCAATTAAATTATTGCTAAATCTTGGAGTAAATCTATTCTTACTTGTTCAATAAAATATAAAAGTGCTTGATTAGTAATTTTTCATAATTATATATTTTTTAAATGAATTATATTTTTAATGAGTTAAATCTTTTATATAACGTCCAGGAGTTAAACAAGTTTTTATGTTGTTTTAATAAAAATTCAACGTTTAAATCAATGATAAAAAAATAAATTTAAACTTAAACAACAAAAAAATAACTTAATAAGGCAGTAACTTAAGAAAAGCAAACGTAATTAAACTCGAAAGCAATTTATCAACAATTTATATGAAGGCAAATTACACCTTTTTAACAAAACAAATTCTTTTTCCAATTTGTCTTTCTAAGAATTCGGAAGAAAAATGGATTAAAATAAAAGGACTATTTAAGAAAATAATCACAGAAAACTTCAGGAATGATTAAATACAACAAAATCTATAAAAAGATAAAACGCAAACAAATGACATATTTTCGAAAAAATATAATGCTTATGAAGAATGATTAATGAGAAAAGAAATTAACGAACCTTAAAATGGTAGGGTGGAGTCCATCAGTTTTGTAACTTCTACAAAAGAGTAAATTCTAAAAAAAGTTCAACAAAACTACTGAAAAATTAAAGCCAATTTCAAGTATTGGGTTTCCATTCAAAGAACCTTTAAAAGAAAATGTATGTTCATCCCTAAAATCAATCTATAATACTAAGTAAAGGAAATAAATAACCCAAATCGGAATTCAGTTAGCTGATTAAAAGAATTTTTTTCGGAACAACTTCTTTCGGGACTTTAAGCCCTGAAGACAGATGAAATGTTATGCAATCTCATGGTCTGTTATCCCTTCAACTTTCCTTTTTAGGTAATTGGTTGAAAGGACTTATTTGTATGGAAGTTCCGTGGCTCATCTTTCATTTAATTTTCAATATTCTGACAATTTTAAAGTGGAAGAAGATTGTATTCTCGCTGTGTTTTAATGGTGGACAAAATTATTACTATCTTATTAGTTTAATGTTTCGTATTCATTTTTTTTAAATAATGTAGTCTTCAAATATAAATCTATTTATTTACTTACTAATTCTAAACATAATAAAGTATTACTATAAAATTTTACAATGTAATTCTAGCTTTTATTTTAGAAGATAAAAAGGCATTTCCCTTATTAAAATTTATTCTCATTACACATCATCTATCCTTTAGATGTCGTTACTCAGAAACAAAGCCAATCTTCTCAGTTTAAACTCTATTTAATTGATCATTAGTAATTTATTTTTCATAATAATATAACTAGTGATAATAATTGTATAATAGGTTTTGGAAATTAACTCGTTGTAATTTTTTCCTGATCACGTTTCATACCCGTTGTCTGAATGTGTACCGAGAAAATTGAAAATCTCATCGTTCTGAATATATATAACAATGTGTCATTTGAAGTGTATTGAGATATTATAAATTAATGTTACATCAATTTTAAGGTTGATATTTACTTAAGTAAAATGTCGATATATTTTGGAAACATTTATGTTATTTACAAAACTAGTTTTTACATATCATATGTATTCAGAGGATATATAAAAATTATAAATATATACATATTAGTTAAAAGACATTAAAAAAATATTACTACGTACTATTGGCGAAATATGTAGGATACTTTTTGAGTAATAGTTTTCCAAATTCAATTACTCAAGCAATAATCACATAAACGCGCTAAGGCATATTTTTTATATGCTCTAGCTAGATAAAAGTAACATTGCAAAACTAAACAGCACTGTTTTAATAAATAATTGGTACGTTCGCAAAATGGTAATTAATTGTTATCCTTATAAATAAGATTCCTTATTTCAAGTATTCAGTAACCGTCAATACTTGTTTCGTGCTTACTGACAAGTCATCATAAGATAGCGTGACTTATGCAGAACCACATTTGATCAATCGACACAATAGCTTATCCAAAAGTAAGATAGAAATTATCTACCCCCAAAGGTAAATGGTTTTATGTTGTGATCGTAATAATATCTATATTTGGTTTTATTTTTCCAAGAGCTATACAACACTGTTACTAAGCTTTATAACGGAGATAGTGGTAAAAAGTATGAATAATGTTAAGAAAATAACATCAAATTAACTGCAATAAGTTCTTCTTTAAAATAAGGAAAATTGAGGATAATGCCATTTTTTATTATTTGTAAGTTTGATAATTCTTAAACCTTAATTTCTAGGATTATGTGGTTTTTTCAGGAATACTTTTAAAAAAGAAAATGTTTCATAGAAATATCAAACATAAAAGTATTTAGTTAAATAGAGATCATATATTGACTGCAAATTTGTCAAAATTGGGTAAACACTCATTCTTTTAATTGTGCATTTATATAGATACTGTCTCGTTCGAT
Organism: Linyphia triangularis; assembly: GCA_963978545.1. Taxonomy (NCBI): domain Eukaryota; kingdom Metazoa; phylum Arthropoda; class Arachnida; order Araneae; family Linyphiidae; genus Linyphia; species Linyphia triangularis. Next base: position 56,360,967 of record OZ021724.1, on the reverse strand, counting down.
AGTAGATGTCATTGTTTTAAACTTACTATTAATATGCTTTATTACCCTAAATATGTTAATTATCATACTGCCAACCTATTTCTTGAATTTTATAAAGCTCTCTTTCAGAGAATTGAAAATAACAATTTGTACAGCAAAGCCACTGAGATTGGAATAAATAAAATGTAGGATTTATATCTGAGTAAAATCGTAGGATTTATGGTACTATATTAGCATCTAACCAATTGTAAGAATATATTCTAAACATTGTCTTTTTAAATATATTGGCAAATACTAACATCGCGATGTATTTTTCTAAAACCTCTCTATCTATTGTAAAAAGTAGCAAATATTGAAATATGCTCATATTCAAATGTGGACTTAAGAAAAACTTTTATTCTTGAATGATTTATTAAAGAACTGAAATTTATTGAAAAGCGCAGTTTATATGTTGATAGTCTGCTGACCTTAATTCCTTCTACTGATCCTTTTCTTACAAATATCTTTAAAAGGATAAAATATATCTTCGAAAGATCTTTAACTTTATTGAATTGCAGTTGAAATCTCTGTTTTTCTTGTATGATTTAAAAAGGAAATTGGGACAACTATCGCTTCAAACTATTTTCTATTGTCCGTCTTACTTTGTTAGAAATCCTTTTATTCAAAGCAGAATTCCACGCATTTCACTTCTTTTAAGTAAACAACACTTCCACTGAGTACACCTGACTCTTTAATGCTTCCTATTCAAAGCATTAAAACTCTCAAAAGAGAATTCTTTATCTGTCATTAAACTCATTACTTTTCCGTCTCCATAAGCACAATAAGACATGAAGTAGAGAGAAGAAAAAGATAACTCAAGTGAAAAAATATATATTTTGTGCATTAAAGGACATTTAATTAAATGCTTTCTGAAGTGGGGAGAAGAATCCAGAACTAAATTATATTCCAGAATGAATTTCAATGTGAAGAGTTTGTGTTTTAGTCGGGATAATTCTTATGGAAGTAGCTACAAAACCATTTAAGGTTGATTATGATGGAAAACAGTTTCAATTAAAAAAATAAAATAATAATAATAATAAATAACTTTCCTGGATATTTTTATTATTTTGAAGTAATCCATTATAAGGAAACAAATTCAAACTCGTTGTAATAATTGAAATGGTTAGATTCTCTTTTTTAAATTAATCTATCAGCGTCATCCTATCGTTTCTAACATTCCAAACTTTACTTTCACCTTTTTGTTGTTTATTTTCTTAACTTTTATTTTATTACTTAATAACTATTCATTACAGAAAAGTTTAGTTTCATTTCAATATTATTTTTACATAAGAATATTTCTTTCATAATCAAAAGTTTGCAATAGTATAACCAAGTATTTAATGTTAGTTTTGATACTATTGTCTATCAAATAAAGCCTTTAATTGTACTGGTTTTTTATAAGGCATTTCAAACTAATTTTTACACTTATATTGATATTTCTATCACTAAAATGTACAAACTTTCAATTTACATACAGAAATAAAAATCTTATAATTGTTTTTCAATCCGGTAAACGGTAAAATAAAGATTGTTTTCAATTGAAATATCAAAAATTGTGTTTTGTAGTAAAGGCCTAAAAACGAACATTTTACTCTTTGACCACAGATTTAACTAGTTATAAAATTACAGAAATTAATACTACTACTATCTAAACATTAAATACTTTACAAAATTCAATGCAATTTATTAGTTTATTGAAAAAAATCAATAATGTTACAATACTCTTTGTAGGTCATAAAAGTTAATAAAAATGTTTTATTATATTCAGAAAAATAATGTTTTTAGTTCATACTGTTACAAATGAAGTGAAACATAAAAATGTTTTTATTGAAGTGAATTTGCCTCAGAAAAATAACTTTATAATGTTCAAACAACATTCATTCATCTAGAAGCTCCATTGTTATTTTCATAAATTAGAAACTAAATTAATTTAAATATGCAAAGGAGTTTCATTTCTTTAAGCACATAAAAATTTATTAATCCTCTCTTAGTTAAAAGTAACAACAAAGATCCATTTCTTCGTGATATCAAACGTTGCAAAAAAGAAGCATGTATCCTTTTCACTTTTTTACTTGTTAGCTTTTATAAAAAAACACAATAAAACTATAAGACCTTGAAAAAGTTAAAGAACAAAAAATAAAATGAACCAAACCACATTGAAGCCCTTAAGAACCTTTAATTAAATAAACTACTCTTCGTGAGAAAATTCTTGACCAAAATTAATTTATAAAGTAACTTTCAAAAATGAAGTTAACGGAGGGCACCTGTTCCTATCACAAGTACCCTTTCGTATGTGCTCAGCAAAAGACGAAAGGCAAGGCTACTAAATAAAATCGTATTGTCTCCTAACTTTTTGATTAAGCTTGGATGAAGTTACTAGACGACTATTGACCGTTAATAAAGTCACTTAAACAGGAATATAAACGAAAACTTTTAAATATAAGAATGTAATAGTTTAGAAAGAAGAGTTTTTATCATAAAATGTCTAGAAATATTAAATATAAAATGTATGTAATAGTGATAATAATAATAATTCCGATTTTAATTTGAAATTGTAATTAAGACAAAACTTCTACAATATGTAGATTAATTATTATAGATATTTGTATTATTATCTCTACATTAAAATAACTCTACCAAAATTATTGAGGTAATTTGAAAAGGCCTTAAAAATCGTCATTTGTAGTAAGTATAAGCACGTTGACACTTTGTTTAAACAGTTTTATTTACGTATCAATTTTAATATTTTTAGTTGAAAATTAACTTAAAATGTGTCAAAAAGGTAATTTATGCCCATGCCTAACAAGTTATCAAAGATTCGTCCTGCAGTTCATATTCTGATCCTGCCTAATTGGTTTGTACCAAGGAGTTGGCACACACACTCACACGCAATAGTAAGGTTAAATTAGTAAAATAACATAAAACCAGAAGTACCGAATGACCAGTTCGGAACGTTGTTACTACGCTATTTACACGCTTTCTTTTGTATTGAATATTTAATTACTAATTCGTATATTCTCCTTCAATATTTTTCATAGGGAAAAGGGCATTGGTTTCTTCAAAACAATGTTTTAAAAAATGCATTTCATGTTAACCCTTTATCCATTTTTTCATACAAAAAGCTTTGACCAAGTCACAATTTACGAGAGTAACCTCTCTTATATCCAAGCCTTGGAACATAACGATTCAGTTACCATGGAGACATTCACTTAATTAGGTCTTTCCTTTCGAACCGTCAGGCCAGTTTTTACGTCACCAAATTAAAACTCACTATGAAACTAATTTAGGAGCGTGAGGGCTCTATCCCTCTTTTCAGATTGTAAACAAATCCCCCATGTCGGAATGTATAGAAGATTGATTTTGGCGCCTTTCATGAAAACCCGGCCGATAAAGGAAAAGGTAAAAGCAAGGTCGGGAAATCAGGGGTGAGACTTCTGACGTTTCATTAATGAATCCTTAGACTTTAAGGGATAATTTCAATCTGCGAGTATAGGAAAGAAGGGGGGGGGGGGAGTGGAGGCAAAGCGTAATCGCATTGCTATGTAGGTTAATGGTTTCGAAGTTTTCTTCGATTAGTTCCTTCAGTGTTGTCTTACCTTGAGGCAAATTGCTTGGCATGCGTGGCTGAAATTGTAGTAAGGCATAAAATATTTCCAAATGAATCTGACATTCAAAATATTGTCGTACGAATAAAATTTAAACCCACTTTGTTACTTTGTCCTGGTAGTTTGTATTACAGCATAATATTTAACATTTGAAATATTCTTTTGTGCCGTAATCTTAAAATTTATTATGACTAATTGAGAATATAGTCATATTTTATTTTGCTCATGCATTGCAATTGTAATATGACCTTATATTTTAATTTTCAAATGAGCAATTTAATTATCTACACTGAGTTAACGTAGTATTGTTTCAGTTCGATAACGCATGTGTTATTATTAATATAATGTTTTTCTTTGCAAAATTCTAGATATTTTACAACTAGCTTACTTACTATACATATTAATTAAACATAAGCTGTTAGAGAGGAAAAAATTTTAAAATGTGATTTCGCGATGGTAAATGTTTTTCATTTCATATTTGACTGGAACAAATGCTAAAGTGTTAATTAGAAAGTACATGATTATAAATTTACAAACATTACAGGCAGTTGACAGCAAGAAAACTTTCAATTACAAATAAAAAAAAATCCTTATATATTTACTTAAAAATTGTAATGAGCGCTCAGTTATCCATCGATATTGATGGGTAAATACTACATTGTCAAATTTCCAATCTGAAAAAAAAAAGTTTTCTATTTGAGAAATATTTAAGTAAATTAAAGGGGTCCAGGACACAAATATTTTCAAAATTGTAAAAATAAAAAATTTTTGCTTTAAAAAATAATATGTTCAATTACGATCATTTTGATACCTCATTTAAAATGCTACCCCCTTTCAATTGGCTTGCAGTTGTCAAATTAATATCTGACAGCTGACTTATGCTGCATGAACTTAAAACAGCTTTTTCTCACTGATGATTCTTTTAGCTTTTTGCTTTTTTTTTTTACATTATTGAAAATAACTCCATTTGTAATTAAGTAACATACACCAAATTTCCCATGCATATCGTATTAACTCTTGAGAAGAAATTTACCCAACAAAATTTTAAAATTTCGTTTTTTACTCCAGATATGATTTTTTTTTTTTTTTTTTTTTTTTTTTTTTTTTAAATTAAACTTTTTAAAATTATGAAAAGAAAAAAAATATGAACTTTTATAGTTAAATTTTTTTTATTTTACTGTTCGCTATAAATATCAAAATTGTATTTACTAAAATTTCTTGTTATATATTTACGAACACATACATATAGTTTTTAAGTTTATTAAGTTATATAAAAATATTTAATTATAAAATTTTAATAAAAAAAAAAATGAATTGATTTTATAGACCAATACATTGTTCTACAATTACATTAAAAAATTTTGTTGATCCATCCATTAAAGTAATTAAAATTTTTGGGCATCGGACCCCTTAAAATTAAATTGTTCTAAATTTTGTTCCAATAGTTTTCTACTGTATTTCTTATTTTTAACGATCGTTGAATTTTAACTATAGCTTTAATATATTTTTTATGTTACTCCCTTTCATTATTCACATTTGCTTATCGAAGACGATTTGAGAATTTCGCCATTTAATTAATTTTAATTAAGTTATTGAATACTTTAAACATGTAATAATCAATATAATATTAATTTTATAACAAACTTTGAAGGCTAAGAGGTTATATGAAAATTTTAAAAATCAAAAAATATCTTATAACTGATGAAAATTAAAATCTCCTCGGAATAAAAAATTTTTCTATCTACAACTTAAGGCATTCAAATAACTTAAGCAACTCAAAAATATTAATTCCAATTAACAAATATCTAGAAATTTATCTTTTTTAAAATTAAAATTATTCACAGAAAATAATACATTTGATAATCTGTTTTTTGCAATGCAACTTTATTAAATTTGATCAATAAAATTTTTATAAAAACCAATATCAAAAATAATTTGCTTCAATTTTTTTATGTTGTGAGTTTAAATTCTGTTCGCCATTTTCGTCTGGCCACAAACTAACATTCCGATCTTGTTCATTTTAGGAGTTTTGCCGACGTATCGAATTTATGACTCAATTTTGTAACATGAGTTTTCCATTTAATCTTATATTTTTTCTTATTATAGATTTAGTGTCAATTTTTTTTTTCCTTTTACGAGGGTTTACATTCGTCAAATTTAGAACATTTTTAGAACTCTCAAGATATTTCTTTCTTCAAATATTGCTCGGATAAAATAACGGTTACAGAATCAAATCTAAAATTTGTAACAAGTTATTTCTGTTTCATTCGATATTTAGAAATTTTAATAAAATTGTATACTATGAATTTCTAAAAATTATTTTTGACGTAACTCCATTTTAGTAAAATCTGTGCACCTTTTCTTACTACTACAATTTCAATCTTTAAAATACACTTTTAACTAAAAAAAAGTCTATTTAACTTTAAGATTTTACAGTTAACTAATTTTCACAATCATTAAGATTCTACAATTAACTAATTTTTACAATCAGTCTCACAAAATTGAAAATGTTTACTAGTATTTCACGCAGGTAAAAGTATATAATTTAAGCGGAAATTATGAGCAATGCAGATTGACTTTTAATATTTTTTAGCTGCTTTTTATAATTTTTTAATTTACAAATTACCTAGTTGTAAATTTTCTTATAAAAATTGCTATGATGAAGAAACAAACATTTTAAACACATTTTTTATAGTTACGTGTTATTCAACTTATATTAAAAACAGAACAAAATTATAAGCCTTTTCTGTGAGTTCTCCGTCAAATAAATCTAATTAGTATGTAAATATCCTCTACCATACTTTTATTTTACTTTCCTACCTATGACATTTACTACGATCTTTAACCTTTGAAATATCCTGAATGAAGAAACATGTTTTGATTAAAATAAAATAAAGAAACGCTTTAATAGAATTAAAATATTAATACATTATGAGAATATTTATACCTCTCAATTTACAATAAAAGTAATTTGCTTGGAAAAATTACTTTTTGGTGAATTGATCACCTTTCCATTACGTTAGATTAATTAAATTGAATGCACGTTAATAATTTTTAATTATGTTATATTGTTTACAAATTGGTTGTTGCAAACTGTTTAAAACGACCAAAGAACGAAGATTAAAACAAATACAATTTTACATTGTGAATGTATTTTCTTTCTTCCAGATAAAATCTACAAATTTCTTATAAAAAAATTATTTTGATAAAATTAATAAAATTTGATGAAATATGATAAAATGCACTATATAGTGAGTTTAATATGAATTTTACTACCAACATACTGTTAATACGTTATGCATTAATTAATATTTTTATTAATTTAAATAACAATAAATTTATTTATCTAAAAATTAATTTATTTCAATAAAAATTAATTTATTTAAAATTTATGTAAATAAAAATTTGTTTATTTAAAATTTATGTAAATAAAAATTAATTTATTTATGTAAAAATTAATTTATTTAAATAAAAACATACAAATTTACTTAATTCAAGGCATATATCAAGTACATAATTTATATTTTTCAAATTTATTTTATTCAAAAGTAACTAAGTTTGTTTCTTAATTTATTGATTTACGAAAATCCTAAATTTCTATCAATAATGTCAATGACACATACTGGATAACTTGACTTCAAATAGCTATTCAACAGATTAAAACCAATTTATATAAAACTTTTTTCATTCATAATAAAAAGATATTTTCCTGCATAGATCTATTAGAAAAATATGCGTTTTGAAATGTATCAACATTCAGACAATGGACACATACTTTTAAATTTTGTTTTATCAATGTCACAATTCATTATTTATTTTAGTTTCACTCTTAATCTGACGCACAAATTATAGATAAAAGTACCATTAATAATCTAATCACACTTAAAATAATACGTTTTATTATTATTTATTAAATATTACTTAAAACCACCTCCGGTATTTTTTACTCCTACAATAGAGATTTAAAGATAGTTTAAAGTAAAAAAAAAAAAAAAAAAGAATTTAAGAAATACATAAATACTCTTTAAATTTCTTTTCTTCATTTTAAAATCAGTATTACAAGTATTGGTCAGTTACATGTTGGCAAAAAAATTAGCTGTAATAGAAGATGAGCTGTGAGTTGGTCGGAAATCCGCCTAACTTCTGTCAACATAACATATATATTTGCATATTCTGCCGCTTGATTATAGCACTTGGCAGGCCTCCACACATTTCGCCTCTTAAGAAGGATTCATTACTTACTGAATAATGCTCCTTGAATGATCACCTAAAATTTTAGATAACAAATGAAAATACTCTTTTAATAGCCTCATACCAGATCATTGACCCATATAACTAATATTCCATTTTTATTCTCATAAACTTCCATCTTAATTTGTATAATATAAGCACAAACTAAATTCTATCTTTGAAAACTTAAGGACTACTTGGAGATCATATAACGTATAAAAAAATGTATTGAATAATCGCATCATTATTAACGTCATCATTCACCGTATTGATACATTCATTCAAAGAATTCATATTTATAATCATTTTTAAGTCAATAATTACTAGAACATGAAAACAAATTGGCATTTCATGCTTTCTATTACTCAAAAATGAAAAGATAAAATCCTTTTAATCCCGAAAAAAAACCTCCAATCTCTTTGACTTAAAACATCTAAAAATCTTCCACTTTAAAACAGAAAAAAATTTCATAAGAAACCTCTAGAGCTCCCAGAAAGTATCTTTGATAGCAGTTGGCCGCTTTCTTCTTCTCTAGCAGAAATAATGGACCTCTAGGCTCTGGTTTCCTTGAACACACTAGCAATATACTTTTAAAAAAAAAATCCTTCCTTTCTTCTAAGAAGCTTTAGTATTTGCCTTTGGTATATTTCTACGTATTTCTTAAAGTTATTCTGGGATCTTTGTTCAAAAGAACGTTGTAGCAAAAGGTCCCCATTCTTACTAACACTAGATTTAAAATGAAGAATAAAAACTTTTTTAAACTTGAGCTCTCTTATTTATTGTGATTCAACTAAATTATATAGTCTTATCCAACACTTCTCGCTCTAGATATACAATAGTGTTGCAAATAAGTCCCAATTTAAAACCGAGAATTTGAAATACAATCAGATATTAAGTTTAAAAAGTGACACAGGAAAAATATTTAAAAGCAGTAATAAAATCAGAGCTTGTATCTTATATTTTAAAATATATATCGAATAATTTAAACATAAAAATAAGAAAACAACCCTACATTAATATTCAAACAAGTTGTGTGTGTTCTAAGTTATTTAAATTCATTGGAATGTAGACTCTCCTGGTTGCTGTACTTTTTATTTATAAAAGCAAATTGCATCATTTAAAAAATATTTCGATTTATTTCATATTCTAAGTTTACTAAGAGTAGGACAGAAACGCCATTTGTTAGCTTCTTTTGTACAGCAATACCCTACCTGCGAAGTGATTTTTGGCTCTGCATGAAGTCTTAAAGAAGAGTCCTCCTCCATACATTTCACACTTAGCACCAGTAGACTGAAGGGGAAAAGATTTGAGGATGTTAAAGTTATCAAGAAAACCTTGACGTCAGAATTAAAGAGCATTCTGAAAAAAAGACTTTAAAAGTTGTTTCCAAAAATATTACAGCCGAGCTCTGATGTTCATCAAGGAAGATGGAGATTAATTAGAATCATATTAAATGTGTATGTAATTCAAATAATATTTTCCGGAGTTATTAGATCCTTTTTGGAAATTAATAGCTACGCTTTATATTATCTGTTCAGTCAAAGAAAATAGAAATTAAACGTAGTTTCAGCGCTGCTTTAATTATTTTTTTCTTAATGTAAGCCAAATTGTTATTCATTATTCTTTAAACCAAAATATGTAGTAAAAAACAAATAAATTTCACCATAATACATTTCATTGAAAATCTGACAAATATATTTGCATCCGAAAGTGGTAACCTTGTTACAACTCTTTAAAATGTTCGTTTACAATTGTCTTAAGAAACTAATCCTTCTATTTTTATTTACAGCACATGGTACAAACCCAGTTACCAATGTCGTTCCAACCTCAGTTCGGTGGGAGTCAACACCAACAACAGCAAAATGGGGTTGATCACTCCATACAGCAGTTGAGGAATGACGTAGGAGGCCTAAAGGACAGCTCATTTAGTGTACCAATCATCACCAGCAATGGGGTAGAGCAACAAACGGTATCTACTTGAATATTCTTTTTCACTTGAAAATGAACAGTGCGACAAATAAACGGTCAAAGTATCAAAATCTGAGAATATATCCAATAACTTTAAGCTTTAATTGTAATATTTCATTGAATATGTGAATATGATCGGATCAAATCCCGAATTTTCGAGCAAATAAGGTACTACTTATTATGATATGTTCTTTATGTTAGTCATTATTTAACAGAAGTAGTTAATTTTGAGGGTTGGTTTCTAGTTGTTTAGCGCAGTATAGTTCTGACGCTTAATTATCCTTCCCTGCACTTTCCAAGACAAAAACATAAATATCTGACATCAAACTCTGTATTAATTTTGGATTTCGTACCTTAAATAATGGCTTTGAAAACGGAGTTTAGATACTGGTAACACTTCTTAAATTGACCAAATCGTTAATTGTAAACCATCGCAAGCTGGTGCCTTCCAATTACTAATTTTTTTTTTAAATAAGCTGGAGATTTAATTAAAGGTATATAGAGTGGTTTTCAGTGTATTTTTATTGATTTAATCATACCATATTGTAGCAATATAATAATGTTTTTCATATTTGTTTTATGAAAGTTGTATAATTTACTTTTTATTAATTCAAACTAATAACGGTGCAAATATGTAATTTTTAATATTTTAACAGAAGAACTCATCTTAAAAGATTAATTTGCAAGATACAGTTCCAACATTACTTAAGAACCAAGTACAATATGATTAAACACTAAAGCCACGAAATACAAGCGAACCCGTCATTACATTTTTCTTCCTTGAACATAAGCTCGTTGTAAATAATTAATTATATAATTAATCCCAATCTTAAACAACATGGCTGCCTAGGCATTACATAGAGAACAAGATTTCCAGAGTTAAGCTTTCATATAATAACACAGTACACAACGCTACTTAATTTTTTAATTCTTTTGGAAATTTTATAGTATTATTCATAAGACAAATATACTTTTACATTCAATAAACGTGTATCTTTTACCTATACTAATTTTAGAGGTTGTATCATTTTTAATCCTATTTTTGAAACAAAAAAAATGTATTCGAAACATGGCTTTCTTCGTATAAGTTCCAAAATGGATAATTGATAATTCAAAATAGATCATGCAACCAACTCATGTTTACTATCTGCCAATTTGAAAAAAAAAGCGATTTAATTCAGTTTTCTATATAAGTTTTATAAAAAACTATTAAATATACTATTTTCTCTCAAAAGTATGTACCTATATATTATTGTACAACTAAGGGCTACTTTTCAATTCTTCATAGTACATAAATTTAAAAATGCACGTATATACTTTACTCAATGTGTGGTAATCAACTCAGAAACAATAAAATTTTAAGAGAACTGTGGACTGATGGACAATTTTTGGCCTTGCAACATAAATTACCGTAATCTATCTCTAAAATAGCTATGAGTGTTTTTAACCAAAAATACGCTTTCTCAGTAAATAGGTCGATTAATTATTAATCCTATTATTGTTCAATATTATTTCGGTAGTATACGTAAACTAATAATTTAATTAATTATCTATCAGTATCCATACAATTCTTTGACATTTTCGCTATACGTTTGCTCTTAGAACATTTGCTAGAAATGCAAATAAATTATTATAAAACCTTACTTATAAATAAACTTACAGAATCGTCCAACTATCACGTAAAATGTTGAATTCTCTATAAGAAATTTAAATTTAAACGAGGAAATAACAAATCCATCCTACAAATTTATAAAATTGTTTCTAACACTACAGCTAATAATTAAAAAATTCTGAAATCGCGTAAAACATAAATTATAAAATAATACCAAAAAAAATCAAACCCACGTCAAATAGGTTTTAGCACAAAATTTTAAAAATCATTCGCTTCATGTTGTTCAAAATAATATTGTATATACTTGATAATTTCTACTTTACACAAAATTTAAAAAAATTGATGAAAGTAAGTAATTATACATTATGTAAAATTGAGCAACTAAATCTATACTTACGCACATTTATTTAATTTAATTAAAGCAATATTAGAAGATAAGGATTTTACACATCGACATAAAACTTTTATAAGTCATTGTCATAAAAAAAATATATATATATAACATGAATAATTAACTGAATTAAAAGAGAAAAGAAGTTTCAACAATGTTTGCTCTTCATTGACACCGAACACAAATTGGAATTTTACACTTATCCTCCTCTGTTTTACATAAAGATTAGCTTTGTTTTACGTCAAACTCATTTGAGATTTATTTTCTGGTTCTACTACAGAGAAAAAATGTATTTGTCTAGGGAAATTGCTTGAACGTTGTACTTTTCTTTCACAGCTGAATTTCTAGAATTATTTTTAATTCTACAGAGACAATAAGATTTTCTCATCAAGAAAAGTATAAAGGTTAAAGTATTTTAGTTTCAATATTTATTATTATTATTTTTTTTTTTTTTTTTTTTTTTTTTTTTTTGTATTTACCCTAAATGCTTTTGGAAAGTACTGTCTTTTACTAAATATAACAATTTATAAAAGTTAATATATATAATCTTATTCTGTACAGTTCAAACAAATGATGCGTAAAAACTTAACCACTTATCCAAAGTTTCAAAATTGGGATTTATTTTATCATACACACTTATTTAGTTAATTTTATATGTGTATATTTGTAAATAACTAAACATACACATATAAAATTACAAATATACAACACATATAAAATACTTTACAAATATACACATATAAAATTAACTAAATAAGTGTGTATGATAAAATAAATCCCAATTTTGAAACTTTGGATAAGTGGTTAAGTTTTCGATGTTTATTATATAGGACCCATTTTATCCCATAATTGTTTGCAAAAATCCTCGAAAAAAAATCGCGAAAATAGCCAATTTTCGAGGTGCCTAAAGTGAGAAGACGCCTTAATAAAATACGAACACAGAAGAGATTTTTTTCAATTAAACGTTGTCACTGGATTGGTCAATATTAAGCATACTACATGCTATGGAGCCGAAACGACAACTTTGAATACAAAATGTCTAATCTTCAATCTCAATTTCAGTTTGAATTGATAAAGAATATTTTTATTCAGAATTAACTTTATTACATTAAAATGCTTTAATTTTAATTTTTGTAGTTTGGGATTCTGCACTGATAATGATTCTGTAATGATAAACCAAATATATTTGTCTATCTTGTACGAAGTCAAAATTCCTAACTAAAACTGACAAAAATCTACAATTTAGTGAAACTTTCAACAATTAAATATTTCCTTAATATCACCAAAAAACCTAAATTGAAGAGTTATTTTCTTGTTTCTATCCTTATTATAAAATTTGAAAGCTTATAGTCTCTCCAGACACAATTTTTTATTTGAAAATTGCTCCAATTCATGCAGGAAATGATAAAAACTATGTTAATTATTTCAAAACTTGAAAGAAGATCTTTTTCTTTTCCTAACGGAAATCGAACTATATCGTAACAAAGCCAGTAAGGATTTTTTTCACAGGAATAAATCTTCTTACAGTTTTCTAAAAATTGGAAATTCGATTAATATTTCAGTTGCAAAAGTAGAGTTTCAAATTTTATTCAAGGAATAGATTTATCAATGTTAAATCTTTTGATTGACTCAGTATGCTTTTATGCAGTTTTTGAATGAAGATTAAAGTTGAGATAAAAGATACATGTACACTTTTAATTGAATTTATGACATTTCGTTTGCAAAAAAAAATACCTTACAAAAATAATAAAAGCTCAAATTATTTATGTTTCGAGATATGAACTGGATTTATACACTTGAAAAAATAAACTGTAATACCCTTTTCCACCACAGCAAACAGACCTCGAAACAGACGGCTCAATTGCGGGTAACGGCCAGGCTTCGACTCAGACTGTGACGGCAGCTGATTCGACAAAACTCAACCAGCCAAAGCGACTCCATGTGAGCAACATTCCCTTTAGGTTCAGAGATCCCGATCTCCGGCAGTTGTTTGGGGTGAGTTACAGAAAGATGCTTAATTCCTCTTATATTTAGGAGAGATTTAAAACACTCGTCCAAAATACCTAGCTATTTTAATTGATATTTGTTTTTCATAAAACGTATATATGCTCACGTTAGTAGGACGAAAAACTTTTCTTGAGAGAGATCCATCAAAAATCGTAATTTGGATCGTTTTGAATGTGTTTCTGTGGGTTTTTATGTTTTTCATTCTCATTATATTGGAGATTTCTTAGACTGATATAAACTTGTTCAAAAACAAAGAAAATTCTCATTAGGTGAATGATCAAAACACAATGAGCACTAGGAAAATTGCTAATATTAAAATTATTAGTTTTTTGGTTCATTTTACCTCAATGACAAATTTATTCTTAGGGTCCAAAACATACATTAAAAAAACTAATTAAACTAATTATTTCCATTACATTAAAAAACAATTATTTTTCAGTCATTTTAAGAAAAATAGAGGCAAAAAATTAAATTAAATATTTTTTTCTGTTTTGAAAACTGTTACAAACTAAATTGCTATAAAAAATGTAAGCGACATTAGATCCATCGCTAGACTAATTATATGGGCATTTAAATTCAAATTTACAACTTTTGTTCCAACGTACACAACGTTTTGTTTCATTATGATTTTTTTAATTACACTAAGTACAGTTGTAGAAAGATCTATTCTATTACATGCATTATAGTTTTAATTAAAGTTCAGATAACTCATCTCTAAACTCCGATATATTGTATAGGTCCGTTTCTTTTTATCAAAATACTACTTGCATTACACTACTTAACTTTAACTACACTTACGAAAACACTACTTGCATTAATAAGTGTAGTTATTATTAATTAACAAAATGCTGATATTTATAATAATAAAAAGAACATAAAATCAAATGCTAAATTTTAACTAAATTTTCTTTTCATTGTAATAAGAAGTTAAATTTGCGAATTGACTTAGTATATTGTACATTTTATTTCATACATTTGTGCATAAATACCGTATTTTATTTTTCAGCAATATGGACCCATATTAGATGTAGAAATAATTTTTAATGAACGTGGTTCAAAGGTAAGGTACAACATATGATTTTGTTTACGAAACATTTATATGTATATCATTTCTATCTAATTTGTTGCATTGTCTATAATCCAACTTAAACCTTTATATTTACCACCTTATAATTTCTTAAATGAAAAGTCTGATAATTTATCATTTGATATCTAAAGCAATAATTTTTATGAAGTACTGATATTAATAAGTGTTAACTTTAACCTTTGTTTAAATTACCGTTACAATTTACCAAATTGACTCATAAAATACTTAAAAATTAATACAAGCACAATTATTTATTTTGTAAGCACATTTCATTTATTAAAACTAGTTTTGATTAAATATATAAGTTTTAAATTCTTACCAAACAACAGATATTAATGAAATGTTTGATATTGATGTTTTTATGTCTAATTATTCTTCATCAGTTAATTTGCATAAGTGTAACCTAAAATTTTAATTAATAAAGATAATTAAGCAACTTTTTAAACTCATTATCGCAGAATTTTGTGTAAAACTTTACATAATTGAAACGTTAAAAGTTAAAAGATATAATATTTGTGCTAATATAATAACTAGATCGTGACATAAATCTTTATCAGACTTTTCAGCATTCACTTTAAAAACTTCTTTAATTTCAAATAAATTTCCAATTCTCACTTTAACTAATTTTTATTTTCAATTTTTGTTAGCTATCGATTAATTAAATGAAATAATTATAACCAGCCTTATTTAATTCAAATAGTTTTGCCTTAAAGCTAAAATATATTTATTATACTAACACTTTTTCAAAATGCTTTCAACTAATCACTAGAGACCATGATCAAAGTATTATCAAGAATTAGAAATATTTAAATTGCCTCCCTTGATATTTATTCATAAATTAGAGCATTTATTAATGCAATAGAAGTGTAACTGAAATTATTTTATTATGAATTATTTTCTCTTTATCGATCAAAAAATTGAAAATTACATTTTAGAGAAAAAATGCATCTACTGCTAATGATAGAGGAAAAGGTATTATTTTTATTAAAGCTGCATTTAAAATCAGACTTTTATATATTACATACAATAAAAACAAGTTATTTTTTATAGCAATACTCTATTTATCAAAGTGAAAACTTTCGTAGACTGAGAGAAATTTTGGATGGATGGGAAGAAAATAACTCTTTGCTTATCTCCTTTCAGATTTTGAAAAATCTAATTTTTTAAAGGGATTTATTTGCAATGCATGTACTATTTTGTTGAAATATGTTCTGTTATTTGCACATAAAGGTCCATGAACATAAAAAATTTAACATAATTGAACTTAGGTATTCAGAATCAATAGATAGTGAACATTATCAAAACTCATCCCAAACAAATATGAATGATGCCTATTCAAGTAATGATTAAAATTATAATTAATCTTTACAAAGGTTGTTGTTTCCAACCAAGTTAAACGTTGTTGTAGTTAAAACCCAAAAGTAAACTACAATGTTTCTAATGTATAATGTAAAGTTTTAGGTTTTTATTGTGGATGTCGAAAATTCTGTTTCAGTACTTAAATAATAAACATTTTTCCGAATTGCATATGAGTTTTTTAACTTAACTAGGTCGATTGTAATTGTAATTTAAATTGATATTTTGACGTGATTTCAAACTTAATCGTAACATAAGATTATCATTTTGACTTATAAAGAATATTTTAAAAATGCATATATACCATTGCTTAAAACTTGTATACAAATGTATTGTGTAAAATATTTTGAAATAAATATGATATTTTATTATGCAAATTTAAAAACACTTTTTGTTATTATTTTCAAACTTTATCTTAAAATAATAAATCTTTTTTAAAAAAAAAAATTATTCCTTAACTTATAACCTATTATTTTACTATTTCCACGAGAATAATAACAAGAAGTGTTTTGACATGTTGTTCAATTATTAAAGGTATTTTACATAAACTGGATTGTACAAAGCATTATAAATATTAAATAAAAAATTTGATGTACAAAAATTGAAATTTTCATTTCAAAATAATGTCAATAATTTCTTTTCGGTAATGTATTATAAAAATATGATATATTAAAAGAAGAACTACACAGGTTGCAAAAAGTAAAATTAATTACAATAGAAAAGCCAAGTATGAAAAGGAAATGCAATACTTTTATGGAAAATAATGTTCCTAATATTTTATTTAAATTAAAAAAAAAAAATTATATATTAATACATTTTGCCGCTTATTAAATTTTAATTATTTTCAATGAAAATGTAAAAGAAAAACTATTAGTTGCTTTTTTCCACAATTATAATTCTTAGTAATTGCAATATTTTTCCATTTATATATTGAAAAGAATATTAAAGATGATTTGAAAAAAGAGCTCTTTACGAAGAAATTATTTGATTAAGAAACGTTTAATTTACAAATTACCAAAAATGAAATTAGTCTGAATATTTATCTAAAAAAAATATCAAATAGAGATATTAGCTTTTGTTTAATATGCATCGATTATTCTACTTCTTATGCAGACAAAACTTAAATTATTAAAAATAACTTCAATTTGTATAAAAGAGTTTTCTTTATATCCAGTTTAATTAAAATATCTTTGAAATTGATGAATTTTCTTATTTTAAATTTGAATGCGTATGTATGAATAGCTGGGCACTTAGAAAACTGTTTGCCTGTTATGGTTTCATACTTTTTCTCTGACTTATTTTCTTTCCACTCCACTATTTAAAATTAGCAGCATGCTCGCATGATGTACTCTTTCTATATACCTCATTATTAATGCCACTTCATTTTCTATCATTTTTCATTTTCCATGATCTTTTAGTATCATAACAATGATGCCAGTTGGTCGAATTGGCAAAAGTTCAACTCAATAAACTTGCTTTTAAAAATATCAAATAATATTTTTATCCATATATTAATTGAGTAAGGTTGCACACTTTTTGATCACTAATTTTATATTTAAAAGAAATAGATATCAACTACTAAAAATGTATGTGTAAACTATGAGTAGAGAGCCAAATGTATAATTATGTAGATTATAAGTATGTATTTAATGGTGATATTTGAAGACACATTTAAAATAAAAAAATTTCATCAACTGGCATCATTTATATCAGATTTTTGTTATTACTAAATTAAACCACACGAAATTAAATTTGATTTTACCCCCAAACCATTTTAGTTATTTTGAGTGCTAATAATACATCCGCGAATTACTTTGATATTCAATTATACAAAATGTTAACCAAAATAATTTCTATTAATTTATTTAAAACAAAAGTATGTCATCAAATGTTATTATTTAAAATATTAATTTTAGACAATTGCATTTTTACAACATTTTAACAAAACAAAATATTTAAACACCCTTCTTCACATTTAAATTAGTTGAAAAAAGTCATACTAAATATATTTATACCAGTATTCTAAATTTTAGAGTTATCTTATTCGTAAAATACGATAAGATAAGATATTCAAAATATTTCTAATCAAGATTAAAAACGTATTTTAATAACTTCGAATTCCAGCTCTCTTGCAATTTTGTAAAATAAATATTACTGGTTACATGCAAACACAATTTTTAAAACAAGACATAAATACGTTATTTCAAATTAACTCAAGCATAATTTATTTTCTTACTATAGCACTCAGGTTCCTTTTTATGTTTAGTTTCTTCCATGTCCCACCCTGTTTTATTTCTTTTACGTCAAAGTGATCAGACATACTCTGGTAAAGAAATAAAATAGTTTAGATATTCCTAACTATGGAGAATCACGGAAAATTTATAAACTCTCACAGACGTATGTCGAGAGCAGAGCATAAAATTTATAATTATGCTCAAACTAATGGAAATAATTTGTCGATGTTTCATTACTGGTATAAGAAAAAGCGTTGAAAATTCGGTTCAGTGGAAGTGATTTTGTCGAATTTTGTCGAAGTAAAATTGCTTTCAAGGAGGCAATTTCCTTGATAAAAAATATAATTCCCAAGTTTAAAAAAGAGCTGGGTCTTTCAAGTAAGTATAAGTTTGTGGTATTTTCGTTAATAGGTTAAGAGGAAAATTGGCTGCTTTTGCCATCCTAATCGAATAAACCGTCTCTAACTATCAACGCCATGGCTTATAGACCAATAACATGATTTTAAAATTAATATTGGAACATATTCTATAAATGTATGGAATAGATAAATGGAAATGATTGTTCGGAATAATCAGGTACTTAAAACAAAAAAATATGCATACTGCACGATGAATTAGAAACATGCGACTTGGGTGATGCAAATTTGGTATCAGTCTTGGTTAGTCAATATTTTACTTAGCTTAGATGAATATCAAATGTTGACATAATATTCTATTAATTTTTGTTGACAGAAACTAACTATAATGAGGAAAAAACAAAACTTCGAACCGTTTAATAAAAACTTATTCTAATAGACCCGTTCATATTAAGCCTGTATGGCCAGAGCCTACAAGATGCATGGTCTGTTTAAATTAACGACATGGTATCTCGAAATGTAGGATAACGAATGTGTGTAAAAGCTCTAAAAAGATTCTATGGCCCATTTAAATGCAGTTTAGATGGCTCGAAAACTATTAAAAGAACTTTAATCCGGATCGTTTGAGATGGAATGTACATGGATGGATACATTCACAGTTTATTAACATACTATAAAAAGTTGTTAATAGTTTGAAACTATAATTTTCCTTACTGATGAAATGTCTGACTACTTTGACATCTGATAAAGCACTGTGCCATTCAGAAAATAGAGAAGAAGATGCATGAGAGTGACAACTTGTAGATGTATGAATGAGGGGCAAATGGTAATAAAAAAAAATCTGGAATACTTTCTTATGAACCAATTGATGCAGACTTTTTCTCTTAGTGGTACATGTTCTCTCGCAGGATGCACGGATTTTAATGCATGTTTTCTTGTTTCTTGTCTTCATGCATGCAGGGGTTCGGTTTTGTAACATTCGCAAATAGCCTCGATGCTGATAGAGCACGTGACCACTTGAACAGCACGGTGGTAGAGGGACGAAAGATCGAGGTGCATGTCCAATTTCTCTTTACTTCTTGTACATTAAATGATAATGGCACTTCACATGTTTCTCTATGAATTATGGAAGCGTGCTTTTTCATGTAGCTACTCAGTTAGATATGATGGCAAAGAAATGTCTATCCATGCATAATAAAGAATAGAGAAGCATCTTTTCGAATCAGCTGCACTTCTGAATTACATTTAAAATGAAAATCTGACTGATACTTACCATGTACTAAAATTTTGAGATTGAGATCAGTATGTAAACATATTATAAGCGAAATTTTTGGAGGCGTAATTAGTAACGTTTTTATTTTGTGTAACTAAATTTTATTAATTATTGCGATAAAATTTCGCAATTGAAAACGAGAGCTCTTGTAGCTTAAGATGTATGTTAGCTATCTTAACATGTTAGAAAATATCTAGTAAAAGCTTTTGAACATTGTAAAAGACTTTTCTTTGTACTCATTTGTATATGTCTATGTTAAAAACCTTAGCTGAATTTTACGACACCACAATATAACATAACAAATATCCCACATAACTCTATAATTCACTGTCATACAATTGCTCATATGAGTGATTATCAAAAGATTTTAAGTATTTTTTGCTGATGTTAGATCCTAGAAAAATTTAGATTTTTATTCTACGTAATACACACTAAAGAATCATAAAATATGGAACACCTGACTTATATCGTGTTGGGCCCTCACAAGTACGCAGAATGACGGCAACACGCCATGGCTTAAATTCAACTAATGTCTAAAGGTATCCTGGTGGCAATTCAAACCATGACTTTTGCATGACAGTCCATAAATCCATAGATGTGTGAGGTTGTAGAGATCTCTTCTGAACATCATGTAGCAAGGCATCCCAAAAATTCTCAATAATGATCATGTCTGGGGTTTTAGTTCGCCAATGGAAGTTCTAAACACAGAAGAGTATTCAAGGAGCCATTCAGTAGAATCTTTTAACGCGTGGAGTCTCGTCTTGCTCTGCTAGAATTGAAATCCGTTGAAATGCACAATGGGCATAAATAGGAGATCGGACAGGATGTTTACGCACTTGTTTCCTGTTAGAGTCGTCTCTAGACGTATCAAGACTTCCTTGTTCTTCCAACTGAATAAGCTCGATATTTACAGAGGGTCCATTGGCTCGAACAATCCTTCGAAGAATTGGAAACGAAATTCATCAGAACAGTTTCGAATCATCAACAGTCCAGTGGCGGTACTGGTGGGCCCAGGCGATACGTAAAGTTTTGTGCCGTGTAGTCAACAACGGTACACGAGATGGTCTTCAACCCACCGTATTGGTCCCGTTCTTTCAAGATCTTTTTTCGACACACATCGGAAATGTGATGTTTTACAGAATAGTCGATTTTCATACACTCATGAATTGGTCGTAGGCGAAAACTCAAATTCCATGGCTACCTCGAAGATGCTATGCCCCATCTAGTGCCGACAATAACACCAAACTCAAAGTCACTTAAATCTTGATAACCTGTAATGTAGAGGCAGGAACCAATGTAACAGCTTTGCCTGACACCTATTATCTTATCTAGACACTTCCGACCACATAGCGTTACGCTGTTTGGTTGCATACTTCCATTATTTGCATACACATGCCTATACCAATTTTTTGTCTCTTCAGTGTAAGTAGTTTACGCATAAAATTTATCTTAAAAATGCTTTTGATCATTGCTAAGTCGTAGATTTTCCACCAATAAATCAAAATATAGTTCCTTAAAAAATAAATACCGACTTAGTCAACTATAATGATATCTTATGTCGACTATAATTATATCTTAAATCTGATATTTGCATTAAAATATCATTAATTCTTAATATATGAAAAAAAAAATCAAAAGTCTATTAAAAGGAGCAAAGCTAACTTAAGAATACCATTTTCTTTTGGGGCTGTAATACATCATTGAAATTATTCAAAACCCAAAATAAAAATGAATACAAACTCTGCCTATTTCTAGTGACTTTAATTTTTGTCAAATATTCTGAATTTCTTCTTACTATACTTTTAAATGTAATTGAAATTCTTATTAGAAATACTTAGTTAAAAAGTATCATGGATTTGCAATTGCAAAATATGAACTGAATTTGACAAGAAACAAAGTTAATGAAATTCTCTAGATTTGCTTATTTTGCATAAATCGAAATTACAATATTTTTTTCTGCTCATGCACAATTAAAATGAGCCACAGAGACAAAGTCATATAAAGGTAATCCATCAAAAGAGAAGTATAGCATTGCATTCAAATTAACGACACTTACTGTTGAAAATTATAGTACTATTTAGTTGTCTATGATATTCCCATTTTTTAGAAGCAATTAAGGAGCATATTTCGATATTCCATGTTAATCGACAATTTCAGGATACACAAAGTCCTTCAATTTTAATTGGTTAATGAATTACTTCTTATATTCCAACTAAACAGCTTAAACTAAAT
Organism: Linyphia triangularis; assembly: GCA_963978545.1. Taxonomy (NCBI): domain Eukaryota; kingdom Metazoa; phylum Arthropoda; class Arachnida; order Araneae; family Linyphiidae; genus Linyphia; species Linyphia triangularis. The sequence goes on along the minus strand of OZ021724.1, from coordinate 56,338,598 downwards.
CAAAGCAAAATAAATCCTTAATTTTTTTTTATAGATCATTTAGCACATAAACTATTTCTTGGATGTATCTTATTTCAAAATAAGAGCTTACGTGTGTGTACGTTTAATTAAGAAATAAATATGGCACTTAAAAGAGTAATAATTAAAACTAACCATAATAAAATATGCAGCAAACTATGTCTTTAGATTAGAAAAATATTTAATTTTATTATGTATTTAATTGCAATTTAGTAGTTGTAATAGTATCTAAAACAACGCTTGGAAATATTTACCGATCTGGGCAAATAAGCTTGCAAAGTTTCAATTTGTAATTCTTTTCAAAATTGGTTACAAACATAATGAAGTCGATTAGTTATAGTTTATTTTTAGAATTAAGTTCAGACAAAAATTAATTAAAGTGGGGATTTCAGAGTGATACAATTATTCGTTTTCATAGATCTAAAGAATCCGAGACCTTAGAATAGATAGATGGAATAAGAGATGCAAATAGAGAATCTGAGTACTCTCTTTGAAGTTAATTTGAAGCCAATGGTTGGTTCTATCTTAATGTATTAAGTCAAGTGATGCTCTAGTCAATAGATTCTAAACTTACTCATTTAGAAAATCTATTTAGTCTTTTGGTTGTACATGGTATAATCCTTTTATAAATTAATGAACTTCTTGTGGATATCCATGAATCATTAAGAAATATTCTTTGATTGTCTTGAATGGATATTACCACAAAAGACTTTTAAATTAATTCATAAACAATATTACTTAACAACTTAATACAGCTATCAGAACAATTATTTTGTGAGTATTAATTTTCAATACTTTAAGATATATTTATCATAAAATTCCACAAATTAAGTAGAATAAAAAAAATGTGAAGTTACATCAAAAAGGGATTTGTTGTACTTTAATCTCTACTTGAAAGAATTTTAATTGTGTGCAAGAAAAACAATATCACACCTCAATCATAACAACACACTAAGATTTTCCTTGTTTTTCCAAACTCTACTAAATTTCCTCCTTTACGTTTTTTTTTTTTTTTTTTTTTTTTTTTTTTTTTTGTAATCACTGTCAAATTTGTAGTTTAATCACTGAAAACTGTTTTGCCCATCGTGTAATTAATTGTTTGATTGTCTGGATATTTATAAAGTTTACATCATCCAAGTTTTTTCGGAAGATTTCTGTTCATTTTGTTTTATCGAAGAAAGCTCAGTATTGAATCGTTTTCGAGCATCAATTTCTCACTACAAGCATAATTTCACAATTATCTTATATCCAGACAATTTTTTTTCTTCAAGTTAGAGAATAGAATCCAGTAAATTATTTTCAAATCTTTTCATGGGATTTTTAATCGAAATCTCATTTTTACTGAATTGTGCGGTTATTATCTAAAATTAGGTTACATTACAACATTAGATTGAAGTGCTAAATACATTTTTAGCTACTAATATGTTTGTGAAATTTCAAAAAGTAATAAATTTGAAAATAAACAAACACCATTTTATTATTTGTGTTAAAAAATGAGGAAAGGTGGACATAGTTTCATAATATCACGTTTTAATCCTCTGCTTGCGTAAACTCGTCAAACCTAAAGTACTCTTAAAATTTCACATAATATTTTCCTTTAAAATAAGCAGCTGCCTCGAAATGATGTGCACATCAATTATTTTAAAATGCCTCACACATGCAAATATTTGGCTAACTTATCATCACATAATATAAAGGTATTTCGATGCAAATTTATGGCACCTATATAACCTATTTTATTTTATGAATTCTGTGCTTCAACCGCCTTTTTTAAAACTCTTATTACTTTAATTAATTTCAAGATTTTAATTTAGCCAAATAACAGCATTATGTCTCCATAATAGTTTACAATGCTTATTTTGCCAAATTTAAAACTTAAACTAAGAACTTTACACTAATGCATCTAATGTAATGTGTTCTTGTTGGTAGCTTGTATGTATATAATTGGCATTTTTAATCACTGTCTTGCTTTTAGTAAAAGGAATGTATTGGTAGCTAGTCTGCTGTTTATGGCAAATTTCACTGCCTGAAGTTACTCTAGACTTGATAAATAGCACGTTGTTATGCATTAGGATTGACATTTCTTTTGCTAATTTCTACTTATAATTACAGCATCCAGCAATAAAGCTTTAAGAATTGCTTATTAAGCTTTTAATTTAAGAGAGCTTTAGGAAAATTTCGTGCAATTAACCATCAAATCGTTAATCTCTTGAGCCTATTGGAGAAAAAGGATTTACGAACAAAAATTCATCTTCATTTAGAGTCAATCCAGAGAGGATATTTTAAAAGACAGCTTGTATTGTTTAGGGGGAAAAAATCCATTTCTTTTTCTTAGTTAAAAAAAAATAGAACATTTTTAAGCATTAGTATTGGCTTAAGAATCCTGTCGTATGTTAAATGCCTTTCTTTGTAATGATACAATTTTAAGTAGTTTATTCGAAAATGTACTATAAAAAGACAGCATTAAATTTTAACATTTTACTGAAAAAAATTATGCGGTATTCTTAATCTCAAAAAATACCAAGATTTAGATAATTGCCATCTATTTTTATATGTTTTGGAATATTTTACTTAATTTTCTGTACAATTATAAATAAATATTTATATTAGAGATTAAAATTTTCAAAATTTCACATATTTGCCTAATTTATGTTGCTTAAGTTTTAATCTTATTAAATATTACTTAAAATCTGGATTAGATTCTGAATGTGGGCGAATTTTATGATTAAATAGATTTTCTGTACACACATTGATTTCAAATTTCAAATTCACCTTTCAATGTCAATGCCCTTTAGATTCCAAATAACAATTGATATAAATTGCTCGGATTTATACCTTAAGCGATATATTTCTTTACGCAAAATTACAAGCATTGCAATCAATGCTAATGTTGTTTGGCAAAACCTTTCAAAGCTTATTTGCCGGATGACTGGATGCATTGTACCAGCAGAAGAATACTCTCTCATTGTTACCAATGGTGCCCTTTTTCATCTCTCAGAGCATTCAGAGATTATTCTGTTGCTGCCATGAAGCAGCTACAGGTAAGATGTTTGAAAGCCAAAGCTATCTTACACTCGATAAGCAGCAATTTGCACAGCAATGCTTCATTTGTGTAACAAGTCCAAACGAAGATCCATATAAATTTAAAAGTTGATTCAATTTCATTCGTAAATGGTGTAAACTTTAGAATATGGTACATAATTAGTATCAAAATTATTCTTACCAAATTTATCAGCAGAAAGAAATATTTGTTTGTACAAAATTATACGTCTTAATAAACTTCTAATTCCCTGTTCATAAAATATTTAATTAATAATTTATTGAATATTTATAAACGAATATAGATATTATGTGCAGTTTCTATTTAAGAACTTATTTTAAGCGTTTGTTTAAAAGGAAGTACATCTTTACAAACTATGTGATGAATTGTAATCTAACGCTAACACTTTCATTTATCGACTGCCATAAAAAAATATTTTCTAAAACTATTCTAAACATCCCTTTTCACACGGCTTCCCACTTACTAAGTAGTCTTTAATTTTCTTTTAAAGTAAGTCTACCAAATATGGCCATTCTAAGGTTTCAAAAATTTTAATTCAGAAATCACACAATCTATATACTACAAACATATTCTACATTTTAATTTGCACAGCAAGCAACACGAAACAAATATTTTGCTATTTTCATTCAGTTCAGGAACTTAAAATACAATTTTTCAAAAAAAAAAAATTTAGCCTTTTAAGAGCTCTCTGTTCTCAAAAAGGCCTATCATTATAAATAAAAATCTAACATTAAATTTAAATAAAAGTTACTTCATTTTCTATCACAACGCTTTTAAATTGTTTCCCTGCATATATATATATAAATTTTTCATCGTCTTATAGAAAATTTCAAAAATTAAAACATGATCTAAAGACACCAGAAAAAACCAAAATAAAAAAAAAAATAGTTTTCCTAACAATATATAAACTATAACGTTAACAAAATTTTTTTTAAATATTAGATAAATAATTACCATAAATCAAGTATAGTGTCTATACATATCACACATGGCCTTGTTAGGTTACGCAACATTCTCATAAATAACTAACCACGAGCCACCATGGTGAAGTACCACAAGATACGAAAACATTAATAAATTTAGAAACTAGATGAAAGATACATCAATAGTAAAATAAGCTCATTAGTGTAACCATTCGTAAAGTTCAAGTGCAAGAAAAGAATAAATTTACCTATTCAATTTAGAAGGAGCCTGAATCTTAGATACCCCCTTCTTGTTTACTTATTACTCTACGAACTGCTTCATCACTTCTATAGAAAATTACAAAGTTGCTTCTATAACAAGTAGATACACTTCTTCCTCTTCTTTTTTATCAAGGCATATGGGAACAAAGGCCCCCCTCTGCTTTTTTCAAGCATTTTGTACCAATTCCATTACCTGAAGGTCGGTAGTGGGCACAGGATGTTAGCACACACTCGCTCGTGAGAGGGATTGCGCTAGTCTACCTATAATTGCCAAAGAGTTCATTTCTACCTCTTTTCGGTACCTATCCGATATATGGCAGCACTACTAAATTCTTAATTTAAAAGCAATACTAAGCAGATGACTTGGCTATGCAACCCCTAGTACCCTAGTATGGATTTGTATGGGAACATGGTGGACTTTGCATCCACGACTGATTTAACTTGCTCCAGTCACCATTAGCGAACACGGTGGTCTTTAGTCGGTTCCAGGCCCTGAAATTGCCACCATCAGTATTGTGAGCACAAAGCTAAGATCGAACTCACTTTAGATACTTTAACTTTAAGATACACAAATAATATTTTACTAAAGTTATTAACATAGCAATTAGAACTACAAGTGAAAAATCTAAATTTAATTGGATTTTTACGAAATTTTATCGTAGAAAATAAATATGGGTAATATAATCTAAAACATTTTTTTTTTTTTTTTTTTTTTTTTATTATTATTATTAAATGCTTCTTGATCATTTAAGAAATTTGAGAAATTTGGAGTCTGGATGCATATCTCTACTTAGATCTATAACGCTTTTGAAGAGATCACAGATCATTTCATTTGCCAGCTTTAACGGTAACACGTTACGATAATGTAAAAATCAAGAATATGTTTTAAATATTTAATAACGCAAATCAGAAAAATTTTGTATTTATATTCGGCTTAAGCACAGTACGTATCATGAGACAATGCATGAGATTTTACAATATAAAGAAAAAAATATACAAATCAGAAATCTGAAGTTTTCCATCCAAATGAAAAAAAGTGTCTGTTAAATCTGAAGATCTATTGAAGTTTATATACCACTCACATAATTTAAGTTCTTAAACACTATCACAAAAACAATTATTAATATTACGAATATAAGTTCACGAATAAAAGCAAAAGCTTTTTGTTATTCATATGAACAATGCCTCAACTGCAATGAAATAAGCATAATAATCAGAAATATGTAACGAATAACACAACAGTTTGCAGTAATAAAAGAATGTATAATGTCTGTAAAAAGTGCAACTTATTTTCCCTAATGTGAAATCTAAGAAATAAGTTCAACAAGCGTCGTTATATCTTAATTACGTTACTCTAGCTAGCAGCACTAACAAAATTGCATTGATTAGGGTATTCGTTTTTACAAAACAATTACTTCTAGGTCTGAGAATTTTCCTAAAGATATAATTGCAATAATATAATTGCTCAGTAAGGATAAGGATATTTTTTACAGATGAAATTTTAGTTTCGAGAGAAGTATTACAAATTTCTTGCTAAATAACATGCACAAAAGTTGCCGATATTAGTTCAAATTCCTCGAAAAAAATTGATTCTAACCCTTTTTTATATACCTCCCTGATTGAAAATCAAATGTAGTTTTTAATTTAAAATGAGTATGGTGCAAAGTTGCTGCTTATCAAGCTTTAGATTTGGGAAAGTGCCTCTATTTATTTTTTAAAAATTATGCTGAATTTATTATTTATTATTTAAAAAAATCATTTGATATTTCTAAAAACATTGAATTAATAATTCAGAAATTTATATTTTTAAGATAATGTAATCAATAGAACTTTTATGAAATGTAAAAAATTATTAGAAATGTTTATTATTTCTGTGTAGCATCATAATTTTTTTTAATTAATAATATTCTCATTTCATATAAAGTCCATGGATTTGTTATTAATTTTCATGACTTTATCAATTTAATATGATTTATTTTGAAGATTAAAATATATTGCTATGATATGCTTTTTTTTTAATTTACTGATAACAAATGAGTTTTACATTGAGATTTCTTATATAAATAATTATAATTAATATTTTATCTCTTGAACTCTTAAATTTAAAATAAAGATAAGTTTTAAAAAAATGTAGGCCATAGCTTTCTAAATACATTTTAAATAATTAGTAATTTATTTTTAAAAAGAAATACTGCCTTACACAGTGAATCAATTCTAATCTAACTATAATAACAATAGTTTATATTTATACTGATGAGGAGGACAAAAACTAAAATTGACTTTGAAGTTTTATTAGAAACCAATCAAAACTTATGTTAGTTTTTATAAAGTAATTAAACTCATATCAGTTATCAACATATGTGTTATACTTTTTATAAAGTACTATATTTACATAATAATATAGCAAAATAATATATCCAATAAGATAATTTAATATGAATTTAGCAACGTTATAATTTGCAAAGTTATTTGAACATAACATTAAAATTATTCAAATCCTATCGAAAATTAAAAGTGAAATTCCTAAGATTTTGTTAAATATAATATAGTAAAAGAGGAATATATGATATGAAATTTTAATTGAGTTGACAGTTTTATTGGAGATAGAATTCTACTCTATTACAATGATTCGTGTTTTTCTTTGTACTAGTGAAAAGTGAAATTTATTCTTCACTAGAACGGTTCAAATCATCTTTTTTTTTTTTTTTTTATTTTTTTTTTATTAATTATAAATGCAATTTCTATTATCTAGTAAAATTCTTGAAATAGTAGTGTAACCGAAAAAGTTGTTTTCCAATGCATTTGGGTATTACTCAAAATAATTATATTTTTTATGTTCATGACAAAACAAACTCATAAGTGTTTCTATATAGGTTAACAATGCAACTGCAAGAGTTCAGACGAAGAAACTACCTACGATTCCAAATGGTAAGACGAAAACGACAATTGATGAAAGTAAGTAAAAAATTATTAAATTTTTTTCTGTGCTTATTTAGCATGTTAAGTATTTTTTGTCAGCTAAAAATTCCTGTTAATATGCTGCAGTCTCATTCAGTATCACACAGTATTAAGATAAATAGATTAGAATTGCATTACATTTTAATTTCTTCTAAGGCACTTGATTTAGTTCACAAATATAATCTTGAAAGTGCATGGTAAATGTGGTGACAATCTAGTGGAAAATAAATATTAATTTACCACATAATATCTTAGAAAGATTTTTTTTTTTTTAAACAATTTTGCTATGTTCATTGTGGTCATGCGCTTTTCTCTCTCTCTTTCTCTCTCTCTTCTTTTTCTTCTTCTTCTTTTCTTCTTCTTCTTTATCATAAAGATATGTTTTTCCCGTTTCAGAAAAACCGTTCAAACTTAGCATTAGTTTATTATACATACACTTAATCTGGAAAAATAGTTGTCGGAAAATTAAATTTCCAGACAAATATCACTAGGCTCGATGTGTATAAGATATAATTAAATTTAGCAGTTTTCTACACTGAGTAAGCAAAATATACAAAACATCCTATTTGATACTAATATCGTCTTAAATATCCTTTTATGATAGCAGATATTATTCTAGGAATGAGTTCTCTAAATTTCTAAAACCATTGAGAAAAAATTATATTTCATTCAAACAAAATATCAGCTCATAAATTCTTCAAACTTAATGGCGATGTTTAAGAGCTTAGAACAGATTTTCTCACCTTGTCCCAAATAGCTCAATTTGTTTGGGATTGAATGACTATGCTCTGGACAAGTAATACCAGACAACTTTCTTCCACTCACCGAATACCCAAATGGGATGTTCTTTAGCCCTCAAAATTCGTTTTCCTTGATTTTACAGTGAAATCGAAATTTTTGTATTGTTTTGACTATTAAAACCAAACTGTTTTAGGATTCGTCTTATAGATCTCTCAGATATACTTAGTGCTGATTCTGATTTTTATTGCGCTGTATTTTGTTGCGTTGTTGCTCTTGTGTTATCAAACACGAAGTATGGCAGGTTTACGGTACAATTTTCTTTTAAAAAGGATTTACCTCCCCTATTTCGTTCTTCTCTTTTGAGTTGCTATGTTTTGAAAATTAGATACATTATTATTCTTGAAGAACAGTTTGGAGGTATAAAGTTTCTGGAGGTCTAGATATACTGATAACCTCTCACTTGTAACCACAACCATTTTCTATTTAAAATCAATCAAGTATCTTACCTATTTTCGTCATAAGCAGGATAATTTCAAAATTCACTTGTGCTCCCAACAAAAGAAACCCCTTTTTTACGAATCTGGTTTACTACATCAAAGCACATGTTGCACGGAAGAATCGAACTACGAGTAAGGGTTTTTCTAATTAATCTGCCTTTATTATTTTTTAGATTAAATTTCAATAAACTTAATATACATTATTTTAACTTAAAAATGTATTAGAAAATAAGAACTAAGAATTAGAAGAAGTAATGAATGAAAATTGATAATGATTCGAAATGTCACAAGCTCAAAAAATGTGAAAAACTTAGTGACAAAAAAACTCTACATTTACTATACAAACATTGAAAATGGAACCACTTTCTAGTTTATACTGCTAATTCAACAGTTTTAATTAGCTTTAAAGTACAATTTTATATGTATTCAGATATTTTGGTGAGAAATGCATCCACAGAGATGAAGTTTGTGCCTGTAATTACTCATAATTTGCATCGTGTCTCCTTTTCTGTTTCAGTGGCAGCTCTTAGAGGTGTGGCTTTACAAAGAGGACGAGCAAGAGGTACATTCACTACCGCTTTTGCCCGTCATCCCTCTCCTTTAACAGCTGCAGCAGCAGCCACAGCATTACACGGATACACGCCGTAAGTACCTGTACTTTTTGTTACTTAAACTTGACCTCAAAGACCGTCTTCTGATAATTATTTTATTCCTTTGATGTCCCTGAACTGAATTATTTTACTGTATTTTGGGGGGCAAAAAACTATACAAAATATACAATTGTTTTATGGCTACGAAAGAAGACCCCGTTATTCATGGTTAAGAGGGTGATTTAGAACACAGCAACTTTTACTTTTGATGTCCTTGTAATGTGGTGAATTGCACTTATATATTTGGTGTTATTATTTATTATTATTGCTGCTCTCTTAGTTAGTAGTATATTTATCACATCATCATTATTGTCGACTTCATCTTAATCATACTTATTACAAATATTTTATAAATAAATTTGAAGATGTATGCAATGTTCCTTAAATATATTTTAAAGCTTGATAATCTCTGTACTGGTATTTAAGACTTCAAATAAGTTTTGCTCATTCTTAAATTAGATTTTAAATTAAGCCCTTTTAAAAATAATTATCTCGTTTACACCTCAATAGGCTCATGCTACATCGTGGAGTCTACCAGGATCCTTTCCTCGCTTATGCAGGAGCTGAGCGTTATCAACTTCCGGTAAGTAAATATCTCCTGCCTCATTAAACGCAACTTTTATTCCAAAGTAGCAGGAAGTAGAAGCTTGGGATCGTTACAGCCACCCTATACGAATTATTTATTTCTCCTGTGAAATGGAATGGGGCAAAGTAAATGACCCCACATACTGCGCAGATTCAGACAATAAATTCGTTCTCGAACAAAAAAGGTTTATTTCCAACATTTGAACTTTTGCCAGAGATTGAAAATTATGATGTTGAAATGAAGAAAAACGTATGCTATATCTAACTTAAAATGAAAGAAAAGAGATAACATTTTTTTTTTTTTTCGTTTAATACATGTAGCTGAGTTATGAAGTATTAAGATTTAATATTCATATCATTAAAATTCGCTGATGGCTTTCCAACAGTCATTATTTAGTTAATGATTGTCTTCCTTTTAGAAATGATATTAGTTCTGCATCATCAATTATTTTAAATTGGCTATAGATTCATAGAAGCTGAACACATCATTTAAAAATTTAACGAAATTCACATTCACAAAATTTTGGTTTTCTCAAACAATTCGTTCAACTTAAAAATAGTAAATGTATTCAACATTTCAATTATTAAAACAATCATTTATTATTTATAAAATACAAACTGGAAAAATAATTCGTGTGGATAACGAGGTAATTCAGAATTTTAAACAAGACATTCTAAGAAAAATAAACTTATTTTTCAACCTTAATGTTTAAATTATTCCTACTGCCGTGTAACTGAAAAAAAATACTCAAATACAAACCAAAGAATTTTTAGAAAATCGTACTAATTTATAAACTTTCATGTTTGAAATATCCTGGTTAATAATTAATTACAATTATGTATCAAACCATGTATTTTAGTAAATTAAACTAATTTATCGAATTTTATGTTATAAATATTTCCTCAAAATAAACGTACGACTTTCAAATATCAATACAAAAGTACTATTATACGATTAAAAGAATGAAAACTATTTATATACAGTGACTCCCAAAATTGTTCGTACACTTACAAATTTCAATTAAATACTACATTATCTATCTCAACAATAAATATATCATAATAGGATTTTTTTTTTTTTTTTTTTTTTTTTATAATATCTCTAATTTCATCTTAATAAAACTACATAAAATATTTTTAATGCATAGTAAAACTTTTTTTAAAAATCACCCAAATGTCTTCGTACACTTGCCTTCTTTTTTTTTTATATATTAGTATTTTTTGTAATATTCTGGTAAATTAGTAACTCCTAGGATATTTTTTAGCATTCACAACAACTTTTAAGTGTCTGGGTATAGATTTTCCTAACTTTTTTTTTTTTTTTTTTTTTTTTTTTGTAATTTCTGCATCAATTTTCCTCTATTCTATGATCATTAATGTTTTTAATTGGTTTTTCGTTTAAATGTCGTGTTTTCTTGTTTTAGCCTCCAATTCTCTAAAAATATGTTCTTTTGGGTTCAAATCTGTCAACTGAAGTGATGTTTTTAGATTTTATAGACAATTAAGAGGCAACGGAGGAGATCAATGAATGGTGTGCTAGGATCATTATCTTGATAAAAAATAAATGCATTTGTAATACCCAAATTTTGAACTGAAAAATTTATCCTTCAAAATATTCTAATTGAGTTCATAACTCATTATTCCATATTAAACATCAAATTTTCAAGTCCTGATATTGACAAGCATTCACACACAAGGACACATCCACCGCCATATTTTACTGTTCCAGCATCTTGGGATTAAGTTCATAATTTTTTCTTCTCCACACAATTATGCGCCCATAGAAATCAAACATGTTAAATTTTATTTCCTCTTCAAATAAGACATGATTTCAATACGTTTATGACTTATTTATCATTTCTTTGAAAAGGAAAGGCGAAACTATTTATTTTGAGCATTTACAAAAGTATTTCTTCGGGCAGAACATCAATGTAGTACACCTGATCTGACTACTTTTCAAAGAGCTTCAGGTGAAATTGAAGTTATAAAAAGTTCCCTACATTCTGAAAAAAACTTTTATAGAACATAAATATGAATTTTTCTCAAATTTTCATACTGTAAGTCTTCTTTCACTTTTAGATAACTCTGTTGGGCAATATTTTCTTGGGTAATTTTGAATTCTATTTTCTTGTTTAAAACATTTTATTGCATACTAAACCATTAAATGGAATAAGTTTAATATATTAACAATATATTGAATGATTTTACTATTATTACGATGAAATACTATCAATTTTAGACAGTTGTTTGTTGTTTCCTTACGGCTATGGGCCATTTTAATAATAAATAGATCATAACGAAGAGAAAGCAAATATTACAGGCAATCGATTTTTTAATTTAAATGTCGCTACAATTCAAAAATTAAAAAGCGTCAGAAAATAATTTTATTAAGGAATTTATTAGAAAATGTTTTGGTGTACGAACACTTTCATGGAATTTTTTTTTTTTTTTTTTTATCCTTCGGTTGTACGAATTTATATTTTTATCAAAATAAACGATTCAGAACCTCTTTTAAAAACAGGAGGTTTTATTCAGAATTAAATATAGATTCTACAAAAAAATATAGAGGTTAATAATCAAATTAATTCCAGACAACAGCACTTTTTTACGAATTTTTAAACTGAACGAAGAGTTTTAGGAGTCACTGTATGTTTTATAATATTAGTACAAAAAATAAATTAAAACTTCTAGTCTCTTTTATAAGTATTGTTAGAGCCCTTAAATTCAACTAACTTTCATTTAAATCTCCCAAAAGGTCACCACCCAATACTGACTGAAATTAATTCACTCAGACTCAAATGACCGGTTAGACTAATGTCTCTGTACTGAGCGTACCTACTGAAGCTCCACTGTATATATACACCTCAAAGTTCAGTTAATCATGCACAACCGGCTATCGGGCTTTTCCCACAAACCAGCTGGTGAGCTTTTACTGATAAACTCTGGTAATAATGTTGCTTACCAACAGCTATGATTCTAACTCGGTTTCATATCAGAATAGAATTTGGCGCCTAACGCGCAGACGCATCTATTTTCTCATGAAAGATTTTTTAATACTCTTATGCTTGGTATTATAATATACTTATATACAATATCATTATTTAATGAGTATTTGTTTCTATGGAAATTAGCACTGAACCATAAAGAAGCTATTCGGTTAGAGAATTTGTACACGATTCTCACTATATTAATGTAATATAAAGGCTAAAAAAACTAGTCTGGGATAAGAAATTATAGTCTCACGGCCAGAATTGTACTCAATCATTTATTTGAAATAGTTTAGCTTTTAAATTATCTATCAAGAAAAAAAAATCAATTGATACAAATTTTATAGTTGCTATTTTACGAAGGTCACCCAGAAAGTAAGTTTCTCCCATCCCGTAAAAAGTAACACAAAAAAATTAGCTGTAAAGATTTATTGCAAAAGATACAGAAATATTCAACTTTTTTCTGAACATAATAAACACAGGAATTGTAAAACTTGTAATACCATGAGATAAGTTTTTGTAGACCAGTGCCATAGAAAACTGTGAATAGAACCAGCGCATCACAGTTGTCTGCTTGTCTTCGTCTGTAGGAAAGTTATGACAGTACAGCTACTAAGTTCAACAACGGTAAAGCGTCGGTTCTGCAGAATACACTGCCGCATCTGCTCCACAGGACCGTCATCGATGACGGATGGCTGGTCATAACGTTTTCCGTCGTGGACATTTTGCCTACATGACATTTGCTCATCACATCTGGTCCATACACTAAACCCAGTTGACTGCGCTAACTTCTGTGAGTTCAAAAACATCATCAAGGTCATCGCCTCCGGTAGCAGATCCAACATCTTCAAGCACTAATATACTCCAGGCACTATAAGCGATCGGGAATTTACAACTAAAGCATACGATAATCAAACCCACAATCTATCCATCTTGTGTCAATAAGTTTCGTGTCTTTTGTAACGTCATTTTTTTTTTTTTTTTTTTTTTTTTTGCAATGTGGGGAATTTACTTTAAGAATCCCATGTCCATAAATAAAGACTTACATAATTATTACTTTGTAAAAATTAAATTAGTCATATAATAAAGTAGGAATTATTATATCTCACACACACAAAGAGTCTTTGAGTTCTGGATTCCATTTAGTCAGCTATTTTTACACATTCTCACTTTTCAGTAAAATAGGTACATATATTTTTAATATTCGACAATTCATTTTTACAATTGGTCTCTGAATAATTGATTAAAATGAATGAGGTTTGTTTCAGGCATCATATGCGGCTAGTGCTGCTTACACTGCAGCCGCAGCCCGGAATTACGCTGCAGTTGCTGCTGCTACTCAACCTGTAGCTTCATACGCGGCAGTCGCAGGGTAAGGATAATTATCCGCATACCCCATACTTCTGTGATTATTTGTTCTTTTGCCATTTGGGAATGTTCTTCACGCATGCATGTTTGCAATGTAGTGCTCATTGGCCAGTTCTAGGTAAAAATCTATTCTGCACTTCTCGAAATGTGTTATTAGTGATATTTATTTGTGCATCATTAGAGCTCTTGTTATTATTTAGCATTTTAGATCAATAATTTTTATTTTCGTTTGTATTGTCCTTATTATCACTGATATATATTTATTGTGTAGATGTGTCCTTTGCATGGGTTTTGTTTGATTTGTTTTTAGCATTCTGCGATCTATTGTTTTTAAAGCATTTTGAGTGCATTAGTAGCATTTGTAGCTTGTAGCTAAGAATTATTCACTTTCCAATGTATTTGTATAGATGAGAAATGGTAACACTCAAACTATTTGATTGTTATGATGCTCACTGATGTTTGAAATCTAAAAGAAGAATGCCTCTTTGAATATAGATCTGGTATATATTCATAAATTGAAATTTATATGATAGTTTATTTTTTGCAAGGCTGTAAGTAGCTGCACATCTGTCTATAATTTGATTTTCAAAGGAACATATGAATAAGAAAATTGACATATTTAATTGGACAAAAATTCTTAAATGTTTAAAAAAATAAGTTCTTCATAATTAACTAATGTAATACTTTTGTATTTTTATCCTTTTAGACAATTACACTAAACATACTTTTATAAATATCTTAATATTTGTGGGATTATGCAAATTTTGTGAATCTCACAATCCCGAGTTTAGAGGAGGTATTGCTGTTTCCCTATTCCAGGGAACGTCTATTATTTGAAATTTGGAAATTTCAAGATTTATTCATGGCAAACAAAATCACATTTTTCGATTATTGCGGTATACTAATGAAATTTTGATGAGAGTTATTCATTTAATATGAAAAAATAAAAATAAAACCTTTATACATTCATTAAAACACAAAAAAAAAACTACTTTTAATTACATATTAAAGTACTCATAAGCAGAAATAGGTAAAAATAAATCCATCACAAACAAAGCTACACGTTTCTGTAATTTCCCAAGCGACGCGTAAAAATGTGGCTACAAAAGCGAATGAAGAAAATGTGTAGACAAAAATAATTTTTAATAGAAATACAAAAATTCAAAATAAAGCACATAACATCTTCGCATCGAAATAAAATAAGAAACGTAAAAATCAATATTTTAAGTGTTTGATGAAGAAGAAGTTTAAGAACTTCAACTTTTGCTTCTTTATTCAATGTGTAAGAGATTTTTCAAACACAAAATTGAAGCAAACTATTTATTTTAGGGAAAATTAACTCAACAAAAAAATCTCTCAAATGCATTTACAATAGTTGTTATTTTGAAATATATTTTCATAAGTTTTTTATTGTTACTGTCCAATCTTTCTCCATAACTTTATTTATTCTATATTACCATAGTTTTCGTTAAAAAAACAAGTTCATTCTTACACTGTTTTAAAAAAAAAAAAAAAAAAAAAAAAAAAAAATCTTAATTTAGTATTAAATTCTTTTCATTGCAATGCCCCCTCCCACCATGAAATTGGAGTTGAATTAATAAATTTCACTTGAAAGAATACATTTACCAAGCACATTTACCAATTCATTTTCAATTCACAAACTAGTGTACTAGTACCATTTAATTTAGTCTTGAAACAATAAATAATACCAATATATTAAAATAACATATGTATAATATAACAGTATAATTTTTTTCCATTTTACCATATAGTATAAATTTTCTTATCCAAAGCACAATCGTTAATCTTACAGAAAGTATTTTCATTTAAAAACGCTTTTATTCGTATCCATCCAAATAATAGTTAAGTCAAAGAAATTTTAAAAATCATAACAAAAATATAATAAAAAATAACTAGCAATATAAATGAAAATTACCTTAAGAAATCCATTCACTGGAGAGTTTAGGATTTTAATGGCAGTTGTGCAGTCGAAAGCAGAGCATGGCCCTTGCTTTTAAAATAGTTCTTCATTGTTTCTTATTCCTAGATCTCCATCATTGTATTACAGCTATGGGAGGGAATACGCAGACCCATACCTAGGCCATAGCATAGGCCCAGTGGCTGGATACGGGGTAAGTGTTATGAGATCCATAACAAAGTCAATACACAGCGATATATAATGATTGTAACACCTTAAAAGAGTTTAAAATCAAATATATATATATATATATATATATATATATATATATATATATATATATATATATATATATATATATATATATATATATATATATATATATATATATATATATATATATATATATATATATATATATATATATATATATATATATATATATATATATATATATATATATATATATATATATATATATATATATATATTACTAGATACAAGGCTACCAGCCAAATTAAAATTTGAAGTTCATTTTTTAATTGTTCTTGTGCCAAAAACAATAAGCTGGTAATTCATATTTACAATAAACACACTAAATTTAAGTCAAACAGGCATTCAAGTGACATGTAATAAATAAGTAAATCTCACTTTATCATTCACATCTAAAACTTAATTTTTAATTTCATCGTACCATAAAAGATCTAAACTTTAGCTTTGAAATTAACGACCAAATGTGTTTTAGAAAACATAACAAAATTAAAACAAGAATGTGTAGTTAAATAACAAATTATAAGTAAACCAAATACACAATTGTTGGTTACTTACACAATTTCAATGTCAATTAACACAAATTTATATTATTAAAATTTAATTTAAAATTAGATAATAAAATAAATCTGAACATTTATAAGGGTAATATGTTTCTGTACAAATCTTAAGAATAATCACATCTTTAAGCCTTATATTCCACTATTTGTAAGTTTATGTAATTCAAAGTATTTAAGGTGTGTGGAAAATAAATGTATTTTTACATGATCCATCTATTTACTGCATGTTGAAGTTATTTTCCGTTTTCTTAAATCAATATTAAAAATGTATAATATTTGTTCAGTCATTATGAAGTATGAAACTAAACATATTTTCGGACAATTAAAAACTATTTGCATGGTTCTTTGTGGCATGATGCGTACACGTTAGACTTTCGGTACAACTTCAGCACTAAGGATGAGTTATAACAAAATTTTACAGTGTGTTATTTCTAGAATTTGTTAAAATTAAATTTTTGCATGCTAATAGTGGTTGTTGGTGTGGTTACTATTACATATACTATAAATCTTTTAGTACATGTTTGCACATTGCAATAAACAATGTGCTTGTTTTTGGGTATGCAATTGTCTGTATTTTCTTTCTTTAACAGCATTCTAATATATTGTTATGTTTGGTAGATAGTTCGATTGTGAACTGTAAGTTTAGTGTAGTAAACTGCATCTTACCATAAAATATGTATGATAGTTTTTATTGCATATGAATTAAAACTTTATTTATAACATGCACAAATATAAACTCTTTCTTATATTCGTGCCTTGAAAATGTAAAGTAGTTTGTAGAAATGCAACTTTTTTTTTTATAGATTTACTACACTAGAATAATACCTTAACATGCATTGTTACATTATAAAGGAAACAATTTTCATTATAATAGCAAAAGAAATTTTAATGTTCAAAGAAAATTAACTTAAAAGCAATACTTTAAAAGAAAATATAACCTGAATTCGTCAAAAGATTTATTTCAGAACTGAACGTTGACCCAAGAATTCCAACATAATTTAAATTCGGATATAAAAAAACATTCAATTTACAATTTACGCTTTCATTTTTACACACATTTAATGTAAGATTGAGTACTATGTTGCATTAAATATACTTATTAAATCCACATTTAGTGCATTTTTTTCATACAAGATAAGATTAATTTTTCAATCTTTTGTTTTTAGAATTTTTCAAAAAAAAAAAAAAAAAATAGACCTTCATTTGAATAAAATATTCGTTTCAAATGCTCAAAATATTATCAATTCCAATTTAAAACAAGTTATTTTCCTCTAGTTAAACATACAAATAAAAAAAAATTGTCGAAAATTGATAATAAAATTTGTAAGTGAAAATAACTATTTTTTTTATAAAAAATAAAAATAGATTACGTAAAATCTAGATTTAAATGAGGTAAAAAGTTCAACACTACAGCCACTTCATATTTTTATGAGCTTTGAAAGATAAGCTTTGTTATAGTTACAAAGCTCTTTTGCAATAAAATTACAAAAAAAAATATTAAATAATACAATATATTAATTGAAATAATAAAACTACAAAATATTTTTCATTTATATCATTTAATGTTAAATTACTAACTACTGATATGAAGCAATTTTAAAATGCCATTTGTCGTACTTGCATAGATTTTCAATAGTTAAATCATATTCTGATATTTTTAAAGGTCCTGTATTTAATTTGCGGAGTAATTTTTTAAATAAATACTTAACTCAAAATGACAAAGAAATGAATTATTTATGAACATCTTATTCGCATAATATTTTTTTCTTGTGAAATAGATGTTTACAATTTAAAAAATTTTTTAAATAATTTTGACTTGTTTTAAATTATTCTAAATATTATTATAAACATTCATTTTGTATAACAATAAATTTCACTGATGAAATAATTTTATTAGTCTATTCAGTAATACTTTAGGTTGAATCATTTTAATACATTTAATCACATTGGTTAATTGCAAAAAACTACTCCAGGAAAGTAAGAGTAAAAGTATTTTATGAATTTATTGTTCTTGAATAATTTTTGTAATGATATGTTTTTAAGACTCTTATAATGGATTTATTGTGAATTGTTTGCTTTGATAATCAGTAATAAATGCATATTTAATATTTAAATTAATAATTAATACAATAAATAATTAATTACTATCAAATACTTAATAAGTATTATATAATACTAACAAATTACTAATTACTAAATTACTACTCAAGCAAAGTTAGTGAGGAACATATACAGTGACTTCCAAAAATTAACACAAATCACATTTTCAGTTCCTAAAAGCGTATTAGAATTTAAATGGCAGCAAATCGCTGTGAATGTAGGTTGTAGAATGCAAATTTCGTATGTTACAGCTAATCTCGATTGACTGTTCGTACATATGCTAATTATGTTGTCGTTGAAGACGATGGTAAGGGATTGAAAAGGTGCATATAATTGTTAATACGAAGTATATATAGCTTTCGCCTAATTATTTTTTGGGCATTCATACTTGGTTAGCTGAATAAAGATGAATGTAGACTATGAGTTTTGGCTATTTATCGAACTTATTGAAGTTAATAAAAGATAACTTTCTTTTCTTTGGAGATGATAATATTTTGTCTGTGGAAATGTCAATGTTTTGATAAAGAAAACACTTTCAAAAGGTCAAACTGTTGCTCAGGAAACTTGTGTCTAGTCTTCCAAGAGTTGCCTTTACTTTGCTTATCAGTACATTGATATTGTAGCCAAGCGGAATCGATGAGCTACTACCACAACTATTACATTCTTTGTTCAACGTCATTTTGTAAGACAATATATTCTGCACCAAAAATTCCCATCAAGTAACCCAAGTATCACGTTTCACTAATCACCAAAACCATAAAAGCAAGATCAAAGTGGTTTCGTCAATTGGATAACTCAGATTAGTGCAACGCCGAGTTCATGGATGAGTGCAGACTTTTTATTTGAACTCGGATTATGAGTATATAAGGATCTGAATAAAAACGATGCCCAAGGATTCAGACCACGAACATAAAGCATTCCGAGATAGGAATGCCAAGGTGTGCAATAGCAATTCAACGCGTTTTGCACCGAGCTGCATATCTTTAAAGGTGGTTCTGTAACGACTGCGCGATATTGAGAGTAAGTTTTGGAAGTCATTCTGAAACTCTACCCAGTAACTATCTGTTGTTTTGTAAGATAATACCTGCTTCGTAAGAATAAATAATGTTGGAAGAATGCATCGTTGAAAGTC
The DNA here is from genome assembly GCA_963978545.1 of Linyphia triangularis. Taxonomy (NCBI): domain Eukaryota; kingdom Metazoa; phylum Arthropoda; class Arachnida; order Araneae; family Linyphiidae; genus Linyphia; species Linyphia triangularis. The sequence continues at coordinate 56,318,569 of OZ021724.1, read as the reverse complement.
ACTATAGAGTGACCAAAGAATTCTAACTTTAATTCCATTTTTAAAAAAATTGGAATGTCTTCGGTCATATTGTCTCTGACTATTTAACTCATGCGAATACATGGGAGATTATGTATAAAAGTCATCTTTAAACTATGTATAAAAGTCCAGGGTTCTCACATACCTCATTTAATGCTATTGTTTTGCTTTTTGGGCTTTGAATATGTTTTAACTTTCTTTAACATCCCAAACGGGACACCATTATACAACTTAGGTGATTTAAATATTTTTTTCTATCTTTATAAATAATTATTGTTTTTGATGCAAAAACAGATTTGCTACCTTTATTTACAATTTTATGTTAATCAGAACTTTACTTTATAATTTTTGTTGGGTTTATTAGTGTGTGCTTAACATTTAGAAGTCAATGTATAAATCTTTATAACAGTCATACCAACATTTTAGGTTTATATGTTTAAATTTATCGATTAAAATTCATTCATATACTGATTAACAGAATTTTTTAACAAAATAACTTGAATTTGTATTATATCATTATGGTTACTTTTCTGCTAGCGAACAGTTCATTAAAAAAACGTTCCTTTTAATCATTTACTTTTGTACCTCTCAATTGATTAAACTTAATACTTCTAAATGAGAATGAATATGAACACGAAGCTCCTACCTACATTTACAATATCTTTTGAAATATCATAGTTGAAAATCATATATAAAACATATAAACAAAGTTGCTGTGAATATGGGATTGTTTTCATACTATCAATTTTAAAGTATATCAGTTTTAGGTATTAACAAAATGTCATATCACCTTCTTTAAATTCATTCAATATTGTGTACGGAAAAAGTAACTTGTTAAATATACACCATTTAAAGTTTTATACAAAATTGTAGAGTGTATTGTATACAACTGGAACTAAAGATTAGAATCTCAATTATTTTTTGCCATTTTAGAAAATCAAATTAGTTATGTTTAAAAAAAATCGATAATAATAAATATCACAGATTTCTGTAACATAAATCCATATAAATAATATCAAATGAAAGTATGCTTCACAAGAAAAGATAATAAAAATATTTTAAGCTAATAACTCCACTTAAATGTAGAAAAAATGTTTTAAGAAACAGAGCTATGAATTTAATTTCTAATACATAACATCTAGTAAATTGACCTTTAGAAAAATGTTAAAAAATGAGGGGGACGTTCTCCAGTGATTGATTTGTGGATATATTTTGAATCATTATTTCAATTTATAGATTTGATTAAATATATTAAAATGCCTAGTGATATCAATCTCCTATTCTCCTACGAATATTTGTTTCGGAAATTAGATCTCTTTCATTTAAATTGTTCCTTTCCTAATAAACTCTCCAATTTTCTTTATTTGCCATAGGCTGCCGTGTACCGAAGTGGTTACAGCCGATTCGCACCGTACTAACAGCTGACATGAGACTTCCACTGGATACCAAGGGATCCAGTCTGATCTAGTGCATCAACAGCAGCCTTCGACGACTGCTTACACCACCTTCAACAAAAAAGATGGGACCTGCTTTAACACCGACTTTTACAGTCTTTGAAGGATTTTCAAAATTTTTGGCTCAAGTGACCTCTTGTGGTTGAAAAGAGTGAAAATATATATTGAGTGTAACTTCTCTTTCTGGGATTTACATTTCTCACTCGATTTTACTTTTCAGGATCTTCTCATGCAGTTACAGTGAAAACAGACTTAGTAAATAAACTGTGATTTCGATTTTACAGTTACAAATTATTTAAATGTCGCATTCTGTTACACTTTTACAGAAAGTTACAAAAAAATACAAACTTTTGACCTTTGATGCAGGTGCAAAGTATTTGTAACTCTTATTCGGGTTTCCTTTTCAAGGTCTTTTCATGAAATTACAGTGAATATAAACTATTGTAATTGCACGGTTTATGTTATGATACAATTACAAAAAGTTTTGCAATTCTCATATGGTTATAATTCTTAATATTTTTAAGAAAGTATTTAATTAGGGATTTCGAAGTTAAGTAAATCTTGATATTTTCCACTTGAACCTTTAGAGTCTCAATGGTGAATGAAACTGAAGATTATATTGCCAGTCAGGATTTACTTTTCTTATTTATTTAAACATGAATTAATTTCAATCTCTCAGTATATATTATCATTAACAATTAAACCAGGATATTTTCAACAAAAATATACATTTAAAAAACAGTTCGGTAAACTGCTTTTTATCTAATGTTTTCTTATATTGAGACTCTTCTTCGTTGTTCAACAAAGTTCTAAACTTTTTATGAATTTCGTCGTGTTTTTTCTTATACGTGTTTAAACTTATATCAATGTTTGTCCTATGAACGAAACAATATCATTTTATGCTCAATATATATTCTATATAAATTACCATATCAAGTTGTTATATGATGAAGCGACTAAATATAAAAATAATTTCATAAATCCATCTTTCAAATGTTATTTCTTGTTGATGTTCCTGATGGAAGTATATGATATTTTTATTTCCTCGGAATTCGAATAAACATAAACAAGTAGACATAGTTATTCATGCTGAAGTATGATATGTAAATAACGTTTTATACAACTTGAACTGTGAAACTTATCATTTCCACATTTAAGTTTAACAAAAAAAAAACTTTTTATTTTATATAACGATAAATGTATGCATATATCTGATACATGAACTGCATACTAGAAAATATTAAAACCTAGAATGAGCATTAAAAAGTATGAGGAATCTTAGAAAGAGTAATAATAGATTCATAGGATGTATTAGATATGCCAATGAAAATATTCAATACTTAGAAGTTAGTTTTAATATTTTCTCAAAAAAATATTATTTATATTCAATACATTTGGATGAAAGATTATTGAATAACTACGTTTTAGTTCTACATACGTGATTTTTATACAGCTATGTTTTTTTGTTGTTGTTTTTTTATTTATTTAAATACAATTTTTAATAAAAATGATGACTAACAAAGAAGAACGGTTGTTGACTACTTTTACGAAAATAGTTTAAATGTTCTATTTGTTGGTATATCAGCAATATTAATCGAATATAGAACATAAAGAGGAAGGAAAGATATCCAAAAGATAATTCACAGAAAATAGTAAATATATAAAGTGATTCTAAGCGTTTTCAAACCTTCAAATTGTATGTCCACAAAATTACTTCTAAGTTACTTAAACCGTTCTTCTCCTTTAATCTATAAAAGTAATAAATTCTTTTTCGGTTAATTGTTATAACCGAAGTGTGACAAAACTGTCAGTGTAAAATAAACTATATAAGGTGCTTTTTATTACTCATAAATGAAGTTTCAAAAGCTGGTTTTTATTACTTTGCAAGTTTAATTAAAACTGTAGTAGAGATACATGAAACATTCGTAAGCTGTGTAACTTATACTTAATCATTAGTATATTTGAAATTGCATTTTTTTTTTTACATATCTCATAAATATGATTGTCATACAAGGTAACCTATTCAGAATTCAAACTGTAAGGTATATAATAAATTTCTGTGTTTTAATACATCATTTCTACACGACACTACAGTGCATCATTAATATAAAGTTGGCTAGATAACAGAGCAATAGTTAAATTACTCTACATTTTACACAGCTACATCTTTATAGAATTTAGAAATATTTCTGTGACGTGAAAATTAAAGTTGCCACAACAACATGCGAAGGTAGTCCTGAATGAATTATGCTATTAACTAAAATGCATTTTAAACATCCATACACTAACACTGTCTGGATAAATAACAGAAAAAGCTATTGCATTTCCATACGGAAAATTCGGTTTGTTCTCCAAAATTAAATACTCTATGTATTTAAAAGAATGCTATATCTTTCAAAACAATAATGAAATCATTACATTGTAAAATCTACAGTCAATTTTAATATTTTAATCCCATTTTATATGATCCCGAAACTCGATTTCAAAACTTCGTACATTAAGTAACATAGTAACTAAATTAATACTCAGTTACTTATTTACAGCTATTTAAAACTTATTTTAAAAAATGTATGCTTAAATAAAACATCTTATCACGTGCAAATTATTTATGAAATTGAAACGTGTAATCGAGTTGTCGTCATGTTTATATTCTTAAAAGTATGTGTATAAAATCAAACTTATGTTTATACTTCAAATAGCAGTAAAAAATACTACTACCAAATCAAACATTTGGTTAACAAAACAATGTCTTACAATATTCATCTTTAAAATTAAAACAAAGTTTGATTTATAAGCACCAAATTTTTCCTAAATCAGAATAATAACAACAACAAATAGTATGGAAAACTTTAAAAGTCATACAACATACTCTTCCATTTTTTAAAACTCTAAATTGCCCTTTATGTGAGAGTAAAAAGTCTAGAATAAAAATTCTGTTATTAGCTCAAATATTTGTAAACTTAATTAAAAATGTATTATTTAAATCAAAATTAATATAAAATGTCTTAAAGATAAGGTCACTTATATAGATAATGATATCTTAAAAATACATAGACGCTCCTATAAAATCTTTCCTTTAAAACTCACACAAACTACAGAATATCTAGTTAAATATAAATTTCTGGAAAATTAGTTACAATAATATAAACGACACTGCAAATAATAAGGTTATTGAAAATATTCAAACTTTTATATTTTTACTTTAGAATAAGCTAAATGGTTTTAAACATGATTTAGGATTCTTATATCAGGGTTTTTAATTCATTCCAGAATTAAATTTGCACTAAATTGAAACAAATGTTTATGACAAAACTACCTCTGTAACAACACAATTATTCTTTGAAAAAACAACAGGTCTTTCGATTTGGAAACATTCAATTCAATTAATATTATTTCATAAGGTTTGGGACCAACACAAATTGGTTAACGCAAGATTTAGTAAAGTAAATTAAAATATCATTTGTTGTAAGTAATAGAAGTATGTAGAACTAAATCAATAAATATGGCTATTATATTAAATGCTATAAAATATATTTCTGCAAGAAAGTGAAAAGATAAGTGCACAGTTTTGGGAAAAAAAGTATGTAATACAAAGCAAATCATAGTTCATGTTCTGAATGAATGCACAGTAAAGAGTATGTCCTAATCCCATCATACATCAGACGATGCCTATTTTCGATTATAAGACTTTGGGTTTGAAGTGTCACAAAAACCCAATATAAAATGGTAACTGTTAATAATAAATATAAATAATACTTTTTCGTACTTTAAGATAGGGATTACAAATTTAGTTTATAAGAATATAAAATAAAATGTCTTGAACTATCGACAAATTTCAATATGATACTTACATGTTTAAATTATTTACCATAAATGCATTGTATGATCAACACATATCACAATACATTTAAAAGAATGAATGTGGGCACAATTTTTAAAAAATATATATTATATTATTCCTGAGTGCTCTTGTGTTCATAAAAGTTGGAAATATGCTTTTAAAAACATTTAACTTTTTCAATTTTTTAGTACTTTTAAAATAACAGAAAGCTTTAAATAATAATAATTTATTTCAAAATGAATAAAATTCGATTCTTTATGTCAGATAACCAAGTACAGATTCGTTCGATTAAAACTAAATAATTTTACTGTTTTAATTTTAAAATAACTATTTAATCTTTTTTAAGAAACTTACGGTCTATCTCTATAGAACTACATTTAATATTAAATTCATTTTATCTTTTTAGGAATATTTTGTTAACACCAAATTTTTAATTTATCAATAATTCTTTGCCGTGTTTAAATTAAATATAACATTTTATAAAACATTTGGTAAATATCACTATTAAGTTAATAACTTGCTAATCGAGTATAAATATTTTTATACTATACAAAAATTTCCAAAGTTGTTGCATTAAATATAATTTCCAACATTTTATTTTTTAGTTTACTATGGTGTTTACTAAAGTGACCATATATATAAAAATTTGTGAAAATTCCTTATGCTAGATGTTTTACAATATCTCTATAAATATTTTTATCAAATGACGATATTTTATAACATTTCTTTATGAGTAAAATATTTACAAAAAATATTTATGTTTAGACTTCTCTTGAATTATAATTTTAACTTAGTATATCATTGACTACGATTAATAACATAGTACTTTTTCAGTAGGTTTATTAAATTTGTATATTTTTTTGCACAATTTGATTTATATTTCTATGTAATGTATTTTTCGATAAACGTTTCTTAAAGCATCAGTACACATTGGAATGTTTCTGATCAATTAACAAATGAAACAGTAATCAATTTAAAAATAATAAGATTGTAAAAATACATATGATGAAAGCTCACATATCAACAACTGTTATGGTAAAAATTACATTTACCACATAACTATACCATATCGAAAGCATATGAGAAACTTACATATAAGCTCTTTTTACAAAACTTCGTTTTAGGGGCTTCAGTTTTTAATAGTTCAGTTTTTAATATGATCTTAATATTTCTGTATATAATTAGTAGAAATATTATGCAATTATACTATATCCAATATTGAATATATGAATTGGAATTTCAGTGATTGAATATTTAGTTATAAAGGATTTTTTTTCCTTTCAAAATTTTGGTCAAAATATAATCATATTAAAACAACTTGATACCACACAGAAAACAACCTGTAATATTATTTTTTATAAGTTTGAAGAATAAATACAAAGAAAACAAATTTTTCTTCAATTTACTTGATGTTTAAAATATATTAAATTGTAATTTTTTTTATAAATTAAATGGCTTAGGTTACATTTTTTACCATTTCTACATATAAGAGAAAGAAAAATATGGGGGGAAAATAAGTTATTGTGATTCCCTAACTTCAATTAATAAAAGTAAAACACACCTTTTAAATTAATATAAATATTGCAAAATATCTAAATTCGTCTTGCTTTTGGAAAAAATATATTATTTTAATTATCTCTCCTTAACAAAATTGATAAAGCATTATTTAATTGTTTGGACATTTAATTTTCAAGAAAGAAGTTTTTTTTTATGTTTGCTTTCTGAAAAAATAAAAGAGCAAAACCTGTTTTTTTTTTTTTTTTTTCTTTTTTTACTTTGTCATTAGTAGTCTTTCTAGTCATTTGTATTAATTTATGCATTACATCCATTGCTAAGATGAACACGTTTTTAACAATACATAAAAAATTATTGAACAACTATTTCACCATCTAATTAACAACTAATAAGATATCAAGTATGTTCCATGAAAGCTTTTTTAAAAAAAAACTGATTAGTTTAGCATTCAAATGTAAAAATATCATTAGTGATAAATTCATTAGTTTTAATTTTACCTCCTGATAAAATAAAGGTTGATAAGTATTTCAGGTAATTTTTTTTTTCTGATAAGAAATAAAACGAACCTTTCTAAAAATTTAAGTAAAGAAAGTTTTAATTTAAATTTCATTATCACAAAATACAATTTTTCAATACCTTTCAATTAATACTGTCATAGTTAGTAAAAACTCAATCTTCAAATAAGCTTTGAAACTTTTTAATCTTAGTTAAGATTTTATCATTTATCTATATAACGTACGAAAATTAAGACATTGTTTTTTTTTTTTTTTTTTTTTTTTTTTCAAAAATACTTAAGAATAAATATAAATTGCTCAAAAATCCACATTAAATTATTTTCTAAAATGTTGCCGCACCTTTCAAATGACTTATTCTAATATATTGGTCCAAATTACGTAATATTTCTTCTAAATCTTACTATTACTTAATGTTAAATATTTTATAAATTTATGTGAATAAACTTACTCATACAAAAAAGAATTAATAAAAAGATAAAAAGAAATTCTAATATTGAAGTAATTTATAAATGTTATTAAAAGATAGCCATATTTGTATTTGAAAGAAAAGTATATATATTATATTCAAAAATAAGAAAATTTGTTGTTCAATATTTGAGACGAATTTATACATGCAATTAAATTGAAAAAATATTTTAAACTATTAAAACTCAAATATTATATTTTTAACCAGTCATATATTTAATAACTGGATTCAATTACTATCTTTTGGTTTTTAAGATCACAAAAGTTCCTTTGTTGAGATAATAGTTTTGCAATCAGACACTTATATCGTTTATATTAATACATTTAAAAAATTGTTAATTTCCTTTGAAAGAAAACCAATGTAGCTTAAAACCCTTGACATTCTTTAGTCCCTTTTTAACAATTACAAAATAATTTATGTTATACAAACATTTTGTAAACTCCCCCCCCCCCCTCCCATGACATATATATAACATTTAAAATATACAAAAATATGTTTAAAAATTCATGTATATTTCCTGTCGTAGACAAAAAAAATAACCGTTTACTGAAAAATTTAATGTTTTTGAAATTGTTGCATAGATATTTTGTTCTTTAAAATAATGATTAAACATGTTATTCAATAAATGTATGTTTTTCTAATATAATACTATAACAAATTATTACAAATAGGTTTAAAAGGAAATATGACAAATTTTAACGAGATCTTTTTTATAAGGTTACATCAAAATTAGTATAAATTCCCATTTTTATTTAAAGCCAATTACTATTAAAAGTATTATTCTTAATGATATTGTAATTATTCGTGATAAATGTCTTATTTCTTAAATGTAAATAAAGAAATTTCATAAGTCTCATGTGTATTTTATTCTTTATTTCAGTTACACTTAATTTTCAAAATAGTTTTATTTGTTGGTGTAATGCGAGTAGAAGCATCAGGACATTCAAACGGAATAATGCTACTGATATTTTGATTAACTATGATATTTTATCCTTTTTTTATTTCTTTAATTACTTTAGACATAGAATAATTTAGTTAGTTAGAATTTTAGTTAAATACAAAATACTTTTAAATTCCAACTTTTTATATACTCTGTTGAAATTCCAATGGATGCTTTTGAGCTGCGTTTTATTCATTCGTTCAATATTTTTAAATATTTGGATTATCTAACCATTTTTTCTTTATATCTTAACTCTCAAACTACTTGAGTTTCAGCGCACTTCGTGAAATGTGCGTAAAACATTTACTTAATATATTTTCATATGAAAATTGTAATAATGCTCTTTAAAAAAAACTGTGATACAAAAACATTTAGCTATTAACACGTTGACTGCCGTATGATTTGCATTTAACTCAGATCCCTGGTTCAATCTCTTTCCCAATCAACGCATCGACGAGTACTGTGGTTGGATGGTTTGATAATTTTGGCGCAAGGGTAACAGGTGGTTCATACTGCTCAAAAGAAATTAGTGAACATCAATTTAAAATTTAAAGAACGAAGTATCTGAAAAATTAATATAAAAGTCAAAGTTGAAATATTTTAGTGGGTGGAAGCATTCCACAAAAAATGACTCGCGGTCTATCAGACCGCATACAGCAGTTAAATGTCAAATCAAATTGGCTCTTTAAACCGCAATCCTACCAAAATTCCGTGGCATTCAACGTCTTAAGCATCACTCTAATATAAATATGAATTTAAAATAGATAATTCTTTAAAATAATAAATGTAAAATTCTTTAAAAGTAGCAGAAAAATACATTCAAGCTCAAACCAGAGCATCCAGTTATCCCGACTCTCAACAGCAGCGAAAACAAAAGCTTCCTGCTGTTCGAAAATACTCAGAACGGCATCCACAACAGTTCAATTCCAAAACATCCGAAGTCGGAATTGGATTAATCTAACACTGATTAATTCTCACGCGTGCCTTTTATACTTTGGGGACATTCTCAAAATTTTAGAAATATCCAGATAAATCTAACCGTGGTCACTATTTTAAAGCATGTATTTCCAATATTACTTACATTTTTTACATTAATAAAAAGCTATAATTAAAAATGATTGCAGAACTGACACAGAATTAGAATTTACCAAATATTTACATTATGTAGAATTATTTACAAATTCTCGCTCGTAACAATATGAAATATTATTTTCAAGCAACGTTATATAAAGAAAACGTTAAATAAATACCACAATGAAGAAATTATTTTTTGATATTCTCGGAAAACGAAAAACAACAAGTATTATTTTCGGTTAAAATACGTTATACGCCTCCCCCTTTGCAAAATGCTGCCAAGTTGAATTGAGTCTCTACAACTGAATTGAACTACAAGTTTGACAAAATAGATGCAAAATTGTAATGTAACCATATGGGTGCCGGGTTACCATACTTTGGACAAAATCTCTAAAAAAGGGGGGAAGGTATATAACGCACTTTAACCTTATTTTCTACTATTATTTTAGACTTATGTAAGATTTTCATATGCTTAAATCTTATACATTCGCAGGACATTTATTGTCATCATGTATCATGACATTTATCATGACCATAGATAATGCCTCTATTATGCATCCTCATGAATTTGTCAAACCATACCTACCAAAATCTATATCCTCAGACGTAAGCCAGATTCTCCCACGGATATTCTGACTATTATAAGTATTACTTAATATTCAACAAACGATGTTCATAGACTATCAGTAAATTCACGCTGTTAATTATGAAGGATTGGACCAAAAATTAATACCAAGACCAATATGCCCTGAAATTCATGTTACAAAAGGCTAATCAAACAACTCTACGAATGTTATGCGAATATTTCAGGATGATTGTTCCATTTCTCAGTCAGTGATATAGATGTTCTGTCATCACTTATTTTATGGTAGCGTTATTTTAAAATTTGAAAATGTTAAATACATATAAACCATTGAGTCCTCAAAATCATGTTATATAGTATGTATGTCAGAATTGAAATAAATTTTCAAGGAATTTACTCGAAATGAGTCTCGTTACAACTATTTTATTATTTTTAGTCTACTAACTAATTATAAAATTATTACAACCACAATACGCCACTTTCAAATATAAGATAGAGGGATTCGTAAAAAAAAATAGTAATAATATTTCAAAATAAAGCATTTAAGTTTTTGAAACAGTTTTCTTGTTTATTTTAAAAAATGCATTTATTATGCATCCGTGGTCTAAAGAAGTACAAATTTAAATTTATAATTTCAGAAATATGGATTCAAATAATTTGTTTTATGTTTTTATTTTTATCTTAGTAAGTATTCCAACTGTTATGAAATATTGTGCCAATATACTAATAAGAAAATAATTTTAAATTTCACAAAGCTTAGAATTTCTTTAATTTATATAGTTACTTTATTTGTATCTCCTTTCTAAGTGAAAATAAACCGATACAAAAGGGTATAAATAAAGAATTTTTATAAAAAAATTGTCATCTGTAGGTCATTTTTTCTGGATATACTTAATTCTTTGAAATGTGAAATTTTAACTAACAACAGGTGCCGACATTTTCTATGGGAAAATTTAGAAATTAGAAACATTACGTTTTTAATTTCAAATGGTTCAATTTTTTTCACTCATTTAACACAAATTTATTTCAGAGATCAAGTGGCAGATTTTTGTAATCGTAAGATCTTATCGTTTCCAAATGTACGAAAAAGTGTTTTGATATCAAAAGTGGAGTTAACACCTAATCACTCTAAGCCGACAATATTTTACCGGGTTTTTACCAATTAAACGTAGTTTTCTGCATGTTTTGTTGATAGAGATGTTTTTAACATTTAAAATTAAATGCAAACACCAAGCACACACTGACAACAAAATCAGCGCTATGTTAATGAATATAAAAATTGGCAATGCATATAAAGGATTTATATTAAAAACTTGGTTTTAATGGGTTATATTTTCTCCTTTTAATTAAATAATCTGTTCGTGATTTGCCTTAAATGTCTGTACCTTGATCTCGTTATTAGGTTCTACCGCTTAATATTAAGTATTAGTATTAGGTTTCATTTCATTTTGACTTCAAAATATACGAGCGCTATTTAAGTATTCTGGAAACTGTTTGTTATCATGATTGTCTGATGATGACGTAATTTTATTGTGAAACTAAAGGTGAAGAGTATTTAGTTCTTTTAACTCTGTATTCGTATTGTTCTTGTATATTGAGAAATTTTAGAAAATAATTATTTCAATTATCTATAATAATAAAACAAAGAATTTGTCTGTCTGTCTGTCTGTCTGTCTGTCTGTCTGTCTGTCTGTCTGTCTGTCTGTCTGTCTGTCTGTCTGTCTGTCTGTCTGTCTGTCTGTCTGTCTGTCTGTCTGTTCCCCAATAGAAAGCTCCTAAAAATAGCAGTAGAGCTCTGAAATTTTCAACTTAAGTAGTTTTGACCATCTAATTTGACTTTTGAAAAACATAATGTTAAAATTTTAATTAGCTTTTTTTTTTTTTTTTTTTTTTTTTTTTTTTTTTTTTTTAATTTTTTAATTAATTTTATTTTTTACCAAATGACTTCTATTAGGGCTACAGCAATGAACTTTTTAACACAAGTAGTTTTTGCCTTCTTATTGGACTTTTGAAAAACAGAATGTTAAAATTTTAATTAATTATTTTTAATTGAATTTTTTACAAAGAGCTTCTAATAGGCGCACTAGCTCTGAAATTTCAATATAAGTAGTTTTGACCTTCTAATTGGACTTTTGTGACAAGCACAATGTTAAAATATTATCAGAGGGGTGAAGGGTGCTGTGTTAACGTATTAACGGGGGAAAAATTTGTTTTTCGACTGGAGGGGGGGGGGAGTTAAAACATTAAGGATTTACGTAGCAATTAATCTTCCATTGAGTGAAGTGAGCTTGTGCTTGCATAGCAATGAACCTTTCAGCAAGCAAAGTGGCCAATGACGAGTTTCTACACCAATATACTTTGATGATGGGTCTCCACAACGCGGGGCAACTAGTTTTATAAATACTTCTCTTTAAAATGGAGTAAAATTAAAATGGAAATTTAATAAAAACATATATTTGGTTTGTGTCCATATTATTGGGGATGTTGTGAAGACAGCAACAAGGTAATGGGATAAAAACAATTATATAATGGGTTTCAACGAATGTAAATACTTCAAGAAGTTCCTTTTTCACCTTTTAAATGGTTACATAATATCAAATGAGTACTTTATATCGATAGTGACATAAATCTAAGAATTAAAATTTGTTGGAGAAATTTCAATAGTTTGTTGAAATTTCTATTCGAGTTTTGTTGATAAATTAATATTTAAGTTATTAGATTTTGCTGTTAGAAATCTCAACCAAAATCATAAATTTGTAATATTTAAATAATATTGTTAACAATATAAAATTAATTTACGTAATCTTTAATAGTTTCATTTTGTTCAATTTGTATACATAAATTATATAAAGTATTAATTTAATGTAGTACATATGTTGGGTTTGTATGCAAAATATTAAACATTTTTTTAAGAGTAATCTATGCATAACATGTATATGCTAATAATAGTATAATTGCTTTAAAAATAAAAATTCAGGCCTCAAACAAATATTTAAAAAAAATTATAATGTTTGATTTCTACAGAAAATTTAAAAATACTTTGAATATACAAAGTTTTTAAATTATAAATTTGATAGCCAAACGAAGAATTGACTCTACAAGGTTAAAGAGTACTTTACATAATTTCAATGGGGGTATTTTTTAAAATAAAAATTGCATACTTTCAGAGTCCAATTCTCTTAAAATAATTTTTAAATTCAAAAATTTCAAAATATTTGATCAGTGAAGAAAAAGAATATTTAATATATATAAAAATTATTCCAGTTATAATTTTGACCACACAATTTACAGATTTAAGAACTAAATAGATTTTCGGATTTTTACCGAAAGTGCTATATTTCGAATCTTTAAATTTAACTAAAATATTATGAAAGAATAAACATCCTTAAAAAACCTATAACTTGATATAAAAAATATCCCTTTTTCCCATGAGCACTTTTTCAAAAAGTAGTGCAAAAACTTTTCAAAAACAAAAAGTGCAATCTTACCAGAAAGTTCCAAAAAAACTGCAAAAGAAGTGGATCGCAATAAAGAATAAGTTTTGATACCTTATATTTGTTTAATAAGGCTCAATTTTTTTTGCGATAATCGCGCCAAGTCTGTCAACACATCTAACCCTATCTCCTCTCAATTCAAGATATCAATTGTAATAGACAGAGAGGCGACTGCAATTTTTGGACCTCATCGAACATCATTCTGAATTTCTTATAGAAAATGGAGAAAAGTGAGTAGATTACGAATCCACTGGTCTGCCGTGTCGAAAGTGGACGAAACTAGTCAAAAATCAACTTTTAAGAAGTTGAACTAAATCCAATTGCAAAATGCGCCATAACTTGCCAAATAATGAGCATTTTTTTTTTTTTATTTGGTAACCCTCACTCTTTAATTTTCAATTAAGAAGGTTGCAGACGATTCGGATGTGTGGCGATGGCTTACTTGCATCTTTCACAAATGAGCCAAATTGGCAATAAACATTACTTCACTGATGACGTAACTGATGTCGCCAATTTGGCTTACTTTTAAAAGATACAAGTTTTCCAAGCCAGAGATCAGAAATCGTTTACGCTTTTTCTCATTGAAAATCAAAATGCAGTGGGTTGCCAGACGAAAAAGTTTGTTCGCTGTTTGGCAAGTTATGACATATTTGGCAATCGGATTTTAGTTCAACTCATTCCAAGTCGAATTTTGATCAGTTCCGGCCATTTTCGCCAAGGCAGACCAGTGGATTCGTAATCTACTCACTTTTCTCCAATTTCTATAAAAAATTCAGAATGATGTTCGATGAGGTCCAAAAATTGCAGTCGCCTCTCGGACCATAATGGTTCCAGTACACTCTGGCCGAGACAAGACGAGCCGGTGTGAGTGGGAGTTCAAACTCTCCCACTCGCAGCGGTTCATCTTGTCTCGGCTAGAGTGTACTGGAACCATAATGGATTATTACGCAACCAATCAGGGCGTAATAAAACTGGATCACAGATCGGTTGTAGAGTATTAAATTAGGTGTAGTTAACCTGTCCCCAACTATAGCAGCATGATCAATCTAATTATTGAGAAACCGTTGCGCCGCCTGTGGGTGGTCACGGAAGAGCGCAGGTGAGTGGATGATGGAAGTCATTGGCGGCAATAAATAGATGTTTGATCTACTGGAGTCACCAACCAGAAGCGATCACGTGGCAAACTTTTTTCTTCTGGAACTGGAACCTATGCTTTTACACGGTGCTAGCTCTAACGTCATGTGACTGACGATCTCAACTAGTACGCGAACTGATAGTATATAAAACAGTTTATAAGAATGCAAGTGATTAGATGATGGGAGTCTCAGGTGCCAGTAATGCCATAGAAAATGTTTGATCTACTGAAGGCAGCAGCCATGTGATTTCACAAGAATTCACTGACGCCAGTCAGTGAATTCTTGTGAAATCACATGGCTGCTCAATGGATCTCAACTGGTACACCGACTGGTAACATGTAAATTGACCTTTAAAGTTTATAAAGATGCCTTTGTGGAACAAATTCACATATATATGTATGCCTTAATGTACACCTACACATATGGTTTGATTTTTAGAAATTTAAAAATAAACTACATTTGTAATTTTTCTAAACATGACAAATTTGTAAACATTGGTCTACAATAAATGATAAATTTTATTAAAAGTCATGAATGTGATTATTAAAATGTGTATTTATGATTTTGTCGTAAGTTTAAAACATAATCTGTAAAGGAAAAATTAAGTAAAACCATGTTTTTTTTTTTTTTTTTTTTTTTTTTTTTTTTTAATAAATAATATTTACAGATAATAGAAATATTTTATTAGCTAAATTGAATTAGCCATTATTAATCATTAATGTAATTAGCTAATAATACAAATGTATATAAAGATTTATATGGTTTATTTTAATAAAATCCAAAATATAATGTTTTACACCGATGTGACTAAATTTAAATGTTAAATTAAGCTGCCCGCTTTTCAATATTCGAAATTAATTTAAAAATATGCATAAACATTTAAATAATAATACGACATATTTTCACTACATCCGATAAAAAAACAAAACCCTTAACAATAGAAAATCCCTAATTATTCAGTTCAGAGGACCGAAGCAGTCTTATAAATACGTTTTTTGAAATTTCATTTGAATGCTAAAAGAAACAAATTTGAAATAATAGAGTACAACATTGCGCAAAAAAAAATCAGACAAAAAAGGATTTCCATTATGACAATTGATTATTCGATAAATTAACATTTTAATGAAATTTTTTCCATTGCATTCGTGGAACATTTTCCTAAAGCAATTTTGCATGTTCCAAAAATATTGACAAAAGATAGGGGAGGGGGATATTTCTCTGTTTGCATTGAAACTTGTGAAAACAAATTCAAAATATGTGCTTCCCTCTTTTTTAATATAAAGTAATATTTAATCTTCTTAGAAATAGCGTTCGTGTTTCTATTTTATCATTATATATTGTTTTTGAACCGTGTTCGACGAATTTTGGAATCCTGAATTCTTTTCTTTTGCTACACCCGACGTTTAATAAATAAAATTAAAATATTTGAGTTAATTCACATTAATTATCAAAGTAAACAGAATAAAATTGTTTTATAAAATAATTAATTAAATTTGAAGAGCAAATACATTAATTTTCGTATTCCTAAAATAAACTAATTATGTTGTTCGGTCTTAATAATTTGATTGAAAACTAATTCTTCTTCGAAAATGTTAAATTTCTATACAAAACTTCACACTTTTTTAGTTTAATAAACTATTTTTTCAATCGAAAAATTTCAATTTCCAGAATTATATGCTAAAAATATAATTTTTAGTGGGAGTAGAATTACTTTGTGGTTGAAATTTCATTAGTACAAAAGAAAAAAAGTATCTTAGAAACTTCTTTAAAACAGTTTAATTGATATCTTTAAAAAAATTCAAAAAATAGCTATGAATCAACTTAATTCTTAATTAAAGGTGCATGTTTAAATCTATAATGTTCATTGCAATGTATGTGCGCACTATATAGTCTTTGATTTTAAGTGCCATTTTAATCTTTCAAATGTAAAGATTACTTTCTTAGTTTGTAAATAAAATGCATACATTTAATATACAGATTTCCTACCTAGTAATGATTATACAAATATAAGTTATAAGAACTCATTTACCTTGATAGTCCCTGCAAGCTTAGTAGATTGAATTTTAAAGAATTTTGTATCTTGTATTTTAGAAAGTCTTTTTATTTCAGTCGATATAAATCAAAAAATTTTGTATAGGTTGTTTTATAATATCAAAACATAAATTTAAAAAAAAATTATTAATTCTCTTCTTCAAGGTTATTGTACTTGTTATACTCTAATGCATATCAGAAAGAAAATACTGAAACGAGATAGTTATAGCTAAGTGAAATTCAACATAATTTTTGTTTCGATTTTTAAATGACATGAATGACTTTTGGTAATTTTATTTTTAATTGCATTCAACCACTTTTAAATGGTAGCCCTAGAACACTTACAAAATATCAAAATATTTTTAATGTTTTACGTTTTATAGAAAGAAGGAAAAAAAACTTTATGCCAAATAAAATGTAATTTTTTTTTTAAATTTTATTATTATTATTATTATTATTATTATTATTACTATTATTATTATTATTATTATTATTATTATTATTATTATTATTATTATTATTATTATTATTATTATTATTATTATTATTATTATTATTATTATTATTATTATTATTATTATTATTATTATTATTATTATTATTATTATTATTATTATTATTATTAATAATAATAATATTATTATTATTATTATATATATACTGCACAAAGAGCT
The DNA here is from genome assembly GCA_963978545.1 of Linyphia triangularis. Lineage (NCBI taxonomy): Eukaryota > Metazoa > Arthropoda > Arachnida > Araneae > Linyphiidae > Linyphia > Linyphia triangularis. The sequence goes on along the minus strand of OZ021724.1, from coordinate 56,300,828 downwards.
GCCGTGGGTGTTACGATTCATTTTTTTTTTTATCTAAATTCAAATTTTAATAACTTCCTTAAAATAATATTATTTTTAAACTTTTGTCCTACTTAGAATAGAATTAATTAAATTTGCAAATTTCATTTGCCATTATGATTTCCTAACACTAATTTTATGAAACTATATAAATGTTGCTCTAATGATAAATAACAAGTAATAAATTTGGGTTCATTTGTCATATGAAAGATCTCTAGATGTTCAGAACATTTTATTCAATTATGGGAATCTATTGGCTTTCTAATAAACCTACTTTCACACAAAAGCAATTATTAATCATTTCGTTGCAATAAAAATAAGAAATAAAATAACATGTAAAACTACTTTTGCCTGAGTAATAAATCTTCAAACTTTAGAGAAAATAATGCTTTAGAATTGTAGAAAATATAACTTTTCAGTGCTTAAAGTTATATAAAAAAAAAAATTTAATATTTTTCTGCTATAAAAAATAAGAATATTTTCTCTCTGATATTGTATTTAAAATTTAAAAATGTGATTGTCAGTTTATAAAGATAACTCTCTAAAAAATTAGTTTAAGTATAATTCAAAATATATATGATTCATTGCAAATTAGATTTCAAGAGCTGGTATGATTTATGTGCAAAAACGTCTAAAACAGAAACGAATTCAAACTAAAAGAAAGGTAGTTGAGCGATAAATTGAAATTCTTGTTCAAAAATATTAAATGGCATTTCTGTTCCTTTTATTTTAGTTTCATACAACCATTTTCAATACAGCTTTACTTCACTGTACTATAAGTCCCTTTTTTGTTAAATATTTTACTTGTCAAATTAGAAATTTTCTTGAAAAGTCATTATTATTTTTACAGTTTATTTATTTGAATAATACCACATTAAGTCAGCATCCTTTTTATGTTCAAAGACGGACATTTAGGAGGAAAGAAGTATGTCGTTGGATGATTAAAAACCAATGTTAAAAAAGATGATTATTTTGTCAACATATATTATTATTAATTTTATACATTCTATTTGAAAAGGTTCAAAAATATTTTACAGGAATGTGATATTTTTTCTGAAATTTAAAAAGTAGTCCTTATCTGATTATTTTAACTCAAATAAAAATTTATTTTAAGGAAATGCTTCAAAACTTCCAGAATAAATCCATAATTATGCATTATTTACTAAGGAAGTAGTTACTAAGGAACTTTTCACTTTCATCGTGTTGTTTCACTTGAGGCATGGGTCATTTTTTTTTTTTTCTCTCTCGTCAACAAAAGGTTTTCCTGATGTTATTGAAATATTATTTATGTGGAAACGAACACAGCTTAAGTTCACATACTTATGTTAAAATATAATTTCTTAATCTTAAGTTAAATAAGCATAAAATCAGCATAAGTTTAAAGTTTTAAATTTTTACCAAATCTTCTCAAACTTCCCCAAACCTATATCCAGGGGCGGATTTAGGGGGGTTGCGGGGGTTGAAATCGCACTCCCCTAACCCCTAAAGTTTTTTTTTTTTTTTTTTTTTTTTTTTTTTTTTTTAAATATTCCATTAGCAAGAACAAAATACTTAATTTAAAAAAAAAAAACACGATAAACAAAGTGCAACTTAAGTATTTTTTAAATTTTAGAGAACTCTGAAAAACATATAATTCTGATTAAGGTACTCGTACCTACATCACGTCAGAAAGAACCTTGATGTCTATACGCAGTTCTTGCACCTAACTTGGGAGAATAAAAGACTCCTTTCACAAAGACCTTGAAACTAAAGAACTCAGAAAGTTGGTTGCGAGGTCTTTCCACTTCTGTTCTTTTTAGGGGGACTTCATCTCCTCCATGGGTATCACTTTACTTGAGCTTGGAGTGTCGCAAGAAGTGATGAGATTTGCTATGGAGTAAATACAGAGATTATGAAGGTAAAATAAATTGAGAAAGACAGAGAGAAAAGACGAAAAGATGATGCAATTGCATCCCCCTCCCCTTCGTCTTGAAAATTACAAAAATGTGAAAGAAAAACAATTTAAAGGAAAGAAGAGGCCGTGTGCCCTGAAGAATAGATTTTAAATTATTTATTTGAACAGAAAATTAAGATATAACTATTAATTAAAAAATTATTAAGATATTCAATTTCTACTTCTTAAAGATTAAGGCTAGCACCAATAACTTTAATCCCTTTGCATCTCCTGCAAATAATTATGCAGGCGCTCATGAAAACCTCAAATTATACATGGCGACTAGTAATTTTTAAACAAAAGGTCTCGGTAAAATTATTCAAATTTACCCTTTATTTTCAAATTTTGAGGAAAGTTTTTAATTAACTTTTTAGTGAGAATCCCCATTTTGCTTAACATATTATAAAACTTGTAATTTAGTTGGATGATCGCAAGTGATTTTTCCACTGAACACTGATGAAATGGTTGGTTAGTTGATTAGTTGGTTGTTTTCAGATTATCTGGCGTCTTCAGCAACACGAGGGCTATATGAGCCTAAACATTCGTCATTTTACAAGCCAACATACATTTACAAACATCCATGCCTTACACGGGACTCGAACCCGCAACCTCGCGGTCTAAAAGCTAGCACGCTAACCACTATACCGTTTGATCCGCCTCTGACGTAATGTATTGTATTAAAAAATCTTCGTTAAATTCATTGTAATATATCAACATTATGCAGATTTCTATGACTATAAAAATGTCAATAACATCGAAGATTATGAAATCAGAATTGTATAAACGTATTTTTTAAATTTTTAATTGATTTAGATAGGTTATAAAAAAGATACTTTCTATCCATCAAAATAAGTGTTAATTGACTCAAGAATTCAGCTACATAAATTCAGAAATGCCTTTTTTTCATTTTAAATACAGTTATAAAATGTAAGCAGAGGTTAGGCAAACCTAGTAATTGAAGCAACTCCACGAACATTTGAGCAGAGTATCTGTACCCATTGATATGATGAGAAATTACACATAATTTCAAACAAAATGTGTACTTTCTTAAAACTTCAAAAAATATTTCCATTCCTGACATTTTAATAAACATGAAATAGAAAGCAAAGAATCTGATTTTCGAAACATTTTCTGTGATCAATTAATTCACAATATTGACCAACATAAATTTAGCAAACAAAGTAAACTCGAATTTAAAGTTGGAAGTCCAATATCTGCTTCATTAGATATTTTTTATCTAATCTAAGAATCATGGTCAAACACTATGTAAACGCTAGCTAAAGAATATGATGTCCGTAAAAAAGTGAAATGTTTGGAAGCGATATTTGTTAAGCATTTTCTGGTAATATATGACCACCAAATGACTGGATATCCAGTCTGAATATGATATCCAGACACACTCTATACCCTATCCTTCTGCTAAACTAAGTCATCGATGTTCTTGATAGTTTTCGATTTTACTGTTATAGTTTATTTTAAACAATAATTTTAGATGAGGGAAATTATTATCTCATAAGTTAATTTGAAGTTCTTATTTACGGCTTATTTCTCGTTAAGGTAACGTTATAACAAAGAGAACACGTGCAGCTTTTGGTGTTTAAAGTCCAATCTAAAATGGTCACCATAATTAATTTCACTTTAACCATAATTAGCAATTATTGATAATTTAAACAATTTTTGCAAAAATCGTATTTATATGGGAGCATATTATTTAATTAACAGTTATGTAATGTCAAACACCATTTAAAAATCTTTAAATAGTTACTTAAATTAACCAGAACCTTGTTAAAGGTGGTGTTCATTCCTAATACATTGCTAGCTGAATTTGTCGAAAAATTATACTTCAACACTCTACCTTTACTAACCCTGAAATAATTTATGTATATAATATCGAAAATATAGTCTAACATATTAAAAAGGGACATCAGGTTTATTTAAACTGGCAAGGCCTTTCATATGCATAAGCTCAATTTGTTGTGGATTTTTTTTTTTTTTTTTTTTTTTTTTTTTATCTTTTATCTTAATTATCATGAATAAGAATCAAAAAAATATATAAATTTTTTCTTTTTAATTAATTTGATTTTTAGAGTTGACTATTTATATGAATTATATGGGAGGTAAAATTAAACGATTACTCTCCCCTATTTCGGCCCCCAATTCCCGCTATAATAGGCAATAATGGTACTTATCGCGCCCCACCTCTAAATCCTCTAAATCGCACCTCTATATCCGCCCCTGCCTGTATCAGCCATTTCCAGTGTAGATTGCAATGACTTGATTCTGTAGATACCTTTATTTTATCATCCATTATTCTCAATTACCATTCAAACGTATGAGGTGGTTATTCATCGCAGCGATTTTCCCCAGACGAATAAATCAGAACCAATTTTGACCGACCAAATGGTATAGTGGTTAGCGTGCTGGCTTCTAGACCACGAGGTTGCGGGTTCGAGTCCCGTGTTAGGCATGGGTGTTTGTAAATCTATGTTGGCTTGTCTAATGACGAATGTTTCGGCGCATTAAAGCCCTCATGTTGCTGACGGCGCCAGATAATCTGAAAACAACCAACCAAAACCAATTTTGATTCTAATATTTAGTGAACAAATTCTCATCATACACGATACATTCTATTTCATGCTTATGATTTTAAGCTTTCTTAAGTAAACTAAGGTTGTGGAATATTGCACTATAATACTGATCAATGCATTTAAACTTGATATGGTTTGGTGTGATTTACCATTTTTTATCATATTTTCATTAATTTAAAAAGAAAAGTACCAGTTTAGCGATTATTATTATACTATCCAAAAAAACAGCCAAATTGCACAAATTAGCGATATGTTTAACGATAGTTATTACGTTATTATTTACGGGTAAGTAAAACAGAGGAAAAACAGTCGTTGATTCGCAATGTTCAAGGGAAGAAAACTCTATTAAAGACATAAGTTTATCAACTTTTTATATCTTTATCGAATTTTTAGGAGAATTTTTTGAGGTAAGGATCAGAACACTTTAAAAGGCAAATTCGACAAAAGGCAATTCAAAAGTCACCGCAGCAATTTTAATTAAAATCGTTAGTGCCTATTTTCAGAAATTGCTAAGCAACATAAATTGTTTAATAGAAGCTACCTTATTCGCAATACGCAAAATGTTGAGCATCGTGAGTCAATCCTTTCGTGGGTTATGCTGACCACAGGCAAACGGTCATACAACCATATTTATTGATTTTTGATTTTTTTTTAACTAAACGTGTTCCAAAACATAAAGAAAAGCAAAAAAAAAATCTAAACTATTTTTTTAATGCAATGCTTTTATTTCCTTAGGCATATAGGTGTAATTAGAAAGTAAAAGGTCGGCAAAATAATAAGTCTAAGAAATCATAAAGTCTATTAAGACATTCTTATTTAACACCTAGATGGTATTTTCCTAATAAAAAATTAACAATTTATTTAAATTTGTCAAGGAAAATAGAATTTCAACGATTATTTTCTATTTACAGATTTTCTTGAATTTAAAAAACTGGGGTTTTTTTTTTTGTTTTTTAAGTAAAACCACCTGAAATATTCCTCCATTAAAAAAAGTATGCCTAGCATATACATATTAATCAAGTCTTTTTAAAAATTCTGTTATTGTAATTTTTCAGCTTTTTGAGCCTTTGGAGTTTTCTAATCAGTAAAAGGAGTCCGTAACTTCTGATAAGTATAAGATTTTTGAATGGTTCTAAAACTGTCAGAATCTGCGAAACTATACAAAGAATTTTCAAATATGCACTTAAACATTTTTTTTCCCCAGATCAAACTCTTAGTCAAAGAAAAATATAAGGTTAAAAATATTTATCTCTCTGTTGAGTTGTGAAAGATATTTATGATATTCTGTGAATCATTTTCGACAGCTAACTTAGAACACTCTTTCCCCATGACCTTTATACACATAATTAACACAAGTAAACCAAAATTATATTAATAAAATTGGAAAAGGATGAAAAACTTTCAATGATATCTCAACTATTATCACCAGATACAGAATTCACTAAATTTTATAAGCTACAAATTGCAGGATTGTCGAAAAAAAAATTTGAACCAGGTTGCCACATTTGACTCCAAATCACCGACTGTGAGGTTTAAGTTGTTTTTTTATTCAGCAATGTACGGCAATTTTTCTTAAACAATAAAAGATTTTATTATTTTTCAATAACACAACATTATTGGTTGGTTTGTATTTTTTCTGCACAAGAGCAACACAGATACTATACTGTACCGAAACATCATATCTTAACACAATTTTAAAAGTGTACGTCTACAGGAGATCGTTCCAAGGAAACTATCTCCGAATTGGCGTCTTGATCGTGATAAAATGCAGATAACTCACACCAGGCAATACAACCATTCAATTAGCATTTCCCATAAAAATGTAACATGCACACAAACTTAAGTACTCTCAAATATTACGAAATCTACATAAGTTCTGAATATGAGTCCATAACACAGGTCTAAGAAAATACTGTTTGAAAATTGTTCTAGATATGATAAGTGATTTTTATAGTGTTTTCAATGCTTATTACAAATATGAAATCCTTTTTTTTTTTTTTTTTTTTTTTTTTTTTTTCCCTATCATGCAAGGTTTTACTCGAAACATGTTTTCTCCCGATCTTCTTCCTATAAACTTGCTGGGTATTGAGTTTTCAAAAACCAATACTATAGTTACTACAATCATGCCTTCCTTGATATATCCTTTCCATTTTCTCCACATTTTAGAGAAATCTTTCACTCTACTCCTGGCTGACTGATCTAGCATTCAAGGATGTACTGGGACATAAAATCGGCCCAGTGATTTTAGATTTATGTCGGATCAAATTTTCAATATAATCATTAATCAAGTTGAAATTATAATCGTAAATAATTACTAATGCTAATAATTAAATAAATAATTAATTTTAATAACTATAATATTTTAATACTAGCTGAATATTCATTATGAAATTTTATGATGTGGAATATTTTAGCTAGCTGTGAGGCCCAGCGCTCGCAAGAAGGTTCATCGCAACGCGCACATCCAGCTCGCTTCGCTTGCTGAAAATTCCAATTCGCACAAGCTTACTTCACTCGTTGAAAGGCTCAAAGCTATACAAGCATGAGCTCGCTTTGCTCACTGAAAGGTTCATTGCTGCGTAAGCTCACAATTAGAAGGCCAAAACTACTTGCGTTGAAAATTTCAGAACTGTAGCCCTATTAGAAATCGTTTTATAAAATATTTATTAGTTAATTAAAAACAATTTAAAAAGAACTAAATAAAAATTTAAATTCTTTTTGTCAAAAGTCCAATTAGAAGTCCAAAACTACTTAAGTTGAAAATTTCAGAGCTGTAGCCCTATTAGAAGACGTTTTGTAAAGAAAATTTATTAATTAAGAAAATTATCTAAATTTAACTAATTAAAATTAAAATTTTAACATTCTGTTTTTCAAAAGTCCAATTAGAAGGCTAAAACTACTTATGTTGAAAATTAAGGAGCTACCTCTCTATTTGAAGACACTTTGTAAAAAAAAAAAAATTGAAAAGAACTAAATAAAATTTTAGCATTCTGTTTAACATATAGAACTGTTTAACATATATGTTTAACATTTGTAGAATTAGAAGGCCAAAACTTCTTATGTTGAAAATTTCAGAGCTCTTCTCCAATTTTAAATAGCTTTCTATAGATCTACAGAGCCACAGATCCACAAACACACAGACAGCTTGTTTTATTATTATAGATTTCAATAATTAAATAGTTTTATTAATTAATTTTAATAAGTGAATTGTTTTAATAATTAGTTTAATTAAATCAAATTTTCTGTTTTTACTATTTATACCTGCTTTGAGAATACTTGATTTCTACAAACCAATGATAGTTGCAAAAACTAAAACAAAGAAATCTAATTTGCAAAACAAAGAAGGTCCAGGTATGTTTATTAGAAAATGACATCCGAAATGATAATATATGTTGAACCTTAAAAGTTATAAAAATAAATTTTAGGCGATATTTATAAATCTTAGTGTATATCTATTTTCTAAATACATCAAAATCAATAAAATTAAAGCAATACGAAATTTTTAGAGGGTTTTTTTTTTTTTTTTTTTTTTTTTTTTTTTTTCCCCCAATATACAAACTTTATTTCTCAAACTAATGCAAGTTATTACTTCTGGTGGGAGTGATTGGGATTTGAATGCATTGAGGGGGAAATGTTAAGGCAACTACCTAGATCAAATTAAAAATTTTAAAACCTAAAAAAAAAATTCTATACCGGACTGGCACTTTCTTTACAGACACAGACAGGCCCGGTGATTGCACCGAAAACTGCATTTCAGCAAAGTAATCCAGGTTTGTAAAATGAACGTTTTAGCTCAAATGACACCCTCATTTTAAAATCGGCTAACATCTTTTCTAGAATAGATTTAAAATTTGAATCTTTTTGGGTTACCTAAGAATGATTACAATCTTTTAGTTTGAAAGATGTCTAGGTTTTTCTCCCGTTTGTCTCTATTGTGAGCTCACATTTTTCATTCCTCAACAATTTTTTTATATAAGTTCCAACAAAAGCTCTTCCTTCAGCTTTGCTTCAGATAAACCAAAGAACTGCTCACAAAGGTAGGAGAAACGTTCTCTTTCTCTTGATGATGCATTAACAAATGGACAATTCCCGCATTTTTAAAAACGAGTGAAATTATTTTCTATTTATAAAGAATTTCTTTCCGATTCCAAATATTTAAGCAAAAGTTCTTTGAAAAAAATTAGTTATTTAAATATTAAGAAAAGAAAAGGCCCCGAAACCGAGCCAAATCCAGTCCGATCAAAACAATAAACAAAATCTGTGACTTCAAAGCTTCCTTTCGTTACTATGGTTATTGTGAGGTTTCTGCCAAATAGTTGGAGTTGGTTGACCATTGCCATATCCCGTACAGATTGGCATGATTTGCGAGAAACTTGCAAAACTGGTTTCCACTGCCGCATTTCAAGCCAAGATGTTTGGGAAGTCTTGATGTTACATTCAATTCGAGCCGAATGAATCGTTTTCTCGCCAACGTCAAACAGGGGAATTTGATTGGAAATATAAAAAAAAAAATGCATTGAGCAGAAATTTTTCTGTTTATGATCTTTTTGAAACATTTATGATTAAATAAAAATAAAAAAATGCGGGAATTGTCCATTGTTTTAGAAGGCATTATTTTATTTGGAAGCCGTGGAAGTTCATTTTTATGTGGATTAATCAAACTTGTATTCAAACTCCAGGTTCCAATGATTTCCGTTTTTTCCCTCCAATAATTAATGTTCTTTTTTTATAAAGCTTTTGCATAAGTTTTTCACTTTAAGTAAATACTGGAATTTTATGCCCTAACTTTGTTTACCAAGCAACATAGGTATCTCTTTAAAATCACTTCAAACTGCAGCGGTCTCTAACTTTACTCAGATTAAAGTAAAAAGCACTTTTTCACAAACCTCAGAATTTTTAACAAGCATGCAGCGCGGAATTAAAAAAAGACATTGATGAAAGAAAGGAAAATGATAGAATAGTGCAGCGAGAATGGAGGCGGGTGGTAGCAGGGGGTATATATAGAGAGTTATGCACCAATAGACTAGTTTTCCGATTTTAACTTGTTTTCCCTGGTTTCACTGCTGTGATAAACAGTTTATCAGTTGAGAGTAAATCACTAAATAAATAATAGTTTATTTTTTCTGATATAGAATTTATAAAAAGTAAATTATTTAAAATCTATAAGTATGTTTAATATGGTCGTACAGATAACATTACGTAGCTTTTAAATAGTTATACATATTAAACATGCGATTTGTAAGCTAACTGTACATAATGGAATTTTTTAATTATTTTTTCCATTATTAGCATCCAAAAAATTGTCAAATTCCCGAATCATTTTTAAGAAAAAAAATTTCATCACAGAGCTATGAAATCATTAGTTACTATAAATCTCAAAAGGAACCTCCTTTACCGTCTGTTAAGTGTTAAATATAATTGTTTAGATTATTTAAGATACTTGAATATTATTGATAATATTGATTGGCGATAATCTGCTTGAAGTTTTAATGGATAACTGTTTAGGTTATATGCATGTGCTTGCTATAATAAAGCGCTGGTATAGAATGCGGCATATTTATACTTTAACCACCTATTTCTCCACCAACTCCCTTTGCCCAACATTTACATCAATGGTACCTTCGAGCATTTCTCTGTCAAGAGACAGCTTTCTTCACGACCATTGATTCGTTTTCACCATTTCTTCTCATATGTTAATCAATATTTATCAGATACAGAGAAGTAAGGTTTAAGATTTTTTTGGCTCTTTCATTTAATGCTTTCTTGTAATATGTAACACCATTCAAGCTATTTAATTTTGAAATTGGTTAATATTTTTATTCATTTATTTTTGGTACTCATCCAAAATGATATCTCTATAGTCCACAAAGCACATAATCGTCCGTATTAACAAAACAAAACTTTATATTTTGTATTAACCTTCTTTTGCACTTTCCCAAAATTTTACAACCCTAGGATAGTGCCCTGCTTGTCTACACCTAACCCTTAATTCCGCCACTATTAGTACCTGTGGCGTGCCGTTCATAGAAGCAACATAAGCCTTTGCTTGCCTCAAATAAATGAAGGGTTATGGGAAATGAACATTCAAAATGTTTTGTATAAATAATAAAAGCGAACGTATTTCGACTTGTTTACGAAACCAGTAATTTTCAGTTAAAAACAATGTGGACAACATTATCTTATTAATAAGATATAATTGTTACTATTAGTCTGCATAAAAGTTCTTCCGCCAGGTGGATTCGAAGCTTTTAAGATCTACTTAGTCAAGCATTTCAGAAATTGCTTATGGTTCAACATGATTCGATCTACAGCCAGCAGCGATTGTAAATATGTTTTCGTTCCAAGTTTTCTTATGCAGTACCATCTTGTTTTCTCTATTTAAATCGTGAGTAAGGTTCTTTGGTTGGTTGGTTGTATTCCGATTATCTGGCGCCGTCAGCAACACGAGGGCTATAATGCGCCGAAACATTCGTCATTAGACAAGCCAACATACATTTACAAACACCCATGCCAACACGGGACTCGAACCCGCAACCTCGCGGTCTAGAAGCCAGCACGCTAACCACTATACCGTTTGGTCGGCGAGTAAGGTTCTTTGAAACATTAACTGATTCTTGAAACATAATTTTTTTAGCCTCCTTAATCGTTTAATTCCACTGTGATAATTTGTAAGGCAAGCAATTTTCGTATTGCTTTCAATCGAGTCCAGTTTCGTCATGCTGCCATCTATGAACATAGCATGTAACAAAATTGATACATTTTTTATTTTACATGAGGTAAAGATTAGATCATTTAGTCAGAGAAGATTTCAAGACAAATTTGACATTATAAAAGCTGATAGACCAAAGCCAAAATTAAATACTCTGTGTGTGTATTAAGACAAAAAGTGCATTCGTCATTTTCGTATCGAGAAGTATGAAAAAAGCAAATGGCTAACTGCTTGTTCAACAAGCGATGCCAGAATTGACAAAATTGTGACAACTTAAATACACTATTCCTGCGACTTTTAAGGTCAGCAGAGCGATCTTTCTCTGCTCTTAAAAAAATAAAAACTTATCTAAAAAATTTGACATCATAGGCAAGATTGTCTAAATCTATCCCTTCTATTTATAGAAAACAATTATTGTGTATCATGATAAGCAAAAATATTTTTTATGAAAAAACGTAATCAATTTTATTTGTGGAAAAAGATAGACGAATTGAACTTATATATAAGGGAAATGAATTTACGTTAATTTAAATTTATTGTATCGTGTTTTTCGTAATAAATGTCTCTTTAAAACTCTTCTTTGTTCAATGTTTGATTATTTTCATGATTTCAATTTTTTTGAATAAAATAATTTCTACTTTTATCTATTTCATTCTGTGCAGTTATTTATGTTTTTTTGGGAAATGTTTTCAACAGTATTAACTGTTGGTTATGAATCTATTGTATTAATTATTAATAACCTTGCTTCCCTTACGAAAAAAGTCACTGCAAGCCACTGGTATCAGTACTAAGCAAAAATGTCATGTCCCCTCCCCCACCCCGATCTCTCTCCCAAGTTCAAAGTACACAAAACACATGTTAACTGCAAAGATAATATGGATTAAAACAGACATAGTTTTGGACGTACTTATCTTTAATATGCATCATACAGCAAAATAAAAATATTCCTTAGCACAACTTTGAAGATCATTATTACTACACCTCATAGTAACTTAGTATGCTCTAAAAAAAGAGCATGTAATAAAATTTATAAATTAACACAGTTTTAAGCAACACACTCTGCATTTTATTTACAAATACATTTCTTTATTTCTCACTCCACAGAGTGAAAGAAGTTGTTTTCTTTCTCTTGAATTCCATCTTAAGTACATTTATTAGAGAAAAAAATAAATTATAAGATCTCAATCGTGTTCATGGGATTGAAGAAAATCTATTCAGTTAGATAAATAACATATTTACACAACCTGTTGCTAAATCACAAGAAAGTTTTTTAAAAAGTTACACATTTAAATTTTGAATTGTATGTATTAATTTCAGTGCAACAATAACTCATTACCATTTGAAATGTTTACTAGCTCATGTTTTTAATTAACAAAATATACAACACTGAATAAAACTTTTCAAATGCAAATGTTTCATAATAAGTGTGATATCGTAACTATTGAATGCATAGTCCAATACATCTAGTTCAATTAAATATCCATAAATATTCGTTAGAAAATATTAACTTTTTGTAATCAAGAAAAATATTTTATGTTTAAAATACTCCTGTATGTTGACATATTATCTGAAATAACAAACAAGCTTTTTTGCCTATCATAAACACCAAAGTTAAATATTTTCACGTATTTTACTATATGAAGATCAGGATATATAAAAAAAAGCCTCCATCCTCTTAAAGAAGAAACATTTATAAAAGTATTTGTTTAAAAACTTCAATACCACTTAATCTGCTGCTATTTTTAAAAAAATTATTTTATTTGTTTTTTAACCTTAATTTATTTTTAACTTAATTCAGTACTAGTTGCAATCAAACTAAATTGCAGCAAAATAATTTGAAATTTTTAAAACAAAATAATAGAACACACAGAAAGAAACACCTCTAAAATGTGAATGACATATTGATTATTTTTTTTTTCCCCCTCACTTCCAAATGGTTTTGATAAACTTGTATCAAAATTTCCAAAAATGCACTTAGTTTAAAACTTTGAAATGCAAGCCATTTTTTTATTTCACTATATAATATTTTAAAATTTATGAAACTTTAAAACTGGTTACAAAAAATAATTTTTAATATAATATAAAAACCCTTATAAACAAACAGTGCATCATGCACATTATATAAATTAATATGTGCAATATATATACTGCATATTATAACTTAAATGCCCTAGCATATTAATGTTAGAAGCAACGAACAGTGGAAAGTTCAAATTATACTCGATATTTTTATTATAATTCTGCATGAGCATTTGTTAAATAAAAAATTGCTTAAGTAAAATGCACCATGATGAATAAACTATCAATGAGTTCCTTTTCTAATCGTTTTTGGGTTGACACTCTTAAAAAGTATAAACAAAAAAGCCTAAAAGAATACATCTTGCATTGAGTCAACTTTTTTACAGGTCATTTTAATAAAAACCTGTTGCACAATTATCAATTAAAAGTTCAAGATGGCAGTTGGAAAATAATATGGTCACTCATTATTGAATTTAACAACAGTAAACACATGGATTATATAAAATATCATAGTTAAGAGATAGTACTTAAAAAAGCTCTCACTTTTAACTAGTATAACATTCACATAACTTATCAATCTCATAAGTCTCTTTTCTTCTTAATTGCCTAAATAGAACAACATTGATGCATCACAATCTACGACAATTCAATAAAGTAGTCTACAACAATTATTAGAGTCACAATTAATACTATGACAAACATGCCTTTAAATAAAAACAATGCCATTATTCCCCCTATTTTTTTATTATTCTAATTCTCACATTTCCTCTCTCTAGCAAGGTTCAAAGATCAATACAAAGTGTGTCTTCAAAATAAATTTAAGCATTTTTCATATATCATACTTGATTATGATGCTTAATTCCCTTTGCACAGTAAAAAAAAGTACATGTACTATTCTTATAACACATAGAAAAAAAAGTTTGCAGATGTTACAATAAACAATCGTAAAAATTAATATATTTTATATAGTAGTTTGTCGTAATTTGTTTACAATTTAATCTTTCTAATGTATATAAAATAATTTACTAGGAAATTTATATTATATGAACCTATACCTTAAAGAGAAAAGTTTATTGTACTGAAAATATTCAATACGTTTTAAACATTAGGTGACATTTAATATTAATAAATAAAGTCATATTTAAAAAATTAATAAAATTAATAAAGGAGCAAGTATAATTTTTCTTAAATGCTTCACATTTTTGTATTCAAATAAATCAAACTTTTAAAATTTAATAGGCAAGTGTTATGGTGTTACGCATGTATACTGATTTGAATACTTTGTTTCATCCTTGTACCATGTAGAATAATTTTTAAACTGAATATGTATTTCTGTACTAATATAGAAACATGTGTACTGTGTAAATGTGGCCCTATAGGTTCAATTCTATAGTGCAGCGTTTCACATTCATTCTAATTTAACACCAAAATCTCACTGTTTTGATACTTATAAGCTTTAAAATACTAAATCTTCCAAGTTTTTTACCCAAAGAAACAAAATATGAATCAATATTCATAAATACATTGAAAATGATAGTGAGAAAAACTCTTAAAACAACAACAACAAATTGGAAAGGAAATAAAAATAAAAAAAATTGCGCAAGTTGAAAATTCTGAAGAAGAAAAAAAAAATGAATACTGTAAAATAGTAAAAGAAAATTCTTAAATAGTTCTTTCAAATACTTTAAAATAAATGTCAAAAATCAAGAACAAAAATTAACTACAAACAGAACACTATTTTTGATTCACAAGAAATCTCTAAAATGAGCATGGTAAAATACAATGAGTAGCTTAAATCAAACTCAAAGAACAAATTATTAAAAAAATATTTTTAATGATAAAAGAAACTAAATAAAATATAGATGAATATGAACAATAATTATACAATTTGGCAATAAATATTTGTAACTTTATTTTTTCTAATAAACACAGCCTTGACCAAAAGTATTAGAAACCAAAAAAAAAAATGTGCTGTTCTTTTTTAGCTACAGCTTTTACAGGCCATATAATTTTTGAATTTAACTCTTTTCAAGATTTCTTATTGATCGCAGATGACATACTAAACTTTTAACCTCAAACATTTCATCCAATACAACTTCCATCAACAAGTTGTGTTCTGTCCAAATCAGAGAATTATTAAACAAGCTTCAAAAGTCATTTCCTTTTAAGTGTATGCACTTTGTAACACGTCAAATTACAAAACTAGGCCATGTTCCTACAATTGATGTAGTAAATATATATATATATATTTTTCCAAATAAAATTTAAATCTACATAATAACACTGTTAAGGTTATAGTATAATGTTTAAAATTATATCATTGTTTATCTCGCTATTTAAACTTGGCAAAAATAAAAATAATAACTTTGAGAAATACTTGTAGAGCCTGAAAAAAAATAATGCAGCATTTCCACAATGCAACCAAATTAGTTGATTTTCATAAACTTTTAGTAAAAGCTGTAAAAGAACTCGAAGTCATAAGGTTACACAATAAATTTTAGTAGCATTTAACAGATTTTGTATTCTACAATTTTGTATAATATTTATTATCTGGTAAACCAATGTGTACATTTAAAAGCAGTTACAAAAAGTTTTTATTGAAAAAGTATATTTCCATAATCTCCAAATCATTTCACTACTTTTAATTATAATTTAACAGGCAAAAATTTTTTGTTGAGCAAGAAACTTAAGATAAAAACCAAAAATAACAAGGAAAAGTTTTAATTAAGTGTTCTTAAATTTGTTTCGTAACAAGATTAACAAACAAAGTTTCATAAAGCAATGTTTTGAAACATCTTAGATTTTGCTGCATAATAAAAACACAGCATTATAATGCCCAACACTGTTAGCCATGGCTGTATTTACACCACAAATAATAATGTGCACAATATACCCAAGAACATAAACAGACACACACAAAATCACATTTCTTCATTAAAATCTATAAATAAAAAAGATAGACATGCCCGATTCCTTTTCGCCGTAAATGAATATGAGACGACACAATCATAAAATCAACACCGCGGTCATCTTCGCGCACTTTTATTTAGATAGATAAAAACTCCCCCATCTTTCAGTCATCGTAAAAAGAGAAAGGGCGATTCTCTAGATGATATACAGGATATTTTGTACACATTTCTTTTTACTTGTAGTCAGATTAGAATAGAAAACTTTTAATGAATTTTCCGGTTTTCTTTTTATAATATAACATGTTGTCAAGGCTATATAAGAAAGAAGTATTTTAAATAGGTTAAATATACATTTTTAATATGATGACAAAGAGAACTCAGAGAGCACATATTCAAACTTTTTTTTACAAAAATGTGTTTATTTCAAAAATAAAAAGCTTATGAACTACATATTAGTTTTTCAAGTATGCTGATTATGACACTGACATTCCATTTTAGTAATGAATTCAGCTCCAAAAACATTTCACTTAAAAAATTTCGTTAACTAATAACCAGATAAAATAAGTAAAATATATTAGTTTGAATCCTGCAAAAGTAGAACACTTTTACTCCTGTCTGTCGTCATATTTAGGGTAAAAAATATCACCCAGAAAAAGATATTGATCAATGACAAATAGAGCTTTTAGTCTCATGTCTGCAAATGTATTAAAAAGTGTAAATTTAGCCCAATTAAAGTAATTTTCTTTATAGCTTTGTCAACAAGTATTATAATAAAAAACTAACATCCATTAAAAGTTCCAGAAAAACATTCAAAGAATCACTCTAAAGGATTAGAGATGTGCTTCTCAGTGCTCCATTATCTCCCAGGGTGCTACCAAGGAAGGTGTTCTGCAAGGTACCTCCAGGGAGACATCCATTGTAGTCTCTGTGTCTGCTCCACTGGGGGAGAGGCGGGGCACCTGGAGAGTGTTAGGGTTGTCCTCCGGTACATTGTCACGAGAACTGGATGGGGAAGACAACCTGAGAAGAGATAACATGCATGAGATAAAGACATCAAATAAATACTTTACATGATGATCATGTTGTGGTAACGATGACAATGCATTCTATCAAGGTGGTGTTTTTTTTTTTTGTTTTTTTTTTTTGTTTTTTTTTTTTTGAGGGGGTTGGGGATTATGGGTGTTTTCTTCATAGTGGTCAAATATTAATGAAAACTTGATCTGGGCTCAATAAGAAGCAATTGCACATAAAAATTGGCAATGCATATAAAAGATTAATTCTAATTATTTGTTTTAATGATTTATATTTTTTTACTAAGAGCTTTATTTAGATTTCAAGGGAGCTTGGAAAAATAGAAATCAAATTGAACCCCAAAATAATTTGTATTATAACATTTATAAAATAGCATGTAATATGGTAAGGCATTAAGTGTCCTTTTCAAATATGTGTTAGACCAAGAGCACCAGCAAAATTATATGCATGAAGTTAGGTACAAAGTACACACAACAGGGTGCAAGGCTATTAAATATTTTGATTTAACGTTAATTTTACAATATTGCTAATTAAATTTCGTAGTAAAACATTAATAAATTGTAGTAAATTTAACATTCCATTCAAATGAATGCTTATCTGTGTTACATACAAGCTATTGGCTTGTTTATTGAATTTTGCCCAGTTTTCCTATTTTACTTTATTTCTAAAAATCATCTATATTTCTAAAAAGCACAGGTCGCCCCCCCCCCCCCTTCTCCCTTGCACCTACCTACCAATTGGCAGACCTGCATTTGAGTAATCTGTCTCAAATAGTAAATTATGAGCATGTTGCATTAGAAATAAAAAAAAAAATTATCCATCTCCTGTCTGTTGTTTACCAACTACACTATAGTATATTCAGCAACTAATATTTAGTAATCCAAACAAAACAAAATTATTTTTAGTCATTTTGATTGCACACATTCTGATATTAAATTGCTTTACTGCTATTAAATATTTTGAATGACAACTACGGGATAGATTGTATCTATGAGATAGACTCCTTAACAAATATAATTTGCAACTCATAACCTTTCATAATTTAACAATTTAATCAACTTGGAATGATACTGATGGAACATCATACAAATATATTATTTTCATTTACTTACAAGTGAATAATAGATTTTAAGAGCCACTCCATGTCAATATGACTAAGTTATGACCTAAGACACAAAAAGCCAACCCACAAAATAAAGATGTAAAATAACCAATGTTAACATGAATTTGCAAATAGTAAAGTAAATATATTCATAGAAAACAAATCATAGAGAGATATAAAAAGACGACATTCAAAAT
This sequence comes from Linyphia triangularis, assembly GCA_963978545.1. Lineage (NCBI taxonomy): Eukaryota > Metazoa > Arthropoda > Arachnida > Araneae > Linyphiidae > Linyphia > Linyphia triangularis. The sequence continues at coordinate 56,282,321 of OZ021724.1, read as the reverse complement.
GGTTTTGGTCACCTTCTGCTGAAATTGTATACGATGAAAACACTTTTAAGTCAAAGAAACTTTTCCTTTGTCTAAACTTCTGTGAAGTTAATATGCAAGCTTAAATTTTGTGGCCTTACAGTCTTGTATTACTAGTGCAAGGATTGCCCCAAGGAAATACAAAAACACCCACACTCAGTAACATGTGTATTTACTGTTACTAAAATATTTTTGAATATCACCTCTTTATATTATATAAGTCCTTAAAACTACCACAAGAACTTTCTGTATTTCAAAGGATAATATGTCTAATGATGGTTTTCAAATATACCTGCTGGAGGCAAGGTTCTCGCCAGGAATGCCGAGATCATGAAGGTCGCTAGTGGAATGGGAATGTCTACTTGACATGGAGGGCTCTTCCATTTCCAAGCTATGGCTCATGTGGGTCAGGTCAACTGAACTGCCTGATAGATGACTTGGATTGGTTCTCCTCTTTGCACCTGCAGCACTCACCATTCTTTTCTTCATGCCAGCCCCGAAATTAAAGAACCTAAAGGACAATGATGAATAAGAATAGAAATAATGTGTGTAAAGAAATTTGTATATGTTATTATAATAGGCAAAAAACATGTAGATGTGATTGAAATAATTTAAACAGAAAACTCCAACAGCATTTTTCTAAAATCTATAAACACATTTTATATCTTATGTTAATGTGAATACTTATGCTTAAAAAACTATTTTAAACAGTAGCAGAAAAAGTATTAAAGTGTTAATTGTTTAAAAAGAAAACATATAAGTGAAGTTCATAAAATAAGTGAAACCTTATTCATAGAATTTAAAACAGGTGATTCAGTCTCAACTCATAATGCAAAAAACCAGATACACTTATTTGATTTAGAAATGGAAATTTTCTATACAAATCTCAGTTTTCATAAATACTAGTATCTGCAAATAGTAAAAATGGAAATAATAAGGATAAAACCACTAAGGCTAATGGTTTGTGCCATTTTAAAATAAAAACAATATGCAAAAAAAATTATCTTAAGACCTTGTATAAGCAGAGTAATTCAGTCACAATATATGAATATAGCAATTACACTTGTTAGATTTAGAAATGGAAATTTTCTATACAAATCTCAGTTTTCATAAATACTAGAATCTGCAAATAATAAGGATAAAACCATTAAAGCTAATGGTTTGTGCCATTTTAAAATAAAAATAATATGCAAAAAAACTCTTATCTTAAGACTTTGTATAAGCAGAGTAATTCAGTCACAATATAAGAATATAGCAATTTTAAATGCCTGATACGCTTTTCAAAACTGTGAAAGTTGAAAAATATCAATAATTTTCTTTATCAAATATATATTTAGCTAAACACTAAAAGTGTCACATTCAAACTTTTCATAAAAATATATATGGCTCTTCTCATTAAGTTGCAGAGCAAGGCATTCTTAAGCTATTTGAATTCAATAATGATTTTAGCAACAAACCAAATCTATATGTTATCTATGAGAAGTGGAAATTAGTTTTAATAAAGAGACTTAAGAGGGTTTAGTAAAAAAGCTCCTAATTATGATACAACAGATTGCATTTCCAATTTCAGTGGAATTTATAATCACATTTATAACCAAAAAGAGAAACATGTTTAAGTGAAAAGTTCTTTTTCAACAAAACACTCGACCTAATTAATACAGTAATTTTTATATCTTAATTACCTTCTGTAGTAAGAAAAATGAATAATTCTGCAATTACATTAATGTAGAATTTCAAATGCTAACAGCAAAAAAAGAACTATATATATATATATATATATATATATATATATATATATATATATATATATATATATATATATATATATATTTAATTATAAGTTAAGGAAATTTGTATACAAACAAGCTTTTGCTGTTGATGTCAGTCACAAAACTGTACAATTTAAAATAACTTTTATAACTTCATTTAGAGAGATACCAATCATATTTTCAGAAAGATTTACTACTTAAATTTTCATTGCTGTGAAAAGGTTTTTGAATTCATTTTTAGTCTGTAATTAAAGCTAGGCAAAACAAATTCCATCAGCACATTGACTTAACAATGTAGTTTTTTTTTTTATTAAATCAGCAAATAAAGTCATAAGACTCACAATATTTTAATTGTTTTTGCAGTCATTAATCAAAGTCTTATTCTGCGATATGAACGAGTAATCAAATCTGAAGGTTTATCAAAAAAATATATATCAAAAACATTAAATAACAAACACCAGCAGCTGACACAATAGATGTACAACACATTTTATTTCATTAAAAAGATCTGTTACTCATCCAGTCATATGAACTTAAAACTGAATATATATTGCTGTAAATTTACTGAGACAAAATTTAATGAAATATTATTGAAAAACACTTTATTCAAGGGCACTTAAAATGTTGTGAAACAAAAGGAAACATTCTTACAACAGATTCAAGATAAGTGTACTTGAATATTCTATATAATTAAGTTTTGTTAAACATTCTCATTAAACAATTTAGAATGTATTGCATTGTGCAAAGCAATATTAAGTTTCCTTTTGCAATGTTTCAATTGTAATATTGGTTTTCTAGAAAATTAAACATTCCAATTTCATTACTTTTTCTTCTGAGCTGGATGAAGCGAGTTAAGGAGCAAGTCCCTGTAGTGGGCTGAGCGTAAAAACCTCGGGTATGTATCCTTTTCCATAAGTGAGTACACGTGCAAGAGAGCTGAATCAAACGTATAACGAGATGGGCTTTTCATGGCTTCTTGAACACATTCTATTGTGCTACTGTCAAGGTTTACTTCACATGGAGCATTCGGAGAAAGAAACTCACTGAAAGAAAAGTTAAAATCTGTAAAAGGGTAAAAACTCAATAGTCTCTTATTTTATTACAAATATTAAAAATTGAAAATGGGAGTTAAAAACACACGAAATTGATATTTCAATCAAAAAATCTTACTTGTGTTAGTAAAATTCAAATGTGTTTACTTAACAATGTAACACAAGATTTATTTTTTAACAAAACCATGAAACATCTGTTTGAAAAACTTATTTAATCAATCAACAAATAAAACAAGTATTTTTTATCAAACAATAATGAAATAAAAAGATATTAAGTTATTTTATCGATTAAAGTTAATAAAAGTAATGGTAGAATAAATTAATGACAATTCATGCTCAAATTGCAGAACCAAAAATACTAAAACCCATCTACCCTCTGTGCCTCATGAAATGATGTGTTTAAAACCTTACATACCAGACTAACAATTTTACAACCTTGCAATAGGTTAAACAATTAGACTCTTTTAAGATTGCATTCAGTGGTGGTGAATGGATGCCAAAAAGTACAAATATTAGGAGGCCAAACTGAAAATTTTTGAAGATTTCACTGTCAATAATACTATAAGAGAATAGAAAGTATAGAAACAACTGCCATCCTTTTCCCCTTAACTGCTGCAACTGATTATATAGAATATTTCTGATTCTGTCTTTCATTTACATTATGCAGAGTACCCAGAAAAATCATAGAATGAAAATCAATGACTTTCTAAGGACTTTTAAGGACCTAAATAATATATTTAAGGACCTTTGAAAATTTATTTTCATTCGTCAATGATATTACAGTTGCTTTGCCCTGAGCGTTAATATCAAAATCTCTCATGCACAATTTGCATTTTGCCTTACAAACAGACTTTGATTATGATCTTTAATCTTTTGGCATGCAAAATGTAAAGACTAATCTCACGTGTTTGTCTCACAGAGTTCAGTCTGCAACTAAAAGCATTTCTATTCCACCAATCAGCAATACGAACCAAATGATGTACAAGTTGATGCATGCTTAATACAAATATACCAAGCTGCCTAAGTAAGTGACAAAAATTCAGGACTTCTAAGGATCTCCAAGTATTGAAAGTACTTTTAAGGACCTTTAAGCATTTTCAAGTACTTTTAAAGCCTGGAAAACAAGTTAAAAAATTTTAAGCCCTTTTAATGACCGTAGGAACCCTGCCATGTAAGCAAGAAAACCCAGAAAACTTTCAACTATTAACAAGAGACAATCTGTCACAGAATTCTGGCAGTATTCTAAAATTTTTTAAACAGAAACTGCAATGAGTTAAACAAAGTTTAATTGTAAGGTTCCTTGCAAGTTAAGCAAGTGTCACAAGATTTGGGAAGATAACTGCTTAACAGTGAAAAGTAACACAGGATCAAAATCTTTAACCTACACATGGTGTTACAAAAGTAATTGGAAAAATATAAGTTGATTTCTAACATCATTGACCAATCACCAGTTGATATGGAAATTCCCTTTCAAGCAAAATTTTACAGTAAAATAACTTCATAAATGCAGAATAAAATGCTTATTTAGATAACTGCAGGTTACTACAAAGATTTTGTAATGTAGTGAAATTCAATAAAACCCTTAATTGGGAAAATTTTTAATGATTTGAAAATATTTAATATGTAATTATACACAAAATGTAAACATCATATTTCAGTCTTCTAACCACATAAAATTAAGACGTATGGAATAAAATCCAATTAAATTTAAAATACCTTATTCAATACTTATATATGTTTAAATAGCATGGTTAAAAAGACTCGGACCAGAAACAAAAGCTCTGGATTTTAAAGCACAAAAAACCATCAAGTAATAAGATAAAAAAAAAAATTAAAAAAATTAAAAAAAAAAAAAAAAAAGCACATATATTCAAAACAACAACATTAACTCTTGACCTGTCTTGTCTCAAAATCTAAGAGATCTAATCCCAGGAGAAGAACAATGAATAAGGAGAATTTGAGAAAGAAGAAAACTAAGATGGCTGAATAAAAAATAGCCACAAAAAACAGAAAGAATGAAAGGCTATTGCCGTGATATGGACTGAGGTCCTCACACAATAAACTAGAGTAGAAGAAAATCATTCACTTGCATCACTGGTGACACATTACCCCAACAAAAGATTCTGTCCAAAGGAAGAGATTACAATAAAATATCTGAAATCCAAACTTCCAAAATCTGGAAATATCTAAGATCCAGACCTTTTCCAACATAGCTATTTTTAAAAAAATAAAAGTTACAGAAGTTTTTCCGTATCCGAAAGTGATGACAGCGAAAACAAAATGGTTAAGAATAAAATTACCTAGGAGCAATTAGTTGGAAGTATTAGGCACGGCAATTAAAGGATTATAGCAAAAACACAATTTCAGAATCGCAAATAATGGGGGTTTCAAGGGAAAAAGTTTAGCCGAAAGTCAAAACTATTAAAGCAACCTTAAAACAAATGTTTTTCAAAACCACATCAAGTTCTTAGTTTATTCTATTTGTGTGTTTTATATCATTGATTTTGTGTATGAACAATGATATGTTCTAAAATCCGGAATTTTCCAAAATCCGCGATTCCGGATTTGAGATACTCTACTGAATGTGGTCAAGATTTGAAATTTAAAATGGAAAAAAGTTTAATAGAAGTTACTTTAATCAGTATAACTCTTGTTGACAAGTATATATTCGATTTTAATTGTATGAAACAAACAGCAAATTGAGATTTTTTCATACAGAAGGCAAAGGATGCTTAATATAAACTCATTTTTAGAGAGATAGTTATTAAATTAACAGAAAATCTTTTACAAAGTCAACACAAATAGATCATATTAGAAACTGTGATTGTGAAAATTTAAAATATACTATTTACTTGTATATATCATGAACTTTCTTCTCAATATCTGACTTTCCACCTCTCCTCAAAGATTGCACAGCTTTCCAGAACATGATGTTTTCATGGCTATATTCTGATCTCAAATAACGCTCAAATTCTTTTACACCAGTAGGATCGTTTAACAAGTCTTCTAGGGAAACTGCCCATAATTTCACTCGCTGCTCTGTTGGTACCTCCACCCTACAATTATTATAAAAATATTACCAAAAAAAGCCTTTGAAGTGAAGAAATAAAAATAGTCAAATAAAGAGAAACTTTATATTATATTTGAATCAAAGCAAAACCACTAAATATATATTTAAAAGTTCAATTTTTCAAAGAAGGCAGATATCTCTTAAAAAAGCACAACCATAGGTTGAAAAAATGTACTTATAAATGAATACAATAAAGAAAATATAACATATTTTCTTAATATTACAAAAGATTTGAAAGCATAATACACAAACAAATTAAGTCTCGTGAAACAATGTCTCATGAAACAATGTCTCATGAAATTTAATAAAATAACATAAAATGCTGCATAATATATCTATAATGGAAGATTAAACTGTATGAGAAAAATAATATTTACAGGATTTCTGCCAAAAAAAAAAATGTCACAAATACATGACTTTCCAAGACTGAAACAAATAATTGTCCATGACTCAAAAAATCAAATCGCAAAAATAACAATAATAATAATAACCTATATGAATTTTACTAACACAAACATAGTAAGTAAATCAGTGTACCACAAAATGATTTTTATAAAGTTTTATTTTAAATTAAGTAAAAAATCCTTGTTTCAGTAACTTCCAAATCAGAAGAAAAAGCAAAAAATAATTTTCCATTTTTTGATATTTCAGTGTTAAAAAAATTAATCAATCTTTAATGACAAAGAAATATTTGAAGAAAGAATAAGTCAATAATAATAAACTATATCATCAAAAATCAAATGTTTTGATATTAACAATGCAAAACTTAAGAAAGAAAAAAAATTAAAAAATTTAAACACAAGCTTATCAAAACTGTTCTATCAACTGTTGTTCCCATATTATGAAAAAAAAATTCACCTCCGAGACCTTACTCATGTGATGTCACAAATTTAGAGTTCAGAAATGTTTTCATTTGCTGTGCTGCTTTTTAACTGTGACCGTTGGTTCCGTCAAAATATAAATAAAAACATCGATGGATTTTTGATGAGCTGAATATGAATCATGGCGTTTATGACGTCACAAATATGTGATTTTATTTAAAATGTTTCGAAATCCATGAAATTCATTGTTTTTCCATGACTTATGGCCATTTTTTTGCTCAAAATCATGACTTTAAACGACAAAATTTACTCAATGTCCAAATTCCTAAATTTCAATGACATTTCCTGACTTTCCATAAGCGCGGAAACCCTGTATTTATAAATCAAATAGCTTACTCCCGATTGTTGAGTGTCCATAACGTGGTGTCCTCAGTTATCCAAGGATTAGAAGGCAAAACACCAACAACAAAGGAATCAAATTCGATGTACTCTTGGCAATGATTCAATAGGCTAAAACAAATCAATTTAAAATAAAAAATTTAGTGCAGTGTATCTTTCATATATGTAAACATTTAAAATTCAAAGATATTGCATACATACTAAAAATTGCAATGAAATTAAGAGTTTGTTAAAGACATGTTCTGACAACATATTATATAATTCTTGTTTTATAAATGTGCAAACATTTTAGCAAAACTAATCAACTTTTTTTTAACTTTAAAACTCTTTTAAGAGTCCTAATAACAGATCAAATAAAATGTATTTCTTGAAATAAAAATGCATGCCAAATTACTACTACTACCATAACATTTAAAAAGAAACTTTTTACAAACTTTTAAGCAAGAGTTAAATAAATGGAAGGTGTAATGAAAAGTTCTTAAAACAGACTAAAATGTTAAATAAAATCACATATGTGATAAAATAAATGTTTTTAACTCGTCTTTATATTATAATAGTCTATCTAAAACATAATATACTATAACCACAAGCCTTAGCTGGTATGGTGGTCAAAAATTAAGTTTTTCATATATTGAAAAATCCTTTATTACATACATAACATGTCAGAATTTTTTAATTACTCTTACACATGGTTCATACGCTTAAAGAAGAAAAAAATTCAAGGACTTTTCCAGCACTTTTCAAGGATGCATTATCAACACAAATACATAAAAATTCGGGTTTTTTTTATTGTCAAACGGGACAGGTTCAATTAATAAACAGAATATATATATTGTAACATAATCTGAATACTTATATATTTTTACTTAAATCCATCCTCCTCCCCAATAAACAATTTAAATCCAGCATTCAAAATATTACATATTTTTCAATAAATGAACTTTTAATTTACATTCTACAATTATATAATTTTTCATTATTAATGTTTTAGCATTGTCAGGCTATGAAATAACAAAATTCAATACACATCCAGAATGTAGGGTTGCAATTATGAATTATAATCTGGCTTTTCTAACCAGCCTGAATTGAAAATGCATTTCCCTGCCATTTTGAAACAGCGCAAAAAAATTAAAACGACAACACACACACAAAAAAAATCATGCGATTCGATCGGATGAACCGATCACGTATGTTCAACCGCGCTATTTTCCTGGTTGCTGTTTGGCTTACCTAAATTCCAAAGATTTTGCTCATTTTGTTGACCAAAATTTATTCAGAGGCCATACTTTTCGAAATAAATTAAAATTGAAGCACTTTTAACACATTTTTAAAAAATTCAAGGTTTTCAAGCACTTGAAAAGAAAGGATTTTTTTTCAAGCACTTTTCAAGGTTTTTTAAAAATGTACAAACCATGTTTAGTTTCTAACAAGTGACTAACATCCCTTTCCTGTGCATATTGTTTTTTTAAAAAAAATTAACATGCTAAAGAAAAGCTATCCATGCATATTCCATCACAACTAAGTGGATACATAACATACAAGTGACTCCTTATACCCCTTTTTATAAATAATTAATAGCAATTATATCAAAAATGTTTTAAGAAACAACAAGTCAGCCTTGGTGCTGAGAAGGACACTTCCTTACTTTATGTTGGAAATTATATACTTAACAATATCTTTCTGACTAATTAGAGACAATCATATTCCCTGTGTATTCCTAAATGTGTGAAGAAAAATTAAGCATGCTAAACTCATACGGCATACTTTCTCAAAGAATAAGATATTTAGTTTATAAAGATTTGTTTAAAAAACAAAACTAATAGTTTATAAAGGTCTTAACTATAGGTTTTATAGGGTATATTTACTTTTCAATTCAAATATAAGTAACCAATAACAAAAGGAATTGTTTACCTTTCAATAACTTGAGAAGTTTTAACCCATGGTCTGTTACAACTTTGAATTAATAACGTCCTCTGAAATTTAACAGTACACTAAAATACCACACTTTTAAATAAAATTTAATTAATGCTGTTTATGATTATTGAGACAAATCTATTTAAAATCAAAATTTTACAAAGTCTTACTTCACGCTGTAGACTTTCTATTGTCCTTTTCTTTGTTTTTTTACTACCCGTTACTGGAGTCTTTTCAAGACAGTTGATAGCACCAGGCTAAAATATATATTTTTAAAAAGATTTAACACAAAAAATACTGCTTAAGAAATACATAGAAAACAGTTGCAAAAACACTACAATTATTTTCTAAAGTTGAATAAAGACATTGCAAAAAAATAATACTTATCAAGCTCAAAAATAGAATATTTATATAGCAATATACGATATTCAAAACTTTTGAGTGTTACAGCAAAAAAAAACTTAATAAGAAAGACTTGATAAGAGAAAAAATCGTGCCTGAAATCTAGAGAGATTTGAATATTGTCTAATTGATGGGTTTGTTTTGTAAACTATAAAAAAACTCTTTATTAAATTGCAGACACATACTATTATGTTTGCAAGCTCCAATTGCCTTTAACAATAAAAATTATTATTTTAGTTAAATTATTTTGTAGTGTTTTATTTTAACCTAGTCACAAAATACATAGTTAAAATGTCGGCTATACTATGTATTCATAAAAAACAGAGAATTTACAAAAAACTTTGTAAAGTAAAGTACAAGTAATTTCTGAATTTGTGAAATTACAATAAAGTATCAATAAATTACAGTACATTTTATGCTTTTGAAGTAAAATAACAATTTTTTTTTTCTTTTAATTTATCCAATTACATATAGTAAAGTTTCAATAAATTACTGTAGATCTTGTGCTTTGACAAAATGAGTTTTGCAATGTTAGTACAAGGATATTAATTTCACGAAGTGACGTAACTTCATGTTACATATACATATGGCCAAGGTAGATTTTTTTAATTACATAAGTAAAAAAGTCGCAATTAATAGCTAACATTAAGTAACTTTATAACCTTTATATATATTTAAAACTGAAACATAAAACTGGTATTATGAAACATTTTTTTTTTTTTTTTTTTTTTTTTTTAATTCTTCAATATGAAAAGTATAATTAATTATGGTTAATCTATTAAATTGTGGTTGTATGAAAGCTTAACAAATTGATCTGGAACAATACATAATCCTGTAATTAAGCCCAATTCCATGTATTTTTAAAACTTATCTTCACTTAATATTCTGAGTATTTGCTATCTTTAAAAAAATTAAGTTACTCTCACTATAATTAGCCAGATAAAGGGTTTAGTCATAACCAATAAAAATACCAAATATTTTCTTTTGTATCTACTTTAAAAATTATAATTTTATGAGCTTATTAGACTTTCATGTTTAAACAGCAGCCAACTAATTTTTTATTTAAAAAAATTCAACTTTTTTTATTTCTTATTCATATAAGATTTTACTCTCACGTACCTTTCAAATAATTCAAAATTAGTATATTTTAGCCTATTTTAAAAGTTTTATGTAGCACATACTGCACAACAATAACGAATTTTTCCCACACTTTCATAAAAAACATTTTTTGTTATTAGAAAATGTCGACAACAGTTAATTGAAACACACAAAAAATAGTTAATTGCAAATTTAGATAAAATATTTTATTTGGAAAAAAATGCCTACCTATTTTATCCATTACCCCACAATACTTAATTAAATGCTTTTTTCCACAAGAATTTGTAAAATGAGATTAAGATACTGCTAAAGAAAAGTAAAGTTAAATTTTAACACACTGCAAAATTTGAAATTAAATAATCTTATGGAGAAATCCTCACAACTTCATGTGAAGATTAAAATATCAAGAATTAATGCTATCATTGGAGTATGCAAAGCTTTAAAATGGCTATAAATATTCTATCTGAAATATTTGCACACTATCTTCATTTGGGGAGGGGGGGAATTAATAATTTTCTTTTACTGAAACATCCACTTTGATCACCTAAATATGGAGAATATTCGGAAAGATGATACAGTAAAATAAATTTTATATATTCTCAAAGGAACACACAATATGCTAAGTTCATAATTATATACGATTTAGGAAAATAATCTAAAGTATGATGATACTGACCGGAGGCCTATGTACACGCCAATAAGATTTCTCCTGGCTGTCTAGGACTAGTTTATCACCTTTTTTCTTATCTTTAGATGTACTACAAAAATAAATAATTTACAAAATATGCTTAAGAATTGCATGAGATGTTAAAACATGGCTTATAATAGTAAAATGATAATTTTTTTAAGTAATGTTCAATTAAAGTTAAATGCCTCATCCAATGAAATATTTCCAAATATTCCATATCAAAGAAAGACATCCAAGGAATTTGATAACAAATATAACCCAGAAGCAAAACATGTAACTAGTTTACAGGAGAAAAACGATTTTATATCATTTCATCTTATACAATGTATAGGAAATATTTTTTAAGTTAAAAAGTAAGTTATAACTCTTATATTTCTTTCAAACCCATGTACACTCATTTTCAAAAAATAACAAATGACAGTTCAGTTTTTAACACCAAAAGAATCAAAAATTGGATACAAGGTGTATTATTATGAACACAAAACATTGGGCATTGTGTGTTTCTCACTTAATCATACATCTATAGTGAATAACTTTTAAAGACACACTTTGACAATAGAGGAAATGGATTTATTTTGTTTCTAAAAATAGTCTCCTTAAAATTAATAATAATGATAATGTACATCCCACTTTGAAATATTACAAATAGTTAATGATAAATTTAGAGATTTTTTCATATAAATGGATAACATTATTACAAGAACAATTTCTTAACTGGCTAAATAATTTTTAATGTAAAAATATGAATCTGTTTTGCAAAAATTTGCCAATACTACTTGTAAGCTGATGCTCCAATTTTTGTTTCACGCATAATCACAGCCAAAAGAGTAAAAGAAACAGCTTATAATCTGAATTCTTTTCTTTTTTTAAAGGTAAAGAAAGGGAAAACACAGTCCTGCAGTGGTGAAACACCTTGTAACTAACGAATTTTTTAAAAATATCTATGGACATTTTCTAGAAAATCAGGTGGAGAACATCATTCTGATATCAAAAACATTAAACAAATGCTGTTATTTAGCAAAAACAAAAAAGATGATTAGTTAAAATTATTCTAGATTTTAGTGGATGCAAATAAGCGTTCCCAGAAGAAAACTCATTCGTACAATTTAGTAATCTGTCGTACCAAAATGTACTTATATTTCATGATTAATCCGTAAAAGTTGACGGGTTTGAAAATATGTAATTAAATTAATCGGAACTTAACTTTTATGTGAATTCTCATAGCAGATTCTGCCTAAATCTCAATTTTATAGAATAAACGGCATGTGGCTTTGTTCATATTTCTTACAGATAAAAGTCATCTGTCGCTATCTAGACAAATGGACTGGTAATCAAAGTATTGTTCCTAAGTAATATAGCTTTAATGGAAACACTCCCAATTTTTGACAAATAGAATACATATTAAATCATTACCTTTACAAACTTTAACTATTCAAGTAAAATTATTCAGGAATTCTATTGAAGTGGATGCATCTTCAAATTTATTAGAATACATAAATTAAACTTAACATTACTTTACATGTTACCTATCAGTTGCAAAAGAAAAATACTACTCTGCAAGCCTGACATAAAATATTATTTAACTTACTTAACTTGTTCCTCAGCTTGTAATGTAATAAAGTCCCACTTATGGCATAGCAGTTTTTTTAGCCGAGCCAAGGCCTCCTAAAATATTAGATTAAATTAATTAGTATATGACTTACACATAAGTTATCTCTCATTCAAGTAAACAGGAGTATTCCTTACTTGTTCATAATCTTCTAAACTATGTTTTTGTTTGTTCTTCATAGATCTTTTTAACAGATAAATAGCTACAAGAAAAGTTAAATATAATCAGAAAAATCAATAATACTTTACTTGGAAAAGTGTATGAAACTCAGAGTAATTTTATTTTTCCAGTACAGAATAAGTGTAGCATATTCACTCATAGCTGCGTACACTTTTTTGAAAATAAAATTTAAAGGCATCCAATGCCTTTTTCAAAATCTTCATACAAAAAACCAAGGAATCATTTTACTGGTGCAGAGTCAATACAAAAATTGTATTTTTTATGCCTTTTTTTTTTAATTAATGAATTCATAAGTCATCTGTTATCAAAATTTTTTTTGCCAATTGTGATAATGAACACACTTTTTTTCTGATCATCTATCAAAGTCTTGTGTTTTTTACTAGCCATATGACTTCTTATCGCTGATCAACCCATATTTGAAACATCAATTTTCCTCGTACGTTTTGAGGCATATGGCGATAGAAGAAATCCTTTCCAATCCATTTTTCATAATTTGAGTTGCCCATACAATAAGTAATTTATTTCATAATGAAAAAAACAAATTACCATAAACACTGTTTAGAATAAGAATTACACTACTATGAACAGAACTACAGAAATTATTATGAATATAAAAAGTACTTTTTTACATTAAAACATTGTTTCTGTGCATTTCCAAAATATTATTATCTATTATAAGTTCATACATTATAACAAAATTGGAGTAGAATACAGTCTGTTTATCAGGGGAATAGCTCAAGCCAAATTAGTTGATGACGGTTCGTATAGAGACAAAGACGCGTTGATTTAGATTAGTAGTGTTTCATGCCAAAATTTGGCATCTAAAGCTTACAAAGTAGCTATCTTTCTCCTGATGTTCCCCGTAGAAAATGGGACTAATCTTATTTCCACAGTAACTCGACAAGCTAACTGGAGCTTTTCTTGTTACAGAGTTACAGACAGACAGTAGCTGATTAACAAACAATATAAGCAGACATATTATACAACAAATAAAGATAATATAATGGATGACATGGATCAATAGATAATTTAGTGTATTATGTTTGTAAAATTTAGCAATAAGCAACATTTTAGCCTGCATTAATGCATAAAATAAACATACATCCTTCAATTACTTGGATTTTAATTATCTTGTAATTGCTTTCATGGTTCAACAATATTTTTCAAATATTGATACCTAAATAATGTGTTATTATCATCAGGCTAAATAAACATATGAACCTCATTTCTTACCATAATCTGTATTATCAGGCGCATGATGAGATGGCCAGAAATAAGGAGCCTACAAAAAAAATGTACCTTTAGAACGAGAAAAAGACAAGTCATTGCAGTATGCTCTAACTCAAGTTTTAAATAATTTTTATAAAGCAAAAATAAATGTAGATTGTAGTGTGAAATTTAGAATCAAAATCGCAAACTTTAATCAAGCACCCCATGTAAAAAATCCTTAAAGAATTTATTTTCAAAATTTTCTTGTTAAATTGTATATGAAGGTATTGAAACTTCTTACTGTTGAATTTTAAAAGCAAAATCTCTCTGGATAAATATTTATGGATGAATGTAAAAATTAAACTATAAATATCTCCTACTACTGTAAATATATATAAAATAAAGAAGCTTGTAAACTCCTTTCTGAATGAATGCCTGAAAGTTGCAACACAATACATTTAAATGAGTAACCTGATATCAAGACTGACAAAGTGAAAAAAAAAAATTAAACTTTAGAGGAAAGCCAAACACTAATAATCTCACCATGTCAGTGAAAACAAACTTAACAATTTGCATATTTTTAAGGAACCAGTGAATAATTAAACAATAACAAAATTTGCAGATTGCAGTTTTAGAATTCAAATTGACAAATTGAAACTTTTGAAAATGAAAAAAAAGGTTGTCTTTTTACCAAATAAAATTTTGGGATGGAGTATTTCAAATAAATACAATATAATCAAAGTTTTACAGTATTATAAACATTATTTGAACATATAGACTTTTGCTCTAAAAATTTAAATTGGAAACATGTTTTTAACTAAAAATGCCATGATGTAACATCAAATTAAAACAGAAAGAAACCACTTTAAAATCTAAAGCTTCTACAAGATGTGCACATCAAAAGGTGACCAAATTTTTTTTTTTTTTTAAATAAGATTTTTTGTATATTACTGGATCTGCAATTGGACGACTCACATTATCAAGCATTAAATGTTCATTTTTATGATTATTTTATTGAAATAAAAAGGTTTGGTGATTAAAAAGGATATTGAGACATTTTACCTAAAAATAACAGTGTTATACTTACTTGGAATCGATAAAGAGATCCATCATCCTTGATAGCTAGAGACCTAGTATCGCCCACTGGGAAAAAGTAACCATGTTGGCACAGTAGGTTGGCTAAATGAACTGCTTCTGCCAAAGGATTATAAGGGACTTTAAAGGAGTTAATATAATTCTACTTTCTATATAATCTGGATAGACATACAATTCAAGTTCATTTAAAATTTGAATGACAGCAAACAAAAATAATTTTAAAAAGGGCATATTAAAACTAGCAAAATACCTGTTTTTAGGAAATTTTACCAATTTTTCATGTCCTATTATCACTTAGTACATTAAGTAAATTATTATAAAGACAATTAAATACAGCACAAAATAAATTATGTTATTAGTTGAAGCAAGCTTCAAGCTATCACAGGATACTTTAATTCAAAAGAATATGATTAAAAAATATGAAAATCTTGAAAAACCATCACACTCATTTCCTGAAAAATTGATACTGCTATTTTACAGCTTAAAAAAGCTAAACCCTTAAATGATATCTAACACTATAATATTCATTGCATGTAATTTGAAACTACTAAAAGCAGATTATTGAAGCAATCTGCATGTGGTTAAAACATTTTAAATATATTCTTCCATGAATGGGCAAGATTAAGACTTATTAAATATAAATGAATAATAAATTCCAAGTGTGTGTTATTGTATAACTAAATTTGAAATGAAAAAAAAAAATATCAAATCTATAACTAGAAAATAAATTTATAGTCTATAACTAGAAACTACTAAAACCTACAAATAAAGCTAATAGAAAACTACTAAACAAAACTATCGATAACTAGAAGATTAAAAACTTTTCAACTTACCCATTTCTTCAATGTTGAGTTTTTCCATTAGCCATTCCACAAGATCATAGGCTAAAAAGGCAAAATACATAAAGTTTAGAACTAAAACAATAAAAATTAGCTATGGGACTATTTAAAAAAAATACAGTTGTGAAAAAATACTTTTAACAAAACATATCATAGCATCATAAAAGTCTTGCATGAATTTGAGTACTATCAGTTTCATATTGAAAAATCTAAAGAATGTTTGGTTTAGCTTTTTAGACTAAAAGATGTTTCACAAAATCTGAAAACAAGAAAGGTAATGAATATTTAGTACTTAAGTTTTATCCCGCCAACTACTGGCAAGCAAAAATATGACAAACAGATTCCCTTAGTCCAGTAAAACTGTAAGACCAATCAAGGACGGATGCACAGTGTTTGATATGTCTGTTTATTAATAATGTTTTGTATCTGGCATCAATAATTTTAAAGAAATATTTACTAAGGCAATCTGGCAACAACAACAACTTGAATTCAAGATTCTCAATAAACATGTAACTTGCAGCATGTCTGTCTCCATCGTCAATTTCTTTACAAATAATGTTACCAGACCAGGAATATAACATTGGCGACGAGGAGAACCCTTTTTGTATTTCATAACATAATCATAGTTAGACAATATTAAAAACCATCTTTGCATTCTAGAATTTGCCATTTCAGGTACAGGTTTGTCATGACCCAATAGTGTTAACAATGGTTTTGCATCAGTTTCAATTATAAACTTTTGACCTTGTAAATATTTATTGAAACGTTTAATGCCAAAAATAATAGCTAGAGCTTCTTTATGAACTTGAGCATAGTTTCGCTCAGCCTTAGAAAGAGTTTTGGATGCAAAGAAAATTGGTCTCAAAACACCAGGAGAAAGTTCATGACACAAGACTGCTCCTAGTCCATAATCTGAAGCATCACATTGTAACACAATGGGTTTTGACATGTCATAGTGCACAAGTACATTATATTCATTTAACCAAGTTTTACTTTCTTCAAATACCTTAATACATTTTTCATCAAATTCCCATTTAACACTCTTTTCTAATAATCTATACAAAGGTTTTAACTTAGTAGACAAATTGGGAATAAAATGTTGATAATATGAAAGCAAACCTAAATAACTTTTCAACTCAGTCATATTACTAGGCAGTGGAGCATTTACAATATCATTGCACTTATCTTTGACAGGATGTATACCTTCAGAATCTTTTACATGACCCAACATTTGAATTTTCTCTTTAAAAAAATTCATATTTAGAAATGTTTATTTTTACATTGAACATATTAAGTTTCTGTAAAACCTCGAGAGTTCTTTGTATGCATTCTTTCTTTGTGGCAGCACGCACAAACAAATCGTCAATATAACAGTCAGTAAAAGGAAATTCTTTCAGTATACTATCCATTTTTTGTTGAAATAGAAATGATGCTGATTTTATGCCAAAAGGTAATTTGGTATATCGTAGCAAACCTTTAGGTTGGTTGGTTGTTTTCAGATTATCTGGCGCCGTCAGCAACACGAGGGCTATAATGCGTCGAAACATTCGTCATTAGACAAGCCAACATACATTTACAAACACCCATGCCAACACGGGACTCGAACCCGCAACCTCGCGGTCTAGAAGCTAGTACGCTAACCACTATGCCGTTTGGTCGGCGCAAACCTTTAGGAGTATTAAGAGTTAACAATTCTTGAGATTCAGAACCTATAGGCAGTTGATGAAAGGCCATAGAAAGGTCAATTTTAGATAAATACCTCCCGGAACCCACATTAGTAAGAATATCTTCCTGTGACGGAAGAGGGTAAAATTGTGTTTCACAAAAGTTGTTTACTGTTGCTGAAAAATCCCCACATATTCTTACAGTCTTTTTACCTTCACTATCAATTTTAGGTACAGCTACTATAGGGGTTGCCCATTTTGAATGAGTAACAGGTTTTAGCACACCCTTCTGAATCAATACCTCTAACTCATTATCAACTAATTGTCGAACAGCATAAGGGATTGATCTAGATTTACAGAATATAGGAACAGTATCATTCTTCATAGCAATATTTACTGGATCCCCCAAAATACCAATACAATTATTTAAATCAAAACAATTGGGAAAATTTGTTTTACAATACTCAATTATATTAGTATCATCAGTAAGAACAGGTAGTATAGTGTTTGGAGAGCTGCACACATTATTTACTTTTTCAAAGTTACCTGTCTTAATGTCTACATTAAGCTGTTCGATCCAAGAACGACCCATTAAGGTAGGTCTATTTTGAGTCTTAATGACAACAAGTGGCAGTGAGATTTTCTCGTTACCACGTTTCACAGGAACCATGAATTGTCCCACTACCTCCAACAGTTCACCAGAATAGGAACGCAATGTAGGAGCTTCTAGCGATTCCAGACGACCCAAATGCAACTTTTTGAACTTGTTTAAAGACATAATGGAATAAGCACTTCCAGAGTCAATTTGCATTTAAACAGAAGAATTACCAATATCAACGTTTATGGAGTATGGTTCAGGGGCATCTTTAAAATCAGAAACTGTGTTGATGCTGAACTCGCCAAGAGAGGTGTTGACATCTTCCAGGATTTCTTTCACAAAATTTGTTGTCGAGGATCTGCAGATAGAAGAAATGTGTCCCTTTATATTGCACTTATAGCAATTGGCATTTTTAAATGCACATTCATCTCTGTGTGTCTTACCGCAATGTTTACATTTTGGTTTGGTTTTGAAGCTTGGGGAATTTTTCTTGCTATCAACATTGTTTTGATGTGCAGTCTTCTTATTAAAGGTTCTTTTATTTTTGTTTGCATTTGTAATTTTCAAGACATCATTACTGGATTCAAATTTCAAAGATTTGGCTTCTTTATTGGCTGTTTCCATGGCCAAAGCAATTTCACCAACCTTTTTGAAATCCAAGTCTCTTTCACTCAATAATTTATTTTGAATGTTTTGATCTGAAAGGCCGCAAACTAGCTTATCACGAATGGCTTCATCCAGGAAATTATTAAAAGCACACTTACTGGCTTGTTCTTTGATGTTGACTATGAAGCTGGATACATCCTCTGAAGTTTGTTTCAACTTATGAAAGCGGTAGCGTTCCATGATGATCGAACTTTGCGGAGAAAAATGTTTCTTTAACTCCTCAACAATTTCGTCATAAGGTACCTCCTTCATATTTCTAGGTTGTAGTAGGCTTCTTAACGTTGAGAAAACATCCTTTCCAATGTTCGTCATTAGAGTAGCCCTTTTGTCTGCATCAGTTTTGATTTTATTAGCTTCAAAATAAAATTCTACTTGTAGCAGATACTCTTAAAAGAATCAGTACTTTGAAATACTGGCATTTTGCCCATTCTCTGCGAAGATTCAGAATCTTGCATCTTGAATACTATCGGTTTCAGTTCGAAAACAGTAGGATTACGATGCTGTAACGGCAGTGTCTATTTTTAAGAAGATACCTATGATTATGTTATGAAATACAAAAAGGATTCAGATCTTTTGCTTGCTGATGCTATGGAAATTAAATGGTTTCCGGGTGAAATCATAAAAATTGTTAGTGCGAACACCTATCTTGCTAAAGTTCATAGCCGACCAAACGGTATAGTGGTTAGCGTGCTGGCTTCTAGACCGCGAGGTTGCGGGTTCGAGTCCCGTGTTGGCATGGATGTTAGTAAATGTATGTTGGTTTGTTAAATGACGAAATGTTTCGGCGCATTATAGCCCTCGTGTTGCTGACGGCGCCAGATAATCTGAATACAACCTATCTTGCTAAAGTTCATAAAGAAGCTCTAGCTATTATTTTTGGCATTAAACGTTTCAATAAATATTTACAAGGTCAAAAGTTTATAATTGAAACTGATGCAAAACCATTGTTAACACTATTGGGTCATGACAAACCTGTACCTGAAATGGCAAATTCTAGAATGCAAAGATGGTCCTTAATATTGTCTAACTATGATTATGTTATGAAATACAAAAAGGGTTCAGATCTTTTGCTTGCTGATGCTATGTCTAGACTTCCTTCTAAAGACTGTGAACCTGTAGATCAACTGGCTGAACAATTTGTTTATTATTTCTCTGACTTTGAGGACTTAACAAACAAAGAGATTGAAAAAGAGAGTGCAATCGATAATGAAGTAAGTCAGGCAATCACATTCACAAGATTTGGTTGGCCACATAAAGTACCAGATCATTTAAACGAATTTTTTAAGGTTCGTAACGAATTAAGCTTAGAGAATAATTGTTTGTTAAGAGCCAACAGATTAGTAATTCCTAAGAGTTTGCAAAACAAAGTACTTCAACTTTTGCATGTTGAACATCCTGGAATTGTACGTATGAAGTATCTTGCTCGCAGTTATTTCTGGTTTCCTAAAATGGACAGAGAAATCGAAAATTTTGTAAACAAATGTGTTCCATGTCAAATAACAAGACCAAACGCAATTAAGGTACTGTCAAATAATTGGCCATTGACTGGTAAGCCTTTTGATCGAATACATATTGATTATGCTGAGTTGGAAAATCAAAATCTTTTGATAGTGAAAGATTCCTACTCCAAGTGGATTGATGTATCGCTTGTCAAGAGCACAACTTCAAAATCCACTATTTCAAAACTCAGAACATTGTTTTCAATCTATAGACTACCAACTAAAGTGGTTTCTGACAATGCTGCCCAATTCAAATCAGAAGAATTTCTGAGATTTTTCAAATCTAATGGAATTGAGGTTAAAAATTCACCACCATATCACCCAAATTCAAATGGAGCAGCAGAAAAATCGGTCAATATTGTTAAAAACATGTTAAAGAAACACAAATTCTGCAATCGACAGTATGATAGTTTCCAACATAGGCTAGATAGTGCTCTATTTGCTTATAGAAATACACCATCTTCTGTCACTCTGAAGACTCCTGCTGAACTGTTATTCAAGTTTACACCTCAAACAAAGCTCACACAGCTCCGAAGTGATCACCTTACTCGAGAGAAAAAGTATAGAGAATCTCAAGAGTCTCATTCTCAAGAATATGCTTCGAGATATTTTGATTTATATGAAAAAGTATGGGTTCGTTCTACTCGTAATATGGAAATTAAATGGTTTCCGGGTGAAATCATAAAAATTGTTAGTGCGAACACTCTTGCTAAAGTTCATAAAGAAGCTCTAGCTATTATTTTTGGCATTAAACGTTTCAATAAATATTTACAAGGCCAAAAGTTTATAATTGAAACTGATGCAAAACCATTGTTAACACTATTGGGTCATGAAAAACCTGTACCTGAAATGGCAAATTCTAGAATGCAAAGATGGTCTTTAATATTGTCTAACTATGATTATGTTATGAAATACAAAAAGGGTTCAGATCTTTTGCTTGCTGATGCTATGGAAATTAAATGGTTTCCGGGTGAAATCATAAAAATTGTTAGTGCGAACACCTATCTTGCTAAAGTTCATAATCAAGTACGATTTGTTCATGCAGATCATTTAAGAAAACGAGTACCAAGTGACACATTGGAAATACCAATTAGTGAAGTACCAATTCCAATAAGCTCTCCCATTGGTTCAGCTCCACTTACAACAATTGCTGACAATTCTTCGACTTCTCAACCTGTACCAAGCGTTAAGTTAAACCAAAAAAAACGTGAAGAAAAACCTGAGTGTGAAGCAGATGTTCAAACACTGCTTACCCCTGCTAAGACTGTTGAGTGTTCCCCAGCTTTAAATTCAAGCCCCCTGGTGAGAACTCGACCAAAGCGAAACATAAAACCACCTAAAAGACTGAATTTATAAACTCTTAAGAACTTAACAAGTCATTACTTTTATAATTTTTGTATGATTATGTAGTTAATAACTATACAATGTTATTCTGTAACTCTGATTTATTTTTTAGGAGGAGAGTGTTTGATATGTCTGTTTATTAATAATGTTTTGTATCTGGCATCAATAATTTTAAAGAAATATTTACTAAGGCCATCTGGCAACAACAACAACTTGAATTCAAGATTCTCAATAAACATGTAACTTGCAGCATGTCTGTCTCCATCGTCAATTTCTTTACAAATAATGTTACCAGACCAGGAATATAACACACAGTCCACCAAGACATTCCACAGGAAGGCCTCGACACTAGTCCGAGCCAAAGCGTACCTCTGAGGAGGCTAGTGAGATTCGAACATTCTGTCACCTGCAAAAAGTCTGCCAACAACCAACGGGATAATATGTAAATATCAATATATTTATAAAAATTTAGTGAAGGTTTTCTTATAGGAATTAATTTCAACAGTGAATGATTGAATGAACAATCATATGTTTAGATGTTGTAACAAAAAGGAAATGAAGTAGTAAATGATGTAGAAAAAATGAGATCTAGAAAGTAGTATGGAGAGACATAGTAGCAAAATTGTCAAACTAAGTCTATAGAAGATCAGCACAGAAAATAAATTACTTTAACTCTTTACTTCAAATGTAGAATTTAAAAATTATTGACTCTGCCTAACTTACAATAAAATTTTTAAAAAATAACTGATTTTCTAAACTGCACTGAAAACTCTGGCAGAACTTTTGTAAGATAGATTTTTTTATTTCTTTGATAGAAACTTTTTTTTTCCTTGTAAACTGCAGATTATGTAATTTGGTGAGTCTCTATTAGCTAATTACTTTGGAATTAATTTTTCACTTCAAATCAGAAGACAAATATACCAAAATTAGTATCACTAACTCAAAGTTGTCAATGTCCTAAGAAGATAATTACAAAAGACAAGAAATATAAAGTAATTTGATATAAATTTAAATTACCAATTTTATTGACTTGCATGTTAGAATCCGAAACACACCAATGAAAGATAAATCTTTGAAATTGAAGTTTCTGAATACATTTTTTTTCAAAATTAGATTTTATTCAAGAGTAGATTTTTAGGAAAATGTTATTTTTAAAGATTTTCTTGGAAAGGGAAAAAACGTTCTAAAAATCTATCAAGTTAGGTTTTAAACTTTGTTTGAACATAACTTGAAATTTAGAGTGTTGCTAAAGGACACTTATTTGAACATAAAGTCCTAAATTATTTAAAAAAGAAAACAACCCAGGACTGAAATATAACATTACCTTCATCCGCTCATCCATTTTACCAACATCGCCCATTTCAATTCGCACTTGATGTTCATCATTAAAGTTATAACAATCAAAGCTAAATAAACGTTTCATTGCTTGAAAATTCAATCACGGCTAAATTTTACTTCAATTCAAGTTGATCACTATTTTCGAATTTAATAATTGTCAATAACACTTTACTGATCGCTGATCGCGTTTCAATACTAGCTAGTTTTGAACTTTAAAAGGAAATACTCAAGAGAGGGGTTATCAAGTGTATTCTTAGTGACGTCAGGAGCGATTGCTTTTTTCAGATTGTAATTATATTTGCTTTTGTCATTAGCAAAACATTCTAATTTATTTTTAAAAATTAATTATCTTGATGATCCCTATTGACGGCAATGGAGTTTTCCCACATGTGTTACAGCGAGTGAAAGTTTAACATTGAAGTAAAGAAATTAAATATTCATTTTTTTATTTTATTTTTTTTTGGCGATCCCGATGTTTTGGAAGAAAACCCATGAAAAAGTGAAATTTGGAAACTGGTGTCGAAACCCAGTTTTTAAAAATTGATTTGCATATGTTTCTATTTTTTTTTAAATATTTTTTATTTGTATATTTGGGATATTATGGACAGACAGACAAGGAAGCGATTCTATTATCATTTGGTTATTTTCTTTTTGGGAGCAAAAAGTACTAAAAGTATAACATACATGTAAAAAAGTACATTCATTCTCTAATTTTAATCTTCTGTGATCGTTTTAGGGTGAAAGGAAAACGTTGCTATAGCAAGAGTGTTAAGTAGTCATTGACCGACAGCAAAAGCTTAATGATTTGGACACAAGCTTTAAAGGGAAAAGAGAGACTCATTGGAAGATAATGTATTCATGGTGAAAGATATACTCCAAATGCATTAGATTTTACTGCTGTTAGTAATGGTCATGTAGGCGAAGTAAAGTAATTGAGATAGTTTATAATAAGCAAACAGAGATAGAAATCAATATCAAAATGTAGAAGTTTGCAACTATTTGAAAGTACATAATTGCGCAGTAGAAATTATGTTATAAATACAATTTATTGCCCCAAAATCCAACAATATTACTTATGGGTCTTGAAAAGACTTGTCAAAACCCCTTTTAATGAGAATCATTATAAAGAACAAACACTCCTCAGCCTTTAAACGAAATCAAATTATATACATAATATAAGTACTGTAGAGCATTCTTCCTTAAAATACTGTATACTGTGGTTCGTAATCAGTATTTGAAGTGGAGTGGTAAAAAAGGGATAATTTTTACTTTCTAAAACTGATACTCATTCATATGTGATGGTTATTATTGAAAGCAGAATGAGTATTTTAATTATATAAGACGTATTCATTTAAAGAAAAACAAGTATTTCAATTATATAAGAAATATTCATTTAAAGAATAACGAGTATTTCAATTATATCATGGAAGTTTAAACAATTATTATGAAACAAAGACGAGGAAAATAACAGCCTTACCTAGGAATGCTGAAGGAATGGTGGTGAGAAACATCTTTTGTCTCCGCAGTGGGACTCCAGTGTCAGGATTCTGCATAGCGCACACCAACTGCTCCATCTAGGTAAAAAAAAAAAATGAAATACATTACTCAGTCTTTCAATAAAGTTTATTTCATGCTTGGCTAAATCAATTACAAAACCATGGTATTCCTTTACAAATAAATCGGTCGGAATTTTTTTAAGATCATCTCTAAATTATTTTAATAAATATTTTATAAAATTCAATTTAAAAATTCTGGTAATTCAGTGCTTGGAAACTTTTTGATAGTAAGCATGATATAATAAAGTCTGTAGACTTGTGAATTTTTACTATCTTTTAAATCAAATAAAATGCAAGCTGCTTGAATAAAACCAAAATTATAAACAATTGCTATTTTCGAAAGATACAGAGGGTGCTTCACATTTTAGAACGAAATTCGTTAAGGATTAAAATATGCAAATACTTTATGAAAAAAAAATCTTACTTTTAAAAAAATTATCGTCTGATACTTTCAAATTTATCATTCTTTCAAAGTAGTGCTCCAAATAAGACTCCAAATGAATACACGAAAAAGGTTCTACTACTTCAAATGTATATAAAGTGAAATCGCTGGTAACTGGCAGCAACAGAAAATCCTCCAACGCAGAAATCAGTTGCAAAGTCTTTAAATATCGTAAAATGGGGTGAATAGGAACAGCGGGGTGAATCGGAACGAAACTTCATGAAATTACAAAGAAATTATTATTTTACACAAATAAAGCAGTTTTATTAATTATATATATATTTTTCATTTGGTTAACATGTTTTTAATCTTGGAACATGTTTTGTGGGGCTTTCAACACTGTCCTTTTTTTAAAAAAAATTCTGAAACAGCGTGCATACAATCCAATGAGTTTTAACCTCTCCAAAACTTATCCCGTAATTATTAACATGTACCAGTTATAGACTTAACTAAAATATTTTTAGATAAGTATAAACATCCACAACAGCATGCCATACTTAATTTAATTTGGTTTTAAAAACTTTTTATTTTACGAATTTTTATGTTTTGCCTCGTCTCGATTTTGAGATTTACGGGGTAAATCGGAACACTTGAAAAGTGATATTAAAAAGCTGTTTTTTGGCAAGATTATGTTCCATATAAGATTCAACGACTGAAGAAGAGTCTAATTACTCCCTTCAAGACAGTAATCAAGATTGCAGGCTTGAATAAATGTCAGAAGAGGAGACTAGTTTCCTCATGGCAGAAAACCCGATAGTTCCAGTGGTTTTTTCCTCTAAATGACTTCGTTATTTTTTAGTTATCTGGGAAAATGTATAAAGACTCTATGGAATTTATGGTATATTTTAAGGAATTTGCAGTCATACGCCACGCAAACATAAGGTAAATTAAAAAAATATTATTGATTTTAAAGACTATTTGGATGAGTTATAGGAGAAGAGTTTATACGCTTGCAAACTTATGATTTGTTTTGACAATAATTGACAAACACAAATTTTATCCGCCATATTAAACTATTTTTTTTATGATAATATTGTGTTCCTTTTTACCACAGTGCATTATTATTTGTTTTTTTTGTCATCCTGTAAACATTTAAATAAGATCAGACATATGTGTAACAAGTGTTCCGATTCACCCCTTTCTGCGGGGTGAATCGGAACACCATGAAAAAATTCAAAATTAATAAAAGTCCTAGTTTTTTCAAAATTTTTTGAGTTGATCTGCAAAGAAAAAGGTAAGACCCAAGTTTCAATGTCAAAAATATGCTCCTTAACGATCTTATTACAAGCGATTTTCACTTTGAAAGTTGAAAAGTGTTCCGATTCACCCCATTTTATGGTACATCTGCAGCAACAAAATAATCAAAATAATAAACCAAGATTTACATCTTAAAACAGCTACAAAAAAAAACACCGTAATGTTCACAGTTTTTTGTCGTGGTAAGTGTCTCAACGTATGACATCTTGTAGAGCCCTATATAAAGACTATTTAACAGGATATAAATGGAAGTACACTGTTACCCTTGATGAAGCATGAGTTTACCTAAATGACTGCAATACAAAAAGATCTATTTATTATCACAAACGTGGATAGAAAGATATCCAAACTTAGTTTCAAGGACCGAGAATGAAAGCAAAGTTTCAACAAAGGCTTTATGATTTCTCTTTCAAATTCAAATTTCATATACGATTTCACTTACAATACGCAGGATTCTCTTACAATGGAACAAGGCCTATTCTAAACAAAATTTACAACTGCCCAAATCCAGCACCCCTCCCCCCCCCCCCCCCTTAAAAAAATAGGTCATTTGAAACGAAAAAAGTTAAAGAGAAAAGAAAAAATATTCTTTGTTCGATACTATAAAAAAAAAATTATTACATACTTTTAAGTATATATGATTTACAAGTTACTACATAATTCAAATTCATCTGGCTGGCAGAACAATAAAAAAGTTTTAGAAGATATTCCAAAATACAACAAAAACAAAACAACTAAAGTGTAATTACCAGACAGTAAAAATGATGGATGTTTTTCTATCTCAAGCGTAAAAAATAGTCAAGAAACAAACTTTTTCACCGAACAAGAATAAAGTTCTTTACTGCAACACCTGCAATTCTGCGAAGATTTGTTTTTCCTTTTGTTATTTATTTCTACTTTTTGACTTTCTAAATCACTTTTCTACAACAAAACCTGTACTAAACACGCGAAAAACAGCATATCACCCATCCCTTCGACTTTAAAAAGTAGTAGAAAGGAACATTCCCGGGTCGATATTGGTCGGTTATGCCTTTTCTTTCATTTTTATAAAAGAAACCTTACCGACTTGTTTGGTAAGAGCATGCTCTGCTCTTTACGTCTTCCACCTGATCGATTTCTTTTATATAATATTCAGAGTGTTTTGAAGGTTTGTTCTGCCCAAGAGAAAGACGGAGAAACGAAAAGACGTTTTTTATCATTGAAATTAGACTAATAGGAATTTAATTTATACGAAAGACTGAATAGATAATTTTCAAATTTCAAAAGTTTCAATTTTTTTTTTTTTTTTTTTTTTTTTTTTTTAATGGTAGAAGATGTAAATATGGAACACAATCTTAAAGTGAAATGGTGTTTTGTGGTAAATTTACAAACATGCATATGTTTTTCAACCATTTACTTACCTATACCTGTGCATATGTTCACAATTATATATGGATAAGTGTATAAATTTGTCACACGACACATTTACTTTTAAAATTTTAAAGTCTCAGAACTTTAAGATAATATCTTAAAAATCAACACCCATATACACTAATTACACTTCTGATCTATTAGTAGAGCGGCTGAGTCACTTCAGTAGAAAAAGTGGTCGGTAGACTCCAATAATTAATTAATACGTGGTGGAGTTTGAAAGTGAGTGTCGCTAATAAGCTGCTTCTACATACACTTTTATTGAAAATTTAAACAATACTACAAGAATAAAAATTTTACAATTACTGCATTGGAAATTGTTTACTAAAGTCGGAGACAAAAGATATTGTATACAGTTAACAATCAGAATTATATAAGATGACCAGTCACTCTATAAATAAAAAATATACAGATGTGTATTTTTTTCCCAGCTATGACGAACGAGTTTGGTAAATAAATTGTAAAATGAAACCCTAATTTTTATCGGGGGAGTTAAAATTTATGGAGAGGACCTTTCAAGTAAAGAACATCGTCAAGTCTATGAAAATAGCAAACATGTTGCTAGAATGCAGTTAATATAATGTTTCTTACACTTACAAAAAAATTTATGTTTTTATGTACTTGCAGTTCAAAAGTTGTGTAAGGCTTCATGGGCTCCCAAAAGTGATAACCATTGAGAAACGCAAATGTTGTCGCAAATGTTACAATAGGTGGTTTGGTAAGGCCATCCATGACACGTGTTCTCTTTGAAAGCATCAATACTACCTCTCCATTACTACTTCAGCAGCGTTGGTGAAGTGTTGGAACATGGTTTTGTTTAAAATATATTATTCTTTTCAAGCGTCACATTTACACAATGAAGATATATAGTTTGAAAGCTGATTGGAGTGGCACACAAGGGAATGTTGTGTAAGACCAAAGACAGATTTTGGAATGTTTCTTTTATGAAAGGATTGATAGTATATATAGCACCAACAAAGCGGAAAGTGGTGCCTCAGACCACAAACCCTCAAAGTACTACAGACTTGACTTCAATAGATTGAGCAATCTTAAATAGGGGAAACATTCACGTCGGTCTCATAATCCGAAGAAACTTCCAAGAATATTCAACATAGTTTGGACTTTTAATTTCGTCAAAACAACAAGACCCGCAACCTTAGCAAAACACTTCGAATGGTAAGTCGTTGAAACTTATTGAACCTGTACATATACCAACGTAAATGATGCTCTTACTCTGCTTTCTCATGATTGCAAGATCGAAAGGTATACTTTAATCTTTGAGAATACTTGAAATAACATAACATTACCAACATATATATCTGACAATGAAATCTCTCTGCGGTTACATTTGCGCGATGTTATGTTATTTTTTCAATGCCTCTCATATAACATTAATACAAAGCTCTTCATGCACACTTCACAGATATTTTCCTAATCCTACTTGCCTTAATTCATTAATAAATTTGTTCGATCATTTTACAAGTTGGAAACTCGTTACTTGTAAAATCTGTAGTGTCTATAATAATAAAACAAAGAGTTTGTCTGTGTGTGTGTCTGTCTGTGGATTTTTAGAAAGCTATTTCCAATAGGCGTACAGTTCTGAAATTTTAGTAAGAAGGCGATTTGGCTCTCTAATTGGACTTTTTACAAATCAAATGGTTTTTTTTTTTTTGTTTTTTTGTTTTTTTTTGAAGTTTTCTGGCCGACTTCCTATAGGCAAGTAGAAATCTGAAATTTGAAACATAATTAGTTTGCTATTTTTCGTTCGGAATATCATTTTATAAAATTTTAGACATAAAACATATATGGAATGTTATTAGTTTTTAAATGTGAGGCAGGCTTCTTATGTAAAGATATTTTTTTTTAAAAAATAAATTTTTAATGGCTCCCCATTTTAAAAGAATCAGAAAGAAATTTTCTATTAACATGTAGAATTACATACTTCATTTATGAAAGGCAATTTTTTCCTTATTAAAAATATTTTCAATGGAAATCATATAAATTAAGATTTAACACCTAGTTTTAATGTTAAATAATGTGCCCAGTGAAACATATTACTAAATTTCATATCAATTTGATAATTTTGTAATATTATAAACTTTCAATAATACAATATCAAATACCAAATATATTGTCTCGGGAAATTTTCCATGTATGGTATTAAAAAGAAATGGTGTTTAAACAAAATGTTATGGCCAATACCATGCTTATCTTTCAAACTACTTAAACTCCTCTTCGCCCGAGGTAAGTTTGCACAAAGTTAATCCTCTATTTCTTATCTTACTCGAGTTCACATGGGGAGGTGATAGTTCAAAAAAATAAAGTAAAAGAATTTATCTTAAACTATCCTTGACATAGCGTCACTTAAGATCTTCAATCTTAAGTTTAAAAACATCTTCTTCCTTATGGCAAATCGCGATATAAAAACATAATTCATATACTCTGTTCTAAAATTACTTAAAGGATATTATAAAAACATATCTTCTTTATTCAATATAAAGGAAAAGGATATCTTCTTTATTTAATGGAAAAAAAACCTGTTTGATGGCAATTAATAAAATTAGCATTATATGTTAAAAACCTAACTATAACATATTGTGTGTTATTTTATTTTCTAATGAGTCAAATGAAAATAAGTGGCAAAATGTTGTTGGTTTTTTGTAAATATTTTACCAATAGTACGCTTTATAACTTATCAATACATTCCGAATTAATATATTATCAATGTAATAATTCATAAATTAAATGCATTATTTTTTTGGTTTTAGTGTTGAAAAAAGCGTTTCAATTATATTTCTTCTCTTTTATGTTATATGTTATACGTACCTGCTTTTAATTAAACTTTAGAACTATAATCATGTATTGAAAACGGTACTAGTTTAATTATCGCGAGAAAGTTGTGGAATGAGGATCAAAAATATTTTTTGAAAATCCTAAAACGAAACGAATTCCCTCAAAATGCTATGTTTTATGACCCAAAAAAATGACTAAATATTAAATTCAAATATTTCAAAATGGAATTCGAAAATGCACAGAAAAATTGAAAGTAAACAAATTAATTATTTGTATCGTGAAAACTATGCATCTCATCTCAGAATGTTGCGGATTTGGCCGGGCCGAAAAAGTGGAATAATATCTTAGATCATTTTGCGATAATGCAGAAAAGTTGTGGACTCTCATTATTAAAAAGTGTGTAAAATCTTATAACTCTGAATTAATATCTTCTGTCGCCTCAATGGGTGAAAGTTGTAAAAGATGGACTAAAAATGCTAAAAATTCAAAATTTAATAAATAATCACAGATTTCGTTGATGATTTTGAAGTAGTGCTTAAAAGTTGATATTTTTTAACAACAACGCCTGCAAAAAAATTTAGAATTATACGTTAATATCTTCTGCCGCCTCAACGGCACCGAATTTTGGAAAGTGAAAACAATTTTTTTAATAAAAACACATTACATTTACCTCATTATAATGGTAAAAGAAAATTTATTCTATCTTTCAGACATAGAAAAATTTACAAAAATATTATTGCTTATAATTTTTTTTGGACCCACATTCTGGCAAGTGATATCTTGATTCTAGTGTTGCTCAAATAAATCCATCCCTATCCTGCGGCTCAATATGGAATATGTTACACCTGAAAGTGGATCTAGTCTTGATATATACAGCAGCATTTATGAATACGTTACGTAATCAATGCGTTATTGGAAGATTTTAGCAACCTTACTCTTCTCGATTGTGACGGCATGGTCATGAAGCGTTTAATGGTATAATTCATAAGCTTGAATTGAGACTTCAGAGACCAATCAAATGGATTATCTTCTTACTTCATTTCAACGAGTTGCCATTATGTCACCTATTTGATTACATAGACGGCAAGACTTCAGGTTCCACATCTTACACCATAGACATTGTATGGAACCTGAAAGGATGCAGAAAGCCTCCATTTGTTACTTTTAATGGTATTGATCCCATCACTCTAAGTTCTGATCAGAAATACTTCTAAGACATATGCACCGCCATTAGCTCTGGCGTTTGTTCTTCCGATCTACCTAAGCATCAACCAGGAATGTTGAATTCGCCCCGCTGGCTGCCAACTGCCAATCGAACCCTGAGATTTTATTTATCTACAACAGACCCATCAAATGAGTTGCTATCTTTGGTTGTATTAATTCTAAGAGTCAATGTACCTAGAATGGGTTAATAATAATGCTAATGCTTAGAATTAAGATCCATCATTTCATAATGGACGATGGTAGAAACTAGTGGCATTTCATAAGCTAATCTTGGTACTTGCCTAAGAAGTGTCTTAACATAATCTATCCAGTAATTTTTCACACCGCTTATTTTGCGGATCCATAAGACATGCTATGTCCATTTTTACTGATGAAAAAAGCCATATTAGGATCCATACAGCTATACTGATTATCAAAGCCAAGGGAAAATGACAAAGGAAAATTGTGTTCGCAGATTCGATATTCCTTGGAGGTACAAACTACATAGATTTCATGAAATTGCAAACTTGTTATGCGACTATAAGACATCACCTCTAGTTCTAAGAAAGATAAGTTCTTATGAAATTTTGAAGATGATACAGGAATGTGCGCCAGTGTACTGCTAGGATTTTATTAAATATCCTTCACACTCACACAAGCAGTCGAGAAAATTGTAAAATTAAACACTGAAGCCTTTGGAAAAGCTGTTGGACAGCAGAATAGGGATGGAGCAACACTAGAATTCAGAAACCACACGATAGAATTTCTAGTTTAAAACAGCCAGAAAACAAGTCAAAAAATATTACAATCAATATTTCTTTTGTAATTTGTATGTCTGAAAGATGGTTTAAGTTTATTTTCACATTATAATGAGGTAAGTGTAATGTGTTTTTATTTAAAAAATTGCCTTCGATTTCCAAAATTCGGTGTCGTTGAGGGGGCAGAAGATATTAACGTATAATTTAAATTTTTTTTACAGGTTTTATTGTTAAAAAACAGTAACTTTTAAGCATTACCGCAAAAAGATCAACGAAATACGAGATTATTTATTAATTTTTAAATTTTAAGCATTTTTTTGTCCAATTTCCTCAATTTGAGGAGACAGAAGATATCAATTTAGAGTTATAAGGTTTTACACACTTTTTAAAAATGGGAGTCCACAACTTTTCATCACTACCGCAGAAAGATCTAAAATACTTCCGACTTTTTCACCCCAGCTTATTGCGTATAAAAAATTACAATTCTAAAGCAGATCGTAATGAGGTTAATATTAATTTTTAGGAGAAGTTAAAAAAAAAGCCTGTAAAATTTAATATTACATGAACTAAAATATAATTTTCATTGAAAGCCTTTTTTACGCGCAAAGGCTAAAGCAATAATTAAGAAAATAAAAAAAAAATTAACACAATTTTTGACATCCTATTTCCCTCACGATACACAATACACTGAAAGGGAACGTGGTTAAGAGCTGTAAATCGCATGCAAATTCCGAAGGTTCTATTGTCATAGAAAATTGCCTCAATCTGTCATATTAAAGAGTCATTTTTCTACTGTCTGGCATGTCATAATGCTTAGAAATACACTAGAAGTGTGCATAAAAAACTTTTTTACGATGAATGAATTTTCTTTAGGAGTATAGTGCGATTTGAAATGGAAATGTAGCTATAAATACTTCTGCGCTGAGTAAGAAGTAAGATGCTATTACCTTTTATAATTTCTTTTTATATGATACCTTCTGTAAGGTGTTCGGAGGGAGCATATAAAGTAAACAGTACCATGTACTTTATAGAGATGTAAATGTAAAACTTATTATTCATTTCAGGATTCGGAATGTTTTCTTCGTGTAATAATCAGATCTGCCACAATGCTCTTTCTTAAAATTCGTGATTGTTTAGATTGACGCTTCATCATTTCTTAGAGTTTTCTTCTCTGAATGTCTATTATATAATTGATAACAAACTGATATTAAGAAAAGTAAATGAATGACATGCATATATTTAAAAAAAAAATTATTACCAGTTTCAATTTTGTACGTACGTGACAGCAAAACTAATGAAGGGGAAAAGATGACTACGTTTTAAAAGTTCTTTTAAAAAGATATTGCGCAGGATTCGATATTATTTCACGTGCAACACCTTTCATTCAAATAGTACACATTCAAAGATACAATTGAAGACCCAAAGACAGCGTTCTAAATTTATGGTACTAATTCATATCGACCTCTGCTATCGTAAAAGTCTAAGAACTATTCTGTGCCATTAAAATTGTAACACTGTCTATTAATTAAAGTAATATTTCTACACGAAATTGGGGGAAAGGGGATGGGGGGATATTGCTTTTAAACAACTCAGAGTATAACAAGTAAAATATCAATAATTCAAAATTCTAAAAAAAAGGCCCATATATTTGATCTAGTGTATTGATTGTGAGCATTAATTAGTGCATCTAAAAAAATCATTCAAATATGCAGTAAAAATTATTCAATAATTATTGAACCAACACGAAACAAAACAGCTGTTGTTTTATAAAGTCAATAAAAAAAAATAACAGGTGTACTAATTGGTAGATATTTAATCATAACAATTTATAACACAAGGAAACTTATTGAAGAATTTAAAAATTTAATGTAGAAAACCTACCAACTGAGTCAAGAAGGTTTTTTGTTAATTTAGATTTTCAAGAACAAAGAAATTTTAATTTTTTAATTTTTGCAGATGTTTCTTTCCTAAAGGAATATTCAGTTTTAAAACATCAAAACGTGTCATCGTTTGATGTAACATAAGAAAAATTTAATGTATTAATTGAAAATACTAAATTTTTTTTATACAAGAAAATAGAGGTAATTATAATCTTTGAATTATGTAATAAAAACTTTTTGGATGTTAAAACTATGTATGTTTAAGTGTTGCCTAGTTTCTAGTTTATAATGAGAAAATAGCATAAGAAAAATAGAATGTTAAAATAGAGTGTATTTAACCCTCTGAGCGTCAAGGGAATGGGCGAAATTATACAGTTGTT
Source organism: Linyphia triangularis (assembly GCA_963978545.1). Taxonomy (NCBI): domain Eukaryota; kingdom Metazoa; phylum Arthropoda; class Arachnida; order Araneae; family Linyphiidae; genus Linyphia; species Linyphia triangularis. The sequence goes on along the minus strand of OZ021724.1, from coordinate 56,247,370 downwards.
TTCCCTGCAATAATTTTTAAATTTTATATCTGATCCAAATATATAATATTTTTTAATTATTTTTTATTTATTTTGTTTTAAGTAGGTTTTAAACTATCATTCTAATAAAAAGATTTAAAAAATATTTTATTTTGCATTTTATTTATAAATTTAAAAAGGTTGTGTATTGCTGGAAAAACTGGGGATCAAATGACGGATATATACGCCCGTGACCCTCAGAAGGTTAAAATACATCAAAATTCTATTTTTGTTATCTATTTGTCACATGTATCCTACTAATTTTTAAATTAAGTATTTTTGAATAAATATTCACTTACTTTTAGTTCGTAAAATGTAACATTTCTGGGGATCTTTCTATATTTAACCTCTCGATAAAACATTTAAACCAGAAGGCAAAATAGCAAACATGATTAAATTTTTATTGACTTTATAAAAAAAATAGTTACTTTGTTTCATGTATATCCAATAATTATTGAATAATTTTTTCTGTAAATTTAAATGAATATTTCTAATACTATTATGCATTTTTCAATATTTCAGTAAATGAAATTAGAATATAAACAGGTTTCGAATTCTGAAAATTTTGTGTAAATTATAAGGAAAACAATGTATTTCCTTCGAATGAACTTTTATTTAAAATTAAAATTCTCTTTAAAAGATTTGACATTTTTGTAATGTCTTGTACGAATGGAACGATCATCAATCAGAATGAAAAAAAGTATAAAAAGAATTCGAAAAATAACTGTCAATATTTATAGGAAGATCTTATAGTAATACATTTTATCAGGAAATGGCCGTCATGTTCGCAATAAGTAGAATCAAACAATTATACATCTCTAAAATTAACAAATAATGGAATAGTTCGTTTGTTGTTCATCCAGTATTTCCACTAGATCATAAAAGAAGGTGAACAAAAATATCTTATAAATAATTGAGATATTTTTAAAGTTGTCGAGCACTAAATACTATTAAAATATGTTAATAGAATTAAAAATTGATCAAAAAGTTTTATTTAAAATTTTATAAACTAAAAGGCAACTATTTACATTTCATTTCAAATGAAAGAAATATAACTTTGGCTTAAAAGCAGGAGTGTTTCTTTTAATGTTTCATCAACACTTTAACACGTTACTGATACATATAATTGTCTAGAAAATATTATGGAACACTAAAATGACTTAATTAACAACTCATAAAATATATGTAAACGTAGGAGCGAATGAAAGTTACATGAATAAAACTTAAACAATTCATTTTTTAATTAGCATTAATATTTACTATAATTCAAAAAATTTTACTGAGGAAATCAGTAAAATTTTCCCTGGGAAATGTTTAACACAATTAATTACTCAAAATTGAAATTTTGGAAACAAGCTAGTGAGGTCCAAAAATATCATTTTTACTTGTTATGCGAATAGATTTCAATTGATATGTTCGAAACAGCATACAAAATAGTATTTTTATGCATTCACTTATACATATTTATGCACTTTATTAAATAATAACTTTCAAAACCTACCAGTTTCAGTGTAAAATTAGACATTGTTTGTTGCTACGTCAAAATTCTTCCAAAGATAATAATTTACTGTTATAATTTGCATAAAACAGTCGTTATTGTGCATTGTTTACATCATAGCTTCTTCTGACATTGTATAAAATACCATTACTTTTAGGTAAGAAATAAATTAATGACTTTTTACTTTATTTCAAATATATATTCATATTTTCTTTTTATCTTTCAATTTATACTTCAATTTATAATTATTTGATAATAAATATTTCAATTAAACTTAATAAATTCATTTGTAATTGGTATTTGTATAAATATTATGGAGATTTTTACCCGAATACAAAACAATATTAACAAAATATTTCGATTAATTTAGTTTAAAACTGAAATCAAAATGAAGTGAAATAATTGGAGATCGATAATTACGAAAGTTGAATACATCTTTTTTTTTCCCCCTTTCTTTCTAATTTATTAGTACCGAAATTACCATAAAATGTATTATGATTAATATAAAATATAAGTTAGTATAAACTTTTTAAATAAAATTTATGAACCATAGTAATTATATAGTGTTTTCAAATGTAAAGACTTCCATTTTCACATAATCAAGAAATTTTAATCAAACATATTCAGTAATTTATAGTTACCTTTAAAAGAGCATCCATGTTTACGAACAACTTTCTTAAGAAGCAGTCCAATATAAGAAGTTCTCATATATGAACTTGAAACTTTGTGCAGCTTTGATTGAATTACATTATGGGAAATTCCAGTTTTCTCACTCACTTTCCAGAAACTGCGCCATTTTTATAGATGATTAAATACCATGTCTATGGAATGATATGTGAATAGGTTCCTCAATGCTTGTTTAGGAGTAAGTAAGTGTATGACAAAAGCGTAGTTTGCTTGGCTCGAAAATAAATCTCTAATTAAGCATTGAAACTTTTTTAGCCACTTTATAAATAGAATTAGAGGGTGAATTTAAGCAGTATTCTTAACTTGTAGTCTCTGAATGTTATGCGTATAATATTGGACTGATCTAAAAGCTTATCAAAAACAATAAATACATGGTTAAAAAGTTTGAAAGGTTGACATAAATTATTCATATTTTATTTGGTTCCGAACTTAGTCCACTTAGTCAATTATAATATAAACTTTCTTTTTAAAGGAATGTAATGTTTTGTTTTTGAAATGTAAAAAGAAGCAGCCTTTTGAAATTAATATATTTGTAAAATTAGTTTACAAAAACCCTTTTAACTATTTTTTCGATAACAGAACAGCATCCTCATGGTGTAACTATTTTCACTATCATGTATTTTTAATCTATAATTTTAAAAATTGTAGATAATAATTGATTAACCTATGATCATTGATAAACATATCCATAAACATTTCATGGAAAATGTTGTAAGAATGGGTTCGTTTTTCTGTTTTAATAGATTTAAAATAATCTTCTAACTTTATTGTCTCTTTCTCGCCTTATACTTTAATGCCCAATCTTTATTTTTTTCATGAATTTTGCGAAATTCGTAAGTAAAAATTATATTTATACTTGTTTTATTGCCTAAAAGTTATTTTACAAATCTTCTTCGAATATTATTCATTATTATTGATGAAAACTAGAAATACGATATTAACCAAAACATTTCCTTGGAAAGGTACATAAATTGAAATTATATTCAAAATCAGATTGTTTACAGAAACATGAATTGATTGCTTTTGAAGCTTCTGAAAAAATTTCATTATTTTCAACTTATGTATACTTTCATATTTGTTTATCTTAAAGGAAACAATAATGAGAACTTTACTTTAAAGCAATAATCTCAAACCAAGATAATTTGACTTCAACCAAATCTAACATAATAATATTCAACTCTTGATCGATAAAAAAAATTATAAGTTAACAACCAATCATTACCACATCGAAAAATAAAATTATCTATGACAACTTGTCTACCTCAAAAGTCTACTGTCAAAATATTTTTCAAACGAGAAATGAAATGGTTTGAAAAAGTTTTTTCTAAGTTAACCATAAGTTTAACAAGTAATTAATTCTAAGTAATTATTTAGTTAACTGCTTGATTAAATAATTAAAATAAAACTAATTTATTTATCCCTCACTATCCCGTATATTATACTTGCGTACTATTCAGAAATGAAATCATGCATGCTTTTATCAAAACATCTTGTATAGTTTGAAATAAATTAAGAGAAAGGAATAAGGAACATAATAAAAGTTAATTATTAGTATGAGTGTTCGTAAATCACGACATGTAATGGTTCACATGATCACACCAAGTTATCTAAAACATTACTTAAACATATATTTCCATTCGTCTAATTATCAAAACTTATACGGAATAAAATAATTACATAGTAGGAGAATATGGGACAAAACAAAAACTGACTAGAAATTTTAAAATGAGATTTCCTTATTTTTGAACTATATAGTATTGTAGATGGCCTTCTCAAATGTTAACATGATTAAGTAAGCATAATTTTTTGTTGGAAATCAATAAGAAAACTGTGTACTTCAAAGTACAAGATATTTTCACCAACTACTGATTTTTCACCAAGATAAATGAATATGGCTGTTCGTTTAACACTTTATCTTTACCTACTAAGCATGAGGATTCTGTGACTTTTTGTTACTGTCACTCACACTACTAATTTAAATGAAAAATATAAGGCGTTAGTGAAACATTTAATTGTAGGGTACATTGAAATGTATTAGATTTAAAGATGCTACTAGGGCCAAATATAAAAAATGAATTTTTTTAAAATTCAAGAAACACATAGAAATATATAAATAAAAATATAAATAAACAGATTACGTGTTAAAATGTCTTTATTGAAATGAAGAATAATGTTTCTATGGATATGTAATTATTGATAACTGTTATTGGCTATGTGTTTAAATATCACACGAACTTCTCTTAATCAAGAAAAAGTAGATGAAATAAGCTTAGTTATTTAATTTTCTTTTAATAAAATGGTTGATTTAAAATGGCAGTACAATGAAAAACAATTTTTTAAAATTTTGAATTGTTTACTGTACAAAAACTTAGTTTAAAGAGAATGGTTACTATTTCAATTTGTTCCTGACATATATGAGAAATTATTGCCAAGATTTCCGAAACAATAGACTAAGAAAAATTCTTAAATACAAAAATAAAATTGAGTTTCACAGTTACTTTACAAATACATACTTTATTAAGTATAGAACGTAACCCCGTATAAATTTTTTTAATCTGAGATCCCAAATGTCACAGCGATTGATTGAAAGTTCACGTTTGTATGAAGTGCGCACTTCTCTTTTCAATTACCAATGAAAAGCACAATATTTAAAACTTTTTGTTTCAATTTTAATTTCAACACGATATATGTGTCATCTTAAGGTATATACTTAAAGATTTTAACACTTAAAATTTAAATTTATCTAAATTTAATGAGCAATTTAAATTTTTTTCTGTCACAAAACTCAGCTAATTTTTCTTGCAATATTTTATTTTCAAGAGTGTTTTTGTTATACGATTGAGTCTTATTGAGTAGTGGTTTTTATACCATTTTAAAGACCACATATTCTAGTTCCTTATACCTTAAAAACATTTTTCGGATTTTTGCGGATGTGGATATTACAAGTGTGGACGTAGATGACATCATTTTGATGTACTTGCTGAAACTTCAATTTTGTTTCCTATTTATCATTATTTATGATAATTTGCAATGAAAATTAAGTAGGTATTTGAATAACACCATATAAAATCGTAAAATAACTAATTTGAAGAAAAAGCTTAAATATATGAATATTTTAGATGAAATATAATGAATATTTTATGCATTTAAAGTAAATTCACTTATAAAGCGTATAAATTCTTAAAAAGATAACTAACAAAGACAATTTTGGCAAAAATGGATTTTTACCCTTCTCCTCTGAGAACACCGTTGCAGATACTTTGGCTGAATAAATATGCAGGGTCAATTAGATCGCATGAATGTCTTATCTCCATTGATGTAGAGGGCGCTGCTAATGTAATCCCCTAGCGGCGACTTCGTCGCCAGAGAGAGAGAGTATGATTGAAGGAGTGGAGGTGAACGGACGTGGAAGTAGCCTCTCCTAGTTTGGGTTTAAGAACCTATTTCTATCTAATGCACAAATAAACCTGCTGTCCATTTAATTGGCCTCTTTCACTTTTACCCCTTCATCATACAACATGAGGGCTCGCCGTGCTTTTTACCCGCGAGAATACGATGAAAAAAATATTTAAAAAACTGCACTTCCACGCATCCAGAGGTCAAACCAAAATCCTCTTCACGAAAAAAAAAACCTTTACTTCTACGCATCCAGAGGTCAAACCAAAATCCTCTTCACGAAATAAAAACTGCACTTCTACGCATCCAGAGGTCAAACCAAAATCCTCTTCACGAATTACCGCAGCAGTCAGCGACCACCAGTGGAATCTACAAATAAAAGGAAAACTCATCAACCAGCGTCGTCATTATACAACTGCATAACACTCGCTTCGCCGAACAAGTCCCACTTCAGCCGTCAAGCAGAAGTTCAACGAAGCTAGCATCGTTATTCCACATAGCCAGCAAGAATACAGAATCCTGAGCCAACTCGAACCTGCAACCACAACACTGTCGCTTCGCCGAACAAGTCCCACTTCAGCCGTCAAGCAGAAGTTCAACGAAGTCAGCAAAGTTATTCCACATCGACCAACTACTACGAACCAGAAACCAGAAGCAACGAGTACTCTTCGAAAGAGCAACAACATAAAACGGATACAGCTCCAAAAGCGAAGTAAAATCAAGAAACGCAGGTAGGATCCATCTTATTATAATTATGTTTAAAAATATCAAAAAGCAAGATCTCGTATTTGTCGCCGCTGAGTTAGATATCGTTGTACCGGATGGTACCACAATTCTAAAATTAAAAGACTTAATCGAAAAAAGTGAAGTTTTCGTTAAAGATCCAGATTTCGTTCAAGATTTAATAACAACAGTTGTAGAGGATAGAAAAACCCAAGAGGCTAATGAAAAGCAAAAAGAAATCGAAAAAATTAAGAATGAAATCGAAAAAATTAAACTTGCACAGTTAGATGCTAAAATTAAACTAGCTCATTTAAAGAACAAAATCCAAATTCCAGTAACTGCAGAACCCTCTGATATTATTTGTGCTAACTCAATAACACCACCTAATGTAAACGAAAGCATAAAAACACAAGATCCACTTCCGATTGGAAACCAATTCGAAATCCACACGGAAAAAAAATGCTATGTTGCTTCAAAAAAGGAGGAATATATCACTTTTCCTGCTGAAAGAAATAACGAAATTTTAAATACTTCGCAAATCCTTCCGATTCCTGAAACGTAAAATGACACGTGTCAAGGTCATACAAAAGATAACTCAACGGAAAAAATAAGTTCTTCGTTGATGGGGGCGGGGCTTAATGTCCCCATGAGAAAAGATGAACGATCATTGGAAGATCTCGATGAAGTGTGTGTTGTAACAGAAGACTTAGAAAAAAGCCAACCAGCAGAAGCACATGGTCCAGAATGTAAACAAATTGAAACACGTGGAGCATGTAAACAAACAGAAGAGAATTTTTTTCTGTTCACAATTGGGGATAGCGTGAGTTTACACGAAGCGGATTTCTTGCACATTAACGATGATAATTTACGGAATCCTGTTATGAATATGGTCAAGATTTACAAACCAAAGAAAATGGGAAGTACAAATTTTCAAATGAAGCTTTTCCTACCAGTTGAAACTCCAATCTTCAAGCCAAAATACATCGATGGAATAATTTCCGAAAGTACTTATGACTTATGCAACTCACCGTCTGCTATTCAAAGATTTATGCAGATTGTTTTTCGTGAACTTTTAGTAGCTAAAATATTAATCTTTATGATGAAGTGCTGGGAAGATACTTAAGTTTCTTCAATTTTCTTCTACAAGAACTTTTTACAGAAGAGACCTTTTTTTTTCTTCTTTTTATGAACTTTTGAAAGGAGAGACTTTTTTTCCATCATACAAACTTTTTAAAAAAGATGCTTTTTTTTTCTTTTTATGGACTTTTGAAAGAAGATTTTTTTTTTCTTTCACACAAACTTTTTAAAGAGAGACTTTTTTTTCCCTTTCTACAAACTTTTCATGGTGCAAGAACTTTTTCCACAGACTTTAAATTTTTAAGAACCACACGTTGTGATCTTCAAGACATTAATGTTGTTTAAATTTTATTATTGTGCTGTATTTTTCAATATCTTTATTTACAGGTTTAGTATATATCAATGAGTCGGTGGTCCTCCTCAATCAGGATGGCGGAGTGTCTTATCTCCATTGATGTAGAGGGGGCTGCTAATGTAATCCCCTAGCGGCGACTTCGTCGCCAGAGAGAGAGAGTATGATTGAAGGAGTGGAGGTGAACGGACGTGGAAGTAGCCTCTCCTAGTTTGGGTTTAAGAACCTATTTCTATCTAATGCACGAATAAACCTGCTGTCCATTTAATTGACCTCTTTCACTTTTACCCCTTCATCATACAACATGAATATACTTACACTTACACTTATCGAAACAATAAGTTTTAATGAGAGAAAGTCATTAGAATTAATAACGAAATATAGTTGTAAATTATCCCAACAAACTAAATACAAACAAACATTTCAAAAGTCGAAAGAGTCAGACGTTAATATTTTTCAAAATTCTCTGGTGCCTTTACAATATCTTTGGAGTACAACTGAGAAAAAAGTAATTTGTAAAAACCCCACAACTCATCGCCTCGGTATTGTCGAACAGTCACATTACAATTCACTAAGAGGACCATAAATATAACAAAACGCGAAGTAAATTACATCCAAACAAAAGTCAGTTCACTCAAAAACACAAAAGAGGATAGAGGTGAAGAAATTAAACAAGCATTATCTTTTACTTTGTTTGTTCCATGGTGTAACTGACACAAAACCAACTATAAAGTGATACATATGCGATGCAACATCCAAAAACTTAAACGATTTAACAAAAACACAGGGGATTGATGAAAAGGCCCTTCAATTCAGATTATCTATTTTGCATGCGCGTATTCGTTTGTTTGAGACATACCCCATTTAACGTGTAAACGGACCTTTTAAAAGTAGCAACTTCGAACACTAGAAGTTAAAATAGATTTAAGAAGAAAGATTGAAATCCAAAAACAGTTCATAAGCAAGCTTGGTTTCACTATTGCAGTACCAAAACCCAGATTTGGAAACAGTAATGAATGCAATACAAGTTGAAGGCTTTCCAATGATATGGTCTGGCTGTTAAAACCACGGGGATTAATGTCCATTTGATTCACTGATTGAAGATAATTTTAGAAATATTATCTAGTAGTTATAGAATTGATACAAAAAGATTTTCTAACAACACCATGGATACAGCCAAACTCTATGTACAGCTATACCCTTGGCATCCCCTCACTCTAACAATGCAAAAAATGTTGTTTTATGGTCCCATAGTTGTAAAAATGCCTTATTGCTGATTGAGAGTTTATAATAAGAAATTGAAGAGGTAAGGAATACACATTTAAGGTTATATCACTGAAATAAGTTTTTTATAAAATTCGAGAAAAGAATGCAATATAGATGTGCTGAATAGGCTTCTATTGAACTCTGACCCGCTCATAAAAAATATGAGATGTATTATACCCCTAAAAAGAGTAAAGTCTTTCATACGAATACATCGGCCCTGGGGTTTTTTTTTTAAGTATTTTATACAAAACCAAATAAAGCTATATTAGAATGTGAATAAATTCTCGAATAAGTCATCAGATGAAGAGCCAAGATATGATGTTTGGTGTAAAACTAGCAATATCAAAATACCAAATAATTATGGGATTAATAATGAATTCAATGCACATTTTTCAAATGCAATGACATTTTTTTTAACATGGAACATATATAGCGATAAATCATAAATGAGTAATAAGTGAAGTACAGAATGGTTTAACATAAAATTATCCATTAATAGTATCCAATGATAATGATATTAGTGTAATAAAAAAACGTATATTTTTAATAAAAAAAATTCATCTAAAGAAGAAAATTCTCTATTTTATTCAATAAATTAAAGTATTATCGTATTTAAACACTAGTCTGTCGCGAAAATGATTTTGGCCAACTTTTTGATGCAAATACTCCAATGTGCAACGTAATAGAATATAATACAATAATACTGTAACGTAGAACTAAGTTAAGAAAATATGTGAAGTTTAGTATTTGGGTTCATGATAGAATAAAGTAACGTAAGTGAAAATGCAATTCAAGATGGGATGAATTCACGTGAAAATTGTAGATGTGTATCTTTATTTAAAAGAGGCTTGTAAAATACAAAGTTAAATTTGTAATAACCCCTAAATACTTGAATTAATACTTTTTTAATAATAAAGTTGCAAAATCCTAGAAACAATTAAAAATAACAAAAATTTAAACTTTCATCAAAATTTAAGGTGCTACAATAATCCTTAACAGGGCAGATTAAAAGCAGTGAAACCCGCAGGCATAAAGCCCTACGCCAAGTTATCGGAATCATATTCTGCATTATCGACTGAATAAGAGAATGAATTATATAAAAAAAAAACATATTGAACTCCGAAATCCTTCCATGCCTTATCCTAACGATATGAATCAATAACATACTTCTTTTACCAGGATTTTAATCTCGATGACGTCACTGACAACGAACTTATAACTTCTCCGTGTTCAGATCGTTGGAAAGTGATGATGCAGCGGAAAGGAAAGGAGTTGAAATAATGAGGAGGCAGATATAGAAATTCCGAAAGAGGAGCGTGCTCACTACTGTGGAAATCAACGTTTGATTTCGACTGCGTCATTTATGGAAGCATTTTTAGCTGAAAATGCATTTTGGAGTATTGCAAAGTCAGGCTAGAGATCATATTAGGTTTTTTAACGCAATCGTCAATCATAAGCAAAAAATCAATTATTTGTTACCTGGTTTGTAGGTTTTGAGTTTAGATAATTTTTTTTTAATACTTTGAACCCATTGCCAATTGCATCAACTACAAAATAAATGTCACGAGGAAATGTCAGGTTAAAACAAAATTCGTTTTTTTGGAAATGAAACTATTTAATTGTTGACTGTGCACCTTTACGTGCCTGTGTACAATCTTCACCTCTTGAAAATAATTTTATCAAAACCTATGATTTACGAATACAATCACCAACTCCTATTTTAGTTTACGGTATGGTTTGAAGGATGATTTCATTTACAATCACTCCTATTAAGAAAGAAGGGTTACTGGTGTCAGAAAATACATTCGGGTTTTTTTTTTTTTTTTTTTTTTTTTTTTTTTTTTCCTTGAACCAAATCGAATAGTAGGAAAAGCAAAATTTAGATTCTTTATGTTTAAAAAAAACTCTAGTAATGTGGGAATGAGAAATACACTTTAAAATAACCAATTCAATAGTTTTACAAAAGCACTAAATAAAATTTAAAATTTTAATACATGTGTAAAATTATGAAATGTACTTCAATTCAAAGATCTTACAAAGTCACAATTCCATTTAGTGCTATCTCTTATTATTAAATCCACAATATTTAATAAAATTATTTACTCTAAAACTAAAACTGATCATTAGAAATATTAAAAATGTGTTAATCCTTGAAAACCGATGTGACTTCACAGAACCAACAACCACATGAACAATCATCTTCTTTATTATGAAGGAGTAAAGTATTTACCAGACAACTGCCTTTGTTGGATAGATAATGAAATGCATGGAGTTGTTTCAACGAAGCGTTCTTAGTTGTTCAAATAACGCTTTGAGATTCTTTACATTTGCAACACCTCAATTCAGCAACTATAACTTAAAGAACTAAGCAAAAATATTGTACATTATAGTTCATTTCTCATGAAAATGCTGTGTTTTTCTATGCCACCTCAAGAGGAAGAAATTAAACTTTCTTTGCTTTAACACAGAAAAACACAGCACTTTTATAAGAAATGAACTATAATGTACAAAATTTTTACTTAGTTTATTTGGATTATGCTTTCTGAATTGATTTTTTTCAAATGTAAAGAACTAAAACGTTATCTTTACGGTGAATAGCTGAAAACTTATGTTTTTTAATCATTAAATATAATTTGGGAATAAAGGAAAAGATTTTTTTTTTATAATATACTTAATAATTTCTATTCATACGTAAAGCAAACAATTAATCGGTAATAACTGAACATTTTTAAATACAACTTACTTTTAAGAAAACAAGTTCTCGGGAACTGTTTCTGAAGTCTTCCATGGTGTAGACTCCAATGGTCATCTTTATGGAAGTCCTCTAAAAATGATCACACGCCGACTTCCAAGGGGGTGCAAGATAAGTATCGTCCCCCTTTCACTTCGGTTCAGTTTTCATTCTTCAGAAATAAGGACAGTTTGTAAAGTTGAGGGTGTTTTGGATAAATACATCGTCAAGTGTCTTTTGATAGACGAAAATCAATTTTACTTTTTTTTTTTTACATTGTCAAATTAAAAAAAAAAAAAAACCTCTGAGATCCTCGATTATTAAATGGTTGGTGTTCCACATTTGAGTTAGTGAACTGTATTCATTATCAATCAGAAGAATGCCACCTAAAAAGATTAAAAAAGTTCAGTACATTTTCAAACAAAATTTTAAACTTATTTTTTTTTATCTTTAAATTTCAAAAGTTTTTACCAATTTGTAAAATAAGTAAATATTGAGAGTATACGTTCACCATTTATGAGCAACTTAATTCCATTTAGAATTTTCAAAATATTCAGCTAACGTTTATCAAAATAGTTTGATGTCAAAAGGATTATGTTCAATTATAAAACTTTATCACAAATCCAAATTATTTAACCTACTGCCTTTTAGAGGGTCCATTAAAAATTTTCAAGTGTCCAAATTCTCACACTAATATACAACCTAGCATACATTTTTAAAACAACATTCCATTACGTTCACTTCAACTGAGGATAAAAAAAAAAATGAAAAACCCTGCAATCCAAGTTATGAATCCACATAAGTCATTCTATGTTAAGAAACACAAAGGGAATGAAACAGTTTTTCCTCTTCTTTCACTTAAAGTGGACTCTCGATATTAAACAGTACTGTCGGAATTTTTGGTTCGATCGCATTAGATTGTCAAATAGACATTAAACAATTTTTAAATGTCCCCTTGTAATTTGTAGCTCAGAACAAACTACTGACTCATTAGAATATTTCGTTGGCAAACATTCGTGAGGTTACACCCTACTCATAAAAAATACATAAAATTTTCATTTGCACGCAGAACAGGCTATTTTCATACGCTCCAATTTAATCAAACAATATCGATGCTAGCGGTAAAAATGGGTCTGAATCCTCACGCGATTCAATTCAACTTCATTCCTTACAACTCCTCCCTTGATTTTAAGGACTCCCAACTTGACATTTGGTTCTCTTTTCTTCGTTTTTCTTCCTAATTCGAAGTTAGGGGATAAGTTATTGAATGTTTGTCGAACCACATATATCGCCATGGTTACGGTCGTACCCATCGTCCAGAAAGAACCAGCCTTTCGCTTTTATTTCTTTGCTTGCTTTGATATCCTTTAGGGATATTTTTATTTTGTGCTCGATAAGCCAGATTGCCTGTCCATCAATTAGATGATAGTTCTTCTGCGCTTAACAATGCGAAACACGAACACGTGGAGGGTAGTCACACCCTAGAGGTATGCCTGGCACTTTTTTTACCACCATGTTAATAAAAAGGTGATTGTCCGTCCAGATTGCTGGTGGAAAGAAAGTTCCCTGTGATAGTAAAAGACGTACAGTAATTTAATTAGATGTCTTCTGATATAAATATTATAGAGACATATTTTGATGTTTGGGATATCCATTTATTGTTTTGATTTGAACTACTTAACATTGAAAATTTTGTGAAGTGCGTTTATTTTAGCTGCAAATTACTTTGAGAATGCTATTACTTTGTAAATGACTTTTTTCGAATTAGTTAATTTGTTTTTCTTAAAGTGTAAATAATCATCATTTTGCTTCTTATTAAAACATCTTCTGTTCAATTATAAAAATAATTCCACTTTTCTTAGTGAAGTTGTGCGTTTCTAACTCTAAAAAAAGTAGCTTGTATTTCGAATCAAAAGATATTAACCTTAAAACTCCTCTACTCCTGCACAAGTTTTCAAAGTTCTGATGGAATGAAAATACTTTTAAAATTTTCACTGCTGCACTTTATTTTTAATGTGATTATCTTACGAACATGTCTGACGTGGGTGAAACATTACAACTCACTAAAAAATTACCTTAAAATAAACTATAAAATAAAAACTATAAAATTATTTTAAATAGAAAAAAATTCTTAAAATTAAATATATTATAATGTTGCACATAGCCATGTCAATATGTCTATTAAGTAAAAGAATTCAATGGCTAGTAATCTGTTTGCATTGATTATTTTGCTCTATATCAAGATTTTTAAAATAAATATTTTAATATTATCAAAAAAATCAAAGCTTCAAGATTACAGTTATTTTAAGGGTAGCTTTGATGTTTCACAATTTTCGTATTTATTTCTCAGGTTATAAACCTATCTTTACGATAAAGAAGATACAATTGCAGAAAATAATAATAATAATAATAATAATGTAACCTCTTCTTCCAAGTAAATATCTGGGTTTTTTATTCTTGATTTTTATGTCTTCTTATAATTACATGTTTGGCTAGAATAGGTAAAAATTAGTTAAAAAATCCCATGATTTTCAACTATCAAAATTTATGATTTTGAATCAAACATAACCTGAAATTGCAATCTAGACTGAGATATTTGTAAAGGCAACCAGTTTTATCTTTAGACAAAGTGAATGTTGTTCTTTGAGTCATCCCAAAGATGTATGAAATCGATTAAACAAATGCTGTACATTGGGTCATCCCGTAGGTTTGTGTATCTTGAGAAACAGATGTTTGTATGGATAACTTTAACAAACTAGTATCTTAAAATAACCTCCCAATATCACAACACCTGAAAAAATGAAGGCACCATTTTCCAATGTTGCTGCGAGGAAATAATAAGTTTAACGGCGAACAGACAGAAGGAGAGTGTTAACAGATTCGACAAAGAAGAAAGAAATCGACGAAATGAAAAAAAAGAAGTTTTAAAAAAAAAGGCAAACACTTGCTTCCTGCTAAAAATACAGAAGAGGAATTCTGTAGAGAAAATATACAAGCACCTAACTAAGAAGAAGAAATATTCTCCCTAGTGTCAGATGATGCAAGTTATGATATGCAGCAGTTGTTGCGGTAACTTATACTGGATGCGGCTGAACACCAGAAAACATAGATTTTTCAATAAAGAAATAGATTAAAAAGATTATGTATTAAAGCAACATTTCCCAAACTGTGGATCATGAAACAGTTTTTCAGATTCCCAATATCTTTATTATTTTTTTATTTTATTACTTTTTTATTTTTATATGAAAATTGGATGTTCCAAGAAATACTAAAATGGGGGTAAAAATAAAAAATGTTCGTAAGTAGCTGCCTGGGTGGTCTTTTTTTGAGATATAGCAATTTCAATACTAAATTATTGTTTCCCAGGTTCTTAAATTTTAATAGTAAGAGTAAATTACTTTTAAAACTTTGTGACAGATTTAGTAATTTTTACTAATTTAATTACTTTTAGTAATTTTGATACATTTAATATTTTTTAAATACAATTTGAAGTAAGTTTTTTTATGATTAATCAACAGTAACGTTGAAAGCAATTCAAGCACTTGTTTTGTTAACTATGGGTGGTGTAATATAAAAAGTGGGTGGCGGTTTTTCAACTTTTTAAAGTACTGACCTTGGATAGCTTGGGAAGCTCAGCATTAAAATAACTGAGTGGGAAAAGGAAACAGTTCATTATGGTCAGCAAATTGAGAAAAAAACTGTTTGAAATAAAGTAACTGGTTAAAACAAGAAAATGATTCAAAAGATGAACAATCAATGAAATCAACGACAGTAACATATTCTAGGCATTACTTTCTACGTCGTCTGCAGATGTACAGAAAAACAGAAAAATATATTGAAGTTTGCAGTTAAGTTAAATAGAGTTTAATAAGTTTCCTAAACATAGTTGAACTCAGATTGGAATTTTTTAAGACTCAAGTTTTGTTAATTTAGTGGCTTTACAACTGACTACTTTATACAATCCAAAGCTACATAATTGTGTATCCCAAGATACAATATCAAATTGAATAATAGACATATGGGTAGATTAACAAAACAATTTAATATACCATTCATTTTTGAAGTACAAATGAATAAAATAACGAATATACTTTCAAAAGTAATATATGTTAATAATTAATTGAGGAAACAATCTGTACCCAAAATAAACTTTAATAAATGTTGTTTAATTGAATTTTATTACTTATTTGTTAAAACTGTCCTAAAGTTCTATCTTAATTGCCTCCTATAATCATTTTTATTACACACTGATACATTTCAGACTTACGTCAAAACAACATCGTACTAATGATGGAAAGGTCACCCGGCTTCAAATAACATTCTGCAGCAGTTGGTTCACTTGGTTCCACCCTCAGAACGATAGTACAAACAATACAATGATATTTTTAAATATCCTCAATTGCTTAGCTGTCAACTTTGCTACTATTTCAAATGACAAAAATTACAATATTGTATTAAATACCTAAATTAAAACCTTTTAGGAAAAGAGAGCCATGCAGCGATATTATTTTTTAAAAATTAAATATTGATTTCAAAATGTATTAAAATTTGTGTTACCCGATAAATTTTAACTTTATAAAGCATCAAATTAATTACAAAATCCAAACAAATTATGAACAAAACCAAAACCAATTAGGAACCAAAGAAATATTATAAGCATAATAAATGACTACACAGTGTAAAAAGCGCTATGTTAAGAAATTGTCACTAACTGGCAATCTCTCATTATTTAGTAACAAAGTTTAGTATCTAGCTTTCTTTTGAAAACAAAGTCCTTATTTGAAGATATAATGGTTAAAAAAAAAGTTTTGATGGACTGTAGTAGAAGTCGCGTAGACAGAGTACTTTTTCATTAAAAAATGTTTACTACACTTTGCCTTTTGCCCCCATTCCCTTCAATTCTTTCCCTTCAATATTCTTTATTGATGCGAAAAATATCGATACTAATCAGTATAAATTCAAAGGCATGATTTTCATAGTATCAAACTTTTTAACTAATGCGAACAATTTAACTAAATCAAAACACAATTCTCTTATGGAGAATTTGGTACATACATTAAAAATTCAATTCTTAAACAAAATACGAACATTCACTGAATTGACAGTGTTTAATTTATATAAATCTACCTCTGAATCGTAGGATCATTTATTTTATTCATTTATTAACTTTTATTTTGTTCATGGAAAGCAAATATTACAGCTGCAACTCAGTACTCTGTCAACTAACTGAAATTTAGGGCATTTTATTCATACATGTTTCATCGTTACTCTTAGGAGAAAATATCCTCCGTTAAATTCATTCAGTGCAATCTCAATTGACGTTTGTTTACTCTACTGACCCGAAACTACCTTTAGTGAAGCAACAAAAATATGAATTACTTAACAGATACCTTACAAACAGATACTTCTGCAAACAAGTTGTCAATTTGTTGTTGATTTTAATTTATAGGATTTTTACTCTTTAAATATATGTTTTTGTCAAATACCAGAGAACGTGGGTCTACGAGGGCAATTCATACTAAACTTCCATAAATAATGTCAGTATTAAAATTCTTTTCAAGCCAAACCTTTCTCTCACTAGATTGAATTGGATTCCTGGAAAGTTGCCATATTTATCAAAACGACGCTTCCTCTCACATGCTTCAAGAACATTTTGTTTTTTTGCAGGATATTTCGTATTCAGAACATAATTCTTACATATTTCAAACTACACCAAAACAAACAAAAATCAACAAATTATAACCAAAGCTATGACATATGGACATCGTCAATCCAATACTCGGAAGTAGGTATTTGCATTTTGGCGATACATTATGTTTAGATACTTCTATTCCAAAACGAATAAATTACCCATTTTTAAGTATTTAGTAGCACACTATTATTTTCACTTGATAAATGTTTAAATACAAATGGCGGATTAAAATAAATAATTAAATTGAAGAAAAATTTCCTCTTTAAAGGTTATATAAATATAGCACTGCCTTGTTTGAAACTATATATGAAAATAACAAAAAATAACTCGACAATTTCACTTTGCAAAGGCCAAATATGTTCACAATCATTGTATTTGATTGTAAATAATAATAAATAAAAAAAAATCTGTTAAGAAGAAACGGCGTTTGTCTCTAGCCGATTGACAAATAATTTTCTGAAACTCAATCTAAAATAACCCTTTTATTCCCATACTCCAAACCTACTCGAAGCAACAATCAAAAGCAATGCCTTGCATAGAATCAACACTCAAAAGCCACCATACGTTCCTCACAAAAAGCCAAACGATCTTAACCTTTCATTCTACTGCAGTTCCCTGTAACCGTTAACCTTCAATGGATGAAACGAAAAATCGTCTGCGAACACGAAATCAGAACAAATTCATCCTCACGGAGCAGCAGGGCGAAAGCAACTCTGAAAACCACAAAGAGAAGGTTCAACTCGCCTGGGATCAGTGGAGGCAGGTCTCTCCATCTTCGAATTCGAACAAGTTCAACAGAGGACGCAGATTCGGGGTTGGAAGGAAAGGACCTTCCCAAGTTCCAGGGTTCAAATCGTCTGCTGTGACGTTGGAACAGAGGGGGGAGGTGAAGCATCAACACAACAGCGGAGCGTTGCGCATGAATCTTCTGCGCACAACGTAATGAAAGGAGATAAAGAGAAAGATTTCGGATATGTTCTAGGTAGGCAGTGTGTTTTTATGCATGCGACACGGCCACCCTTTATTGCCGCTTGTGATTTCCCGGTCTTCTATTTAGTGATTTATGTGTCTGATAAAAAAAGCTTTGAATTGCGCGATATTTTTTCCTAATCCAATAAAGATTCATCGTTTATTTTGTTGCATCGAGTGGTTTGTAAGCAGTAATATTGACTCAAAGAAGACTGTGATCGTAAAAAAAAAGGTTTTCGTGTCGTATAATTTTCATGTTGATTTCTGCTCAACACGTCTTCTTACGTCCTTAACAATTTAGTTTTAGATTTTTTCCCCGTAAAAAGTTTTCGATGCCTCTCAATAAAGTAAAAAGTATATGCACAACATTATATATATATTTAAACAAACAAATATTTGTGGAAGAAGAATAAATAACAATAAAAAATTATAATTGTCGACTGGACAATGTTAAAAAGTGTGAAATTTTAAAATTTGTATGAGCTTTTTTATCATAAGATTGTAACATTGCTTACTAATTCAGCTTCCTGTTAAAAAATGTTTATTAGAAATTTGTAAAAGGGATTTTAACTCATTTATTTTGTCTTTTTCAAATGGTAATTATGTTGGAAAGTAAATATAACGAGAAAAAAATAAAGTAAAAACTTCACACTAACAGCTTTTACGTGCTAAATAAATGCAATAAACGTACGTACAATCCAGTTTACGTCCTTGCTCAGGATAGAGAAGTGCAGTTCATATTAGTGTTTCAGAACCTATGGAAAAAATAATAAATTCTATATATAATCTATTATGAGAGAATAGCGTAATATGAGACAATTTTTCGTTTCATTGTGAAATCAGAATTATCCAGTGGAGACCCCCCCCCCCCCTACCCACCCACTTAATTTTAAAAATGTCAAGGTGCTTAAATGCAAAATTTACAACGTAATAAGAATTTATCCTTCAATCTCAAGTCGATACTGTCGAATAACATAATAAATAACAACAGTTTTTGACTTTTTTTTTTTTTTTTTTTTTTTTGTGGTTTCCAGATTATTTTCCATCAAATGTCTTTGATAATTAATTAGAAATAATTGAAATTTCGTTTAACTAAATTTTTTATAGGAATCTCTATTCAGAGAGTATTTATGAACTAATATGCCTAATGAGATGAAATTAAAACAAATTTTTCATATAAAAATAACCAACTTAGTGATGAACTTTATTTTTTTTTTAATACATATTCTTAACTCTACAAATTAATGCAGTTCGGATGAAAAGAAGGTAAGAAGCTTGAGAAATGAGTTGCAACTTTTTTTTTTTTTTTCTTTTTTTTCATTTAAAATATTTTCAAAATAAAGTAGCACCTTTGTTACTTTATTTTAGAGTCTGATTATCTTATTATATCCCATGTAATATTTAGGATAGTGTTATATATTTTGAAAGAAGATTGATTGGTACATTTAATACTGAGAAAAGAATATTCGAATAGAAAACCCAAGTACTACTAAATCATAAACGTGTATTTTTGTATTACTCACTTAATAAGTAAATACTTCCCTGAATAATATCTAAAAAAAAATTATTTTTTTAATGTTTTCACACAAAAATTCATGAAATTCCGGTCTTGTGTTTTAATATTTTAGTAGCCTATATAAAGCGATATATTCCTGAATTAACACATTCTGTAATTAAATGCGTTTTGTGATATCCCATATTCATATAAACATATTATGAAATTGTATGATATATCTATTTTTCTTTTAATAGGAAAATAGGAGTCGTATTTAAATTTAACATGTTTCTCCTTCCAGATGAAATCAATCTATTTTTACAGCTGAACTTGAGTTTAGTGAACCAAAACACATATTTTTGTTGCATTTTATCAAACAGATATTTTTATAAAGAAATTGTACTGCCCAAATGTAGAATCAAAAACCAAAATTCAAAGCTGCTATAGCATCTCTCTCTCTCTCTCTCTCTCTCTCTCTCTCTCTCTCTCTCTCTCTCTCTCTCTCTCTCTCTCTCTCTCTCTCTCTCTCTCTCTCTCTCTCTCTCTCTCTCTCTCTCTCTCTCTCTCTCTCTCTCTCTCTCTCTCTCTCTCTCTCTCTCTCTCTCTCTCTCTCTCTCTATTTAAGAATATATAAGAATATTTAAGAATATTAAAAGAATAATTAAAAATTTAACTTCATTTAATTCTGGAAATAAATGAATTTTAACTAACAATATTTTTAATTCATCAATGCGTATCTTTGAGAAGGAAGCATAGCATCATTTCGCACTTTTCAACTCATTGATGTAATGTGGATCATTTAATAAACGCGAGTTTTTACTAAAACAGTACCATCAAATGTAGCATGGCACGGCAAAAAGTTAAATGCCCTATAAACTTTTTAACAGATAATTTCATGTAAAATTCATTACAAATACCTAGAAACAAAAAAAGTAAGAAAATATTTTAATTACGTTGAAACACTCATCCATTATTGTTTTCAAATAAGACATAGCGTTAATACGAAACCCCGTCAACATGTGAGAAGTTAAACTGCAGCACTGTTTCTTGCAAAGACAGGGAATTGGTCCTTTCCATTTAAAAATTACATATATCGTGCATGAAGCATGCTTCCTTATTAAAACTTTAAAAGGTTCAACAAGTGTTTTATTTAACTTGTAAATTTAAGATATGAACGGGTCAATCGCATATTGCTTTTCAGATAATCCTTTATTTCCTTTTTGAAAAACTATTTCTTTTTTCCATTATCGAATTGATCAACTACATTCATTCTAAACTTTTTTAAATAATAGATTTATTAGTTAACCAGTTGTTAACTTAAAAACTACTAGTAGAACAACATAAATAACGTAAGATAAATTATGAAATGCTAGTAAGGATTTGGTATTTTTCACATTAAATTTAAATTTTGTTGTAATATATAAAAGTTTTATTACATACAGTCAAACCCCGTTAACACGAAATCGCTTTACATAAAATCCCGTCTAATGCGAAGTAAAAGCAGGTCTCAGTACTTAAAACTTTAAGTTAATTTATTTGTTTAACAGGAAATTCAGTTAACGCGAGCAATTTCGGCAGCCCTGTCGACTTCGCGTTAACGAGGATTCACTGTATAAATGTTTTTGTTGTTGTTAAAAATTATTTTTACTACGTTTTCAGTTTCTATTTAACTTTTACGTAAACTACCTTGTTGTTTACCAACTCCACCAAGATTTACATAGTCTTTATATATATACCCCAATTTGGTAATTCTGATCA
The DNA here is from genome assembly GCA_963978545.1 of Linyphia triangularis. NCBI lineage: Eukaryota > Metazoa > Arthropoda > Arachnida > Araneae > Linyphiidae > Linyphia > Linyphia triangularis. The sequence continues at coordinate 56,225,708 of OZ021724.1, read as the reverse complement.
ATTCATTAGCATGAAAAAGCAAGGATTGTTAAAAATAAAGTAATTGCACAGTTGCTAAAATTCTTAAGGGGATTTTTCCAACTTTTTTTTATTTTTGCTATTATCTTTGTTAGTTAAGAGAAAACTTTTAAGGATCTCATTGAAACAATTTATATAACAGCATGCACAATTTCACAAAGCAATAAATTTTACGTAACAATGTTCCATTTAAAAAAAAAATCATTATTAAAGACAACTAATATATGCTTATTACTGTACATTAAATTGTCTATTTTAATGAGAGAGCGTTTCGTTTGTTGTCAGAGGGGAAGTAATTAGACGAAATTTAAAAGAGGGCGTCGAACACAAACTAGACAAGTAATTAAAACAGTGAGTTATGTTTAGAATGCTCAAACATACGCCCTCATACGTCAACTGCTACCCAACTTTTAATTGGCATGTTTTTGAAGTCTTTTTCCACTGATTGGGTACTTTTTTTGAAAGACGATGTCTTGTTTATGCATATGCGACCAATACAAGTTCATTTCAAATAAATTAATAATTATGTATCGTAGAAAATACAAATTAAATTTAAGTAGGATTTTCAATAAAATAGTACTTAAAAATAGAAAAATCAATTTGTGTTAAATAGAAAAAAGTAAACCATCAAATAAGCTTTACCCATTCTTATGTGCAATTGTAACTAATTTAAGCAATTTTTAGCTCAAATCGGGTTTTCATAGTGTTTGACCACTAAGAAAGAAACCAACGATGCTGTGCCATTAACTTTGTTTGCTCCCAAAACTTGATAGAATGCATTGTCATTAACCACGAATTTATAAGACAAGTATCAGCTGGATTGATGACGGCGAATGGGTTAGTTAGCCTTCTGAAGATTATGCCCAGAACAAACAGAATCTATGTTAATATAAAAGATTTGAAAACATTAAAATGGCAGGATGTTTTACCATATGTCGTCAACCTTTATAGGGAAAGGTTTCAGTCATTATATATCGCCCAATTAATCATCTTGAATATTGACTTGATATCTGGATTTGACGTAAGGTAATACAAATGTGAGTTAAAGCGATATTTTAGGGAAAACCAAAACGTGATAGAATACATTGTCATCAACAATCGGTCTATCTGCCAAGTTTCAACTCAATTGGATGACTCAAAGTGATTATATAGACCTCAAAGATTTGCCTGTTACAAACAAAACTATACACAAATAAAATCAAAAGTATCTATACAACATTTAAAAATAGCTTGTACTATTACTGGCTTCAATTGTTAAAATAATTAATATTGTTCGTTGTTTTCCATATATCATAAATTTTTTTTTAAATATATCAAATTAAAGAGAAAATTAATTGCAATGAAGTTGATCGCCCATTTCATTGGCTTGTCAGTGAAGCTCTTAAACTCCTTTCAGCAGTGTGGTTCTTTTACTCTGTTAAATATTACATTATAAAATTGAAATATGCCTTACAAAGTAGAAATAATTCAGAATCATATGAGAAAAATAATAACTACAATTAATTTCTTGGAAATCAAATACACAATTTCAAAATTTAGCGACGTTTTAATTAAACACGTATACCTTATAGATTTCAGTAAAATGTGAACTTTATTTTCATGCTCTTTTTCCAAACTTAATAACGTAATTAATTGAATAATTAAAAAAAACTATAGTAATTAATTACTGTTTCGATCTTGGCGTATTTTCTTGGTGGAAATTTACTATTGCTTTTACGTTTATAACATTAATCGTTAATTTCAATCAATAATTTATGTCCAAAAATATGTTTATGTCAAAATCTTATTGATAAATCATAGGTGCTATATTTGAAAGTGGTTTTTTCTTTGATAATGTGATAAAATGTTATTGATATTTTTAAATTATGAATATGCTTCTAATGTAAACTTTAAGAAAAATTCCAAATATCTAAAAAACTCAAATTACTTTTAATTATAATTACTGTTTCATTATAAATATTTTTAGGAATTCTAGGAGAAATTTTACTACAATAGATTGAACGTACACAATAGAAATGTTAAAGTTTCAGTTTATATTTATTAATATGAGAATATTGTAAAATTTAACTTTAAGCACAAAAGTAAAATTTTAACTTAAACTGTAACTGATACGTACTTTAAGACTAATATTTTAAATGGACTTGGAAAGTTTTCGATATATACTTAAATATGTAAAATGTTAGTCTACATAATGTTTTGAAGTATAATTTATTAGTTTTTATTTTATGAATAAATATCTTGTAAGTCCGTTTACATTTTAATAATTTAGACATAACATATCATTACATAGCAACTGCGTGTTGGATTACAAAACAAAAACCATTGCTGAGTTTATTTTAAATGCCTAAATAAAAAAATTATGAAACATTTAAAAATGAGTGTTTTCAAAAGTGATATTTTTATATAATACGAATAGAAAAGTGTATTTTTCAAGATTATTAAATTAACTTTATTCGGTTTTAGCATACATATACATTAGGAATTGCAAAATTAGACTAAAGTATGCGGGTTTTTTTTTTTTTTTTTTTTTTTTTTCAAAATATTTCAGAATTCATTACCTTTAAAATGATAGCATTTTCTTTCTGAGACTCAAATTACTTTTTAAATTACAGTGGGTTTTGCGAACCTGTTTCGCATGACATTAATAAGTTTTGTAAACTTTAAACACGTTTTGCGAAGAATGACATTTTGGTGTTATATGACTTTACGCCAACGGTCATAACTTCATTATAAATAGTCCGATTTACAAAATTATAATTTTCTTTTGTAGACAATAGTTGTGAATGTTTTTTTATCTAAAATCTAATATATATTGTTATAAACACAATTTTTATACATATTTCAGTCTTATTTTTTTTTATAAAAACTATGTATTTTTTCAAACTTTTTATTTAAAAACTTATAATAAAATATTGAAGCCAAACTCACAACAATTTTTTATGGAAATATGCATCAATATAATGTCTTTTATTTGCAATAAAAATCATACCTCTAAGTTAATTACAAGTTTATTATGTATGTTCGAATGAAGGCCTAATTAATTATTTTAACTGCAATTATCTAAATAAAAAATTAACGGAAAAAAGTTTATTTATAAAAATGCATCATTTTTAATTCTGATATCCTGCCAAAAAATTAAATTTTTACATAAAAATTAAAGAAATTATCTCAATGGTATATGTATACCTTAGTAAAAAATAATCTATAATTAGGTTCTAAATGATAATTTATTCTGTAACGATTTTTTCTAAATCAAATTTTTTTTTAGGGATTTTCACTTGATGATATAAAGTCTATTTCTAAAGCCTCTAAGAAGGGCAACCCCCCCCCCTCTCTCTCTCTCTCTCTCTCTCTCTCTCTCTCTCCCGCTCTCTCTCTCTCTCCTCTCTCTCTCTCTTTGCATTTCACATTTCTTCGACAGAAATAACCCTTTAGGGCAAATAAGTTTTGGAAACAAAGTGCTCCTAATTTTTCAGTAGTTCGTCACCACATTGGAATTTTATAACCCGAGAAAAAAAAACAGCTATTCGGCATCAATTAACCATATCAGGCCAAATTCAGAGAGGAGCGGATACAACTTACAATATTACGAATACAAAACCGTTCAATACTTAATTATCACCAATAACACCTCTCGAAATACTTTTCTTTTAAAATATCAAACTGTTTTTTTATCGTTTATGAAAAATTGAAACATGTATTTTAAGAAAAGGTGGCATCATAAGTAACAAAACTATTTTAGTACTTCGAAAGTATTAAAGATTGGAAGCGGCTTTGTATTATTCGGAAATAATTCTAAGCCGCTTTATACCACGGTGTTTGCAAACCAGTTAGCCTTAAATTAACTAACCTATACTAATTCTGTAAAACAGCTTTTTTTACTAAAGTACATTGTTTGCGCACAAATTCACATCAAGGCAAGGGACGGTAACGGCACAGGATTTGGTTTCCATGGTAATGATAAATATTAAATAATGGATGGAAGGCAAATAAAAAATAATATACAAAGAATTTCTAATGATTATATAGCATGATAATTTTAGTTTAGATAGCAAAATAATTAAAATTTTGTCTGAGATAATCAATTATCAATATTAAAGTTGTTGTTTCTTATTTATATTTTATACAACTACTGGAAATATTATTGGATATTCAAATACTCACATTGCTTCCTTATTAACATATTATTATTATTATTATTATTATTTTTTTTTTTTTTTATTTATTTTTTTTTTTTTTAAATCTCTGAAACAACACCTATAAAGGTAAATGTTTTTCAACAATGAAAGTTTAAAAAAATTCATTCCTTTTGCTGTACAAAATTCACGACAATTTTCTTTAAAACAGACTTTAAACTTAAGTCATTTTAATACATTTTGAACCATTTATTTCCAAAAAAAAAGATGAAAATTGTTCTCATCATTATGAAACAAGGTGCATAATTATAAAAATATTATATGAATAGTATATTGTTCAAATTTGTATTAAGTTTTTTTCCTGTTTTCTAATGCGAGAGTGTCTCTTAACGAAAAACTAATCTCGCAAAAAAAAAATTTAAGACACACGTTTATGTTACAATTTTTTACCATTTTTAGAGTAGTTGAAATGTACAATTAGGTGGCGCCATCTAGTAATGAAACTATTTCTAAAATCCATTTTGTTGTTTCTGCAATTCCGAAACTATTGAAACGGTCTCCTCTAAAATCTTTTTATATCGAAGGCAATATTGTTATTATTGAAATTGAGTAAAAGGAAGAGAGAAGATTTTCAACAAAGAAACCACTATATAGAACTTTGTTAATACTAAGCACTTAAAATAGGCTCAATTTCATGTTTCTATCTCACTAGTGAAGATCTTACATACATAATTTAATTTATAACTTCCAATGAAAAACAGAAATCGTTCTACTTAACATATTGACATTTTATTCTCTAAGCTTAATATCTATCTAACTCCAATAGTATCTTAATGCAACGAAAAATTATACCAAGTATTATCAAAGTAAACGATATACAAATGAACACAAAATTAATTTTTATTAACCACCTATATGTTTTAGTAACATAGTTTAACATTTTCATATAAATACTATTTAAAAAGCCTAACTTCTGCTTTAATAAGAAAACAATGATCTTGAGATTTTCTTCAATAATTTCGCATAAGTATAACATATATTTTGAAATTATTGAAAATAAAAAGATGCGAATTTTGGATTTTTACTTTTTTTTTTTTTTTTTTTTTTGCAAAAAAAAAAAAAAAATATTATTTGTCATTTTAAGAGTGTGTCAAAAGGAATAAACATGAAGTATCAAATTTTTATTTCTGAGTATCTTCAAGCCAATTCTAAATATATCGATGTATTTATATTTCATATTTCTAATGATTATAACTTAATACATTTTTCTTTAATTTTATTTTGTTTCTTATTATGCATTTGTCTCTCTCTCCCCCTGTTGGAGTTTACAAACAATATCCCTTTAAAAAATTATGAATATTTAAAAAATAAATTTTTAAAAATATATTAAATATTTTATAGGAAAAAAATACTAAATATTCTATAAAAAATTTTCATTTAAGTTGACTTTCTTAAATATTCATATAAAGCAATTGCCCTATTTGAAAGATGTGTTTAAATTTGTGCATTTTGGTATAACAACATAAATTACTACATTAGATTAAAGGTACCACGACGAATTTTATAAATAGAAAATTCTCTGGACAGGGTAAAACTTTTTAATATTTCAAACACTATCGTGCCTATTTTACAAATACACTAGTGTAAAACCAAATTATACTTTATTAGTATGATACTCCAGTTTAGCAGCGAATTTCTTTTATATTTTTTTCAAACTAAAATATGAATAAGTTGAGTTATGCTGATTTATTTCAAACATTTTGTGCAACAAACATGAGATTTTATTCATTATTTGCACTCTCCAAATAAGTGTGGGAAATTAATAAATTAGCAGAATATTTCGATATGAATTGAATAAAACCAAAATGGTCTGTAAATGATGAGTACTTTCAAACAATTAATTTTAAGGTGAGATAGTATTTTTTTAATAATACCATATTTATTCAAAAAAGTAAATACAATTATACTCAATGAAAGTGAAAAGATATAAGAATTTTATTTTATAGAATCTCACATTTTTTTAGAGCTAAACTGTAAATAATTTTCCTACGTTACATCGACAAATGTATTTATCTATACATCATCGTAAGTATGGTTTTTGATTTTTATATTGAAAAATATATACTGTCAAACAAATGTGATGTAATAAAATATTCTGTTTTAAAACAAATTTCGTTTAATTTTCATAATGTCACATATGTAAAACTTAAAATAAATTAACTATATAATATTTCAAACACTGCATATAAAATTTTTAGAATTCATTTAAAACAATGTTTACAAACAATAATTAACTCGGTTCTTTTCTAATACCCTATCATAGGAAACTTATTTTTGATTCTAACAAAATCTAAACAAAAATATTAGCATTTTAATTAAATCTAAACAAAATATAGTTTTAAGAAATTATAAAGTTATTTGAATGAATAATTACTTTTTAAAATTCCACTGTTAATACGTATTTTTAAAACAAATGATATCTTAATTAGCAAATAAAAGTATTCAAAAAATTCATTTGATGGTAAGCGATATTTATTTTCATCTTTTTAATGATAATATTCATAAAACCTATTTTTGTTATTTTGCTTATTTCTGTTAAAGATATGTCTGAACTTTCTTTGGACAATAATGCCACATCTTCAATAATCAGACTCTTCAAAAACAATTTTTAACTATGAACCATTGGCACTTATCTTAATAATAGTAAAAAACAAATCTTGTTCAGTTGTTCTTTTTTATACTACTGTCAAGTAATTACATAAATCTTGATAAACCATCGTCAGAAATATATGTAAAAATAGTTAAATATTTAATCAGTAAAATAATGCCAAACTCTTACCTGAACTCAGGTAAAATAAAAAATAAACCCGTTTACAAGATATCATTGTCAACGAAAACTCAAAATTGCAACACTGAAAGTACATTACTAAAATGAATTACAGAACTTATTCAATCATACTTTTAAAAAGTCAGTATGAAACTTTACAATTAAAAAACATGGTACTCGATTGGGGTATTGCATTGTACCCACTTTATCTTTGGACAGATTTTGCTTACACGGAAAGTGTGATAATATTCAACAATAATCTTTGTATGATTCATAAGCTATCAAGGAAGTAGATTTTACTATTTCTCTCTCTCTTTATCCCTACTTACTTATAACATCCACCACAAATTACAATATTTTATACTTTTACATACAAAATGGAAAGTTGAAAATGAACATTTCACTACTTTGAAATTTATGTTAATGATGCTGAAGAAAAAGATAAGTCTTCCTTGATAAATAAATGTTTTGTTTAAAATAAATGCAAAAATTTTCGTAATATTTTGTTCATAACCACTTATTTCTCATGACAATTTGTCAAGTCAATTAAATTAAAACATCAATCTTCGAATACAATACGATTCATTTTGAAACTTTTCCTTGACGTTTTCATTGTCCTGCACACCCTTCCTTGTTGTGGAGCTTTTTCTTACATTTCACATAATAAGATTAGATGTATAAAGAAATTAAGTAGTTTTGTTAGTCTATAGACTTCACCCATCTAATTTGCAAGCATAGTTGATTAAAAAAAAACACATTTTATTTAGTTTTAAGGTATTATTATTTTTGTAAACTTCGAGACTTTGAGGAAAATTTTAAATCAAAATTTATTTTCACATAAAAATCTTATTTAGAAGAAGAAAAAAAATCTAGAAACCTCCTAAAATATCTTAATATAGATCCAGGAAATGTTTACCCAAAGATATACAGTGAAAATTCTTTATCAGTGAAATTATTAAGAACTTCAGAATAGATCTCCCTGCTGAATTTTTTAACCTCATTGAGACACATCAAATTTAATAAATTACACATATCTTGAAGCTGTATAACTTTCATATTGTATACTCAATTTCTGGAGAATTTCGGAATTGGAACTCATTTAGAATTGTTGATTGGACAAAAAAAAATCATACTTTAATATGCATAAATTTGGATAGGAGTGTAATCTTCAGAAAAAATATATCGCTGTATAATCTTCTCAATATAGTGTAGTGTAGGAGCCCAGGTTCAATTGATACGAATTCAGACTTCATTCTAGGATGAATCATAAAGAAATATGTAACAAATGCTGTGTAATTATAAACTACATACTAGGCTTACTTCATTGTGTATAACATTATTATATAACATTGAATCACAAACGTGTAGTATATGAACATATTCTTTAATAGATGAACGTATGGGATCAAAATCCCTCCTAAAACAACATGATTTCCAACAACACGATTTTCATTTTGAATATATGAGAAATACTTTTTAATTAGAAATAATTTCAAAATAATAGGTTTGTAATATACTACAATTCAGACGGAGAAGCTTACTTTATTGCCCAAAATTATCCTATAGGACCAAGAACTTTCAAATAAATTATGGATTAATAAATCTCGTAGTATCAAAAAATAATGTATTATGTTTTTATCTAAATTAACTGTAGTTTAAAAAAATTTTAAATATGGATGTTTTCTTTTTCCAAATGTGGTTGTAGTGTTTCAGAGCCATGTGGCCCATGTGTTTCTTACGCTGTAGATATCTGGTAAAACCGCTGTTTCTCAGATCGTATCAAAATACCTCTCTCTCTCTCAAATTATTATTTTAAAGTTTACTAAATGCTAGTCAGCTTTGATTATTTAGTCTCAAATTTTCTTAAATGTAGATGAGAATCGCAAATGAAGATGGAATTTCTAATGTATAAGTAAAAAAAAACTCCGATAAATAGTAAACCTGTTGCGCAATGCGCAATTGTGGGAAAGAACCGCTGAAATCAACTAAACCTTCACCGAGGTACAACCAAAGAGTGAAAGTTCCAAATAAGCTGCATGGTTGCCATGGAAACAACTGCTAATATGGAATATCTATCCACGCTAATTGAATTCGGAGTTGTGGTAACATGCACCCTCTATTACGAAGTTTTCATCTTCGTCTGTATTTGTAAGTTTGTGTGTTAATGAATAGGGATGTGTGGATGGGAGAAAAACGAGCATTTCGTAGGATTTTGTCCGTCAAACGGAAATAGTTTCTGTGATAAGTCTATACATGTGTTTTCATGTTACTTCTTGAGTTAATACCAAAACTTACAATTGAACCATTTTGAAAAATGGAGCCTCGTTATAAGCAAGTTAAAATAAGTTATTTTTTCAATTTTATTTCTGATAACATTTTGTAATTATTGAAAGGAAACTTTGAGTTTGAGTAATTAAAATTAAAGAATTCCCATTCATGAATAATTATAAAAAGTTGGGAAGAGAGAAATCACTGTTCCTGCTGCACTAACATTTTTGACCACTGATCGCCACTGCTTTTTCTCTAATTGAATTTAAACAAACAATGAACATTTCAGACTAATCTATCAACTACAAAATAACAAATCAAGATTTCCAAATTCTTACTATTGAGGTATTTTGTACAACACGATAACTGGCCAAAAATCATACAAATATTTTGGTATACCTAGAATATTAAGAAACATTAAAAATATTGATGACATATGGGATGGGGCACTTTCACATAAACGTCAATTTTTATACATAGAAATACAGAAACAAATTTAGTGCTTGGTTTAAAGTCCTTCTGACATAAATATTCTGGTTGCGTCTTAAATATATAAAACAGTCCTCACGGCCTATCCCCCTACGTTTTACTGGAGTAAATTCTGAGGAGTCATTAACTTTTTTAATAATTTTAATGAATTGCTGATTAGGTTGTTGCCAGGACTACAACTTGACCGTGCGAACAAGAAAGGTGAATTTCACCTTTGTTTTGGTCTATTTTGACATTTTGGCACACTGACAGAACTTGGTAGTTGATGTTTCTCTCTATCATGCAATTTGACGACCATGAATATGTATTCTATATATTTTATGGTTCGGAAAAAATATTAAGTGCTATTGGTAAAATGCTTATCTCCTAATGTTTATTATATTCAAATTCTGATTTTTCTAATACTGTATTAACACATTTAATACTCTAATATTAATTTCTAACTAACTTTTGTAAATGGTGAAATGCTTTCATGATAAGATTTGTAGACTGACTATATGAAATTTTATTTACCATAGATTTAATGGGTAGTTAAAGGATTTGTGGGCTTTATATGGCTAAAATTTAAATTAGTTGAATAAATATTAGTTTAACTTGTGGATACATTTATAGATTTAATAAAAAACTAACCCTTAATCTTCAATTAGCCAAATTTTTTTGTTTAACTGCTATGAAACTTAACTAATTATAAAATTAAGAAACTTTTATAAGACAAACAATTTTGGAATATCTACAAGCTATTCAACAAACTTAAACTTTGGACTTATTACGAAACGTTTTATCATTCTATGAATATTTCAGAATAACTGACCGTGAGTTTAGTGGTTTAGATTTTTTTATCTTTGCAATAACTAAATAATTAATATAAAAATGTTGGCCTTCATAGGACTAATCGCAGTAGGATTACGATCTTAATATTTTTATCTATTGTTTAAGTAAACAAAACACTTACAATATCACTCACAAATGGGAAGATATTTTTTGAATTATTATGCAAGCATTGAAAGCTTGAATTATTATGCAAGCATTGAAAGCATTCCAGAAGTTACAACATGGAAGTGTTCTAGAAATTATTTGGGTATATTCCAGGTTCATTTGTGGAAATATTCCAGCCTTTTAATTTTCAAATAGCTAGTATGTAATACAAAGTAATAGAAACTTTAGGGTCAGAAAATTTATGTCGGATTTATTATTATTATTATTATTGTTGTTGATTTATTTGTATTATTATTATTTGTATTATTATTATTTTTATTATTATTATTTTTATTATTATTATTTGTATTATAACAACATTATTATTATTATTATTATTATTATTATTATTATTATTATTATTATTATTATTATTATTATTATTATTATTATTATTATTATTATTATTATTATTATTATTATTATTATTATTATTATTATTATTATTATTATTATTATTATTATTATTATTATTATTATTATTATTATTATTATTATTATTATTATTATTATTATTATTATTATTATTATTATTATTATTATTATTATTATTATTATTATTATTATTATTATTATTATTATTATTATTATTATTATTATTATTATTATTATTATTATTATTATTATTATTATTATTATTATTATTATTATTATTATTATTATTATTATTATTATTATTATTATTATTATTATTATTATTATTATTATTATTATTATTATTATTATTATTATTATTATTATTATTATTATTATTATTATTATTATTATTATTATTATTATTATTATTATTATTATTATTATTATTATTATTATTATTATTATTATTATTATTATTATTATTATTATTATTATTATTATTATTATTATTATTATTATTATTATTATTATTATTATTATTATTATTATTATTATTATTATTATTATTATTATTATTATTATTATTATTATTATTATTATTATTATTATTATTATTATTATTATTATTATTATTATTATTATTATTATTATTATTATTATTATTATTATTATTATTATTATTATTATTATTATTATTATTATTATTATTATTATTATTATTATTATTATTATTATTATTATTATTATTATTATTATTATTATTATTATTATTATTATTATTATTATTATTATTATTATTATTATTATTATTATTATTATTATTATTATTATTATTATTATTATTATTATTATTATTATTATTATTATTATTATTATTATTATTATTATTATTATTATTATTATTATTATTATTATTATTATTATTATTATTATTATTATTATTATTATTATTATTATTATTATTATTATTATTATTATTATTATTATTATTATTATTATTATTATTATTATTATTATTATTACTATTACTATTACTATTATTATTATTATTATTATTATTATTATTATTATTATTATTATTATTATTATTATTATTATTATTATTATTATTATTATTATTATTATTATTATTATTATTATTATTATTATTATTATTATTATTATTATTATTATTATTATTATTATTATTATTATTATTATTATTATTATTATTATTATTATTATTATTATTATTATTATTATTATTATTATTATTATTATTATTATTATTATTATTATTATTATTATTATTATTATTATTATTATTATTATTATTATTATTATTATTATTATTATTATTATTATTATTATTATTATTATTATTATTATTATTATTATTATTATTATTATTATTATTATTATTATTATTATTATTATTATTATTATTATTATTATTATTATTATTATTATTATTATTATTATTATTATTATTATTATTATTATTATTATTATTATTATTATTATTATTATTATTATTATTATTATTATTATTATTATTATTATTATTATTATTATTATTATTATTATTATTATTATTATTATTATTATTATTATTATTATTATTATTATTATTATTATTATTATTATTATTATTATTATTATTATTATTATTATTATTATTATTATTATTATTATTATTATTATTATTATTATTATTATTATTATTATTATTATTATTATTATTATTATTATTATTATTATTATTATTATTACTATTACTATTACTATTACTATTACTATTACTATTACTATTACTATTACTATTATTATTATTATTATTATTATTATTATTATTATTATTATTATTATTATTATTATTATTATTATTATTATTATTATTATTATTATTATTATTATTATTATTATTATTATTATTATTATTATTATTATTATTATTATTATTATTATTATTATTATTATTATTATTATTATTATTATTATTATTATTATTATTATTATTATTATTATTATTATTATTATTATTATTATTATTATTATTATTATTATTATTATTATTATTATTATTATTATTATTATTATTATTATTATTATTATTATTATTATTATTATTATTATTATTATTATTATTATTATTATTATTATTATTATTATTATTATTATTATTATTATTATTATTATTATTATTATTATTATTATTATTATTATTATTATTATTATTATTATTATTATTATTATTATTATTATTATTATTATTATTATTATTATTATTATTATTATTATTATTATTATTATTATTATTATTATTATTATTATTATTATTATTATTATTATTATTATTATTATTATTATTATTATTATTATTATTATTATTATTATTATTATTATTATTATTATTATTATTATTATTATTATTATTATTATTATTATTATTATTATTATTATTATTATTATTATTATTATTATTATTATTATTATTATTATTATTATTATTATTATTATTATTATTATTATTATTATTATTATTATTATTATTATTATTATTATTATTATTATTATTATTATTATTATTATTATTATTATTATTATTATTATTATTATTATTATTATTATTATTATTATTATTATTATTATTATTATTATTATTATTATTATTATTATTATTATTATTATTATTATTATTATTATTATTATTATTATTATTATTATTATTATTATTATTATTATTATTATTATTATTATTATTATTATTATTATTATTATTATTATTATTATTATTATTATTATTATTATTATTATTATTATTATTATTATTATTATTATTATTATTATTATTATTATTATTATTATTATTATTATTATTATTATTATTATTATTATTATTATTATTATTATTATTATTATTATTATTATTATTATTATTATTATTATTATTATTATTATTATTATTATTATTATTATTATTATTATTATTATTATTATTATTATTATTATTATTATTATTATTATTATTATTATTATTATTATTATTATTATTATTATTATTATTATTATTATTATTATTATTATTATTATTATTATTATTATTATTATTATTATTATTATTATTATTATTATTATTATTATTATTATTATTATTATTATTATTATTATTATTATTATTATTATTATTATTATTATTATTATTATTATTATTATTATTATTATTATTATTATTATTATTATTATTATTATTATTATTATTATTATTATTATTATTATTATTATTATTATTATTATTATTATTATTATTATTATTATTATTATTATTATTATTATTATTATTATTATTATTATTATTATTATTATTATTATTATTATTATTATTATTATTATTATTATTATTATTATTATTATTATTATTATTATTATTATTATTATTATTATTATTATTATTATTATTATTATTATTATTATTATTATTATTATTATTATTATTATTATTATTATTATTATTATTATTATTATTATTATTATTATTATTATTATTATTATTATTATTATTATTATTATTATTATTATTATTATTATTATTATTATTATTATTATTATTATTATTATTATTATTATTATTATTATTATTATTATTATTATTATTATTATTATTATTATTATTATTATTATTATTATTATTATTATTATTATTATTATTATTATTATTATTATTATTATTATTATTATTATTATTATTATTATTATTATTATTATTATTATTATTATTATTATTATTATTATTATTATTATTATTATTATTATTATTATTATTATTATTATTATTATTATTATTATTATTATTATTATTATTATTATTATTATTATTATTATTATTATTATTATTATTATTATTATTATTATTATTATTATTATTATTATTATTATTATTATTATTATTATTATTATTATTATTATTATTATTATTATTATTATTATTATTATTATTATTATTATTATTATTATTATTATTATTATTATTATTATTATTATTATTATTATTATTATTATTATTATTATTATTATTATTATTATTATTATTATTATTATTATTATTATTATTATTATTATTATTATTATTATTATTATTATTATTATTATTATTATTATTATTATTATTATTATTATTATTATTATTATTATTATTATTATTATTATTATTATTATTATTATTATTATTATTATTATTATTATTATTATTATTATTATTATTATTATTATTATTATTATTATTATTATTATTATTATTATTATTATTATTATTATTATTATTATTATTATTATTATTATTATTATTATTATTATTATTATTATTATTATTATTATTATTATTATTATTATTATTATTATTATTATTATTATTATTATTATTATTATTATTATTATTATTATTATTATTATTATTATTATTATTATTATTATTATTATTATTATTATTATTATTATTATTATTATTATTATTATTATTATTATTATTATTATTATTATTATTATTATTATTATTATTATTATTATTATTATTATTATTATTATTATTATTATTATTATTATTATTATTATTATTATTATTATTATTATTATTATTATTATTATTATTATTATTATTATTATTATTATTATTATTATTATTATTATTATTATTATTATTATTATTATTATTATTATTATTATTATTATTATTATTATTATTATTATTATTATTATTATTATTATTATTATTATTATTATTATTATTATTATTATTATTATTATTATTATTATTATTATTATTATTATTATTATTATTATTATTATTATTATTATTATTATTATTATTATTATTATTATTATTATTATTATTATTATTATTATTATTATTATTATTATTATTATTATTATTATTATTATTATTATTATTATTATTATTATTATTATTATTATTATTATTATTATTATTATTATTATTATTATTATTATTATTATTATTATTATTATTATTATTATTATTATTATTATTATTATTATTATTATTATTATTATTATTATTATTATTATTATTATTATTATTATTATTATTATTATTATTATTATTATTATTATTATTATTATTATTATTATTATTATTATTACTACTACTACTACTACTACTACTACTACTATTATTAATATACTCATTTTGGTAGGTCTCCACTCCAAAAAAGTAATTT
This sequence comes from Linyphia triangularis, assembly GCA_963978545.1. Lineage (NCBI taxonomy): Eukaryota > Metazoa > Arthropoda > Arachnida > Araneae > Linyphiidae > Linyphia > Linyphia triangularis. The sequence continues at coordinate 56,209,425 of OZ021724.1, read as the reverse complement.
TGAAAAAATTCTGCAGTGAACATTACTGTATAATTAATCATGCTACAACGTTCAACTTTGGGAAATAAGTCAGTATTCTTTTATGAGACACGAACATAAGGTTTTCATCAAAATCGTGCATGTCTTTGTAAAATTTAAATTTTTTTTAGCAATTGTCAAAACTCGTCTCAAACAATTTTGATAAAATAAGACCTTTCTAGAGATGTCCTTTCATTGTTCTCAATAACATTATCATCGAAATTTGTTTAAATATACTCTCAAAAAATGTAGAAAGTCTTATAATACATAAATACTGTAGGATATAGTGCCTATGGGAGAAGAAATTGTCAAATCACTTGATCTGAAATAAATAAATTCCCACGCATCTAACCAAATTGAATTTATAGTACTAGTATAAAGAGAAAAATTTTGAATTTTAGTTTCTTCATTGTTCTCTCTCTTAGTTTGACTGCTGAGTAGTCACACGTTTTAAGCAAAAATATTATATACATTTTTCATTGCCTGCACATGCCTTAAATGAAAATTTCCCTCTTAAACCTAGTGCCCAAACCCACTCTCAAAATTCTAAAACATTTACTTCAACAAAACTAGCAACTGCATGTGATTGAAAGCAATATCCAAGTTCAAAACAAAGTAATGCATTGTACTTTGCAGTAATCGTGCCGAACAACAACGTCAAAGAAATCTATGGCCAGCAAAGTTTTTCCTATACACGTCTTTCCTTGCAAAACAAGTATCTTGAAATATTTCCAAAGCACACTTAACCAGCTGAATGCTTTTCGAAGTGGTATATTGGTAGATCCACATGAATGGATCGACCATCTCAACAACCAGCGCGCGCATCGCCGGAAAAACTACCCTATTCGACAATGTTGGCGAAATTCCCGCCTCCAATTCGCCAAACACTTCCCCTCACAAATCGCGCAACAACCAGGAAAACAACACGTTACCAAAGGAGAAGCGCAATTTTCACTACCGTATTTCCAATAACAACCATAATAACTGATGTTACCAAGACCAAACTTCAGCAGACAGGCAAGATATCTGACCCAATGCTCAATTTCTTAAAGGGACCCACTTCTAATGATTAATTGCGAAATTCTTTACTAATTGTGTTCACAACCTATAATTTAAGTTTTTAAGGTAAATTATCAAATGTGAATCAAGTTAAGCCCCAAAGAAAAATGGTTTTTTTTTATTGTGAAAATATGGCACTTTACATTAGAGCTTTCCTTCCAACGCAAGTCAAATTGCAAAAGAAATACCTTTTTTTTTTTTTTTTTTAAACAATTACCATAAATTACTAAAATTTTAATAAACAATTGAAACTACATAACTCTCTGTTAAAATTCCAAGTTCGGTATGAATTATACTTCAAGGTGATTTTTGCCAACAAATGACAGACGCCTCCATTTTTTAATAACAAAATAACTGCCTATGGAAGTCTGCAGAATCCGTACCTTACTTAGAAGTTTAACCAAACTCTCTTGTGTACGCATTTATAGAAGCAAATTGTTATACTAAATTATTGTTGTTGCACTTTGAAATTATCATAACATATACTGTAATAAAGAAATTCTCATTTAATAAAAAATACATTTTTCCTGAAAATAATGCATCCTGTTCATATGCATCGTTTGCCCTTATGGAAATTAGGCTCTGTTTTTGCTTCCAAAATTGAAATTACAATAACTAATACCTTATACCAGAATTCACAGATACAAAAGAGTAAAAAGCTTTTTATCATCTATGCATACCAGTGGCGTAATTAACCAATCAGTCGGAACCTATAAAGGGTCTGACGATGCGACGAATAAAATTAAACAACTATAAGAATAATAAAAAAAAATACAATAACTCCAAAAGAAAACAGTCAAGTTATATTTGATAATTTTCTATTCCTAAAAAAGCGTTAAAAAAACCTCTAAAATGTGATAAATATAGTAGACTCTTCCTGCCATTCCTTTTGTAGACAGATTGTTTCAAGGAAACATCTCATAAATTGCAAATCCTTCAATCCTCTATTGATAGCTAATTACAAACTAAGCTATTTTTACAACGGACTTTTGTATTGGATTAAAGAAATACCTATTTTATTTCGTGTATTGTTATTTTATTCGTGTCAGTTATTGATATCACAATTGCCAATTATAGAAAGAAAAGGGTATGTACGTACACTCACTTCCAAACGTTAAACACGAAGTGGTAAAAGGTGAAAAAATGGACAAGTACTACTTTGATTGGCACGAATTGCTGCGAGTAAGTAGCTCTATGTTTATTCATGAAACAAAACAAAGAATTATCGACAGAGATAAAAAAAAAATGAATTTTCATAAATTTTAAGAAGACGTCATATTTGCGTCATAACAAAATTATGTTTAAATTCAAAACAAACAACAAAAACCGACATTAATAGGGTATGTGAGCACCCCTCACCTGCACACAAAGTGCACAGCGTGGGATCATGCGTGTTACGAGGTGATCAACCACCGCAGAGTCTAGTAATCACCATTCCTCCTGTAAGGCAGTTTCTAAATCTCTGAGAGTGGCTGGAGGTGGGAAACGTCTACATACAGCACCGCCGAGGGCATCCCAAAGATTTTCAATTAGATTAAGGTCCGGCGAGTAAGCCGGCTACTCCATACTCGCAATCCCCTCACTCTCTAGAAAGTCGTCCACGATGGCAACTATATGGGGACGCTCATTAGCATCAATTAAAACAAAAGAAGGACCAACTCTAGACCTTTACTCGCTTATCATCGGGTTTAGGACAAATCTGGACTTATCTGTGAACATAACGTTGCCCCAATCAGACACAGTCCAATTCACATGCTGGTGGCACCACTTTAATTGTGCCCCTTTGGATTGTACGGATAAACGAGCACATACTCGTGGTACCCGGGCGTACAGACCATTCTTGTGTAGCCTTCGTCGAACAGTAGTGGCAGATACCGTCATATCAATGGCCGCCGCAACCATAGATGTCACACGCGTGGAGGGCTATCTTCGATTCCACTTGGCTACAACAGCAATACATCGATCTTCAGCGAGAGGTCGTAACCCTTGGACGACTGGCTACAGGTCTTCGGACAACTGTTTGTCTGGTTAGGAATTGTTTCCACAATCGTGAATTGACGGAATGATAAAAGCCGAAGAAAAGAGCAACATCTGTGATAGATTGTCCTGATTCAATGCGATAGACAGTCCGCCAGAGCTCAGAATCTTCCATTCCTCTTCTGGAAGCCATAGAAACACATCTAGCTTGAAAACAAATCGTACAAATGATCAAAAAACCTTTCATTAGAACTTAAATGCAAATCATGTAACCCTTCACAATGCCGATTTCTTATACTGTCTGTTTTGCTTATTTCTCAACGCGAAACTGTGAGTGGCTGTTACCTAACATATTTGCATACTTACTTCTACCTTTGAAGCAAATTTCAGCTTCTTTAATTCATATTGGCTTATGGAAATTAACATTTTCCTCTCCGTGCTTAACTTTGGAAAGTGAGTGTTTATTGCATATTTCTTTGATAGATTTATTAAATCTGTTGTTAAGTATTTTCTTTATTCGCACTCCACAGTCAAGAATTACTGTTGTGGGGTGATCATTTGTTTAAAAGATTCAATTCTGTAAAATATGGTTTAAATTTTTTTCATGCAAAATTTAATGAGGTTTGGTGCTATTCAAGTGTTACCCTAAATCTAGCTAGAACGATGTATGTATTAAACTTATTCTGAGACAACCGAAAATGTGAATAATGATTAACTTGATACATATTTTTAAAAGGACATGTATTAAGCATCAGGAATTATTATATTTTTACTCACTCCTAGCCATATTCCAAAGAAAAATTAAATTATTCGTTTAAATAACAATTCTCAATTTTCAAACACAATTCAGAGCCCTAAATTTTTTTGAAGTGGTCCCCCAAACTTATTGAAGTGACCCCCCATAACATTATTTGAGTAATTGATTGATAATATACAGCGTCTTTCCCCCCCCCCCTTTGTTACCCGGTAGGCAGTATAACTCTAATGAAATTGTTTTATGTATTGTTAAACGTTATACCTTAGCATAACGTTTGTCAAAAGAAAACAATAATTCATATTTCGACGACCTATTTAATTTATTCCCAGAGCGTTTATGGATTTTAATAAGGCTCTGGACATAACAACGTTTCTCAACAAACTAACATTTGGCTATATCCCATAAACCCACTGCCAGCCACTTTTCTCACCTGTCACCAAAACCACAGAATTTTAACAAATACTTGGCGATATTATTTTCCCCGTCGCCAACTCATTCCATATCCCTTCAAAAACCCCAACCACCATCAAGCGCATAACTGATAGTACCGGCCTTCTCACTACACACGCACTTGGCGCTCACACCCCTCGCCAACCACTTTAACCTCGCCAATCCTTCAGACGCATGGTGGCTTCACCCCAGCGCAGTCGTCTAGCCATCCCTTGAGAAAGGGGGCTTCACACACATACTCATCCTTCTTAGGCGATGTGAGATGGGGGAGCCATCATGGTGTGGACTGTGTAGATGTCCTCCCACAGTACTGTGGGCCATGAGCGGTGGAACAGATGTAAGTTTCACGAAGCGGGCCGCACAGGAACTGAGCCGGTGTTTCAACGGGCTGAGCGTGCGGACCGGAGCGGCCGGAAAAGGCCCTGCAGGAGCGGCTTCATTCCATCCGGGCCACACTGAGACACAGCATCTCCTGCAGTGTCGGGCAGGGAGGGCCCGGATCACGTGCCAGGGCAAGTGGAAAGAGAGACTCGATATTGTGCCACACGCGAGGACGCTCACAGAACTGTGGCTCGAACCCGCGTTCTTGACCAGGCTCTTCAAACATGTCAACCCCAAAGAGCGTTCCGTTCTAGCTCAGGTAAAGACAGTAAATACGTTAAATGTATACTTAGAGCTTTATATTTTCTAATTCAACTAATATTACCATAATAATATTGTGAATAATATTATCTTAATACCATATTTCAACAAAATACATAGATACAGAACATAATTTTTGGTAGCGACATGAATTGCACAAATTATTATATATTTTGGATATGTATCGTTATTTTGAAAAGAAAAAAAAATTATAATGTTTAAGTTAAAGTTTGTAATAAGGAAGTTTTATGGCACAGTGTTTTCAAACATTATCATTTTTTTTTCTAATTTAGCGTAATTGTTTATGTTCATAAAAATGGGGAGAGAATTCCTTAACCATGTAACTGGAATTTTCAAAAGGGAACATTGAGCAAGAGACAAGCAAATCTATCAATTATTTAAAAAACTCGACTTCCTTCATTATCAAAAGTAGAAATACAACCATAAGGTGTCACAAGGAAAAAAATATTTTCTTAACAAACGCAGCTCATGGAAAATGAATAGTAGGCTACCATCAGTTTGCTATTTTTAAAACTAAAGTACGATGCTTCGCATGATTTTATTTTAGATGATTGAACTTTTTATCTTGATTAAGTTTTATAATTTTTTTTAGCTAAACGTTGATCTCAATGGTTTTTGCCATTAGATATTTATTGCAAAACTAAGATTTTTAAAAAATAATTTACTACTATTTAAGTATTACTTATAAATGTGAATTGACATTCCATTAGTTTGTTTTCATCGTTTACGAAATGTATAGTTTTTTTGATTCCCAATATTATTTTTTTCATATTTGTACTGGAAAATGCTACTTATTATATAAATACTAATTTCAATATTAAATATAGATTAGAATCCGATTCGGTGATCTTTCTTCTACGAACTGTTATTTTGACATTATGAGGATTGAACGAACTATTCCAAAATGAATTCACCAACAAAAATTAAAAGAAAAATAATTGAACACCTTAGATACTTCATTTCATAAAGAGAACAATACAAAAATTATAATTTTGTCTTGAATACATTACTTTTTCTAGGGAAAGAAGTGGAAATGTTCGTTCTGCTTTTTAGCTCAAGAT